>OX030949.1:26901658-28304158 GCA_943735915.1 Pherbina coryleti
AAGGATCTTCAATATTAAAATCTAATATATGAAAATTAATGTTTGTTTGTTCGTCCGGTATGCGCTGTAATACCGTTCAACAATAAAACTTTGCCAACTTATTGCATGCACTTTCGCGATGGTTATAGTCCGAATATGCAGTTAAAATTTCAATGTGTCTAAAATATATTTTTTCGATTTCTTTTTAATATAGTTTTATAAACACCTGGCAAGTTTTAGAACCGACTAAATCAGTGGAGCCCAAGAAATTTGAAGCGCGGGCCAATTCTTAAACCAAAAAATAAATACCAAATGTTGCTCATCGTTGCGTTTGGCAAAAAATCATGCAAAACAAAAAAACAATTACAATGCAATAAAATCACATGTCATGAAAAATAGCTCGACACACAAGTAACGGGACAATCAGCTTCAGCATCGACATCATCGAGTGTGCGTTTTTATTTATTTTGGCTTTACATGCATTTGTTTTTGTAGTTCGCTGGAAAATGTGCTGAACACTGAACGAGTGCCATTTGTGTTGTTGTTTTTTGCAGGCGTTCTTTGATTTTGGCTCATGGCAAAGACAAAATTAAGATAGAAAAAAATTAGATGAAGGGCCACGCGGGCCATACGGGCCACTACGTGGGCATGTTTGGACTAAATAATCTGCTTGTTTATTTTTGCACTCTTCAAATACTAAATTTGAAAGTATAAAAGTTTAAAAATGCCTCAAAAATATTTTTATTTAAAAAAAAATTGGTGGTTCAGACCCACTAATCCTCAGCCAGGTCTGGGGTTTTTGTATTTAGACATCACAAAGGAAGTATTACACAAGTTTTCAGAGTGCCTCAAACCATGTACCCGAAAATGTCTAACAGCTATCCTACTGTCCTATAGGCATAGCGGGGCAGGTATACGATGAGTGGGCGTGGCATCTCCCATACAACCCAAATCTGAGATATCGAATATCTTTGGAATTATAAGTCACACAGCATTGGAGTTCGGTATTCGACCTCAATTTTCACTTGAAGCTTCAGTAAAAGTGTATGGGCATTGGATGGAGGCGTGGTATTTTTTCAACAGCCCAAATTTTCGATATAACTTCAATGAAACTATAATCAATGAAACTCAGCAAGAATATACTATTTAGTCGTGTCCATCGATTGGCAAAATGAAACGATCATTGAACAAGAGGAGTGGCATCACCCATACAATTCAAATTTGTGATATCGAATAGCTTTGGAATTAAATGCCACATAATAATGAAACTCAGTGTGGAGGTGCCAATTAGCATAGTGGTGCCCTTCTACTAGAAAACTGACCCGGACATTGCTGGGAAGATGTAACGGGCAGTGGAGAATAGCAGTAGTGTCAAACTATGGGTCTAAGAAAAGCTTTAAATATACTAATTATGTTCCCATACAATTGCTTCTTCTGAGTTCCGACTTAGTTCTTAATAGAAAATAGTCGGTTTTCCAGTTCATATCTAAAGCATTACGTCTGGCGTTAGTTAAAGAGTAACCTATACAACCTATAACTTTTTAAACGCTTCACGTCTTCTTAGGACCCGTTTTCTTAGGAATATTTATATAATTAATTATATCTCATTAAGATTACAGCTATATTTAAACTTTTTAGATTATTTTCCTCACTTCCGCTACGTTTTCACGTTGAATGTTATACCGAGCTCTAAGAAGATTCATTTAAAATTAAATGCAAACCCAATTCATTTAGCAAACAAAGCGAAAAGATAGCTAAAAGATGCAAACAAAATAATTTCTTTCTCAAATAAACGACTCTCGTACGAGTGAGTATAGGTAGGTTCTGCATTCGTGGGGTGTGAGAAAATCGATATGGAGACAGAAGGTTGAGTACGAATACAACTCCTTCCTCGTACAAGGCATACCTTGGTAAAGTCGTCGTACCTAGCTGGTATCAGATGTGATGAAAGGAGTTAAATTACCAAGGCTAGTATGATTTACTCCTACTTCAAGACGTAAACACACCAACACAAGCAAACAAATAAAAACAAGCACACATGCACACAGCCAGACGAACAGACGCACGCAGGTACGCTTCAAATGCACTTTTAATGGCGGTTTCCGGTTACAGCACAGCATAGCACAGTACAGAGTAGAACTAAGTGCCAGGCACATTTGAACACAGCTTGGTGCATACTGTACCATAGAATAGAGAGTAAAGCATTGGTGCAATGTTGGCGTTAAGCGGGCAAGAACCAGAGGCTGATCATTTTGGCACAATGAAGATTAAAACGTTTTATTGGTGAACAAATTTAAACGCTCAAAAAAGCATTCAGCTGATTAAAAGATGCAATAAAGTGCTTTGTGCTTGGAGTGTGAGCGAGCGGTGAGCCCGGTAAGAGCTTTTCAAGTGTAAAATAGTGTAATTTGACTAGGCAGGATAACGTCGTAGTAAATGACCATAAAAAACCTTCTCACCATTTTTTTGCAGGAATAGGTCAGGGTTTGTCGATTAATATTGAATTTCAAGCAGTTTCGAATAAATGCATATTTCCCATATGCCACAAAGCGATAATTAAACCCTGCAACGAACTAAGTTCAATGACTGCCAGCAAGGACATTCGCGGGCAAGCAACAATAATGTGTGCGTGTGTGTGTGGGACTGTTTTAATTCATGTACTCGTGTTTATTGTTCTATGTTGTTATGTTGTCGTATGCGATTTATTGTTGTTTGGAGGGTATGCAAAAAAGGGATAAAATAAAAAATGCACGCTTTGCAATTGAAGGAGCGCAGGATATTGCAGAAATTCAACCCTTTGTGCAAATTAATTGCAACTGGCGTTTATTATTGTTGTAGTTGCTGCCTTGGTTGAAAAGAAAAACAATATGAAAGAATCTTTGTATTCCAAGAAAAAAAAAAATAAAAATGAAAAATAAAAAACACACAAAAACAACTCAAATCAAGCAATGCAGATATGAAAGTGGTTGTTGCTGTTGTTGTTGTTGTTGTTGTTAACTTGCATTGATATGCAGATTCTTGCAGTAATAGCGACAGCAACAACAACAGGCAAAGAGCAGCTGTACCGCTGACAATGATCCGCGAAAGGGTGATGACCAGGCTAAACGCTAGCTTTAGTCGGTTTTTTACCCTTTTTTTTTTTTTTTGTTTTGAGAGAGACTAAAACGTCCAAACGTTGCATGCTGCATCCCGCTTTGTTAAAGAATCCTTAAACTTAACATCCCTAACGAAATGTTGCCTTTGTTTTTTTTGTTTTTTATTGCAGCAGCTTAGAGGAAATGCACTTTGAAATGCATTCGAAATGATGTCCAGTGGCTAGTAGACAAAAAGAAAAAAAAAATAACAATTGAAATTCATACATACAATAATAATACTCGTCGTTTAGTCGCACCGGCGCACAAACAATGAGAAAAACTCTTCGAAAATAAGCAAAAGGGAAGCACAACACGCTGCTGCTGTTGATTTTTTTTGTTTGTTTTTGTGTTTTTCAGTGCATTCAGCGTTCTTGCATTTAAATTCAAAATATTTTACACACAAATGTGTTCTCTTCAACTGGCCTACTTCCTGCGAGTCCATAAATATTATTCAACGTCCGTCCATGACTTGGTGGATATGAATGAGGACAGCGTCGAAAATAACAACATCCGCAAATGTGCTGATTTCATCAGCTTGCTAAAGATTCTACATCCAAAAAGGTGGCTCCAACTCATGGCTCTGTTGAACGGTTGGGATGCAGAGAAAGAGTGGGGAACAACACAAAAATTTTGTGTGATTTTAAATTTTTTCGATTACACCGTGCTAAATATATCGATTGTTTTTTCTAATATACAAAAAAAAATCTATACATAGGAAAAATTAGAGAACAAGCCTAGTCGACCCAGACATAGGATATCTATTTTAGTACACTGTCGTGTACACATACCATACGAGAGTCAAATTTGAAAAGAAATCATTTCTGCTCATGTACTCGAGAAAGAACGCTTACAATTATTTGTAGCGTACGCGCCCACGAGCGTGTGTTAAAATGAGCTATGCACGAGCTCGAGTGCGTACATGAGTGGACCTTTTCATACTTTGAAAAAATGTTTTCCCTTAACTACTAGCGATACCTTTAGTTGCTATGCCTAAAACGAACACATGAATTTACAACTGTGAAATTTATGTGTTTTTCAATGCTAATAGATATACAATATTTATTACAACTGGATAAACGGGATCAATTTATTACAACGCAATAGAAGGATCTGGTGAAGAAGTTACTAATAAACTCCATTGTTAATCGATATTTAGTTCCAAAGCTATTCGATATCAAAAATTTGACTAGTATGGGCGGAGCCACACCCTATTGTCCAATGCCCATCTCAGTTTCACCAAGTGGTAAGGACATCACCAAGTGGTGACTCCATACTGAGTTCCAAAGCTATTCGATATTACACATTCGAGTTGTATGGGCGGTACCACGCCTCCTGGTCCAATTCTCGCTTTATTTTGCCACTCGAAAAAAACCTCACGACACTCGTCCAACGCCCATTAATTGTCTATGGATCTATCTGCAGGTGTAAATTGAGGTCACGGAAAACCTAATTCCGTGGCTGTGAGAAAAATTTATGTTGTATGAAAAGGGCCACTCCCACGATTATTTCAAATATCTTGATCCCAACGCCATCTGCTAGCTCTAAAATGTGTATTAGGGCCAACCAAACATGAGGCCAACATTTTGTGTCATTTGATCCATTGGTTTTGGAGAAATAATGGGTTTCCTATGTCTCGACCCCAGCGCCACCTGACGGGTCCAATTAAAAACTGCTTACAGCCAAGACCAACATATGTTTAAAATTTGGTGGCATATGAATTAGTAGTTTCTGAGATTAGCGGTATCAAACATGTGCACAATCATGTTTATATATTTAAGATAATTATACATGCGTAGAGTTGAGGATGTGGATGCGGACATTAAAATATCCGTCCTTAGTATACGCAAATAAAACTATTGAAGCTCGTGGGATCGCTCTTGGGTAGTACATAGCAAAAATAACAAGGAGTCGTTGTACAGTATTCATAAAAAAGGAGTTCATTATAACCAGGCTATATAAAGGGTGATTTTTTAAGAGCTTTCGGATTTGATTAAAAAAAAAAACACTAAAAATTTAGAGATATGTATGAAATCTTTATTTGAGTCGATAGAACGATCTATATAATTCAATGTTTAAAGATGATTTCATGTAAATTTTGATCGCGGCTACGCCTCAAATGGTTCATACGCTGGGTCCAATTTTGACATACTCCCTCCAACATATCGAAATTCTTCAATATTGGCTTCCAATTCGCCAACCGTTGCGGGCTTGTCCCTATAGACATGAGCCTTAACATGGTCCCACAAAAAATAGTCTAAAGGCGTTAAATCGCACGATATAGGCGGTCAATTGACCGGTCCCGAACTTGAAAAAAACTGTTCACCGAACTCGCCTCTCAATTGGGTCATTGTTTTACGTGCTGTGTGGCATGTGGCACCGTTTTGTTGAAACCACATGTCAGGCAAGTCCAGCTCTTCCATTTTAGGCAAAAAAATTTGTAACCATCGCACATTCACAGTAACGATCATGCCTTCCTCGTCTTTGAAAAAGTACGGTCCAGTAATGCCACCGGCCCATAATCCACACTAAACAGTGCATTTTTCAGGATGCACTGGCAGTTCTTGCAATGCTTCTGGCTGCTCTTCACACCAAATACGGCAATTTTGCTTGTTCACGTATCCATTCAACCAGAAATGAGCTTCGTCGCTGAACACAATTTTCTGATAAAAAAGTGGATCTTCATCCAACTTTGCCAGCGCCCATTCATCAAAAGTTAACCGTTGTGGTAGGTCGTGTGGCTTCAATTCTTTCACCAGCTATATTTGAAAAGGTTTTACACCCAAATCCTTCCGCAAAATTTTCTTTCCACATAGTGGAGTAACAGAGGCCCATTTGCTGCGAATGGCACACTGGCGGCTACAGTGGCGGCTACAATTACGATATTTTCCTCTGTTCCACTCTATGTATGCGTGTTTAATGTTCAGCAATGTAAATTGGGTGCGAAATTTAGTCACAATATTCCGAATAGTCGCCTCAGAAGGTCGCCCAAACTGACCTTAAAATGGAAGAAGTGCGCGATACAGTTTCTTAACGAACATGGTGAAATTATAGACCAAACTGAACATGTTTAACAGTAATGGTCTAGTTAGCCCAGTGTCGCCAGATAAAATTACCACCAGAATTCTCTTTTTCTCACACTTAATTCCCACAAATTACCACACTCGCAAAATACCTCAAAATACCATAAAATACCTCAAATTACCATAAAATACCACAATACCTCAAATTACCACAAAATACCACAAAATCCCTCAAATTTACTTTTGAGGTATTTTGAGATATTGTGGCATTTTGTGGTAATTTGAGGTATTCTATGGTATTTTGAGGTATTTTGTGGTAATGTGTTAAGTTTGTGTTAATTTGACTGGAAATATTGTAAAAACATTGTAAATAAATCTATAAAATGCCGAGGAAGTGTTCAATTTGCAGAAAAGTTTGTAAAAAGTTTAACCTAAAATCAACTGCGAAAAATTAACATAAAGAAACTAGAGATGAACAGCTGATTTTGACAACTAGCCCCCCAGCCAGCATATTGGCAAGCGTTTTGTAAATTAAGATTGCAGTAAGCTTGCACAAATAAGAGTTCTGCGAATGTCGTTGACAATTCGCTTGCAAATGCAAATGTTTTGCGAATGTCGTTGACAATTCGCTTGCAAATGCAAGTGTTTTGCGAACGCCGTTGACAATTTGCTTGCAAAGGCAAGTGTCTCGCGAACGCCGTTGACAATTTGCTTGCAAATGTAAGTGTTTCATAAATTTAAGCAAAACGTGTCATTCTCGGCGTTAAAAATTGTGCTAATAAGGTGTGTTATTAAATTGTGTAAAATTTTTGTTAAAGTTGTTAAATTAAGTGCGTTAACTATCATTTGTTATTAAGTTAACTATCATTTGCTATTAAAAAAGAATTATCTACTTATTTAATGTCTGCAGCAAAAAAGAAGAAAAGTGTTGTGCGCAGCAGTACCGAAATTTTTGAGCATCTATGGAACGGTGCGGCTGCAAGTTCTGTTAGTACCCAGAGTGAATTTGTGGAACAGGAGGTTGTGCCTGAAGCACTAAATAATTTAGATTCCTTGTTGCCATACGAAGATTATATTTCTGAACATGAGAATTATATTTCTGATGAAAGTGAGAGCTCTTCGGATGGCGCAGTTATTGATTTCAATAAACGTTTAGCTGCATGGTTTGTAGAGAGCAATGTGTCCAATGTGCATGCTAATAAATTATTGAACTTATTAAGCGACAAAATTGAAGGCCTACCAAAAGATATCAGAACGCTAAAACGTACGCCGACTGATGCTCCAACTGTCTCGTTAGCAGGTGGAGAATATGCCCATTATGGCTTGAGAGACTGTTTGACAGATTTTTTGCGAGAATATAAAGTGCATACAAATATTTTAGAATTGAACTTTAACATCGATGGGTTACCAATTTCGAAAAGTTCGCTGAAGAGCGTGTGGCCTATTTTAGTGAATGTAAATGGGACGGATTCAGTTTACGTGGTTGCTATTTTTTGTGGACGGTCTCATCCCAATGATGTGAATAAGTTTCTGGCACAATTTGTCGATGAGTTGAACGATCTTCTCCAAAATGGATTCTCATACGAAAACAAAACTTTTGTAATAAAATGTCGAGCATTTATTCTGGATGCACCAGCTAGGGCACTTATGCTTGGAGTCAAAGGACACGCTGGCTACAGTTGCTGCACAAAGTGCATCCAGAGGGGCGAACGGAAAGAGAATCGTATGATATTTCATTATCAAAACCATCCTTTGCGCACAAATATAAATTTTCGGCAAAGAACTGATGTCAGCCATCACAATCAGCAAAGTTCTTCGGAGATTGAAAAACTTCCAATCGACATGATCCAAGTATTCGCTCTAGATTACATGGACGTGGTGTGTTTGGGTGTAATGAAGGCTTTGCTGGTGAATGATTTCCAGGTGAATGATCCTGGATAAAAGTTAAAAATCGCAATTATTGTTTGCAACAAAATGATATACGAAAACTAAACACAGAATTTCAATCCATTGCGCGGTACATACCAAGAGACTTTTGTAGGAAACCACGGGATTTAAAAGAGATAGACCGCTTCAAAGCAACGGAATTCCGTCAGTTCCTTTTGTATACAGGCCAGGTTGTGCTAAAGAACATATTGAGCGAAGAGATGCGAATTCTCCTCAATGCTGAAGATTGTGTACAAAATAACAAATGCGCAGAGGAGCTGATAAAGGATTTCTTACTCAGAGTCCCTGTTTTATATGCTGATTTAATGTAAACATATAATTTCCACTGTTTGAGTCATTTGGCCAGAGAGTCCATGCACTTTGGGTCACTAGAGACAACCAGTGCTTTCAAGTTTGAAAATAAATTAGGCAAAATTAAGAAACTAGTGAAAAAAAATAATAATGTTCCGTCCCAAATTTACAACAGACTAGTTGAGCAGAGTGTGCATGGAAATCATCATACACATATTGATTCTAAAAAATCCACGGTTCAGAGTGATGGCACTTACAAATTTGTTAAAACTAAAAACTTTTATCTATCATCTATTGCACCTGACAACTTTTATTTAGTACAAAAATTAATTTTCAAACTTATTTCCATATCAAGATCTGCTGATGACGAATTTGTACTTCACGGGCTAAGGGTACAAAACTTGCATAATTTATATGATAAGCCGCTTCAATCATCGCTTTTTAATATTTACCGTGCCGAAAATCTTAGTTTTAACGAAACACCAGATCACCATACGCTTGACGAAGTAACATCAAAAGTTATATGCTTCTACACCAGATCGTCTTATATATTTGTGCCACTCGTAGCAGATCATGTCGCAGAACAATTTCAATTACATCGTCGACCCCATTAATGATGATATCGCATCCTCACAAACTATTTATATGATGCAACCAAGTCCAAACACAACAACAAGTTCTTTGGATAGTGCAACGTCATCTGGTAAGATATTTATTTTTAAAGGATACTTTTAACTTAACACCGCAACACTTTTCTCATATTTGTTTCATATTTTTTTCGGCAGCAATTCAATCATTAATCAGCGACGCATGTCAAAAGGCTGTTGAAAAGGTGGAGGAAAAAAATAAGCTAATATTGCTGCGCCTAACAGAAAATGTTGAGGGGATGCGCAAAGAAATCATTGAACTTAAAAAAGCGGTATCACATAATAACGCTACTATTATACCAAGCAAGCCGTTTGCTAATATTGAAGACTTCCTCAATTTTGAGAAAACTATACTGGAAGATATTGATAAATTTTCCTTGCTGGTAAGAACTTATATTTGAAATGTCCGGTGACTGTATACTAATGTCGATTTTATTTCTATTTTTAGAAGGCAGATCTAAAAAGATTGTCAACATCCAATTCGAGAAAATTTGTTACGAAAGCGTGGCAGAAGATCATGACTGACAACATTGCTGAGAGCTTTTCCTGGCGAGGAACTGCAGATAAGAAGTGCATCAGGGCCTTCACTGTCGCCACTGCCATTCGTCGTAAGTGAAATACGTTTAATAGGTTTCTATAAAAATGTGACTTTTATATTCATATTTAAATTCTATTGCAGAAAGTTTTGCTGAAAATGGAGGCAAGGAAGAGGACTTTCTGTTTGCCTCTAAGTCATATTTCCAGTACGCAAAAAATCGTATTAAAATTAAAACAACAAAAGAAGTTAACTAAAATACTAAGTCATAATTATTTTTTAAATGAAACAACAATGAAGTTCCTATTTTTATATTTTAATTTAATATTTTTCAATTAAGAAAAAAATTTAATATTAAAAATGATTTTTTATATATATCAATAAAAAACAGATTCACAACAAAGTAAATGTTTAAAACGCTTACTAATTTCATTACAAATACGTGTTTTTTAATCATTTTCAAAACGTGTTTTTTAAGCATTTAGAAAACGCGTAATTACGTTACTTAAAAAACATGTTTTGCAATCATTTTTTTAACGCTTATAAAGATGGGTGCGTTTCGATTATAAAGCGCTTACTTTGATGCGATTTATAAATGTCACAGCAGCGTTTTACCAGTGTTTTGCTTACACTTGAACGCTTACAAAACGCTTATTTTTATGTGTAAATGCTGGCTGGGCCGCTATTCGCTGCTTTCTACTCCATTCTTCTCCGAGTCGGCCCTACCTTATAATTCTACCATGGTTGGGAGTTATTTCATTTTGCTTGGGAGTTATTTCATTTCTCTTGGGAGTTGTTTCATTTGTCTTGGGAGTTATTTCATTTCTCTTGGGAGTTATTTCATTTCTCTTGGGAGTAATTTCATTTAAGTTAGGTGCTATTTCACTTGCCTTAAGTGCTTTCCACAAGGAATGTTAACTTACATTCAGGGTTAAAAATGCAACCAGTGCTGCCGAGCGTGCTACAATAAAAGTAATTTTCGCTTTTATTTTGTTTCAAAACTATTTTTGATAGCTTTATAGGGAAATTGTTATAAAAAATCGCGCGATTTTTAATTTTTTTAATTTTATTTCAAAACTAATTTCGTCAACTTTATAGGGGGAAAAAAGCGACGCAGGCGAAAAATTGTTATAAAAAATCGCGCGATTTTTAACTTTTTTTCAGCGCTTAACCCCCCCCCCCCCTAAAAAGTTAACGAAAATAGTTTTGAAATAAAATTGAAAATTGTTTAAAACCGCGCGATTTTTTATAATAATTTTTCGACTGCGGCGCTTTTTTTTCCTATAAATCAGTGTTTGTCATCCCATAGCCTCCGAGGTCAAATACTTATTTAATTTTTCTTGGCAGTTATTTCATTTTTCGTGGGAGTTGTTTAATTTTTCTTGGGAGTTATTTCATTTTTCTTTTGAGGTATTTCATTTTTCTTGGGAGTTATTTCATTTCTCTTGGGAGTTATTTAATTTCTATTATGTTTATTGGGAGTTATTTCATTGGGAGTTATTTAATTGGGACTTATTTCATTTTTGGCTTGGGAGCTATTTCATTTTCATTGGGTGTTATTTAATTTTTTTGGATTTGGGACTTATTTAATTTCTCTTGGGAGTTATTTCATTGGGAGTAATTCCATTTTTTCATTTGGGAGTTATTTCATGGGGAGTTATTTCACTGCGCCGCAGTATTTTTCCTAACGATTCGGTACGTTCAGAGCTATTTTCTTAAGTTTTACTTCTGACATTTGTTGTCTGTGTTTCTGTTTTCTTCATGTCAATTATGCATACACAAAACAAAACATTCTGACAATTCAGTCTAAATAGTTCGCCAATCGCTAATCGCTTTCATTCTGGACGTGTTCTAAGCGATTGGCGAGAAGAGAGGATCGCCGATCGCCAATCGCTTTGATTCTGTTCGGGCTCTAACATGTTGCACGACAACAGCTGTGCTGTCAAAAACAGTGTGCCAAAAAAAAAGTTACTAAAAAATCACTATGAAAGATGCATCAATCTCGCCTAATGTCACATAACATCTTGCTTTATCAGTTCACAGATAGCATCGATGTTTTCTGGCACAGCAACCGATTTTGAAATTGATAAAAACCTTCACGGAATTCGTCCTGGACCTTCACGTCGGCCACGATTAAAACCGATATACCAGTTTTTTACAGTGCTGTAGGATGGTGCTTATTGCCGCATAAAAAATTAAGTTCATCGATGCATTCTTGTCTTACTAATCCATGTCAAAAGTTATGGAGTATGTTTACGAGTTAGTTGCATTCTTTGTTCGAAATGAATTTTTGAAGTTACTTTAAACAACACAAGTTGCGCTCAAATGACAAAATGTTCTGAAGAAGGGTATGTTCAACAATGTCAAGTTTCTAATGTAAATGTTAGATCTTAGGTTTTGAGACTTACTGTTGGTAAGGGCAGAAATATAAAAATTTTAGGACAGTCAAAAACTAGCAGTTTTTGCAACACCGCAAAAAGTTGGAGGAAGATATCTTCATAGTGGACACAGGGAGGGTTAAAATAGTTTACTTAATTTAAGTCGAAATTTTTCCGAAGCAACTCAAAATATCGCTAGCTTGCAATAGCTTGCAAATGTTGCAATGCTGATCAATAGTGATCCATATAAAAATTTACAAAAATAGCACTTATTGAATCCTTTTTTTGAATGCCTTCTAAAAAAATTAATGTTTACCCGTTTATTAATGTTTAAAAAAAAACACCCCACCCCGTGTTTTTAACGATAAAACATACAATCAGGGGACATTAAGTATGAATTATTTAAATCAGCGCGTAGCGTACTTAGCATGCATTTTCATTATTTCGACAAGGGATTCTACTGTCTAAGGATATTTAGAGTAGGCATTTTGAAGCTGTACAAATGGAGCAAGCAACAAGTAAAAAAAAAAAAAGGAATTGGTTATAAAAAAAATATATATACATATATTGTATCTATAAAATAAGTACAAAAGCAAAAACTACCAGCACAAGAAAACAACCGAACATTTGATAAAAAAACTCTCCAATATCCATAAAGCACAAAACAGGAAAAATTTTAAAAATTAATTTATAAATAATAAAAACAAAACAAAAAAACAAAAAAAAAAAATCATTAAAACATGGATGGCAGATAAATCTTGAAAGCGAAGCCAAAGCATTGCTCAAGACAGAGCAGGAAGATGGTTGAACATGGCGGGTGGGGAGGCAAACAGGGTGTTTGTAATTTAAGAAAGAGCGTTTTAGTGCGCTTCAGCTAAACAGGCACTGGCTCAAAGCGCTCCAAACATTCAACCAAAAGAATGAATACAAACAGACCGATCCCCAAACAACAATGGGAACGATTCACTACCGCCGTCATACAACAACAAAAACAACATCCACAACTACAGTCACAACAACAAAAGAAAAGCAACAACAAGCATTGCCAGCCGCCTAACGAAATTTCGCAAGGGTGAATGACCCAGAATCTGAATGCGAAAAGAATTTCATGTTGCTCGTATTTCGATTCTGCAGCAATTTTGCAGCAAACACACACACGCAAACATGCACACAAATCAATGCACACACTTACACACACATATGAGCGCACACACACACACATAAAGTTGACAACTTTTTTCCATTCTACGCATCTTAGAAATGCGCAACAAAAGATATATTTTTCGTAACCTCTGTTAACCGCTTAGTCAACAGATATTTTTGTGTGTGCGTGTGCTATCTTAACTGAATTATTCTTGGCCGTTTGAAGAAGTTGAAGCTTTTTCAAAAAAATTTAAAAGCTTTCTCAGCGAGCCAGTCAGACAGCAGACAGACAGATAGACGGGGGGCGGACAGACGAACAAGCTAGGCTGTTAATAGTCGTAAGTTTTTATTTATTTTATGATTTCACTCACTTCCGGTTCAAATGCTTAAAGTGGGGCGGGACGCCACATTCCTAGTCTTGGCTGCAACCCTGTCTGACTTAAAAAATACTGGCATGCGTAGCCCACACCTATTAAGGGAGGTAGATAAAAAGAGCTTTTTTGTTTGTCCATATGGCCCATGATTGCTGATGGGGTGAAAATTTCACATGTATCTATAATGCTCTCAAATTGTCTGCAGCTTGCTCTCATGCAGGCCGCAATTGTTATTATTTACATTTATCCTGGTTTTATAAGATCCTACAGAGGATGAAGAAATCAGTCCATAACAGGAAGCGAAACGACATCATCGACTTATCAAATTCGAAAACTTGACAAAAATAAAAAAAAAACAAAAAAAAATATGCCCTAAATCCGGCTGGACGGGATCTAGGCATTCTAGTAGTCCAATTGCCGATCACTTTTTCAAGCATTTGGGGTTGTATCTGGGCAATGGTTTGCAAAATGTTGTTTTCCAAGGTGTCCATAATTGCTGGTTTGTTCGCATAAACCAACGACTTCACATAACCACAGGAAAAAATAATCCAAAGGCTGGTCCATTTCGAGAAATATGTTAACGCGTTCGTTAAATGTTTCTTTTAATAAGTCCATTGTGTGAAGCGTTGTGTGGCATGTCGTGCCATCCTGTTTGAAAAAGATGTCTTCAATGAACATCCCATTCAATTGGGGCACGAAATAATAGGCAATACTGGCCCTACAGGGCTCACCGTTGACGGTAATGCTCTCGTCAGCGCCATTCATAAACAAGTAAGGACCAATTATTCCACCGGCACAAAAAAAAGCACCAAACAGTGATTTTTTTGTGGTGCCTCGAGAATCTGTTATGGATTTTATGACTCTAAATACTGCAAATTTACTAACTGACATGACCATTTAGTCAAAAATGAGCCTCATCACTGAACAGAATAGTACAACAAAATATTGGGTTGGCTTCCAGTTCATTTACGCTACGTACGGTGCAAATGATGGTCATTCATATTATAAAATGGCAAACCAAACAGAGCATAAATAATAATAGAGTTGCCAAATCTGACCACCGTCTCACAGTTTAATCCTTTTCGAAAAATTTAAGTTCTACAAAAAAAAAAAAAAAAAAATTAGTTGGCTGTATCGTGGACACACCCGTTAGTTTTGATGTGACAGCGAATTCCTTTTCCTTAGCTTTGTCTCTATCCATTCCTTTGTTCCCAACTTGTTTGATTTGTTCCAAATCAGTATTATCCTTATCCTTATTCTTATATTTGTTCCCTAATAGTTGTCCTACTTCTTGTCCAAGCTCTTGTTTTAATCTTTGTCCAAATTCCTGACTTTATCTGAATCCTTTTCCAAATTCTTGTCTCTTTTTTATCCAATCTTTGTTCTAAATCTTGTCCTTAGGGTGTCAAAATCCTTGTTCTATTCCATGTCCCATTTTTTGTCTTTATCCTTTTCTCAATCTTGTCCTAAATGTTGTTAAAGGTTTGTGTAAATCTTTGTCTTCATCCTTGTCTTAGTCCTTTCCCAATGCTTGTCTTCCATGTTGCAATCTTTGTCCATATCTTTGTTCTACTCGCCTTGATTCTTGTTGTCACCTCACCTACCGGAGTGTGACGCTAAATTCGTATTCTTGTTCTCACCTCACCTAAATGAGTGTGACTTGTTTCACTGTGACAACAATTCGTATTCTTGTTGTCACTTGTCGTTGAATTTAAGTGATATTTTACTCGCGTAAATTTTTTAAGTGAGAAAATCTAAGAACCAAAAAGGTATGTTATAAAATATGTTTAATTTTGGTTTTATTTATGAAATTAACTTGAAATACTATAAATGTATTTCCGTTTAGAGTGAAGATAACCACAAGAAAGCAATTAGAGGCAATGGTAAGTTTTATGGTAAAAAATCCATCCATCTATAAAGGCCTAAAATATACATAAACGGCAAAACGGCTTCCGATGGAAAGTGGCAAGAATTGGCCACTTAATTAAATAGTTTGGGTCCGCCTATAAGAAAGGATGCAGGATGGCAAAAAGTTAGTAATACAGTCGTGCATATGAAGACGACAATTTAATTGTACAATTTTATTTGATTTAGGTTTGCAATGACTACAAGCTCAATCTAAGAAAGAAATTGGGGCACAACAAGAGAGAGTTAAACTCTACCGGTCTGCATAAAGTCGCTCAGTGCGATGCGCCAACATATGGCGTTGATGATGAGGTGGAGTTACACTTCATCCGGTAACTTCAACGGGTTAGAGGCATCCCTTAGCTTTAATCTTTTTAATTTTAAATTTTCACCATCATTGCTGTCTTCACTATCAGTATCCGAAAACCAGAACTCGAATGAACTCATGTTAATTTTAATAAATAATACTTGAATAATTGCTTGTTATTTTTTATTTGACTTCAAATTGGCACTGATGCTAAAAAATTAAAAAGTCGACGCAATGAACACGATTTGTGATATCACATGACAACTAGAATACCACAATTCAAGTGACGTGAGACAAGTGTGAGACTACTCACATATGTCAGGTGACAACAGGAATCAAGACGACTGATTACCTTATTCCTTATTCTAATCCTTGTCCATCCTTCCTTGCTATTTTTTTTTTGTGCATTTAGGTTACTTTATGGGGTTCCTTGAAAGGCCTTATGACGCCATTCTTTTACTTTCGTTATGAAGTCAAGGTTTTTTTATTGTCGTAAAATAAAATGTTTCGCACTGCTAACATTTGCTAACAATATCGCATTCTTGTTGCAATAGCTGCTAAATACTTATTTTTGTCATAAAGCCAAGTACAAATCCTTTATTTTTTCTTGAAAACACTTACTTTAGGGCCTATACACACCGGGTAATAATTGCATGCAACGCCGTTGTATGATTGCAGCATTTACAATTTTCGAGCGACTCTCTTCGTGGCCTCATGACGTCATGCATTTTTTGTCTATTTTCGTCATCAGGGCCATGAACTAGCTTTCACTAGCTAACCTTTACAGAGGATATCAAAAATTAAAAAAAAAACAATAAACTAATTATTAGCAATAATATGGCAACACTAAATTTATTCGACAGTACTCAAAGAGAGAATTGCTAGCTTAAAAAAAAAACATTTACTGAGTTTCCATGGCTAGTTAACTCTGGTTAGAAACCCGAGTTGAGCTAAGTTTCATTACACATAAGAAAACTCCACGAAACGTTTTGGAATAATCAGAGTTCTATCCGTCAAAATGATTTTTGTCATTAACCTTTAAAAATTTGGCAGGCTTGCGAGTATTTTCAGTGAATATTACATAAACATAAATGATTTTAAAAGTATACAAAATATTTAACTAATTAGGACAAACCTGAAAAGTTTAACCCAACTTTACAGGCTAGCCCAACTCTAACTCAGTTTTAACATGGACGTCATTTTCTGAACTCGACGAAAACCTTAACCCCGAGTTAACTCGCCATGGAAACTAATCCCTACATTATGTATCACCAAGAAGCACACCAACGATAAGCAAGACACGATAAGCAATAGATTTTCGAATGCAAGAAAGTATTGCTGATCATTTCTATTTTGTCGTTCGTGCCTCGTTTCGTGATAGTGAATGATGGGGTTAGTAATTGTCAGTCGGCAATCGCTTTGTGCGCAACATAATCAAAAAATTCAAGAAGACTTGGTCCGTGCAAGATATGAAGATAGCGAAACGACTTCGTCGCCTCGGACGACCTGACCAAAAATATCGACGCAGTGAGGGAAAATGTTGAAAACGACAGATTCGTCAACGTACTCAAGACCTCAAGAACCCCTCCATTTTCACAGTGTAGCGAATATTAATGAAAGATTTGGCTCTGCATGTGTAAAAGATTCAATGGACTCAAGAACTGCAGTTGGAGGACCACTAGCAGTGGTCAACTTCTTCATTCCAAGACCCAACTTCTCTGATTGGGTCTTGGAAAACATGGATGATGATTTTTGCAAAAAAAAAAAAAAAGTGCATTCTGGCAAATTTCATTTTCGCATTGGCGGCTAAGTTAATAAAAAAAATTGTGGCGTCTGGGTATCCGAAATTTTGTGAGTAATTCAGGAGATGCCAATGCACTCACGAGTGGCTATTTGGTTCGAATTGTGGGTTGGAGGCGTCATAGGGTCGTCCTTTTTCGAAAGAAATGACGGAAGAGCCGTAACAGAGACATGATGATATGCGGCTATATTAAGAGTAAGGTCTACGCTAACCACCTGTAAACAATTCTATCTCTCAAAGTGAACATTGAAGACGCCATTGCGGAAATAGAGTCCCAATTATGCGAAAGAGTTATCGAAAATTTCGAAAATGTCTGAAAGCTAAAAACACATCGAACACCTCTTGTTGATACAGCCGTTAGTTTAAGCAATTTTACATCCAGTCAATCGCAATTTTTACCAATATTTTTGAAAAATCGGAAAAATTACTATAAATTCATACCTAATTTTATTCTTAGTTAAAAGAGGAAATTTTCTAATAAATACTTAAATAATAATAAAAACACCTGAATTTAATTTTTGTTCTTCAAAAGTTTCTGGGGAAATACAATAGCTACAAGAACAACAACGTTGCAACCACTTTTTAAAGCAATGCATAGGGGAAAAAAGACGACAATTGTCACCTAATTTCCGTCCAAAATATGAGTTTATTCCTTCAACGGCAATGTCCTGTTTTCCTTCCATTTTTTCTTTGTTGTTTTTTTTTTTCTTCATTCAAAAGAACAGGAAAGTTTAATAGACCCTACCAGGACTGACCAAACAACATTTGTATATATGTATGCCGTTCTACACCATACATGTTTGTAATTCTGAATGTTCACATGTAGATTTTTGCAGGTTTATTTTTGCTATTTTTTATTTCGCCTGCTGTTGTTCTTCGGTGTGTACTGTGTCTGGAGCAGGACAATAAAAAAAAAATAGTTGAATTGCTGACCTAATAGAATGAGTTGCTTTATTCTTTCACAGATGTAGTTGTCCGTGCCTTGTGCACTGTCTCGGCGCAAAGTGGTCTTCTGGCGAAGACTAACTCAGGAGTGATGACCTAAGGAATAATAGAAGCACGACCTAGGGACAATATAAAAAGACAGCCGAAAAACAAACAAGTCTACTTATTATGAAAGGATACATTTGAGGTAGGTTGCTGCATGTGTAATTGGGATGGTTGATGAAACTAGTTTCGTTGGAACCCTCTTACTAGTTTTCGTTTTTTTTTTTTTTTTTTTTCTTGGAAAACGAGTGTGTATCTGTTAATTGGCATCAGTAAGGACGCTAGATGTGGAAGTAGCCGGTTTTGAGAACAAGTAGCACAGGTGAGCAAATAATCCAGTTTTACATACAATATAGGTAAAGGGTCGTTTCTAGACGTTGACGCTTATGATGATGGACAAAGATAACCTAACAAATGTTGTTGAAAAGAGAGACTCATTAAGGACACATAAACTGCATTGATAATATTCAAAGCAGTAAAATTGGATGGATCATTGTCATAAACATAGCCACAATTTTCCTTGAAAAAATATTAAAGTGCAGCCTTGGTTTTATAGCTGAAAAAAAAAAAATCAAGCCCCTACAAACAGAAGACAGGTGGCGTTCACCGCAGGAAAACCAAGTCAAAGCAAAACTGAATCATTGTAACAATATCCACCATCCGTCCATGCATACAACATCCCTTTTAACTTTTTTATGTATTCCCCTGACATGGGAATAAAACTGCAAGATGTTGAGTTAATTTTTTGCTCCTTGTTGCCTGCCTGGCGGAGCACATAACAGTACCAGATTCCGACGCCATCACTTTGTTTAATAATACCGCGCAAGATACAAGATTGACACTTGCGATTGTGCCAGGAAATGTTGTAGCCCCGTTGTTGGTTAAGGGGTAACTTTTTATTTCCATTTTTGTTTTCATTCAAATGTTGCCAAAATAATTGACCTCATTCTGAACATGGTTAATAGCAGTTTGTGTTGTGGAGTGATTTTCCATGAGCTGTTATAATTGACGTTCATAAATTGTTATGAAAATCTCGGCCGGTGGAAACACAATAAAAAGTTGAAACTATAGAATGGCGGCATAATTTATGCAAATTGTGGTTATAGCACAACTGTTTCAGGTTTTAAGCTTAAACGTGTATAATTTATTGTTGAAAATGCCAAAAATTGGCAAGTAGTCAAAACAAAATATTGTCCTTTTCTTGTCAGCATAAATATTTAGGATTCAAAAACAATAGAATATTATCCATGAAGTCTGATTTACTGATGAGGATAATTGCTTGCTCGTAGTAAAAAATTATCATGTCAACATTTTGATTTTAATGTTTGATTGTGTATCTTTTAAAATTGGGATTAGGAATTAATGAGAATTTTTAGTTTTCTACTTGGTTTTGGTAAAATAAAATAAAATAAATAAATACACTTGGCACTAAAAATTTGAAATGATAACAAACCTGGTTGTAGTCAAGACAAAAACCACTACCTGCAACTCTACAAACATATAAACGAACGATGTAAATAGCGTGCGTTACTTACAAGTGCATATTAAACATAGCTGCATGAAAATCTGACACTTGACGTGCTTGAATGCCAACAAATTGAGCGTTTCACTTCTCATGCTGTTCTATTGATCAGCAACACAGCCCGGCTCTAGAACAATGTTGCCTCTCTCCTACCAATCCGCTAAGATAATCAAAGTCTCTGTTTGTCAAATATTTCAATACCAAAGTTTTCTTAACCCTGCAGTAGTCGCGTACCTAAATGTGACGAGAGTGGTCGCGCGGATTACATATGTAATCCGTTTTTTAAAGTTTAAAATAAGAGATGACAATTTGAAAATGCTTAGTTATTTGTTTTTATTTTTATTATTACTTTATTTTATATTATATTTATTTAAAAAATCAACATAAACATAATTCTTATAGCACGTAAAATCAATGAATATCGATTGCAGACAATTGTGAAATTCATAATTTTGCATGACTGGATTACATATGTAATCCGCGCGACTACTGCAGGGTTAAGAGTAATACTATCAATTTGAATAAAAATTTAACATTTTAGTCGAAATACGAAATATATTAAAAAAAAAAAATATTCATATTCGATCAGAGGATATGTGTGAATATAGAAAAACTGCAGTTCTTGCTTTTTGCTGATATATGATTATGATTTTTTATTAAATTTCTAGTTTTATATTTTATTTTAATTTTTTCACTTAAAATACTTAAATCCCCAATTTGGGCTATTGCTATAGCCTTATATTGCCTAGAAGTTAAGTCAAGTCACCATCTATGCACAAATCAACATTTTCTTGTCATACAACTCAACCACTTTGGTCACTAGTACTGGTTAAATATAGAATGATTTGGATAATTTTATTTTTGCGTAAGTTCAAGCAAGTTCTGAGTCCCATCTCAAAAATATAAAAAATGAAAATTATGTGCAAAGTAACGCTGTAAGGGTTTTTCGTGCGTTCACACACAAATGTTTTATAATTTTTTTTTTATTAATTGGTAAATAAGTGCATTGGACATAATATACAAAAATTATTTTTAAAGCCTTTTCAACAATGCATAGGTTAAAAAATAATCTGAGGCAAGTTAAATAATCTCAATTTTAAACAAATTTTAGCCTAAACAAAATAAAAGTTCCTTTGCCTGAGTTTAAACTTTACTGTCGATAACTCATAACGAAAAATTTTTGTGAGGCAAGTATTAATCTAAACACAGAAATTATAGGTTTAAGAGTTTTAAGCTTACAACGAAAAAATATTTTCTTGTAAAAAGAATTTATTGTATGCATACTGAGTGAAAATAATAAGAGATAAACAATTCAAACTTCAATATTATTAAATTTATCAACGTATACATATAGAATGCGGTTTACAGCAATCTTAAAAATTTGCAAAGTTATTTATTTAATAAGACTAACACATAGCAACAATTGATTTAAAAGTAATTTGATATATTGTGAGTGTGCATCTTTAGACTTGGTATTAAGGATTTCTTTAAATTAATGCAAATATGAAATTTTAAATTGAAGATATTTGAATTTTTAGAATGCAACTGCATTTCGAATACCAATTTCTTATATATAATAGATAGAATTTTATGGAATTCTTGATAGAATCTGCAAAATAAAGGAAGTAACAAATTATGCTTAATGGTAGCATCCTGACGGTTTCAGTTGCTGGTAGCAACATAAAGCAAATCTTATTCACTGAATAATGGGTTTTATATCAAAATTCAAACTCAAGAGGAGTTTCTGTTGCTATTTTACTCATCAGTTTAGTTTAGTTATCTTCTTAAATTTATAAATATAAATAAATCTTCAAAGCATCAAAAATTATAATTATACCTCAAATAATAACTTCAAATGGTGTTAAACTATGAAAACTTATATTGCTGCAGCATATTTCCCATTATATATAATCTGCAAAAAAATATTTTTCTCAGAGAAAATGTTTTGAATTTACGATAAGCTTAATTAGCCCAAAAATCACTCAGCAACTATATAATAAATCTATAGTTTCCTCTGAATGCAGTCAACAAAATTTTAATTTCTATGAAATAATAATAGGTTTTTTGTGACAAAGTGCAGGGTTAAATAGCTAAAAAACTATATAAAGTTAATAGTAGCATTTTAAAAATTTACAATACTTATCAGTCACTAGTTAAAACTTGATAGTGGCCTATAAGGCATAAAATAGTACTAAAAGCAACACTGGTGCGTACACATGCAACCGTTTGTTTGTTTTTTGTTGTTGTAGCGCACACTCATTCGATACCCATTCATTCCGCTTGTTTGCCATCATTCTGAAACAGGGCGTAGTTCAAGTCGACAAGTGGTTGAAAATAATTAGTAATCATTTAGTTCAAATTAATTCCTTTTATTTTTATTTTATAAGTTCAACAAAATCGGTAAATCTATTAATATTTTATTTGAATATAAGTGACGATAGCCTGCAGCGTCAGTTGCAACTGTGAAACCATAATGTTTTTCACCACAATACTTGGGAAAAGTTATGTTTTCTTCCTGCTGTTGCTGGCTGTGGGAGTGTTGGCTCAATATGAATGGCAGGCACGCGATGCCTTCGATGAGATCAAAATTAGATTCGACAAAGTGAATCCCGACAACTGCCCCATACAGCATGTAAGTGATTTGTATCTGCCTGAGGACACTGTGTCTCATAAGCCAGACATTAAGGAAATCAACATAAATCCAATTTTTCCGAATCGCACGGCGCTGCTGCATCTACACAACATGGCAATGAGTCGCAGCTTCTTTTGGAGCTACATTCTGCAGTCACGCTTTATACGACCTGCTATAAACGATACTTACGATCCGGGCATGATGTACTACTTTTTGTCCACTGTGGCCGATGTTTCAGCTAATCCTTCTATTAATGCGTCGGCCATTTACTTTGCGCCGAACAGCTCCTACACATCGTCCTATCGTGGCTATTTCAATAAAACCTTTCCACGTTTTGGACCGCGCACCTTCCGGCTGGATGATTTCAATGATCCCATACATTTGCAGAAGATCTCTACGTGGAATACATTTGATGTGCGTGACTTGGGCGCGCATCCACCAGAGTCAATATCCAAAGATTACACATCGGATTTGTATAAAATCAATGAATGGTACAAGACTTGGTTGCCCGATGATGTTGAGGGACGTCACGATACAAAAACTACCTATCAAGTGGAAATACGTTATGCCAATAATACAAATGAAACTTTCACGTTCCATGGACCACCAGGCGCTGATGAAGTGCCTGGACCGATAAAATGGACGCGACCCTACTTTGATTGTGGCCGCTCGAATAAGTGGCTAGTATCGGCCGTGGTGCCCATAGCAGATATCTATCCCAGGCACACACAGTTTCGGCACATTGAATACCCAAAGTAAGTTTATCTTCTCTTCCAGTTTTGCTATTGATAATCTCTCATGACCGGTGGTTGTTTGCTTTTCCGAAACAGATACACTGCAATTGCTGTGCTTGAAATGGATTTTGAGCGGCTCGATATAAATCAATGTCCTAAGGGCGAGGGCAACAAGGGACCCAATCATTTCACGGACACTGCACGTTGCAAGAAAGAAACTACAGAATGTGAGCCGCTGCACGGTTGGGGCTTCCGGCGCGGTGGCTATCAGTGTCGTTGTAAGCCTGGTCATCGTTTGCCGAACGTCGTGCGGCGGCCCTATCTGGGCGAAATAATCGAACGTGCTTCTGCGGAGCAGTATTATAATGATTATGATTGCTTGAAAATTGGCTGTAAGTTCAAAACTTATCAAGATTGAGTTAGAAAAAGTATAGAAAATATTTAAATATGTATTTCGTAGGGGTGCAAAAGATGCCAATTCAATGGGAAAAGGCCCCGTATCATGTGCGTGAAAAATATTTGGACTTGCATCCTCAGTATCGCAACTATTCGACGGGCTCGCAGTCTTTACATTCTGAAAATATTAATATTGATCAAGTGCTCAAGTTTATACATGGCGTAAATCATCGCACTTGCCAGAAGTATGCTTAAAATACTTATGCTTTGTTCTCAAAAATAATCCTTTGCTTACATTCACAGTTTCCATCCACAAGATTTAATTCTGCGAGGCGATGTTAGTTTCGGTGCCAAGGAACAATTTGAAAATGAGGCTAAAATGGCAGTGCGATTGGCCAACTTTATAAGTGCTTTTCTACAGGTAAGTAAAAAGTGCTTGAGGCATAGTCTGCTATTCTTCAGTAGCCAACTTCAAAGTTGTAAATACTTTGGGTTTCAAATTTGCATTTCTTTGATCCAGTTGTTATTTGGGATTGTGATTTTCAAAAATGATGTCTTAATTTTCCTTCAAAATATGCGAAATTTTCCAAGTATCTAATAAAATGCTACACACAATCCCTTTACCTTCGAATAATTTGATTTGTAACAAATTTTATCGAAAACACATTTCACTACTTCTGAGTCCTCGTGAAGACAAAAAAGTGTTGGCATCGAAGATGCTCTTTCAAAGTTTAAAAAATTTTGAAGCTTTGCAACCATCATTGTTCAACGGAATGAACTAAGGTTTTCCATAAGGTTTTATTTTACTATAAAAATGTATGGTGTTTTTAATACTTCAAAAATTAAGTAACATGTTTGGTCTTTTGGCGTCCGTGGCGTAGTTGGTTAAAGTGCGTGTCCGCTATGTCAAAGAACCTTGGAGACCCAGGTTCGAACCCCAGCCAGCGACAGAAAATTATTTGAATTAAAATAATTTTTCTGTACGGCCGCCACCTCTCTGCAGACAATGGCAAACCTCAGAGAGTAATCAAAATGCCATGTAAAGCTTCTTGAGAATAAGAACATTCCGTTCATCGCCGTTCGGAGTCGGCGTTAAGCATGTAGGTCCATTTCTCGGTCAATTGTGTACAAACTTAATAACACGCACAACACAATTGATCATAAGAAGCTAGGTCAAAGTCCTTTCAAGGGCTGAAATGGCCAGTTATTTATTTTTTTTATTTTATGTTTGGTCTACACAACATTTTCTCGTTAATTATTCACCATAAAAAATTCATGATACAATAAATTTTTCCGAAACCCAAAATTTAAAAAATATACAAAATTTGTACTCTTCCTTCGCTCAAAATAGCAAAGGGATGGAAAAAAGAAATTTCAAAATATTCTACTTGATCCGTGTTATGAACCTAGGTTAATCTTAAGTGTCAGTTTTACTGATTTAATTGGCGAAAAAAATAACGAATGTGTTAGAAAATTAATGCTTTTAATTCGAAATTAGAGCTCAAAAGAATTGATAAGAGAATATAAGTGGAAAACTAAAAATATTAAAAATTTGATAACTCTTTCTCTTCTCTTTATAATTCACGCTATAAATTATAAATTCATATCTATAAATTTTTATTGACTTAGCCAAAAATTACCTACGTACAAATCAACTAATCGCTCTTCCGTTTTTTTTTATTCATAGTCATTTTCAATGTACTCCAGTAAATCGTCGTTGCGCATACAAAAAAGATTATGTGTAAAATTTCGATTTTTTTTATTTTACCATTTAATAGCCATATGTATGCCCCATCTACTCACCAAATGGGTTTTTGATATTTTTATTGGTTTAGAAGTTAGCAAATGTGAAAGTTAGCTGGCTATGTGAAAACAGTATTGAAATTGTTAAACAAGAATGTTTTTTCTCCTGAAAAATTGTTCAAAAACACATAACCTTTTTTGTATCCGCAACGACGAAATAATCCTTTTAATCGTGTACATAAGCTAAACAGAAAAACATTAAAAAAGTGATTTATATTCACAATGAAATAGCTCTTTCCCCCATTTTGTAATTCATACTTCATTATTCATTAGTAAATGTGAAATGTGAAACCATTTCGTCCCTTTGTAGGATAATGCAATTATATTATAAGAATACATTGGAAATCCTTTGGCTTGTTTTCCTATCACAATAATATACAAATACAAAATACATAAATAGTCAAATACCTAGGGATATATTTAGATAAATTATAATATTTTAATGATCATATAAAAGAACAACTCATTAAGGCCAAAATTTTTTTTTTTTTTATAAATCCTTGTTCTACTTTAGACATTTGAAACCTAGAGTAAAAGTACTCTTGTATCAAACTTTTATTAAGAAAAATTCATCAAAATCATTTACTCGTAGAAAATCATTTCGCATCAAAAAATAATTTAAACTGAGAATTTTCATAGGGTACATTGTTTTTTCGTATCTGTCGGCTTTAAATAAAAATTTTTTTTTTTAATTTTATTCACTTTTTGCGTTAATTTTTTGTTTGATTTTATAAATGAAAATTTTGTTTAATAATTTCAATATATTTGAGAATTTTTCTCTTTCATACAAAACAGAATTTCCTCTAAATGCGCTATGGTGAAACAGGTTTTTCATTGAGTATTTCCTCAAGTTTCATCAAATTAATATTCAGTGTCAAAAATGGCACAACTGCTGAATTAAATAATTCAAGGACTAGAAAAACAGGCTCAACAATTTTTATTGACACAAGTTGTTGCTGTATCTGGTGTTGAACGAATACTTAGTTCGACGAAAAACCTGCATGCTTCGATCGTTGAAACTACAACAATAATCATAGAAAACCAAACTCAACAAGTTATGCAAATAATAACAACAAAATCACAGTTTATCCTTTGTTTTCTTGCCTAACTGGTTGCAGAACAGTTCTTGATATTGACTAGTTAATCATTTAACTGCCGCTTACATGCATAGCAACTTACAACCTCAAATTAAAACATAAATTCATTTCAATAATTTTATGACTCCTTTCCATTTCAGGTATCTGATCCCAATGAAGTTTACTCGGGTCGACGTGTTGCTGACAAACCTTTAACCGAAGATCAAATGATTGGCGAAACCCTTGCCATCGTTTTGGGAGATACCAAAGTTTGGTCAGCAGCCACCTATTGGGAACGCAACAAATTCACCAATCGCACCTACTTTGCGCCCTATGCCTATAAAACTGAGCTTAATACTCGTAAGTTTAAAGTGGAGGATGTTGCGCGCCTAAACAAAACCCACGAACTCTACACCGAAAAGAAATATTTTAAATTTCTTAAACAACGCTGGTCTACTAATTTCGATGATCTGGAAACATTCTACATGAAGATGATGTTGCGTCACAACGAAACAGGTGAATACATGCAGAAATATGAACACTACCCTAATTCATATCGTGCGGCCAACATGAATCACGGTTACTGGACACAACCACAATTCGATTGCAATGGATACGTTAAAAAATGGCTTGTGACCTACGCGGTGCCCTTCTTTGGTTGGGACAGTCTCAAAGTAAAACTGGAATTCAAGTAAGTCAAGCACATAGCGTGTGTAATTGTATGGTTTTTGTTAAGAGCATATCTTCAAAACTAAATGCTGGAAAATTTGCTAGTTCCATTGTTATACTTAATATTGTGGATTTTTATTTAAGGGCACTTTTTTGTTAATGGGTTAATCGTCGAAAGTCAGTCACCCCATTTTTTGATTTTGCTATCAAATGATCAGTGGTTTGTAGAGTAGAGTTAGGGTCAGTCAGCCATTGTCCGTACGTTGCTGGTTGTTGTTGTTCTTGTGCGTTCTGTCCCGTTGTAGGTAATTTGCAGCTTGTCATCATAAATGTTTAATTTGTTTAATTTAAATGTCAAGGGACAGCTTGATATATATGAAGGGGTTGTTTAAAAAATAAAACCGCATGGGGAATCAAATAAAGTTGACCAAAGATTGTTGAGTTTGATAAGGATGGAAATAATTTAAGTTTGCCAACGAACTGGCTAGCTGTGGCTATAGACATTTAATTTCTAAATTTTTGAGTTATTCAACAGTTTACAGTTACATATAAATTTAATTTTTGTTTTCGAATTCATTGTCTATTTATTTAGTATATAATTTATAATTAATTTTGTTTCAAAAACGTGTTTAACCTCACTTATATTTTTATGGCAGTTGATTCCTGGTTGTGTTTTATTATAAACAACTAAAATGACTTAAATTTTTCCACAGAGGTGTTGTTGCTGTTTCCATGGATATGCTGCAGTTGGATATCAACCAATGTCCTGACTGGTTTTACGAACCTAATGCTTTTAAAAATACCGACAAATGTGATCAGAAAACTTCCTATGTAAGTGTTTATACGTTAAACTACTTAAACTTAAAAATTTATCTTTACTAAATTTCAGTGCGTTCCCATCATGGGTCGCGGCTATGATACCGGTGGCTACAAGTGCGAATGCCTGCAAGGCTATGAATATCCATTTGAAGATTTGATCACCTACTACGATGGTCAGCTGGTAGAGGCGGAATATCAGAACATTGTTGCTGACACCGAAACACGCTACGATATGTTTAAATGTCGCTTAGCGGGTGCTGCAAGTTTGCAAGCGGCAGCAAAACTGATAGCATCGCTGTTAGGCTTAACGCTCATTTTGCTATACAAATTTAGATAAGTTTTAATTTTAAAACATACAACAAACTTTTTTCCACTGTCATTTTATGACAGCATATTTTTAATTGTTGAAATTTTAAGCTCTTATATATATTAATTAATAGCCGTCCCTAGAATTCCATTTGAATAGAAAAAAGATTGTTAAAAATTAATTTTATTCAAGAATCTCCAAACACAAACATCATTAAACCAAAAACTGCTCACAACAAAAGACACACAAAAGCAAAAGCAAAAGCTCACAAAAAGCGCAATAATAGTTAAAAGAGACACCACAGACACAAAGCAACACAACACAGAGCACAAGCTATTTGCTTAAAGCTACTTTTATCTTGGTGCTGCGTCTTCATGAACATTGTCATCGTTTATCCAAGGCGATTAAGTTGTAGACATAATCTATTACAATGAATCTAGTTATTTGTCATTCGCATAAAAGCATAAAAGCAAAAACTCGAAAGAAAAGCCAAAAGAATTTCAAATCCGCCTCTGAGCTCGAATTACGACAAATGATTTAAGCAGTAGCGCATCTTCTTCCTTGCCATTAAAAGCGACAAATATTTTTAATTTGCATGAAGCAAAGAGCAGCGAGCAGCATCAGCAACAACAGCTGTGGCAGCACAGAAAACAAGCTACAGAAAAACCTGTTGATATTAAAAATCCTCAACAACTCAGATGGTCGAAGCGAGCAGACAAACCTTATAATTGCCTCACTACGCTGTCCACACACAGAAGAAAGCAAGCAGCCCCTGTGCGCTGGACATTTGAGGGATGAACATTTGAAGCATCTTATTACAGCCGCTGTCGCTTCCCTAGCGTTTTTTTTTCAACAGCTCCCAAGGTAGTTGCAATCCAAGAAAGTTCTTTACAAAAAAGATATATATTAAATCGTCGGTCGCCAGTATTTTTTTGCATGAATTAAAATGGTTTTTTTCATACTTGATTATCATGCGTTTGAATTTTTATTATCTTACCCTGAGAACTTTTTTGGAAAATACGTTTTTTCCTGCCTTAACGATGATGACGACGACGATGATAATGATGATGATTGCATAGAAAAAAACTAGTTTGCCACTTTTTGCCTTGATTTTTTCATTGCAAAAGGTACACAACAAAGAACTTTGGCTGAATTTAGTTTAATATGAAATTTTTTTGATAGCAAGCGTAGCGGAGGGCAGCAACGCATTGGACTGGGAGTTGACATTGGTTTTGACGGCTGTTGTTTTTGCTAAAATATTTTCACACATTTTTCTTGAGCGTCTTATGGCCGTCAACACAATATCAGCCAAAAACAACATTAGGAGAAGAACTTAAAGCAAATCAACTGTTCGGCAGGCTGTTAGAGAAACCACCCGAACAACCGACCGACCGATGAAACGACCTCCGCCTGATTTTTTTTGTTTCCACTCCATTCTTCAGGCTTCAATAAGATTAAGAATATGACCGTTTGTTTTTTTTTGTGTGCTATGCTTTTGTGCTATTTGTGGAACAACAAAATTTATGACCGCACGTTAGTTTTCTTTTTTTTTTTACTAAGTCTTATTTGTAAAAAAAAAACTTAAAAAAGTCGGTTAATAAATTTGCATTTTTATATAGTTTGATGATTGATTTGATTGCACTCGAAACATATCCGTCCATTGATAAAAAGAGTGATAGAAACAACTGATAATATTTTGTATAGCATATAAATAATTTATGTTTTTTGATAATAATTAAGATGTTTAAATTATATAACCATGTATGTGCCTTTCCTCATTTTATATTTGATGTAGACATTTTTAAATAAAGTCGAATATCTGTCTTTTAGCAAATATAACAAACAATTAAGAGTTACAAATATACAGATATACCCTACAATATACAAACATTTATATAGCATAAGTAAAGATTTTGTAAAACTTTATAATAAAATTGATTAAAAATACCGATCAGGCAGAAAATCCTTTTTTAATGCAATTTTTTCCTGTACTCACCGTATTTATTCATCTTGCCAGAGTAAGCCGTGCTCCAAATTTTCACAACCGCTTTTGAAATCTTGTTTTGATGTGAATAAAATATTCCTTTTTAGATTATCCGCGGTTTATCAGAACGATCGAGTTAGAATAAAAAAAAAACGAGCTTCAACAATTTCGTCTCCTTTTGATAGATTTACAATTTTTTAAAAAATTCCTCTTTGGTGAACAATCTTTTAAAATAATTATTATTATTATGTATATATTAGGCAAATACAGAAAAAACGTTCAAAACAACAACACCGAAGAAACTGCACAAATAATCTTTCGTTCTTTTTCAAATTGGATAATTTATTTGCCGTTTTCCTTGTTATCCATTTAATTTGTTTTCCCCAAGGTTTTTATCAATTTTTGGTTAAAATTTTGATGTATTTTTATATTTTTAAAGCGTTTTTGAATTTTATTAAATTAAATTTTTGCTTTTGAATTTATGAATAATTTTTTTCAAATGAAATATTTTTCACAGGCTTACTTTGTTCGCTGCGTTAACGGTAGGTTGTTGTGTTTGTTTATGGGGGTCATAGTGTTGGTGTTGTAAGGTAGTTTTGTAGTTAGTACGCTATATCAGCTCCTTATCTTCAGTTTAAACCGTGGAAATTTTTATTTCAAATTTAAAATTTTTTATTGAACCGTCATTGATATTTCATCTATTTTCAATTAAATAGGTTCAATTGGTTTCAATTTATTAAGCGTGGAAAGAGCATGATACAAGGATCTGTTTCGGTACTCACTTCAAGCTCGAGTGTGATACAATTAGAAGGTAGGCTAATTTTAAAATGGCTGCTCAAATGTGAAATTTTACAACAACAAAGCTGTAGGTGCCACAAACGTCAAACAACAACAGCAACAACAATTAGAAAAACTCAAAATCAACAGTTGACTTTGACATCTAGCTCACATTTTTCTCCAATATGGGCATACCTTGTAATTGTATCATGCTTGAAACTTACTTGATGTCGTTTCTGTACTTTTTGACAAATTTAATTTTTTTCATTTCTACAGATAATGAAATTATTCTCTAGCACTCGAACTCATGGTGAAATAATTATTAGGTGTTCTCATCCCATGATATGTTTCAATATATTTTTTGACATGCTGCCTTATTTTGACAATTTGAAGGGTTTCGTATAAGCGAATTTGTTTGAAAATGTCAAAATAAGGCAGCCTATTTTTTCTGAAATTCCGAATGAGAAAACCTTATATTTATTCCACCATGCTCGAACTTTACTTGAAGTGAGTACGGAGACGGACCTAATAACTAGGTAGGTACATTTTAACTCTTTAGTGATGGGACAAATTTTTTTGGAATTTCGTGACAAAAACTCATGCATTGGCTAATTTAGACCTCTTGAACAAGAATATGGAAGAAATTTTTAAATTGGTTAACTAAGACGGCTAGAATCAGGTGATGCCATATGGAATCATCGGCCCTCGACGTTACAAAGGTTGAGAGAAAAAAACAGATTTTTTAAAATATCAATTTGGTTTTGTTATTGCGATATTTTATTTATAAAAATGATTGAAAATGCATTAAAAGTCTACAAAAAGAACCTTGAATTGAAAATAGTTGGGTATTGTAAAAATGTACTTCATTTTGAGATGTGGTAATTTTTGAAGCACATGTTTTCAATTCACAACGCAACATTACATTTCTCACATTTTATACGAGATTGTCTGTTACATGGTGTCTTTCCACATCGTCGCTTGGTGCTTTTGACCGGATAATGATCCAGTCTATCATATCGGTCTTCTTCCGGAACTCGGGATCTCTTCACAGTTCTTGTGTTGCGAACAGCCAAAGAAACAGCACGGCAATAATGTTGGGCGATATTTCGCCGAAATTGAAAATGAATTACCGACTTCTGTCCGGGCTTTCGGTGTTAAAGCCACGCATTTTGAATCGCCACATCAAGCAAACATGTAAAGATGGACCACCACCACTTCTTTCGAATTCCTGAAAATACTCATAATGAGACAAATTTTGAAAATGAATTTGTTAACGGGATATCGATATCAGACATTGTAATTACCTACGCGATAGTAACCGATATTTTATCCATGCGATCGGTGCCTCCATATATCGGTTGTAACATTCAACTACAAATGGTCTGTCGACAACAACACATTTTTTTCAACTGGACTGTAACGACTTGCCGTTGAAACTGGAGTGAGTCCATGAACGGTTGATGCCACAGCAACGCAGCGATCATCAGTCAGTCCATTTTGTTATGCAAATGCCGAGCTTTTTCAATGTTGCACTCTCCATTGTTTCGCGATTTGTTTTGCTCATCATAACGACCTCAGTGGACAATTTGATGGAATAAGCATTTCTCGAATGGTTCCAGTTCCATTATGACACAGTTTTTTCAAATATTCGAGTGCAGCTAATCCAGTGAAAAGATTATCGAAGTAGAATGAGTAACTGAGGCTACACATGTGTTCTGGAAAGCTATGAATCATTTGGAACAATGGTGCAATGCATTTTCCAAATGCATAGTTTTTTTCCAAATGAGGATGAATACATGGATTTTTGTCTTGGTATATCTCAAACGATAGCAAGTAACCCTCTAGTGAATTGAGACACCATACTTTGTAGCCGAATCGTAAAGGTTTTCCTTTGATGAACTGTTTACACCCATGTCGGCCATAATAAGCAATCATTGATTCATCAACATTTAAAAAGTTTTTCAATAAGTGGCCGTAGTTTCCACATTTTATCATTATGATTGAAATCTTCTTGTGACGCAAAATGATACAGCGTTCAATGAGCAAAAATCGATCACGAGTCATTGCATTCAAAATCATTTTGTTATACAAATCTGAGTCATGGCTCCAAAATGATCTTTTTTGGGTGTTATTTGGGCTATACCCATTAGCAATCAGAATGCCAAAAAAAATAAGTCTCAACTCATCGACGATGATCTCTGGATTTTTTTGAATGCGTAACACCCCATAACAATTCGATTTTTCGCAGATCATTTTCATTATTGCATTATTGAAAAAAATCGTTCAAATAGCTCGTGTGCTGCGTTTGCGCAATCAGTATAAATTCCATGAGGAAATATTGGCAAAAAGGTCTCAATGGAGAACTTTGACCATTTGTGTTTTGGTTTCACAGTGGGAACTGTTAAACTTTGCGGTACGTCTATGACCGGACAAATATACTGCCAAGGTTAAGCAACTGATGGTAGTGATACTTCTGCAAAAACTTCTTCAGTTTGTTCATCGTCAGCGCCAAGATCCAATAACGCGTTATCGCCAATAAGCTTGACTTCAACATGGTGTTGCAATTGGTTATGAGTCCATCATAGTGCCACCTTCTTCTTCGTCCGAATCATTTTCTGCTGAATCATAGGCTGCATCAGGAGGCTAAATAAAAATATCACCTATTTGGTCTACTTCATCATTTTCCACAAAATCATTCAAAAATTCTTCAATTTCAATTTCATAGAGTTTCATACTAAAAATAAAAAATAAAAAACTGCAGTGCAGGTTTGTAACGCCTACAGTTCAAATGGGAAAATTGTGGCATTAACGTTACGTTTGTGCTGTTAGTGCCATAAACGGCAAAGTAACAACAACAATTAGAAAAACTCAAAGTTTTTTGGAAATCCAGGATGTAGCGTGCTTGACTGCCGAGCCAAAGGTCCCGGGTATGATTACCGGCCAGATCATAGTCCTATGCTTAAGCCTTTCTGCATTTTCTATCCTCTTTGTAATCAACTGAAATTGAAAATTCATCAATATTTCCGAATTGATGTCGTAGTTTGAAGTCGTAGGTGGTAGAGATGATTGCCTTATAAATTAAATTGACTGGTATAAGGGCATAAATAATACTTGCCTCAGATTTAAATTCACATTCTACGGCTTTCCACCACTGTTAGAACATCTTAAACATGTTTCGCTTTATTGCCCCTTCCTTCACCCCATTCATCAAGATTTCATTAGCCCATTTCGAACCAAGGCATACTTGATTGAATAGATATAACACCTGAAATCCTTGATTATAAGCTAAAAAAAAAATGGTTTGACAATTCACTATCTCTTCATTAGTGATTTTTAAAATTTTTCTAAAGTTAACTTACATTTTATTCTTAACTTCAGAAAGCCATACCTCTTACACACCATTAACTAATTTCAATTTCAAAATGGGTTTGATTTTTATTTTGTTTATATATGATTTTCTTTATTGAATAACGATGTTGATTCTTGTATATAAGTTATTAATATAATATTTTAAGCTAATAATACATGACTTCGAGAAGAAATTATATAAATTATCACAAATGATTTTTGTATTCGAGTAATTATCGTACATATAGTATGTATGTATAAAAAAAAAAATTCACAATCAATGATTTTTAACTGGATGGTGAACTATCACTAACTATAAATTATTTTTGTAATAGCTTATCTAAAATAATAAATACAAGTACAGACTTGGAATCGGTACGTACAAAAGATAATTACTCAATTATTTGTTTTGAAAATACTCCTCCTTTTAAGGTTTTCATTATAGTATTGCAAGGGTGGACCATCCACTGGTTTCTTTTTAAAATTCCTTTAAGGTAAACACAGTTCAATCAATTAATTAAATTTATTAATGGCACTTCTTCGGGAAAAGCTTTGGTCAAAGCTTTTGCATTTGACTATACGGATTGTTATCGCTAACGGTCATTGTGCCGTTTCAAATTCCAAACTCAGAGATTCGTTTCAGCAATACATTTTCAATATGTCCTTTGCTCACATATACCTAAAAGGAAACCATCAGATGATACACTCTTTATAGAAGTACCTATAAGTATGATTAGCTAAAATTTGACCTACATATGTACTTAAATGCACATAAATATATTGCAATAAATATATTGTAAATGCTAAAATTATTTATTTATATACTTCGAGTTGTTGGCTCGATACCAAATTCGAAAACTAACTTTTACTTTAACTATTAATGAGAACAATTGACCTTAATAATTAATTGGATTAAACAGTGTTAAATGTTAATGTAAAGTATCTAGAACTAGTTAAAATGGTTACGCTAAGGCTAGAGTTAAATTCAAACGTATTTTGAACTGAAATCATGTTTTTCAATGAAATGAAATGAGAATTACGACACGTTCGCTTATTGCCATGTAGCAACCATGGTATAATAATACAAGGTAGCATTGACAACTGCTTATTTTCTCTTCTACAAGAAAACATCTCCTGTCAAAAACAGCTGTTTGTGAAAATTCATCTGCAGCTGCCGAGGTTGTTGTTTTTTTTTTTCACTTCAACGTTTTCAACATTATTTGTGATTTCAATGGCCGATTCTGAGCACTCTCTTATGAGTATATTTTTTGACAGGAGATAGTTTCCCAAGCAACTGTCAATGCTACCCATGGTATAATAATACAAGGTAGCATTGACAGTTGCTTGGGAAATCATATACTGTCAAAAAATATACCCCAAAAGAGAGCGCTCACAATCCGCCATTGAAAACACAAGCAATGTTGAAAACGTTGAAGTGAAAAAAAACAACAACCACAGCAGCTGCTGATGTATTTCCACAAAAAGCTGTTTTTGACAGTTTATGTTTTCCTGTTGAAGAGAAAATAAGCAGTTGTCAATGCTACCATGTATTATTATACCATGATGCTACCTTGTATTATTATACCATGGTAGGAACAAAAATTAATGTAACGTCAAAGAGTTTAGCCGCTCTTCTATGGTTGTAAAGTTTTCGACAGTATCGTGAAATATTTTCGACAGCAGTGCAGTTGTTAGTTTTATTTTTGTTAATTGCGCACTTATTTATTTAGATATACATATTTATGTATGTTTTGAGCATTTTTTCCAAACTTCAACAATTTCATAATTTGTGATTTTAAAAAACAAAATGTCCTTTTTAATTGTTCTAAAAGTTTGTTATACATACTTAATTTTCTAATAACTGTTATATTTTTGGATTTGTTTTTTAAGAATCTATTTTTATTACTTTACTCGGTAAAAGTTGGAAAAAATATGGCTCAGTAGAGCTCTGATATGGCAATTTTAATATTGGGACTGTAAAGCAGGGTCCGTCATGAGCAATACATGGGAAGAATAAAATCAATGCATAGTAAAGCTCCAGATGAGTACCAAGAATTTGGGCTTCGTCGTCCAAAACCGATATTTTTTGACAAACGTTTTTAGTCCTTCCGAATTTTTTTTTTTGGGCTTTGTGGACGTTATGGGCAATAATCGATGTTTCTTAGGCCAATACGATCCACATTGATTATCAGCGGAACTAGTTAAATCATTGCAACTTCTTAAGTTATGTGGACTACTTGCACTTTAATCTAGGATTTTCAGATAAATAGGTTCCTTCCACTCGGATTTTATATGGAACAAAGTTGAGTTCTTGAATTTCATTTGGGGCTTGTGGACTGCTTTGATAAAAAGTTATGATAATCATTAAAAAAGGTTCCATTGTGTTAATGTATGGGAGTAGTTGGAATATTGGATTTTTTTTTGGGTTTTGTGGACTCTTTAAACTACAATTTATGTACATATACTAGTCAAATATATAGGACTATCTAAATAATTAGTAGTAGATGAGTTGGTGTAGTGGTCAACGAAACAGTCTGTCTAGTCTGCTGTATGATTTTCTCTAGACAGAACTGTTGTTGTTAGTTGTTTTCTTCATAAGCATACTTGGCCTCGAGCTCAACAATTAATCTCAATATAATTGAATAAAAAGATCACATTAAATTTAACCACATAGTTGGTTTTTTACTAATTTTTTTTACTAAATTATTTTTCTAAATTGCTAATTTTTTTGGGATTTTTTTGTTAAAATATGTTTTTTTTATTGATTTCTTTTTCAATACTTTTTCTATTGTACTTTTTCTATTTAATTTTGTTTTTTATTGTGGTTTATATGATTTCTAATATTTGTATGATGATGTAAGGGTTTTGACCACTGAGTCCACAAAACCCAAAAATGTTTTAACAATTAAACTAGATCTATTGATAATCCCTGTGTAACTGCTTTATCTGAAAATCATCGATTTTTTCCAAGGAGTCCACAAAACCCCAAAAAGTTACAATACCCCAAATAGTTCCATGTATAGTCTCAGTGGAATCTATTTGACGGTGTTTGTAATTAGTCAACAGAACCGCAAAAAAGTTTTAATGGCTCCACTAATTCCACATACCATTCAAAAGGAACCTATTTGTCAGTAAAATGACTCATTTGAGAGCTAAATTTTCCTATTTTCCTTTGCTTTATCCAGCTTTCATTCTTCCCTTATACAGCTCACGAGCTGTCTCAAGACCATCAAAAAGTCTCATCTGCGTTCTCGGTCATGAGAGTTTGATAAGTACTCAGAATCATAGTTGAATAAATAAGGTTGGCGCAAGGGTGAGAGCCATAAATGTCAAATCGAAGTTGACAGCTCATACAAAAATGAGATCTCATGCTCGTGTAGGAGAGCGAAAAAATATCTAGTGGGTAGGCGTACGCGAGCGCATACTATTACTTGTGTTCTTTTTTTTAATTCGTACACTCACAAAGGCTCGCGAGCGGACGACTCCGTATTCTGCTAAAAATCTTCCGTACTCTGCTGAAGCTTTGTATAAAAAAGTACTGTTTGGTATTTTAAATGAAAAAGGAATGCATATCAAATGCTTTTGGGAATGCATTCTGATTGATCTATGATAAAAATGGATCTTTTTGAAAAAAATTAAGAATTTTTTAAATTAATTTCTGGACAGTGAATTGCCAGTAAATGTCCGTTTTGTAGCACATTTTTTGTTATTGTATAAACATGCTGTAACTTATCCGATGATCATTTTTCTATAACATTTCTAGAGATTTTTGATAGATCTTAGAAATAATAGAAATTATTTAAAATAATTTCGCAAAATAAAATCAATGATTGGGTTGTCATGAAGTAACTTTAACTATTCAGATGAATAGTTTCGGAGCATTAAACGGAGCATGCCTGAACAATCAGTAGTACTTCTTAGAGGGTAGCTATTATTTTATTTTATTTTAAAGTACATAATTATCTTAATTTAAAACAATGTTTTGAGGTTAATCCGTAAAGTTAATTATAAATTAAATGATTTACTGATTATTTTCAATTATTTATATATATTATTTTATTGCATAACTCTTTAATATATAATGTTAATGATTGAGCATGATCTTTACTGTTAAAAAATGCGAACAAATTTCTGCTGTATGAAATTCATAAATCATCCATTTCCTTGGATTATTTTGTTACAGATAAGGTACTTAATTTAAAAATTTTTTTTAATAGTTGAACTATTTCTATAAAAGTGTACTTATTTTTATTGCCATTGCTTTGTATACGAGCTCGGTATGAAAATGTCCTTTTTTATATTTTTCTGAATAAAAATATTTTGATACTCTTGTCCATACCTATAAGTATTGAACCCCAAATGTCATTTTAGGAACGTTCATTTTCATGACAATAGCTGAAAATTTCTTCGTCAATTATAGAAATGACTTTTGATTGCATTGAAAATTTTATAAAATAGACAATATCTCGAGAAGTTTTATACATTTTTTACTTTTTATTTCATATTCGAATGCGGCAAGTAATTTCACATAGTTAATGATAACATTTTCAAAAAAAACTGTAAACTTAGTATTTGTAAAAATACTATTTGATATAAATAAATATATAATTATAAAATTTATATAAACAGTAATATTTTCTATTTTGTTCAAATTGAAAAATACGGAAAAGAGTCGAAATCTCGAGAATTAACGAGTGATGATATAATCACTATTGAACTTTTTATGTGTTCACTTAAAATGCAAGGAACATTTTTAAAATTTTTTGCAAGAATGTGATGTTGGTTTTTAAAATCTTTCTTTTCATCTTTTTTATGTTTTTTATTTTTATTTTTAGTTTTAGTTTTTATATTATTTGACTTGTGCTTTAACTTTAACTTTTATTTTTATTTTAATAATTTTATTTTTATATTTATTTGTATTAATATTTATGTTTTTATTTTAATTTTTATTTTTATTTGATCATTATTTTTATTTTACCTTTGTTTAATTTAAAATTTCTTTTATCATTTATTTTAATAATTGATTTTTTTGTATATCATTTTTTTTTTTTTGATTTTATTATTTATTTTTTTTATGTAAACTTTATCTTTTCATCTTTTTTATGTTTTTTATTTTTATTTTAAGTTTTATGTTTACTTTTAATTTTAATTTTATTTTACTTTTGCTTTAACTTTAACTTTTATTTTAACAATTGTATTTTTATTTTTATTTTTATTAATATTTATGCTTTTGTTTCAATTTTTATTTTTATTTGATTATTATTTTTATTTTAACTTTTGTTTGGTTTAAAAATTTTTTTTATCAATGTTTTTTTAATAATTATTTTTTTTTTGTTTTTTTAATTTTGTTTTATTTTGATTTTTTATTTATTTTCTTTTTTATGTGTACCCGTATTTTTATTTTTAATTGTATTTGTTTTTATATTCTTAATTTTTTGTCTTATTTTTATTTTGGTTATTATTATTTTTTTATTTAATGTATGAAATATTATTATTTTAACTAACAATAAAATAAATTTTTATGTTAGTTTTATTTTTTATTAGTTTTTGTTTCATTTTTATTTTTATTTTCATTAAGCTATTTATTATTTTATTTTTATTTTTATTTTCACTTTTGTTTTTTTATTTATGGTCTTATGAGAATTTTTATAAGAACTTTTATTTTTATTTTATTTGTATTTTTATCTTTATATATATTTATTCTTTCATTTTTATTTTTAGGTTTTTTTTTATTTTTCTTTGTGTTTTAATTTTCATTTTTAGTAATTTTTATTTATACTATTGCTTGTGTTTTGTCTTCATTTTCATTTGTATTTTTATTTTATTTGTATTTTTATTTTTATACATATTTTTTACTTTCATTTTTATTTTTAGTTTTATTTGAATTTGTATTTATATTCTTTTTATTTAATTTTTGATTTAATTTTTTATTATTATTTTTATATTTTATTTTTATTTTAATTTTTATTTTAAAAACAATGTTTAATTACTTTTTAATTTTAATTTAATTTTGTATTTTTATTTTTGATTTTTATGTTAATTTGCATTTTAATTTTTATTTGTATTTTTTTCATTTTTGTTTTTGTTTTTATTTTTTAATGTATTATTTTTTTTGTTATTTTATTTATTTATGTTACTAATTTTATTTTCATTTATATTTTTGTTTTTATTTTCACTTATAAGCAGAGAGCATCATTAATACGAAACTATAAAAATATTTGATAAATATTCAAAAAATATTGGTCTAAGTCGAACAATTTTTTTTTATTTTGGTCGAAATTTTAAGGTGATCCTCTTTTCATTTGATAAAAAACTTTAATATTTACTCAAATTTAAAATATTTATAAAACGAATATAAAAATCATAATTTTAAAATAGCTGGAAAAACTTGTCGGTAAGTTAGAGACAATTTTTTCTTTTGGATTGACCAAGCTCGTATCTAAAGATTCTACCGTGTTTACTAATTGTGCAAATTTGTTCAATATTGTTATAATTAAAAAGAAATTTTATTAAGTTTGTTTTATCTTGACGTTTTATTTGCTAAGAATTCAATTGGTGGGAAGTTTCATATCCTTTATGTATGCATTTATTTTGGTTGATACTGTATATCTTCAAATCGTGTTCTATGCCTCTCTTCAGTATATTCTACAGTAGTGTCTTTTCTTTTCTTTATATTTTCCATTGACTACTTTTTGGCTTGAAACAAATAATATTAAAACTTTTTTGTATTAAGTAAACATTTATTACATTTAAGTTTACAGTCCAGTTAATTGTTATTCTATGAAGGTATCTAGGAAGATTTGTTATTTTGAAAGTCAAAGCACTTAGGCACAAAATTCTTAAGGGGTTTTGTGTTTTAGAATAAAGTTTTTTATGTTTCTTGGAATGAGTATCGCCTTAAAACTTCTCAACCAATTGAATTCCTTTGCATGTCCTAGTCTGTGGCCGCATAATAGACGACCGTTGACTTACGTCTGAAGCCTAGATTAAAAAATGAAGTTTCTGATTTTTTGCGTTCACGTTCGTGTTCGTTGCCGAAATAAGAAAATAAACGCCCACCACCGCTGCCAATAGGCGGGGCACGTGTTGCATAACTGCTGCTGTAACTGCTAGAATTTCCAGCTGTTTGATGTCCAGAAGAAATGGAGTAATTCGAATGATGATGTGCTTGCAGTTGTTGCAATTGAATTTGTTGTTGTTGTTGTTGTTGCTGCTGCTGCTGCTGCTGTTGACTGCTGTGTAGGAAACCGGTTGGAGATAGATCGGTCATCTCACACGGCCAGAGGGTGATCGAAGATGGGACCTTATGTATCCCGTCCGATAATCGATAATGGTGGGATGCTGGCCCGCTAACGATCCGCTGCGAGGACCTCGACCCCATCTGTTTTGTTCGACATGGATTTATATGTTTGTGTGTGTGTTGCATGTATGTGTGTCAGTTTGGATTCAAATATAGTTTATGAAAAATATGGCATTAGTTTAAAGTCATTAAAAGCTTGAGAGGTTTGAGTATCGAAAAAAATAATGTTTTAAATAAGAACTAATTGTTGTGGAATGTTTGAAAGCTTCATTAAAATGTGTGGTTTTGTCTGTGTAGCGTGTAAAATTTTTAAAGGTATTGCAGAGTAATAAAATAAGTGAAGTTAGTTGAGAGCAAGATTTGTACGATACACATCTCTAGAAAATTTCTATATTGGGAAATATTTTAATAATTACTGTTACAAAAAGTTCCCTACATTATCTGCTCACCTTCTTTTTTATATAGAGTTTAAGTATTTTTATTATGCATATGTCATAAAATCATGATGCTACAAAACAAGTTAGTTTTGTACGAATCTGAATTTGAAATTCAAGTCAGTCATCTATTCGATTAGTTGGGACTGATAGAACAAATAGAGCTCCCTATCGCATAATTGGGGCTCTATTTCGGCGGTGGCGAATGTTCACTCAGAAAGTTGTATTTATTTACTTACAAATGATTAGCGAAAACCTTATTCTTATTATTACTCCAAAGGAAGTATTCTAATGCCACACAGTCTACACAGAGAGTTTAGTTTGAGTTTTCGATACAAAGTTGAGTTATGCCACTGAACTCAAAATAAACTCTTGAGTTCTCTAGTACAATTTTGCAGGATGAAACTCAACTAAACTCGACTTTATTTCTGTGTTTATCAAAACTCAATTTGAGAAATGCCTTAAAGTATGCTAATGTTCTTATAAAAAGTCACGTTTAGACACAACTTTTTATTCTGTGGTGAGAAATGTCAAAAACAAAATTGTGCGATTTAATTTGCAAAAACCAAAAAGCGAAGAAAAGAACTTGGGCAAATATAGAAGATGAGGTATTCATATGCTGATAAAAATTCCGATTTGAGCAGCGCCTGGAAGAATTCGCATGTGTACGCAGAGCTAGCTGCAGCATTGCCCTCAAGTGGAATTGATGTCACGGTGGTGGATGTGCCGAAATTATTGAGAACACAAAAGTTAACAAAGAAATGTTTCGCTAAACTCAATTCTGTTGACGCATTTCTGTGCGAACAGCTATGGTTAAATTCAAACTAAACTCTCTGTGAAGACATGCCATAACGTTGTTAAATCGCAAGCTCTCGATGGCCAATTGGTGTTTCCAGAACGTGAAATTACACGAACTTCGTGCGTCATTAAAACTTGAGCCATTCTGTTGAAAGTAGAGGCCGTCTGTGTTCGTATACTTCACTTTTCGACAACAAAAATTGTTTAATCGTACTTCTGTAGTGCACTCCATGGACGGTAACGATTCTTCCGACGACATTTTCGAAAAAGTACGGCCCTATGATGCCTTTGGCCCACAATCTGCACCGAACAGTCACTCGCTGTGAGTGCATAGGTATCACCTGAATTACTTGAGGATTTTTGGATCTTTAAATGGATTAATTTATCTTATTAACGTAGTCAATATGAAAATGAGCTTCGTCAGAAACCGCCACAATTCATATTTTCCAAGACCGAATTAAAGAACGAATGGCGCTGCGGATGGTCCGTCGGCCATTCGAAACTTTCAAGACCCAATCAAAATACGAACAGCGCTGCTAAAGGTCTGTCGACTGTAGTCTTGCACTTGCATGAATGCAGGTCTAAAGTTCTTGTCAATATTCTCTGCAGTGTGGACGTGAAAAGGTCACGTTTTTGGGCACGGTAACGAATTAAGGTCCTTGGGTCGTTTTCAGTACTTTTCTCACAGCGTCGATATTTTTGGTCGAACGTCCATCGTTTCGGTATCTTCACATCTGACATTGAGCTAGTCGCTTGTAATTTTTTGATTATGTTGCGCATACATGCCTTAGAAGGCACATGTTAACGAGAAAAATTTGCTCGAATTTTGCGTATGTGCGATTTTCGTAATAAATTCAATGAATTATCTATTTTTTCCTTAAATTTAAAATAAAAACGGTTAATTCTCGCGTTTATAAATGACATACATATGTTAACATTTAACAACTGCAAAATTTCTGTCTCACTTTTAAACTTTAGTTTTTAGGTTATCTTAAAATTTTATTATTTATTGAAGGAGCACTTCGAGACGTTTCAAATTTAAATGTTTGTCTCTGAAGGATAATGTAATGTAATGTTCTCTGATTGTTAGAAACTATTTTCCTGTTTTAGATTTTACGGCTATTTTGAGGGTCTGGAATCTTTGGTGTCATCCTGGTTTTATGGTGTCATCGGGATTTTCAGTTATTCCAGATTATATACACGAAAAATGGCTTTAAGAGCAAATATCGGTACATTTTTTTTTGATTTAAAAAAAAGACCATAGTTGACTGATACATGGATACACCCGTAAGTTTTAACGTGACAAAGTATTCGTATCCTCGTTCTTGTCCTTAAGTTTAAGCTTATCCCCAACATTATCTTTATTCGGATGTTTTGACATTATTTGTCTAACACCTTGCCAACGTTATCTTTATTCGTATGTTTTGACATTACTTGTCTAGCTGCTTGCCTTTATCCTTGTCCAAATTCTTTATTTAATCCATGAAAAATTTCTTGTCTTAATCCTTGTCCGAATTAATTTCATATTTCTTGTTCCACTACTAGTTGCAATCCCTGTTGCAATCGTTCTCCGAATAATTCTTTGAATCCTTGTCCTAATCCTTGACCATATCCATGTTTTCGCCCTTTTTCTAACCGTTGTCCTCATTATTGTCCAAATTCTTCTTCTAATCCATGTCCAAATTCTTGACCTAGTCCTTGTTCGAATCCATTTCATAATCCTTGTCCCATTTTTTGTCGCAATACTTACCCCAAAATATATTCCTAATTCTGGTTTTGAATTTTATCCAAATTCTTGTCCTAAGCCTTGTCAAAGTCATTATCCTAATCCTTCTCATAATTTTTCACCAAATCCTTGTTCTCGTCCCTTGTCTCATTCTTGTCCAAGCCCTTGTTCTATTTTATATATTTCTCCAGATCTTAATCGTTGCATAAACCCTTGTCCTAATCCTTTCTCTAATCCTTCTTTGGATTTGGATCCTTATTCTAATATTTGTCATATTTTAATAGCATTAACATTTAACAGTAACATTTACCTTAGCGTCATGCAATATAAAAGGTGGTTAAATTTTAAGGGCCGATGTTGAATGTGAACCACACCTAAACCTCAGGTTTTTTTCTGCATTTCATTTGACATTTCTCAATTTCAGACTGAAAAAAACTCAATTTGAAACATGGCGTTAAAGTTATTCAGGCTTATTATGAAAGTGGATGGCCAATTTTCGAAGAAAATCATCTTCAGTGATGAGGCACATTTTCACCTCAGTGGATTCGTCAATAAGCAGAATTGTCGCATTTGGGCGAATGATAATCCAAGAGTGATTGTCGAAAAAGCAATGCACCCACAAAGAGTGACTGTTTGGTGCGGTTTATGGGCTGGCGGCAACATTGGGCTGTATTTTTTCCAAAATGAGGCCGGTCAGACAGTAACTGTGAATGGTGTTCGCTATCGTGAGATGATAACGAACTTTTTATGGCCCGAATTGGAAGATATGGATGTGGACGATATGTGGTTTCAACAGGACGATGCCACTTGCCACACAGCTAACGAAAAATGGCTCTTTTGCGCGACAAATTCAATGGCCGTGTTATTTCACGTGGTGGCGATGTCAATTGGCCGCCAAGATCATGTGATTTGACACCGTTGGACTTCTTTCTTTGTGGTTATTTGAAAGAAAAGGTGTACGTCGATAAGCCAGCAACAATTCAATAGCTAAAGGATGAGATAATTCGGCACATTAACGGCATAGAACCTCACTTATGCCTCAACGTCATCGAAAATTTGGACCATCGGATGGAGGTGTGCTGCCGAGGTCGCGGCGGCCATTTGGCCAATATTTTGTTCCATACATAATTGAACCATACCAATATTATCATAATAAAGAGAAATGACAATAATTTTATAATAATTTCTGTTTTATTCAAAATCAACATCGGCTCTTTAAATTGAACCACCCTTTATTAATGCAGTTTAAGCGGTTTTTTATTTTTATCATCTGATTATATATCAAATAAGACTAACACACACACATGCACACCCAAAATCCTTCATTTTAGTCTTATTACTATTGCTGTATCGCATATACTCACCGAGAAATATTTTCATGCAACGCCGTTGCATGATTGTCGCATTTTCGATCGTGTAGTGGCTCTGTCGTGACATAATAAATTATTTGTCTTTCTTTGTGGTGAGGGTTAATAACAAGCCTTTACTAGCTTATAATACTTTTAAGCACGTATGCCTAGCGTCTTATATATAATTCGTCCCGTGTCGCAAAAACCTATTTAATTTTTTTTAAAGTTTTGTCATAAAGTCAAAAACTTCTCTCTTTTTTCTCTTTAAACCTATATAAAGTGAGTAGCAATTCCATGCATCGCTGATAAACTTTGGAAAAATGCCCTTTTCAACTTTTTTGGAAACTTGCGCAGTAAAACCTAACTTTGCCACGTCAAAAAGTATGTAAATAGAATTCTTTGTTGGAAGAATTGTTTTAGAAATAAATTTATCCATCTCAATTACTTCCCCAAGAATGATAGAAACAAGATTACGCGTTCCGCAACTGAGAGAGAGAGAGAGAGCATGACGTCACAAGCGATATTGTCAGACTTTGGAATAATTTTACTTTGCGACCAACGCCTAAATATTTTTTTTTTTTCTTATTTTTATAATATGTATATGGACCTCCTAAGCCTATTGGTGCAATAAAATTTTGTCGATCTTGAATGGCTTAGGAGATAAAAATCTTGAAACTTTAAAAAATTAATATTTTTCGTATACGAAAATATTCATATTTTTATACAGAAGAGTGGATATTTTTGCTTTACTTTTACGAAAGAGTTTATTTTAAATTTCGTCAATTTGCCTAAGCGGTCGCACATTTACATACGTTTTTGCCAAAAGTACTTTGTGACGTCATGCACTCAATTAAGAAAGAGAGCATTAGATAACGGAACTGCGGAACGCGTAATCTTGTTTCTATCATTCTTGTTACTTTTCATTTTTGATGTGTAGGCCATATGTCAATTTGCATTCTCTTCTTATCAATGACAAATCTAAAAAGTCGGGATAAGGGGGTTGTTCATTCTTGTGGTTAGGAAGTCACTGTAAATTGATATGGATTCTGGGTTAAGTACATTATATAGCTAATACTTAAGAATAAGCATGGATATTAATAGAAACGGTTCACTAAAATACAATTGTCAAAAAGTGCTGTACAATATCGTAAGTATAATTATAAATTACTAGGTATACAAAAGTTGATATTTTTACAATGGGTGCATTCACGATGTATATTTGGTTGTGTATTTGTGGTGTATTTTTCCAAACACCATAATTTCTAGAATAATATCCGATCAATTTTTTGTCTTTTTAATATTTGTTTATTTATTTTCGCGTTGACATAAAAATTTTCTTGTTAGCTAAAATATTTGCATAGAATACAAATTTGAATTTTGTATTTTTATAAAATAAACATAAAAAAAATTTACTATGAACACAATTGGGTATTTTTAAGTACGTATAAGCATTTTTGATAAAATTTTGTATTTAAAACTACAAGTATTTTGTTGTAATGAATGTGAAAAATTTTCTAAAAATATCAAATTCTTTATAAATTCTCAATAAAAGGCCAAATACTCCACATTGTGAATACCCCTAATATAAAGTACTATGCATTTTGAATGTTAACCTCAAACAAATATTGCTGTTATCGTACAAACTTTGCTCTCGTCGCTATTTTCACGAATTTCTATTTTTTTTAGAATTATTGTCAAGGCTGTTATCTTACAATTTTACTCTTGCCAAAAGGTATTTAAAATCCCTTTTTTTTTCTTTTAATAGTGTTAGCAATGGAGAATTTATATCTTTAAATTTCTATCTAACTCTAGATGCTTTATTAAAAATGCATCAATTTTATATAATACAGAATTTTTACTGATTACTGATATAGGTAGGTGGTTACAAAAAAGAAATAGTTAATTCAACAAATTATATGTAATTAAATATAGTAGCATATGTTATAAAGCAGCTTTTAGTAGTTTTTTTTTTAATTGAAAGTGCAAAAAGGCATATAGATATATGTATATATATAGAAGAAGAAGCAAATTCATAAATAGATAAGAGTAAAAGAGATAAAAATCTTTATGTATCATACAGAATTACACAACAAAATCCACACATGCCAATAGATGCGTTTGTGGAGAGAAGCGACCAAAGCGTAGTGGAAAAAAGTATTTAAAAAAAGTACGTGATAGTGTGTTTAAAAGCATTTGCAGCAGCATAAAGGCAATAAGTACAAAAAAATAGAGTGGGTGGGAATAACTACGAGCATGTTGCAGAGTAGTAAGTAGTACTTTGTTTTTGGTTTTGACTATGTTTGTATGTACAATTGAGAACAATTAAGTATTTATAAATATACAGCATAGCGAGTTAAATTTTGGAGTTGCCAATTCGTTATGAAATTTCCTAATAAGCCTGTGTTACTAAAAGTATGGACTATAGAACTATAGAATGTTGAGATACTCATTTCGAATTTTTATGTTTTGAATTTTAAAGCGTACTTTTTGCGTTTGCCCATTTGTAAAAGGAGAAATGAAAAAGCTCGAAAGCTCACCAAATGAGAAAGTTTGGCTAAAAGGCATATTTTCGTTTTAGCCAAGTGAGGCGTTCGCATTGACGGCATAATATTTCTGTTTCAGTTTCAGATCGGCAACATAAACTTGCTGACATCTGTAATTTTCACAAAACAAAAACAAAAATTAAGTCAATACGTTAAAAGTTTTGACGTTTTGATTTTTTTTTAGATGTTCTAGGATTTGTCTAAAATGCTTTCATTTGAAGCATTAGAGCAACTCACGGCTTAGACGGCGGCATAAAAAATGCATTGCATTCAAAAACATTCGTAAAAATATAAAGTCAAAGTTTATTAAAATACAAAATAATTAAAAAAAAAAATAGAAAAAAAAAAACTGTTGACCTCTCTGGCCGGCTGACGGCTCATACTTACCCAAAACAACAGAAAAACGGCATGGTTTTAAGTGGATTTGTGCCAAAATAAGTTTGCTTTACATAACGTCACTTTACGACGTCTACGTCATAAAAAGCCGTGTCCTTGAGTAGCTGTGCGTGCAACTTCGAGGTGCGCCTACCTCGATGTGGGCGAGGCAACGACGACATCTCGTCTACAAAACGCCGGGCGGCTGGTGTTTTTTTTTTAAATACGTGATTTTTTTTTTGTACAATTGTTAAAAACATTTTTTTTTGAAAATAGCAATAATTCAAAATTTCGTCGGTGTTTTATTTTGATTATTTTTTTTTTTTTTTTTTGGAAAAGAAGAGGATAAAAAAGAAAGGTTACGAGAAGCAAAAGTAGAAACGTAGTGATTAATTCTTTAAGTGTTGAATAAGGAACTGAAAATAACGGTGACTAAAGTGAAAATTAAACTTGCACTTTGAATACTGTTGTGTACGAGTTTAGCTTTAAAACACTGTTTGGAATATTTTCGGAACTCAAAAACTTCATAAAAAGTAAGAAAGAAAAATAGAACTAGTTTTAAAACTTAAGTCGTTCAGAGATATTTAAGTTAACTGTCCGCTTAGTGAAGGCAGAGTGAAGCAGTGGCGCACGCAGTTGGGTTGCTCAATAGGCTCTGCACCCTCCGTTCACTCCGTGCAACTCTTCAAAAAAACTTCAGCGTTTTGCGTTATATTTAAAACTGAGTGCGCCACTGTTAAAGAGTGTCATTAGAAGTTATAGCTTTAGAGAAGAATATTCCTCTTGTGGATAACGTGATGAAGTGCAGTAAGTGTTCCAAATAGTGATAAAATTAAGACTCAAGTATAGTGAAGTTAGGATGTGAGAATTGAGAAACAAAAAGATATGCAAAGTAAGCTTTAAATGAAGTGCGTGGAACTTACCTTTGCAAATAACTGATGTTCAATGATGCATGACTTAGTTTAAGAAAAGTGTCAATTCTAAAAAAAACATGCTTGCATTCTCAGATTTTGATTTTGCTGCATACAAAAAAACTACTTATATACACCTAATGCTATTGGAGTACTATATAAAAGACCTTGCTTGCATTCTGCATTCGAGTTACTTGCTTCAAAACTAAGTGAACTAATCATTCCCGCTATACTATGTTATGGTGTTGAATATGCTATGTTGCAAAATAAGAAAAAAAATTAAACTAAGTTTTTCAAATCGATGGCAACTCATAAATCAAAGAAGAATGGCATAATTATTTGAAATAATTGATTTTACGAATACCAGGAATATAGTCAGTATATCTGCCGTTCCGGATTTATTTGGAATGGATGAGTAGTAATGTATAAAAGAAGAAAAACACACACACAGTCAAAAATAACTTCATCATCATAATCATCATCATCATCATCATCATCATCATAAATACAATAGTTAGAGTTTAAATAGTGGTCAAAATGTACAAAACAATATTTTTTGTTTAGTAAAATTTGTTAAAAAGAAATGATTTCCAACAATGTTAGGTTAACAACAATGACACTCTTTAAGGACACTTATTATGGACAAATATAGATATTATTCACAAACTTATTTTTTTTGAGATCAACACAGAAAGAGAAAACAGAAATGAGTAAGAACAAAAGTGAAATAGTACCAAACTTAAAGAAAAAAAAAAAAAAACAAAACCAATTTTTATTAAATCTGTTGGAGATTGCAGAGCATAGATAATTCAAGAATCATTAGTTGGAAATTGAAAGGTTTATCCTAAGGAAAGTGTGTGTATAACCTATGTATGTTTGTAAATAAATATGAAAATATAAAACTGTAACTAATATTTTGTTTATTAACCCTAAGGTTTTCTTTTTTGTTCAAACAAAATTCAAAAACAATGCATTTTGTTAATAGTTCAAAATTAAGTAGTATTTAAAAAAAACACGTAGAATTTAAATAAAAAACTGATGGAAAATATTATTTACTGTGACAACGAGCGCGCGTGTGCTTCTGGGATTAACTCACCTCGCGTTGTGACCCAATAAGATGATATTTCTGTAAATATAATGAAATATCGAGATACCGTGTTTATAAAAGGCATTAGAATGAGATAGATAGATAGATAGATAGAGAGAGAGAGAGAAAAAGTAAGTAAAATAAGCGCAAATAAATAATAAAATTTCTTTCTTTTTAAAACTTCTATACAACATGTCATTAAAAAAAAAAAATAGAAATGTTAAATATTAAATTTTATTTAAAGTTATTTTCTATTTAGTTTTTGAATTTATGGTGGGTATATTTCTTAGATAGAGGCAAAAGAAAATAGAAGCAAAACATTGCTTAGTGAAGTTTTGCTGTGGATTTAAAAGATGCAAAAAGCCCTTTTATAGTATTTTCCTCTTTATGAATTAAATGCAATTCAAATGAAGATAAAGAGTAAAGTAGAGTTTTACTAATTTCGAGAGCTAGAGTGAAATATCGAAGGAAACAAGAAGAAATTATAAGGTCTGATTTAATTCAATGGTCCCTTTAAAGTTTTATAGGTAAGATATTTATGAAAAACTTAAAAATGTTCAATTATTAAAACAAAAAATATCAAAAAAAGTTCAAGTCCTCAAATTATTTTCATTGCCATATAAATTTCTATTGGCTCCATATCTAGAGCCGAATTTTGGAAATCCTGAGCGAGTGTGACTTCGTATAGACATCTAAAGTTTAATTTTTTAATGTCGTATTTCCAAGTGTTTATTAAAGTAGTAATGTTTGCGTTTATGTATATGTTAATGTTAATGTTAATGTTAATGTTAATGTTAGTGTTAGTGTTAGTGTTAATGTTAATGTTAATGTTAATGTTAATGTTAATGTTAATGTTAATGTTAATGTTAATGTTAATGTTAATGTTAATGTTAATGTTAATGTTAATGTTAATGTTAATGTTAATGTTAATGTTAATGTTAATGTTAATGTTAATGTGAATGTTAATGCTAATGTTAATGTTAATGTTAATGCTAATGTTAATGTTAATATTAATGTTAGTGCTAATGTTAATGTTAAAGTTAATGTTAATGTTACTGTTAATGTTAATGTTAATGTTAATGTTAGTGTTAATGTTAATGTTAATGTTAATGTTAATGTTAATGTTAATGTTAATGTTAATGTTAATGTTAATGTTAATGTTAATGTTAATGTTAATGTTAATGTTAATGTTAATGTTAATGTTAATGTTAATGTTAATGTTAGTGTTAATGTTAATGTTCAAGTTAATTTTAATGTTAATGTTAATTTTTATGTTAATGTTAATGTTAGTGTTAATGTTAATGTTAATGTTAATGTTAATGTTAATTTTAATGTTAATGTTCAAGTTAATTTTAATGTTAATGTTAATGTTAATGTTTATGTTAATGTTAGTGTTAATGTTAATGTTAATGTTAATGTTAATGTTAATGTTAATGTTAATGTTAATGTTATTGGTAATGTTAATGTTGATGTTAATGTTAATGTTAATGTTAAAGTTAATGTTAATGTTAATGTTAATGTTCAAGTTAATGTTAATGTTAATGTTAATGTTAATGTTAATGTTAATGTTAATGTTAATGTTAATGTTAATGTTAATATTAATGTTAATGTTAGTGTTAATGTTAATGTTAATGTTAATGTTAATGTTAATGTTAATGTTAATGTTAATGTTAATGTTAATGTTAATGTTAATGTTTATGTTAATGTTAGTGTTAGTGTTAATGTTAATGTTAATGTTAATGTTAATGTTAATGTTAATGTTAATGTTAATGTTAATGTTAATGTTAATGTTAATGTTAATGTTAATGTTATTGGTAATGTTAATGTTAATGTTAATGTTAATGTTAATGTTAGTGTTAATGTTAATGTTAATGTTGATGTTAATGTTAATGTTAATGTTAAAGTTAATGTTAATGTTAATGTTAATGTTCAAGTTAATGTTAATGTTAATGTTAATGTAAATGTTAATGTTAATGTTAATGTTAATGTTAATATTAATGTTAATGTTAATGTTAATGTTAATTTTAATGTTAATGTTAATGTTAGTGTTAATGTTAATGTTAATGTTAATGTTAATGTTAGTGTTAATGTTAATGTTAATTTTAATGTTATTGTTAATGTTAGTGTTAATGTTAATGTTAATGTTAATGTTAATGTTAATGTTAGTGTTAATGTTAATGTTAATGTTAATGTTAACGTTAGTGTTAATGTTAATGTTAATGTCAATGTCAATGTTAATGTTAATGTTAATGTTAGTGTTAATGTTAATGTTAATGTTAGTGTTAATGTCAATGTCAATGTTAATGTTGATGTTAATTTTTATGTTAATATTTATTTTTATGTTTATGTTTATGTTTTTGTTTTTGTTTATGTTTATGTTTATGTTTATGTTTGTGTTTATGTTAATGCTTATGTTTATGTATATGTTTATGTTTATGCTTATGTTTATGTTTATGTTTATGTTTATGCTTATGTTTATGTTTATGTTTATGTTTATGTTAATGTTAATGTTTATGTTTATGTGTATGTTTATGTTTAATGTTAATGTTAATGTTAATGTTTATGTTTATGTTTATGTTTATGTTTATGTTTATGTTTATGTTTATGTTTCTGTTTATTTTTATGTTTATTTTTATGTTTATTTTTATGTTTTTCTGTTTGTGTTTGTGATTGTATTTATTTTTGTGTTTGTGCCTATTATGTTTTTGTTTGGATTTTCTGTCATTTAGTGTTTGAAATATCGTGAAATAGGTATCAGAACTATTTTGTTTAAGATTTGTGAATTTTACGTCAGAGGCTGCAGCAGTTCTTATAGTTTAAAGGTCCTTATCTTTTTACTTCCTAAATTATATGTTATGTTCTAAGTTTCTCGCATTGGGTGCTATCGGTAACTACCTAATCCATCTTCCTTATTATATACAAAATAGTAAAATCAAAATATAAAGCAAATTAGTTTTGAAAACAAAGAGTATAAATCACAAATATATGAATTTCAGTTAACATGAAATCATGCGCTGATGTGGCTAGAAGATTGTGCTTGTTTTTGTTGTATTTTTTGTTTTTTTTTTTTTTTTTTTGGATTTGCTTGGAAAAGTCAAAAAGCGGTATTGTGCAGAGAAGAGACTGTTTTGTTAGTCTCATAACTAAAACCTGGCTACAACAAACTTAAAAGTATGATCTTAAAGTAGGTATAGCTTCAGTTTGGGATAGAAATAGCGAGACTGCGTGATAGCATCAAAGGTTATTTACAATTTAGATACTCGTATTTATATAAATCAGATTGTCTCTTAAGATAAAATGTTTAAACGTAAAGATTGTTCAACATCTATTGAATAAAATATACATAATTTGTGAACTTTATTGAAAATACAAAAACAATGCCATCTGCCATAGAAGTGCATCCTGGTAGGACTTTCAGCCAGCCAACTTAGGTACACTTAAACCAACGAAACATGACAGAACTCAAACTACTGGTGAAGAATTCGAAAAAAATAATTTTATTAAATAAAAATTTCAACAGCTTAATCTTACCACAGCATCGTGAATATATAAATAACTATGTATGTATGTTTGTTTGTTTGTTTGTTTTATAGCGTATCAAGAACAACTACATCTATACCTTTGAAAATATATTTAAGGATTGTTAGAAAGTAAAACAAAAGCATAAAGAACAACATCGATTTATAATACATGGTAGAGTAAAACTTCATTTCCAGAAACCATAACCTGCAGGAAGTAGGTCAGGCACTGGATTCAAAATGTAAAGTCGAACTTGAAGTAGAAGTTGGAGAGATAAAGTAGGCAAAGGTGAAAAATATTTCTCAACAAAAGAAAAACTTAAACTCAGTTACTCAGTAAAAAGTTCGTGGTACTTGAAAGCTTTATAAGTCACTTTAAAAAGCTTTTCTCAAAGCATACAAAAGGTTTTAAACATGTTTCTATTGTGTATTAAACGTGTTTAAAAAATGTCTCGAAAAATTGCCCGTTTGAGACGAGGTTTTTTCTTCATACAAAATCTGCTCTATGGTCTGAAACTGTGAATCAGAGCAAGTTTCTTGCGGTTCGGTTCTCGATTCTACTGACCGATTTGTTTGAATGTGTGTTTTGCTGTCAAATTAAAATAAAACAAAAAACATTTTAGATTTAAGATTTCTTTCCTACCGCGTGGGGATAGTGAATTTCAGCTAATTCACAACAACATTGGTAGCGCAGAATGGCACGCCCACTTTTTCTGAAATATTTATGGTTTATAAGAATTTTGAGAAAAACAAAAACATGGGGAAAAGGAAATCATTACTTTGTGATTGTAATAAATTTTTTTAAGATTTTCGTTTTTAGAATTATTAGTTTTTAAAAATAATAACTACACAACATAAAATATTGAAAAGATCTTTTTAAATAAAATTTATTTCGAAACTATTATGAAGTTTTATTTAGCAATAGATAAATAAAATATACGTTACTTTAATCAATGGCGAATTGAACTTTTCTTAAGATACTTGGTAGTTTCCAACAAAAATTTTCAACATAGCTTCGCCATTGCTTAAAAATTATTAGCAATAAGAAAATCATTCCAAGAAACATAAGATCAAAAATAGATTCCATTTCATTTATAACTATTTTGTATAAAAAAATATTAATATCACTAAAAATTTATTATAGTAGGAGGTTAGCGAACTAACATTAATATATTTAAGAATTATACAGGAGACAGTAATATTTTTTTCCATGAAAATCTTACCTTAGCAGCCTTGTTATGTAGTCCGGCCAATTTTCGGGAAACATAACCAGGAAGAAACCGACAGCTATTAAAATGACACCGGCTAACTTCATGCCAGCGAATGTGGCACCATAGAGGACAACATCGAGTGCTGTGAAAGATATGAAACGATTAGATAAAAGTGACTTAAATTAAATTTATATAGTTTTACGAACTATTATAAATGATCTATGAAAGTTCCTTAGGTACAATTTAAGCCAAAGTGTTAAAATGAATTTGAGTAAAAGTTTTTAATATCGAAAACGAATTTGAGCTTTAGGCCAAGTATGTTGACAACAAGACAACATGAAGACAATGAAGGCAACAACCAACAACAACAACAACTGCTCTGTATAGAACAAATCACATTTTTCGAAAATGCACATGAGTTAATGCCTAAAAGTATGACACAATCAAGTAAACCTTGACACAGGGTGCATCGAAGTAGATAAGAACTCAGTTACTAATGTAAAAGCGTTCTCTCTGTCAAAAATAAACTTCAGGGTAACTTTCTCGACATATGGGCAGTATAAGTAGGACCCAAGTAACTTGAGTGGATCACAGTGAAAAGTCATGCAAGACTACTGATGAGTTGGTATAGCGGCCAACGAAACAGTCTGTCTAGTCTGCTGTGTGATTTGCTCTATACAGAGCCGTTGTTATTGTTGTTGGTTGTATCTTCATTGTCTTTATGTTGTCTTGTTGTCAACATACTTGGCCTAAAGCTTAAATTCGCTTTCAATATATACATTTAAATATATATTTTTTAAAATATATTTTATTACCGCCAGAAACTGGCACTGATGTGATGAGACCCAACGTTACGAACATGTTATAGGTTACCGCTGCGCTGAATTGCATCAATATGTGGAATACTGAAGGAATAAAAAATAAAATTTTCAGAATTATTATTCCACAGCTTCTACTTCCAAAATGTTTGCTGTTTGGAACATACCCAACAGCAAGATACTGGCAATTAATAGTATAATCCAAGGCATGCGATCTGATGGCATGCTTTCCGTGCCGGTTAAGTACAGAGCCACACATATGGGCCAAAGCAGTGCGGCGTTCAGGAATCCTAGTGTTGTAAATGCAAATGCTATCTGGCCAACTGGTGGATCACCCATTACTTTCCGGAACATAACCTTTGAATGGAGTGAATATAATTTTTATAATTGCACCACAGTTCAATTCATATACTTACCCTAAAGACGGCATAACCAGCTGCAGCCAAAGTGGCCAATACAACGCCACTCAACGTTGGACTCTCGGTAATACCGTCCATGTATGCTAGCAGCGCAATTCCTGTATCACATAGAATGACGGCAACAATCTGTAAGGTTTAAGTTAATAAGTAGTTAAATAATGAATGAATGAAAATAATTGAACAAAATTACCCGCACGCCCACGAACTGCTCATGCAGTATGACCCAGGAGAGCAGATAGACGCATGCCACATTGGTGGCGAATAGAGCCATCGCATCAGTGGCGAAGAGTACACGCAGTGAGAGAGTATAAAGGTAAGTGGTAATGAGCCATAATATGCAGAAGGAGAGACATCGATTCAGAAAGCGTCCTAATAAAATATATATACATATCTGTCCTTTTCAACACATACACACACAAACTTACCGATCGTAAAACCACGGTCACGAAAGCCACGCAGCACATCGCCCAAAATTTCGCCGGGCTTGTCACACTTTCTCAATGAAACTCTTCCCAATACGTAAATCGGAAAAAATAAAAATGAGAAATTTGTGAAAAACCACGCCGCAAAAAAAGGCGCATTAAATATTGTCGTCTGTAACGTCGATTTCGGTATGTGGAAAATCTTTGTCGCATCCTCCATCTCGGTGACACCAATTGCCGTATCGCTTATGCCAATCAGGTCAACTTCATCGATATTCGTCACTAGCTCTAGTTCGTCGGCACGATTCGACGTCATTTCGAAGTCATCCGCGGCAATGGTTGCGTATGTGCTGCGGTTTAAGTACAGAAACTTTATGCAGTGTGTAGCACCGACCCAGGAGGCGGTCACAAGTATCGTGACGCAGACACCAAAGTACATCTGAGTGTGTGTGTGTGTGTGTGTGTAGTTACAGGTAGAAGAGGTAGAGTTTATTTTGAGGTATTTTATTTTTTCACCTACCTTTTGTGCTAATTCTGAGCAACAGGATTCCTTACATGCCTTAAGCCTTCTAAATTGCACGTGTGTGGGATCTGGCAACTCTGTTGTCGGTGTATCCGATTCCATACCACCACTGCTGCAATACCCACCACCCCCACTACCAACTCCTCCAGCTCCACTAGCACCAATGGGTCCACGACAAGCCTCTCTCGCATCATGATGTATTGTTATGGCTTCACTTGGATCCTGTTGACTCGACGAGATTGAGTCTTGGTGGGCGATTTGCGGATTGCTGGTATTGAGTATGTTTGTGAAACCACCGTAGGGTCCGTTTGGCGAGTCTCCAGTGACCACTACTGATGGTGTTCGTACCCGTTTTGGATTGAAGATGGCGGGTATTTCCCCGTCTCGTGTCATGCTATCGTTTGTAGTTGTGGTGCATAGCGTATTCAAATATTTGGAAAGATTTGTGACAACTAAGCTGTTCTAAATTTATTTTTAATAACCGATTATTGAATTCTGTAAAAGAGATTGTAAATATATATATGTTAGTTTTGTTGTTTTGTGATCTATAGTATTAAAGAAAACACAAGGGAAACATGCGTTTCAGTTTAATGTGTGATACTAATTGTATGTATGTGAAATATTCTAAGAAAAATTTGTAACAACATTAATTTGTATTTATTTGATATTTATTGAATTGGTTCTTAATTATTTAATATAACGGTTCACTTCAAAGTTTTCAAGTTCATGATTTTTTTGTAAGTCGAGATTCAATGTTTCGTATACATGTCGAAATGAGAATTTTTTTAATTTTTTTGTAGTTTTTCTGAGTACATACATATCCCTTAAGAAAATATGGAAAAAAAGAGTATACTTAAAAAATACACATTCAAAAATTTTTGGTAGTCCTTTCTACAAGTAAAGTTCGAAAAAATCGAAATCGTCAAGGTAAATTTTTGAACCAATAGTCTCCGATTTGACACAGAGTGACCGATATGCGGAAATATTTAAATGAAGACATAAAACGAAAAACTATATGAATAACTTAAAACTAGAGCACCTCGAGTACCCGAAACCCGGAAAAAACCCGTGTAGCTTGAAAGCCCTGGCATTTGGGCGTTACTCGGGTAATTTGATAACACTGAACAACAAAATCAATTTTTTTTCAAAATAACAACTTTCCGACAATTGATTCTGGTAGAGGGGACAAAAAAACAATACACGCGTATCGACGTTTTGAACGTTTACGTCTGAATCTTATTTCAGGGGGGATTTAATTTTCCTCCTTTTTGAACATTCTTATAGTGAATCGGCATAGCAAATCATGTTATCCTTACATTTTACGTATAGGATGTGTTCTGAGGATTTATGTAAAATACTACGAGGAATATTTTTGTGTAACATTTTAACCCCCTAACTTCTCAATTGATGGGTCTTTTTTTAGCTTTTTGTGATAAAAGGCAAAAAAGACCCATAAAAAAGGATATAACGGGTTGAAATATTCCACAAAAAAATTTATCATAAAATTCTACTATAAGTCTTTAAATACATTAAAGCTCAAAATTCAACTTAAATGCCAGAAATAAGTTAAAACTTAAAATGTGTTAAAGGGTTAATTTCGTACTTATTCAGAATTGATACCAAAATGTCGAATAAAACTTGGTTTTAGAGGGTTACTTTCTATGAAAAAAGTGTTTTACTCATATGGCACATCATACTTAGCAATAGCAACGATGTATAGTAAGCATATTGTTCATATACCACAACAATCACGCTATTATAATACTTAAATTTTATTAAAAATGTTTAAAATACCCGAAAACTCGAAAATACTCGGGTAGCTCGTTAGTTAGTGCTAGTTGGAATTAAATGAAGGCCGTTCTCTTCAGCCGGTCCTAACTTCAGACAGTTGTATTTACCAAACCGATTGTCAGAATGTAAACTATTTATTTTTATATATCCATGAAATAAGTCCATGAAATGTGGTTCCAAAACTTTGGTTCTAAGCGTCAAACTTTTAGAGTAATTTTACGACGTTATCGACTATCTGAGACAGTTATTCGCTGTATCATTGACTGTTAACGCATAACATTTACTTTGCAAGATGTTATGGCACCGAGAAACATAAGAAGAGTGTGTACTGAAGAGAATTTTGTCTCCTTTCAGGAGAGTATGAGACCGAACAGAACCAAAGCGGCTGTCGGTTGTCGGGTGCGCTGAGCAACAAAATACATGAAAATATATGCAGATGCCAAAAATTAAATGGCCGTAGAAATCCGCGACGGAAAAACGCCAGAATAGAATCAATTCTATTTCTTCTCCGACGGCTGGCGGATCTCTCTTTGAGTGGCGTAAGTGTTGCCATATTTTAGCTAAGAATTGGATATGTTCAGTGCTATTTTCTTAGTTTTTACCATGAGCTGACGTTTGGTTTTGTGTTGTGTGTTGCATTCCATGAGTTGACATTTCGTTTTGTGTGTGTATGTGTTGAATTTGTTCATTTACACAACGAAAAGCAACGCTGATCAGAAAACCGTCAACCGCTCCTATTCTGGACGTGTTCTCAGCGGATTTCTCCGAGAGAGGTCCGCCAACCGACAGCCGCTTTGGTTCTGTTCGGGCTCTATTGAAGAAGATCAAAAATTAAGTTTCAACATTGTTGGTCTTTAACCGTTAACTTTTTTCGCAAAAAAAAATTTACGCAAAGATCTTGGTTTTAAGGCTTAAAAGATTCAGTTGAAGCCAAAATCCACTGGTCTTAAATCCACTATTTTTTCGAACAATTTTGTTCAGTGATGGGGTTCAACTTTTGGCTCAATGGTTATGTTAATAAGAAAAGTTGTCGTATTTGGAAGAAAGTTATTCTACCTGAGATTATCGAAACACCATTATAACCCCAAAAATGCACAGTTTGGTGCGGTCTGTGGGCTGGTGGAGTTCTCGGACTATATTTTTCAAAAATCAGAGTGTTATGGTCAACGGTATTCGCTATAGAGCTATGATTAATGAGGTTCTTGGTGCGGCCATATATAAGGATATAGCAGAATGGGGCTTCGTGCCAAACAGCAGACGAAACAATCACGCGAGACGAAACGCATAATTTCGCGTAATATACATATAAATCGATCTCCAAGTGAATTGTGATTTGAGTCAATTGTCATTTGAGTCAATTGTCATTTGAGTCAATTGTGTCAATTTAGTCAGTCCAAAGTCAATTGTGATTTGATGTGTCTTGATTTTTTCTTTAGGCAGACGTATAGTAGGATGAGTCGCTAAAAAAACTGTTCGATAAACTCGCTCTAATATGTACCTTGGGTCATTATTGTTCCAGGAAGCCTAAGGGTTAACACATTGTGAAATCGTTTTGTGGAGGCTAGCACAATGAGCCAAGGTAAATTTTAGACCGAGTTTATCGAACACGTTTTTTTTTTTTTTTGTATGGAGACCGGCCTAACGTATAGTCGCGAGTTTATGCTGGCAAAACAACGAAAAATAGACTCCTTGAAAGCCAACATAGTCCATGTTATTGAAGATATATGGCCACAAATGCTTCAAAAACTGGACAAAAACTTTATCTCTCGGATAAGATTCATCACACCTAGCCGTGGTGTGCATATGTCCGAAATTTTATTTACAAGCTAATTGCAGAATGCATTCTCTCGATTGATTAAAAAAAAAATGGATATTTAATGAAATTTCATGAGTTTTGTTCAAAATCATAATTAGTATTGTCAGTAAAAACACCTCTATATACATACTTGTTAAGACTAACTGTTGAGTTCGGGGTCAAGCATGTTAACGAAGAAAGCAACTAATAGCAACAACAACAACAACAACAACAACAACAACAACAACAACAACTTTGAATAGAACAAATCACACCGCAGACTAGACAACTGTTTCGTTGGCCGCTAAATCAACTCATCAGCTGTCTTGCGTGATTTTCGACTTAAGTTTGACTCATTCTGTTAATTTCCTTAGAAAATTACTAGGAATTTTATATTATGTACTCTTATAATTATATTGACATATATTTTTATGGATTTTTAATTATTTTTCGCTAACATTTCGTGCAATATAGTGCTATTCAAGTTAACCAATCAAGTGTTTACTAAGTATTTATATAATTTAGACCATAATTTATTGACTTGAATTAAAAAGTGTTAAGCTCTCATTTATGTGAATTAAGAATAGTTTAAATTTTTCAAATATTTCATTGTGATTTCATATCGCCACCATATGTCCTTAGAAAAAAAGGCCATTACTTGCGTTAAAAGGCTAAATAAGAAAATACAGCTTGATTTGACCAAACATGCAACGTGCTAACAATTTCTTATGAAAGTTAACGTGTTCGAATTAATTAAGCTAAAAATAAAACAGAGTCATGAGAAGGCTATACTATGGCTATGTGTACCCTACTCTGGGAAGGTAGTGATACTTAACGCTTTATTAGCAAGGTTCGATAAAGCTTCGATTTTTTTAAGTAGACGATATACAGTCAAGCCGCTATGCTTTTCTGGTATTAAGTTGTTACCCGTTGATTATAAAGCAAGCGCTAAAGCGTGGATGACCAGAACACCTTTCTGAGGAATGGCTTTTGTTAAATTAGATAAGAAGTTTCTAAGCACAGAAAGGAATATTTTATTATTCATTGACAATTGACCGGCACACCCAAAAGACCTACAAGCCAATTTAAATCTATTGAATTATAATTTTTTAATCCAAATATGACTTCCGATTTGAAACCGCTTTCCCAAGGAGTAAGTAAAAATTTAAAATGTCACTTTCGCAGAAGAATCGTAACGTTTAGCACAAATCACACATAGTTTTTTCAAAACTTTCATTATTTTATATTAAACGCACAAATTTTATTTAGGTTATGTTTTTCACTTTCGTTTCACATTATTCCACGAACAACTGTTTTTGACAGATGGTCGTTTCCTCGTTGCTGAGAAAATCAATAGTTGTCAATACTACCTGTATAATTGTATCATGATCCATTCCAGCTCGAAATACATACACAAAAGCAAAAGCACGAATATATCTCACATACAGCACGACGAAGAGCCTGAACAGAATCAAAAATCGTTGCGACCAACGACCCTCTCTGGTCGTCGAACGCAGGGAATGTGTCCAGAAGGAGAGCCTGAACAGAATCAAAAATCGTTGTGACCACGTCGGTCGCAAGCACGGTTGCCACTCGCCTATTTTTTTCGTACCAAATTTTCCGTAAAAATGTACGAAAACGGAATAAAATGTACCATTTTGTTTAATAAGCCAGTATTGTAACATCTATAATAATTCGTGGCGTCCGTGGCGTAGTTGGTTAAAGTGCGTGGCCTCTTTGTCAACGAACCTGGAGACCCGGGTTTGAACCCCAGCAGCGACAGAAAATTATTTGAATAAAAATAATATTTAATATAATAATTTATACAAAAATTGGCGGAATAATCCAGGTTTTTCATTTTCATTTTAATTATGATCTTGTACTTAGTTTCTTTCTTTCCCTTAGAATAAAGGTAGAACTTTATACCATGCAAGTTTCCGCTGAACATAACTTTGAACACTGAGCATTACGCCAACAGTGCTACCAAATTTCGATGTTTGTGAAATTTCTAAACTTTTATAGAATGTACCAAATCAGAAAATAATGTACCGATGTACCAAGTGAAATTAAATGTACCAATTTTGATACAATTGTACCAAAGTGGCAACCGTGGTCGCAAGAGAAGAAATAGAATAGATTCTAATTGTGCGATTTATCGTTGCGGAAAAAGAGCTGCGTTTTTTTCTACATTTTGCATGTATTTTCCAACAACAAAAGTCGGCGGCCGCAACGATTTTTGATTCTGTTCAGGCTCGAAAGCAGTGATGTTAACATAATTTGTTGAAATTACTGTGTTGGGCACAAAAATTACTGTTTTTGGTGCAAAATTACTGTGAATTGGAACAAAAATTACTGTATAATTACTGTGTATAACTAAAACAAATAAAAAATCAATTGAAACGCAAATTTTTATATAATTGTTTTTTTAAACATATCTTCTATATTCATAAAAAATGTGAGCCTCTTATAAAGCCTTCATAAGAAAAAATATAAAAACATTATTCATAAATGTTCAGTAGCGTTAAAAATGTCTTTAAAAGGCTTCATAAATGAGATAATCTTAAAAATTGTTGAAACTTAAAAAAAACCCTTTGATTTCCATTTTTGTTCTCATCTGAGCAAAAATTTTATCAAAAATATATAAAATTATTTCAAAATATATCAAAAACAAACAAAATGTCAAAAAATGTTTGAAAATGTTTGTTTATTTTGAGGATTGTTTATTGAGATGATTTTTAAAAATGGCTAAAAGATGCTAAAAACTACTCACAAAGCATTTCTGCAAATTATTTGTTCTCATTTCAGCACAAATATTATCAAAAATTATTCAAATAATTCAAAATATAACATTTACAAAATATGTAAAACAAAATTAAAAATATTTGACAAAAAAGTTTGTCAAAACATTTAAAAATATTTACAAAAAACCAAAAACAATTAAATTACAATTTTTTCTGTGCAGAGGGTAGCTTCGAAAAACTTTTGGTGGGTAAATATCAAAATGTTTACAAAATTGTGAGAAATAAATAAGATACCATTGAATTTATCTAATACACAAACTATTATTTACACTCATCCCACTTCAAATCGAAAGTGTTTCTATTATAAGAATAAGAAACTTTTAAAAGACATTCTATTGAACGATTTAAAGCTTTTTTAAAGTATTATGAAAACATATTATGAATACGGCTTATAATTAATAAACGTAAAAAATATGTTTGGATACTAATACACTTAATACACTTAAAACAATTAAGAATTTTAGATATTATTCATCTAAATGATCGTACATCTTTCTAAAAGCTAGGTTATCAAGGTTAATATAATTTCCAAGGTTATCATCGTTCCATTTTGCACTAAATTCCAGAGATGATAAAATTATGAGAGGAACAGAGATTCTAATAATTATGAGAGGAACAGAGTTCTAAAAAAACTTTGTCTTTTTGTCCGGCCATTGAAATTACTTGATGTTTCAAAAAATTACTGTCGTACTGTATGAGCAGTCAAATTACTGTAGAAAACAGTAATTAATGTGCCGTTAACATCAGTGCTCGAAAGCTTCAGTTTGAAATTCTCCGTCGAGCAGTCAACATCTATGCTGCTCGTCTGCCTATGCGCTCAGTTTTATCAGATCGTCTTCTTACACTGCATAAAATTTTATTTTATTTAATTTATGTAAAATTTAATTTTCACTAATTAACACATAATTGTTTCATCAATAAATTTAATATCTCAATACTTTACTTTATTTGAACACATATGTTTGTCTTTGTAATAATTTTCTTTTATTTATTCATCCATAATTTTTTTTAATTGAAATAAGTAATTAAAAGAAATCATAAGACTATATTTATCTCATAAAATTTATACTTGTGTTTACCTAGTCATTTCCATTATCTTTATTTATTTTTTCTTAGCCCGTATCTTTTTTATATGCTTTTTCTAACTTTTATCAATTTCTCTTTTCTTATCTATTATTATTATTAGATTTTATAGGTTTTGCTTTTTCCTAATTTCGCTTTTACCTTATCAACCATTGTGAATTCCATGAATAAACTTGAAATATAAACTGTGAGCAATAGCAAGTTAACTTGCTTAAGACTTTTTGCAAAATAACACGCAATTTCCTTTCAGTGAAAGCTTAAAAGCTCGCTTGTTTTAAAGCAAAATAAGAATGTATTTGTGGGGCAAAGCTTTTTAAAACTGATCTAGTTTGATGATCTCTCGCTACAATGAGCTGATAAACTTTCTGACCTGTTAGGAAGGTAATGTTTTTAAAAGCCCATAATTACTGTTAAATAAGTGAAAGCTTTTGATGCAGCACAATTGCAATTGTAGAGCACACTTAATTCTACACAATTGACTTTCGTCAATACTTGAACCTGCTCATTTTGCTCTGATGAGCTCCTCTGACGTTTACGTGCTTCTATCATGCATGTGTTGGTAAATGTTGGAACCACCATAATTCATGGTTTATTTATTTATTAAGAGGGATTTCTTCTTCGTGTGCGTTTTCAACAAATTCACACGGAATGCGGCTTCCGGCCAGGCACTCATTAAATAACCTTAAATTGGCGTTTTCGTAAGTTTATTTTTTAACGTTTTGTGTTGTTATTATAATGCTGTCAGGCAAAGTCAACATTACTCATTTGCATATATTAGTAAAATATATATGTTTGTTTGAACATTTATATAAGAAGATTGTGTCGATGTTAAGCTTAGGTTAACTGCCACCACAACAAACATATTAGCAACAACAAGAAAAAAAAATAACTACAACAATACATATACATACAAGAGTTTAGTCAGTCAATGCCAAGTGCGTTCCTTTGGCTCAATTAAGCAACCCACTAAACAATGTTAGTTTATTTAAATCATTTTAATAATACAGGCATCGCTGAAATATTAAGAAACGTCAAATTGCGAACATGTTTTAGATTAGTTTTATGTTGTTGACGTTGTGTGACTTGTCAAGGTTCTTGGATTTAATATGACTTCTTTGTAGGTTATGTACTTAAAGCAGTTCCTAAAATATTATTAAATTGTTTCCACACTCATTAAAAATTAATAGCTTTCCTTTTTGCATAAAATTGTCAGAAACTGCACTCACTGACTGCATTATTAATGAAAAATGATTTCCCTGACAAGAGGAAAATCAACTTAAACAACAACTACTACTCATACTACTTAAGGGGGTAGTTCTTGATTTCAAGGTAAAGTGGTTCGTTATTCCCAAGTTGCTTGTTTGCCTCCCTAACGGTTTCTCGTTTCTCGACACAAGCACAATGGCAGCAATTCGAGAAGTAAAAGCTCTAGAGCGCAACAATTTATGTTATGAAAGCTATGAAATTCCTTTCGTCACTGCATTTGCACGTGTCATGAGGACGACTTAAACATAGCAGGCAAAACATGCAAATATTGTCCGCATTGCGAATTGTAACGGACAGACAAATACACTTTGAAATGTGAGCCTGTCTGCCGAGGGCTAAAGTCGATCAAGCTCTGGTGCTTGGACTGTCATAGTCGTTTTCATCAAACAACAAACAGTTTGCTGTGGCAGTGTTTAAAGTGTCGGTATTTTAATTTCTATGCATTACAATGCAGATCATCAGACATTTGACATTCCATAGTAGAACAGTATTTGCCGCGTGGAACAACAGGTCGTATTGTTAAAAATACTGAAATTTGCTTGAACTTTAAAAGGTTAATTAAGTTATTCGATTATATCTGTTTTAAATAATTGATTGAATAATTGAAAATGTTAAATACAGATACTTAAAGACTCAATAAATTAAACTTCTAGTTAATGTAAAATACCATAACCGTTCCAGTAACTTTCGAGCTCATTGCAGTTTATTAATAAATCCTCTATGTAAACATTAAATCCTTCAAAGACCTTCAAACTATAGGCAAAAGTGGAAAATTCAAGAATATGACTTTTTCTTAGTGCACTTCTTGCACGATTTAAGTCTTCAGTTCCTATATCAAAAAAAAAAGTAATTGACTGTATAGTGGACACAGCCGAGGCCTCATGACGACATTAATTTTTTATTTTATTTTTATCACGTAACTGAAAATGTCATTTCGTAAAACTTACCCTAGCGCCAATAGTCACGCATCACAGTGTAACGAGCCCACGAGCAGAGCGAGTGGTCAAAAATAGAAGAAGTTGTCTTAGAATCATGAAATTTTGTGAAAATGAGTTTTACGATAAAGGGAAAAATTTTCACAAAAAATGTTGTTCAAATAGAATGAATGGCACGCCTACCTCCCATATAACCGAAATCGGTAATTCGGTATGGTTTCCAAAAAAATCATCCCAGATAAATAAAATTTGCTATACATAGTTATTTTGTAGCTATAAATAGCTTGTGTGAAAATGAACTAAATCAGTTGACTAGCACGTCCACCACCCATATAACCGAAATCGGTGAAATAAAGTTTGTACTTCTTTAACACTTACAACACCATACAACACCATACAAAAAAAATATCGGGTCCTCCGGGCCATTTTTTTTTTACAGATCTAGTGTATTTTGGTATCAGAAAATCCGAACGAAATATCATAAAATGTTTTTTTTTTATATTTCTGTGAAATTTTGAATATTTTATTGATGCACAACATATGTATCTCACGGCCGAATGTATACGTTTACTGTATGTTTACTTTGGATGACGGACAGATGGACATGGCTAAATCGACTCGGGTGATGATGCTGATCAAGAATATATACACTTTCTATACCTACCACGCTTCCTTATGGCACACCGTATGTGCCTCATGGCAGTTAACGTGTTAAACAGTAACAAAAAAAAAAAAAAAAAAAATAATTGGCCATTTCAGCTCTTGAAAGGACTTTGACCTAGCTTCTTATGATCAATTGTGATGTGCGTATTATTAAGTTTGAACACACAATTGACCGAGAACCGGACCTACAGGTTTAACGCCGACCTCGAACGGCGATGAACGAAATGTTCTTGTTCTCAAGAAGCTTTACATGACATTTTGATTACTCTCTGAGGTTTGCTATTGTCTGCAGAGAGGTGGCGGCCGTACAGAAAAATTATTTTTTTGAAATAATTTTCTGTCGCTGCTGGGGTTCGAACCTGGGTCTCCAGGTTCGTTGACATAGAGGCCACGTAGCTTAACCAACTACGTCACGGACGCCACAGTAACAAAATAATAATTAATTTCAACTTGTTTTAAAAATTATTTTATTTGGTTTTTTCGCTTCAGTGTAATATTTTTCTCTGCACTTGGTGTTGGTGTTTGTGTTGATGTTGGTGTTGATGTTGATGTTGATGTTGATGTTGATGTTGATATTGATGTTGATGTTCATGTTGATGTTGATGTTGATGTTGATGTTGACGTTGATGTTGGTGTTGGTGTTGGTGTTGGTGTTGATGTTGATGTTGATGTTGATATTGATGTTGATGTTGATGTTGATGTTGATGTTGATGCTGGTGTTGGTGTTGGTGTTGGTGTTGGTGTTGGTGTTGGTGTTGATGTTGGTGTTGGTGTTGGTGTTGGTGTTGGTGTTGGTGTTGGTTTTGGTGTTGGTGTTGGTGTTGGTGTAGGTGTTGGTGTTGGTGTTGGTGTTGGTGTTGGTGTTGGTGTTGGTGTTGGTGTTGGTGTTGGTGTTGGTGTTGGTGTTTGTGTTGGTATTGTTGTTGGTGTTGGTGTTGGTGTTGGTGTTGGTGTTGGTGTTGGTGTTGGTGTTGGTGTTGGTGTTGGTGTTGGTGTTGGTGTTGGTGTTGTGTTGTTGTTGTTTTTGCTTTTTTTTATTTGCTTCTCCAATGGTTGTGCTTTTCCTTGGTGCATTAACTTTGCCTTAGCTGCATGCAAAAGTGATGCAATCCAGCAAAAGTGATGCATATGGGTTACATTAGGTGGTACCCTGAGGGGCCTCATTACGCCGCAAATTTTTTTTTTATTTTTGTAATGTGCCCGAAGACCTCACCTTAATTTTCGTTCCTTAAAATTTACCTTTGCGCCAGTAGTCGCAGAGGTAAAATTCCATGCAACGGTTTTTCATGGTTGTAGCATTTTTACTACATTCTGTGGTTGCAACTCAATCATGACGATAAGATTTTTTTTTGTAATTTAGTTGTGAGGCGTAATAACACATCTATGCTGTCAAAAAATTTATAAAATTTACCCTAACATGTCTCCTGAGTGAGTAATAATTCCATGCAACGATATTATATTTCTGTTACATATGCTGCTATATTCACGTCCTGGTGATAGAATTTTTTTTTATTTTTCTCGTAAGGCCAAGTATAAATCCTTTATTTTCCTTTTCAAACATTTATCGTAGCTTATATACTCACTGAGTAAAAATTCACTGCAGCGCTGCTGCATGAATGTTGCATTTTCGATCTTTGAGCGGCTCTCTCTGTGTCCCTATGACATCAGAAATTTTTTGTCTAATTTTGTTGTAAGGACTTAGAACAGGTCTTTATTGGTGTATCATATTTTCAATCCTTGTGCTAATACTCATTGAGTAATAATTCCATATAACAAATTTTGAGTTGCGTTGTTTAAGCAGCTCCCACCGCGTCTCGATGGCGTTTTAAATTTTTGTTATGTTTTTATAATGAAGTCAAAGAATTAGTTTTTACGGTTGTATCATCTTTTTAATCATAGCTCTTGTACTCAGCGAGTAACCATCAATGCAACGCCCATGAATTTTGAAAAAATGCATTTTTTAAGTGCATCTTTTAAATTCGAGTTCATTTGTTCATTTTCATTTTTAATAATTAAATGTGTGTTCATTTTGATAATTAAATTGAAATTAAAAAACCACATAATTAAATTAAATATGTTATTAATGGTTTGCTATAGTTTTTGTTTGGTTTTTGTAATAAAAATTATATAGCCTAGATGTTTAGCCAAGATGCTTTGTGAGTACGATGGGTGAGATTTTGTGCGGAACCGAGTCCTCTCAGATTTTGTGGTTCCCCTCATGGGGTGAGACTTTGTGGTGAACTTTTACTGATTCTTAGCTCTTACGATAAAAATAAACAAAAAAATGTATGCTACCATGGGGCCATGGAGAGAGGCGCTCTAAGATCGAAAATTCAACAATCATGCAACGGCGTTGCATTGAATTAGTGAATAATCGCACCACTGTATATGTTATAAAAATAAATAAAGGATTTATGTATTACCAAAAAACAAAAAAAAAAAAAAATAAGACGTAGTCAGGTCGTGGCACAGCTTATGCAACAAAAATGCAATATTGTTGCATGGAATTATAACTCGCTTTATAAAAGTGCCCCCGTAAGTTTTAGTTTATGACAGCTGGTTATGAAGATTGGTTTTTGCCCTCATAAAGAAAATAAAGAAAAAACTTTTGGTGCCATGGCATCACGTTTGCAACAGCTTAATGCAGTGAAAACGCAAAAAGAATGAAAAAAACGTTGCATGGATTTAGTTTTAATTCCGTGACTGTTGGCGATAATGTAAATTTTATGAAACGACAGTAAAGCTGAGGTTTTCAGTCACATGAAAAAAAAAAAAAATAAAAAAAGAACAAATGTCATTATGAGTCCTCTCAAGGAAACCTTTTAAGTAACCTTAATGTACAAGAAATGCCATTTCATATAAGAATAAGTTTTAGGATAAGGATTAAGATAAGGATTAAAAAAAAGAAGATGGCAAGGTATTGGACAAAAGTTGGGACCAGAAATAGAATAAGGAGTAAGAGAAAGATTTGGACAAAAATTAGAGGAGAGAATAGGACAAGAATCAGACAAGGATTGCGAAAAGGACTATGACAAAGATTATGACAAGAATTAGAACAAAGATTTAGATACAGAACATAGAATATGGAACATAGAATCTAGATTAAGGACAAGATTGGGCAAAGAATAAGGACAAGAAATGGAACAGAACAAGAATTTGGGAAATGTATGCCAAAGATTGGGCAAAGAAGTGGGCTGAGGATATGGAGAGTATTCGAACAAGGATAAGGTCATGAAAAAACAATAGTTTGGACAAGACGTTGGAAAATTATTGAGTAAATATACTATAAGAATAAGAGTGAGAATGAGGACAAATTTGCGAACAATGAATTTATAGGCACAAAAATAAGGACAATGATAAATTTACGCTCTAACGTCGAAATCTACGGAAGTGTCCGCGATACAGCCAACTTCTCATTTTAGATGAATTTTTGTGGTATTTTAACCACAACCACTTGGGAGTATATGGGAGGCAGGCGTTATTTTAGGGAGGCAGGCGTTTTTAACTTCATTTTCCTTTTTATAAAAATTAGCTTATATATCAAATTTCATATAAGCATCAATACTACTTGGTAGTATTGGGTAGTTGACACAATTTCATCGAAAAGTGAACTAAATATTTTTCTCGGAACCGATCTTACCGATTGCTTATATTAGTATGTTCCTAAAGTATATTCTTTATTGAATATAAAAAAATGATTGGAAAAGTATCACTTTCATCTTTTTATAAGTTCTGATCCGTTTTTTTTTTTTTAATTATAGAAAAGATTTTTTTTTTTTTTTTGAAAACTTAAATTAAAAAATCATAATATAAATACAAAAATATTTACTATTCTCTAATTTTCGCAGAAAAACCATTTTTTATTTTTAATGGTTATTTCAATGACAGCAAAATAGTCATGCTTACCCTGCCGATGGTTTTGATTAAAACCAAAAACACAACATTTATCATAAACGTTCTAATATTAAATACCGTTTGGAGCCTTAAAAGTAAATAAACAATGTATAGAACGGCGCCATCTAAAGTTGGTGGACGTTGGTGCTGATGAAAACATGACAAACATGAAATGCACACCGCACTAATCTGTCATACAGCTCAAGTGGCTGTCTTTACTTTGGCGAAACCAAAGAACAATAGCGATAGCGACACCGACTTACCACCACCCATCGATCTATTATAAATGCGCACCGCCTTGAAATAAGAACGTATTAAAGTAGAAACAATGAAAATTAATCCACAACAAACAAAATACTGGAAGCAATATTTTATTTCAGTTCATTGTTGTTGGTGATGCAAAGGGTAGCACTAGGCGATAAAAACGGATTCTAAAAAAGTTTTCATTTCAGTCTTGATTAAATTGAATTCATTTAGTTTGCTTTTCTCATAAGCCGCTCGGGTAGAATGGGGCGTATGAGTGTTTTTTTATTTAGATGGAAAAACGTTTTCTTAAATACTGTTTTTTTTTTTCAATTACGTTGAATCCTTGATTTTATGCAACCATAAAAATTTATTTTATTATCCGTTGCAAGCATGGAACATTTAATTTTTATTATTATTTACAAATACTTGAAGCAAGAGACACTTAAATGTTAAGAGTAAAAATGCAGAAATTACAGTGATTGTGCGATAGCAACAGAGATAGTGGGCGAAAAGAGAGTGACAAGAACAATTATCAAATGATTGTGTGTGTAGGTGTGTGTGAGAGAGCGTTTATTTAAGATGGCGTATACGCAAACAGACATTTTTATGGTGTTGGTCAAGCGCAACGGTTAATGCTCAACACCACCAGCAGCTGTTGCAGCAACAATAAAGCTTCAAATAAACGTCAGAAGAACAATAAAACTCTGTTTGTGGAAGTGCTTGTGAAAGTCTTGTTGAAGAAGTGGTTGCGGATGAGCAACAGAGGATGAGACAGATGAGAGAAAGCACACCACAGACACACACACCCACACACAGCCGCCGCTCAAAATGTTGCCACTGCGACAAGGAAAATAAAAGAAAAACAACAATAGCGGACTATGGGCAATTTAGCTGATTTAGGCGGTCAAATTAATTTTAAGATGCAAGGCTGTAAGGACTTTTTTTTTACTTTTCATATATGTTTTTTTAGAAGAGAAAAACTTTATTTTTAGTTCACCCTACAGTCAGTCATATCGCAAATTGAAAGAAAAAACATGAGAAAAATTAATGGTAAGCATGAAATGTCACTCCCCTTTTACTGTCAAAGTATTTCAATGGCTGAGTAAATAAGGTCGTGTGTGTAAATTGGGTTGTTCTCAGTTAATAATGAGAATTTAATTAAAATTCATTAAAATTTTATCGCATATGGGCATTTCCACAGAAAAGTCCACCAGCACCAAAAAATAAAAAATTAATAAAACCAAAATTTATATATGATTTCATATAAAATAAATGTTGAATTTTTATTATTTTAAGCAATTTGCAGCTTAACTCATTTGTCATGATAAGGTAACTGATTGCAATTTGCTTTATATCTTTTTCGCGGAGAGCAACTTTAAATAGTATTTTATCTTTAATATTTACTACTTTAAGAGAGTAAGATAGAGTAGAGTAGTTTAAGAGGGTAAAAAGAAGTGTTGTACTCAAAACACAAAATGTGATTGATAACAAGAACTAACTAAAAAAAATGTAAAGAGAGCAAAGTAAGATCAATAAACGGTAATTTTTTAATTTGCTTCTTTGATATTCTTCTGTTACGTGCGCTACTCAAAAACATCATTGTTTATCATTATTTCTGCGTTGTCAGGTGCAAGTGACTAAAAATTATAACTTAAAGCAAGTTTAGTCTATACAATTTAAAAAAAAATTTTTTTCTTGTGCTAATTAACCAGAAAATAGTTTTTTTTTAATTTCAAAGTTTGTATCGTAACGTCACCTAAGTGCGACCACTTGTAAAATAAAAGATTTTAATTATGTATTAAATAATGTAATGTAATTAATTAGTCGAGAACACATCAATGGAGTTAGATAATGTATATTTCTACAGAGCAGATAAGAGTTTCCTCTTGGGTTGAGTGAGAAATGGATGGAAGTGCCGAATATCTCTGGTATCCAAAAACTTCATTGCATACCATCTGACAAAAATTTAAAAATAAAAGCAGTTCCAACCACACTTTCTTGAAAAATATTTTTTAAAATACAGTAAACCCCCGGTAATCCGGCTCCTGTCTAATCTGGCACTCCCTGTAATCCAACATGTCTATTATTATTGAATATTTTTTTGACAATCTTCGCTAATTTACTTGTATTGATTGGTTCATATTATGATTTTTATTCATAATTTTTGATTTTTTTAATATGTACATTTGCTTGTACGCAATTATTTCATAATGTAAAGTTATAATTATTAATTTGACGTTAATTTTATAATAAAACGTAAGCTCTGTATTGTGTTGTCTACATAATGAAGTATTATTTGTACTTCAGACTATAAAATATAGAATGTTATCATTGGATCTGTAATTTGTCGGATTAGAGGGTACTATTTTGTAAAAAATCCGCACTTTAGAGGGTCTTAGGCAGAACTACATATATCATCCGTCAAACTCGATAGTTCAACACTGCTCTGCAAAACGTTTATCGGATTACCAGGGGTCCACTGTAATAGAAATAAAATTTTAACACAACAGTTTCTTAATTTCAAATTACAATGTTCTACAAATATTTTTTTATTTAATGTACAAGAGCTCCATTTACAATTCTGTAAATGCAGAAAGTCATCCTATATTAGCACTTAATGAAAAATATGCGTGGGATGTCTTGTACAGTTTTCGTGTAGAACAGTGTTATTAATGACCCGAATCAAAATTTACGTTTTTTTTATATATAATAGAATCCTTAAATCAAAATAATATGAAGAATTTATTGATTATCTTATAATGGAAAAATACGTAACGTAACGTGTGTATCGTAACGTATCATATTTTGGTGTAAATAAAAATAACTAAAGAAGATATTTCAATGAAACAATTACGAATATATAGCTACATGATTCCAGAATATATTAAAAAAAAATTCATAAAAAAAAGCGTGCACACTTCGCAGATTTTTGCGTTTTTATTGATGCAGACAAAAACCACTTTTATTTTTTGTTACGTGACGCGCCCTTTTTTGTTTGCTTATATCTTTGGACCACTATTTCGATCACTTCCATCTCTTACACTTATTAAAGTGCTACTAGAGTGCTATCCAAATATAGCAACGGGTCATACAAAATTTAAATTTTTCTTTGCTTTTTCTTAATTAATAGCAACATGAAAGGCGTATGAACGTTACGTGCGCGACTTTGGAAATGCCCATATGCCATTTAGTAAGCATTTGTATAAAAATTTTATTATATCCGCGAACACGAAATTTGAAATTGTATTAGATACTCGCAAAATTCTTGCCGTATCAGCCATTTATGTTATCAGATTATAAAATAAAATCAGCTTCACGCAATTCATAAAACAAAAAACAAAAAAAAACATTTTATTTGTTGTCCTTGGAAAAAATAATAGAAACAAAAGACTTATAACTAACATACTCATTTTTTTTTTTCTTTAAACCTACCGATTTTATACTGTAGACTAGTTTAACATTAATATTTTGTTGTGCTATCAAGGTTTTTCAGAACTTCAATGCACCGACGGCCCATGGAATCCACCAGTTTTGCATAAATTGAGGGATCAATACCATACTGGACTTTTGACGTAGAATACGTCATTCTCGGAGGTAAGTAGGGTGGTTGATAGTGATCAGGTGTCGGTATTTACATTACTTTTTGAGCCTTTGGTGGGCCTAAAGTACTGATCGTACAATGTTGATGTTGGCACTTGTTGGTCTGTTTGATCCTCAATGCGACAAAAATTAATGTTAGAACTCTCTAACTTATATAAATTTTACACAATTACATGAAATATAAAGCCAACATTTGATGTTTTTGTTTGCTTAAACTTGCTACGTATTTATCGACAGTTTCCGGTTTTATCGACAAAACCATAAAATTTGTATGGGAGCCCCCCTAAGGAGTGGTCTGAGGGAATAGGTGTCAAAGGCAAAAATGTTCCTTTTGCAAAAGTAATGGGGGTCGGTGATACATCTTAACCCTTTCCGGCACAAACACAATAAAATTTGTATGGGAGCCCCCCTAAGGAGTGGTCGGAGGGAATAGGTGTCAAAGGCAAAAATGTTCCTTTTGCAAAAATAATGGGGGTCAGTGATACATATTAACCCTTTCCGGCACTCTTTTAAAGGTCATATGCTCAGGTGTATGGAATAAATAAACAAAAACCGTAAAATTTGTATGGGGGCCCCCTAAGGAGTGGTCGGAGGCAATAGGTGTCAAAGAAAAAAATGCTCCTTTTGCAAAAGTAATGGGGGTCAGTGATACATATTAACCCTTTCCGGCACAAAAACCATAAAATTTGTATGGGAGCCCCCCTAAGGAGTGGTCGGAGAGAATAGGTGTCCAAGGCAAAAATGTTCCTTTTGCAAAAATAATGGGGGTCAGTCCTACCTATGAACCCTTTCCGGCACTCTCTTAAAGGTCATATGCTCAGGTGTATGGAATAAATATACAAAAACCATAATATTTGTAAGGAAGCCCCCCTAAGAAGTGGTCGGAGGGAATAGGTGTCAAACGCAAAAATGTTCCTTTTGCAAAAGTAATGGGGGTCGGTCATACATATTAACCCTCTGCGGCATTCTTTTAAATGTCATATGCTCAGGTGTGTGGAATAAATATTTTGCTAAATAGTTTTTAAAAAAGATGTCATCAAAAGCGAATTGACTAATTCTACGTCTTGTGTTACGACATAGTCGAAACTACTGTATCTTTTTTTTTTTCCTCAATTCTTCTATGTTTTTGGATTTATAGCCAGCTATTTTCTTCTTTAAGATCCCCCAAAAATGTTCAATTGGATAAGGGTCTGGTGGCTGCGAAGGCCATTCTAATAAATTCTAACAATAGCATTGTCTCTGAACCATTTTTTTGCCAGTTGCGATGAGTATTTGGGATCGTTATTTTGTATTACTTTCTATTTTAACTGCATTTTTTCATCGGAAAATGACAGCATTATGCAATTTAAAATATTTAAATAGTCTGAGGTCCAAATTTTACCTAAAATATAAAAACTTACGCCCGCCGATGAAAAACAACCCCATAGCATTACGACACCACCACCTTGTTTAATAGTTTTAACTGCGTGCTTCGGATTATGTGTAGTATTTCTTGGATGTCATGAGGCATTACTGTAATGACATGAGGCATTACATCGGATCCGAACAAATTCGCCATAATTTTGTCTGGTCACAACACGTTTTTCCAATTTTCGTATCAGATGCTTTCTTGCAAAAGCTACTCTGTTGCGAATTTTCTTTTTTGCTCAAGTATATCACTATTTTGCGGAATGTGCTTTAAAATAATTTTCTATTAATCTATTTCGTATTGTGTGACTAGTTACTGGTACTTTTAACTCTTTTATCGGTTCTTCCGATGAAAGAAATATATTTTTTTTTTAAGTTTGTCCAACCAATAATAATTCAAACTTTGCATAGGTTTCTCGTTTTCTGCCTAGTTTTTCCTTCTTTGATTCAAAATTCATAGCAGAATACATTTTTTTATTTCAACACTTCAATAGCTCTGTAATTTCACACTTTTTTTGCCTTTATTTCTTCATTTTCGGATGATTTGGCGCTCAACATCTGTTCAATGCACCCCGCTTCCAATTCTGAATAAACCAAAGTGCGAAAGGTAGAATATAACAAAAAAATTTAATTTTTTGCAATACTTGCTTAACACTTTCTAAACGGTATTTGAATGCAATTGTTTTAAACTTATATATACAATATTATTAACAAAAGTAGAATGCGTTTCTATTTTTTTTCCAATACGAAATTGAGCTCACTGATTTAAAGGTTTGCACCGCTGATATTTTTACCGAATCATGCGCAAAAGCGTAAACAAAATAGAGTACCGATATCGAACTTTTAAATACAGTGGGTAACATTTATAAAGTTTGCTTTTAAACTTAATAGCATTCTTCGAAATGCCACAGTGCTTGCCGTTTCTATTATTTTTTCATCACTGTAAGACCTTATATTATTCTCGATATACATTAAACCAAAAAAAAAAAGTTGTACACATGGCGCTCTGGAAGGATGTGAAAGCACTTTTTTACGCCGTATAGAAGCCATTCCATTTCTTTTAGCGACGAATGCTTAGAGTCGTTATTCTGTACAATAGTGCGTATGATAAAATGTATATCGTTTTCTAAGAGGTCGCAAAAGTTTCGTGGGAGAGGAAGAAATTAATTTTTTATCCTACAATTTTTTTTTTTGACAACTTCATGCAATTTTTATGACCTCTTAGAATGTGAAATTCGGAAAAAAGTTTTATTTCGATACGCCCTACTGAACAAGGCAATAATAGTTATGCATATTTAATTTGGCAGCTGACTGCGCTAAATAATATTTTAAAATTTTTAAATAGTCCATTTCATGCATTGTCCGTTCTACATTAACTGGATTTCCGACGCCATATTTGCCCATTATGTGCTCGCCATACCATGAAAATCCCACCGCCATGCTTTGTCATTTAAATTCTCATTATTTAATACTTCACCCTTTTTTTCGCCAAACGAACCGCCGTCAGTCAGATCCAAATAAATTAAATTTGGATTCATCTGTGAAAATAACCTTGTCCCAGAAGTCATTACACTGATGAATATATTCCTTCACTTGCAATACTGAATGCAAGTGAATTCAAGTGAATGCAAACAATTTCTCACAGCCTGCGGATGGACATCAACAATCCCAGCTTCTTTTAGTTCTTTGGCGATAGTTACTGTGGATGTTTTGGGATCCAACTTGACATCTCGAGCAATACTTATCTCCGCCTGTGATGAACATATTTTTATGGTCTCCCACTTAAATTTTTTTTTTAATTTTTTTATGACGTACTAGCGGTTTTTATGGGTCTGCGACTTTGACGAGGATGTTTTATCTTTATCAATTTATAAAAAAATTATTGAATCACACAATATCACTTCAATAAAAGTAAAAAGTCAGCCTCTTGTTCCTCTTAAAATAAATAATAATAACTGGCCATTTCAGCCCTTGAAAGGACTTTGACCTAGCTTCTTATGATCAATTGTGTTGTGCGTGTTATTAAGTTTGTACACAATTGACCGAGAACCGGACCTACATGCTTAACGCCGACTCCGAACGGCGATTAACGGAATTTTCTCGTTCTCAAGAAGCTTTACATGGCATTTTGATTACTCTCTGAGGTTTGCCATTGTCTGCAGAGAGGTGGCGGCCGTACAGAAAAATTATTTTAATTCAAATAATTTTCTGTCGCTGCTGGGGTTTGAACCCGGGTCTCCAGGTTCGTTGACATAGAGGCTACGCACTTTCACCAACTACGCCACAGACGCCACTTTGTTTGTTTGTTCCTCTTACTCATTTATAAATTACAGGAAAGTCACAGTAAAAATTGTGTAGAAAAGTTGCATGCCGCGAAACAAATAAACTTTATGTATGTATGTATATGTATTTATGTGTTTATTTAGTTGTGTTGTGCTTGCTGAGAACCATGGTAGAATAATACAAGGTATCATTGACAGTTGTTTGGGAAACCATCTCCTGTCAAAAAATATACTCAAAAGGAGAGCGCTCTCAATCCACCATTGAAAACACAAGCAATGTTGAAAATGTCGAAGTGAAAAAAACAACAACCTCAGCAGCTGCAGATACATTTTCACAAACAGTTGTTTTTTACAGGAGATGTTTTCTTGTAGAAGAGAACCTTGTATTATTATACCATGGCTGAGAACAATGAGAGATTAGAGTAGAGAGCAACATGGAGTTTATTAAGGTTTTCGAAGTACAAACGCATGAAAAGCTTACAATCAAGCCATGCATGGCATTGTGGATGATTTTTTAAAAAACTTTACATTTTAATTAAAGAAACTTATTATTAAAATTTCGTAAAAAAATACCCCTATATCTTTATGTAGCACAAATGTGATATTTTAAAAATTATTTCATAAAAATCGGACCAGTAGTTTTGGAGTTTAGCGGTAACAAAAAGTTTTCACTTTCATTTTATATAATAGTATATAGATCAGTGGTGCTCACTACATGGTTTCCTACAGCCCGCGGTCATCGTGTGTTGTTGAGCTTTTACACACGAATTCGAATCGGCTTGCTGTGTTCGTACACTGCATAAAAGTTTGTTTTGACGTAGAATACGTCATTCTCGGAGGTAAGTAGGGTGGTTGATAGTGATCAGGTGTCGGTATTTACATTACTTTTTGAGCCTTTGGTGGGCCTAAAGTACTGATCGTACAATGTTGATGTTAGCACTTGTTGGTCTGTTTGATCCTCAATGCGACAAAAATTAATGTTAGAACTCTCTAACTTATATAAATTTTACACAATTACATGAAATATAAAGCCAACATTTGATGTTTTTGTTTGCTTAAACTTGCTACGTATTTATCGACAGTTTCCGGTTTTATCGACAAAACCATAAAATTTGTATGGGAGCCCCCCTAAGGAGTGATCGGAGGAAATAGGTGTTGAAGGGAAAAATGTTCCTTTTGCATAAGTAATGGGGGTCGGTCATATATATTAACCCTCTCCGGCACTCACTTGAAGGTCATATGCTCAGGTGTATGGAATAAATATACAAAAACCATAAAATTTGTATGGGAGCCCTCCTAAGGAGTGGTCGGAGAGAATAGGTGTGAAAGGCAAAAATGTTCCTTTTGCAAAAGTAATGGGGGTTGGTGATACATATTAACCCTCTCCGGCACTCTCTTAAAGGTCATATGCTCAGGTGTATGGAATAAATAAACAAAAACCATAAAATTTGTATGGGAGCCCCCCTAAGGAGTGGTCGGAGGAAATAGGTGTTAAAGGCAAAAATGTTCCTTTTGCAAAAGTAATGGGGGTCGGTGATACATTTTAACCCTTTCCGGCACAAACACAATAAAATTTGTATGGGAGCCCCCCTAAGGAGTGGTCGGAGGGAATAGGTGTCAAAGGCAAAAATGTTCCTTTTGCAAAAATAATGGGGGTCGGTGATACATATTAACCCTTTCCGGCACTCTTTTAAAGGTCATATGCTCAGGTGTATGGAATAAATAAACAAAAACCATAAAATTTGTATGGGAGCCCCCCTAAGGAGTGGTTGGAGGAAATAGGTGTTAAGCGCAAAAATGTTCCTTTTGCAAAAGTAATGGGGGTCGGTGATACATCTTAACCCTTTCCGGCACAAACACAATAAAATTTGTATGGGAGCCCCCCTAAGGAGTGGTCGGAGGGAATAGGTGTCAAAGAAAAAAATGCTCCTTTTGCAAAAATAATGGGGGTCAGTCCTACCTATGAACCCTTTCCGGCACTCTCTTAAAGGTCATATGCTCAGGTGTATGGAATAAATATTTTGCTAAATAGTTTTTAAAAAAGATGTCATCAAAAGCGAATTGACTAATTCTACGTCTTGTGTTACGACATAGTCGAAACTACTGTATCTTTTTTTTCTGCTTTAAATTTCAAGTCAGTATGCTTTGAGCGTTCATTTGGTATGGAAGTTGCTCGCTGTTTTATTTAGGAATGAACGTTAATATCTTGCATTGTTTGAGGAAATTATATTCTTCACTTTTACCTTTTATTATATTTTCTATGTTAAAATAGCGAAAAACAAACACAAAACTAAAAAAGAAATTATTATATTGAATATCAAACACTCGACAAGATTTCCTTGCACAAAATGTTGTGACAGCTTTTAACAACTTCTTATTTCAGTGTAAAGCTGTGCACTCGGAAAGCTCGCTTTGTTGTTGTTTCAACCATGCGTTGAAAACCACTGGTATAAATTGAACGGTATGATTGTTTTCATCGACCTTTCAATAGTCGATAATTAATACTTCCAAATCTTTGGAGGTTAGTTTATTTGACATATTTTTATTGGATATTTTGCTATATGTTTAAAAAATCACACAGGATATAGCACAAACCAACAAAATTATAAAACGCAATTCAAGAAAAGAACGGGATTTCACAGATTAACGCATTTATAGAGTTGCCAGAGAAGTGTCAAATTTTTTTTTCTTATTCTGAAAAATCTATTCATTTTAAGTTGGCAAGACTTTTTGTGTAAACTGAATTAATTGAAATAAATCTTTATTGTTAAAAGGAAAAAGATATTTTTGGCAGTTTATTATTTTTAGTTTTAACGTAATAGCTTTAATAGCTACGTAGATATTCTACAAATAAATAAATTATCTGATTTACACCAAATCTCTGCCTTTGAGTCAAGCTTCTAATATAAAAGTTTTTTTATATAAAATATAATCTTATATTTTTTCTTAAGTTAAAAAAAGAAAACGGAAGAGGAAATAATTTTTAAATAAAACGATTTTATATTCAAGCACGGAACATACTACCATTATTCACTTGATTGCCTCTTCCTTCTCACTTACTTATCACCCCATTTCGTACCAAGACATTTGACTGTATATATTCAACACCTGAAATCCTTGGTTCAAAGCTTAAAAAAGATTGTACTCCGAAAAAATTATCAACTTTCTTCGTTTGCCTTTTTATGTGTACCTATAGAAAACATCGTTAACGTTATACATACGTCGAAAAATTTTTAAAACAAAAAGCAACATTAAAGAACCAACTGTTTTCCTGAACTCGAAATTGAATTCTGACCTCTTTAATATGACAAACACTCCACAGTGCAACGCTGTGGTTTTTTTTTCTAAAACAACTTAAAGAAATTTTTCATTCATGCCGAATGCTGCTTTCAAAACGAGCGCAAATCGTGCGTTAGGTTGGTTGCTCGCTTGGCTTGGGTTCTGCTCAACACTTTATAGCTTGAACATGCTGTCGGGTTTGAGCTGGTGTGACACGTTTTCTACAGCTTACCGCTACATTTACAAGTGGTGGTGCACTTTATGACAAACAAACGTTTTTCACCCTCTTCTAACAACAACAACAAAAACAACAACAACAATACGAACACCCTTCCTACCTCCCCATTTGTAACAGAGCAAAGCAAAGCTTGCAGCTCTAGGAGCTTACGAACGTGGTGCTGAGTGAAAACTGACAAACAGCAACCTTTTTATTGTACTGAATTTTTTACATATACATAATTTTATTTCTCGACGTTTTTTGTCCCCCAGCTAATTTAATTTGCCATAATTTATAGAATATTAAATAAGAAGAAGAAGAAAACACGAACCTGTGTTACATTTTTTTATGTCTTTATGTAAGTTGCGGTTTTTTTTTACTGCATGCTAAAAATTTTTATTAAATGCTACTTAGTTGAAAATCTGGCCATAACTACACACACATACACACATACATACATACACACACACACATACTTAACGTTTCGACTTTGAGCTGTGAAATTTAGGCATTTATTATTTATTAATTGATTTTCTTTACTTTTTGTGTATTCACACTCTGCTTTTAACAATTAATTTTCGATTTTCTTGCATTTTCCGCAGTTTTTCTGTATTTGCTACACATTTTTTTCACTTTCTGGTATTTGTGGGTTACAATTTTTTTATTCTCTTTAATTTTTTTTTGGTTCACTTTTTTATAACTTGTAAACAAAAAAAAAAGAAAACTGTTTTCACTGTTGATTTTCCTGCGAGCGCGTTGATTTGTAGGTAGCTGAACGAAGACTGAATCAGCGCATGAATCCTGTTTTTCTTCAATTGTTTGGTTCCCGACTTTCGCAAGAATATTTCGATTGCCTGTTTCCTTCAAGCAAGCAAAGAAATTCTCACAAGAGCGCACGAGAGAGCATGACTAAAAGAAAAGCTTTATTTTTTCTCAGAGATTTCCTCGCTTTTACTTGGTGTGCTAAGCAAGTCAAGAGTAGCTGAAAAGCATGTAATTTTCTTTGCTTTATTGTTGTTGTTTATATTGTTATATTGTTTATATTTACAAGAGCCATGTTGGTGAAAACAAATATTTTGTTGACGTTGCGTGTCGCGAGTGTCAATGGACTCTTTTTTAATGTTGTTTGGTTGTTGTGTTGAAATGAGGCAAAGTAAATATTTTATTGTTAGTTAAGTATACGACGTGGTGAGTTTGAGTGGTGAGTAGAACCGCGTTTAGGAAAACAAACAAAGCTGTTTGACTTGAACTGACTCTGAGGGAAGCCGCCTCTGTTGATATTGTGAGAACCACTAAAGTGAAAATGATATCAACTTGAAAAATAAGAAAGTATTACTAAGTTTATACTTCGAAAATGCTTAGTGATTTCGTTCAGAGTATGAGTATGCAACTATTCGACATTATAAAAAAACCGGTTTCGAATAGTACAATTTTTACAAAACCGGTTTTCGAATTATTCGACCAGAAAAGAACCGGGAAAACCGTTCATTTGTTCAAATTAAATACATTTTTTTACCTACATATATCTATTTGTTTTTATTTAACAAAAATAGCAACTATTTTTTAATAAAGTAAATAAAGGTACTTATGCCGTACTACCCACTGAACCATAAGCGAAGGTTTTGCGTAAGGTGAGAGTTTTGCGAAGAAGTTTGGGCAGCATTTTTTTTAATTTTTGATTTTTTATTTTGTTGCTTAAAAGTACTTGCTATAGAAGATTAACCCTGCTTTGATAACCTAAGTCTGCGAGACGTATGCTAAATTTAATTTTTTACTTTCGCTCTCGTGGATGCTTTTACTGCAAGTTGCTGTTCTCATTTTAAATAAAAAAAAAATCGAATGAAATGTGTTTGAGTAACAAGGAAATATGCGAAAGAGCCATGTAAGTATAAAAAAATAAATGAAATTGCTATGAACACAACTTTAAGCCACGGAAACAATGATACAGTGTTGCGCAAAAAAATAGCAACAAAATCAGTGCGCTGCTACAAAATCTTGTATCTTTTTTAATATTAGGGACACACAAAAATTATTATAGGAACCAAAGCATATATTCATACATCATATAAAAAACAAATAGTTTTCAAATTTGGTTTTATTTTTTTTATTAAATATAAAATTAATGTGACAACATTCAATTTGTCTGAGTGCAAAACAAAAGCAACATAGTTCATATTTGGTGTAAGACCCATTATTCTTGATTACCGCTGCACATCTGCGCGGCATCGACTCTATTAAATTAGATATAGTGGTATCAGGAATTTGTTCCCAATTAAGTTTCAAGGCTTCATACAGTGCATTCTTGTTAGGAAACCTTTGAACAAAAACGTTTTTCTTCAAAATCCCAAAAAGATTTTCGATGGGATTCAAGTCTGGTGATTGTGCAGGCCAATCAAGAACTTGAATCTCATTGTCTATAATTTAATCTTTGATGAGCTATGATGTGTGCTTCGGGTCGTTGTCGTGCTGAAACGTCCACTGAATCGGCATATTCAACTCTGCATGTGGTAGCATCTTGCTTTCTAAAATGTCTTTATATACAAATCGATCCATAATACCATCGGTTTTATGAAATGGTCCGACTCCATCATAGGAAAAACAAGTCCAGACCATAATACCATCGCCTCCGTGCTTAAAATTTATTTTGCAGTTTCGGGATTCAAGTCGTGTACCTGGGCGCGCCGTACAGTGCACATCCCATCTGAATTAATCAAGTTGAACTTTGATTCATCGCTAAACAAATCGGTTTTCCATTTTTGAACGGTCCAATTTAGGTGCTCTTATGCAAAACTGAGTCTAAAAACAATAAATTGCAACTCATTGTCACAATTTCAGACAGAGTTGTTTAAATTATAACACCTCACCTTTTTTGTTTATGTTTAGCTGTAAGCAAAGATTTATTTTTTGCCGGTCTGTAACTCCTTAAATCGTTATCAATGGCTCTTCTGCGAACAGTGATGGATATCTAAATCAAGTGTCCGAATCACCTCTTTGGAGGTTGCAAATGGATTTCTCTTGAACACGCCACAAATGTTCCTGTCATCACGCAGCGATGTGTTCCGCGGCCGCCCTCCTGAATGTACCGTTGTTATGACTTTTGTGATGTTATACTTTTTATTAATCTACATACTATTGAACGAATTATATTAAACTGTTTCGCGATAGATATTTGCGATTTTCCCTTTTTATATTCGGAAATAATTTGTAATTTTAGAGTTTCACAGTATTTATCAAGTGCCATTATAAATGGAACAGTCATTGTCACAATTAGCGCAAAAACAAAACTAAAGTTAAATCTTTATGACTCACAAACAACATGTGCTTTACAATAAAAGAACTTTTACCGTTATTTTTTGGAACTTCTGTCCTCTTTTTACATTTTTTAAGTTTTGTTGCTTTTGTTTTGCACTCAAACAAATTGAATGCAGTCACATCTTATATATTAATACGCAAACATCGAATGTTGTCGTACACTTTTTCAATATTTATTTTAGAATAAGGACAATGAAATGTACATCATTCGAAAGGTACTGCACCATAGATGTGCCGAATGATGTTAGGTTTTAAATTCATGACCTTTGACCCGAAATATTAACGTTGAAATTTTATATCAATTTTAGTTAGGGATCTCAAAACTGGGAAGAGGTAAAATGAAGAATGTGATATCAGATGAAAGGTCTGGCTGCACAGTATGATTGAATATAAGATTGGTGACCTTTGACCTCAAATATGAGCGGAAAAAGAGCATTTATTAAATAAAAGCTAAACTATAGGAGATGGAAAAACATGATATAAGAGAGAAATTTAGACATTCATAAGATGTGCAAAATATACTTTGATATTTTTCACCATCGTTTACGGTTACCCTACAATAGGCACTTTTTCATGTAACAAGTGTCAATATATATTGTGATAGTAGAATTGCTTACAAATAGTAAATTTTGAAAAATTTCCGTTATTTTGACATCAAAATTATTGTGATATCTCGAAAACTATAGATGTTTTCAGTACAACGTTTTTTGTATGGAAATTCGTTGATTGAGAAAAATAACGGTATGCGAAAACTTTTTTGCTAATATTTTCCACGAATAGTATGTTATTAAATTTCCCGTTATTATGACAACAAAAGTATTGCAATATTTCGAAACCTGTAGATTTTTTCCATGCAATGCATTTCTTAAAGCAATGTCATTGCCTCAGAATGAGAAAAAAACAATTGATATTTCAAATTTTGATTTTGCATGCAAATATTTCAGCCATTTTTCAATCGATTTTCCCTAAATTTTCTTTGTCTGAAAGCTTAATTAAATAACTTTTGAAAAATAAGAAAAGATTTACCGTTATCTCACTAATTCAATTTCTTATGCTGTTTTCAAAAACACTCTAAAATATTCAATTTTTGCCTAAAAATTATACCAGACATTCTTTTTTTGTAATTTTTTTTTTGTTTTTCTATTTTCTTCTCTCACACTCTTTCATATACCATATCATTTATTTGCAACAATTGCTTCATTTTGACACATAATTCAATTAAGTGTTTCTATCATCGAAAATCATGAGCTACCCCCTATGTTTTTTTTGATGAAAATTACATTTTTCAAAATGTTGTTTTTGTATTTTTTACAAAGTTCTACAGCTTAAAAAAATAATTTCTGTGAAAAAATTTTTCAAATATTTCAAACCACTCCAAAGTAATCCATATATTAATACGCAAACAAAAATCTTGTGGTACACTTTTTTAATATTTATAAGTAATTAAAAAAAGGGCATGATTCTTATATCAGTCGAAAGGTAATGAGCCACAGATGTGCCAAAAAATGGCAAAAAAATATATTATGTGATCATTGCAGTTTAAAAGAAGTGTATGCACTCTCACTCTCATGGCTGTAATTTGAGTCTCACTGCTTTTCTTACTCGAAAGAAATTAAAAAAAAAAAGTTATATTGAAGATAAGGAGTAGGAAAAAAATTTGGACAAAGATTAAAGCATAGAATTGGACAACGATAAGGACGAGAATTCAGACAGGAATCGAGAAGAGGAATTCGACAAGGACTGAGACAAGGGTAAGGACACAAATTGATACTTACCTAAAACAATATTTGTGACAAGATTGGCAAAAGTATAAGGGTCAAATGGGACAAGGAATAGAACAAGGATTTGAACACACTTAGGACAAACTTTAGAACAAGGATTTAGAAATAAAGTTGGAAAAGGATTAGGAAAGGATTCGAATGAGGTTAAGGTCAGGAATTTGGATATGGATTAAAAGAACAGTTTGAACAGGAAGTAAGACAATTGAAGAGTCGACGTGAATAACATTGTAAGTGACAAAATTATAGGTTTTCAGGAACTGCAAAAAAAAAAAACGGTTTTAATGGCGGACTTAGAGCCATTTGATTTCGATGTCAATGTCCAAAAATGTATGGAATTTGAGAAACTATGTGCTCTTATAATATGCTAGAGCATTTTTAACGTTAGTATGCAAAACAACTATTTTTGATGAATATGTCGCTTACAACGTTATTCGCGTCGACTCTTCAATTATTAGTTTGGGAACAAATGAAAGGGACGGGACAAGAATAAGGATAAGGACAAAGATACACTGTCAAAATCCATGGATCGTGCACCCGATACAGCCAACTTCTTTTTAACTTTACCAAGCTTTTTTCAATATATATAAATAAAAAAACAAGAGAAAAATCTATTTTGATATGGTCGAATTTTGACCACAGGCGATACTAGTTAAATTTAAATTTAATAAAAAAAACAAAACCAAATTTAAATATGATTTGTTTTTTATATGATGTATGAATATAGGCTTTGTGTTCCTATAATAATTTTTGTGTGTTCACAATATTAAAAAATATACCCGATTTTGTAGCAGCGCACTGATATTGTTTTGCGCAACACTGTACGTCTCATAGACGTATGGTAACCTTTTCAGCGACTTTTAATAAGGTTATCAAACCAGGGTTAAATTCTAAAAAAGACTCATTTTTTTATCATTTTAGTAGGTAAAAATGCTTCGAAAATGAACCAATTTTTTTCATAAATGAGTTCAGAAATGAATAATAAATGTTTCTTCTTTGCATTCTTAAATGAGTTCAATCAAATTTGAACTAATTTTTTTTGAAATAATTTTTTTTTTATACAAATAATCGATATATAATAACAAATAATATTAAGCAATAATAAAATTTATAATTCAGAAATGTTCATTTTTTAACTCATTTCTTCAGAACATAAAAAGGTTCGTTTTTTGAAAGCAATTCAGTACGGCGATTGATTCTAAAAGTGTTTATTTCCGAGTGCCGAAAAATAAATATCCTATGGTTCTTTTTTAAGGTAATTTCCGAACAAAAAAGTTAAATTTTTTTAACTCATTTCCGAACAAAAAAAAAAGGTTAATTTTTGAGAGACATTTTAGTCCGAAGAATGATACAAAAAAGGTTAATTTATGAGTGCCGAAATTGAACGTTTCTACCCGAAATGGTTCATAAATGAATTCGAAAACGATAGTTTTGATTCACTGGGTAGAATTATGTTTCGAGTTTTTCTTTCAATCTTCTTAACATATGTTTTATATCTTTTAATGATTATTTCTATATTTGTACTTAATGCTTTTAGATTCTTTTGGGCATTTCGTACAAGAAGCCTTGTTGAATTTCCTATCTTTTTTTAAATACTTTCAGACTTCGGAGTTCATGTCAAGCTGTTGATAATTCAATATATTTAAAAAAAAAAATGCATTATAAACTAAAAATCATGTTTAACTTACATTAAATACGCAAGCCGCTTGTAAATGCTGTTTAAACAAAAGAAAGCAAAAAGAAATGACCAAAGCATATGCTTAAACGAGCTCAAATAAAGCAAATTGAAATAGAAGCCAGAGATAAGAAATGTTAGAAACGTTAGTGAAATGTAAAAACGTAAGTAGAAAAAAACAAAAACAGGGTCGCTCAAATGTAATAAAAAAAGTGGTTTGAAGAATTTTACAATTTTAAATTGTGGATTTATATATTTCTTAACTATTCGAGCAGTCGAATAATTCGAGTAAAAAAAACCGGTTTTCGAATTATTCGAAAATTTCGATTTTTAAAAAAACCGGTTCGAATAATAAAAGAAAAAACCGAAACGCCGAATAATTCGAACCGGTTTTGCATACCCTAGTTCAGAGTTAGTTAATTTTGTAAATTGAAAAGATTGATTGAATTTGGGAAAAGTAGAGGAGCGGGTTAAAATATTCTCTTTTTAAAATTTCCAAGAGTCGAGATTTATTAAATAAAATAAATTCAACCTTTTTCAAATTCAATTTTCAAAACCAAAAAAAAAAAAACAAAAAACAAAGTGTATACCAGGGGAATTTCCACCAAGTATGTTGATAAGGTAGTATTTTTTGCAGAATGTTTTTTTTTTTAAGAAAACCTTAATTTTTTTATATAACTAATTTTTCATATGTTTAATTTGAATGATGGAAGGTTAATTTTTGAGAAATAACCACAAGTGTTTTTTGAATTTGTTTGTTAGCATTTTTTGGGCAATAGTGACAACAACATATTTTAATAGATCTCATCTAGATGTAGACAAGTCGATGCTGACATATCATTAGCCACAGAAATGAAGAAGAGCTGTACCAAATATGACACTGATGGATCAAGTATTCTTTAAGATAGTATCTGAATTACCTCAAATATAGAAGTTTTGAGTTGATTTATACATATATGATCTAAAATTTATTGAGTATCATAAAAGAAATCCTTCTTGTTTTTGATGTGACAATGTTAAGTTTTACTGTGTAGGCTTCCAAAAAAGTTGAAAAAGGCATCTTTTTCAAATGCATCGGCGTTGCATGGAATTGTTACTCGCTGAGTATAAGCGCTATTACAAAAATAATGGTACTACAGTAAAGGTAAATTTTTTGGGTTTACGACAAAAAAAAAAAAAAAAAGGCGTCTTTGTGACTCAGAGGGAGCTACTTAAGCAACGCAACTGAAAATTTACATGAAATTTTACGCACTATATATATGTAGGTGCTACAGTAAAATGCATTATACGTCAGTAAAGGCTGGTTTGTAGCTCTCACGACAAAAGTAAACAGCAAATTTATGACGTCATGAGGATGTAGATAGAGCCATTTCAAGGTCTAAAATGCAAAAAAAAAATCATGCAACAGCGTTGCATAGAATTATTACTCGGTGCATGCAAATGTTTTTTTTTTATTTAAATAAAAAAATTTTGTTGGTCTAAATGTTGTTGTAATTTTAACATTAATTAAGTAAAAAACTTGTACCTTATTTAATTAATTAAACAAATTCTCAAAAAATTTTTCATTTTTTTCTTGCGAACCTTCATATTTTTCATGGCCTTGTAGAACAATGGACATTATAAAACATCCTACATAAAGCATCCGAAATACTTTGAAGAAGAACGAAATAAAAACTAAAAATTTATTCATTAAGCAATGTTGACCAAGGCTTTTGTCTACGAAGATTTCTTTTATAATGTCTTAATGCTGTTCTACAAGGTTATAAAGGTTCCTTCTTAGTGCTGATTTTCCAACTGTTAGAATGTTTGTACAGTAGACGCTCGAAAATTAGAACTCTCGGAAATTAGAACTAGCCTTTTGAATACATTACACGCTCTGAAATTAGAACCATCAGTTCCAATTTCCGAGCGTTTTTTTTTTTTGTTTGCTTTTTATACTGAAAAATTGCATAGCCGCAATATCATATAATATTTTTCGTATGAATGTTCTGTCATATCTCTCTTCAGCGAAGCTCTTGATGTCTACTCAACGACTGAATAAGAGAGAACAATATGTTTGAATTGAGCGAGTACAATTTTGTTTTTGAAATATTGTTGTTTTTTTTTTTAAACTGTGATATATCGGTATGTTTTGTGTTCCTTTTAAGTGAAATAAAAATAAAAAAAATTTAAGCCAAAGTGTTTTTTGTGATTTTCTAAGAGAATATGCACTTTTATGTTACTTTTTATTTAAAAAAAAAACCTTTGGAAATTAGAACTTCTCGAAAATTAGAACTACCCCAGGAACAAAGTGGTTCTAATTTACAAGCGTCTACTTTACTTGTTTCCACAAGTTACAAAGTATTTTTAGAACGTTTGTTAAATATTTCGTTAGTTCTTGTTTCTTCTGCACACTTGCAGTCCTTCCATGCTTAAGAAATGATATATATTGCAGTACATCGCATTTTGTCGGTAATTTGGTTTTATTTTTATAAAATTTTGGTGCCCCGACTGTACGGAGGTAACCGCATAAAAACCGCATACGGTAAAAATTACAAGAATTAAAAAAAATGAATGGTGTAAGAAGACCTCCCAGGGAACCTCTTAAGGTTATCTAAATGAACCAAATGCAAAAGCAAAAGCAAGAGTAAAAATTACTCAAATTTATATATAATCGACTGGTAAAGAGATTAAATTTGGACTTGTCACTAAAAAAGACTGTCTTCCATTGGTCAACAGACTAATTTAAGTGAGTTCTTGCAAATTTTAATTCAAAATATAGAAATTTTTATTGATTTAAGCCGAAAGAGATTAATGCCCTTATTATGAGCTGCCTGTGATCTTCGACTGTAGTCGAATGGCCTGATGGTACGAATTTACGTTTGGTATTATAACTTGTTTTCGGCAAAGAATAGCACTATTCTGAACTTAACTCATTTGGCTTGGTTTTGATAAAATATTTCTATCAGCTGTTTGTCATTTTTATGTAAAAATACAATTTTTTTTCAAATTAATTGTGGAAAAAATAAGAAAATAAACAAAATACTTATGACTTAAGGTATACAATCTAACTCCAGAGAAAATTATTCCCACTTCTTTCTTGATTGAAGTTTGGAAGAAATGCCTCTCGTAACTAGAGGATTTGCCTCCATCAATGACACCAGTTTTTCCCATCTGTGATTTGTTGCTCATCAACTTAGACCTGCATAAGATTAACAAAAATAATTCAAAATAAATTTTTGGAAATTAAAAAACAAAAAAAAAACAAAAAAAAAAACTATATACTTACATAGCTACTTACAACTATATACATTGAGTATTCGATGAGCAACGAATATTTCGACAAGGTTGCACTTCTTATAATAAGAATTTGATTTTCGATATTCGCTATTCGATAACCAGCGAAGATCGAATGTCGAATGCAACTCATAATAAGGGCCTAATGTTTTAGTTAGCCTCGCATGGCACAGCAGCGCATGGCACATAGATAAGTAGCTAGCACATAGCAAAAAAAGTGCTGATTATGCAAAACTGTTTCGGCAAAACGTCAAACGCATAAAAGATACACAGATATCAAAATGAAACAGTTCTTCCATGTTTATCTATGTATTCAGCGTTGAATTTCTGTTTTTATCTGAGCATTGCCATGCGTTGTCATGTTGTGTATAATCAGATACACGCAAATCGCATTGAACAGATCGCCAAGTGACACTTGTTAAGCCATGCGCTGCTGTGCCATGCGAGGCTAATTGGACCATAAGTCTTAAAAGCAAACCTTCGTTCTAAGTATTTTTTTGTAAACAATTGCTCTGAGCTGGTCTGCAGCTTCTTAAGTCAGCTTCCAAAGCACTTTGGCGAACAGTACTCGAGTCCACGTTTAAATTTAGTTGTTTAACAATCGACTGAGATGATAAAAAAGGATATTTTTGAAAAGCTAGGATTATATACCGGTCCTCTCTCTGTGTTGTTTTACGCTTCGGACCACCCAAGAGAAGGGTTTTCACAATTGTTTGGCCTAAAACTTTTTTATAAGACGTGAAATTGTTGATTTATTTCTTTTGTACTTTTCTGAGAAAGAAATTTGTGATGCTCCTGATTTATATTCATCAATTATTGCTGTTTAAAGAACTCTGGCTATTTAAAGACTAATTTCAAATGTCTTGTTCACAAAGGACTCTTGTCAGTCTAAATCTATATATTAATATGAAAAAAAAAAGTTTGTGTTCCCCTTTTTTTCTGTGTTACCTTCAACATATTCACATAATACTTATATCGATGGATAGGTATTTTCAAGTAGATTTGAACAATATAATTTTTATTCGAATATGTTGTCATTAAGATAGGTAAAACTGAGCAAATGTAAAATACTTTTTTTACCAATGGGACAATGAGAAACTGCAAAGCGACAAAGCTCTGTTGAACATAGCTGCTGTAGCTTACAAAAGCAAGAGTAGAATGCGGGAGTGACGCAAACATTTAAAGAGCTGAGTAGCATTAATGTTGTTGTTTTTGTTGTTGTTGTTGTTGTTGTTGTTGTGGTTGTTGCTTTCTCTTAATTTCTCTCAGCGTTAAAAAAATAGTTAAACTGCTGATTGCTTCTATTATCTTGAGAATTATCATTTATCTTTATTTATTTGTTTTACTTTTCTACCGTTTATTAACTTACTTTACTTTTAATTTATTTATTTACTTTAAATGAATATTATATGTTGAATAAATTTTTGTTATTATTCCTTCCTTATGTTGCTTCGAATATGCTTCCTTTTTTGTCCTTTACCACTATTTTCCTCATAGCGTCAAGGTAAGCATTAATAATTTACATGCAAATTAATAACAATTCATTATGTAAAAAATAACTTGAGTTTTGTTACCTTATAGAAACATAATAAATAAATAATAAATAACTGGCCATTTCAGCCCTTGAAAGGACTTTGACCTAGCTTCTTATGATCAATTGTGTTGTGCGTGTTATTAAGTTTGGCATTTGTTTACTCTCTGAGGTTTGCCATTGTCTGCAGAGAGGTGGCGCACAGTGCTTTGTCCCATAGGCAAAATTAAAATAAAATAAAGTGCTTAGAATCTTTAAGTAATATACATTTTTGTAAAGCTAACAAAGTACCTTAAATAAATTCGTAAATAAATTTATCATCTCGTCTTTTTGTTAACAGTAAAGGGGGCTAAAGTCAGAAAATGTTTGAAGTGAAACTGTTGAACAGAAAAACGGTTTTTGCTGTGTTACAAAACAAATTCTTAAAATTTCATTTTTTATTGTATTGCTTTGAAACTTAACAGTTTTGTTTATAACTATAGGAACAAAAAAACAAAAATTATTTTTTGTAAATATTTTATATAGAAATGTTGTTTGTGCCATCGAAAACTTGTGCGATTTTTTATTTGGAATTCCCAAAATGCAAAAGTTTGACAGACTGAAACAATTTTTTTTAAGAATAGGTAATTTTTTATTTGTGATTTTAGTACATTTTAAAGGGCTTAAATAGAATATGTAAAAAAGTTTTAGATTTTTCACCCGGAAATGTAAAAATGATATGAATTTTTAAAGACATATTTCCTAAGTTTCAGAAAAAGTTGCAAAGACCTAAGTTTATGCAAAAAATAAATTTATGCAATTTTTTTTGTTTATTACTATAAAAAATTAATCAAATTTTGATGTGGTGTATAATTTTTATTAAATAGTGACAAAAACTTACCAAAAATTGAAAGAATATTTTTTGTTTTTTTTTGCGGAAACCCTAAAGTTTTGCAAACTTTGAAAAAATTAAAAAAATATGTAAATAAAAAGTAGGCGATTTTTTATTTTTCATTTATATACTTTGTTAACAAATCTAACCACTAGTAAAAAAAATTTAAGATTTTTAACCGGAAATTGGAAATTTTGTATATTTTTAAAACATCTATACTTTTTAGTTTTACAAAGGCCAAAAATATGATTATATAATTTTTTCCAAGTAAAGGGCTCCAGCGACGTTCAATGTTCAATTCAATTTTTGCAAGCTATGCAATTTTATTGACTGTAGGTCTGTTTGAGAACTTTTCGAGTAAAAAATATCAAGTAACTTTTACTGGGAGAGTAAGACTGATTTTACTCTCTCAGTAAAAAATATCACAAAAAGTAAACGAACGATATCCAGTAAAAAGTATCAAGTAATCAACATTTGTTTGTAAACAGCTGATTCATGCAGTGCTGCCAGGTTTCAGCGCAAAAAAATCCCTATTTTTGCATACAAATTAATATTTTTCCCCGTTTTTAACTTCGAGTTTCCCCGTTTTTTTCCCCGATTTTTAAATTTTTTAATAAATAGTAATATAAAGAAATAACAAGTTTATTAATTCTCTTTACTATAACTAAAATAAATACAAACAGGAAAAACGTACGTATCTATAAGAAAAATATAAATAAAAATGAAAATTTTAAGCGATATTGTATTTTGACTCGAACGTTACGTTTTTGAGATTATAAAAAATTGTAAGAAATTATTTGAAATATACATATTGTTATACATACATATTATCAAACCAAGTAAACAAGAGTATGTGTATTATTTATATATAAAAAATCAAAAATTCTGAATTTATTTCAATTGCAAAGCAATTTTTTTATTTCATTAAAGATTTACTGTGGAGAATTCCGCATTGAGTGGTATTGTCAAAAAAGTTTCTTATTTTTGTTTTATTTACATTAATAGCTGAAAAACCACTTTCAGCACTTGTCCCGCTATAGGGAAAGCAAAAAATAAACGAGACTATTTTTTTTTTGTTTTTAAATATCATCTGAATCAATGAAAAATATAACTTCTTTCCAGAATTCCTGGATAATTTCTGATGATATATTTGAAAAATTTATATATCTTAACGATTTATATTCTTGGTCGAAATCATTCCACTCGGATTGATCCGAAATAACGTGTGAAAATGTTTTTAAGCTTAAAGTTTTATTTTTCATTTTTACTATCTATGAATGGCCCTTTATATAGCTCCTTAAAAAAATATCGAAATCGTATAAGTCTACATCAAAAATACTATTATGACTATTTATGTATTCCTTTCGCATGAAACAGTCAACAAGTCTTCAAGTTAGTTCTATTTTTCCATATATTACACATTCAGATTTGTAAAAAAAGCAAACAAAAAATTGATGTAATTAAAATAAAAAAATTGTAGTTGGATTTTCTAATAACCGATATATTTTTTCACTCGCTATTTTATTTTTAATTTTCCCCGTTTTTATCAATGTTTTCCCCGCCTCCCCGTTTTGTGCAAAAAATCCCGAAAAAGGGGAAAAATCCCGCCACCTGGCAGCTCTGGATTCATGTTTTCCTTTTCGCTTTTCGTTTCATTGTTTTCCCTATGTTTCTACTCATTTACTCCGTGAACACACTGCAATTTGTTGTTGTGTGTGCTAATAATAAGCTGACGACATGACTTGTTATTTACATTTTGCGATTATCCCATACAAGAAAAACGACGAGAGAAAATACAAATAGAGATTTAATGACTCATTTGTTATTAATGTCGGATCCGGAACTATCGTCACTTAGGTCTACAAAACACATAAAAAAAATTATGAATTCAAAGAAATTGAGAAATACATTTTGAAAGAAAACATCATAAATTACAATTAAAATTAATTATCTTATTTGTTGAGCAAATTTAGAAACAAATTTATTTATGACCCTTTTTAAAGAGAATATTAAATTATTTGCATTTTGATCACAAATGTAGCAAAAATTTAGTTTATGAGAAAAATGATATATTGGAGATGGTCATTTCCTTGCATCGAATGAAGCAAAATTTCTCAGAGAGCTCAAAAACATAGTTTTATCAGTTTTTATTAGTTTTTAGTGCATTTTGATCACAAATGTAGCTAAAATTTAGTTTTTGAGAAAAAGGATATATGGGAGATGGTCATGTCCTTGTATCGAATGAAGCAAAATTTCCCAGAGAGCCCAAAAATATAGTTTTATAAGTTGTTAAAAGTTTTCAGTGCATTCTGATCACTAATGTAGTTACAATTTAGTTTTTGAGAAAAGTTATATATGGGAGGTAGTCATGTCCTTGCACCGAATGAAAAAAAATTAACCATTAAGCTAAAAGACATATTTTAACAGATAGTTACCAACTTTCGATTTATTCTATATACAATTAGCTAAAATTAAACTTTTAAATTTAAAGATGTATGGAAGGTAGTCATGTACTTGCACCGATTTTTCTGAAACTTCGAATTTTTCTTAATTAACATATTTTGAACCAGCACACCAAATTTCATTTTTCTGCGATAACTTCTCTAATTTTGCCGATTCACTATATGGGGACAAAGCACTGTGTGGCGGCCGTACAGAAAAATTATTTGAATTCAAATAATTTTCTGTCGCTGCTGGGGTTCGAACCTGGGTCTCCAGGTTCTTTGACATAGCGGCCACGCACTTTAACTAACTACGCCACGGACGCCACCTTATAGAAACAGATGGCCGAATTTCGGCCACAGGCGATACTAGTCAGTATTAATTAAATTAAAATTAAAAATCTTACCTATATTTACGGTAAATCGGAGCAAAAACTATTTGGCTCAAGTTGCTTTTGTTGTGCACAGTCAAAAATCGCTCCTTCCGTATACTGCTCTCATTGCTGAAGTACCGTTATTTTTTACTTCATTTCTATAGATGCTATATTGAGCACAATACATGGTTAAGTTAAACTAACTTAACATTTTGAAGAAAGAAGTAAGACGATAAAAAAATATGAAGAAGTTTGCAAGGCCAATTTTGGTTGCTTTTAATATGCACAACACTGTACTTAATACTAATAATCTCAAAATAATAACCACCGATGGTTATTATTTTGAAGGTGATAAAATAAATATTGAAGAATAATTAACCGTTGTTGTTTTATTTGCATAGTCCGGTTCAGTTTTGAACAGAAGGTATATTGAGCTAAATAAGAATACATATATACAATTTCTTCTACGCAACAGACGTTGCGTTTGATACTAGCTTAATAGAATTTGAAAAAAAAAAGTTAAATAGAAACAAATGAAGAAATCAATCGCCTACACAAAATGTTAGAAGACATTTCGGCAAAGTATAAAAGTTAAAGTTGCCACAAGCAAGTTCAGCTTGGTAAATGTAGGTCAGCAAGCAAATCGTTAATTTTATGGCGCATTTAACAGCTTAACAATGGATAGAGAAATTTAAAAAGAAATTAATTAACTTCAGACTCTGATTCGATTCCGTATTGAATGATAAATCAAGAATAGATAAATGAAAATAAAAGTAAAATTATGTGCGTAATTATGTCTAAAAGACAAGTTTATGCTAATTTTAATAGTAAACATGTCAATAAAACTATGTTTTCTATTTAGACTCCTACTGAAATTTAAATGACAAATGAATTTTTTTCATGAGATGTCGATGGTTAATTTCGGTTAATTTTGATGGTTTTTAAGTTTATTGGAATTAGAACCAAATAGAAGAAGTCTTAATAGATTCGAATAACAAAAAAAAAAAATGAAATAAGGTTAAGCTTTAAAATATAAAGTTTTGAAAGTTAAAGCAGCGCTTTTGTTGGAACCGATAGATTTAGTTACAGTTTGATACTCGGAGTGAACGAATTGCACCTTGTTGTTAGTTCCTACGATTTAAAAAATAAAGGGTTTTGAGATGTTAAGAAGCAGCAGCAGTATGTGGAATAATCTAGTTAGTTGAACATACATTTATTAACTACAAGTTAACTGAAATTATTTATCTTCTTCTCATAGATACTAATTATGGTGCTTATCATCACGTTTGTGAGTGCAGCACCAATTACAGCAGACTACTACGACATAATACCAACGGATGGGTAAGAATCAACAGAAAATACTTTAAGAATTCGTTTTTTATTTTTTAAATAGTTTTTAAACATGATCCTTATTTCTTTCTCTACAGCCTTGCTTACCAACATATTCCCTTCTACGATTATGACTATGATTATGAAGCAGATGGCAGAAATACTGCCATCTCACCTACAACATTCCGTGAAACTACCCAACGGCCATTTGTCAGAGTTTGGAATAACTTGGTGCAAAATGTGCGTCGGAATATACCGAGAATAAGTTGGAATGTATCGAATCCTTTGACAAATCTCTTTAATGATGGGCAATCCAATGTAATGGAACCGCTTGACACAAACTTGAATTCAGCCACAAATTCAAATAAAAAACGGAACAAGAAACGCAAGAATTCAAATAGCCCAACCAGCAACAAAAAGAAAAAACCCGAACAACCCCAATTACTTGAAATTTCGGAACAACCACAACTAGACCAATCGACTTCTAGCGAAAAAGATATGTTCTTCCTTGATCCAACAACACATGAATTTTACGTAATTAAACGTGTGAGCAGTAGCGCTGTAAGTCCTGTGAAAGAAGAGGTATCCACTGAAAGCGCCAACATTGACGAAAATTTAAGCAGCAGCAGCTTAAAGCCAAACAATGTACAGTTAACAACTGAAAGCAACAATATCCAAGAACATGTCAGCAGCAGCAGCTTAAAGCCAAACAATGTACAATTAACCACTGAAAGCGACAATATACAAGAACATGTAAGCAGCAGCAGTTTAAAACCAAACAATGTACAGTTAACCACTGAAAGCGACAATATTCAAGAACATACAAGCAGCAGCAGCAGCTTAAAGCCCAATAAAGTAAAGTTATCCGCCGAAAACTCCAACCTCGTAGAGCCTGCAGAAGAGCAACTGTTACAAGCAGAGTTAATCAAACCGGACGAAGATGTACAAGTCGTAGAGGAAATAATCGATACACCAGATGATCTATCCATTGAGCATGAGATGAAACCAATGGCAATTGTTGATCAGGGCAATACGGATTCATTACGTAACTACATCGGTTCATATATGCGAGACGATCAACTAAGTAAGCGACGTCAGCAAGTAGCTTATCCAATGCGAGAAAAACTTTCAAGGCAAAGGCCTCGCAGAGTCTTGTACGTTCTAAGAGGATGGTGAAAATATGGGATAGTGAAATATGCAATGGTGCATTAGTGCGTTATCCAATGAAATATATTTATTAATCTTACAAAATTATTTGAAAAGAAAATTTTTTGTCAGAAACCAAAACGTGTCGAGCCATTATATTTTTAACAAACCCAACATAAACTCTATGGATTCTTGTAAAAGCTTTTATATCAAACCTAAAATAAGTATAAAGTATTTTTTCCCACTCAATGTATATTTTGTGTAGTTATTTTTTGAAGTGAAACTTCTTTAGTCGCGATGGGGAGTAAAACCGATGTATCAATTCGCCGATGAAACACTTCGCCGTAAAATGCTTTGACGTATTTTTAACATACTGTTACGCAAAATTAAATAATTATAATATTGTATGGACAATGAGCATATATTATAAAGAGGTTTCATGAACTTAACACAATACTGTTAATGTTAATTATACGCGTTCGAGTTTAGTTCCTATGACAGCTAATTGAAAGCTATCACCGTGAATGACATTTTTTCACTCTCCCACGAGCGCATCAAAATTTTTTGAGAGTCGCAGCTAAAGGGTGATTTTTTTGAGGTTATGATTTTCATGCATTAGTATTTGACAGATCACGTGGGATTTCAGACATGGTGTCAAAGAGAAAGATGCTCAGTATGCTTTGACATTTCATCATGAATAGACTTACGATCTGCCACAACGTCGAATTTTCAGTGAATGGGCCCTAGAAAAGTTGGCAGAAAATCCGCTTTTTTATCGACAAATTTTGTTCAGCGATGAGGCTCATTTCTGGTTGAATGGCTACGTAAATAAGCAAAATTGCCGCATTTGGAGTGAAGAGCAACCAGAAGCCGTTCAAGAACTGGCCATGCATCCCGAAAAATGCACTGTTTGGTGTGGTTTGTACGCTGGTGGAATCATTGGACCGTATTTTTTCAAAGATGCTGTTGGACGCAACGTTACGGTGAATGGTGATCGCTATCGTTCGATGCTAACAAACTTTTTGTTGCCAAAAATGGAAGAACTGAACTTGGTTGACATGTGGTTTCAACAAGATGGCGCTACATGCCACACATCTCGCGATTCTATGGCCATTTTGAGGGAAAACTTCGGAGAACAATTAATCTCAAGAAATGGACCGGTAAGTTGGCCACCAAGATCATGCGATTTGACGCCTTTAGACTATTTTTTGTGGGGCTACGTCAAGTCTAAAGTCTACAGAAATAAGCCAGCAACTATTCCAGCTTTGGAAGACAACATTTCCGAAGAAATTCGGGCTATTCCGGCCGAAATGCTCGAAAAAGTTGCCCAAAATTGGACTTTCCGAATGGACCACCTAAGACGCAGCCGCGGTCAACATTTAAATGAAATTATCTTCAAAAAGTAAATGTCATGGACCAATGTAACGTTTCAAATAAAGAACCGATGAGATTTTGCAAATTTTATGCGTTTTTTTTAAAAAAAAAGTTATCAGGCACTTAAAAAATCACTCTTTAGAACTTGAGACGAATGCAAGATAATATACATGGTATAATAATACAAGGTAGCATTGACAACTGCTTATTTTCTCTTCTGCAAGAAAACATCTCCTGTCAAAAACAGCTTTTTGTGGAAAAACATCAGCAGCTGCTGTGGTTGTTGTTTTTTTTTTTCACTTCAACGTTTTCAACATTGCTTGTGTTTTCAATGGCGGATTGTGAGCGCTCTCTTTTTGAGTTTATTTTTTGACAGTAGATGTTTTCCCAAGCAACTGTCAATGCTACCTTGTCTTATTATACCATGGATAATATATAATAAATTACGCCAACAGTGCGCAGAAATGAAAATCTACTGCGCAGCCTACGTCACGCTTGCTACGAAATATTTAATAATATAAGCAAAACACGAAAGGCCGGCGAAATGAAAGCAAAACAACTGTGAAACTACTATCAAAACAAATCGAGGAACTTAGCTGCTTTTTTTCTGTGAAGGGGTAAACACTGAAGTTAATGCCCCTATGATACATGCAATTTTTATTAAAGTTCGTATTAAAAAATATTTATATTTTATTCTAGTGTTCTTTCGTGAGAAATATTTATTTCATTTTAAATTAGAAGGTTTTCGAACGAAATCCCTCTATAAAATATTTGATCTACTTTTTTGTTTTAGTCAGTTTGATATTTTCTTCTTTTTCACAGCTGACGTCACAACAAAGATGGCGGACATGCGCATGGCGTAATCTATTATTCTTGCCTAACAAATAAGATCAGAAAAAAGGTCAAATATCGCAAATTTATTTTACGTCAGCTACGAGACAGACACACATCCATACATACAAATGAAAAACTGTACAAATAGCGGAAGCTTCATTCATGCATTCATCTCAAGTTCTAGCTACGACTCTCAAAAAATTTTGATGCGCTCGTGGGAGAGTGAAAAAATGTCATTGACGGTGATAGCTTTCAACATGGTGTAATTAACAAGGTGATCGTGAATTTTTAGCTTATCTCAAAAAAATTTTACCCACGTTTGTCAAAAACAGCTGTTCGTAAATTTCAAGCAAAAGTTGCAAAACAATCTATTACAATTTTTTATTGAGTGCAAGCGATTTGACACTTTTCCGCAGCTTGTCTCTTTTTTTCTTACTTTCTCAACATTTTTTGACAACCGAAGGGAAATCAGTAAACGTCACGATCACCTTGTTAATTACACCATGGCTTTCAATTAGCTGTCATAGGAACTAAACTCGAACGCGTATAATTTACATCAGTGTCGGCCAAAAAAATACATACACAGTTCTTTCAGTTTTGTAGTAGTGTGCGCCCAAGTGAAAGCAAAGAATCTCTTTGGCTTACACTGTGTAAATTTTACTTCGCAGAAGGCTTAAAGAATTTTTTTATTATTAACATTAAGCGGCATTCTAAATGAATGCAGGTATATGAAAGTGAATTGAAATTAATGAAATTTCTTACTAGGTAAATAATGTGCAATATTATTTATTGTATAGGGGCCGCGTTATTAATAATAATTAATAATAACATTAATATTAATATTTTATTAATAATATCAATATGCATATATTTATTATGAATATCAATATTACATATTTATTTTGAAAGTAATCTTTTACTAATAACATTTTACCGACTCCTAATAGTACTAATATTATTTATATTGCATATTACTTCAAAATAAAAAAAGCACTGGTAGCGCACCTTACTTTCTTCTGACAAATTAAGTTTTCGCTTCCCCAAAACAATTTTTAAAGAAAAAATATGCTAATTCCCACATTTGGTTCAACATTTTTTTTACGTGTAAGCTTTTAAAATTACGTAATAAATTGCGCGCATAGAAGCGTGGTGTTAACTAGCCAAAAGCGAAACATCGACTGAGCACTCTTGCTACGAATAATCGGCAGCGTCGGTGTAAAAGCACGACAGCCAGTTTTATGTCGGTGTAAAAATACGAAGTTTCACGAAGCACGCGTGCATAGGCGTCGGCCGACACTGATTTACATTAACAGTATTCTGTTAAGTTCATGAAACCTCTTTATAATATATGCTCTTTGGTATGGACATAGTAGCTTTTCAACTGCATGGTTCATACATCGAGTAGTTATAATATTGCCATGAAAATTCGAAGCATATGGAGCATGTCTTTGATATTCTTATTGAAAACATCAACCTTAAACAAAAAGACAAACACTGACTGCTGCTAAGTAACAGAGTTCTAATGTACAACATTTTTAAGTATCTCAAATTTTTGAGAGTTACGAAAGAGTACACAGAATATATTGCTATATTGCATTTATTTTCCTTTTTTCTATATGTTTTTGATTCTATAAAATTCTACATATCACATAGTTTTATGATACATATTAACCCTCTCCAGTCCTTCCTTAAATCCCCCTCTATTGAGATGTAGGGTATAAATACACAAAAATCTTAAAATTTGTTCAGGGAGTGTTCAGAGGGGATAGGTCCCCAAGGAAAAAATGTTCCTTTTACAAAAGTATTCGGGGTCGGTCATACATATTAACCCTCTCCGGCCCTCTCTTAAAGCCCCTCTGTTCAGGTGTAGGGAATAAAAATTGGCATGTGCCAGCAGCAAAGCTGTGTGGTGTTTTGAGTTTTATGTTTGAGGAAAAAAAAAATTAAACTGGACAAATGATTTTTATTTTTGAGCGTAAATTAAAAATTGAGAAAAAACTTTTATTTCTGGGCGAAAAAAAAAAAAATTTAAAAACAATTTTTATTCTCTGGCAAAATAATAAAACTCAAAAATAATTCTTATTCTTGAAAAGAAAAATAAAAATAAAAAAATAACTTTTGTTCCTGATCAAAACAATAACAATCGAAAGATAATTTTTATTGTTGAGCAATAAAATAAAAATCTTAAAATAATAATGCAACTTTGAGTTTTTGGATATCGCTTATAATAATGACGATCCCTGATTAAAAAAGATTTAAGGCATGTTGCTACTTGGCGCGCTCTATATTCGACAGTAATTTTTATACTGGAAATTCTGATAAAGTTCAAATTTTAAAATCTCACTTTGAAAAAGTTAATGAAAAAACAATTCCTGAAAGATCCCATATTTTTGAGTTAGAGTCTGAAGTTCCCAATACTTTGAATTCTTATCCATTTTCTATTTATCTTTTCAGTTCTTCTTATACTTCATCCTCACCATCTAATAAATCACATTTCGTTAATTCTGATAAAATTCGTCTTTTCACTCAAGATCTTAATACAAAAAAATCCTCTGGTCCTGATAATATTTTAAATTTTCTTATTAAAAAATTGCCTATTATTGTTTTTGATTTTCTTGCAATAATTTTCAATAACTGCATTAATAACGGCTATTTTCCTGATTCATTGAAAATTGCTAAAATTATTCCTATTCAAAAAAAAAAAAAAGCAAATTGTTTTGAGGTGAACAATTTTAGACCAATTTCTTTATTCTCAATCTTGGAAAGCTTCTTGAAAGAGTTATACAAGATAAATTAGATACTTGTGTTAAAAAAAAATAAAAAAAAAAATAAATAACTGGCCATTTCAGCCCTTGAAAGGACTTTGACCTAGCTTCTTATGATCAATTGTGAAGTGCGTGTTATTAAGTTTGTACACAATTGACCGAGAACCGGACCTACATGTTTAACACCGACTCCGAACGGCGATGAACGGAATATTCTCGTTCCCAAGAAGCTTTACATGGCATTTTGGTTACTCTCTGAGGTTTGTTTTTAATTCAAAATAATTTTCTGTCGCTGCTGGGGTTCGAACCTGGGTCTCCAAAGTTCGTTGACATAGCGGCCACGCACTTTAACCAACTACGCCACACAGTGGGATTTCTTCATACAAGCTGCTGCAAAAAATCGAAGGAATCGAGGTAGGGCTTTGAAATTTGGCACACATCTCTCATATTGCCAAATTAGATGAAAAATAAATTTTTGTTAAAATCCGCCCACAACCACGCCTTCCTCCCATATGACGTAAAACTAAAAGACGTTGTATTTTCCTTATTTTCATATGTATATTAATAAAAATTACTACCAGTGGTTGCATTTGAGTCCTCAATTATATTAAAATTTTAAGTGCCACGCCCAACGCCCATATGATAAATTTAATTTTTCACGATTTTCAAAAAAACAGATTTAAGCCTTTGTAGTTTGTGATCGATGCCAAGCAGCACTTACATCTATATAAATAACTAAAGACTAATATGTTAGCTGAACATTTGCAAAAAAAATGCAAATTTGCCTAAAAGTAGGCACACTTTTTTTATTACATTTAATTGCAAAATTTCGTTGTAATACTATTGACTTTTTTTATAAAATTTATGCGTTTGTAAAATATTGAGAAAAGTTGGTGGATTTTTTTGAGTAAATTTAAAGAAGACAGTCCCACCTTTCATTTTTTTGCAACCAGAACACAACGATCGATAACGCTCACCTTTTTTTTGTCCAAGAAAAACTAAAAACACTGACATTTTGAGTGCCTTCAAAAAAGAACCTAAATATATATTAAAATATTACGGTAATGCAATTCCTTTACTTCTAAATTAATGCTGAAATACTATATATTCCAAATATACTTACATCATATAGATACGAGAAAAAGAAATTATGTTTCCAGCCCATTGAAATGGGATGAAAATCTAAGGCAGTTACTGCAGAATTTCGTTTAGGTGACTTTACCGCGTTATTTTGTAAAAAAAAAAATTGTAGAAAAAATTGTATGATGAATTTATCTTAATTAAACAATTCTCTACAAAACTGCATCATTACATTTTTGATATTTTACACTCAAAAACGGGGGTTTTTGCAGCCAAAATCCCACAGTGCGCCATGGACGCCACACTTGATACTTGTGTTAATGTTCATTATATTCCTGATTTTCAATTTGGTTTTAAAAAACAACATTCAACGGTTCATGCTTTATTAAAATTCAAAAATGATATTGTTCTAAACCTTCGTCACCGAAAATGTACATAGTGGTCCAGCACTTGTTGCTCGACCATTTTTAAAACGTTTATATTTTTATTGAAATTTGTTCAATATATTGGGATATCAAAACCGTATTTAAAATAATGGCATTCAACTGTACTTTCAAAATGGCGGCCATAATTCCTTGCTACATGTAGAGTTTTATGCGTTTGTAAGCGTTTGCGGTTACTTTAACTTCTCAGCTCCTGTTAAACATAGAGTGATGAATTAAAAACCATGACACTAAGCACACTTTAAACTTTAATCTCATACACAAGAAGTGATAATTAAATAATAAATAAATAACTGGCCATTTCAGCCCTTGAAAGGACTTTGACCTAGCTTCTTATGATCAATTGTGATGTGCGTGTTATTAAGTTTGTACACAATTGACCGAGAAATGGACCTACATGTTTAACGCCGACTCCGAACGGCGATGAACGGAATTTTCTTATTCTCAAGAAGCTTTACATGGCATTTTGATTACTCTCTGAGGGTTTGCCATTGTCTGCAGAGAGGTTTTAATTATTTAATAATTAGGTTAAAATTATTAAATAATTTATTCATATTAAAAAAATGGTGAAACTTTTTTTTAAAATCCTTATATTTTACAACTTAAGAATTTTTTAACGTAGAATACGTTATACGGTAAGGTAGGGGTGTTGATCTGGAGTACAAAATTTTGAGAAAATGTTTGTCACTTTCATTATAAGTTTTTAATACTTTATGCATGCATTGAAGAAAATTCAAGTATGGTCGTAACATATTTAATATGTCTTCTTTTGATTTGTATTTAAATAATCATATTGCTACATATAATTTTTTTGATTCTATAAGTAAATCAAAATTTAACTCCTTCAAATTTTGTATTAATTTTTATATGCTTTGTATTTAATGTATTACCAGCGATACCCGGCGCGCGTTGCTGCACCCGGCAAGTATATTGGAAATAATAAGTAAATTCAAAACTTTTATTAGTACCTTAGTCTGACACCACGCTCATGTTTTACTGCCCGATACAGTTTCCCAGCAGCAGAACATCACTCCAAGGTGACAATTCCATTATGAGTTTTAATGTCCTGTGGTTGTAGCTTTCAAAGCTATTCTGTATAGAGAATCGGGCCACACCCCCTTTTCCAATGCACATACCAGTTTTCCAGTAGAAAGACTTTGTCAATTAGTAACTCCATTCTGAGTTTTATTGTCATGCGACGTTTAGTTTCAAAACTATTCAATATCAAAAATTTGATATTCCTATGCCCGTCCCAGTTCTCTTGTTTATTTATAAAAAAACTTATTGAATCACACATTGTTAATTCTATAAATTAAAAAGTCAGCCGTTTGTTCCTTTTGTTCATTTATAAATTACAGGAAAACAACCGTCAAAACATGTGTAGAAAAGTTGCATGCAACGAAACATATAAACATACGTACATACATACATACATACATACATCAAGTCGACAACTCAACTTAAGTTGACGTGACTTAAGACACCTCAACTGAACTTTTTTGCCATATTATGTATAACATACATTTTCAGTTGAGCTGTGGTGTAAAATTGCTTTTTCTATTGGAGCATGACTACACCGCAATTTTGACACTTTCATTGAAATGAGTCAGATGTTCGCATTATTTTCAATTTTTGTGTATATGTATTTTGTTCACAAGTAGTAAAGCAAGGAAAAAGCAGAGTGGAAACAAATTTTGCTGTAATGCCAGCAGTTGAGTTCAACCCTCGCATGTGACAAAAAATAAAATTTTCTCGCTTTGCTTTTATCTATTTTTTTTTTTTTTTTTAACACAGCGCTCCTTGTGCTAACACATAAAAGAGCTTTTTTAACTATTTGTTGAAGCACTTTTTAAACGATTTTTAGCTGCATTTAAGAAGCGCATAAAAAAATGTATATAAAAATATGAGCTCCACAACTCTGAACTCTGAAAAGCGCATCCTCAAAGTAAGCGCATAAAATGCGCTATTTCTATGAGCGCTTTTTATTTTCCCGCTGGGTAATAAAATAATATATACATGATATGGATAATAATATATGCATATACATAACATATGTATTTATACTTTATTTATACTTACGTATTTTTATCCATTTTCACTCAATTAACAAAAAATAATAAACAAATAAAAAATTCGTATGAAAAAGGCGCTATACAACTAGCTCAAAGCATATGTAAGTTTTTAACAGTTTTTACACTCGACACAGAGTTGCATTGTTAAACATAATACCTCAAAATATACATACACATCTCTGAGATACATACTTGTCAGTCGATAGACACGTATGTACCTCAAATGTGTAATAGACAATACAAATTTACAAATTACACACTCAACTTAAGTTGAGTTGTCGTACCTAATAGGGGCCTAAATCTCATTCTCATCAAAAAAATCCTCAACATGCTAAAGATGGTCAGTGAATCCCCTTTTAACAAAACTGTGTTAGATTAATTCTCCACATCAAAACTACTTTGAACATATTAGAATGTACTTCGATCCAATTAGCTTTAAGCGCAGCAAAGTATGTATGTATATGTTTTTGTTTGTTTGTTTTGTTGTTTTGTGCTTACTGAGAACAAAAAGAGTATTGTAGAGAGCAACATGCAGTTTATTGAGGCTCTCGCAGCACAAACGCTTGAAAAGCTAACGATCAAGCAATGCATGGCATTGTTGATGATTTTTTAAAAAACTTAACACTTTAATTAAAGATACTTATTATTGAAATTTCGAAAATAAAATAACCAATGAACCTTTTGTACCACAAATGTGATATTTTAAAACTAATTTAAAAAAAAAACGGACCAGTACTTTTGGAGTTTTGCGGACACAAAAAATGTTCACTTTAATTTTATATAATAGTGTAGATAGATATAGATATAGATATAGAAGATAGATAGATATAGATATAGATAACATCATGTGTAAGAGCAGTACGATTATCTGTGTGTTCATCACAGAACCAGTGTGAGAAAGAGAAGAAGTATAATGACCAAGTATGGGCAAATGCAAACTGAAAATGCAAAAAGAGCGAACGATGTGTACATATTGATAAGCGAAGCAGAGAAACAAAATTGTGCTTACCCAGTTGGCCACGTCTTTAAAACATCCTCAATGTGCATTTACAACATATGGCTGTGAGTCTGCATTTTCCGAAATGGTATTTATTAAAAGCAAACACAGGCACCTATTGACTGATACAAATTTAGAAAATCTTCTTCGTATAAAAACTTCAAACATTGACATAGATTTTGATAATCTTATTGCATTTATTCAGCCTTAAACAAAATATTTTCCATTTTAAATTTTTCCAAAGTTTGTCCGTCTGCTCAACATATAAACAGTTTTTAAAACAAAAAAAATTATATTTAATTCATATATTTTAATTGCAAAATTAACGTATTCTACGTCTGACCTATGCGCCCGTGTTATCTAACGCAGGCTTGAGCTTTTTTTTTTATAGAAAGCAATTACTTGTCGAATTATTTTTTCTTTTTTAAAGTACATCTTAGCAAGTAGTTTAAATACAATTTTTTTTTAACTTTCTGACTTACCAAGTTTTTTTTAACAGCCTCTTAAAGATGGAAATTTTGAGAATTTAACTAATTTTGGGGTCAAATATCTCTGGTGGGCATAAGTTTAAAAATTTTAAATTTATTCACAATAAAGTACATAATAATATCTAACTTCAGTTAAAACTCTGAGTTTGGTATTCGCTTCGTTTGGAAGATACAGCCCTTCAAACTTAATGATATTTCACCTTGTATAATATGTGTTTTTAAGATATTCTTGAGATTTTTTTTCTAATACAAGCTTTAATCTTTCGTTTGGAATGTAACTAAACATAAATATTGAAACATTGAATATAATTTTGTGAATATAACCTCAAATAACTAACCATTTTCGTACTTTACACTCTTTCGTTTATAATGATCAGCACAAGTTTTATGACTTTGTAGATTTATTGTTTACTTTTTTATTTTCTCATATATATAAATATTTTTTAACATTAATAAAAAACATTAAAGCAAATTGAACATCAACTGAAAAAATTTGAGAAGGAAAATATTTATGTTAACACGTAAAATATTTTAAATATCTTTTTTAACTTACCTATTTAGCTTTGATGACTTGATGATCCACATATTCTTCGGATTTAGAAATGAAAAAGCATCGCATTATTGTGTCGGAAATTGGAACGAAATGATGGAATTTTGATTGACTTACCAGCTGCGTTCGATTCGCCAGCCTATATTCAATTCATATCGCTTATTTCAAAATTTGTATGTGAAAACAACAACAAAGTCTACAGCTAGTTGAGTATAGAGTAGGTCCATGATACAATTATATAGATAGCATTGACAAGTATAGATTTTCTCAGCAATAAGGAAACCACCATCTGTCAAAAACAGTTGTTCGTGCAACAAGAATTAAACGAATGTAAAAATAAATAAATTCCGCAAAATATGTGCGTTAAATAAACAATTATAATAATGAAAGTTGTGAAAAAATTATGTGTGATACGTGTTTAACGTTTTCCAGCCGTGGTGTTTTAATTTTAATTGAAAACTTCTTCAATTTCGTCCACGTGCATCTGCAGCTGCACTTAAACGTTTACAACCTTTGTTTTTATATTTGCACTTAATAACATTAAGTTTACAAATTATCTTCGTTCTAGTAATAATAACTCACTATTACTAAAATAAAATATGCAATATTTTGTTATCAAATGTGTGGTTATTTGCAAGCTCTGAAATATAAACAATGGCGAAAACATAAGCATAATTGAACGCTCTCTTTCTTGACTTTTTTTTAACAGATGCTGGTTTCCCAAGCAACTGTCAATACTACCTTGTATTAGCTGCATTCCCGTGGTCGTTGATCTAGAGCGCGGCTCTATTTTATTCACAAAGCAAAAACAAAATTTAGAACCAGCTCTTTTCCTGGTTTAATGTAAGTTTAATGTATTTTTTGTTAAAAACGAACATAGTTGGCAAGTCTAAAGTATGCTGTTTTGTATTGATTTCTATTGTTATCAAACAGCTGTTTCAAGACAGTGGTGCCAAATTGTTATAAAGTTGTTCTCCTGAGATTTGATCTGATCCAATCCCACGGGAATGCAGCTATTATTAGCTGCGCTCGATTCGCCAGCCTATACTCAACTCATGTCGCTTATTTCAAAATTTATATGGGAAAACAACAGCAAAGTCGACAGCTAGTTGAGTTTAGAGTAGGTCAATTATCAGTTGAGTTGAGTAAAGTTGCGTTGCCAAGTTCTTATTTTTTAGTTGGTTTGTGTACGGAATAAGGTAAATGTAATAGATTCTGTCAAAATATGATGTGAGTACAAAAACAAAACTAATTTATTGGCAGACTTTATGTGGTCTGTAAAAACAAAAGTGTTGCCAACTATGCAGTAAGTAACAGCTAAGTGAGTAGCCGTTTTTTTCGTAGTTGAGTTGAGCACTGGCGAATCGAACGCAGCTATTATACAATGGAGTAGGTCAATTATAAGTTGAGTTGAGTAAAGTTGCGTTGCCAAGTTCTTATTTTTTAGTTGGTTTGTGTACGGAATAAGTAAAATGTAATAGATTCTGTCAAAATGTGATGTGAGTACAAAAACAAAATTATATTCCTTTAAGGGGGGAAATACCTCATAGTTTCAGAAAAATTTCAAATGTTTTTCGAATTTTTCTTTAAAACAAGTTTTAAGTCATTTATATTGGTTTGAAATTGAATAGTGACACAAAGACACATCGTGACGTGAATAGGGTTAAAAAAAAAATGATAAACTGCTTGTCCATATTCTCACAAATCCTTTGCATGGCTACAGCATTATTGAAATCTTCGAAGTTTTTACTGCACTATCAGAATTTTTAATTTGTTCTGTATGCAAGCACAAAATAAGTTTTGGTGAGTCAGGATCGAGAGGCCTGGGTTTTAAAATTTCAGCTAACTTTGCTGCTGGAATATTTAGTGAAGGCTTCACCTCCATTCTGAAGCTTTTGAACGAACTGGGTATAATTATTGGCACCTATTGCAAAGGTATTTCGCCGAAAATACCGATAAGGCACGTGTAGCGAAGCAGAACCGAAAGAGTCTCTCCAAGACAAAAGCAGCTTGTACTGCTCGGATGCACCTTCCGGAAGGATGTACCTACAAGTTGAAAGATATCGTGTGAATAAATAATTTTTTCAAAACTGTTAAAAAAAAAAAAATAGTTAAATCTGGACCTTCGATTAAACAGCCGATATAAATTTAAATTTTTAACTTTTTATTATATTACAGGTTTATCCTTCCCTTCAAAATATCAGTACTCGAAAAAAATACCTCTTTTATTTCATATAAGTGGGAACATTTTGACAGTTACAGGAGATACTCTGCAGACCCACCATTTACTAAAAATATAGTAATATAAAAAAATTATCCAATTATCTTATCAACTTGAAAAAAAAATTATTAAACAAAACTTATTTCACCGTCTAGGGGTATCTCCCCCCTTAAGCAGTTTCTTCGTTTTCAATGGAATTTATTGACAGACTTCGTGTGGTCTGTCAAAACAAAAGTGTTGCCAACTATTCAGTAAGTAACAGCTAAGTGAGTAACCGTTTTTTCGTAATTGAGTTGAGCACTGGCGAACGCAGCTATTTTTAAAAATATGTCAAGTAAAAAGAAAACTACAGGGTTTTCCAATAGGGACTTACAACTTTGAATTAAATTTCTGAACGCACCCTTTTATCGAACTGTCACTGTCAATTTATTCAGTAAACCAGAGATAAAGAGATTGGAAACTTCGGCAAAAAAGAGATAGCTGTATGCCAAAATGCAGTCAATACTAATGCAAATGTTATAAATGTGTTGGTAAAATTTAATGACAAACTCACCCCTCGCGATGGATTCTCGATGAATTCACCCCTCAGGATGGACATGAACGCTGGTGAATATCTCACTTTCGACAGCTAAGTCACCAGTGTACACATAGGGAAAACTAGCTTACAATTTTTGTTCAAACAAATTCATGCATTTAGAAATTAGAACAGAGTTTTTTAAACAAAGATATAGCTGTTCTTGAAAGAAATTTAATTATGTTTTTCTGCTAACAACAGCACTTGTAAATAGAACAAGTATTTTTATTTTAAATTCAATTTTTTTCTATCAAAAATATTTTTGTGCATTATCAAAGCAACTTCATAAATTAGATTGACAATACTGACATTTCTATATTAACAAAAGTTCTTTATAAACTTTTATTAACAATATTCTTGCTCAGCTAAAAACAATTTTCTTTTAAATATGCAAGACTTTTTTGGGTGTAGGACCTATTATTGACAAATGTGAGGTGAACTCACATACATAATATGTGATTGCATAAAAAATTGGAGAAGAAGCATTTTTAGCTGTCAAAATCAACAGAATTCACAATAGAAACTAAGTTTCCCATCTCATTATCTCTGCAGTAAACTCAACATTTTCATCATGGTAAAGTACACGAACTAACAAAGTCTGCAAATTATAAAAATGTTGGTACTAAGCAGAGACACAAACCATATTCGATAGTATCAAAGAGCATATATTGTAAAGAGGTTTCATGAACTTAACAGAGCACTGTTAATGTTAATTATAAGCGCCCGAGTTTAAGACCTAGCGAAAGCATCACCGTGAATGACATTTTTTCACTCTCCCACGAGCGCATCAAAATTGTTTGAGAGTGGCAGCTAGAACTTGAGACGAATGCATGAATGAAACTTCCACTACTTTTACCGTTTTTCATTTGTATGTATGGATGTGTGTCCGCCTCGTAGCTGACATAAAATAAATTTGCGATATCTTGCCTTTCTTCCGATCTTATTTGTTAGGCATGATTTTTGTTGATTTTAGCTTAGCTTTGTGTTGTTGTTTTGAGCATTGCTTTGTGTTGTTGGTATCCTTTGCACTGAGTGTGTTGTTCGTGTGTTGATCTCAAAACAGATTCATTACTTAGATCAAACATTAAAGAAATTTTGCGGCAAACATTGCGGAAATCGGTTAAAGGTCATTTTGAAGCTACATATTTACTAGTGAAACCATTTTGAATAATGTGGTTACAAACCGAAATACATATGGAATATATTTTGATGAAAAATCATTTATTAGCATCTAAACTTTTTTAATTTTTTTTTTTTTTTATTATTTAAAATATGCATCTGATAATTTTTGGACATACTTGTTCCAGTTCGAAACGAAAACAAATTTTACAAAAAAGAAATATGCACCTCAAATGTTGGTATTCTTATAAGCATATCCTATATTATTTAAAAATTACAAAATATTATTTGAATAAAATTAACAAAAACATAACACGAAATTATCTTGTTAATTGTGATACATTAATAAATAATTATTTATTTATTTCATGTATAGAAAATCAAAGCCAATTTAGGCCAATATGATTACAAGTACATAAATCTAAATTCATATTGACGTGACGAAGTTACGTTATACTCCTCTAGTTTCCAAAAAAGTTGAAAAATGAATTTTTTAAAAATTCATATGCGTTTCATTGAATTGTTACTCGCTGGGTATAAAAGCTATGATTAAAAAAATAGTATGACCATAAAGGTTAATTCTTTGACTATATTAAAAAAAACAAAAAAAAAATTTAATACGGCATAGGGACGTAGTGGCAGCTGCGTAAGCAACGCAACTGAAAATTTGTTACATGGAATTATTACTCGCTGACTATTAGTGCTAGGATTAAAAATATGATACGCCAATAAAGACCTACTGGAAGCCTTCACAACAAAATTAGACAAAAAATTTCTGACATCATGGGGACGCTGAGAGAGCCGCTCAAAGATCGATAACGCAACATTCATGCAGCGGCGTTGCATTGAATTTTTACTCAATGAGTATATAACCTACGATAAAAGTTTAAAAAGGAAAACAAAGTTTTTATGCATGGCTTTACGACAAAAATAAAAAAAAAAATTCCGGCGTCGTCAGGTCGTGAATAAAGCAGCTTATGTAACAGAAATGTAATATCGTTGCATGGAATTATACTCACTCAGGAAGAGTGCTACAGTAAATTTTGTTTTACGACAGCAAGGATGTGTTATTACGCTTCACAACTAAATTACAAAAAAAATTTTGTTGTCATGATTTCAGGGATGCTATCACATAATGCAGTAAAAATGCTACAGCCATGAAAAAACGTTGCATGGATTTTTAACTCTGTGACTACTGGTGCAACGGTAAATTTTAAGGAACGAAAACAAAGGTGACGTCTTCGGGCATATGACAAAAATAAAAAAAAAATTTTACGGCTTGTCGAAAACCCTCAGGGAACCGCCTAATGTGACGCATATGCATCACTTTTGCTGGATTAATTGAAATTAGAGCACAACCAATGGGGAAGCAAAAAAAAAGCTAAACGAAAAGCACCAACTCCAAATCCAACAACAACTCCAACACCAACACCAACACCAACACCAACACCAACACCAACACCAACACCAACACCAACACCAACACCAACACCAACACCAACACCAACACCAACACCAACATCAACACCAATACCAACATCAACATCAAAATCAACATTAACATCAACATCAACATCAACATCAACATCAACATCAACATCAACATCAACATCAACATCAACATCAACATCAACATCAACATCAACATCAACATCAACATCAACATCAACATCAACATCAACATCAACATCAACATCAACATTAACAATAACAGCAAGAAACTTCGTCACGTCAAAACCTACGGGTGTGTCCACGGCACAGCCAACTCTTTTTTTTATATTAATAATATTTACAATAATTTAAGTTAAAGTTTTTTATTCTTAAGTTTGACTTTCTATTTTAATGCAAATAATGTTGTAGAAATAAACTTAAATTTAAATTCCGTAATTACTAAATTTTTCACAAGATAACCCCTAGAACAGATCAAAAGAAATTATAATATTATATTGAATAATGTTTATTTATTTTCATAAGTAAACATGAGTATATAACATACTGACATAAATGTATTAAAGATTTTATGTAGGTATTTTTAATATTGCAATTTAAGAAAAATAATATTTACTTACATTTAATAAAAAAAATATTTACTTGCATTTAGCAAGTATATGAAATTTTCTATATATAAATTTCTATATTAATTCTATAAAGATATAACAATATCTTTATATATAAATTTCTATATTAATTCTATAAAGATACATATAACAATATCTTTATAGACGATCAGACAGATATTCGAACGGACAAACAGTGTTGTATGTATTAGAAAGCCTTTGCATTTCTACACTGACTTTACGCTGCTTTTCGAAAGATTTTATCTTTCCTTCCTCAGAATTAAATTTATCTTTTAACCATCTCGAGTTTTCCCTGTATTGAGGTGATCAAGTATATATAACTTGTCATAATAGTTGCCAGTCTCACCCAATCACCCAGATTTTAAAGTATTTGAGAAAGCTATGCAATATTTTATAATCCACGTCTTTTGATTCGTGTCATCTTTTTCGAAAAATTATTTGTAATTATTGTAAAATTATTTTTCGATTGGAAATAAAAATAATTTTGTGATCGTTATTTTTTGGATCAGAAATATAAATGAATCATTGATCTATATTTTTCCGATCAGAAATAAAAAAACAAAAAATAAGGATCAAAAATAATTTTAATATATGATCGAAAAAAGAATCGATCACAAATAATTGAATGAAGATGATTTCTATCTTAAAAATCATGAAAAAATAAATCATGCCAAAAACGGATTCTCTGACTCACTAGCTTCATATTGCTACATTTAAAATTATTTTACAACATCTTTTTATATATGATCTTTTGATGTAAAAATTAAAAAATAACCGTTATTTTCTATCCCAGGTATTGACAAAATATATTGCAATTTAATAAAAAAAAAAGTTTTCATACTTCATTTATTATTTATTTAAATAAGTTTTTAAGTAATTACATGTTAATAAAAATCATTTTCTTTGATAAATGAAAAAACCAACAAAGTTATGCCAATAATTAAATTTTAGTTTTATATTTGCAATTTTCTGAGTGAAACTACATATCCAGCATTTTAATTTTTGCAATATTTTAAAATAAATAGCTTATTTTCTCGGTTGTATCCAAAAAGATACACTGGGCATTTAAGGGTTAAATAAAATAAAACTCACTTATGAGAATTCATATTGACACTTGTCAATAGTTAACCGTAAATTCAGACGTTTGACCGTCTTATGAAGATGTAAGGATGGACATTTTTTTAAATGAAGGGTGTATTAATTTGAATTTTTTCGAGTTTTTTATTTTTGGTTTCTTTGCTATATATGAGACCCACTTCCCCCCATATTATTACTTATCGTAATACATTTTAAAACCCCTCCTCCCCCTCTAAATTGGTAACGTAATTTGGTAACGTAATTTGGTAACGACCCCGTAGTGTGTAAAAACTACATTGTTGTATAGAAAAAAATGTAACATGTGCGAAACGCGTGGAATTTTTTTCAATGGAAATAGTAACAAAAATGTTTTTCAATCTGGTTTGCCATATCAATCAAAGAGCATATATTGTAAAGAGGTTTCATGAACTTAACAGAGCACTGTTAATGTTAATTATAAGCGCCAGAGTTTAAGACCTAGCGAAAGCATCACCGTGAATGACATTTTTTCACTCTCCCACGAGCGCATCAAAATTGTTTGAGAGTGGCAGCTAGAACTTGAGACGAATGCATGAATGAAACTTCCACTACTTTTACCGTTTTTCATTTGTATGTATGGATGTGTGTCCGCCTCGTAGCTGACATAAAATAAATTTGCGATATCTGACCTTTCTTCCGATCTTATTTGTTAGGCATGATTTTTGTTGATTTTAGCTTAGCTTTGTGTTGTTGTTTTGAGCATTGCTTTGTGTTGGTATCCTTTGCACTGAGTGTGTTGTTCGTGTGTTGATCTCAAAACAGATTCATTACTAAGATCAAACATTAAAGAAATTTTGCGGCAAACATTGCGGAAATCGTTTAAAGGTCATTTTGAAGCTACATACATATTTACTAGTGAAACCATTTTGAATAATGTGGTTACAAACCGAAATACATATGGAATATATTTTGATGAAAAATCATTTATTAGCTAAACTTTTTTAATTTTTTTTTTTATTTTTTAAAAGATGCATCTGATAATTTTTGGACATACTTGTTCAAGTTCAAAAAGAAAACAAATTTAACAAAAAAGAAATATGCACCTCAAATGTTGGTATTCTTATAAGCATATCCTATATTTTTTTAAAAATTACAAAATATTATTTGAATAAAATTAACAAAAACATAATACGAAATTATCTTGTAAATTATGATACATTAATAAATAATTATTTATTTATTTCATGTATATACAATCAAAGCCAATTTAGGCCAATATGATTACAAGTACAAAAATCTAAATTCATATTTTATATTAATAATGTTTACAATAATTTAAGTTAAAGTTTTTATTAATAAGTTTGACTTTCTATTTTAATGCAAATAATGTTGTGGAAATAAACTTAAATTTAAATTCCGTAATTACTAAATTTTTCACAAGATAACGCCTAGAACAGATCAAAAGAAATTATAATATTAAATTGAATAATGTTTATTTATTTTCATAAGTACACATGAGTATATAACATACTGATATAAATGTATTAAAGATTGTATGTAGGTACTTTTAATATTGCAATTTAATAAAAAAAATATTTACTTGCATTTACCAATTATATGAAATGTTGCTGCACGTCATTTTTTTTTTATTTTGGTAACCAGCAATGTTTTTAACGCATTCATTAATAACGCTAGCATAGCAATTCTTATTCATTCATTTGTCTTCATTTTATTCTGTATTTTATTTATTCGGCAGTAATTAGAACAAAGGTTCACTGCACTTTGTTCGACACAAGTTTAAATTGTTGTTCATATTAAGCGAACAGAAATTCGACACCTGTGTTGTTACGAATTTCCGTCCGCGGCTTTAATATTAAAATATACATAGGTAGCTTTACAAAATATGCTATGCCAGCGTTCTTACATTAATTTAAGTTTTGTTTTTTACTATTGATATTTTTTGATATTTATATTATGACGAGTTATGTATTAAGATCACTTATATGCAATTTTGTTATAAATAATCAATAATAAATGTTAATAAATTAATTGAAATCAGAAAGCAAAAGAGTCAACTTGGTTTTCATTTCATTCATCGGGAATTTCTAGTTCAAGTACTAGAAATTCAAATCAAAAATTCCTTTCGACCTTAACTTCCAGTTCAAGTACTGGCAAGTTAATCCATACATTAACATGAAATTTTCTATATATAAATTTCTATAATAATTCTATAAAGATATAACAATATCTTTATATATAAATTTCTATATTAATTCTATAAAGATACATATAACAATATCTTTATGGACGATCAGACAGATATTCGAACGGACAAACAGTGTTGTATGTATTAGAAAGCCTTTGCATTTCTACACTGACTTTACGCTGCTTTTCGAAAGATTTTATCTTTCCTTCCTCAGAATTAAATTTATCTTTTAACCATCTCGAGTTTTCCCGGATTAAAACTGTATTGAGGTGATCAAGTATATATAACTTGTCATAATAGTTGCCAGTCTCACCCAATCACCCAGATTTTAAAGTATTTGAGGAAGCTATGCAATATTTTATAATCCACGTCTTTTGATTCGTGTCATCTTTTTCGAAAAATTATTTGTAAATTGAGGATACTGATGAAATTTTATGAACTTTTTTAATTTTTATATTTTTTAAATGGATTAAATTTTAATTAATGGTTATGTATACGTTTCTTATCTATTATTATTATTAATGTTAATAAACACTAAACCTCTGCACAAATGCACTCGTTTTTTCCACAACAGTAGAGCCAACAGTGCAGAGTTCAGAGCTTGACAGAACTCTGTTAGTCAAGCAGAGCTTATCCAAGTCATTGAATGATAACAAACGAACACTGCAGAGCACTCGTCAGCTTCAAATCAAACCATGTTCTCGGTTTGCTTTAACAGAACAATTACTAACAGCGAAAAATGCACCAATCACACCTAACACAACAGAACCTTGGCGAAGTAATTATTTCTACCATTGCAATGCATTGGCAAATAGAAATGTAATTTTTACGAATTCGATGTTTGGGCGAACACTAGGTCAAACTAGGTCGCTGAATCCGAAATCATTGTCAGTATTTTAAATTTATAAAATTTTTGACAAAAGGGTTGCCACCTTATAATGTATTTTTTACGAGTTTTAAACATTGTTTTAGGGGGTCACTGTTTTCGAATCTGATGTCAGAATTTTAAAATTAAAGATAGCTGAAAGGGCTGCCACCTAATTTTATTTTATTTTTCGAATTCGGTGCTGGGGCGAACACTAGGTAAAAATGGGTCGCTGAATCCGAATCTGTTGTCAGGATTTCAAAATTATGAAATTTTTAACCCTATAGGGTTGCCACCTAAAAATATGCTTTTTTAAAACTTTTAATCACTATTCTACAGTTTTAGGGGGTCGCTGATTTCGAATCTGAAGTCAGAATTTTAAAATTCAAGATGGCTGATAGGGTTGCCACCTAATTTTTTTTCATTTTTACGAATTCGATGCTGGGGCGAACACTAGGTAAAAATGGGTCGCTGAATCCGAATCCGTTGTCAGAATTTCAAAATTATGAAATTTTTAATCCTATAGGGTTGCCACCTAAACATTTGTTTTTTTTTAACTTTTAATCACTATTCTACAGATTTAGGGGGTCGCTGATTTCGAATCTGAAGTCAGAATTTTAAAATTCAAGATGGCTGATAGGGTTGCCACCTATTTTTTTTTCATTTTTACGAATTCGATGCTGGGGCGAACACTAGGTAAAAATGGGTCGCTGAATCCGAATCCGTTGTCAGAATTTCAAAATTATGAAATTTTTAATCCTATAGGGTTGCCACCAAAAAATATGCTTTTTTAAAACTTTTAATCACTATTCTACAGTTTTAGGGGGTCACTGATTTCGAATCTGAAGTCAGAATTTTAAAATTCAAGATGGCTGATAGGGTTGCCACCTCATTTTTTTTCATTTTTACGAATTCGATGCTGGGGCGAACACTAGGTAAAAATGGGTCGCTGAATCCGAATCTGTTGTCAGAATTTCAAAATTATGAAATTTTTAATCCTATAGGGTTGCCACCTAAACATTTGTTTTTTTTTAACTTTTAATCACTATTCTACAGATTTAGGGGGTCGCTGATTTCGAATCTGAAGTCAGAATTTTAAAATTCAAGATGGCTGATAGGGTTGCCACCTCATTTTTTTTTCATTTTTACGAATTCGATGCTGGGGCGAACACTAGGTAAAAATGGGTCGCTGAATCCGAATCCGTCGTCAGAATTTCAAAATTTTTAGGTGGCAACCCTAAAGGGTTAAAAATTTCACAATTGGGTCGCTGAATCCGAATCCGTTGTCAGAATTTCAAAATTTTTAAGTGGCAACCCTAAAGGGTTAAAAATTTCACAATTTTGAAATTCTGACAACGGATTCGGATTCAGCGACCCATTTTTACCTAGTGTTCGCCCCAGCATCGAATTCGTAAAAATGAACAAAAATTAGGTGGCAACCCTATCAGCCATCTTGAATTTTAAAATTCTGACTTCAGATTCGAAATCAGCGACCCCCTTAAACTGTTAGATAATGTTTAAAACTCTTTAAAAAGCAACATACTATTAGGTGGCAACCCTATTGTTAAAATATCATACTTTTGAACATCTGACAACGGATTCGGATTCAGCGACCAATTTTTGCCTAGTGTTCACCCCAGCACCGAATTTTTTAAACTAAAAAAAATGTAGGTGGCAACCCTATCCACCATCTTTAATTTTAAAATTCTGAAATCAGATTCGAAATCAGCTACCCCCAAAAACGGCTAAACACGAAATCTACAGAACTCTAAACGGTCTTAATACGCTTAAGTTTTTCCTACACTTCATTGAATTATTTGGATACTTGAATTATTTGGATCGGAGCCACACCCATTTGTCAAATCCCCATCCCAGTACCCTATTTCCCATATTCTACTTTCTAGTAGAAGGATATACCAAGTAAGAACTCTATACATATTGAGTTTCATTGTTATACGGCATTAACTTCCAAAGCTATTCAAAGACAGCATAACTCCAAGCGTTCTGCTGTTGTGCACATAACAACATAACTTTCTAGTCAGTGCACACTTCTTTTTCGAATCGTGCCTAACATTGTTTTGGTTTTAGTTTGTTCTTGTTCTGCTCAAGCGACGAGTGCTCTTTGTAGTGTTAGGCTTGATTTCATTGATGAGAGCAAAACATAGCAAAAGCTTGCACTACAAACGAGTGCTTTGAAACGCATTTCAAGCGCACTCGTGCAGAGGTTTAATAAACACTCAATAATTGATAATTTCTTTTATTTCCTTAATTAATTATTAATAAACTTTTTTTATCATTACATATTTGTTTTTAAGAAATTTTATATATTCCGAGAGATATTTTTCTTCAAAAAAATTTTCACGGATCATATATCAAAGAAAATTATTTTTATTAACAATAAATTACTTAAAAACTTATTTAAATAAATAATAAATGAAGTATGAAAACTTTTTTTTTTTATTAAATTGCAATATATTTTGTCAATACCAGGGATAAAAAATAACGGTTACTTTTTATTTTTTGCATCAAAAGATTATATATAAAAAGATGTTGTAAAATAATTTTAAATGTAGCAATACACAGAAAATAAAAGAATTGATTTATTACCTAAACTAGTTTAGCTAATGTGAAAGTTTCTATTTCACCTAATCTTTTCAACAACTTTTCTACTTACACAGGTTATTTAACAATCATGCATTAGGTAATTCACCTAATTCAAATTAGTTAATTCAACTAAAATTTTGCTTATTAAATCATCTAATTCTTCTAGTTATTTTACCTAATGCAAGTTGTCGATTTGTTCGTACACTAGGGAAATAACGCATATTAGCATTATCCACGCCTCAGTATAAATTTAAATAAAAACAAAGTGAGAAAATTTTACAAAAATTAAAGCCTCATTGCGAGATTTGAACTCGGGCCGCTGGCGTTATAGTCAAACGCTTTACCGCTGTGCTGTTACGGCGTTTGATGATTTGTGAACAAAATGTATATAAAAATATGAGGTCCACAACTCTGAAATTATGTTTCCACAGCAATTTCATTAATTGGTATGTAGAGTAAATTTCTGTATTGGAAATTTAACTCAATAGATAAGGCGTTGGTTGTTGAAATCTTGAGATCACAGGTTCGAATCTCAGCGGTGGCAAAGAAATTTTTCAGTCATTTATACAATGTATATATCTCTCTCATTCTATCTACTATAAAACAAATCTTTCTTCTCTATCATGTGACGAAATGAAGTAAAGTCACCTAAGGAAAGTTTCACTTCAAAATAGAAATTGCAAAACAAAAAACATATTTTTTGCACGGCATTCCCACTTATCTAATCTAAATAATTAGATGATTTTTCTACACTTAGTAGGTGGCTTGCCTAATCTGAAGTGGTCATAGTTTAAAAAAAATTAGCTTATTCTTCTAATAAATTATGTGTCTTATCTATTTTATGGTTGAAGGTACACCTAAATATTTAGGTTCTTTATCTACTCTCGCAGTTAAACTACCCAATATAATTGCATATAATTAACATTTAGAAATTGGTAGCGCACCTAATCAAATTCGTTGACTGAAAATCACCGGATTACTTTAGCTGAATTGACTACATTTTTAGGTAAAAGTTCTACTCTTTTTTTTCTGTGTATGAAGCTAGTGAGTCAGAGAATCCGTTTTTGGCATGATTTATTTTTCATGATTTTTAAGATAGAAATCATCTTCATTCAATTATTTGTAATCGATTCTTTTTTCGATCATATATTAATTAATTAATTATTTTTTAACCTTATTTTTTCGATCAGAAATAAAAATTATTTATTTGATCGCTATTTTTTCCATCAGAAATATAAATTACATTTTATCGTTATTTTTTTCGATCAGAAATAAAAATCATTTTGTGATCGTTATTTTTTCGACCAGAAATAAAAGTTATTTTTTATCGATATTTTTTCAGGCAGAAATAAAAATCATTTTTGATCGTTATTTTTTCGATCAGAAATAAAAATCATTTCTTGATCGATATTTTTTTCAAACAGAAATAAAAGTTATTTTTTAATGGCATTTTTTCCAATCAGCAATAAAAATTATTACTGATCGTTATTTTTTCGATCAGAAATAGAAATGAATCAATGATCTTTATTTTTCTAACCAGAAATAAAAATTACTTCTTGATTGAAATAATATCGATTGAAATTTTAATCAAATCAATATTTACAAATAAACTGTTTTGAGTTAAAATAAAGAAGTTATTGCTTCGAACCAAGTTACCAAGTTATCTCGTCGTTTTGTACAAGGATTTGAACAACGATTTTGACGAAGATAATTACACGATCTTAGACATGGATTTGGAAAAGAATTTGGATTAGTGCTTGGTTAGGCAAAGATTTGGTCAAGGATTAGGACAAGGATTAGAATAAGGACCAAGACAAGAATTTGAATAAGAACTTAGACAAGAAAATGTTAGTAGGATAAGTAGACAAACTAGCATGAAATGGTTGTAAAAAATAGGAGTAGAAAATATTGATGGAAAATAGTAGTGGAACACTAAAGAAAATATTAGTAGAAAATAGAAGTACAAAATATAAGTAGTGTCCCATCTTGTTTCGTTTTCAAGATATAACCTTTTTTCTAATTTTCAAGGTTATCATATCGACCAACCCCTCTACCTGTGAGTCGAGAGCTAAATGCCACCCACCCTCTTTATAAAAGCCAAAACCACTTTTATTTTTTCCATTCTTCCTTTGTTTTCGAGTTATAGCGCTTTTTTAAGTTTTAATTTTTTTATAATTTATATCTTAAAATGCATGTTACTTTTTTTATCGATTTAATATAGATCAAAAAATAATTTTTTTCATTAATGATTGATTTTTATTTCTGGTCTAAATAATATCTGTCAAAAGTAAGTTTTATTTCTGATCGGGAAAATATAGATCAATGATTCATTTATATTTCTGATCGAAAAAATAACGATAAAAAATAACTTTTATTTCTGATAGAAAAAATAACGATCAAAAAAGGATTTTTATTTTTGATCGAAAAAATAACGATCACAAAATTATTTTTATTTCCGATCGAAAAAATAACAACCAAAAAATAACTTTTTTTCTGATTGAAAAAAAAACGATCAAAAAATAATTGTTATAAAATGATTGATTGATAGCGATAATCGTTATTTGCGGTCCCTGGTCAATACCTAGATAAAAACTTTAATAAATTAATATCGATATTTGTGAAAGTAAGTAAATATTTTTCAATTTAATATTGTAATTTCTTTTGATCTGTTCTAGGGGTTATCTTGTGAAAAATTAAGTAATTAGGGAATTTAAATTTAAGGTTATTTCCACAACTTTACGGATATAATCGTGATCACAGGCAGACGGACATGGCGGAACAACACAAACGGAACAATCGACTCGGGTGGTGATGCTGATCAAGAATATATATACTTTTCTATATCTACCACGCCTCCTTATGGGCATTACAAACGGCCAAAAAACGTGGGGGTATAAATATAAATTTTGGTTTACTTGTAAAGCTGATACTTGTAATCATATTGGCTTTGATTTTATATACATGAAATAAATAAATAATTATTTATTAATATATCATAATTAACAAGATAATTTCGTATTATGTTTTTGTTAATTTTATTCAAATAATATTTTGTAATTTTTAAAAAAATATAGGATATGCTTATAAGAATACCAACATTTGAGGTGCATATTTCTTTTTTGTTAAATTTGTTTTCTTTTCGAACTTGAACAAGTATGTCCAAAAATTATCAGACGCATCTTTTAAAAAATAAAAAAAAAAAAAATTAAAAAAGTTTAGATGCTAATAAATGGTTTTACATCAAAATATATTCCATATGTATTTCGGTTTGTAACCACATTATTCAAAATGGTTTCACTAGTAAATATGTATGTAGCTTCAAAATGACCTTTAAACGATTTCCGCAATGTTTGCCGCAAAATTTCTTTAATGTTTGATCTTAGTAATGAATCTGTTTTGAGATCAACACACGAACAACACACTCAGTGCAAAGGATACCAACAACACAAAGCAATGCTCAAAACAACAACACAAAGCTAAGCTAAAATCAACAAAAATCATGCCTAACAAATAAGATCGGAAGAAAGGTCAGATATCGCAAATTTATTTTATGTCAGCTACGAGGCGGACACACATCCATACATACAAATGAAAAACGGTAAAAGTAGTGGAAGTTTCATTCATGCATTCGTCTCAAGTTCTAGCTGCCACTCTCAAACAATTTTGATGCGCTCGTGGGAGAGTGAAAAAATGTCATTCACGGTGATGCTTTCGTTAGGTCTTAAACTCTGGCGCTTATAATTAACATTAACAGTGCTCTGTTAAGTTCATGAAACCTCTTTACAATATATGCTCTTTGTATCAATATCCACACATAACAGCATTTTCCGCAAAAAATTTCTTATATTGGAGTCTGCATTGAAACATACATATATCAATATTGTCACGCACATGCTACATATTTTCTTAATTTATTTAACTGCTCTTACCATGGTATGTCGTTGATAATTATTTATTCATATACAGCCATGGACATATAAATAGCACAAAAATACATGTAGAGTGTTTCACATGAATTGAAATAAAAAACATAGAGGAAAACAAGAATTTATTTCATTGTATTTGAGTATAAACATTAAAAACATAAAACTTAAAGTAACTTTGTAATTACGAATTAAAAACTAGAAAATTAATAAAAAATCTGAAATTGCTCCTTATCTGAGGTGGACATAAAAATAGCACAATTTGGATTCTGGAAAAAAAGACATAGTAATTTATTTTTATTTTACAATGAGCTTACGAATATGCTTTCTAGTACTTGGTACTGTATCCCGAATCGTCCAAAACAGCCCGACATATTCGTCCCATACTCTCCACAAGCTTCCTGACCTTATCCTTCGCCATAGAGTACCAAGCCTTCTCAATTCCACTCCAAAACTCATCTAAATTTCGAAAATTTTTGTTGCTCATCATTGCATAAATTTTCTATGGTATTGAGGTCTGGGCTTTGAGCCGGCCAATTCAAAATAGTCCATTTTTTCTTTTTTAGCCAATCAATCACAATTTTTGCCGTGTGTTTTGGATCATAATCGTGCATAAAAGTCCACCTAATAGGCATGTTCTCAAATGCAAATGATTCCATCTGGTTATTAAGAATATCTAAATACATATTTTTGTCCATTATTCCTGGTATACGGAAAATTGGCCCAACGTCGTGCCAGGAAAAAGCTCCCCAAGCCATTAAATTCCCTCCTCTATGCTTTAATGATTATGTTGTATACTTAGGATTCAACTCTTGGCGTTTGGGGCGCCGAACAAAAGTTTTTCCATCTGGTCCAAACCTATTAAATTTAGTTTCGTCAGTCCAGAGCACGTTCTTCCAAAATTGGTCATCTTTATTCACATGGGCGCTTGCAAACGCTAAACGATCCTTTATTTTTTTTTCTTTTTGTTTAGAGCGGCTTTCTTCGGCTAATGCATCCATAAGGATTAGCTTCATGTAGTCTGTTATACTGTCTATAGTCTGTATACTAGTTTTCTTGAAACATTAAGGTTATTTTCTTCATTTATTTCCCTCATAATTTGCTTTGCTGACTTGAAAGGCTTTGCTTACTTTTGCGAACTATAAGTCTATCAGTAGAAGCGGTGGTTTTACGCAGTCTAGGATTGCGCGGCTCATTCTCGAAATTATTTGAACCATTTAATTTTTTTTTTTTTATTTATTATTATTTATTATTAATTTAACCAGCTTGAGTGCATTATAGACCATTTTTCACGAAACTTTGAGAATATCCACGAGTTTAGATGTTTTTTTGCCTTTTCGACTTAGTTCGTGAATTATAGACCTTTTTTCCGGAGTGCAATGTTTGCCACGACCCATTATATTTAGAATCGGCGAAATCAACTAAATACAACTCTAAAATTTTTACAAACACCCGATCTTGTTAACTTTTATTCACCAACTAACATGTGTGCTATTTATATGACCACAGCAGATCGTACATGCCTATACAGAAAGAGATGGCCTGAGCAAATAAAAGTAAGTAACGGTATATCTCTCTCGGAGTTTTAAACAACGTCACACTGAAGTCTCAAAAAATTATAACTACAGTTAATGAATGCATTATAAGGTTCAAACGAAACGTTTAAAAAACAAGTTGACATTTGTGCTATTTATGTGTCCATGGCTGTATATGTATGCTTATTAGGAAAATATTAAAAAATTTGAAGCAAATATTTTTTTTTTAATTGTTGTAATAAACAGCGCACGCCCTCACGGCAAATATCAAAATAAAATTGCAAAATTTTCGCTCAGCTTATTCACCACGCGAAAGTAAAAAAAAACACAGAAAAACTACCGTTATCTTTAAAAATTCAACTTAAAACGTGTTGTCCGAATTCGATAGAATATATTCTATATAGTTTCTCTTCTCTCTTTACAATTTGATTTTTGACCTATGAGGTTGACTTTTTCGTGGAATTCGTGAAATATTATTAATATAAAATATGAATTTAGATTTATGTACTTGTAATCATATTGGCCTAAATTGGCTTTGATTTTCTATACATGAAATAAATAAATAATTATTTATTAATGTATCACAATTAACAAGATAATTTCGTGTTATGTTTTTGTTAATTTTATTCAAATAATATTTTGTAATTTTTAAATAATATAGGATATGCTTATAAGAATACCAACATTTGAGGTGCATATTTCTTTTTTGTAAAATTTGTTTTCGTTTCGAACTGGAACAAGTATGTCCAAAAATTATCAGATGCATATTTTAAAAAATAAAAAAAAAAAAATTAAAAAAGTTTAGATGCTAATAAATGATTTTCATCAAAATATATTCCATATGTATTTCGGTTTGTAACCACATTATTCAAAATGGTTTCACTAGTAAATATGTAGCTTCAAAATGACCTTTAAACGATTTTCGCAATGTTTGCCGCAAAATTTCTTTAATGTTTGATCTAAGTAATGAATCTGTTTTGAGATCAAAACACGAACAACACTCTCAATGCAAAGGATACCAACAACACAAAGCAATGCTCAAAACAACAACACAAAGCTAAGCTAAAATCAACAAAAATCATGCCTAACAAATAAGATCGGAAGAAAGGTCAGATATCGCAAATTTATTTTACGTCAGCTACGAGGCGGACACACATCCATACATACAAATGAAAAACGGTAAAAGTAGTGGAAGTTTCATTCATGCATTCGTCTCAAGTTCTAGCCACTCTCAAACAATTTTGATGCGCTCGTGGGAGAGTGAAAAAATGTCATTCACGGTGATGCTTTCGCTAGGTCTTAAACTCTGGCGCTTATAATTAACATTAACAGTGCTCTGTTAAGTTCATGAAACCTCTTTACAATATATGCTCTTTGATAGTATGAAGATCATAAAATGAGAAATAGAGCGGAATGAAACTACTCTTAAATAATATAAATATTTGGGGGAATATAATTTATACCACTCGAATTATGAAATTGTCTTTTTTTCTATTTAAATTATGAAATAATTATTTGTTTTAGCTTTGACAAATTGAACCTAACAAGAATTTACAAACTAAACAGACATGCTTTAAATTATTTAAATGTTTTGATTGTTAATTTTATTTAGTTATCATTATTTTGGTTTTTTAATTTAAAGCAAAGAATGCGGAAAGCCAAACAAGTTGTATCCTTAAATTAAGATAGGCTCCGTTTATAAAATCGAAGTGAGCAACAAACAAGTTTAACTTTATACAAAATTAGTAGAATTAACAGAAATACATTATTTAACAGGTAAATTTGCTAACTTAACTTTATTTCAAATCAGTGCACCACGCTCTTTAGGCAAGTCTACACTGTCCAAATGTTGCAGATTGTAAAAATATGAATGCGACATAGCGTGTTTGGCTGATATTCGCGCGCTGGGGTCGTAGATCATCATGGACTGTAATACAAATAACATAAAGAAACATTTATTTTTGTAGAGCAGTAAAACATACTTTGAAGAGATCATATGCTTCGTGTTTAACTATCGTCTCTGGAATATTTGTTCTTTCCCATTTAGGAAATTTCGGTTTGAAATCCGGTAGCTGCGTAACGCCAGGCCAAATATTTTCATCTGGCGTACCGAGTGTGCGGAAAATGCGATACAATTGATCGATTTCACTGTCACCGGGAAAGAGCGAACGGCGCATAATCTATAGAGATGGAGTTAAAGTGTTTAATTTTAGTGATATACATATTTGAAGAATTACCATTTCCGCAAATATGCAACCTAAGCTCCAGATGTCCACACCAGTGGCATAGTATTTGGTGCCCAGCAAAATTTCTGGCGCTCTATACCAAAGTGTGACAACCTCGTGTGTGTAGGCACGCATGGGTACATTGAAGGAACGCGCCAAACCGAAATCAGCCAACTAATTATAAAAAACAAGGTTTTTTTTTTTGTAAATTCCTGATTTCAATTGGAGGCAAATTTTTAATAACCTTAATATTTCCTGCGGTGTCCACAAGTAGATTTTGTGGCTTGAGATCACGGTGCAGTATGCGGTTTGTGTGACAGAAAGCGATGGCATCGAACATTTGGAACATGTAGCTCTGCAAATAGATGTTTTTTTTTTTTCATTATCAATAATTAATTTTCAGCTGTTTTACATACTTTAATCAGCGCAGGCGTAAATATTTCCTTCTTTTTGTCCATCAATTTCTTGAGATCCATGTTTAAATACTCAAAGACCATATAAAGGCTGCCATCAGCTACTACAACATCGTAGAGCTGGACAATTGATTTATGGTTGAGGTCTTTCAACAAGGATATCTCGCGTATGGCAGTGGAGGGAACGCCTTCGCTTTCGCTGCAAGATCAACAAAACAATATTAATAACGTGTATCAAAAGCAAGATAGAGATAAGAGTTTCAGATCAATACCTTTTGCGGTAAAATGCAAGAGCTGCATGGTGGGGTGAATAAAAAAAATATTAAAGTATCAATAAGAGTTAATTTTAAAGAGTTTTCAGTACAACATTATGCTTATGCGTTGCCAGCCAAACAAAGCCGAATCATGTGGTGCTACGTTCTGCATTTACTGCGTAGCTCACACATGAGCCAGGCTTAGTGCAGCGGCCAAGCCAGTTTGTAATTTGTGGCAAGTATAATTTTGATTTTGAATGACATTCACCAAGGACATTAAGAAGTTATGTGTCCTGCCTGCCCCCGCGGCGCTAACCGGGCTCTTCATGACAAACAAGCACATCTGCTGCTGCGTTCTTTTGTGTCTACACCTGCAAGGATGTGCGTCGTCAGTTTGTATGTACATGTGTGAGTGTATGTGCTAATACGTCCGTCTGTTTAAGTGCCCTGTAGACAACAGGGCGGGCGGCAAACGCATTCCTAGCAGTTTTTTTTTTTACTTAATTCACTTTAACCAAAATAACATAAAGCTATGTCCAAAATAATTTACCTTTCTAGTCTGATCTTTTTCAGCGCCACATCCTTTCCAGTTACTTTGTCCTTCGCCTTGTACACGATGCCGTATGTGCCTTCGCCAATTTTCTCAACAGTGTGGAATTTTCCTACTTCGTGCATATTTTCTTATGTTTACTTCAAGAACTAGGTTTAGCTCTCCTCTCCATTTATTTGTTGTTAATAAAATGTGTTTCAATTAATATTGTATTGTTTTTATTTATTAAAGTTTCAACCAAAGAAAATAATGCACAGCAAAATAATTTAAAAAAAATTGCTTAGAACGCTACAAACACCAACAACAATTTGACAGAAGCGCGCAAAATATTGATTGTTTGTGTACAGTACGGTGCAGATGATTGGTGAGCGTACAGTACCACAGGGTTGCTAAACCAGTATACTCAAAATGAGTTCTGATGTGTGCTTACCATTAATTGTCTAAACTAAGGAGCAAGAACACATTTTAGTTATGAATTCACGATATTGTCTGGGCAAATTGAATTATTTCAATCAGATGAATCCTATAGAATCCCATATTTGAAAATATCGTGCTATACTAGAAAACTACTATCAAGCTTACAAATTAACAGCCCTGTTCAATAGATTTCCTTCAATAACCGTTTAACGCTTGTTTAGTTACGCACTGTTTAAAAGTTTAATTAGTAACGCATGGCAAAGCAGCGCACGGAACATAGATAAGCGGCTAGCACATAGCAAAATAAATGATGATTATGCAAAACATGCCAGGCACAGGCACGAGAAACGTCAAACACATAGAAAAATACACAGTCATCAAAATTAAACAGATCTTCTGTGTTTAACTATGTTTCAGAGATGACTTTCTGTTATCATCTGAGCATTGCCATGCGTTGTCATGTTGTGCATAATCATGTACATGCAAATCCCATTAATCCTGCAGTAGTCGCGTACCTAAATGTGACGAGAGTGGTCGCTCGGATTACATATGTAATCCGTTTTTTTAAGTTTAAAATAAGAGATGGCAATTTGAAAATGCTTAGGGCCAGTTTCACGACCATTAGTTAACCACTGATCAGAGATTAACTAACAGATTTGAATTTCACAATCAAAGTTAACAAGAGGTTAAGCCACCAGTGGTGGTGGTTTAAACCATTAGTTAACGAACAGCTGATTTCTGTTATAGAAAAAAAGCTTTTAAAAAACAAAAAGAGAAACGTGAAACAAATAACAATGGATTCCGATAGGGATCACGGTGTTGTTAGCGATTCGAACTATGAAGAAGTGTGGAGTGTTTTAATTACTTTTTCAGGTTGTAATATTTGGTTCTTAGAGCCTTCAAGCTGCTGTATGTTCGTTCCTCATTCTGGCAATTGAACTCTGATTAAATTTTTTCCCATGTTTTCTCCTTCTCGTCCGCATGATATTTATCGGATTGTTTGCATTCAATTACGCATTTGTATTTTTGCACGACTTCCAAAAGCAAATCAATTTATTTTTGCGAAAAATTGGAACATCTCGCGTTTGCACTTTGTGTTGCATACATTTTGTCCATTGTGCAAAAGAAAAGTATTTTAAGCAAATATCAAAAACATGTGTTATATAGTATTGTCATATTTAATTAGCAAAATTGCCATTAGTAAACTAAAGCATTGTGAAACCCAAATCATAAAAAGTTATAGTTAACTAACAGCCTTTAGTTAGTTAACCAATTGGTTAACTAATGGTCGTGAAACCAGCTCTTAGTTATTTGTTTTAATTTTTATTATTACTTTATTTTATATTATATTTATTTAAAAAAACAACATAAAGATAATTCTTATAGTACGTAAAATCAATGAATATCGATTGCAGACAATTGTGAAATACATAATTTTGCATGACTGGATTACATATGTAATCCGCGCGACTACTGCAGGGTTAAACAGATTCCCCATGTGACACTTGCTCAGTCATGCGCTTCTGTGTCATAAGAGACTAATTAGCCCATAAGGCTTTACGCAGCCTCTACGCAACCTTGCTTAAATTATTATTGATAGGCTGTGTGCGAATTGGACTTAAATTAAGAAATAACTTTTCTTTTCATTGGAAATTTCCAGCAGTGCAATAACTTAGCAAAACATCTTACTCAATTGTGTAAAACAACATTTCACACTAAACTTAAGAATCTGTTGTAGCGTTCATGATACAATTAAACAAGGTAGGAGTAACAACTGGCTATTTTAACACCAGTGTCTTGCACCGACTGTCATTTGCCTGTATATTTTACTTTCTATTTTCTTTTGTACTTTATTCGTTCTCTAATTTGTACTATTTTTGACAGTTGGTGCAAGACGAATTAAATGTCACTCCAACCTTCTATAGTTGAATCATGGCAGCGCCTATTATTATCTCGTTTCTTCACATTGGCGAGCTTTCAATATTATATAAAAGCTCAACGCTGCCAGATAATCGACTGAACAACGTAGGGATTTTTGTGAAAATTAAGTGATTATTTTTTCCTAAAAGAAGAAGAAATCTACAAAAAAATATTCTTAAAAAAGCAATAAATAAAATTTGCAATTTAAAAAATTGACCTGTAAGAATTAATTGAAAAATTTTAACTTTTTTCACTTTTGCCCAATTTAAAATTTCCACTTTATTCCCCACAGATGTCAGACTCACAAATATGGCAACTTTTAACTTAGTCACGAAAAGTCTATTCGAAAATTGACTAAATTTTAGACAATGTGACTAAAATTATCGACAAACATCCAATTAGAAACAATTTATTAGAAATTAGAAATAATTTAGAAAGGCCAGTCAATTTAGAACAATTCTCACATGGCCATAAACATTTTTTCTTTGCTCAAGTTTGTAAGGTTTGTGTCTGAACTATAAAGTTTTTTTTTACAAAAAAGAAGAATCCCAATAGATTTCCAAGTCTTTTACTGAAAAAAGTGCTGCGAAGACCGCATATGGAGCATGTCTTCGATATTCATATCAAAAGCATCTACCTTAAACGAAAAAAACAAACAAAAATCATAGGTTTAACTTACGCAGCCTTTAAACGCAAATTTCGGCGTTTAAGTTACGCAGATCTTAAACAAGCTGGTAATCTCTTTTGTTATTTAAAGAATGTTTAAAGTTTCGCAGCCTCTAAGGTGTGTTTATGACTAAGGCTGTAATATTTTAACTATGTCAAACATTGTGAATCCAGTACTTTTTCAGAAATAGTATTTATGTAAATAGATTCACGATGACGGAAACGTAAAATCTATTCTCAAAAACTATATAAGATGTAATTTTTATACTGTATGCATTGAAAGTTATACTTTATTATTATAAGTTATATTTTTACTTTCATGCTTATCAAATATAATATCATTGCCAAATATAAAATTAATGTGGTTATTATCACAAAAACTTGAAATAAAAAATGATAATTATTTTCCAAAAAAAAGTTAGATGTGATTAAAATGAGTTACCAAATAATATGTGAAAAATGCGAAACAAATATGCGAATCCCATAAAAAAATTTCTTGAGTTTTTTAACAAAGTTTTCAAAATTTTTGACAATTTCTATTAAAATTTGAATCTCTGAAATTTTTTAATTATCAAAATTTGGTCAAGGCATTACGAAATTTTAAAACGAAAACAATATTATCCACACTGATAACATTACTTTTGAGGGAGGTGGGTAGTGTTTTTTATTTGATTGCGTTTCTCTCAGCTTAACTATATTGAAACTCAGTTTAACTAAAGTTTTACATATGGTAAAGGGGGTATTTTATTACGTGGGGTACATTGGAATCTGCTATTTTTCGAACTTTTCGATACACATTGGTAGCATATTCTAGTAGATTATATCGAATAAAAACAAAAGTTTGGAACATGTCATCCTGTGTACAGGCCCACGTATCCTCGTATGTACCATGGTATAATTGAGAACGTCAGTGTACAAATTTCTCTACGATTGTCAAACAGTTTTGACAAAGACAGAAAAAAAAGAAAAACTGTCAAAAAAGTGTCAAATCACTTGCACTCAATAAAAAATTGCAACAAACTGTTTTACACCTTTTGCTCAAAATATGTCATCTGCTGCTTTTCATCTGAAAAGCGACATGATATCATGTTTTTCGCCATGGAAAAACTGTCAAATGAAAAGCATGTTTTTGTGTGAGCGAAAAACTCTGAAAAGCTAGAAACCAACCCTGATTTAAAGTCTGTTTTTGTAAATAAAGTAAAAATTTATTACAAAAATTCAAGTTGTCACTGATATTTGACATTTTGTCTGTCTATTTTTTTATGTGTTTACTTGTAGCCAATAGGAGCATAATGTTTTCTGAGAACAATAATGCAAAATGCAATAATAACAAACAGGTTTTTCAGCTGAAAAGCGGCTTTTCGGCCTACGTGTGAACATAGCATAAAGTTTATTCTTTAGTGTAATTAACAAGGTGACCCCAAATTTTTCAGCACTCTCAAAAAATTTGGCAAAAGTTGCAAAACAATCTGTAATTTTTTATTGAGTGCAAGCGATTCGACACTTTTTTACAATGTGTCTTTTTTTTTCGCTTTTTCAAAATTTTTTGACAATCGAAGGGCAATTTGCAATCGTCACTTTCACCTTGTTAATTTATAAATAACCATAGTTTATTAATTTTTCTACTGATCTGCGGTGATTTTTTAAAAAATAAAAAAAGTTCATAATTTTTCACAATTAAATTTTATTTTTTAACTATTGAAAACATTTTTGTGGAATGTTCCACTATACTCCCCCCCTATGTTCAGTTTTTCTATTATTTAAAATTTTTTTCAAACTAAATTTTTTTCGGCAAAAAGTTAGACAAATTAAACCAAACGCAAAAATTAAAAAACCAAACCAACAACCAAATTAAAAAATTTTCCCAAATATGCTCTTAGGTAGAGGTTTTGGCAAATGTTGAAAAAAATGTTCCACCGTACCTTCCTTTCCCCTACCAATTGTACCTACTCGGAGTTCAAACATCGAATTTCCTTTTGTGTTAGAATAAAAAATATTTCAAATAATATTTTTGAGCATAATACTTTTTATAACAATGCCTACATTCTCAAAAAGTAACTGTTGGGCAAAAGGTATTAAAAAGAAAAATTAACTTAAAATGAAATTTCTGAATTCTAAAACCTGTCAAATGAAAATGAAAAAAAAAAAAATAAACTCTTAACCTTACCTAGTAAACAAACCTTTATATTTTATAAAGTTTTTGGTGAATTTCTACGACAACCGGAGAAAATTGTAAGGTAATTCCAGACTTTCTTTAAATTAAAATTGTTTATATTTTGGATTTTCTTTTGTTTTTGCCGTTCGATTTAAGATTTTCATAAAATTCGATATAAGAAATTATATTTTATTTTGTATGATCAAGTACACAAACAAATCTATGTCTGATATTAATAAATCACTTTTTACCCTAACTTTATTTTTCTAATGTTAATTTTTAATCAATAAATTGTTTGGATTTTGAGACATAATAGTTTTTGATTTTTGTGTTTGGGAAAATTTACTATGATGTATCTTAACATGATATGATACATTACTCAAATGTCTGGCTTTCCAAACATTTGTGTTCTATAAACATTAGGCATACATCATCACGCCCCTGTCTCTGAGTCCTCATTTATAGACATAATTGATGTAATTATATTTTAATTATCAAATTAATCATCAAATATGGTTATAGAGATAAATTTTGTATATTTTAACGCGAGTGAATTTAATTAAATTAAGATGCAAGCAAAGCAGTCTCTTGGCAATGGAAATGCCTCATAAATTATTTATTACATAAAGCAACACTATCACACACACGCACACGCACACAATTTGTCCAACTTTTTCACCGATCTTTATGTAACACCCACCGGTGCTTGGAAAATATATTAATTTATACTTGGTTGCACACAGTTACACATTCACAGAGTTGAGTTTCTTCAACAGTTTTTGTGTGTGTCCTTGTTGGTCTTTCGTATTGCCTCACATTTCAACTGTACTAACTTATTTTTTGCTGCAGGCATCATTGTATATCTGATTGTTCTTGTTGTTGTTCAGATTTTCATCGGTAGCCAACATTTGTTCCTGCCACTAATTGTAATTGTTTAACACATATCCGGGCTACATCCTGTTAATGCATGCATTCTTGACTACATCCTGTATGTGTGTGTGTGTGTATTATGGTACCTAGCAAACAAACAGTGTCATTTGTTCTCAAAGCTTCGTTAAAATTGGATTTTTACTCTTTTATCTCTTCTCCGGGTATTCCCCCATGTGTTTATTTTGATGAAGTTGGAGGATAACACAATCATTCGAATTAGAAAAATGACTTCGTTTGATGGACATGGCAATCAGGATAAAGCTAGTAAAATTTTTACAAATGTTTGGACTAAAAGGATTTCTTGCAATGGATCACAGGTCAGAATATACTTATTTTTATCTTTTTGAGAGAGAGGATGACACGACATTATTATTTAAAATTGAAAAGCCTTAAATGGCATTTTGTACTATCTGAGGTTTGCCATTGTGCACAGAGAGAGGATGGTCGTTCAGTAAATTTAATTTAAAATGAAAAAAAATTTCTATGTCATATGGAATTTGTACCAGAAATCTCCAGGTTCGGAGAGTTCGCGAACGGTTCACGCACTTTAACGTATTCCTCCACGGCTGCTGTCGATTTGTGCACAAATTTTTCGTTAACGATCTTATAATTGAGTATTTATATAAAAACATGATCGGTTTTTTTTAAAGAAAACCTACCAACACAAACAATTACTTTATATGTTTACCAACACTGAGTGGTGGCGATTGAATGACGTGTGATCATACCCTCAGCTTCAAGCAACTCTGGTAGCGTCAAGGTAAAACTAAAATATAAAAATTAACCACGCGACTGCCGATCGAAAAAAAACCGTTAGTTGAGTTAAGAAGGTAATTAAAATTACACATAACTTATGAAATTAGTAAAAACGATTGGCAGAAAATCGTGAGGTAAAGAAAATTGAGATGCATGGCGAAAGGAATGAGGCCCGAATATTTCTACAATCGCGTCGATAAAAATGATATCCTGGAAACTTTATTTACGGCTGACAGCGTCAAGGTTCCGCTGCCCTACTGTAATAAAATCTTGACAGCCCATAGTTCCGCCGGAAAGATGAAGTGTAGTACAAGCTGATGGCGTTTGAAGTTTCCAACTGGCGCCGGCGAAGATTGAAAGTAAGTGATTTCTAGAATTAAGGGTGTTTTTTTTAGAGGTGTAGAACATTGAAATGAAGTTAATAATTTTATACAGAGCATTGGCTTTATACATACATATTAGAAATATAATTTTATGCTTCCATTGCTTAAATATGATTTCGGCCATGTGGCTACTGCGGCTGATTCGGATGTGGTGCATTCGGGAATTTAGAGAGACTACGATATATGGGGCGACGAGATGGCAATGAATTCGTGAAGTACTTTCAATAAAATCGAATGATTAAAGGATAAATCGATTTATCGATTTGTTTCATGATATCGGCTTATTAAGAATTTTTTTTTTTATAAGATCTTAGAACACTGGCTTTATTGTTCTTAATAGTTTAAAACCGGTATTGATAGTTAACCCTTAAATGCCCAACAACACCGATTTCATTAAAAAAAAAAAATTATGTTGTGCTAAATGATCCCGTTTTTATTTTTTTTGGAAAAAATTTTTGTTTACGAATTATTAAAGAAAACATGGTTGTATCCAAAAAGATACAGTGGACATTCCGACGTATACCATCAATCAGCTTGGTTGTAGGAGTTCAAGACAAAAACATGGAAAACGATTCTTTTTATGATAACTCTAAATTTGTTTGTTAAATGATACTCTAAAATTGTTAACAGTTTAAAAGATATTTCATGTCAAAAAGCGAACTTTCCATAAAAATTAAAAAAAAAAACATTTTTTGAATTTGACGGTCAATATTTCCCAAACCAACAAAGTTATGCCAATAATTAAATTTTTGTTTTATATTTGCAATTTTCTGAGTGACTACATTTTAATTTTTGCAATATTTTAAAATAAATAGCTTATTTTCTTGGTGGCGTCCGTGGTGTAGTTGGTTTAAGTGCGTGTCCGCTATGTCAAAGAACCTGGAGACCCAGGTTCGAACCCCAGCAGCGACAAAAAATTATTTGAATTAAAATAATTTTTCTGTACGGCCGCCACCTCTCTGCAGACAATGGCAAACCTCAGAGAGTAATCAAAATTCCATGTAAAGCTTCTTGAGAAGCCGTTCGGAGTCGGCGTTAAGCATGTAGGTTCGGTTCTCGGTCAATTGTGTACAAACTTAATAACACGCACATCACAATTGATCATAAGAAGCTAGGTCAAAGTCCTTTCAAGGGTTGAAATGGCCAGTTATTTATTTATTTATTTTCTTGGTTGTACCCAAAAAGATACACTGGGCATTTAAGGGTTAAGGTATTATTTCAAAGATAATATATGTATGATCCTTTCACAAATTTTAAATGAATCAAATTCCTTAAGTATTTCATATTTTACAGCTATTTTAATGTTAAAGTAAAATATTTGCTTACATTAAAACCTTATTTTCTTAAAACTACTTAACGTGAAAAACTACCGTTATTACTACTAAAAATTATTTTTTTTTTGTTTAATGTGTTCTTTATAGTTTTAAGAATATACATACACATTTTTAAATCAATATTTAAAAAAAACAGAAGTTATAACGGTTTTCGTTAATCTATGTCTAAGCTTCATACAACAAATAATAAACTTAAAACGCGATTTCCTCGAAACTAGTTTTTTAAAACGGTTCGATAGATAACTCGAAATCTATTGGTTCAATTTCAATGATTTTTTTTGCATTTTGTTCGTTATTTTGTCCTTTAAGCATCCCCCTAAATTCAAGTATAGTTTTTTTTTTATTTTTTTATATAAACAAAAATAAACAATTGTAAATACATTTTCAGAAGCATATTTAATATTATTATATAAAAAATAATAATAAAAACATATATTAACAATATTTTATATGTTTTCAGCAGAAAGAAAACTACAAGCGAGCAATTTTGGGTTCTTGTACAGGAAATGCACTGGTCATCACTATCACTCTCACTTTCGTTGTTAAAACTATAAAATGCTATCACAGAAAACATTATAAAATACTATTTTAGTCAAATTTAACAAAATATATGAAAAAAAATTGCAGATTGCTGCAAAAGTCAGCAATTATTTCCAAGCAAAAATAAATAAAACAGCTGATGGAAAAAAGCATTGCCAACGTAAAAAGATGTAATGATTTAACATTAAAATTTTTAAAGATTTTAGAAAATTTACGAAGAATATTGAAATTTTATTATCTGGTAATGCTTCTTTTGACAAATATTCACGTCGAGAGTATTTGAGTAACGTAAGCGACGTAATAGTGCACGATGACGCAAAGAATAAATACAGCAAGCCAATTTTATCCGACATCGTTTGCAAACGAACGAGGCTTCAGCCGAAGTCTTTGCTTTACAGCAAGATGCCATAAAACACCAAAACAATACTCCCTACGATTAATCGCGAAACAGCCATGTAAAAATATCGAAAAAGTGCTCAAAACCCACTTTGAGCCGAAAAATGGATGACATCGTAAATCTCTTATTTGAAAGTAAGTAGGCCAAAAGTAATGATGCAGAATTTCTAGTTTTGGAAAGTACTTTCATGAGAGATTATCAAACCTAAGTTCCAAAACGCTGACTTCAAAAAAGTTGTACAGTGTAATATTTCTTCAGATGAGAATTTGGAAAGTTTTTGTCTTTTTTTTTCACTTAATTAAAAATTTTACGGATAAAGGTTGAAAGATTTAAGATTGAAAGTTATCTAAAGTAAGTAAAATAATTGATTTATTTAAGAATATTTTTAATAACCAACTCTGCGTTTGCTTAAACTAAAAAAATATTTTCTTGTTTCAAGTTTTGTTCCAGGTTATCACTAATGCGCTGACGGAGTTTGGGGTGGATTCTGCGCTGGTATCACTTACGAATCAAATTCAATCAGGCAGATATGCTTAGATATGTACCAAGGGAATTTCCTCAGGGAGGATTTCTCTCGCCTCTGCTCTGGAACCTAGCTGTGAATGAACTACTGGGTAAACTGGAACGAGAGGGGTGCAGGGTGATAGCCTACGCTGATGATGTTGCTACTGTCATCTCAGGCAAATATGTGTCCACTCTTCGAGATATTATGAAAAATAGTCTACACACTCTCGTAAACTGGGTTACCAGCTGTGGACTCAGCGTTAATCCTAATAAAACTGAGTTAGTGGTCTTTACTAGACAACACAACTGACCCACAATCAGTTCTCAAAAATAAGGAAATACAAGACTAAATTTCTCGGAACAAGCAAAATACCTGGGTTTCATCTTAGATAGGAAACTAAATTGGAAACCTAATCTGCTCAAGAGAGCCAAAAAACCCAATATAGCATTATATTCATGCAAGAAAGCAATGGGTAGCAAATGGGGACTACAACCTAAGGTAACTCACTGGCTCTATACAGCTGTTATAAGGCCAATATTGTTATACGGTGCTATAGTTTGGTGGCCCGCACTTAACAAACAAACACACCTCAATATACTTCGCAAAGTTCAACGGGCAGCTGAGCTGTGCATCAGCGGAGCGCTGAGAACCACTCCAACGGATGCAATCGACATTATGCTCCACCTGACACCACTAGATATCCTAACAAAACAGATGGCTGCAAACACAGCAATCCGTCTAGAAGCCACTTCCCAATGGAAGGGTGGTACAATAGGTCACTCTAACATTAGGAAACTTCTTCCTCCAATCCCTAAGACCGTAGACTACATCACGCAAAAACTTATTTTTGACAAAAAGTTTAATGTATCAATTCCCTCCAGAAATTAATGGGAACTTGGAAGTTCTCCACCAAACAATGCTACTGAAATCTACACTGATGGATCAAAATTAGATGGCAAATAAGAGGGAGGAGTCTACTCTGAATCACTAAACATCAAAGTTGCCTTTAGGTTCCCCGACCACTGCAGTGTCTTCCAAGCGGAAGTAACTGCGATACACGAAGCTGTTACTTGGCTTCAGATGAATGATATATCAACTAGAGATATTTGTATTCTATTTGACAGCCAAACCGCTTTAAAAGCCCTGAAATCTGTTGTAACATCATCTAAAATAGTCCTAGGCTGCCGCAGACCTCCAAATGAGATGGCAGAGCAGTTCAATATATTTTTGTGTTGGATACCCGGACATAGAGACTTTCCACGAAACTGCAAAGCAGACGAACTCGTCCGTAACGGTACTAAAAAACCATTATAGACAGATAAGGAACAAATTGGAATACCTCTCGCCACATGCAAATTACGCACATATGAAATATCCCTTGAATATACCAACATTAGGTGGTCTGCGGCTAGAACACACCATACGGCGCTCTAAATTTGGCCAACCCTGAACTTAAAACGCTCAAAAGAACTAATTTCCCTTAGAAGGGACCAAAAAATATTGTCATAGGCATTCTAACAGGACACTGACTAATTGGAAATAATGTCCGAAGACTAAAAATCCCCCATAACAACTTCTGCAGGAGCTGCAGAGACGAGGAGGAAGTAGAATCCACAACACATCTTCTCTGCACATGCCCAGCGCTGGCCAGAAAACGCCACCTTTTCCTAGGTAACTGGTTCCACAGTGCTTTCTAGACGAGCTTTCAAAATCTTCGGTCTACCGAATAATCAGCTTTATAAATAGCTCCAACTGGTTTAGATAGAGTGGAAATAATTAACCCCTGGTACTACAACGGGCCTAATATTCCTAAGCGTGTCTTATAAGAGACAGCCACGTCAACCTAACCTAACCTATATTTTGTTCCAGGTTCTATAATGAAGTATTTTATTAAACACTCATTTATTTTACTCAGTTTTAGAAATAAATGTTCATTATAAAATTTTTTTTCTTAATTTTAGTTTTTAGTACTTGATTTGAGCAAATTATTTAAAATTTAATTAATAAATTAAACGAGCACCGTGTAACATGGGCCTTATATGTATCACCATTGATGAATCCCATGAATACCAGGGGTTTCTTACTTTTTAATTTTTTATAATACTGAGAACTTTATCTACAGTTGTTATATATTCGTTATTAATGTTAGGAACTTCCGATTGGAATGCCCATAATGAGTTTCATACTTGGTGTATAGTACCTGGGTTGCTAAGATTTTCTGATGAAGAGTTGTTTAACTTTTTTTTTTTTTTTTTTTTTTTTTTTTATTATTATTCAGTTTATTTCAATATATTAATACATAGAAAAAAGTGACATATATCCTCAGCGCCAAGAAGGCTTAATAGAGGTAAAGGGCAACTACAATTAGTTTTATTATACTTAACAATGTTTTTGTTTTTTTTTTTTTTTTTTTTTTTTTTTAAATCAGGAAATTAAATAACAAAATTTAATATGTATAGCTTAATTATCTAAAATGCAAGAAGTAATTCAACATTTTGTAGCAAATAACTTTTTAAATTCTTTTTAAAACTAGACAGCGTTTGAATATTTTTTAGGGTATCAGGTAACTGGTTATATTCACTTGGTCCAGCAAAGCTAACACGCTGCTTAGTCAGATCTAAGCGACACCTAACTGCCCTCAAGTGTAAGGCTTGTCTTGTTATTCTATTCGTTTGATTAATATTCTGACTGAACTGCAAGGTCTGTAAACTAATTCCATGTAACGATTTAAAAACATGTACCAATAATTGTTGCTTGTAAAGGCCTTGGACAGGGAGTATATTCTTCGCATAATCAGTAAATAATCGGGTTGTACTATGCCTCAACGGTAGGTTGAATACAATTTTAAGTGCCTTGCTTTGAGCTACTTGTAGAGATTTAAGTAGCGTATTGACTTTACAACCATATATTATCGGTAGATACGTCAAATGTGAATGCACTAAGGATTGATAAAGTAATAGCTTTGTTTCAGTATTGAATTTATTCTTAAATTTATATAAAATTCCAATTCCTGACGCAATTTTGCTTTTTAATTTGTTTATGTGAGATTCCCAACTCAAGTTATGATCAAGAGTCATACCCAAATATTTTACGATTTTTTCTTCATTTATTGTACTATCACCAATCTGAACGCTCATTACTTCATCGTTCCTTACGTTGCACGTTTTGAATCTTATTAATTTCGTTTTGTCTCGATTCAAAATCAATTTATTCAATCTCATGAACTCCAAAAGAATTGCAGAATCGTACTCAATATAAGTTTTCAACACTTGCAAATGATTATATTTATAAAGCAGGCATATATCATCTGCAAACATAAAAAGTTTACCATGAAATTCGATATTTTTCAAATCAATAATAAAAATTTTAAAAAGTAGTGGTCCAAGAACACTGCCTTGGGGAACTCCACATAATACAGGGAGCATTTCGCTCTTTGAATCTCCAACTTGAACAAATTGTTTCCTATTTGTTAAATAGTCTCTAAATAAATTTAGAGTGACTGAACTCAACCCGAGCACATTCAATTTTAATATTAATATTTCGTGGTCAACAAGATCAAATGCTTTCGAGCAATCAAAAAACACACCAGCAACGCCTCTATAACGCTCATCTAAGCCACTACAAATATAATCAATAACATTTACCACAGCTTCTTCAGTTCCAGCACCTTTCATAAAACCATACTGGTGATCATAAAGTATATTGTTTCTATCTAAGAAATTTGTTAATTGTTCATAAATTATTTTTTCAAAAATTTTGTCTACAACAGACAGGATTGAAATAGGACGCAAATTTTGAATAATGTTAGAAGTGAAACCCTTTGGAATAGGTATTACTTTATGTGTCTTCAATATATCTGGATAAACTGATTCCGTAATCATGCTATTAAATATGTTTGCAATAGTATTAGATACTAGAGATTTCCTCGCAGTCAACATTTTGACTGTAATCTTATCAAGGCCTGGACTTTTATTAACACTTAATTGATCCAGTACACATTCAACTTTAGGTGAATTTACTGGGGCAAGACTAAAATGGCCATTTACTGGAGTAAGTGTGCGAAATAAATTAAAGTTGTCATTTGGTTCTTGTAATATATTTGTTCGCATATCTTGAACCACATTAGAAAAATATTTGTTGATACTTTCGGCCTTGTCTCTATCTGTCATAACAGGATCACCATTATCATCAATTAGCTCTATAGAACTTAATTTTTTTTTCCCTATTTGTTCATTTATGAAACCCCAAGTTTTCCTTAAATCACCACTATACAAGTTTAAATTATAAGCATAGTAATTATTCATTAAACTTTTACTACAATGTTTTATGATTTTGCTAATTCTTTTTAGCTGCATAGAAATTCGGTTGTTATTTCGATCTTTTCTCCTCGCTTTAAGTAACTTGTCTTTATATTCAATAAGACCTATTAAGGATTCTGACATCCACGGATTGATTTTACGTTTGACACTAACCTTTTTTTCATGAACAGTTGTGCAAAACTCCGCAGCAGACGAAAGAAAGTTAATAAAATTCTTGCATTTAACAGACACGGTAGATGAAACACTGAAATTTAAGAAATTTTGTTCTAACAAACGAGCAAACTTCAAGTAATCAATTTTTACTTTTTTCTGCATTACATTTTCTTTGTTGTTGAAATTTGTTTCTAAGGAACATATAACAAAATTGTGATCAGAAAAGTCCGTTTCAATGGAATTAATTTTCATACCCTGTGATAAATTACTGAATACACAATCTAGGCAAGATTTACTTGCAGGTCTCGTTACAAAGCTATGGCATGATTCCACGTCAAATTCATGAAATGTATCCTTTAATTGTTGACTTAAATTGTTCAAAGAAAGCATGTCGATGTTAAAGTCACCAATGAAAATACAAGGAGGATTGTTCATTTCTAAAAGCGTTGATGCAAGTTTTAAATAAAAATTACGAAGAGTACACTTTTGAGAGCGATACAGTGAAGTCATTTGTATCGGCTTATTGCTAATTTTCACGTTTGTCAACAAGACTGTTATAAGATCTAGGTAGTTTTCACTTTGGTTAAGCAAAACCCTATACTTTATTTCTTTGCTTATAAATATTGAGGTACCTCCAAATCCGTCATTTCTACAACAATGAACACCATTATAGCCTGGTATAAAATACAAGTCAATGCACTGTTCATTGAACCAAGTTTCTTGAACAGTAATTATAGCTGGAAGTGTAGGCATTTCGCATAAAATACTTTTGAAACGATTAAACTTATTAAGAGAAGAAATACTTCTTGCATTAATAGATAAAATATTGAAATACTTTGAAAGGCAAGCACCATACTTCAAATTATAAGAGTTTAAATTAAAAAAGTAGTTAGAGTTCATAGTTTATAATTTTGAATAACACGCTTTGTAAAAGCCAAAAATATTAAAAATTTGATGAAATAATAAATATGTTAAGACTAACAATACTACGTTTCACCCGATGACCTGAAAACTTCCTCCTCAGAATCCACAGCATTCTCACTTATAGGTACTCTACTTCGTCTTGATGAACCTCCAGCAGATTTGTATAACAAGTTGTCAACATCTTCCATTGTTTTCAAGTAGATCTGTCTAGAGTTTGTTTCTTTCTTAACAAAAACAGTTCCACCTTTAGTGTAGACAAATTTGAAACCCACAGCTTTCAAAGACTTAGCGTAATTCAATAATTCCAAGGTCTCTTTACAGAGGAAGTCATTAATGTAAACGTTATTTAATTCAGCTACTGATTTCAGCTTAGATTTTTCACTCATAAATTTGTTTTTGGTGTTTTTATTGTTAAATTTAACAACCAAAGATGTTTTGGTAGCGTTTTCATTGCGCCTAAGTAAGTAAGCTTCCTCAATTTCATTTACATTTATATCAGCTTGCATTTTATTTGCAACATCCAAGACTACATCGATGGCTTTCATATCATTGGTAATTGGAACATTGTTAATAATGCAGTCATTTTTCACTAATTTTTCAACTTAAACGTTTGAGCAAGCACTTCACATTGTCTTGGCAAGTAGTATAACTCAAATCATTTTGTTTTAGAATGCGAATACTTTAAGGTTCTTCCTTACAACTTTTGATATATACGAAAAGGGAGGAAAGCCTTTTTCCAGAGATGACAGCAGGTTATTCCAATATCTATTTCTAAAGTGATTTATTTCTTCCTTAATAGTTATGTTTAATCGTTTCATTTCGGTGAAACAAATTATAATTAAGCAAAATGATTTTTAAAATGCATTCATCTACATAAATTTGGGCTCTTCTCAGCTATAAATGAACTTAAAAGACTTTTTAGACCATTTCCTTTGAGTACGGTATTCAAGGAATCCAGTTTTTTAAAGTAAATTCAAAAATTATATTTCCAAATAACATTGAACAAAAAGTATTACTGAGGAATTGATGTTTCCAAATCAATAAAATTTGCCTATCATAATTCTAAGAATACATTTATTTAAAATCTGTCAATGCTCATGACACTGGTGAACAATCTAATGTTAGATCAAAGCAAATATATATGTTCCCAATGTGTAAAGCTGTGTCAACGTTTTAGTTTGACGTTTAGAACAAATCCACATCTGAATAAAATACTTAATGAAAGTTAAAAACCAGCATTGTCAACAGAAAAGTTATTGTTAGATGTCAAAACAAATTCAATGTTTAATGAGATGAAATGCGGTGGCATAAAAGTTACCGTCACAGCGTAAAGTATAAAAGCCTAAAAAGGCAGTTTTATGAAACGTCCATGAAGTAAAGATGCGTCGTAGAATAAAAATAATAGATAAAGAGAAGGAATAAAAAAGAAACCTTAAGAAAATTCGCAACATCACATTTAGTGAGGAGCTCCTATACATTACGTTCGCTTGAGAAAATGTTTTTATCAAATAAAAAAAAAACAAGCCGGTACAAATGCTTTAAATATGTTTAACTGCTGTTAGTTAACAAAATAAACACACACAAACATTAATTTAAGTACCACCTCCTAAGTACAGCACAGTGGAGCAAATTTATTAATGCCTGTAAAGTGTTGCCCTTGTTGCTGCCTTCAAATAAAGCTGCTGGATAAATCGAGAAAAGACTTGTGCTAGAACTCCTAAACGACGACTTATTTTAAGATGTTGCACACCATTAAATTGACATTAAACACACAGCCTGGTGTGCTGTTGTTGTTGTTATTGTTGTTGCCATTTTGTTGGCGCTGCTAACAGTTTAAGCGTGGTTTTTTATTGTTTCTAGGCGTACAAGGAAGAAATACTGAGTTTGCCAGTGGAAAACAGCTTATGTCCCACTTGGCTAACAGCGAGCGAGTTAAGCGTATCCTTTGCCAAATTCCGGTTATATACGAATTACAACAACAACAACAACGCCACTTTTGGTAGTAGCTTCAGCGAATCATGCTGAGCACGATAGTAGCAGTCGCATACAAAGCAGTTAGTACTGATAATAACGTGATTTGTGGTCACGGTAGAGACGTTGGTGAGAGTTCGGGTTGGGAATCTTGGGTTTAAGTGTAAACAAGTGGATTAATATTTATGTTGCAGAAAACACTAAGCTTCCCGTGGTTTCAGCAGTAAAACAAAGTCATTGGGATGGTTAGCTTACATGCTGATGTCATGACAATGTATTTTATTTTATATAAGAAAAAAAAATTTACTGTCAAGATCCTGATTGAATTATTCGTCGAAATAAAAAGAGTGAACTGACGTTTAATTGAAATGAACACAATTTTTGCACCATTTTTTTAATATATTACATTTAAAACAATCGAGTACCAATCATATGTACATATCCCAAACCCTCTTCAAAAGTGACACAACTCAAAATTTTTCAATTTTGACTTTTTAATATAAATCAATTCGTAATGCACATCTCCATCGACTGTCAAAATTTTGTTTTAATTTGATTGCTCGTTAATTTTTAAAAAATTATTTTGTATCATGATACAATTATACAAGGTAGGAGTGACAGTTCTTTCGTCTTGCGCCAACTGTCAAAAATAATATAAATTAGAGAACGAAAAAAGAAGAAAAGAAAATAGAAAACAAAATATACAGGCAAATGACAGTCGGTGCAAGGTACTGGTGAGAAAAAAGCAAGTTGTCACTCCTACCTTGTATAATTGTATCATGTTTTGTATGAAGTTGCTTGAAAACGAAATAGTTTTTTGACTCTCCTGAAAATTTTAAAATTTTGAGTTTTGTCACTTTTGAAGAGGGTGTGCGATATGTGAAAAATATGTTAATCAACAAATTGGTCATTTCAGCCATGGCAAATACTTTGAGTGAGTTTTTTATGATCAAATTGTATTGAGCGTGTTATTAAATTTGTTTAGTACGCAAATGATTGAGAACATGGTAGAATTACAAGGTAGGGCCGAGACGCTCAGTGCACTCACGCGTCAACGAAGAGTGGAAACTAAAAAGGTTGGTTAATTGTCAAAATGGCGAAGTTCGTAGAAACCTCAAATGAAATAAAAGTATTAGGGGTATTCACGGGTTGATGCGAATTGCAAGAATGCGAAAATGCAACATATTTTTCGCACTAACGCGTGAACATCAATATTGCAACGTTACGATAACTGAAAGAAATATATTGCCACCTTATTTCAAAATAACAAAAACTTATTAAAATCAACGTACAAACTTAGCCTTTTTAAAGTTTTACCCAGATGGCAACTATGCTTGATAACAGCCATAACATGAATCAGCTGGTGCGCATCACTCTTTGTGCGCTTTCGCAGTAGGTTTGAGCAGTGCCTAATTCAAGAAGAGTTGCAAAATGGCTTCTAATGTGTTTGTTGTTGGAATGATGCGAAATTTCGCAATCTTACATTTTCGCATCGTCGCAACTGCGTTTCGCACCAACCCGTGAATACCCCTATTGTAAATTATGTTTTCAAATTGTAAATAGTGCAGACACGTGTGTTAAGTTTGTGTTAATTTGACTGGAAATATTGTAAAACATTGTAAATAAATGTATAAAATGCCGAGGAAGTGTTCCATTTGCAGAAAAGATTGTAAAAAGTTTAACCTAAAATCAACTGCGAAAAATGAACATAAAGAAACTAGAGATGAACAGCCGATTTTGACAACTAGCCCGCTTTTCGCTGCTTTCTACTCCATTCTTCTCCGAGTCGGCCCTACCTTATAATTCTAAAATGATTGAGAATTAGTTTTATGCCGACTCCGAACGGCTAATGTGCATGTTCTCAAGAAGTTTTATATGTCATTATTTACTCTCTGAGGTTTGCCCCAAATCATGGTATAATAATTAAAAGGTAGCATTGACAACTGCTTCCCAGTGGCGAAAATAGTCTTCGAAGACGTTGTCTTTGAAAACGTCGTTGACGACAACGGAGTAAGAGGCCGAACAGAACCAAAACGGCTGTCGGATGGCGGTCCTCTCTCGGAGAAATCCGCTAAGAACACGTCCAGAATTGGAGCGGTTGTCGGTTGTGGGATCAGCGTTGCTTTTCGTTGTGTAAATGGTATAAATGCAACACACACACACAAAACGAAATGTCAGCTCATGGAATGGAACACATACACACAAAACAAAATGTCAGCTCATGGTAAAAACTAAGCAAATAGCACTGAACACAGCCAATTAGCTTAGCTAAAATATGGCAACACTTACGCCACGCAAAGAGAGATCCGCCAGCCGTCGCAGAAAAAAATAGAAAAAAATTATATTCTGGCGTTTTTCCGTCGCAGATTTCTACGGCCATTTAATTTTTGGTGGCTGCAGAGATTTTCATGTATTTTGTTGCACAGCGCACCCGACAACAGCCGCTTTGGTTCTGTTCGGGCTCTAACAAAGCTGATATTTGCTTGACTTGTCGCTATTAGAGCCTGAACAGAATCAAAAATCGTTGCGACCAACGACCCTCTCTGGTCGTCGAACGCAGAGAATGTGTCCAGAATGAGAGCCTGAACAGAATCAAAAATCGTTGCGGCCTCCGATCTTTGTTGTTGGAAAATACATGCAAAATGTAGAAAAAAACGCAGCTCTTTTTCCGCAACGATAAATCGCACAATTAGAATCTATTCTATTTCTTCTCATGCGACCGACGATTCTCTCTCTGAGTGCCATTAGTGTTGCCATATTTTTGCTAAGAATTGGCTGTGTTTCATGAAATTTGCTTGGTTTTTTTATCTTCTGACATTTCTTGTTTGTGTGTGTTGTATTCAGACAATTGAAGAGATCAATACATTGAAATGAAATAGAAAAAATAAATAAAAAAATACTAAATAAAAGCAACTTTGAATCGTTAATCGCAAACGCATCATTCTGGACACATTCTCTGCGTTCGACGACCAGAGAGGAACGTTGGTCGCAACGATTTTTGATTCTGTTCAGGCTCTGATGCGATTGCGAATAACGATTCAAGGTTGCTTTTATTTAGTATTTTTTTATTTATTTTTTTCTATTTCATTTCAATGTGTTGGTCTCTTCAATTGTGTGAATACAACACACACAAACAAGACATGTCAGAAGATAACAACAAACTAAGCAAATTTCATGAAACACAGCCAATTCTTAGCAAAAATATGGCAACACTAATGGCACTCAGAGAGAGAACCGTCGGTCGCAAGAGAAGAAATAGAATAGATTCTAATTGTGCGATTTATCGTTGCGGAAAAAGAGCTGCGTTTTTTTCTACATTTTGCATGTATTTTCCAACAACAAAGATCGGAGGCCGCAACGATTTTTGATTCTGTTCAGGCTCTTAATTCAGTAATAAAAAACGTTGGAAGCTTTTGCCTCTTCGAGAGAGAGAGAGAATAGAGAATAAAGAAAAGAGAACTAGCTATTGCCAGACTCAATATTATGGTGCTTTGATATTGAATTAGAATGAGAATTAACTTTCTAGCAATGAAAATTTTGCATCTGACAATATTGAGCAATGCAACAAAAATGAAGTGCGGTGAAGTGAAAGTGAATAAGTGCATTAACCTTTAAGTAAAACTTTAATAGATTTTTCAACTTTGATAGAAAGAAAAAATTGTTTCCTTTTTCTATACTCTGTATAAATATTTTAAAATAAATTGTTGGCTATAAGTGAAAATACCCTTTTCATTTTTTGTTTCGATTCAAGCCGTGAATAAAGAAAAATGAAATATCAAGGAGAGGGGAAAGAGGCATAGAGAGTACACTGAAAAAAAGATTAGTTTAAAATTGAACACAATGTGTTCAAAAAATATGTTCATAATGTTCATAGCTTGACTTTTTTTTCATATGTTTTTCAAAAGTTTTAAACACATTTGCTTTTACTTTGACGAAATTTGTTGCAAGCTATTTTTTAAACACAAAATTCGTCAAATTAATAGCAAATGTAGTCAATTTTAAAACATTTTTTTTTTCTGTGTAGAAGAGCGCCATGAGCATAAAACAAGGAGAGAGTTTGAGAAACAAATTTAAAGCAAACACACGAGGCAGAATTATTTTTGAGCGAACGCATACTTTCTGCAGTACGTAGATCCCTTCTGTCGTTGCTGAAGTGGCGAAGTAAAGTCTTGCAAGTCATTTTGCTAATTTGTTCGAAAATGTCTTCGACGACAGCAATGAAAGTGGAGCGATCCGTCGTCTATAACGGAGTTAGTGTCTTGAAGACGACTTCAAAGACGGATCGATCCATTCGCCTGGGTTATTTTCTGAGTTATTTTCTATTCTACAAGAAAACATCTCCTGTCAAAAACAGTTGTTTCTGAAAATGCATCTGAAGCTGCTGGGGTTGTTGTTTTTTTTTTATTTTAGTTATTTTCTATTCTACAAGAAAACATCTCCTGTCAAAAACAGTTGTTTCTGAAAATGCATCTGAAGCTGCTGGGGTTGTTGTTTTTTTTTTTCACTTCAACGTTTTCAGCATTGTTTGTGTTTTTAATGGCCGCTTGTGAGCACTCTCTTTTTGAGTATATTTTTGACAGGAGATGTTTTCCCTAGTAACTGTAAGCATTAATTCAATAATATTTGCACAGCGTGTCCTTATCCTTGTTCATATTCTTGTCTTTATTCTTGACCCATCCTTTCCCATATGTTTCCAAACTTGTCCTCATGCTCATACTTATTCTTATATTTGTTCTAATAATTGTCCTACTTTTTGACCAAACTTTTGATTTAATCCATGTTCAAATCCTTGACCTTATCTTTGTTTGAATCCCTTTGTCTTTCGAATCATTGTTCGACTTCTTTTCCCAATATTTTACCCTAAATCTTGCCCTTAGTGTGCCCAAATCCTTGTTTCATTCCTTGTCCCATTTCTTGTCCTTATCCTTTTCTGAATCTTGCCCTAAATATAGTTTGTGGTATGTCTAAATCTTCGTCCTTGTTCTTGTCTTTATCCTTGTCATAGTTAATTATATAAATTCGTGCTATAATCTTTATTCTAAACCTTATCTTATTCCTGCTCCTAGTCTTTGTCCGAATCTTGGCTCTCATATTTTTTTCTTAACCTTTTCCAAATCCTTATTCAAATCCTTGTTCTTTATTTTAATTAAAAATAATTTTTTTTTTAATTTTTGTTTTTTTTTGTGCATTTGGGGCATTTTGGTTACTCTTAGCCTAAGCGTCTAGGGTAGAGTTGGGCAAATGGAAAAATTGAGCGAAGAAAAAGCGAATAAGAGAGTACCACTGAGCGCATTGTGATTTTCGGAAAGCAGACTCTCATACAAGCCTTGCTACTATTTTTTTCGGAATACAAACTTGATATATTTTTAATTCAATTAGTTAAGGTAGGATTAAAAAATTTCAGAATTCCAAACAATTAAGAATTAACTCAAACAAAAATTATTGTAAGCAACATATTATTTGCTCACTTGCTACAATTTTAGCAACTCTAACATAAAATTAATTCACTTCAAAACAACCCTAAAAAACAAATTCTTTGATTTTACATTTTGTAAACAAACTTGTATGTTTTTTTTTGTTTTGTAAACTCATAAAGTGACAACTGAAGGTAACAATGCATGTATTGCTTTTTTTTGTAAACTTTGTTGGTACATAGGTTGCAAACAAATTTGGGGCAGTAACAATTTCAGTAAAAATTTGGTAAAAGAAAATGTCTTAAGTGGCTGGTCTGCATTGCAAAAATCTTAATTGCTCTCAGTACCGACCAAAACCAATGTTGCTTGCTCAGTGATTTCAAATAAAGGACGTTTTATAACTACTAGTTAATATTCGGCACATAATGCAGAGACCGAATTTGAGTGAGCATTTGTTACTTAAAGCCAGAAAGTTTTAGTTATCTTTTCACTTTTAATATTTTTAACAAAAAAGTATTTTTAGGCTTTTATTTTTTAGGGCAAAAATATAATAAAAATTCTTTTGGAAAACAATTTAATAAATGCATCTGAAGACCATGACCATGATTGGTAAACAAATAACATAGATTTTTGTAGCTACGTCAAATAAAAATAATCTCTTTTTAAGAAATCATCATCTTAATATGTACAATATGCAACACTTGCTTTTCTTAAGACTATTCTCTCGCTCTTACACTTTTTATAAATCTACGCTCTTAGTTCTCTCACAGCTTTCCGTTCCCCTTTCCGATTCTCACCCGAATTCATTCAGCAGCCGAGTTGGCGCACACTGGCGCCCACTGCCGCAGAATGTGCGTCAGATATGCCCGTCCCTAGTCTAGGGGATTCCCTATGAGGATTCATGACGTCATAATTTTTTTATTTCAATCATGTGACTGAAAACCTCAGCTTTACTGTCATTCCTTAAAATTTACCGTAGCGCCAATAGTCACGGAGTTATAAATCCATGCAACGTTTTTTCATTGTTGTTGCATTTATAAGGTCAAAGAGTCATCCTTTGTTGTCGTTAAAGAAAATTCACCATAGATCTTCTACTGAGCGAGTAATAATTCTATGTATCAAGATGTCATTTTTGTTGCCTGCGCGATATCACGATACAATAATTTATTATTTTTTTTCTGTCTTAAGGACAAGTAAAAATCCTTGATTTTCGTTATGAAATATTTACTGTAATGCATATATCAACCGAGTAATGATTGTATGCAATGCTGTTGCATGATTATTACATTTTAAATTTTGGCCCAGCTCTCTCCGCCTCGTCATGACGTCATTAATTTTTTGTCTATTTTCGTCGCAAGGGCTAAGAACATGACTATACTGACGTATAATATTTTTTAATCGTCGGCCGTGGTAGAGTGCGTATAAATATGCGTGGACTAATCGATTTCAACACGAGGTCTGGTTCGACCCCAGCTAAAGCAGAACATTTGTTTTTTTTAATTTAAATTAGGTTTTCTAAAAAAGCCATGTACAACTTCTTGAGAACATGCATATGAGTCGTAAGGAGTCGGTACAAACTGTACTGTGTACAAACAAATAAAGTCTTTTCAAGGGCTAAAATGGTCAATTCTTTTTTTGCACTCTTTTTATATCGTGAGATATAATTCCATGTAACAAATTTGCAGTTTCGATGCTTAATTAGTTCCCTCCTCGTCCCAATCACGTCTCAATTTTTTTTTTATTCATGTCCTGAGGTCAAAGAATTAACCTATACTGTCGTATCCATCATCTTTCTCTTAGCACTTTTACTCAGAGAGTAACAATTCCATTTGTTGGCCGATGCATTTTGGAAAAATTCAACTTTTGCAACTTTTTTGGAAAATTGCGCGGTAAAACGTAATGTTGTCACACACAAAAAAAAAAAAAAACAAATTTCAAAGCACAATTTGAATCTCTCACTCTTAGGCAAACTTTTCCTTTGTGCTTAGGTTTTTAGATTTAGAAATATAGGTTTAAGTCTCTTTTTTAAAAGTATAGACATTCTTTGGTAGACAAACTGACGCCATTTTTGTAAAACTTTTCAGTAAAAGAAAGGTTGAACTTAATTTCCTTTAAAAGTTTAGTGATCACTTTTAAATATACGTCATAAAATAAATTATCTTCTGATTATCAAACCGTATTAAGTTAATAAACTACAATTGCTTTTATATGACTTTACAGTGCTTGTAAACATTTTGTTCCAGTGGCTCAACAAGTATTGTTTTTATGGTTTTATGTACTAAATAGATAAGTATATGTTGTTTTTATAGCTTTAACTCCAGGCTATAAAATCCAAAGTTATGAAGGTTTTATTATTTCGATGACTTCACTTTGCATGGGAGATGGCCTTGTTTTCTCTCGATTTGCCTCATAAATTTGATTTCAACGAACAGACAGACGTGATGCTTATCGCCTCCTTATGGGCGTTACAATCGGAGCGACAAAGTGTCCATCGGTGAGTGTGCGGAATCTCCGCAACTAACAGTACAAACCCGACGATATAGCCATTATATCATTAAAATTTTCTCTGATTGAACTAAAGTTTAAAATGTGTCCATATATTTATGGGCTTCATTTAATTTTTGCTATAGTTCATCTGAATCAACTAAACAAGAAGAAGTCAAAGTAAAGAAAACTCCATGACGGCTGCTTTGTAACGCTGTAAATTCAATCTTTGCTGCATAATGAAATCATTTTCAAGTCAGCAAAAAAAAAAAAACAAATAAATAGGAATAGGAAAGAAAGAAAAAAAGGAGGAATTACTTATTTTATGTTTAGTTGACGTTGGGGGCGTGTATTTCATCCTAGCTGTTGATGCTGTGCACAGACTTTGTTTGATGTTGTACTTGTTTTTGATAAAAAAGTTTTTCTTTTTTTTTTGTATCTCTCTAGTTGTTTCTACTTATTTCTTTTCACAACTAAACTTTTTATGAGTTTCATTCGGAGTTTTTTTTCTATTATTTTGGGATAGATTGGTAACTATTCAAAAACGGCTGTTGTTGCTGTTTTAGGTTTTCATGACATAGGCGGAGTTTCCAAGATAATAGGGCCTAGGGGTAAAAAGACTTAAAATCAAATTAAATATTCTAGGAAACATCACCAATTTATTGCTTTTTATGTTTGCCCTTGGCCCACGATTATGTTTTTAAACATTTATAAATTTTAACAATTCCGAATATAAGTAATATTGCACAATATTTCACCAATTTTGGCGATTTCTACGACTATGTAATAAAAGATACATTCTGCCGCATCGTAAGTGCGCTCCTGATTGTTATACACGCCCACATCATTAGTTGGCATGTCAAATGCCAGCTCAGCAGTAAGGCGAGTTAACAGTAAATGACGCAGCATATGTAAGGATAAACGTTGTGAAGTTTCTTTACAACGTTATCTAGATGGTCTCAACACTGTCGTCATATTTCCGTCAGACTGACTGACGCATGTAGTTAAAGAAATAACAGGCAATAGCTTGAAGTCCTAAAAGAAAAAGAAGGAAATTTATAAAAATTGAAATTGATAAAATTATTATTATAAATATCACAAAAATACGAAAGATTGTGGATGATAACGAAAACCAAGTAAATACATGGACTGAAGTTCTTTATTGTTTAGATGAAATTTTGAAGAGTTTTGTAAAAAAACTAGGTTGTTTAATAGTTTCATTTAAAAAAATGGGTTTGGGGGCAAAATTAGTTTTTATTATATAACATATTCTCCTCTTAATATGATACACTTAGTCCAGTGACCTTTCAACAGTGTCATTTTATAATACGGTTTGTCCAAATCTTCAAAATATGTATCGGTTTCGAATTCAACTTTTTCATTTGATGTAAATCTTTTTCCTGTGAGTCATCTCGTAATATTGATAAAAAAGTTTATGCCTGGGTGGATGGGTTTTGGCATTGCTTTTAATGACTTATGATATGGGGTATTGTCTTGCGAAAAAAAATACCGTTTCTCTTCTTTAAATGTGCTCACAATGGCAAACCTAGAGAGTAAATAATACCATTTAAAGCTCTTGAAAACATGAACATTACAAAAACATTTAATAACACGCGCAGCACAATTTAATCATAAGAAGTTCGTTTCAAGGGCTGAAATGGCCAATTAGTTTTTTTTTAACATACTATCGTTGGTCCTGGATCTTGATTATCATACTATGAATGGTCCTAATTATCGTTAGTTTTCCACCGCTAGCTGGAAACAATAACCAGGTTGGTGAACTTTTATGTCTTCGTCAGTGCCCCCAAAATATTGATTTTTTAATTTTAGACCAGTTATTTTAAGTCCTTGTGTTTAATGCGTTTAACATTGAAAGTTAATTCTGTATTTTGTAAAAAAAAAATTAAGTGCAACAAAATAAGCAGTACATTTTTATATACTGATACAGTGAGCGACAAAACAAAGTGTACCTTTTTTTTTGTACACGACTTATACCACATATAAGTCTTCAACACTGTGATTAGTTTCAAAACTTGTTCTGTTTTGAATTCTTATTAAAGTCTCTCTTAATATAAGGATAAAGTCTTGCAAATAATTTACCATAACAACAAAATATTTAATAAAAACAAAAAGTACATATTTATCGCGTCAAAACAAAGTGTACACGTGCATAGTAAGCTTAGTAATTTCAAATATTTTAAACAAATGTAACGGTATCTCTCTCAAATTGGTTAATTATGATGTTAGTTAATGTTTCTGCATCATTCGCCGTTGGTAAAGTTAGGAAGTAAGTTGTAAGAAAACTTTTTTAAAATGCGTAGTTAAATTTCTATTGAATCACGCGAATTTGTCATAATATTCCATAAAGCAGGAAAATCACTTCGCGAAATAGCTTCAATTCTTGATAGAGATCATAATACCATCAAGAAAATCATTGACAAATACAAAAAATTTGGAGCAGTAGAAAATCGACCATGGGTTGGCAGACCAAAACAGGAACCAACGTTAGTGCCAGTACAATCAGACGTGCATTAAATGCAAATGGTCTATTTGAAAGAGTTCCTCGAAAAAATCCGTTTATATCAGAAGAAAAATCAAAGGCTACGCATGGATTTTGCTAAAAAATATGAAAATAATGAAATCTAATTTTGGAAAAACATAGTTTTCAGTGATGAAAGCATATTCGAAATTTTTGGAAAGAAAAAATCTACAAAAAATATGGAGAAGCAAAACTCAGGAGTTCAAGGAGCAAAATATTACTTCTACAATAAAGCATGGTGGGGGCTCGGTGGTGGTGTGCGAGTGTATGACGGCAAACGGAGTAATAAATTAAACGTTTATTGACAGTACAATGAATAAATTCGATTACTTTAATATTTTAAAAGAACATTTGCCGACCAGTGTTAATAAATTAGGACTGGATCGCTTGTAGATTTTTTAACTGGAAAACGGTCCGAAACATACAGCTAAGGTAGTGAAGGAATGGTTGCTGTAAAAACTCCAAAACAGTTGGATCACACCCCACAATCACCGGACCTCAACCCGATAAAATATTTGTGGGAACATCTGGATAGACAAATAAGAAAAAGGACGATATCCAGCAAGGACTCGCTGAAAGGAGTTTAACTTGAAGAATGGCACAATATTTCATCAAACGTAACAACGAAATTTGTGGAATCAACGCCAAGACGGTTGAAAGATGTCATTTCAGCACGAGGAAAACAAAAATATATTAATAATTGCACTGAAGTTATTTTTTCTTATTTACAATTTTACGTGTACACTTTGTTTTGACTCGAAGAAAATGGAGTATTTTTCGTTTTTGAATTATGTGAAAATTTGTTGTAAAATAATTTATATTTCTAGTTAGTATAAAATAAGAGCATAAATTATTAATTCCAAAAATACTAAAATTTTTCATAAAATTGCTTTTTAAAATATTGAAATAAAGTAAAAAGTATTGAGACATATGGTGTACACTTTGTTTTGACGCTCACTGTATGTATATCCAAAGTAGCATGTTCTGCATATTTCAGCCGGTTGTTGTTAACTTTATGATAGAAGCCTTAACATATACTATCATGAAGCACACACACATATGACACAATAAATCAATTTTTGACAATGTTCGGTACATAGCACCCATTAGGAAATTGAGTATGGCTACTAGTAAAAAATATTTGATACTTGTAAAAGTTGAAAACTAATTCCATATTGATTTACATTTAAATGTTACAAAGCACGTACATATTCCATATTGATTTACATTTAAATATGACGAAGCATGTACATATGTAGGTATGTCTTTTGTTTTGCAAACATAATGTCACAAAAACGTTATTCATGTTCAAACTGATGTAACTCGATACAAAACTTATTGTGTTGCATTGTTGTTGGTTTGTGTGGCACTGAGCATAGGGGAATTTTCGCCTACGAAACGCTATAAATTCTTCCTATATTAAATGTAAATATATTTTATTGTACAGTATTCGTACTATAACTGGAATTCTGTATGAATTTATTACTAATCGAATAACTTTATTTGCAAGTCGCAATGTGACAAAAGCTTGCGACCAACATTTGACGCACAGCTACTGAAACTCATACAGATACCTTTGTATGTTTGTGTGTTGCTTGTAAATGCTTGTAAATCGAATGTTTGTACATGCCGACAGAGATTCGTACATACGTACTTCAATTATGCATAAATTTTCCTAAATTGGTTTGGGTTTCAATGCCAGGTTACAGAGATTAGCTGTCTGACAGACAGCAATGACATATCTCACATCACATTCAATAACAATTTGAATATCGAGTTTTCGTTTATCGATGTGACAGATATAGTCACCGACGGAAAATAATCCAAATACAAATGCAAAGATATATTAATAATAAGCAAAATTTCTGACGGCTGATTGATTGGCGTATAGTAACATTTCAATTTAACCTCACATATTCATATGTCAAATGATTGAATACATCAAATGACCAGCAAAGGCGAAAAATTGAAAATTTCTGCTCATTCCTTAAAACATCAAAGCAATGGTGAAGATTGAAATTATAGAGAATAACTCTTTTGGAAATGCAACATTGTTTCTAAGGGAAAAAGTTTTATAGTTAAAATTGAGAGCCTTTGAATAGTTTTGATATTACCGCCTACAGTTATTTCTGTTCAACAGAAATTTAGCAAAATAAAAATTTATTCAATCGAGGAATAAAGGCTTCTTTATATTGTAGAGTATCGGAAGGTAATACAGCTGTTTAGTCAGCAAACGCAGAGGTAATTTTTATTTCAAGCATTTAATGTGGCCCTATTATCATCTTTTTTTTTAACAAAAAACTAATTTTTTTGATACATACTGTTGATTTAAAATTTATATGCAAAAAAAAAAAAAAAAAAAAGTATATATAATAAACTTTTTTAGAAAACATCTTATAAAATATGCCTTAATTTTACAAACCCCCTAATATATTATTTTCTCGACTGGATTTGAACCACATCAGTTGGCTATAAAAAATAACGACCGCTCCTAGGCCTTTTATTGACTTTGCATCACGAAAAATATGAAGTCAGTGTTCACTAATTGCTTTGCAATTCGGACCACTACATCATATCCACTGTTTTTCCATACTTTATCTTATGTACTTCTAAGCCTAATGTCCCGAAGAAGATCGCTTGGTTTTATGGCAGAGCAAATTGAATTCAGTTAAATAACTCTTACCACAATTTCGATGGAAAATGATGTTTCTCTGATAGAAATGTAAATACAATCAGTCAACGCGCTCTACCGAAAATAGATCGTCTTCAATGTAAGAGATATATTTTCGAATGATAGCAGTTGAAAGAGTCCTTGCAAACGTCAACATAAATAAATCTTATGGCCTTGATGGTATACCACCAATTGTGCTTAGGAAGTGTGTTTCTACACTGGCTCCTACAGAATAGGAGTATTTCCATCTATTAGGAAGTTCGCAAATATTCAGCCGGTTCCTACAAAGGGCGATGCCCATAAACCCTGAGAACTATCATCCCATTGAGGTGTGGCGAGTGTAAAAAACTTACAATTTATGAATTATCAATAATTGCTCAGTGAATAGTGAACTTTGCTTGATAGAAATAGTGTTTTCTTAAGGACAGATCGATCCGTTTCGTGGTCAGTGGCATTTTGTTCAGTGAACACACCATCGATGCTGAAGTACCGCAGGGTTCAGTCTCTGTTTCGGGTTTTTATCAACGATCTTCTGCCATTGACTTTGAAAGGATTGATTTGCCATTTATATCCTTTCAAAAAACACCAGAGCTCTTTGGAGATTTAAAGAAAGAGGCGAAATATAAATGATACACTTTTTAATGACTTGGAAAAAATCTCTTATACTATGTTCACACAAGACCGAAAAGCCGCTTTTCGGACAATAATGGCAAAACGCAATAATAAGAAACATATGACTACTGTTTGTCAAATGAAAAGCTTTTTTTGAAAAGAGGTTTTTCAGCTGAAAAGCGTCTTTTCGGCCTGTGTGTGAACATAATATTAATGGGACTTGCTAATAGAGTAGAGTTTTCTGTTAGCAAGACCCAGTGTTGCCTGTTAATCCACAAGCGAATGAATTTCCCCTTAGCTCCTCTTAGCTCTCCTCAATATGAACGGTGTTGATCTTGTGGAGTCAAATGTGTTCGTCAAAAACGTCAGGAATTACACGTTCTGTGTACTTCTTGACGTTCTGTGTATTTCGATTCAATCTTATCTTCGATGGAATGATCACATTTTCGATGAGTAAGAAAAGTTTCAGTCCAACTGATTTTCGCATCATCTGCATATACCTCATACAGGTAAATTTCTAAGATGGAGTACAATTCGCATATTTGTACAGGCGCTTCAATATCTTATTTAAAGCTTCTGGAGCGAATTCAACCACATGCGATTTATTGGAAAGGGGATGAAAATATTTCATCTTCTATCAACTCCCTGGGGCATGTATTACCATGTTAAGTGTTCAAAGGAGATACATTCATAAAATACCCACTTCAGTCAAAAAGTTAATGGAAGCTTAAATGTTACTGTTTTTGTTTTTCTTTTGTTCATGAGAAAATCAAGGTTTTCATGTGAAAATCTCGGCTCTATACCAATTAACGTATTGACCCTTAAATGCCCAACAACACCGATTTCATTAAAAAAATTATGTTGTGCTAAATGATCCCCTGAACATGACCCCGTTGTTATTTTTTTGGAAAAAATTTTTGTTTACGAGTTATTAAAGAAAACATGGTTGTATCCAAAAAGATACAGTGGGCATTCCGATGTATACCATCAATCAGCTTGGTTGTAGGAGTTCAAGGCAAAAACGTTGAAAACGATTCTTTTTATGATAACTCTAAATTTGTTTGTTAAATGATACTCAAAAATTGTAAATAGCTTAAAAGATATTTCATCTCAAAAAGCGAACTTTCCGTAAAAATTAAAAAAAAACTATTTTTTGAATTTGACGATCAATATTTCCCTAACCAACAAAGTTATGCCAATAATTAAATTTTTGTTTTATATTTGCAATTTTCTGAGTGAAACGACATATCCAGCAATATTTTAAGATAAATAGCATATTTTCTCGGTTGCATTCAAAAAGATACACTGGGCATTTAAGGGTTAAGCTTTTCTCTCGTTTTTTGACCTGACTTCCATGAATTTTGGGAGATTTTCTGATAGTTTAAATCTATTAAAAGAAATATTTTAAACATATACATAGTTATTTTACTTATATATTCATACATATATTTGTAGACATGTATTCACCCTCCAGGAAATGCCACCAGTGTAAGAATCACTCTTCCACTGGTTCCTCTGTCACCAGTTCTAGTGACACATTATACCCCTCACACATTTACAGTTGGTTTCTATAGGCTCTTTTCTATAGTTCTGTTGTCTCTGGTGCAACAGGGGTTATAAAAAAACAATTTGGCAATTTGGCCGGAAGTTAACTTCAGGGTATAAAAAAAGTATTAAAATAAAAATAAATAAATAACTGGCCATTTCAGCCATAGAGACAAACTAAAATTTTCTATGGCTTGTTTTTGGGATATGTTACATTTGCCATTATTCAAGTTTTCCTAGACCCAATCAGAGAAAGTACGGCGCTGCTGGTGGTCTGCCGATAGCAGTTCTTTAGCCATTTGTACCTTGTACGCAATCATAGCCAAATCTTTCAATATTCCCTGCAGTGTTGTCGTGGAGATGTCGAGTTCTTAAGCATGGTGCCGAATTGAGGTACTTGGGTTGTTTTTTAATACTTTCCTTTACTTTGTCGATATTTTTAGACGAATGTCCAAAGTCTTTTCGGTGTCTTTACAGCTTTTATTGAGACAAGATGTATTTTCTTGGAACTTGAATATGATTATGAGGAAAATTTGGTAAAATTTTGCGCATCATAATTGCGTCGTATGCGAATTTTCGTAATGAAATTTAACGTAATAAAATTCTCTGCTCTACATAAAGTATTTCATGGTAAATTTCTTGTTTTTATTTATAAAAGGCAAATTTAGGTACTTGATAACTGCCAAGCAACCAGCAGTTAAATAATACGCATATGCAGTCCTACACCTCCAATACACCCCTAATACACCCCTCATAATATTTAAGTTCCATGCCGAATTGCCCCACAAATGTATCAAAAAAATTCAATAAACTTATTATTTTTGAAGAGCTCTAAAAATAACTTGTAGATTCTTAAATTCAAACACATACAAAATAACTAAATAAATACATATAACTCACCCCATTGGTAATTTCAGTTATCATTCGCATGAATTCAAGATATTACTTGACCCTAATATTGCAAAGAAATTTAATTTCAACGCTCTTGAATGTGAAAACTTCATGTTAGTTTATTATTTATTTATTTATTTTTTTTTTTTGCACAAAGCGAACATCAAAAACATTTCCTTTTTATATTTTTATATGTCTACAAAAATATATAAAATAAATATATAATATATTATTTCCAATAGATTTATTTCAATCAACATGTGTTGGTTTTTCATCCGAAAATCAACTAAAATTCGTGGAATTTCGAGTTATTAACGAGAACTTCGTAATACGTTAATTGGCATACAGCCGAAATTTTCACATAGAAACCTTGGTTTTCCCATGAAAAAAAGGAAAAAAAAAACAAAATCAAAAAAGCAACACTAAAGCACTCCCACTTCCGTTAAATTTTTGGCAAAAATCATTTCTTCATGCATTAAACTGACATTAACTTTATTCTATGTGCAGCCATTCAAGTGGAAAATAAAAAAACAAAAATAACAACAACATCAGCAGTAGCAATAGTAACAAAAACAACAACAACAACAACAACAACAACAACAACAACAACAACAACAGCAACAACAACAGTAGCAATGTAAACATTTCATTTACATATTCACAATAATGCCGAAAAAAGAATTCGACCTTAAATCGTTATCGAAAAAGAGACAAAAAAGCAAAACAAAATAATAAAAAAAAAAAACCTAAAGGAAACAATGACGAATATTTTGAATGATTTTCTGTTTACTAAGCAAATAATGCTTACGCAACATTGAGTTGATTATAATAACTAAGAAGAAAAAGCGTGGCCACAAGAAAGAAGCGCATAACTATGTATATTCAACTTAATATTGATTTTTCCAAAATTAGATATCGATTCCTTACTCGTCATAAAATTGTTTGATTGAAAAATTTGTATTTTTCAATAAACTCTGCGACTATAAATAATCAGAAATAAATCGAAGTTTGGAAAAAAGTTGAAAAATAGAGTAAATCTAGAAATAAACTCACTACATATACCTACTTATTTTTGCCCATGACCTCGAATAACCAAACTATATATCGTTTTCATTGTTTTTGATAATGTTTGCTTCATTGTTTCTTTTTATTACTTCTCAATATGTAAAAACATAATAAAGAGGAAGCGCAAAAGATATAGCAATAAATATAAGAATTTTATTAATACTCTGAACTAATGTCATTTGCAGCAACACATGTTAGAAAAAGCTCTTTTTCTTACACACACATACAAATATAGTTATGGTATTGTATAGTGTTGTATAGCAAAATGCGGGTGATAAATATTTTTAAGGAAGTTATGAACTCTATTCATGTCTTATTTATTTTAGACTAACGCGGACATGACTTTTTATTGTTTGGTTTTTTTTTTCGACTTCGTCTAAGCGGCTGAATACAAAAAGTTTGAAAAAATACTGTACATAAAAGACTTTCCAAGAAATATTTTTACTATATAAAGACAAATACATACCCAGTGAACCAAGAGTACCGTTTTCGAATTTCATTTATGAACCTTTTCGGGTAGAAACGTTCATATTCGGCACTGATAAATGAACCCTTTTTTATCATTCGTCGGACTAAAATGCCTCTAAAAAATGAACCTTAACCCCAAAATTAACCCCGTTCCGAACAAAATGAAATGATGTAAAAAAAGTACCATAAATCGTTTTTTTTTTTTGTTCGGAAATGAGTTAAAAAAAAGAGTTGGCTGTGTCGTGGACACACCCGTAGGTTTTTACGTGACGGTATTTCTTGTTGTCGTTGTTGTTGGTGCTGTTGTTGTTGTTTTTGTTGTTATTGTTGTTATTGTTGTTATTGTTGTTTTTGTTGTTGTTAATGTTAATGTTAATGTTAATGTTAATGTTAATGTTGATGTTGGTGTTGCTGTTGATGTTGATGTCGATGTTGATGTTGATGTTGATATTGATGTTGATGTTGATGTTGATGTTGATGTTGATGTTGATGTTGATGTTGATGTTGATGTTGATGTTGATGTTGATGTTGATGTTGATGTTGATGTTGATGTTGATGTTGATGTTGATGTTGATGGTGATGTTGATGTTGATGTTGATGTTGATGTTGATGTTGATGTTGATGTTAATGTTAGTGTTAATGTTAATTTTAATGTTAATGTTAATGTTAATGTTAATGTTAATGTTAATGTTAATGTTAATGTTAATGTTATTGTTAATGTTAATGTTAATGTTAATGTTATTGTTAATGTTAATGTTAATGTTAATGTTAATGTTAATGTTAATGTTAATGTTATTGTTAATGTTAATGTTAATGTTAATGTTAATGTTAATGTTAATGTTAATGTAAATGTTAATGTTAATGTTAATGTTAATGTTAATGTTAATGTTAATGTTAATGTTAATGTTAATGTTAATGTTAATGTTAATGTTAATGTTAATGTTAATGTTAATGTTAATGTTAATGTTAATGTTAATGTTAATGTTAATGTTAATGTTAATGTTAATGTTAATGTTAATGTTAATGTTAATTTTACTGTTAATATTAATGTTAATGTTAATGTTAATGTTAATATTAATGTTAATGTTAATGTTAATGTTAATGTTAATGTTAATGTTAATGTTATTGTTAATGTTAATGTTAGTGTTAATGTTAATGATAATGTCAATGTTAATGTTAGTGTTAATGTTAATGTTAATGTTAATGTTAATGTTAATTTTAATGTTAATGTTAATGTTAATGTTAATGTTAATGTTAATGTTAATGTTAATGTTAATGTTGATGTTGATGTTAATGTTGATGTTGATGTTGATGTTGATGTTGATGTTAATGTTGATGTTGATGTTGATGTTGATGTTGATGTTGATGTTGATGTTGATGTTGATGTTAATGTTAATGTTAATGTTAATGTTAATGTTAATGTTAATGTTAATGTTAATGTTAATGTTATTGTTAATGTTAATGTTAGTGTTAATGTTAATGATAATGTCAATGTTAATGTTAGTGTTAATGTTAATTTTAATGTTAATGTTAATGTTAATGTTAATGTTATTGTTAATGTTAATGTTAATGTTAATGTTAATGTTAATGTTAATGTTAATGTTAATGTTAATGTTAATGTTAATGTTAATGTTAATGTTAATGTTAATGTTAATGTTAATGTTAATTTTAATGTTAATGTTAATGTTAATGTTAATGTTATTGTTAATGTTAATGTTAATGTTAATGTTAATGTTAATGTTAATGTTAATGTTAATGTTAATGTTAATGTTAATGTTAATGTTAATGTTAATGTTGATGTTGGTGTTGCTGTTGATGTTGATGTCGATGTTGATGTTGATGTTGATATTGATGTTGATGTTGATGTTGATGTTGATGTTGATGTTGATGTTGATGTTGATGTTGATGTTGATGTTGATGTTGATGTTGATGTTGATGTTGATGTTAATGTTAGTGTTAATGTTAATTTTAATGTTAATGTTAATGTTAATGTTAATGTTAATGTTAATGTTAATGTTATTGTTAATGTTAATGTTAATGTTAATGTTATTGTTAATGTTAATGTTAATTTTAATGTTAATGTTAATGTTAATGTTAATGTTAATGTTAATGTTAATGTTAATGTTAATGTTAATGTTAATGTTGATCTTGATGTTAATGTTGATGTTGATGTTGATGTTGATGTTAATGTTGATGTTGATGTTGATGTTGATGTTAATGTTAGTGTTAATGTTAATGTTAATGTTAATGTTAATGTTAATGTTAATGTTAATGTTAATGTTATTGTTAATGTTAATGTTAATGTTAATGTTAATGTTATTGTTAATGTTAATGTTAATTTTAATGTTAATGTTAATGTTAATGTTAATGTTAATGTTAATGTTAATGTTAATGTTAATGTTAATGTTAATGTTGATCTTGATGTTAATGTTGATGTTGATGTTGATGTTGATGTTGATGTTGATGTTGATGTTGATGTTGATGTTAATGTTAGTGTTAATGTTAATATTAATGTTAATGTTAATGTTAATGTTAATGTTAATGTTATTGTTAATGTTAATGTTAATGTTAATGTTATTGTTAATGTTAATGTTAATTTTAATGTTAATGTTAATGTTAATGTTAATGTTAATGTTAATGTTAATGTTAATGTTAATGTTGATCTTGATGTTAATGTTGATGTTGATGTTGATGTTGATGTTGATGTTGATGTTAATGTTAATGTTAATGTTAATATTAATGTTAATGTTAATGTTAATGTTAATGTTAATGTTAATGTTAATGTTATTGTTAATGTTAATGTTAGTGTTAATGTTAATGATAATGTCAATGTTAATGTTAGTGTTAATGTTAATGTTAATGTTAATTTTAATGTTAATGTTAATGTTAATGTTAATGTTATTGTTAATGTTAATGTTAATGTTAATGTTAATGTTAATGTTAATGTTAATGTTAATGTTAATGTTAATGTTAATGTTAATGTTAATGTTAATGTTAATGTTATGTTGATGTTGATGTTGATGTTGTTCCTGTTGTTCCTGTTGTTGTTTTTGTTGTTATTGTTGGTGTTGGTGTTGGTGTGGGTGTTGTTGCTTTTGCTTTTGTTTTTTTTTTATTTGCTTCTTCATTGGTTGTGCTTTTCCTTGGTGCATTAACTTTGTCTTAGCTGCATGAAATTAATCCAGCAAAAGTGATGCATATGCGTCCCATCAGGCGGTTCCCTGGGGGACCTCATGACGCCATCAATTTTTTTTGTTATTTTATCATGTGCCCGAAGTCCTCATCTTCATTTTCGTTCCTCAAAACTTACCGTTACACCAGTAGTCACAGAGTTCAAATTCCATGCAACGTTTTTTCATGGTTATAGTATTTTTACTACATTATGTGGCTGCCACCCTGAAATCATGATGACAAGAATTTTTTTTTGTAATTTATTTGTGATTCGTAATAACACATCTATGCTGTCGTAAAACAAAATTTACCGCAGCACTTCTCCCGAGTGAGTAAAAATTCCATGCAACGATATTACATTTCTGTTACATATGCTGCTATATTCCCGATCTGGTGACGTCGGAATTTTTATACCCCCACGTTTAAAAAACGTAAATGGGGGTATATTAATTTTGTCACTCCGTTTGTAACGCCCATAAGGAGGCGTGGTAAGTATAGAAAAGTATATATATTCTTGATCAGCATCACCACCCGAGTTGATTTAGCCATGTCCGTCTGTCTGTCCGTCTGTCTGTGATCACGATTACAGCCGTAATTTGAAAGCAATGATCACGAAATTTAATATTTAAGCTTTTCTCTAAAAAATGAAGGTCAAGTTCGTAAATGAGCCAAATCGGATGAAAACCACGCCTACTTCCCATACAAAGTGACTTTATCAAAACGGTAAAATCTCTTAGAATTCAACAAAAATAAATATATGGACTTGCAATTTTGCATATGAGTTTTGATGTTCAAAATACACTCTTAGTATGAAATTCAACCAAATCGGATGAAAACCACGCCTACCTCCCATACAAAGTGACTTTATCAAAAAGGTAAAATTGCTCTAAAATCCACAAAAATTAATGTTTGGACTTGAAATTTTGCATATACACTTTGATATATAACGTGTACTATGTGTATGGAATTGAACCAAATTGAGTGAAAATCACGCCCACCTCCCATACAAAGCGACTTTATCAAAAAACAAAAGCGAATATTTTCTGTTTAAAATATAACGAAAACGTTTTTACAGATAAACATTTTATTGATTTTTTCAGACTTTGAATATACTTTGGTTCGGCCGTGGGGGTATTTTAACTTCGGCCCAGTCGAAGATCATTTCTTACTAGTTTTTTTTATTTTTGTCGTAAGGCCAAGTATAAATCCTTTATTTTCCTTTTCAAACATTCGAAGACACAAATACACTTCGACATCAACATTATACGATCAGTACTTTAGGCACACCAAAGGCTCAAAGTGTGACTTAAAAACGCTATCAACCGACGCTCTACTAACCTCCTCGTCAACTTTATTAATCTTCCAAGTCTTATTCTATAAACTTTTAGCGATAATTTATTGTGATTGCTGCAACTTGAAGCCACAATTAAAGTTAAATCTGTGTATCAAGAAAATGTATTGTTAACTTTTTTTCGAAGTACTTCTACCTACATTTGAGCTTATATTTTGCTGAAAATATCTAACATCAATTTCTTCAAAGCTTATCTTAATGCAGATTAATCTAAGTAAATGCTTCGAGAGGCCGAAGCAGGGGCGAATAAATGAAAATTTATTCGCTTGAGTATGAAGAATAATTTTATTTTTCATCCTGCTTGGCAGGTAAAATTTTGTGCTTTTGTGCTTAGATACGGCGAAAGTCAGCAGCCAGTAAATATTTTCATGTTTTCAATTTCTAGTCAGTATTAAATTTCCTAATGACATTAGGTTCTGGTGTGTGTATGTGTATGTGTGTGTGTTTCGTTTCGTTTTTGGCTCTTGAATCATTCAGCTTCATTTAAATCCATTTCAATTCCATTGGCACTTGTTGCACGCGTCAGCATTTCATTGGTTGCTTTGTTAACTTGACATGCATTTAAAGCCGCTTAGGATTATATGCCCTGTGAATGCTTGTATGTGTGCGTATTATGTTGTCTGTCGCTATATTCGTGTATGTATTAATTTCAGTTAGCAGCGACTTAATTATATCTTACAATGCTGACTGTCAATGATGATTATTCAAGCTTAGGTTGACTTGATCGTCATCATCTCATGATATAATTTTTTTTTTGTTTTTGTAATTCTGGAACTCAAACTCATCGATTGTTTGTCATAAAGTTGTTGTACTTTGGTGTGCTTTGTCATTGGGAAGAATTTGTTTTCATTGCCAGAAAGTGAAGTGATCAAAATGTATCGATATAAAATGGTAATTAGCAGCACAAAGCTATCTTGAGTCAGATGACAAATCAAAGTGCTGTTACTTGATATATTTCTTGTTTTCAATTTTTCCCTAATTTGTTTGCATTTCCTTGCTTAAATTTGTTAAATAATTACTTAGGGTTGAATACGGTACGAATTTCTTTGAATTCTTTATAAAAAATGCAAATTCATGAAAATTTAAATGATTGGCCTTTACATTTCTTTCATAGTTGTCAAATTAATAAAGGGGAAAAGCCGTCGCACACACTTGAAAATTTACAAAAGCAGCAAATAAGCAACAACAAATAAAAGATAAAAAATTCAAAAAATAGCAAGATCCGTCTAGCATCATAAAATTAGAATGGCATAACTTAAATTAAAAAGTGTTAAAGATATAAATGCAAATCAGTTACTATCTGTCTGTCAGCCTGTATTAGCATAATTTTGTTGTTGCCGTTGTCGTTTTTGTTGTCGTCGTAGACTTATTAACCACTAAGCATGTCGTTGTCATGACTCAATTTTTCCATGTTGCTAACTTATTATGATGATGTATATAGGTCATTGCATCTTCGGGGAACACCAAGCAACATGATTAAATATGTCTGGCGACAGGCTATGTTGGGCTATATTGGGTGGCAGTGTGTTTAGTTTGCCGAAATTGTGCAACTCTGATGAGTACATGAGTACATAAGCCCCATTCTTTTGCTACCGACTTACAAAAGAACACTAGGTAGGATAACTATATACATGCAAAACAACAACACAAACTCGGTTATTTATACGAGTTCAGGCAACTTGGTAAACTAATATCCGACTTGATATGCAGTGTTGAAAAGTAAGAAAACTGCTCTATTGTGAATGAGCTCTGAAAAAATTCTTAGGAAATTTCATGCAAACGTCAAACTCATTTTTTTTTATGTACATACATATAAACAAAACGAAACAAAATGGAAATTACTTAGACAAATTTTTTAGAAATTTATAAATTAAAACATGATTTTTATTTTAGAAGGCATGAAAAATAACGGAAAAGGTGGTCGCGTGAGGAAACAATTGGGTTTTTAAGGTGCTTCCTTGCCCGGAAACCAGATTTTGAACATAAAAAAAAAGCGATTGGCCTACGCGAACGTTTTAGAAGACATGGTGTCGTTGGCTATTACAGTACGTTTAAAAAATATATAAAACGAATTAAATTAACTCCATTTACAGGATTCAGAGAGGACACCGTTATGCTTGGAGTCCAAGATGCGAAGCCTTCTCCAAGCATATAAAGCAGCACGAGACAATAACCGTAGCACTGGTGCCAGTCCCTGCTTTGCTCCATATATGGAACTTATGGATGAGCTGCATGGGACCAGCCCAATAATTTTAAACGACCACACCCTTCACGTAGGCTACAAGTCGTTTGAAACAGCCAAGTCACCAACACCTTCAACGTCACCATCCTTATCAGACTCTGCCCAAATTGTGAGCACGTCAGCACTGTCTCCATCTTCTTCAGCACCAGTAATGCGGAGAAAACGTTCCGCTCGAGAGGTCTACTATGACAAAAAGCTCGAGTTTAAAAAGTTGGAAGCCGAGGAGAGAAAAAAAGCGAAAAGCAAGGCCATCGAAGATTTAAAAGATAAGCTGAGTGAGAAGTGACAGAAAGACAGCGAGCTCGAGGGAAAAAAGTGGCATTGCTAGGAAAAATTGCAAATTGTAATTACTTATTAGATACTCCACCGTCGTAGCCTCATGTGCATTTTGAAACCCATCTTGCTCATGGCATCCAGCTCAGTTTCACGTACTAAATCTTTAGAGGAGCTGGAACTTCAAAATATCGCTTCCACCTCTTCGTTAGAAGTTGGACTGCTTCCATCTTTATATTGCGAAGATATTCGCGCTGCCCACCCATGTATTTAGATGGAATCTGTAAACGCAAAATATTATTTTTTTTTCATTTTTCGAATGTACAAGGTGGCGCAAAAATAACCTTCCGATGTTTTTTGGCTGTAATTTAAAAAAAAATGAAAAACTGTGATTCTTCTTGTGGATTATTTTTATTTGGTCTTTTAATTTTTTTTACATCAAGTCGACAATATGATGTCATGTAAATGGCCGCCGCCACAGTTGATTGTCATTTGAGCCCTTTTTATGGCATTCTTCTTCTAACTTCCGGCGATAGGTCCTCACATTCTTGACGGATATTGTCTTTAAGAGCTGCAAGAGTCTGAGGCTTGTTGACATAAGCCCGCGACTTCAAAAAGCCCCACAAAAAGAAGTCTGGAGCGGTCAAATCAGGCGATCTTGCTGGCCAGTGCAAATCGCCAAATCGGATTAGGCGCCCGGGAAATGTATCCTTCAGCATATCGGTTGTGGCACGTGCAGTGTGTGCCGTTGCACCGTCCTGTTGGAACCACATGTTTTCCAATCCCAATTCATCAAGTTGCGGCAAAAAGAACTCGTTGATCATTGCTCTGTAGAGCTCACCATTCACAGTAACCGTTTGGCCCGCGACGTCTTCGAAGAAAAAAGGTCCGATGACTCCTCCAGCGAAAACAGCACACCATACAGTGACTTTGAGCGGGTGTAATGGCTCTTCGTGGGTTACACGCGGATTTTCAGTGCCCCAGAAGCGTAAATTTTGCTTATTTACGTACCCGCTAAGATGGAAATGGGCCTCATCACTCATGATTATTTTTGATGAAAAATCATCTTCCTCTTGGTGGTGATTAAGGATGGCTTGAGCGTATGTTAGACGCGATTGGCGGTCAGCAGCTAACAGCTGATGCACCGTCTGGACTTTGTACGGAAACATCTTCAAATCTTGTACCAAAATTCGCTGTAAAGACCGTCGACTGATACCCATTTGCGTGGCACGTCGTCTGGTCGATGTCGTCGGCGCTTCCATGACATCCTCGGCTACAGCAGCAATATTCTCTGCAGAACGGCTACTCCGGGGTCTGCCACGCCTGGCAGCATCTCGTGTTGTGCCAGTCTCTTGGAGGCGAGCGGCTAAACGTCGCAGTGTTTCACCAGTAGGCGTTGGACGGCCAGGAAATCTGCGGCGAAATTCACGTTGTGCCAAAGTCACCGACCGATTATTGGTCAAATAAATAGTCAGAAATATTCCGCGTTCTGGAGCAGTGTAGCGTAACATTGTTTTTTAACGTGTATTTCGCATGTGTTTACTACACAAATGTCAAAACAGAACTGACATTAGGGGCCAATCGCAAAATTTATAGCATTTTCTGATAGGATGATTACTTTTGCGCCATCTTGTATAACATCTTAAAAATATTCTCAAAAAGTTTTATGTCAATTAAGTAAAAACTGTTGCAGTTATAAGCACATTCGTCAGAAAAGAAGACAATAAAAAAATATATCTACTTGTCTTACTCCTACCAGCTGCTACAGAAACTCTTCTCTGTAATGTCGATGCACTCTTTTAAGTGTCTATTCTTTTTTTAATTCACTCTTTATATAAGTATGCACAAGCAAAGTACTACCCACAGTGGAAGCAAAGAGGGGAATAGTCCCCTAGTCTTCATAAAAAGGAAAACCTTTTATTATTTTTAAAAAATTTCTTCTTTAATAAATCTTGTGGATGGAAAAGGTCACACAAATCAGGTCTTTAGAACCTTTGCTCCAGTATACTTAATTTTTACACTTTGAAAATGTTCACTTTAAAACTAGGTTGTACACTTTAAAAGGACCACTTTCAGGCAACTGCAAAAGCAACCAGTTTAAAAATGTTCCTAATTCAACTAGTTCAAATATGGGGAAAAAGGACTGTTTATGGGGACAATTGTCTTTTCCTATATGTTCAATGTTTAAGAGTATTGTAGTAGAACTAGTACTGGTCATTTTTGTAACTAGTTCAGAACTATTTCAAATTTGGTCCACTTTTCTGCTGGGAGCTTGTGAAGGCTTAGCAACGCTTAGTGTCGAATCGAAACTGAAAACTGCAAACCGAAAACCGACAACTTCCTCTTAGGCAACTTTTGTGGTTATGCATAGGTCGCCATATATTTTTTAAACTCCTATCTACCAACTACTTATTGAGTTCTGTTCTTCCCCTTCAAAATGCGAAAACGATGTTTTTTTTTCAGTGTTAACCTCTTCATTCGACCCACATCTCTTACCGTCGAGCTATTTTTTCTTATTTGAAAATAGGAACTAGTCGCAGGCGATTAAATCTGGATAATATAGATGGTGAGATAGCAGTTCGTAGCCCAATTTATGGATTTTTCATGGTGATTACAGACGTGTGCGTCAGTACGTTATGGTAAAAGAGCGCAGGTCGATTTTGCTTTAAATCAAAATCAGATCTGTCCAACAGCTCTGAATAATATTTGAAAGTTATCGTTTCAATCTTTTCAAGGTAATCAATGTGAATGACTTCGTTGGCTGAAAGACTCACCTTGGGCTTCTTTTGTGCACTTTCGCCCTAAGAAGGCCACTGCTTTGATTGTTCCTTGACCTCTGATGTGTTGTGGTCTACGGTTATGAAACAGCGCAAAAACTCCTTCGGATTGCGGTTGAACATCGCCAAACAATCCTTTGAAGTGATCACACAGCTGCGCTTACGATTGAGTGTGAGGATAGCTTTTTCATGTCCAAGTATTCATGTTAAATGTGATGTATCCACTCAGTTAAGATGTCAATCCATATCATTCATGGATTTTATCGTCGATTTCTTGCGTGATAACTGCTTTTAGATGACCTGAACGTTCAGCGTCACTTATGCTGATACGGCCACAGTGGAATTCAGTCAACCACTTCTTAACAATTGAAATTGATGGTGCAGAGTCCCCATAGTATTTACCAAGTTTTTCCTTAAATTTTGGCGATGGTTTTTTTTACGCAAAAAATAAGACTTGATGAGTACAAAAAATTAACTTTTTTCCCTTTTTCTTCGAAATTCACGAGTTTGTTTGCTTTAGATGGCTGTCAAACACAAACTAAATGATGCAGGTTGCTCATAATTTGACAGTAGTCTATTAACAGATGGTAGTTGACAGGACAAGTGTTGCGTTGAAAGTTCCTACGCTGGAAAATCAAAAAGTCACTGACACTTCAAATTGCCTACTAAGTTTAACGCCCCGAAATCTTTAGGATTTTTATTTTCGATCAAAAAACTTCTCGATCCATTTAACGCTTTCAGATCAACTCCAGAGTGATAATAAAACACAGATAGTTTAAATTTCAATGTGATTTATTTCAATGGAATCGAAATCAGCTGAGAGCGATATGATAAACAATGCTTTTCGATTTGTTTTCCGGCGTAAAAATCAAACAACGGTGACGGTTTGCCAACACGCGAACAGGCAACGTACAGCTGATTGTGCGAAAAACAGGGAAATTTGAGATTAATCCCGCAGACTTCCAACGATTGGCCTTGTGATTAATTGATTGTCATCGCAAAAGCCAATCGAACGGGGAATTGAATCCGCTTAAATTGGAATGGAAGATCAGTTGAAATAATCGGAATTGGTGTAAAAAATACTGCCTTTCCTTTGAATTTGCCCTTGATGATCTTGGCACATTGTTTATCAGTTTCTTGACGGACAACCGCGTACCGTAGCACAATTTCGGATGATTCAGATTCCGCAACATAATTAAGATCGATCCCACCTTTAGCTGTAAATTATGCGGCAGGGTTTCTGGCATATCAAGCAAGTCAAAAAATTCTGTCGGATAGTTGGTCGCTTCATCCTCGTCGGTTACGTTGTCAACGGATGTGTACGAATGCAATTCTCCAGCGATTTGATTTTTAATAATGAAATTCAAGCTATCGGCGTCCTTATTCTTCTTCGATCGTTCACTAATCCAATCGAGATTTTTATAATTTTGTGCAATGCCAGGGAACACTTTGGTGATGAGTTCCTCCTTCGACGATGTGAACTTGAAAAAATTTGCCGGGAACGGTATCGATCCAGTCGAAACAATAACAGGAATTTGGCCATTGCCAAACGTCAGCAGTTGTCTCGAGAATTCAGCAGCCGATGGGTCATTCCGCAACGCGACTCTCATGTTCATGGTCAATCTCAACTTCTTGACATGCCGCCACAAAGACGACGATTTCAGTATTAAGTTCATCGGCACCAGTAGATTTTGGGATGACGAGAAGCGTTTGACGAAAGTCTCCGGAGAGCAATATCATTGCCCCACCAAATCATCTCGAATCACCTCGTAAATCTTTCATCGTTCGACTCACTGCCTCCAAAGCTCGTTTATGCGCAAAAACACTTACGGCATGAATGTTTCGTAATCAATGCCCCCAATCCAATTGGATAACCTCACTTTTTACACGCAAACTTATTTTTTGGAAAAATGCTGCATAATTTCAAACTAGTTTAATTTTTTAGATTAGTTTTTGTTTTTAAGAGAGTTCTGTTTAATTTTGAGAGATTTTTGAAACATGTTGGTTCTTATCATGATACAATGAATACAGGTAGATTCGCTAGATGACAGCGTACTGCCGCGAATGTCAACACGAAGTTGACAAAGCATGTAAAATCTCAAATCTATAAAAAAGTTCATATAAATTAAATGTAAGCAAACAACTTTTTTATATGGATTTTGACAGTTACTGCAGTATTAAAAGAGAGCACAGTCAGGTCTGCATCTACCTCTATTTTTTGTATCATGGTTCTTATGAGAAGAAGGCGTGATTTGTCATCTGATTTGACTCATTTCCAAACTTGATCTTCCTTTCTAAATAATAAATTAAATTTCATTCCTTCTGAGTCGAGTTTCTATGCCCGTCGTCACAATTATAGTCGTAGTTTTGAAACTATAATCATGAAATTTTACGTATAAATTATTTTTTTTTTACAAGATCTAGTTCAAAAAAGAACTAAATCGGATGCAGAATCACGAAATATTATTACTTTAATTTTTTTTTCCACAAGATCTAGAACAATATCTAGTTTAAATATGAGTTTTAAAAATGAGCTACCTCCCATACAAAGTGATTATATCAAACCACGCCACGCAAAAAAGCCACGCCTACCTTCCATACGAAATTAATATATCCAAATGGTAAAATGTCTAAAAATTCCGTAAAAATTGTTAACTTAAAGATTTGTAAATTCTGCACTGAAGCTTTGAAGTCATATACTTACTTTTAGTTTGGAATTTGTCAAAATCGAATGGAAACTACTTCTACTACTCATACAAAGTGACGTCACCAAATAGCAAAACCTTTTAAAATTCCAAAAACTTTAATGTATTGCCTAAATATTGAACACATAAGCTTAAATAGTTAAAACGTAAAATGAGGTTAAAATTGAGGATGAATTAAAACCAAGCTTATTCCCCATACTAATAAGCCATACTAAGCCCCATACTAAATATTATACATATGTTACACCCGAGTGTGGGTTAGGCCGAAGATAATACATTGCTTACTAGTTTTTTTTTTTGATATGTAATATCTTACCGATCGGTTCCAGCATGTGGGATCGATTTCCAGCATGTGGGAGCTATGTCGTGAAATGCGACGGATATCCGTAACAAGAAGTCGGGAAAGCAAGCGCCATTTAATTTATCACACAATTAATTGCAGCCTTTTAGGCTCGAATAGCTGCTACACAAACCACAAACATGTATTTTAAACACAAACCACATTGATATCTGTTTTGAATCACAGTAAACTGAAAGAAGCCACAATTTCTCTTCAATTTTATTTAACTACAGCGCATGCTACTATTTAGTTTAGGCACAAACCTGTGTAGGCTTCATGTAAAAGAAAAATAATAATCATATTTTTTTCAACATCCAAAGTAAAAGTTAATAAGACCAAACATCTGTTTTTATCATACACGGTTAATATTTTAAATATATATAAATTTAATTTAATTATAATAATTTTGTGATTTGCAGAGATGGGTAAATCCAGAGTAGATTACCGGCAGAAAAAAAGTGAGGAAAAATTTAAAGTTGAAAAGGTAAAGCCAAAAAAATTGAGAATAATTCAACTCAGCGTAACAGGGACTTACGGAATGTTTTCAAAACTTTTCAGATGATTTTAATCACTATAAATGTTTTTTTAACCAGGGTTATTACCAAGGCAGACAATGGCGGCAAACCTCAGAGAGTAAAAACTGCCATGATAAGCTTCTTGAGAACATAAGATGTTCGGAATCGGCATAAAGCTTGTAGGTCTAGATCTCGATCATTTGTGTTCAAACATTTCGCAAAAAGCACAACACAATTGGTCATAAAGGGCATAAAGGGCCATTTCGTTTTTTTTTTTTATTACCAAGGTGAGGTGCCAGATGTTACATATCATATGCGACTACTATAAGGCTCGCTCGTTGTTTTTTTTTTAGTTTTGAACCAAGTCGAATGTTGCACCTATCCAGTCAAGACTGCCTTGGTTACACTAAGGGAAAAAATATTAAATTTATCCAAAAACTTTTTTAATTTATCCAAAACGCGAGTCATTTTTGCACCAATAACGCATTTGAATAAATCGACTAAATATTTAAAATTTATTTGAATACTTTTTTAATTAAATTAAATATTTAAATATTTAAATATTTAAACAGAATTAATAAAATATATATTAAAATTATGCACGAATTTTTTAAAATATCTTTCAAATATTTACTATTTTATTTGAAAATAAAATATTTGAAAATAAACTATCACATTTAAAGACTATTTAAACAAAAATATTGAATTTAAAAAAAAAAACATATTTAAATTGAATATGTTATTAATGGTTTTATGGTATTATTTTCTTCATATTGCGTTCATCAAATGCCATTGCCTGTATAATTTATTATCGCTTCACTTTTTTCGTTCTCTAATTTATACTATTTTTGACAGTTGGTGCCCTAATATTGCACCAACTGTCAAACATAGTATAAAATAGAGAACGAAAAAGTAATTCACAAAATATATGTAGGTAGAAGCAAATTCTGTAGGTAAATGACAACCGGTCGAAGATGTTCTTGAGAAAATACCGAGTTGTCACTCCACCCTACATAATTTAATTTCTTTGCCAAACATGCATACTATATTACTCTTGCAACAATAACTAAATGAGAACTATAAGAACTGCAAATGCAAGAAATAAACTGCAGGAACAGAGTGCGATGCTGTTGCTGCTTGTCGGAGTATATGTGTACGTGTGCGATGCTGTTGCTGCTTGCTTGTATGGAATATGTGTGTACGTGTGTGGTATAAATAAAATTCAAATACGGGAAAAAAACGAGTTGTAAGGAAAACATTTGATTTATCCACGTAAATATTTGATTAAAATTTATACTCAGGCGTGGATAATGCTAATATGCGTTATTTCCCTTAGTGTAGAGAATGGGATGACCAATTAGAGAAAAAGAAGGAAGAATCACGTGAAACATATTTACTTTTTATTACTACAGTCAATTCAATTTATCTAGCAATCCTATCCACCAAATTCTGTGCAATCAATTTACATTTTTTATGACGAAAATATTGATGAATTTTAAAAGTCAGTTGAAAAAAAATTGCAAAAAATGAAGAATGAGAGGGTAAAATGGTCGGACCATAGCATGACCGGGATTCAAATACGGGATCCCTGTGGCGAAGAACGAGCTGTACTTCGAGACGCAAACTGACAGCAATTCTATCAGATTATTAAGGAAAGGTCAATGTACAGATTTTAAAAATCTAAATATTTACAATCACGTTGCGAAGTGTAACCTTTTTAGAGAAACGTGATGGTTCATAAATATTTGAATTTATTGTGTACTTTGGTCAAATTTTCCGTGTAGCTTAAGTGATGCTGTAAGCAACAAATAAAGCGCGATATTCTTATCTATAGAACTAAAATTTTTATTATTTGACAAATGGAACTTTACGAGAACTAGGCAGAGTTGTCTATGCATTCAATATTTTTTTTTTTTTAAATTTAAAAATTAATTAAACATTAATAACTCTTTTAAGGTATAAATATTCCTATAATTTGCTAAAAACTATCAACTATCAATATTGTTAACTTTAACTAAAATGCAGTTGTTTTTCACTAGTATTTCGAAATTTTCTGTTACATCTGTTCATTTTACAGTATATATGTTAAATTGCTTTAATTTTAGTCAAAAAAAAAAAAACAAAACAAAAAAAAACCAAAAAAAAAACGAAGGATATGTTGTTGAGTGAGTTTGTGTTAAGGTCGTGGCATTTCTCATGGTTTCTTTTCTTCTTATTATTTTTATCAATTAAGGAAAGTCTTATTCAGGAAATTTCTTTCATTGATTACAATTCGAATAAAATTCACAACAACTGAGCTTTTCTTATACTAGCTGCTAGGCGCCTTACCGTAAAGTAAAAGCTTACTTGCGATGTTTTTCCTTTTGCGGCAAGTGGGCGCCACAAAACATCGCACGACCCATTCTCAATGCACAAACGAACAAATACAACGAACGAAACCGAGTCAAACTGCTGTTGGCTTCTGCTGCTTAGCACTTTTCACATCGATGATTCGGAAAACAGTCTGCGTTGAAAATGCCGCCAAGCTGGTTGGATGAAAACGTGTCAACGGATAACGGTGAAAATTATTAACATGATTCAACATTTGGATTGCGTGGCATGCAACATACAATCGAATGTGGCAGCGAGTAAATGTTACGTATACGTAGGATAAGCCATATGGTAAAAAAAAACATCGCAGGACGTGAACGAAGAAGTTGTTTTTGTTTTTGTCGGAAAATCTTTGTGACATTACGTACAACGTAGTCAGTCGTCGGTGGCAGTCGGTATGCATTTAAAGCAGGATTCAAGTTTTTGAATTTTGCTTCAGTTGGCCAACTCAACTCGACTGATCGATCAGTCATAGTTGGTAGCTTGTCACGTATAGAAAGGGTTCGCGTTGCATGTGAAAAGGACGTTATATGTGCTCAATCGTTTTGAAAAAGAATGTTACATAAAAGTGCAAAATTTGAAACTGTGTAAAAACAAATTGTTTAAAGAAAAAAAAAAGAAAAATTTTAAATATAAATAAATAATATAAAAAAAATATATATATATATATATTAATATAAAATGAAGAATATTAAGGAAAATACAAAAAATAACACTTGAAACTTGTAATATTTCTCTTGTGCTGCTCCGGCTATTTGTAAAGAGGTTTTTAATGATTTTTATTTTCATTCTGAAATCTTAAGTTATCAATAAAAATACAGTTAGAATGAAACATGTGCAGCTGCTAAGCAAATGTGCATGTGTATATGTGTGTGTGTGTGTGGGTGCTTCAGTGCAACTTTTGTGTTTACAATTGGTCGAGCTGCATTACTTTGTTGTCGTCGTTGTTGTCGTCGATGTTGTATTTTTTGTTGTTTTGTTGGTTTTTACTTTTCATAAATTTTGATTCACTTTTCGAAAATTTTAAGTGTTTCATGGCTAAACAATTTATTTTGGCCCCTGCTAATGTGCGTCGTCGTAATTTGTTGTTTAAAAGCTTTCGTAAAGTAAACATCATGACATCTTTATTAAATAAAAACATTTAAGTGTGTTTTAAAAATAACTTAATTTCGGCCTTAAATGCTGCGTCCTTATCTTATTCGAGAGAGTAGAGAGAGGCTTCAAGTTAGAACTTCTAGTTCAGGGCTCAAAACAGCTTAAAATTTTTTAATAAAATAAAAAGAAATATTATTAATATTTAAGCATTGATGTAGAATAGAAAAGTGTAGTTTAATAAAAAAACAACAACAAAAAAATAAAACAGCGACTTCTGAGACAAGAAAAAAACAACAAAAAAAAAAATAAAAAATAAAAAAAAAATTATAAAAATATTTAAATATGAAGCAAATTTAATCTATTGTTTGCATTAAATTTCGACACAACAGAACTCAATCGTTATACGTCAATCGAAAGCGTTAGCTTGCACTTTTTTTGCAAATGCATAACTTTAAAAAATGCTCATATCGATCAAAAATATTACGAAAGCCATAGGAAAATCATTTTGTAGTTATATAAAAAAAAAAAAAATCATAAAAGTATTGTTTTAAAGTGAAAATTAAATTTAAAGTCAAAATTAAAGTTAAAGTTAAATTTAAAAATAAAGTTAAATTTTAAAATAAAAGAAACAACTACACAAAAAAAAAAAGAAATTGGCTGTATCGTGGACACACCAGAGGTTTTGACGTGCCAGCGTAATTTTAGAATTGTCCTTATTTTTATTCCTTCCCTTTCCTTCGTTCCCAAATTTGTCTTCTTCTTATATTTGTTCTAATACGTGTCCTACTTATTGTCCAAACTCTTAATTTAATCCGTGACCAAATTTCTGACCTAGTCCTTGTTCGACTTCTTTATCTAATCCTTGTCCCATTTTTTACCCAATCTTTATTCTAAGTCTTGTTCGTAGTATGTTCAAATCCTTGTTCTATTTCTTGCCCAATTTCTTATTTTTATTCTTTTCTATGTTTTGACCTAAATATTGTTTATGTGTGTATAAATCTTGGTCTCCATTCTTGTTGTAGTCTTTTTCCCAGTCCTGGTTCTAATCTTTCTCCAATTCCATGCTCTAATCTTTGTCCAAATACTTTTCTTCTATTACTATCTCTTATTCCTCTTATACCTGAACCTAATCTTTGTCCAAATCTTTGCACTCATTATTTTTTCTAATCCTTGTCTAAATAATTATCCAAATTCTTGTTTTAATACTTGAACTTGTTATACCCCACGTTTAACAAATGTAAATGGGGGTATATTAATTTTGTTACTCCGTTTGTAACGCCCATAAGGAGGCGTGTTAGGTATAGAAAAGTATATATATTCTTGATCAGCATCACCACCCGAGTCGATTTAGCCATGCCCGTCTGTCTGTGATCATCGTGATCGGCGATACAGCCGTAATTTTAAAGCTATCATAACGAAATTCGATAGTTTAGCTTTTATCTTAAAAAATAACGGTTTAGTTCGAAAATGAGCCAAATCGGATTCAAACCACGCCTACCTCCTATACAAAGTGACTTTATCAAAACGGTAAAATCTCTTAGAATTCCACAAACATTAATGAATGGACTTGAATTGCATTTGAGTTTTGATATTAAATATACCCTCTGAGTATGAAATTCAACCAAATCAAATGAAAACCACGCCTACCTCCCATACAAAGTGACTTTATCAAAAATCTAAAATCTCTTTACATTCCACAAAAATTAATATATGGACTTAAAATTTGATATATAACATGTACTCTGTGTATTAAATTCAACCAAATCGAGTGAAAACCACACCCACCTCCCATACAAAGTGACATCATTAAAAAACAAAAACGAATGTTTTCTGTTAAAACAGTTTTTTGGCTGCTTAAGACTTGGAATATATTTTGGTTCGGACGTGGGGTATTTTTACTATGGCCCAGTCGAAGATCATTTCTTACTAGTTTTAATTTTAATTTTATATTTTTTAAATTTTATTTTTGCTTTTGCTATTGCATTTGGTGCATGTAGGTAACTTTAAAGGGTTCCCTGAGAGGCCTTATGCACGGAGAGAAATAATATTCTTATATAAAGCAAATATGTTGCTTGCTCTAAGAAAATTTAAAATTAAGCCTGGTTTGCTTAAATCAAGCACAAAAAACTAAATTTAAGAAAAAATATACTTAAAATGAGTATTTATTTCTAAAATTGAGTAAAATAAATGATTGCTTGAAACAAGAATAAAATGCTTAATTCTAGAACCTGAAACAAGACTTGAATCAATAAAATATTTTCTCAATTTTTCTTAATCGCAGCGAATTATTTTAGTTTTCAGTAAATCGTTTACTTGAATCAAGCAAATTTTTCTCACTTCAGCTTATATTGGCATGCTTATAATTCACAACCTGTTTACATGAAAAGTGGCTTAAGATGGTGCGGATTGTGAAATTATGGCAATACAGGCAGTGTCTTATCTGTTACTTTAATTGTAAGTAAAGTCCAAGTAACATGTAAGTCCAAGGAAAGTAACAGATAAAAATACTACGCTTTCGAACCATACCAAATTTTGTCAGTTTCTATGTTAAACATTTTTTAATGTAAACATGCTGTGAATTATAAGCATTCCAATATAAGTTAAAGTGCAAATTTTTCTCACTTCAAGCAAATTTAGTCTTGAATACAGAAAAAATAGTCTTGAGTTGTAAGCAAATGTTTTTTGAATCAAGCATTTTTTTCTTAATTACATGTGTTTTAAATTTGCTCAATTCTAGCAAAATAGTGCTTGAATTGATAAATTTACGCTTGAGTGTAAACTGATAGTCTATTTGCTTGATTCAAGCATAGAATGCTGGATTTTTCTCTCCGTGTGACATTATTTCTTTTTTATTTTATTTTAATCACGTGACCGGAGACCTCAGCTATACTGTAGTTGCTTAAAATTTACCGTAGCGTCATAATCACAGAGATATAATCCTCCAGTTATATCTATCTATACATTAAGCGGTTACCTCCTTGATGTAGCTTCAAACAGTTTTTTTTTCATTGTCGTCATTAGGTCAAAGAACATTTTTTTGCTTTATTAAAATGCAGTTTTCAGTTGCACTTCTACTCGACAAATAACAATTCCATGCAACAATATTGCATTTTTGTTGCAGCTTTCTTCACGACCTAACAAGGTTATTATTAAATGTTTCTATTTTTATCTCAAAGTCAAGTACAAATACTTCGTATTCGGTTGAAAACATTTATTTTAGCGCTTATACTCACCGAGTAATAATTTCATGCAACACCCTTGCATTTTTAATGTATATTCGATTTGTAGCGGCTCTCCCCGCGGCCTCATGACTTCATAAAATGTTCGTCTATTTTTGTTATGAGGGCTAGGAACAAGACTTTACTATACATACATACATAGCGCTTTAGAATTCCATGTAAAAAATTTTCAGTTTCGTTGCTTGAGCTTCTTTCGAGTTCCGAGATGACGTCTTTAATTTATTTCTTATTTTTGTCATATATTCAAAGAATTAATGCTTACTATTGTACATACCATTATATTTATCATAGCACCTTTACTCAGGGAGAACAATTCCATGCCACGCAGATGTATTTTGAAAAAATGTTTTTTTTTAACATTTTTTTAAAATCCACGCGATAAAACGTAACGTTGTCACGTCAAAACTTAAAAACATCCTTACATATTTTTGAAAGTAAAAACAAGGCACGTATAAATTACGCATTCCTTAACTTTTTTCTCAGAAAGTGCAAATGTGCACCATTAGAGATTGACCGATTTCAACTATTTTTGATATTTTTCTTAAGTAGCTTAAACTGTGCGTCGGTTCGAGAAAAATGACTTAATATTATGGTTCATAATACGTCGAAATTAAGTTATATCTTAGAGCAGTATGACTGCCAATAAACCAAAACAAACTTTTGAAACATTATGTAATGACAACTTAATCGGAACCATAAAAATGGTGTCATTCATCGTTTCATAGAAATTTGTGGTAAAAATTCAGCTGTTTTAGTCTAAAATGCACCACGACCTCTTGAAAATGATTTCTGCATTACTTTTTTTTATAAAAAAAAGAAAAATTGGTCATTTCAGCCCTCCAAAGGACTTTGATCAAGTTTCTTGTGATCAAATTGTGTTGTGTGTGTTATTAAATGTTTGTACACAAATGATAGAAAACTGGACCTAATATTTTTATGCCAAATAGGAAGGGCTACATGTGCATGTTTTCAATAAGTTATACATTAAAATCAATTACTCTCTAAGTTTTGCCATTTCCTGGAAAGAGGTAACGGCTAATTCGAAAAATTAAATTCAATTGAAAAAATTGAAACGATCCACTCTCTTTAAAGCAATGGGCCACGTACGCCATTTTGTTTTTAAGTCAAAGTAAATTCATCGAATCGGTTTTGATTCTTCAATGGTTATTTTTCTTTAAAGAAATCATGGTTTTTGCTAGCAATTTTTTATTTTTCATATAAAAAGTTATAGAACGGTTATAGAAACTGTTCCAGAATTTGATAAAATTGTAAATATACTAAATATAAATAAAATAAATATAAAATAGTAAACAGTAAAATAGTAATATTTTCATATTGTTTAGAATTTGTTGACATTCTTAACATTTAAGAGGTCAATTTTGAATTGCCGTTTTTTTTTTGTTTTTTTGTCATTGAACTACGTATTTCAGATGAAATACATGCTCCGTCAAGTCTCCACTGGTTCGATATGGAGGTATAGATTAGTGTGAGGGAAGATCTAATAAAGTTTAACATGTGTAGGATGTTCCAAGCATGGTGGAAAGCAGTAGAAACATATGAATTTAAATCTGAGCCATGTGTTATGCCTTTATATCAGTCAAGTAAAGTTACTAAGTGATCCTCTCGACAAACTTCGTTGCCATCAACTATAAGTTTAGAGTCGTAAGTATTGATCAATTTTTAATTTAAGCTTATTACATAGAATGGAGGAAAAAAATAAAGAAAGGTTAAACGTAAGACCTTCGGACGGGCTTCGAACCTGGAACCTCTGTGGTGGCAGTCTATACAACTACCACTCGACTATCGAGACCGCCAAATTTATAAAAATCCGATTAGGTACAGAGGCACTTGTTAGGGCTTTTTTTAAAAAATGTCTTTCTAGTTACAAAAAAACTTGTAAGAAATGATTTTCGACTGGGACAAAGATAAAATAATCCCATGGCCGAAACAAAGTATATTTAAAGTCTATGGGCCTTACCAATAGTTTGCTACTTTCATATAAAGTGTCGACATTTTCGATTAAAGCTTATACTTTAAAAAATTTCATACCAATAAACGAGAAAGTATTGACATGTGCTCTAGTATCATACTTTAAATTAGTATCGGCTTCAGCTGATGCTAAGTATTTTAGTAGAATGTCAATTTTTATCTGTCAAATAAGGCAAAGCATATTCACAATAGATTAAAGCTTATACTTTGAAAGCAAATTCTGATATCTTTTATTGGTACGGAGAAATAAAAAGTTGACTACTAACGGAAAGCTTATACTTATTAGTGCCAGCTTTTTCTTAGCATTAGCTCTTGACTATTGGTAAGGCCCTATGTCTTAAGTTCTACAAAGGAGGGAATTTCGGACAAAAGCAACAACAACAAAAATTAGAAAAACTCAAATTTACCAGCTGATTATGACAACTAGCTCACCCCGCTCTCCAATATGAGCCTTCCTTGCAATTGTATCATGCTCAAAACGTGAAATTCTCAGTCTTCTGGCATGTCATTTCTCGTAAGTGAAAGTTAGTAGACTAAATAAGTATTGTTTCTGAATGTATAAAAAAAAATTTACACTGCAGTAGTAATCTATAGGGTGCGGTGGGGTGAAATTTTGACAGCGCGCTTACATACATATAACCAAGCGTCATACCGTCACGTGTTGCTTTCATTGCCGCACAGTTTTTCATGATACAGCGAAGCTTTCAGGCGTACATTGTGTTGCTCTTCCAAAATATTGGTAAACATTTTTTTCCAGAAATTTGTTTGATCAAGTGAATTTATCGTGTTTTATGCCAAGTACTCAACACAAATTCAAGGTAAATATATCAGTCGCGTTGGTTTAATTTTGTTCATAAGAAATATGAAATGTTTGTGAAATATCTATTGAGTGTGGTAATGTGATGCCAGCCATATTTTCAAAATGAAACGTTCACCCCACAAACACCGTTTTAATGCGTATTTAGTGTTTTTGTGTGTGTTTAATGAGTTTTTATTGGTTTTTTTGACATTTTTCAATTCATTGCAACAAATACGACCGACCATATCACTTGAAATGCGTCGACATGAGCAACCTACGCCTGTTGAAATTGCGACTCTGGCCTCGATATTAGCGATGAATAATAAATTTGGATTCGATGACTTTTATTCAGTATTTTAGTTTCTTGCTAACTTAGGAGCCTGCCTGAGGCCATTAAACCGATTTTGTTTACACACGAAAACGGAAAGATTCTTTTCGTGAAACGCTTCAACCAATAATTTTTCAAAAATCGAATAACGAACATTTTCGAAGTATCCCTATAATTTTTGCCGAAAACGAAAATGTTAAAATCCAAGGGCTTAGAAATTAAGCAAAATACCAGCAATCATTCAAAAATTCTAATTTTTGGGAGTGCTGTGAGCCTCCAAAAAAAAAAAAACAAAACCGAAACGCTTCACCCTCCGCACTTTGATATTAGCACTTTTTTATTGTGGGAATAATTATTGAATTCTTTTATATTTTCTCTAAGAGATATTCTATTGAATTTTGTCCTTCGAATCTGCCATAATTTTCCTGTTAAACCGAAACACTTAAATAATATAGAGAATTTATGTTTCGATGAAATCATTATTTGTCATGGTAATTAATTAAAATATTATAAATAAAATAACGTACATGTCTTACTTTATTTGAGGTTGTATCAATTAACTACGTTAACGTTCTAAGCGAGCTTGTACTTTCTCCAGTCAATTTCTCTGTATCCTGGTAAGCGTTTTCGTGAAAAATACCGTGAATATAAGAAATTTTTAGTTGTATGAGTTGAATATATGTATATGGTTTTGTGATAGGGTACTTATTTTTTTTTTATTAAACGTTATTTTGCCGACTTTTAAGGAACATTTAAAGAATTCTCAGTCTCCTGGTCTCAGTCTCCTCAGTCTCCTCAGTCTCTCAGTTTGGCCCAAATTTGCAAAGTGTGAAAAATGTGATCAACTTGAAATATAACTACTTGCCCTGATATTATATATAAAAAAAATTCGTGCCAGAATTTACTCCATTTTCTTCCTTCCAATAACATTTACGCCATAGCTTTAACGTAAAATATTCGCTATTGTTTTTTCATAAAGTCACTTTGTATGGGAGGTAGGCGTGGTTTTCATCCGATTTGGCTCATTTTCGAACTTGATTTTCATTTGATCATTGTTTTAATGCAGAAATATTTGTATAAGTGAAATATTTATATTTTTATCAAATTCGGTTTTGTGTAAAATAACATGTTACATGCAAAAACCATGATTTTTCTGCTAAAAAATGATCTTTAGGAGAACTGAAACTACTTCGATGAAGTTTAAAAAGATTTTGAAAAAAGGTGCAGAAGTCATGTTTAAGATTTTTTTTTTAAAATTTTTCAAATTCCACCGGAGTTATTCCTTGATACGATCTACTACATGGTGGGCCAAATAAGTCATATCAATGTAAAAAACGTATAACTCTTGTAATAATATTTTGTTTTTATTAATTATTTTATATATATTAAATACATTTCATGAAAATTTAGGGGGACTATGTATAGAATATGACATCAGACAAATGTCCACCATTTTGCTCGATACAAACATTGGCTCTTTTAAGCAAGTTTTCCATAACACGACGTAATGTTTCTGGTTGCAGGCTCAGTATTTCGTGTCGAATATACTGCTTTTGCTTTCTAATGCCATGTCTACAGAGAGAGTTTAGCTTAAGTTTAGTTTTAAGTTAATTATAGCTGTTCTCGCAGAGATTCGTCGGCAGAATTGTGTTTAGTGTGACATTTCTTTGTAAACTTTTGTGTTCTCATATTTTGTCGGCATCCACCACCGTGACATCAATTCCACTTGAGGACAAGGCTGTAGCAATTTATGCATACACATGCGAATTCTTCCTTGCGCTGCGCAATTTGGAATTTTTATCGGCCCATACTAATATGAAGACATCATCTTCAAGACTTGCCCAAGTTCTTTTCTTCGCTTTTTTGTTATTTTTTTGCAAATAGTAAATTGTACAAACAAACAGCTGTTTTTGACATTTCTCACCACAAAATTGTACAAGTTGCCTTTGAACGTACCTTTTTGTAAGAACATTAGCATATTTTTAGGGATTTCTCAAATTAAAATTTGATAAACACAGAAAAGAAGATGAGTTTAGTTCAATCATCCTTCAAAATTGTACTGGAAAACTCAAGAGTTTGTGTTGCGTTCAGTGGCAAAACTCAACTTTGTACTGGAAACTCAAACTAAACTCTCTGTGTAACAAGGCATAATTGTCTCTGGCTTATTGACATACACTTTGTCTTTTAAATATCCCCATAAAAAAAGTCGGGCACAGTTAAATCTGCCGAACGAGGTGGCCAAGGGAAATCAGAATTTTTCTAAATCAAACGTTCGCCAAAAATTTCTCGCAACAAATCCATAGTTTGTTTTGCAGTGTGCGCAGTTGCTCCATCTTGTTGGAACCACAAAATAGGATACTGCTCCACCATTGGCCGCAAAAAGTTGTCAATCATTGTTCTGTAAGAAGCCCCGGAAATCGTTTCTGGCGTTCCATCCTCATTCTCGAAAAAATATGTACCGATAACTTTATCGGCCATAACACCACACCAAACAGTGCATCTGGATGGATGTAACTGATGCTGGTGTGTTGCCCTTGGACTTTCAGAGCCCCACAATCTACAGTTTTGCTTATTGACATAACCGTTTAAATGCAAATGCGCTTCATCCGACATCAAAAGATATTTAAAAGATCATTTTGTGTTGCTAATTCTGTAAAACGAATAGCGTATTGCAGTCGTTGTTGGTGGTCCTGCGAAAGCAGATCTTGCACAATTTAAATTTAGTATGGATGCATCTTATGCGCACCTTACACGGTCAATCATTTGACGTCAATCATTTGTATGTGTTAGTAAATATTTGTTTGTATGCATCACACAGACTCGTTGATGGCTTGATTGACGAAAATTTAAAATTTTTGATATTTTGCAATGCTGGTCAAGCGGATTGATGTGTGTAAGGGCTTGATTGACGGCTTTTCTTCAGTTCGTTTGTTTTTGTCGTGTGGCGGCCATGTCTGCGGATAAAAAAGAAGCTACAAAAAAAAAAGAATTGAGGAGGACAAACAATTTCTTATGTTTTTATGTTTTTATTTTTATGTTTTTTAATAGCATTTGCTATTGCAATATATGCGATGCAATCGTCTGTGTCACTCATGGCACGTCTGTATTTCACGAACAATTATGAAGAATGAAAATTTGACGCTATGCTTGATGTGTGTAAGGGATAGCATCAATCCTCACGTACACATGCTTGATGTCAAATGATTGACCGTGTAAGGTGCGCATTAAGATTAAACTTTAAAATTCTCGGCAATGTTGTTCGGGAAATCCCCTTCTGGCTGGAACGACGACGAGTGGAGAAAGATGGATCATTTGCAATACTTTGCCGCACAATTTCCACATTGTCTTCAGTACAAATATATCGATGGCGACCTCTTCCAGGACAGTCAAAAACTGGATCCCGTTCCTCAAAACTGCTCATAAAATTCCTTATCATGAAGGCTGTGGGAGCTAATTTTGAATTAAAATGTTGACGATACTTTCGCTGCGTCATAACTATTGATCTTTGACAAGAATAAAAAAAATTCGATAATTTTAACACGTTGTTGTCTACTGTATGTATTCATTATAAACTTCCAAGAAGTCAATTATAACCTGCAAAGAAATAAAACCCAATTTTATTAGAAAACAAAAAAGTTATTCGGGTTTAACCCTCTGCAACTGACGTGATCCAAATTTAACAATATACCTGACGTGGGGTCTAGCAGACCTCACTTTTAGACTAATTTCCTATGATGAAGTTTCTGACTGTAACTTTCTTGACCTTATTTCATATATGTAAAAGCAAATAATTATGAGGCCAACATAAGAACAAAATTTGAAATAAAATAAGTTTTTTTGAAAGATTTGGTTTATTTCATTAGTTTCATAAGAACTACAAAATAGTACTATTCTCTTAACAAAAACAAAAAGAAAAACAATAATTCTTATGAATTTTAAGTAACTTTTTTCTTTTTTTCTTTATCTTTGAAAACAATAATGAAGTAAATTCAGTTTTGATTTTTAGCCAAATCGTATGGTGAGATCATTTCTTTTACAGTCTTAAAATATTATATTTTTTCTTGGCAGTTTTCGCAGAGAGGATTGGAACACTGCAAGCAAATAGGCTTTAAGCAAGAACAGCAGCTGTGGAATTTGGTTTCATTTTTATTTTAGGTTGGCATATATAACATAACTTTCTTCCACTGATTGTTTCCAACTGAATTTTTGGAGGTGGCAAGTCTTTTCCCAGAACTCGACTGATTTCTCATACGCAATTTTCTTGTTAATCTTTCGCTATACAAACGTGCTTTCATGTGATCTTGCACCATTTCCCGAGCCATATTTAATAAAAATTTTCCCTGTTCTCATTTTGGGTCCATATTTTCACATGCTTGGTACACCACAAAACAGTTTACACCTATGATATCCAGCATTCTATAAAAAATTGCCATTGGCCAACGACGAGTTTTGCGGCTGTACGAATATACTGAGACCTTCTTGTCAATCCCATCAACGCCTTCTTTAGTGTGATTATAATCTATAATCATACGTGGTTTTCCTGACTCAGGGCTGAATTCTCGAATGTGCTGTGTGGATGAAACTAAAAGGACGGCTTTATTTTTCTTTGGAACATATGATAATAACGTTAAGTTCTTGGTAAAACCATAAAGTGAACTTCCAACTTCTCTTTCTTTGTTGGGCAAAAAGCATGCAGGGATCTCTCTCTTATTCTTTTTCAGTGTTCCAAGATACGTTAGACCCTTTTTTAGCAAAAGTTCCATTAGCGGGATGGAACTAAACCAGTTGTCAGCTGTGATGTTACGGTTTGATCCTTCAATAACTTTCACAAGTCGTAAGACTGATTGCGATGGCACCGATAATTTCTTCTCTTCTTCATTCAATCTTATTCCATCAGAATTTTTCCCATAGTAGATATAAGCATTGTAGGTGTAAAAAGTTCGTGTGTCAGATAAAATCATGATCTTTAGCCCATATTTAGCAGGTTTTTGTGGCATATATACTATAAATTTGCAACGACCTCTAAATGGAACCAGCATCTCATCAATGCACATGTCAGCGCCAGGGGAGTACTGAGCTTGAGAATTTGAGATAAAAACTTGTTAAATGTATTTGAAATAGGAGTCAATAAGATCCTCTTTTAAACGTTCTTTTCTGGTCATAAAATCGTAAAAACGCAGCGAAATATTTCACGGCCTGTGCCAATATTAGCAAATACTGCATTAACCCTGCAGTAGTCGCGTACCTAAATGTGACGAGAGTGGTCGCGCGGATTACATATGTAATCCGTTTTTTAAAGTTTAAAATAAGAGATGGCAATTTGAAAATGCTTAGTTATTTGTTTTAATTTGTATTATTACTTTATTTTATATTATATTTATTTAAAAAAACAACATAAACATAATTCTTATAGAACGTAAAATCAATGAATATCGATTGCAGACAATTGTGAAATTCATAATTTTGCGTGACTGGATTACATATGTAATCCGCGCGACTACTGCAGGGTTAAGATCGCAGTCATTGCATTTGAACACTGACGAATAATGTAGGAGTCCTAAAAATGCCTTAATTTCATTCTCATTTGTGTCCATACGTTCTGCACGGCTACTATTTTTGAACCGGATTCTAAACATTTTAAGCTTTTGGTTCGTATTTACTACCAAGTTCGAAAGCATAGGCTCATCAAAAAATTTTGTTCAAAGGTCAACATAACTTTTAAATTTTAAGGTAGTTACAAGTTTTGGTAGCTTTATAATATTATGAGCTCTCACTTTAGAATTTCTTGGACCCTCCTGAGCAGACCAAAGAAAGCCATTCTTATCTTTATATAAACTCTTACTTATGGATTCTGTTTGAACATCCGTAAAGCTATTACTTTCCTCTTAAAAACCCGCATCCAAAGAAATTTCGTCGTCGTCAAATGTTATTTGTTCTGATTCAAAATTTGGATCTTTTGTACTCATTTCGTCATTGCTGAAATCTTCTTCTTGTTGTTCAATTTCCTCGAGCCACTCAATTATTTGCTGCTCACTGCTTTTAAATATTCCGGCTTGGGTTCTTTTGAAGGACGCCATTTTGTGTGACCTTGTTGCCTGCAAGGTCAACAAAACATTCAAATAAAATTTAACTGTCGTGAGAGACACTATGGTAATTTTACGATATTACTGACTTGAGGTCTCCAAGACACTATGGAATATCACAATATTACTGACGTGGTGGTCTGCTAAATATTTACACAAATGCTGACGTGGGTGTATCACAAACACTTTACCGCCTACCTGTACACGTGCGTTGCCCATGATCGCTCTTTTCGCTCTAAGCGACGTTGAAGCATAAGTAGAAAAGGTAATGAGAGCATAGAGATCGTAACTTCCAATTTTACGTTTGTACGTACAAAGTTTTGATTTTCGGTGTCTGTCAGACTACGACGTCAGCTGCAGAGGGTTAACATTGGTAGGTCTTATTTCCCTGTATTATGTCGGCTTAAGAAGATATTTTAGACTTTATGTATTTGCAAAGCTATTTTCACTGTCGGCTAAGTTAAACATTTTAAGTGGTTTAACCATTTAAATTTAATCGATCCTTAATTTCCGTCTATGTGCCACAACTTGTAAGCTGCTTATGCACTATCTCCCCCCCCCCCCCTTCCCAAAAGGATTATTCAAACTTATAATGAAGCTTCTGTAATTATGGTTAAAAACTCATTAAAAATCGAACATATCGACAACATAATCGAACGGACAACGTGAACATGTCAACGAAATTAGTTGACATGAATAATAAAAAAACTTATTTATCTAAAAACAAATTAAAATGCAACCAACCTGTAGTAATCCCAAAATAATTGCAGGTACATTCACTGGCAGCAGCAAGCACACAGCCACTTACACTCACACACACACATAGAGTGTGTTCAAATGTGTTGCTTATGCCGCTGCGTATGCTCGATATAGCAATCAATCGCTGGAGGTGTGTTCAGTGTGCATAAATAATGCGTGACAACTATTAGTGATAAATTAAAATTAACAACTACAAAAATAAAAATAAAGAAATAATGATAGAATAGAATAAAAAAAAAACAAAATCATGTTCAAGTCAAGTATGCAAAGTAAGTGAACAAAATAAACGAAAATTATGCAAGGTACGCGTTGTGCGGTGAAATAAAATAAAATTGAAAAAAAAAAGAGAAAAATACCGACCAACAACACACGCCTTTTGATTGTAGCGCACATATGCTGAAAATTTAAAATAAACAAAGTATATGCAAAAACAACAATAAAATAAAATACAAAATAAAATATAATAAAATAAAAAAAAGAATGCGCGCAAAATTAGAGCCGTTAAATTAAAACTAGAAGATTGTCAGCTGATGTTGCAGTAGCTGGGACAACAATTTTGCGCATTTATGCGATACACTTTTCGGTGAGTTGAAATTGGTTTTTTCTTTACTTATTTTAAGATATGCATAACTGCAACTACAACAACAATAACAACAACAGCCACGACGACGACGACGACTACGTCGGAAAAAATCAATAGCCTTTTTAGGCCTGAATTATTAATGGTGGCGCGGCATGGCTAGCATGTTGTTATGAACTTGAATGGTTCTGTTGTAGTTGGTTGTTGTAGTTAAACTTTTTCGATTATGCGTTAATAATTTAATTGCAACCTAAGCTTAAATAAGGCCTTAAGCTGACTTTATAAAGACTCTTGTACTGAGGTAGTCAACTCATTTAAATGCTAAATTTTATATATTTTTATTTAAATTAAACGCATAGTTGTTGTTAAAAGCAAAAGTCAGTTCACATTGATTTTGTCACGCTTTGTCTGAGCGGGCAAGAGTGGGCTATGTGTGAGAGTGGGCACACAAGTGCGTAAATCTTTTGACCACACGTAGAGATATGGCCATCCTGACTGTGAACGATGATTTTTCCTGACGGGACTAAAGTGGGCAGCATCTTGATTGTAAGTGTTCTCGACACATGACAGATTTTGTTATTATTATTTTTTTTTGTTTTTTTTTTTTTGTTTCAACATTGAACAAAGCTCAAATTTTGTAAAGCATAAATTTTCTTATTGTTGCCATGCTGAGATTGTGAGTGCAAGTGTGCGGAGTTCAAATTTCGACAAAATATTTGACAAAAATTATCTACTCTAATTTGTCTTAAGTCTAATAATCTGGCAGTGCTGTTAGAATGGTTCACAGGTTCTAAATTGGGGGGGTGTTAGATAAAAAAGATCATATTTCCAATATTTATTCTGAAACAAGTAAAGTAGAAGCAGGAGCTCGGTCGTTGCTCTGGACAGACTGTGAGGATAGTCCAGAAAAATGGATAATAATGATATTATCTTTATTCAGCATAAAAAAGACTTATTAATTTAAATGAATTTAAAGCTTGCATTTTTAATAAGTTTTGTTTCAACACACAATTTCTTTTAGAAACAAAGGATGTTCGCAAAACTGTGCTGTTTTGTTAAAAAATAATTTTGCCGGTAAGACCTATAAAAACTGAAATTGTCATTTATTTTTCTTAACATTGTCTTCTACCGCGCATGATTTACAAAAAGTTGCAATAGTATTTTAACGACAATGCAACGACGTTGCATGGAATTTTTGCTCGCTAACTGAATAAAATATTGCTTCGGCGTTATGATAAAAACATTGCTAAGACATTAAAGGCAGTTTCTATGAGCTTATGACAAAAATTAAGAAAAATTCGTAAGAAATTTACTCGTTTTATCTTCAGCTTGGACGAATAAAAATACTCCCAAACAAGTGTTTAATATCTGAAGTTATGAAAGTTTTATTATTTTGATGACGTCAGCTTGTAGGAGGGCAAGAATGATAGAAACAAGATTACGCGTTCCGCAATTGAGAGAGAAAGAGAGCATGACGTCACAAGCGATATTGTCAGACTTTGAAATAACTTTACATTGGGGCCCACGCCTAAATATTTTTTTTTTCTTATTTTTATTATATGTATATGAACCTCCTAAACCTATTGCTGTAAATTTTAAGCAGTAACAATTTTATTAAAATTTTTTAATAAAATTTTGTCGGTCTCGAATGGTTTAGGAGATAAAAATCTTAAAAGTTTAAAAAATTGATATTTTTCGTATACGAAAATATTCATATTTTTATACAGAAAAGTAGATATATTTACTTTACTTTTCCGAAAGAATTTATTTTCAATTTCGTCAATTTGCCTAAGCGATCGCACATTTGCATACGTTTTTGTCAAGCAAAAGTACTGTGTGACATCATGTACTCAATTGAGAAAGAGAGCATTAGATAACGGTACTGCGGAACGCGTAATCTGGGAGGAGGGATAGCCGAAGTCGTAGTCTTCAATCAATTCATTCAAATTCCACACTCATTGTACGTTTTAAATATCAATGCTAATGTGTAAAATATCAAGTCTATGCATTAATTTTTATGGAATCTATAAAGGTTTTGCTATTTTGATGACGTCACTTTGTATGGGAGTTAGGCGTGGTTTTCATTCAATTTTGATAAATCGCAATCCAAAAGTATTTTATACAAAACCTTATTTGTCGAATTTAAAGTGCTTTGGTTTTTAATCTTTGTGGCATTTTTAGATATTTTTCCATTTTGATGACGTCACTTCGTATGGGAGATAGGTGTGGTTTTCATTCGATTCTGATAAATTTTTAAACTTTGAGTGCATTCCAAATTCAAAGCTTATGTGAAAAATTTCAAGTGTTTAAGTGAATTTTTGTGGAATTGATTGAGATTTTACCATTTCGTTATAGTCAAGTTGTGTGGGAGGTAGGCGTGGTTTTCATCGAACTTGATCTTTATGTTTTAAAATAAGCTTTTATATTTTATTTTGTTACAATAGCTTCATTACGGCTGTAATCGTGACAAATGACAGACAGAAATGGCTCAGGGAGTTATGTGTATCAAGAACACTTTTCTACGCCCTACACACACCGCCTTATGAGCCATACAAACGGAGTAGAAAAATTAATATACCTTTTATGCAGTCAAAATTATGTTGTCATGAGACCGCAGAGGCAGCCGCTTAATGAAATGAAAATGCAACAAAAATGCAAAAACGTTGCATGAAATTATAGTTTGATGACAATGTTAAAATTTTGAAAAAATAAAATTTGGATAAGGATAAGCATAAAATAAAGTCTTAAGACAAGAGTTTGGACAGTTAAAAGGCTTTGGATAAGGATAATAATAAGGATTAGGGCATGGGTAAACGATTAACATGGGGATTTGGACAAACATTACAAAAAGGCATAGGGCAAGAATTGGGACAAAAATTAGTCCAATGATAAGAACAATACTTATTATAAGAGGATTATAAAGAGGATTGGAATAAGGATTAGAATACGGATTAAAAGCAGGATTACGGCAGGGATTAGGACAAAGAATAGGGCAAAGATTAGGACAAAGAATAGAACAAAGATAAGGTCAAAGAGGAGTAGGTTACCAGAAAAATTATCATTAGAATTATGACAATGATTAGGACAAGGATTAGGATGGGGATTAGGACAAGGATTAGGACAAAAAAAAATAGGATAAGCACAAGAACAACAAGCACAAGAAAAAAAAAACGTTTATTGCCAGTTTGCCGCATACGAACTTCGTTTGTCGTGCTTGGGGTCGTTATTTGCAAACGTTGCAACAGTTGTCATAATAATAGTCAGTTGCGAGAAACGCGTCATTTAGTTGCAGGATATTTATTTCGTTTGTCATATACGCGAATGATTTTTAAGTTGTAGCAATTGAGAAATTTGTTTTTCCCAACTGAAAACTTCCTTTGTTTTTTTCCCTGCGTGTATACCACTCAACGCTTATAATTCAGAGTTACTTTATGGACAAACTGGTCTGTATAAGCAAATTGGTAATTGGTAATTTGCTTAATACGCGGACGGATATAGCAACAGAGGTGCGGTGAGTACAGTCCATAAGAAGACATAGGAGTACGAGAGTTACTATAATAAATAATAATGACGGAAAAAGCCGTCTTTAACTTTTAATTATTTATTAAAAGTTACTATAATAAATAAAAATATAAATAATAAATAATAATGACGGATATTTTTAAGTATCCGTAACAATAAATAAAAATATTAAAAATAAATAATAATGACGGATATTTTAAAGTTGACAGCTAAATATTCGTTTGTGGCAAATACAAATCGCAAACAAAGTGCAGGTCCCGAATTTTTCAGTTGTGAACGAAAAATTTCTATGCGTGTAGTAGGACATGGATAGGAATATAGATTAAATTAAGATTGAAGACAAGGATAATAATGAGGATTTGGACAAATATTAAGGAAAGGTCCCAAAGGACGAAGTTTAATGGTGTTAAATTGCAAGATATTGGTGGCTAATTATGACAATGATTGGGACAAGGATTAAAACATGGATTAAGAATAAGAATAGGAAAAGGATTTGAACGAAAATTAGTACAAAGTCAAGGGCAAGGACAAGGTCAAAGAGGACTAGGTTACAGTAAGCACTATGATTAGAATTATGACAAGGATTGGGACCAGGATTAGGACATGGATTGAAAGTAGGACAAGAATTGGGACAAAGATTAGTAGAAAGGATAAAGATAAGATTTATAAAAAAGGATTGGAATAAGGATAAGGATACGGTTTAAGGACTAGGTTACAGCAAGGATTATGATTTAAATTATGATAAAGATTGGGCCGAGGATTAGGGCAGCGATAATGAGTAGAATTAGGTCAAGGACTTGGACAATGATGAGGACAAGAATTAGGATAAAATATAGGACAAGCATACGAACAAGAAGTAGGGCATGGATAAGAATATGCATTGAATCAAGGTTGAAGACAAGAATGATTGAGGATTTGAAAAAGTATTAAGGAAAGGCCCCAAAGGATGAAGTCTAACGGTGTTAAATTGCAAGATCTTAGTATTGAATTGATGTCTACAAAATGCGAAATTACACGGTTAGGGAACTTCGTGTGCAATAACTCGATTGTTCCGCGACTTGTATGGCACGTAGCACCATCCTGTTGAAAGTAGAGGTCGTTTGGGTTCAAATACCCCATCACCGACCACAAAAAGTGTTTATCATGTCTTATCATGCCTTTGCAGCGAACTCCACTGACTGTTACGGCTCTTCCGTCATTATTTTCGAAAAAGTACGGCCCTATTCCACCTCCAGCCCACAATCCGCCAAAAACAGTCCGCAATCGTTGTGAGTACATTGGTATCTCCTGAATCACTCGCGGGTGATGAATGTAGCCTAAACTGTTAAAATTACCTCCGTCAGAAAAAAATCATTTATGTTTTTCAAAACCCAATTAAAAAAGATACAGCACTACTGGTGGTCCGCCGGCTTGTTTTGTCTTTCGTTAATGTTTTCTTCAATCTGAACGTGGAGATGTCGAGTTCTTGAGTACGGTAACAAATAGAGATGCTTCGGTTGAGTCGTATTCAACACATTTCCTCACTGCGTCGATGTTTTTGCATCAACGTCCGGGGCGAAGTCATTTCAGTGTCTTCACATTATGTATTAAGCCAATCTTTTGGAATTTTTTGATTATGTTGCGCACACATGTTCGGTCAAATTTTGTTCATCGTAATTGCGATTTGTGGGAACGCAAATGCTAATAAAATGAAATGAATTTTTTTTTTCTTAAATTTTCGGCATTCATAAATGACAAATATCTATATTTGGAAACTGCCAAGCGACTAGCTGTTCTAAAATATGTTTTTGTAACCCTACACCTCTTGCTGATGCACCGTTTATTAATACGGCCAGACTTAAAACAACGCTATAATAATAAAATCTTGCAAGGCTTTAAGTAGAGCTTAATATATCCTACTATATCCTTTGCTATTATATTGCTGCTTAAAGAACTGAAAGCATAATGAATGAGTGGGATGGAGTGATATATTTCTTCCAAAAACTCTTAGCAGAAAAATGTGAAAATAAACATTTTCTTTATCCACCTTGTGTGGTAATTTAAAAGGAAAATATAAATATAAAAAGGAACAAAATCTCAAGAACAAAAAAAAAAAAAAAAAAAAAAAATATATGCATTCGTTCAAAAGCAACAACATGAGTACCTGGTGGGCGCCCTTTAAAATAACACTCAAATTCGGTTAAATATATAACAAAATTTATTGTAACTTCATAGAAAAATTAACATTTATTTACATTTATTTCACATAAAAAACAAAAACAAAAAACAAAAAAAAAAAAAGAAAAAATTCCCACCAATTGAATTTTCAGGATAAAACCAAACAAAATGAAGTCCACTCTAACGCTTATATATATACGTAAAAATATACGATGCAAATATTGAGCCAAAGCAAATATTTTTCAATTTAAAATTTCTTATTCAAGTGGACAAGGTGAAGAAAAAGTATCGGACCGTTTTTGAACACTAATATCGGAAGTGATAAGGAAAATCATAAAAAATATTGCAACTGTCTGTGCTTCTCTTATTTATTTTGCCAATAAAAACAAAAACGAAAAAAAAAATAAAGATATAAAACAAGTTGAATGAAATTTCAGATACTCATGCCCATGATTAGATAATCTTTTGTATCGTGTAATCAATCAAACAAATAATCAGAACTGTTATCAATCAAAATGCTGATTAAAAGAATACACAAAAAAATAAAATTAATCGCAAAACCTGTTGATGTATCTATCAATCAATCAATCACTTTTGTTGATGAATCAAAAGAGTGGGTAAATAAGTCGATTAAAAGCACCCTGTCATCATTTTATAGATTTATTGATATGGGATATAAATATTTGTTAATCAATAGTCAGGAAACATACGAAGGCAATTTGAGAAGTCAGTGACTTTTTGAATTTCGCGCATAGTAACTTTAAATGCAACACTGGTCATGTCAACTAGCATCTGTACTTATATAGAATACTGTCAAATTTTAAGCAAGCTGCGTCATTTAGTTTGTGTGTGATATCCATTGAAGCAGACCACTTCGACGGAAATGGAAAAAAGTGAATTAATTGTACTCATCAAGTATTATTTTTTCCATTACTGAAAGCACGAAATGGTTTGATAAATACTATGGGAACTCTACACCAACAATTTCAAAGGTTAAGAAGTGGTTTACTGAATAACTGAGGACCATTAATGCTGAACGTTCATCTTTCCTAAAAGAGGTTGTCACGCCTAAAAAAAATTTTTTTTTAGCTTTGAACCAAGGATTTCAAGTGTAACATCTATTCAGTCAAGTCTGCCTTGGTTCGAAATGGGATGATCGATTAGTGGGAGGGAAGGGGCCATCAAGTTAAACATGTGTAGGATGTTCTAAGCGTGGCGGAACACGCATAGAAATTTTTCGTTCACCGCAACTAAAAAATTAGCCAACTAAACTTCGTTTGCGAGTTGCATTTGTCACAAACGAATATTCAGTTGTCAACTTAAAAATATATCTTATATATTTATACATACCGCAAGCTATTTCGGTCATTATTATTAATTATATTAATTGTCTTTCCCCCTATGTCCGTCCATCTTCTTATGGATTGTACTCATCGCACCTCTGTTGCTATCTCCGTCCGCGTATTAAGCAAATAACCAATTTGCTTATATTGTCAGTTTGTCCATAAAGTAACTCTGAACTATAAGTGTTGTGTGTATTCAACGAAGGGAAAAACAGTTTTCTAATTGCTGCAATTTAAAAATCATTCGCGTATATGACAAACGAAATTAATTACCTGCAACTAAATGACGGGTTTTTCGCAAATGAACTGTTATATGACAACTGTTGAAACGTTTGCAAATAACGATCTCAAGCACGACAAACGAAGTTCGTTTGCGGCAAACTGGCAATAAACGATTTTTTTTCTTTGCGTGTAGAACAATGTCGGGCATTCTATCGCTCGCGGGCAAAGATATTTCTCTGCTGCCACACGTACGCTGCTAGAGCTTTACACGTGCGCTGTTAGAGCTTTTTACACACTTTTTTAACATTGGAAAGCTTTTGAATGGACACACATACACATAAACGCCAAGATTGCGGCTGTGTAAGAATGCCTACCAATGGTGTAGAACAGTGGTCATCAAACTCTGTACAAGCTTATACTTTGTTTATGTATAAAAGCTCACTGAAAAAAAATACTACTTGAGTCTCAGTCCAGCTTTCATGCAAGACGATGGTTTGCTTGTTTGATTGTTCAGTGACGCTGGAAAAAATTTTCATCTGGTGTATTACAAATCTATGGGAGAGGCGTGAGGGGGAAATGTTTTTAAAAAATTTTGCGATTTACGTATGCTTACTACTGTTCATAATAACATAATTCATATCGAAGAAACATGCTAACATTCACTATTTTATGCACTGTTACAAAAAAGGAGAAAACTTTTAAATAGTAAAGGTTAATTTTATAATTTAATTTCAATTTTAAAATTAAATTTTTATTTAGGAATGTCAACACTTACTATAGGAAACTGTGTATTTTTTTTTTGCGTTTTTGTTTTTTTTTGAATTCTTTAGGTTTTTTTTGCGTTTTTGATTTAATTTAATCATGCATTGAGGTTCAGAAAAAATATGTTCTGCATAAAAGAATTGCAACTCCCATTCAAGGAGAGACATTTTGCATACACTGAAAAAAAAATGTTTTAAAATTGACGACAATTGTTATTAATTTGACGATATTTGTGCTTAAAAAATAGCTTGCAACAAATTTCGTCAAAGTAAGAGCAAATGTATTTAAAAATTTTGAAAAACATATGAAAAAAAAGTCAAATTAACAACACATTTTGTGAACACATTGTGTTTAATTTTAAGCTAACTTTTTTTTTTCAGTGTAGAAATAGCAAAAACTTATATTTTTATGAGTGTAGCATGCGCAGCAAAAAAACCGCAGGTTGTGCCGCAGGTTTGTTCTGCATGAAATTTCAATAGATTCTAACGCAGTTCAGTGCTAGTCCGTGAGTTAATATGTATATAGAAAGCTTTTAAGCACAAAAGCTCAAATGCCCGCGGGCATAGGCTTTGATGATCACTGGTGTAGAAACATGTGAACTTGAATCTGAGGCATGTGTTATGCTTTTAGCTTAGTCACTTCAATGAGATTGCCTCATCCACAAAGTTTTGTCCCACCAAAATTCGTAAATATTGATGAATTTTCAATTTGACTTGATTTCAAATGAGTAAAGAACTGCAGAAAATTTTAAGCGTATATCAAGACATGTCCGGGATTCGAACAATGAGATTACCCTATCCACAAAGTTTTGTCCCACCAAAGTTCGTAAATATTGATGAATTTTCAATTTGACTTGATTTGAAATGAGTAAAGAACTGCAGAAAATTTTAAGCGTAGTATCAAGACATGTCCGGGATTCGAACCCGAAAGCTCTATGGATCGACTATCGAGGCCGTCGAGTAAAAATTAATCGATCACATTCTTTTTTCATTTATCTTAATAAAAATGTGTTGCAGTTGGGTGCTAGTGGGTTAAGCTGAAATTATTTGCCGATTTTTAAAAGCGATTAAAAAATGTACTTTAACCAAAAATGTACTTGAGCTGCTGTGAAAATCTATAGAAAAAAATTTATTGGCTATAAAGAAAAAATTAAAAATATCGCTCCATAGTATTTTTATTCATTTTATCCAAGAAAAAAAAAATAGAGCAGCTCTCAACAAAACCAAGCAAAATTTCAAATATTGCTGAAGCACTCAAAATGAGCGCGTATAAATCATGTCTAAACAATTTATTGACTTACGAGCAACATTTTTGAATAAGCTTACATAACAATGGCTTGTGTGTTCAAATAATAACAACAAAAACAATGCCCAGCAAAACTAAAGCTTCTAACAAGAAGCTCACGTTCAGCACATTTAAAGGCCATAAAAAAAAGAAAAAAAAAATATAATAAAAATAAAAAATTATAAAAAAATACCGCTAAGAAGAATGGTTATAATTAATAAATGTTTTTGTTGTCATTTGATAACAAAAAACACACAACAACAACAACAACAAAATAAACAATAATAACAACAAAGATGAAAAAAAAGCGCTGGGCGACAATAACACCCAGCGTAACTTGAGCTTAAAGTGACAACAACAGCAATAATAATAATAAAAAAAAAAATACGAACACCAACAACAACAGAAAACAACAATAATAACAACAGCAGCAACAACAACAGCAGCAACAATAATAACAACAACAACAACAACAGCAGCAACAATAACAGCAACAACAATAACAACAACAGCAACACCAACAACAACAACAAGTACAATCAGAACAGCAGCAGCAGCAAATTGTAAAGCGTTCTTCTTGTCGCCAACTGCTGTTAAGCTTGACGAGCTTCTTATTAATCATGCGCTTTTTTTTTCTCTCTCTCTTTTTTCGCTATTCTGCACAAGTTTTTCTGTTGCTGCTGTTGTTGATGATGTTGCTCAAAATGGATGCTGCTGTTGGTCTTGTTGTTGTTGTTATTGTTGTTGTTGTTCATGTTGTAATTGTTGTGGTTGCAACATTTTAACTTTTTTTTTATTGATATTTTTTTTTTGCACAAAATTTTTTGTTTTTGCCTCACGTTCTGGTCCGATTCCGTTCTAGGCGAAAACAAAAGCTAAGCAATAACAATAAAAAGCTAACAACATTCCCTTAGGTGCAAGTTAAGCAAAAATAAAATTACCATATTAAGTTGGTTGAGCATTGTATCAGTGCTGCCAGAGTTTTGTTTCAACATTCGTTGAAATTAAGTGACGAAGGTGTAGCGAAAAGTGCTAGTTTTGAGAATGTTTTCCGGTGAATGTACAATATTTTTTATTCATTATTGTTTTCGAACCTGAAATTTCCATTCTCAGAAATTATAGATTTTTTTGTTCGAAAATGAGTTAAAAAAAATTATTCTTACTTATTAAGTCCTAAGGTGGTCCTAAGTTTTGTGAAGCAAAAAAAAGTGGTCTATTAACCCTTTCGACCCCAACGTTGCCTGAGAGCAATTTCACATGATTGTCGTCTTATAGTTAAAGCTACGAACAATATTGTTCTCTAAAATTTGGAAGAGTGAAGTGAATCTTTGGAAGAGTGAAGTGAATCTTTGGAAGAGTGAAGTGAAATTGTCGCTAATTAACTTATTGTAAACTAGAGTTATCAGAAATAAGTGCACTGTTTTCGAAAATAATTAAATAAAAATTTTTTGTAACAAATATATTATATTCTACCGTAGCGGTCAGATAAATGTACAGTACAATTTTTTCATGTTTTTTTTTTAATTTTCCAAGGAGTTGCCAAACTTTTTTGAATTGGTTTAGATGAAAGACTTTTATTTAGGTCGTAAGGCTCAGAGGAAGAAATATTTTGAATAACAAAAACCTCTTGTTTAATTCTAAAATCGAAATAATTGAAAAAATGGTATTTTCATAAAAGATGTTACTTTATTAAAAAAGAAAAATGAATAACAATATCTGAACATAAAACTCTATATGAAATTAATACGGATATGAGTTTTGTAAGTATTAAGCAAATTTTAATATTTAGTAAATCCTACCTTGGCTTTGAGAACTGCTTCAATTCTTTTAGGCATTGATTTTATTAGATTTTGACAGTATTCAATGGAAATGTATTTTTCCACGATTCTAGAATAGCAGATTTGAATTCTTCTTTGCTTTTTGCATTTTTTTTAGACACATGTTTCTCTAAAATGGCCAAACAGTTCTCAATTGGGTTCAAATCGGGACTATTTTCAGGCCACTTTAAGGATTTAGTTAGACTTTATGCTAAATATCACATTACCTACGGTGAAAAAGAAAACAAAATAATTAAATTTTTGTCAAAATTTTAAGAAAACATGTCAATTGTTAAATAATAATTAAAGTTTTACTTTTTTTGCTCTATGGCACGGAGCTGAGTCATCTTGAAAAATTGGGTCAATAGTTTTTTATGACGTTAATATAGGGATCTGCATTCATTGAACCTTCCAAAAAGGCTAATTCACTGATGATTCACCCCAAATCATAAAACTTAATGGAAACTTAGTTCTGGAAACTTCGACGAACGTACGAAACACCATCCGATCGATTCAAATTTATTTTTGATTCATCTGTAAAGATGACTCTTTTCCAATGATTTTCTGACCAATCTCGATGTTCTTGGCGAGCAAATTTTAAGCGAGCAGCACGCATTTTTGCCGTTAATGTAGGCTTTTTCTTGGCCACCATCCATGAATTTCCATTGACTGGAGTCACCTGTCAACTGTTCTTGCGCTGATTTCAATGCCATATTGGTCTTTTAAAATATTACTAATTTGTCCTGAAGTTAAAAACCGACCAGACAAACAGATTTTCTTCATAATGCGATCTTTCCGATTGACGTCAGATTCCTGATGCTCTTTTAAGTGCGCCTGTTTCCCTAAATTTCTTCAAAAATTTAGAAACAGCAGCATGGCTACATTCTATATTTCTGGAAATAGCACTTATGGAGATATTTTCATTTTTTATCTTAACAATCGCAAATTTTTCCTTGTTCGTAAGCTTACGCATTTTGCTACTATGAAACCGCGATAACTATTGACACGCAAATTAACATCAATTCTTTGATATTGCAAGGAAAATTAAACTACCGTTATTTGAGAGATCTTCAATGTTTGTGTTATAAGTTACACTCTTTTTACACTACAACATAAAATTCTTTGACCATTTGCGATTTTTCTGAAAAAAAATTAAATCTTCTTGTTTGTAATATTTATCTGACCGCTACGGTATATACAGCACACAATATTAATTGGAATGTAAATTTGAGTTGTGAGCTTCATATATAAAGTAATTCTAAGTAAGTATATAAAGTAATTGAAACTCACAAGTTGCCTGTGGGCAACATTGGGCTATAGTGGATATAAAATATTTTGTTTTCATATGACACCGCATATGAGAAGTTTGTATAATGAAGAGATTAAAAAAATTTAGGAGTTCGATTGGGATCAATCTGAATATGATGAAGATGATGTCTCGACTATGTTGACTAATTTAGAAGGTATTGTACATTCTGTACGTAGATTGTAGACTTTAAAAATTAGAATTTCTGCCTTGTATTTTTCTGTTGAGCTCATTTAAATGAGCAAATATGTCCGCCAGATATGCAAGTTTTACTACCTATTAGGCCGGAACACATAGAAAGCATGCACGCATTAAAGCATCTGACGTTTAAGTTGAAAACAAGAAAGCTTATGAGGTGACGCTCATACAAAGCAGCGCGCAATGAAGTTGGCAAACTTTCAATTTTTTTCAAAAATCAAGGCCTTGACAGGTAAACAACAAACCAAACCAATAACAAACAAACCAATTTTGCCAGACAACTATGTTTTAAATGTTCCACGGCACACACTTTGCGGAACAATGTTGTAGAAAGAGGAGAGAACATTGAAGTGGAAATTGCCAGTAATATCGAAATAAATCGGCGTAAAGGTTCTAAAATGGAGATGTAAACCAGTGGAAGTTTCAAAAAGTATCTGGAAAAGAAGTTTCCTGTAGAGTATTTTACCGACTTCTTCGATACTGAGATTATTGATAGAAAGAATCAAACAAATTTATATCGTCATCAGAATAACGGTATTGAAGTTAAATGTACTGGAGAGAAAATATAAGGCCGTTGTTATGCAGACGCTCACGGGCTCATCGTGATCTAAGTGGTACATTCGAGTTTTTTACTGATGTCTAGGCACATCAGTTACAAAGGCTCGACTTCTTTACAGTAAGCATTCTGCTTAAGTATAACGAAGAACATTGATTAAATTCCAGCTAACATTGCAAATTCACTGTTACAGATCACTTCTACCTTCTCCACCACAAAAATTATTTTTTGTTATTTTAAACTTAGTAGTACTTATTAATAAACTCAAATAAAAATATGAATTCTTCATATGAAAATTTGAAAATCTTCTATCTTTGAAGTTACTTATGACATTATGGCCCAAGGTTGCTTACAAGCGACTCTCTCTACGACCCAAACGCAGTTGCGTGAAGACATACAATTTTGGACAAACACTCAAAACAATCAAAATAATTACTTGAACAACAGGAAAAAATTTGGTCGAAAGGGTTAAAAAGTGTTCTTCGTTAAAGTAAAGAATCAAAGCATGAGTTTGATCGAAGAAGATTTAGAGACGCCGCAACAAGCTTTTGCTGATCAAAGGGATTTATATGGGCAAAAAGTGCTCTTTAAAAAAAGGAAACCCATAATTTTTTTAAGGTGTTAATTTGCAAAAAAAAGGTGTGCACCAAATAACAGTTCGAGTGCATTCAAATGATGTTCGAATGTACGAGCTATGAATATGCCTTCTAAATTAAAATTAATGGGCGAATACTTGTATGAATCGCTGTGGATCAGGGATGAAATTTGTAGTGGATAAGGACTGTTTTACCTCCTTTCGATTTTAAAAAGACCCGAACTCCGAATCCTTTGTTTATTGTTTTTTGTGATTTTTAATACAATAAAAATCAAAAAGTACTTTCTGAAGAGTAAGAACAAAGTCCCCTCGAAAATATTCAGTTATCATCACTGCTGTGGACAGAGATCGCAAATAAACAAAAACGAATCGTTCTAAAGGAGTACCGGGAGTTAAGGGAGTACCGGAGAAGATTAATATGTATGACCGACCCCCATTACTTTTGCAAAAGGAACATTTCTGCCTTTGACACCTATTCTCTCCGACCACTCCTTAGGGGGGCTCCCATACAAATTTTATGATATTTGTATATTTTTTCCATACACCTGAACAGATGGCGAACAGACGGCCTTTAAGGAAGGGCCGGAGAGGATTAATATGTATGACCGATAGGTCAAAAGCAAAATCCAACATCAACGCATGCTGACTCTTTTCACGGAGTTTTAGTTCAATGCCTTTTGCATGCCAGTGATCATTAAAGGCGGATTTACTGATCACCTTCAGTCACCGTTGCCAGATTGGGCGATTTATCGCCAATTGGGCGCTTTTTTTCTTGTTTTTGTGAAATAGTTGAGGCTACAAAGATATCAACTGGTATGAAAAAGCTGGTTGCAAGATAGGCACCACGTGTGTTAACCATTGACCAACTAAGGCAACGACTTCGTTATTCTGAGTAATATTTAGCCATGTTTAATTACGATCCGAAATATTTTATTATTAAACCGTTTGAACAATACACTCAAGGAAATAAAATACGATCACATGTAAATAAGAAATAAGTTAATTTTTTTTGCAAGACAATGCACCATCCCATCCCAAGCCTTTCCCCAACCACCTTAATCTCCAAATATAGCCCATTAATTTAAAATATAGCTCACTCTCTCTCTCTCATGGAAATAGATTGACATCAAATGAAGAAGTTAAATTGGACACCGATATGTTCTTTGAAGAGTTAGACAAACCGTACAATACAAAAAGTATCGAAATGTTGAAAGATACCTTTTAAGAGGGTGTGGAATACTAAAACAGAATTTTGCCTGAAATGTAATATTTTTCTTAAATAGACCAAGGAACAGCCTAGAGGAAGTTTTGAACAGCCTAGAGGTGTATTAAATAACTACTTCGAAGAATCATTTCCTAATTTTACTAGAAAATACCTTTTTCCTTTCCCTCAAAAAATCCCCTCAATCTGGCAGCACTGCATTGAGAGTGAGTGTATGTGTGTGCGTATGTGTGTGTTAACTTGAGTAAGTGTTGCTGTGTGCATAAGTGAGTTCATACGAAGGTATAACAAGATATTAATTACAGCTACTTACAACTTCTACTGCTTCTGATGCTTGTGTGCCAGCTTGTACCTGTGTTTATGAGAGTGTGCGTGTGTATCTTGGCAATTATGAAACATCAGTTATTTGAAAGAACTTTTTTTTTAAAAAAAAGGCCATCAAACGTAGAAAACACATTTGCCATAATATCTCTTGAAACTCTTATTAAATCGCTTACATGCTTCAGTTTGTTGTAATTTAAAAAGTTGTCGCAGTTAAATCCAAAAAACCAAAATTATGCATGCAAAAATTTAATTTAATTACCCAAACCGAATAAAGTACTTTTTGTTTGTTTTTAGAAGTAACTGGAAAAAGTTGCCTCCTGCTCTTGTGCCTAGCAACAGCTGGCGCCCACTTAACAACTTATTCAACCCACTCTTGCCAAGAAAAAAAAAAATAAAAAAAATATATAAGTACGCTTAAACGATAATGCCAAAAAAGATACAAAGTAACATTAAACGAATTATCAGAGCCAAAGAAAAAATGTCATTATTCCATTAGTTTGGCGTTGGCCAAGGAATTTGCATTCTTTTGGGACTTACCAGCGAGCTTATGTTCAGCATAGACGGTAGGTCAATAGGTTCTACGACTTTGATAGCTTTATCTTCAATACTTGTTTTTGCTTTCGAAGCAAAAAAGCAGCGGAAGAAAAATAAATCTCCCTTGGGTCGCTTTTGAATCGATAACTTTGCCTAAGAACAAAAAACCCAATGTATCAATAAACAACAAGCCTAAAACATTTAAGTAACATAACGGTTTGATAAGCAATCCATTTTTTGTGTTGCAAAAATATGCTGTGTAGTAGAAATACCCAGTGAACCAAAAATATCTCGCAAGTTTTTGAATCATTATAAAAATAAAAAAAAATAAATTGTCCATTTCAGGCCCTTGAAAGGACTTTGACAAAGCTTCTTATGAACAAATTGTGTTGTGCGTGTTACTAAATGTTTGTAGACACAAATTATCGACAACTGAACCTTCTAGTTTTAGAGCCTGAATGAAAGCGATTGGCGACATTTTGAAGCAATATAATGCATGAATACGTATGAACACGTTCGAAATCAAATTGCTCGTCGTCAATCGCGACGAACATTAGAGCCCGAACAGATTCAAAGCGATTAGCGATTGGCGACATTTTCAAGCAATAGAATGCATGAACACGTCCGAAATCAAATCGCTGGTCATCAATCGCGACGAACATTCGCCAGATTAGAATCTATTCAATTTTTTCTCTGGCGACCTGGCGATCCTCTCTTTGAGTGCTATCAAGCATGATAAGTGTTGCCTTATTTTTCCTAATGATGGGGTACGTTCACTGCTATTTTCTTAAGTTTTATTATCTTCTGACATTTGTTGTCTGTGTTTCTTGTGGACTGCGAACGGCTAAGAGCCCGAACAGGATCAAAAATCGTTGCGACCGACAATCCTCTCTGGTCGTCAATCACAGAGAACACGTCCAGAATGAAACGATTGCGACTGACGATTCAGGGTACTTTTAAAAAAAAACTAGTAAGAAATGATCTTCGACTGGGCCGAAGTTAAAATACCCCCACGGCCGAACCAAAGTATATTCAAAGTCTTAAACAATCAATAAAATGTTTATCTGTAAAAACGATTTCGTTATATTTTTAACAGAAAATATTCGCTTATGTTTTTTGATAAAGTCGCTTTGTATGGGAGGTGGGCGTGGTTTTCACTCAATTTGGTTGAATTCTATAAACATAGTACACGTTATATATCGAAGTTCATATGCAAAATTTCAAGTCCATATATTAATTTTTATGGATTTTAGAGAAATTTTACCTTTTTGATAAAGTCACTTTGTATGGGAGGTAGGCGTGGTTTTTATCCGATTTGGTTGAATTTCAAACTTAGAGTGTATTTTAATCATCAAAACTCATATCCAAAATTGCAAGTCTATATATTAATTTTTGTTGAATTCTAAGAGATTTTACCGTTTTGATAAAGTCACTTTGTATGGGAGGTAGGCGTGGTTTTCATCTGATTTGGCTCATTTACGAACTTGACCTTCATTTTTTAGATAAAAGCTTAAATATTTAATTTCGTGATGATAGCTTTAAAATTACGGCTGTAATCGTGATCACAGACAGACGGACAGACGGACAGACGGACAGACAGACGGACATGGCTAAATCAACTCGGGGGGTGATGCTGATCAAGAATATATATACTTTTCCATACCTACCACGCCTCCTTATGGGCGTTACAAACGGAGTGACAAAATTAATATACCCCCATTTACGTTTTTTAAACATGGGGGTATAAAAATAAATAACTGGCCATTTCAGCCCTTGAAAGGACTTTGACCTAGCTTCTTATGATCAATTGTGTTGTGCGTGTTATTAAGTTTGTACACAATTGACCGAGAAAGGGACCTACATGTTTAACGCCGACTCCGAACGGCGATGAACGTAATGTTCTTATTCTCAAAAGCTTTACATGGCATTTGATTACTCTCTGAGGTTTGCCATTGTCTGCAGAGAGGTGGCGGCCGTACAGAAATATTATTTTAAATCAAATAATTTTCTGTCGCTGCTGGAGTTCGAACCTGGGTCTCAAGGTTCTTTGACATAGCGGCCACGCACTTTAACCAACTACGCCACGGACGCCACAGGGTACTTTTATTTGGTATTTTTTTTAGTATGTTTTCTTTTGCATTTCAATATATTGGTATTTTTAATTGTGTGAATACAACACACACAAAGAAGAAACGTCAAAACATAATAAAAACTAAGGAAATGGCTTTGAACATACCTTATTTCTAGCAAAACTATGGATTTTCTATGGACGAGAGAGAAAATCGTCGGTCGCAAGAAAAAAAATAGAATAGATTCTAATTGTGTGATATATATTGTTGCGGCTGACGACCTGCGATTTCATTCTTGATGTGTTCATATAGTTTTATGCATTCTATTGCTTTGCGATGTCGTCAACCACAACGATTTTTGATTTTGTTCAGGCTCTAGTGTATGTTCTCAAGAAGCTTTATGTGGCAATATTTCTGGAATAACACAGTCACATGGAATAACAGTATAACTCAAAAATGTTTTATTTTCCTTACCTTGTCTATTTCCTGGAAGTTAATGGATCAATCATGGAATGGCCTTTGATTTTGCACAATTACCAGATCGCTTCTTTACCGGGTCGTCTATTTCCCTGTTTTATTAAAAAATTTAATATTAATGTAGATACAGCTTTTTTTATAGAGCGCTGTGAAAAAAAGTGAAATGCGGTGACCAAGATTGCTCCTCCTAAATTCATCTGAAACAAAAAAATGAAATATATTATTTAACTAGATATTCAAAACTCGTACTTGTCATAGCCGATTTTGAAAATATTAATTTTTCACAAAATGGTGAACTTCCTAACGTAATTCGTCATTACTTTTCCAATAACTAATGAACGAAGCTACGAACAAAAAAATCATATGACAAATACGAGATTATCTAGTCTTTTATATATATAAAAATAAGTTGATTTGTGTATGAAATTGATGTTCTCTGTAATGCGTGAACCGATTTTATTTCTGGAATTTCCCATGAAAGGTGACGTCAATACGAAGGTTTTTATGTATAAACGATCTTTGTATGTGCATTGGTTTATGAATTATAGACATTTCAGGGAACTTATACAACAATACAGGTGTGAACAAATACGCAAATGCGCACATATGTTGTATATGGGAAATATTTGAAAGGGAAATTGGAAATAAATGAAATATTGGAATAATTTGGCAAGTCTCACTTTAGTTTTGCATTGGCGCGTAAAATATAGGCATAATAAAAATTGTCCATACCCCATTTTTTCCTTACCCCCTTTTAACGCCCACAAATCAATAAAAATGCTATATTTATGACGGTTTTGGTCGGATTAGACTAAAATTTGGTAAATAAGTTCGTATGGTTACTGTCGGCAACTATTCTAAAACTGGGCGTGGTCTAACTATATATGTACGCCCACTTTTTAGAAATCATTATTATTCCTGATATGTAGATGCTATGGGCCCAAAATGCAGTTATTATATATTTGAGCAAACATTAGACAAGGGGGAATTTGGCCACACAGGCCAAATTTATGATATCGAATTGCTTTGGAACTAAATGTCGTATAACAATGAAGGTCTTTCTACTGAAAAACTGGCACGGGCATTCGAAAACGGGGCGTTGCTCCACCTATATAAGCCAAATTTACGATACAGAATTGCTATAGACGTAAAAGTCACAGAACATTGAAACTCAGAATGTAGATACCATTTGGTGATGTCCTTCTACTAGAAAAGGTGACATGCATTGGACAAGGGGGTGTGTCTCCACCCGTACAAGCCAAATTTATGACACAGAAAAGCTATGGAAGTAAAAGACAAAGAACATAGACTAAGAATGAAGTTACTACTTGGTAATATCCTGCTACTGGGAAATGAAAAATGCAAAAAATTTACAATAGAGAACGCTGCTCCAAAAATAGACTCCAAAACTACTGAGCCAATTGAGCTCAAATTTGCGCAGTAACTATGGGGTCATTCATAAATTACGTTACCAATTTAGTAGAGAGAGAGAGAGGTTTTTAGATGTCCTACCATAAGTAACAAATGGGGGGAGGGGGTCTCAGATATAGTAATGTGACCAAAAATAAAAAAAATTGAAAAAATTTAAATTAATACAACCCAACATTTCAAACGATTTTCATCCTTACATCTTCATGTTTGACCGTCTAAATTGACTGTTAACTATTGGCAAGTGTAAAAAAAAAAATAAATAAATAACTGGCCATTTCAGCCCTTGAAAGGACTTTGACCTAGCTTCTTATGATCAATTGTGTTGTGCGTGTTATTAAGTTTGTACACAATTGACCGAGAAATGGATCTACAGGCTTAACGCCGACTCCGAATGGCGATGAACGGAATGTTCTTATTCGCAAGAAGCTTTACATGGCATTTTTATTACTCTCTGAGGTTTGCCATTGTCTGCAGAGAGGTGGCGGCCGTACAGAAAAATTATTTTAATTCAAATCATTTTCTGTTGCTGCTGGGGTTCGAACCTGGGTCTCCAGGTTCTTTGACATAGCGGCCACGCACTTTAACCAACTACGCCACGGACGGCACGCCATAAAATGTACAAAATGGAATTTTTTTTACATTAAGTATGGAAAATAATATCACTTAAATGACCTCCGTTTTCAGCTTCGCAATGATGGGCTCGTTTTAGAGCCTCTTCCATACTATCTTTCAAAGTTTGTGGCTGTAGCGTTCGAATTTCTGCAACAATGTTGGTCATGAATTCAAGGATTATCTCGGGTTTGTTCACATATACTTGCTCCTGCAAATAACTCCAAAGAAAATAGTCGGGTGCTGACAAATCTGAAATCTGAATTTCTGGAAATTATTCGCTCTGCAAAAATTTTACTTAAAAGTACCATTGTGTCTCGCGCAGTGGCTCCATCCTGCTGGAACCACATCTCAGGTCTGTTTTTAAAAGCAGAACGTAAAAAAGGTTCTATCATAACCCGATGCGGCTCTCCATTTACGGTTACAGCACTTTCACCTTCATTTTCGAAGAAGTAAGGCCCAATTATATTTTCAGATGTAATACCACACTATACTTTACACCTAACGGGGTGCAATTGGCGTTAATGAATGTATCATGGATTTTCAGAACTCCAGAACCTACAGTTCTGCTTATTAACAAAGCCATTCAAATGAAAATGGACTTCACCACACAATCAGATTTTCTATGATCTGATTATGATCAGATTTTCTAATCATAATCAGCTTTGATTATTCTTGTTCTTTGTTCAGTTGTGAATCTCTCCATTATTAATTCTCCAGGTGTTATTTATATAATCTGAAAAAATAAAAAAAATATAAAATATATAAACGAAAAAGTTATTAAACTTTTGACTTGAACCACACGGTGACTTTTTGCCCACCCTGTATTTCTGGAAACTTATTTGTTTGCCTCAAAGCAAGGATACTCCAAAGTCAAAAGCAATTTATATATAATAAGTAAAAATATCATCCCAAACATATGGGAAAAACTTTCACTTTTATTTAAACTTTCGCTTTTAGTTCAGTGGGTATTGTTCATATTAAAGCGTTCGGTCTCAGGGGTAGCATTTGTTTTTCTGTCTAGTAGCAAGTGAATTCTCATTGCTTCCTCATTCTTTCCTTTCTGCCTGTCAATCGTTCGAATCGAACACATGAGACCAAAATAATCTTCGTTGATAGAAAGTATTTAAGGGAAAATTGGAAAAATAATATCGTAAAGTATCGTAAAGTGTTGGAAAATTTTCAGGTAGGATTTTGACAAAATAATATGGAATGTAGAAAAAAAAAAAAATGTCAATTATGTTGTATTAAAATTCCCGAAATTAAGGTAGAAGAGCTCACTGCAAATTTGAGGTCTCTCGCGGCATTGCACTTTTCAACCATATCGACGAATATTTTTGGAACAAAATAACAGGGATAAATATTGAATAGTTATATTTTAATGTAAAAAAAAAATTTGCCTTTTTTAATTAAAAAAAAAAAATTCTTCATAGCCTTCTGAATCAAATTATGATAAAATAAAATAAGAAGAAATGTTTTATAACAACTCTTTTATTTTTTTTATAAATTTTGGACGCTTATTCTGACGATTGAAAGATTCAGAATTTGTATCACGACAAAGTAACCAGCAGTACTCGGAGAGCCTATATCGAATGTCTTTTCCTTTATATCGCACCTCAATTATTTTGATATCTTGGTGAAAACGTATGGCGCTCGTCACTAAAATCACCAAGATTGTGCGGGAAGAAATCTAAATGGTTATGGAGAAAATTAATTTTTAATTACATGTTAACACCCATCGCATAATACGCAGAAATCATTTCTTCGACAATTTCTTTGTAGTTTTCTGCTCTTTTATTGCCGAGGAAATTTTGGATAATGGCTATGTAACCTTTCCATGACCTTGCTTCTACTGGACTTAGCAAGCTCACGAACTTTACCTCAGTTATCAATTTGTTTATCTGCGGTCCATTGAAAACGCCTGTAAATGAAATAACCAATAATTTATATGAAAAACTATACATTTGAATGCCGATATATTCATTATAATTTAACAGCTTCGATTTTAGATTCGCTCAGGTTTGGAAAAATTCTTTGTAATATCTTGAAAGCTTCGCTATTAGTATCCAGTTCTCGAATGAAATTCCGAATAAGATCTAGCTTAATGTAAAGAGGCGGTAGAATAATGTTACACGACCCCACCAACGGTGTATGATCAATGCTAAACTGACCCAATTGAAAATTTATACGTGGATCCCATTTAAAGTTCTTGTAGTGGTATTCTTTTTTCCGTCCCTCCCAAACACATAAAAAGCATTGATGTTTCGAGAATCCTTTCTTACCACCAGTAAGTAGTGCAACCACTTTCAAATCGCAACATATTTTTCACTCATACTGACGGTAATTAATTACATCTAGTATTGTCTTCAAAAAAAAAAAATAAATAAATAACTGGCCATTTCAGCCCTTGAAAGGACTTTGACCTAGCTTCTTATGATCAATTGTGTTGTGCGTGTTATTAAGTTTGTACACAATTGACCGAGAAAGGGACCTACATGTTTAACGCCGACTCCGAACGGCGATGAACGTAATGTTCTTATTCTCAAGAAGCTTTACATGGCATTTGATTACTCTCTGAGGTTTGCCATTGTCTGCAGAGAGGTGGCGGCCGTACAGAAAAATTATTTTAATTCAAATAATTTTCTGTCGCTGCTGGGGTTCGAACCTGGGTCTCCAAAGTTCGTTGACATAGCGGCCACGCACTTTAACCAACTACGCCACGGTCGCCACAGTATTGTCTTCATGTTTTCATAATTTTCGGGCATATTTGTAGCGTAGGCAATGGGAATGGATGAATATTTATTCTCAATATGTAGTAGTATAGTAGTGGAATATGGGGATATCTTCAAACAATGCATCGATGTCTTTGCAATATCCTAAGTTTGCTCCGTCATTTTCATATAAAACAAAATGTTTGTTAAATGGATCAGCTTGGGCGCGTTTTCGAGCTGAGGTTATTTTGAAACCATCAGCAATCAAATTCCACTGTTTCAATGGGGAACCAATTATTTCTGCTGTCACTTTCGAAATGTTCGCATTGCGAACCAAGTCGTTAAAATCTGCTTGCGTCACAAAATGTGGAACTGTATAGCCTTATTCCGAAAGTGATGGCAAAAAAGATATAGTAGTTTCGACTATGTCGTAACACAAGACCTAGAATTATTCAATTCGCTTTTGATGGCATCTTTTTTAAAAAATATTTAGCAAAATATTTATTCCATACACCTGAGCATATGCCCTTTAAAAGAGTGCCGGAGAGGGTTAATATGTATCACTGACCCCCATTACTTTTGCAAAAGATATATTTTTGCCTTTGACACCTATTCCCTCCGACCACTGCTTAGGGGGGCTCCCATACAAATTTTATGGTTTTTGTATATTTATTCCATAGACCTGAGCATATGATCTTTAAGAGAGTGCCGGAGAGGGTTAATATGTATCATCGACCCCCATTACTTTTGGAAAAGGAAAATTTTTGCCTTTGACACCTATTCCCTCCGACCACTCCTTAGGGGGGCTCCCATACAAATTTTATGGTTTTTGTATATTTATTCCATACACCTAAGCATATGACCTTTAAGAGAGTGCCGAGAGGGTTAATATGTATGACCGACCCCCATTACTCAAAAGGAACATTTTTGCCTTTGACACCTATTCCCTCCGACCACTCCTTAGGGGGGCTCTCCCATACAAATTTTATGGTTTTGTCGATAAAACCGGAAACTGCCGATAAATAGATAGCAAATTTAAACAAGCAAAACAAATTTGTTCAATGCTACCAAGTTCAACAACCCATGTGGAGAGTCGAAATGTCAAAATTTCACTGTCGATAATATGCCCGGATATTTAATTGGCTGCGGAGTTTTGACATTTCAATAACAGATTCTGTTAACAAAGGATGCCCCTCAAAATTACTCAGAATTACTGGGCTACGCGATTGCCCCCAAAAGTATGCTTTTTTTTTAATTATAAGATTTATGTCTTCACGCTAGATGGCGCTGTCTTCACCGTCGAAAAAACCGGAAAACGTCGATAAATAGGAACCAAACTTAAGCAAACAAAAACATCAAATGTTGGCTTTATATTTCATGTAATTGTGTAAAATTTATATAAGTTAGAGAGTTCAAACATGAATTTTTCTCCCAGTGAGGATCAAGTAGACCAACAAGTGCTAACATCAACATTGTACGATCAGTACTTTAGGCACACCAAAGGCTCAAATTGTGATATGAATACCGACACCTGATCACTATCAACCACCCCGAGAACCACTTACCTCCGAGAATGACGTATTCTACGTCAAAATTCATACGGCGATGGATCTCTTGATGTAACAGATTCCATATTGAATTGATTGATTTGCAAGTCTTCTGAAGGAGCTGTTGGATGTTGTTCAGTACGTACCTTTGCCTTAATTATGGATTCCACGTAAGCGTATTCAATTTTCTCTCGTGTATTGTAGCGAAATCCAGTAGTTCTCGAATGCGAAAATAAAAGCTTCTAAATAATGCTCGGTTCGTCGAAGCCAAATAGTTGGTTGGACATACTTACAGCCCGATTCTGCGTATTTGATAAATTCACCTTATTGAATATTTATCAAGTATTGACTATTTATAAAGATTTGGTATTCTGTAATAGAAAAAAAAGCTCTTTAATTGATAAATTTGTCAATATCTCATTTGCTATTGATAAATTTATCAAGAGAGTTGTGGTTGCTCGTAGCAGGCAATATCAAGGTTAATATTAACATAATAATATTAATAATAATAATTATTTTCTACAAATTAATACACTTTTGTGGAACATAAGGAAAATAAAAGCAGAAATCGTTTTAATTATTGCTGCTGTTGTTTTTCGTATAACGAGTGTTGCTGCTTTTCACACTCCTCTCTTTGCTTTTCATGCACCTCATGCTGCTTCTCACGCTCTGCTCTCTGTGTTATGTTATTAATAAGAACAATTAGCTGTTAACAGGAATTCACCTCCTCTGGTGAATAACGAAAACTTTTTATTTATCAAGGTTGCTGTAGAATACTAAAAAAGCTTTCGCTTGATAAAATTCTTTACAAATTTTATTGATAAATTACTTATAAAGAAAACGCAGAATAGGGCGGTTAATATGATGCCGATTTGAATTAAGCAACGATAACAATATTCACAAACCCTATCTGGCACATACCATAAGTTTGGAAAAAACGCCAGAACAAAAAAGCCTTCAAAAGCGATGATTACACTTTTTGTTATGCTTCCCAAATAGTTTGCAGGCGCAAATAAGCCGAAAACATAATAAAAATTATTACGATGAGGACAATTCATATGTATTTAACCACAATTTTATGAAAACAAGTGTTTTGGACTGAATGAGGAAGTCTTTTGTAAAAAAAAACCAGATTATATGATCGGATTTTTGTTTTTATTATAAAAAATATCGTATGAGTCATGGTATAATTAATCAGGTAGGTGTGACAGTTTTCCACAGCGAACATGAATTGTCAAAATCATACAAGACAAAGCAAACAAAAAAAAAAAAAAAAAAAAAAAAAAACGAGTTTGACAATCCATGAACGATCTCGTGAGAAAATAGCCTGTTGTCAAACCTACCTGTATAATTGTATCATGGTATGAGTAAAACACAATTCTGAGTTTAAAAACCGTAAACGAATTGATCTAGAAAAACGGCCAGAAACGGGTATCGTTTTTTTAGTCCTACTTTCAGAATATATAAGTCTTGCTCATGTGTGCAAACATGTGTCGAACGGTGTAATGCCTCGTAAAGAAAATTGTCATATTGCGAAATGCCAACATTTACTCTCCCCCTTTGACAATTTTGAGAAAATATTATCATATTCTTCCTACAGATTTTTTTCGAGTATAGTGGATAATGATTTCTTTTAACATGAATATATTTTTTTCGTTTGAGAGGAACTGTTACGGATACAATTTTAATAGGAACAGCTGTTCTACTAATTCTTCTACTTAGTTCTGCTGATAAAAAATCGTAGACCCCTGCTATTGCCGACTGAGATAATGCGTTAAATAGCTTCTAAATCTTTAAAATAATAGAAATGTGGCAACGCAATCAATTAACGCATTATTTTTTGAGAAATTTCCTTTTGGTATAAAGTGAACCTCGCTATTCACTAGTAATTCACCACAACTACTAGTTAATTTTAGGACAGTCATGACTCATGAGCAGGAAATTAAATTGGTGGGCCAATGTTTTTTTTTTTTTTGTTAACAAGCACAAAATTGTCCTCATTATTGCTTTTGCTCATCGTTGCAAAAAACAAACAAGAAAAAAATTGTCAAAGCACTCCGACAAAACCGAATTTATATTTCTATATGTAACAAAATTGATGTGCAAAACAAAAACAAATCATGTGTGTTTTTGTGTTACACAAGCAACGGGACAATCATTTAAGCTCAACCTAGTCGAGTGAGGCTTTGTTTTTGCGTTTGCATGCAATTATTGTTGTTAAAGCGAGTTAAAAATTTGGTGAACGTCGGGTTTGTTGTTGTCTTTTTTTGTAGGTGTTGTTGTTTTTACAGATGTGCAAACACAAATTTGATAAAACAAAACAAAATTGTAGCTGGGCCAACTGGGCCAATTGTGCCTCTGGAAGGTCATGTCTGTTTTAGGACATCGATAGCTCATTTGATCAAATTCACAAGCCAATAATTTACTGAGCAACTCACAGATTACGCTATAGAAAACTAGAATTTTCCACCCAGCATGGGTGGAATTTTCTTCCACTCCAGTGGAAGAAAGCGAATTAAAATGTTAACACCTTCACTTTTTGTTAAGACTCGATTTCACTTACCATTTTTTTTTTCGCACCACGGAATATATATGAATATCGATTCTTGAATAAGTATGAATAAATAAAACTCTATAAGTAAAAAAAAAAATCCGTCGACTGATCGATTTAAATCGATATTTAACTAGTTATTTAATGTAATTTTTATTTGTATAAAAAATTGTTATGTCAGTTGTGAACATCATGTGCGAATTGGAGTGTTAATTATTTGATTTGTGATTCCGTTTGAAATAAATAAACTGTTGCTTTAACTCTACTTAAAATAATTAACTGCAAATAAATTTCAATCCAACAAAAATTATTTAAAATTACCTTTTTTCATTTTACGCCAAATTAGGGAGTGAGAAGAAGCAGTAAAGTACAATACAGAAAAGTCTTGTGTGGTTCAAAAAAGTTGGGTAGCAATTGCAATTTATTTTCATAAACTTTTTTCGTGAACGATAATATTGTCTCTCGAATAACATTCATCACTGTGTGGCGACCGTGGCGTAGTTGGTTAAAGTGCGTGGCCGCTATGTCAACGAACTTTGGAGACCCAGGTTCGAACCCCAGCAGCGACAGAAAATTATTTGAATTAAAATAATTTTTCTGTACGGCCGCCACCTCTCTGCAGACAATGGCAAACCTCAGAGAGTAATCAAATGCCATGTAAAGCTTCTTGAGAATAAGAATATTACGTTCATCGCCGTTCGGAGTCGGCGTTAAGCATGTAGGTCCGGTTCTCGGTCAATTGTGTACAAACTTAATAACACGCACAACACAATTGATCATAAGAAGCTAGGTCAAAGTCCTTTCAAGGGCTGAAATGGCCAGTTATTTATTTTTTTTTTTTATAACATTCATCACATCCAGCCATTGTAGGCATGTGCCTGAAATTGTCTGTAAGAATGTATGACATAATGAATTCTCTCGTTTGAATAGAAACAAATGGCTATTTAATGAAATTTCATGTGATTTGTTCAAAATCAAAGTTTGTACTGACTTAAAAAACACCCTTTACTTGTATGAAAATGTACATCATATTAGAAATTGCATTCCAAAAAAAAGACACTTATTATTTCTTTAAAATTTCAACACATTCAAAGTGTTTTAGCATAATTTCTTCAAAATTGTTTTATGGAGAAGTAAACGTGTTATCAAATTGTGAAATGTCATATATTTTAATTTAAACAAATAATCGAACTGCCATGAAACCACTGAATTGAAAGTTGACTAGGAAATATCATATATTTTAAATTAAAATAAAATTTAAATATTAATAAATTTAAAATGCTTAATTGAACTTCCAAGAAGCTATTGCGAGGAACATTAATCCTTCCTATTAAACACTTGTGCGAAATTTTTTCGAAACGCGTTTAGAGCACGTTAGAGGCTTGCTCTCGTATGGCAGCCTCGCTCTCTGCTTGCGCTGAAAGCTATTCGAAAAGTAGACTTGCTCTAAAAGTAATTGAAAATTGATTGTTAGAGCACTAAAGGAAATATGTAGCCATTTTTTCAGTTTCTTGCTAGCATATTTTTATTCATTTACCAATGTACTCTTTATATTTTTTTGGGCATTGAAAGTTGGGAGTGGCAAAAAAATATATTTTTTATTCTCCACACATATATATAGGCTCTATAAAAATCAAAAATAGAGCGTTTTAAATTTTTGTTTTATATGGGAGGTAGGTGTAGTTTTAGGTGGATCCAAAAATATTTTTGTATGCGATCTCAACTTCTACTTATGTTTGAAATTTTATTGGTGTATGTTAAATACTTCCATTTATTGACACTTTTTGTATGGGTCTCAACCACAGTGCGCCGCAGCGTCTGATACGATATTCACCATATGCACAATGCATAAATACTTTTTTTATTGATATTCACCATATCAATGCATTAATACTTTTTATAGCAATAAATGTGAAATAAATCATACTATAAATAACCTCGTTATAACATAATAACCTGGACGAACCTGTCGGGAAGCAAACAATACGAGCTCGCTCTCTCAAATTTAAATTTGCTTTCACAAGTAATGGGTGTTTTTTTTAGGGGTTTGTTTTTCGAATAGAGATAAAACTGGCATTTTGTGGTCAAATCTGGCAACTCTAATGTCATTTATGTTCAGTTTGGTTTGCCATTTCATCATGAACAGGTTGACAAAAGAACAACGCTTGCAAATCGTGCAAATTTATTTCGAAAATAATGGTTCAGTTCGCGAAGTTTACCGCAAGCTCCGTCCATTTTATGGTCGACATAATCGTCCATCAGAGCAATTAATTCGGTTAACCATGGGTCGTTTTCGCACTACGTTTACTCTATGTGATAATACGCATCCGCAGAGACGTCAAACAGTGCGCACCGAAGAAACAATTGCCGCTGTAGAGCAAAATGTTGAAGAGGACCCGAATGAATCGATTCGCCACCGTGCACAGCAATTGGAGCTTTGTCCATCAACTTTATGGAAGATTTTGCGCAAAGATCTTGGCTTGCGACCTTACAAGATCCAGCTTGTGCAAGAATTAAAGCCGCGAGACCATGCAATGCGTCGTGATTTTGGTGTATGGGCCGAAAATGAGATTGATCTCGATGCTGATTTTCATCGCAAAATTTTGTTCAGTGATGAGGCTCATTTTTGGTTGAATGGCTACGTCAACAAGCAAAATTGCCGCATTTGGAGTGAAGAGAATCCACATGAGATCCTTGAGACGCCATTACATCCACAAAAACTGACTGTTTGGTGTGCTCTATGGGCTGGTGGAGTCATTGGGCCATACTTCTTCCGAAATAATGCTGGAGAGTCAGTTACCGTTAATGGAGACAGGTATAGACCCATGATAACCGACTAATTTGTTCCCGAATTGGATGGCATGAATGTGGATGAGTTGTGGTTCCAACAAGACGGCGCTACATGCCACACAGCGCACGTCACAATCGATTTATTGAAGGAAACATTCGATGAGCGCATAATTTCGCGGAATGGACCTGTCAATTGGCCACCAAGTTCGTGTGATTTGACACCATTGGATTATTTTCTTTGGGGATATGTGAAGTCGCTCGTCTACGCCAACAAACCAGAAACGTTAGGGGACTTGGAGGCCAACATTCGTGGCGTTATTGCCGACATACGGCCCCATATGCTCGAAAAAGTGGTTGAAAATTGGACCTGTAGAATTGGCTTTATTCGAGCCAGCCGCGGCGGCCACATGCCCGAAATCATACTTAAACATTAATGGCATAAAATTATCCTTCCAATAAAGCCAAATTGATGGACATTAAAACGATTTTCTTGTGTTTTATTTCAATTCGAAGTTCTATACCTCTAAAAAAAAACACCCTGTACTTTAGAAGTAGTATCGAGGTAGTATTATGCTTCCACTCACAAGTTGAGAGAGGCATTCGGTCTCATCTTTGATTCAGAAGCTGTAACGATGCTGTGGTAATTGTTAGTAATGTAATTGATAGCTGGCATCCTGCCTCTACTTCTCTATAAAAACCATTTTGCGATATCTCTCAACTGACTCACCAAATTCTGAAAATGATTCTTTTGATCCCGTAAAAATTTGATTTTTTTAAAAATAGGCAGAAAGTTATTGACATAAACTTCTCCAACGTTTTAGGAAATAATATAATAAAGTTATAACAACAAATGAAATCATTAAGGAAATGAACTCCTTTGGAAATGTTCAATAGTATACCAAGGGAAATAATGCATATTATCATTATCCACGCCTGAGTATCAATTTTATTTAAATATTTACGTGGATAAATCAAATATTTTCCTTACAACTCGTTTTTTTCCCGTATTTGAATTTTATTTATACCACACACGTACACACATATTCCATACAAGCAAGCAGCAACAGCATCGCACACGTACACACATATTCCGACAAGCAGCAACAGCATCGCACTCTGTTCCTGCAGTTTATTTCTTTCAGTTGCAACCTTAGTTCTTATAATTCTCATTTCGTTTTTGTTGCAAGGGTAGTATAACAGGGATATTTGGCCGTACGTATGAGCGATTGCGTGCTGAAATAATGCAATTATGTAGGGTGGTGTGACAACTCGACATTTTCCCACGAATGTGTCGCACCGATTGTCATTTGCCTGCATATTTTGCTTTATTAGTTTGCTTTATTAATGCCATTAGCATGGTTACTTTATTTTCTTTTTTCGTTCTATAGTTTTATACTATTTTTGACATATGGTGTCATAATATTGCACCGACTGTCAAAAATAGTATAATATTAAGGAACGAAAAAAGAAAATAAAGTAACCATGCTAATGGCATTAATGGACGCAGCTCGTGAGAAATATTTGAATATATTGTTTTTTAATTTCAATATTTTTTATATAAATTTCCTTTAGATGTGATAGTTTTATTTTCAAATAGTAATTTTTAAAAGATATTTAAAAAAGTCGTGCATAATTTTAATATATTTTTTTATTATTTCTGTTTAAATATTTTAATATTTTATTTAATTAAAAAAGTTTTTAAATGAATTTAAAATATTTACGTAGTCGATTTATGCAAATGCGTTATTGGTGCAAAAATGACTCGCTTTTTGGATAAATTAAAAAAGTTTTTGGATAAATTTAATATTTTTTTCCCTTAGTGTAGGTGAGTCCGTGTCAAAGTGCACACGCTTCTAACATCATTATTTTTTAAAATTTTGAAACTCTATGGATGGACAGTTATCCTAAAAAGTATTATATATGCGTACCTTTATTTTTGGATTTTTTTTTATTATTATACTTGTATAAATATTAAAATATCTTAAAAAAAAACTACAAGTTGTGCATGTATTCAAACAGCTGTAACTTCGAAACCATAAATCGTACAGAAAAACAACCAATCACTCATTTATTCAAGAATAAAAAGAAATAATTGAAATGTGAGTAACATCACCAGCACCTACATCACTGTTTATGTAAAAAAAAATAAAAACATAAAACAAAAAAAGAAATGTGTGGTTTCATAAATTATTGGCTTTATTTAAATATTAATAGATTATTTGCATATTAACAGGTATCATTTTGGATGTTCAGTGCTATTAACATAAAAAATATAAATTTTTCGGTATAAAAATAGAAAATATTGTGTGGGCATTTTTTAAAAAATTCGTTCGAAATAACAATTGCTTGACGCCCAACCTTAAATTATGTGTACGTCTTTAGAACTGATGCCTTACCACGACACTTTATTTAAAAGGTAAAATATTTGTTGCGCCGACCATGAAAAATGTGACTGAAAATTTAAGGTTAAAAAAAAAAATTAGGGCCGGATTAAGGTTGGTGGAGGCCCCGAGGCCAGTTATTGGTGGGGCCCCTAACAATGAATGTAAAAAGTTGGTTGCACATAAGCGCATGAGTTATTATTATACCTTTAATTAGATAATTTTTGTTATGTTTAAAATATTGAATTAGAAAAGTCGTTATTTGTATTATAAATATCGTTAATGACAATCACCAGAATAGTATGATATGAGTGTTTTTTATTTAGAAGTTTTACGAAATTTAATCGAAGCGAACACTTCGAAAAGATTTTCGAAAGATAAATTACGAACAACGTAAATTCCTGTGCTCAGAATCATTAAGCTGGAAAAACGTTTCTGTCTCATACTCGTACGCAATCTATTTTTGAGCAGTTTCATTTTGGAGAATGATCTCCCTCTACTGCAATTGGTTACCATCATGGACAAGTTTATGCAAAGAACTATTTCAGCACTTACAAAATTTGAGCGAAGATTGTTCTCCGTTATTATGAGATAAAGAAATTGTGCTCCAGATTCTCCGATTTTTCGTTCATAGAGCCTTGCAAGCTCGGTGAGTTCAACCAGTTCATTGCCAAGAATCAATTCTACATTTTCTGGGTAACAATCAACAAGATTTTTTGCTTTTGCGTTTAACTCTTCAGTTGTAATCGTTTGCAGATCATCAAAGAATCCGAACCATTCGCAAACAACTTCATATGCTGTGATTATTGTTGATAAAGACGTTGTCAGCGAGTCTACAACTGGAAGAAAAGCTTCAACGCAGAATTTATCGCTTGGTGACAGCGGGACACAAGACGTTTTTTGTCCCCGATTGGCTGGAGTCTTACGTTCGGTTTTTGAGCTCTAAAATTTGTATCATAGTTTTCTGTTTTCACCAATTGCTTTGCTTCATTTTCATACGTTTCGAATGAATCCCTTTTCAATTCGACTTCAGTGCTTTGACAGCGGTATTAAGTACCATCGTGGAACATTGCATGTATTGGCTTTTAAATTTTTGTATACACTGCAGTTTCAAGGCGATCCATTTTTCAAATAAGTCCGAGAGCTTCATTCTTAACAATAGCCTTTTGATTTTCGTATTATTACTGCTCTGTATTATTTCCCGTTATGTTGTCAGTCTCTAAGCGCAAATGCAACAAACACTTGTGATACGTTCTGTTGTTTACTCAGAAAATAAGATGCGAATTCAAAACAATATTTTCTGCATTTTGATAAATAAGACAACTTTTCTTGAATCCTCCTCAAATTTTCTTTTCCGATTTATTAAAATATTAAGAAATATTATTTTAAAATAAACCTTATTTTTCTCCGAGTTTTGATAAATAAGAAATGTTTATAAATAACTCAACGAAAATTATCTCTAATAAAGTAAAAAAAGCGGCCAATGAATCTGAGAATTTCTTAACCTTCAAGCGAATTTTGTGTCAATTTGGCCCATAAAAAAATTTTAAACGCGTCTTTCTCCGTTTATTTATGCTCAAATCAGTTAGATATTTTGGCTCAATGTGTAAATCGTATACGAATTTTATGAATTTGACATGAAATATATCCACTCATGTCAAATTTGGCCTATACAAAAAATTTCCCTAATTAGTATTTTTAGGTCAAATTGACACAGCATTGATCGCGTGATTTTTTACGTTGTGTTTTCATTCTATCTGTCGTAGAAAGTGTTAGATCAGAAAGTTCTGAGCAACAGCAACAGCAGAAACAACTACAGCCGCTCATCCATGCACCAAAAACACGCAAAAGAGTACGTTGCCATATGTGCCCACCTCTACCCAATTCAAATAAACACAGCGATGTGATAAATGAGTGAAGTACGTTTGTCCGGATCATCGCTTCACAACTTGTGAAAGTTGCTGCACATCAATTCAGTTTTCGCACTAAATAAATCCAAAAACACATTTTTTATTTAATTTGTTCCTCAGCTTTCCTATGCAATTTCCACTTGGGAAGTTTTCAGTATGTTTTTTATGCACTTTCAAGTTGGGTCAATAAGACCCAAAAATTCTTTTGTGTTTCTAATTCCAAAGTTTACTTGAAGGTTAAATGAAATAGGTTTGTTTTTTTTTTAGAAAATAGCTAGGACGAAATAAAATGTGTTCCTACACTAAGGGAAAAAATATTAAATTTATCCAAAAACTTTTTTAATTTATCCAAAAAGCGAGTCATTTTTGCACCAATAACGCATTTACTTAAATCGACTACGTAAATATTTAAAATTTATTTAAATACTTTCTTAATTAAATGAAATATTAAAATATTTAAACAGAATTTAAAAAAAAAATATATTAAAATTATGCACGAATATACTTAAATATCTTTCAAATATTTACTATTTGAAAATAAAACCATTGCATTCAAGGTAAATTTATATAAAAATATTGAAATTGAAAAATTTTTTATTTGAATATTTCCCACGAGCTGCGTCCATTAGAGGTGGGTAACTCAGTGCTGTGCTATGGCACTGTGCTGACTCTCTGCAGTGTGCCATGTGTGCTAGCACACTACATTAACTCACATAGTGAGTCACGATGAAGATCAGCACGTTTGCGCTTAAAGTGTCTATTATGTATTGTGTGACACTCAGTAGTGAGCATGTGTGCTAGTACACTACGTTGACACACATAGTGGCACACCCAGTAAAGTTGGTTTTTGTTTCACTTTGGCTCACTTGCTATAATTGACAATATGCAATTTGTTTTATAGCCTATCCGCATTGAGTGCAACAAGAACCGAGTGCCAACTGTCAGTTTTCATTTACATCAGTATTAACCCCGTACTACACACGCTTGTGATGCAACCTTCGTCTTTTTACGTAAACACGATAGAGTAAATGAGACAAATACGGTTGCTGTGGTCGCAGCTGATTTGCATGTATTTCTCATGGGACGAATATTCGATTGCTTTTGCTTTTCGACTGCGAAGTGCTTTTTTCGACTGTGGCACAATTGTGTTAGCACAGTGTGCTGACTCCTAAGGGTGCACATGTGCTAGTGAGTCAGCACACCAAAAATTGTGCTATTACCCATCTCTAGCGTCCATCAATTGCCATTTGGTGGTATATTTTATTTAATTTTTTACTTTTTTCGTTCTCTAATTTCTATTATTTTTGACAGTTGGTGCAATGTCAGGTCACCAAATGTCAAAAATAGCATAAACTATAATAGAAAAAGTAAAATAGAGAATAAGAAGCAAATTATGCAGGTAAATGACAACCGGTTTAAGATGTTCTTGAGGAAATACCGAGTTGTCACTCCACCCTACATGATTTCATCATGCATCACCATCGCACTCACAAATCGTATTTGCCAAAAATCCAGGCTATATTACCCATGCAACATTAACTAAATGAGAACTATAAGAAACCTGCAACTGCAAGAAATATACTGCAGGTTCAGAGTGCGATGCTGTTGCTGCTTGTCGGAATATGTGTTTACGTGTGTGATGCTGTTGCTGCTTGCTTGTATGGAATATGTGTGTACGTGTGTGGTATAAATAAAATTCAAATACGGGAAAAAAACGAGTTGTAAGGAAAACATTTGATTTATCCACGTAAATATTTAAATAAAATTTATACTCAGGCGTAGATAATACTAATATGCATTATTTCCCTCAGTGTACCAGACCATTTGACTTAAAACTAGTTAATTTTCGTAATTTAAAATTTCATAAAATTTTTTTCTTATTAATAGAAAAAATGTCCTTCCGTGTTCGTATGCAAGTATGCAACATAATGTGAGCTATCTGAGCTGGTTTTATTACGAGATATATAGTACAATATACATCAGGAATCCACACAATAATCGGGGCTTCTTTCTATAATAATTCTATTGAGTACTCGATTCGACATGGGTAATCCGGCCCTGGGAATAATGCTTAGCATTGGGCGCCGCAACAAGACATAATTCGCATGTAGTTCATGAGGATGTTTACGTAGGTGTTTAAATAATAATAAAAAAAAAATATGAAGTATAAAAAAAAAAAAAAATAAATATAAGTAAATAAATGAAACTTTTGATCGCTCCATCCTCAAAATTAGCCTCGCATAATTCTGTGATCAATCAAGCATGCATATGTTCAACCAAAAGGGTCAGTTTGTCCAGAGTTGACGAATTTTGAGCTTTTAAAACGTAAACACACAAAGTTGCATTTGTTTGACTTTTTTAAATTATTGCAGCAACCTAAATACTTAGAAAGAGTTGAATAAACTGCAAATTCATGGTAGACCATAAGTTTTATGTTCTAGAGTTGAACGTACACGCAAAGAAAAAAAACGTTTATCGCCAGTTTGCCGCAAACAAACTTCGTTTGTCGTGCTTGAAATCGTTTATTGCAAACGTTTCAACAGTTGTCATAAACGTTGAACGAAAAATAAACAAAATTTTCAGTTGTGAGAAACGAGTCATTTAGTTGCAGGAAATGAATTTCGTTTGTCATAAACGCGAGTGATTTTAAAATTGCTGCAATTGAAAACTTCGTTTTTCCCAACTGAAAATTTTGTTTATTTTTCCCTTCGTTGTATAAACATAACGCTTAGAGCTTAGAGTTACTTTTTGGACAAGTTGTTACTATATAAGGAAATTGGTAGTTTGCTTAATACGCGGACGAAGATAGCAACAGAGGTGGAATCCATAAGAAGACGGACGGACATAATGAGAAAGATTATTAATATAATAAATAATAATGACAACTGAATATTCGTTTGAGGCAAATACAGCTCGCAAACGAAGTATAGTTGGTGAATTTTTCAGTTGTGGTAAACGAAAAATTTCTTTGCGTGTACTTTTTAAATATTTGTATAGACTGTAAAAGAACTATAAAAGGATAAAATTTTTTGCACAGTTGAATTTTAACTCGGCGCTTGTTTATCATTTTGGGGGTAATAATAATTTATTTGGAGTGACATTTAGCGACTTTGACAAACCCACAAACAAACACTCTGACCCATTTTATTGTGTGAGGATGTGTGTGTAAGTGTGTGTGTCGAAGTGCACCAATTTTATCTCAAACACATTAAAGTTAAGCCCAAAATTGCACGTTCTGCACATTCGAACAACATTCCATAAAATAAATTCTCACACACACACTTACACTCAGCGCTGAAAATAGCAACAAATAATGTCACACAAAATAATGTAATGCACTGAAAGTTATAAATTACATAATAAACCACCAGCAACCAAATAACAACAACAACAAAAACAGCTGCGGAAAACATAGACACTTATAAAATAGCGCATCATAACTCAGCATTATTAGGTGGTCATGAGAGAAGGATGTGAAGGATTCACGGGGGAGAACAAGTTTTTATTTTTTGTTGCATTTTTATAGTTGTGAAAAGATTTTTCCCGGTGGCAATAATTGCAACAACAATGACTTTGAAGAAGTTTTTAACTTTGAAAGTTTTTTGAAGATGTTCGGGACTTTTTTTTTGCTTTGAGGAAAATAAGTCGCATTTTGTGATGTTGGAATTGACTTAAGTAGTTTTCCATGAGCACAGAAAAATAGGGCAGTAGCCCCCTTCATTATGTAACACGAAAAAACATAGGTATCAAGGATACAAAAATTAACGAATTGGTCATTTCAGCCCTTGAAAGCACTTTGACCAAGCTTCTCATGATCAAATTTTGTTGTGCGTATTATTTAATCGTTTTTACACAAATGACCGAGAAAAAAACCGAGCCTGACCTACTACACCGAGAAAAAAAAAGAATTGTAAAATCACCCACGTCGGGCTTGGGAAACGATGGTACATTTACATTAAACAAGCGTTTCCTTTAAGGGCCTCATAACGCTATTATTTTATTAATTTTATCATGTGGGCAAATATGTCAAATGTCAAAATGTTTATTGTCGTTTAATAATCTTTACAGTAGCGCCAAAAGTCACAGAGTCATAATTCCATGGAACGTTTTTCAATTCACTGCATTTTCACTGCAATAAGCAGTTGCTTCCGTGTGACAAGGCGCCCACTGTTTTAATTTTTTTATTTTCGTTATGCGGACCAAAGAATAAACCTTTGCGGACGTTAAAATATTTACTAATAGGTGGGTAAAATAAAAATGTACACTTCTAATAGGTGGGTTTTAATTCCATGCAACAAAATTGCCTTCGATTTCGTTCTTGGAGCGGCTTTCTACGCAACCTCATAACATCATAAATTTTTGTCTATTTTTGTCATAAGGTCTAAGGACCTGCCTTTACTAGCATAAAATATTTTTAACCGTAGCCCATTATCTTAGCACGTAATAATTCCATGCAACAGAATTGCAGTTAAGTTTCTCAAGCAGCTCCCTTTTCATCCCGATGACGACTTTAATTTTATTTTTTATTTTTGTCATAAGATCAAAGAATGAACCTTTATTGTCGTACCATAATTTTTATCATAGAACCTTCATATATTCAGCGAGTAATAATTCCATCTAATTATTCAAGTTTTTTATTCAAGCAAAATGAGCTGCAAATGTTAAAATGTTTGAGAAAAATTGTTGAGAAAATTGTTTCAAAACGAAAAAAAAAATTAAATATACAAAAAAAAAAAATTTTTAATATACTTAATAAACATTTCATACTCTTAAAAAAAACTTGTTAAACTCCATTCTGCTGCTTTTATCTAAACCCAATATCCAAAAGCAACCCTTCCTTATGCTTAATTTAAGCGAAACACTCAGGATAAGTCTGTGTTACAAGGATCTTAAGCTTTAAATCATCCACTTTTATTGGAATGTAGTTAAACTTGAACAGCTTAGTGTAAGTAGAATACTCGACAACAACAAAATGAGTCAAGTTCATAGAATTCCAAAAGTGACGAGTTTTTTATGGCACCCTCTTAACGCTTTTCACAGTACTTTGCCTTTGATGTGGGTGTGTTAAGAAAGTGAGCTCAATTTAATTTTTTTGTGGGCGTTGTAACAGTTGTAAAACGTTTGTCGCATTTGATAAAAAAATTGCTTACGCAAAAAAGTTTACTTTTTCTTCTTTCCTAACTGCAGCAATTTTCATGGCTTATTTCATGATAATCTTAAAAAGCTACCATCTAAGGGTTCTTCCAGAGCGTCAGTCAGTTATGACAGATAGATTTAGCAAGTTAGCAAAACTTCAAAATCGCAAATTTTTTATTGCATTAAATAGGATGTTGTTGTTATTTAAACATTTTATTTTTGGTTGTACTGCATGTTTTCTTCAAAACATTTTTGTTGTCGTTATACATGTCGATGTTCTTGCTATTGTTGTGGAAGTATGTTCTATGTGTTTTTTTCTATTTTTTTGTGTTTTATTTGTATTCTTCTTGTTAATTCTAAAAGCTTTTCCAATAACTTCATGGAACAACGTTCTTAACTCTACGTGACTTAAACGCATAACTTTGCAGCTTTCACTTAGTTTAAGTCGATTTGTCGTTAGTCAACAACAGTTGTCGTTAGAAATATTGTTATTGTTGTTGTTATTATTTTGTGCTTAATTTTTCATGACTCTAATCAAAATGTTTTGACATGATAAAAACATGTAAATTGTTAATATCTGCAACTAGAGGCCAAGAATCCTAGCGTATCATAGAATAACTTGTTAACTGCCACTGGCGACCGGCCATAATCATTGTAATGGAATATTTTGTCATGGCCCAATTTTGCTAAATACTCTTTTCGATTTATTTCTTATTTGAGCAAAATAACGAGAAGAGATGCTTTGATATAAAATGACTTCAAGGAGTGTGAAAACTTCTTGTTCAATTTTGCGTTCATAGTTATTGCTTTACTTCGGCTAAGATACCAGAGGGTTCATTGAATAATTATGCGATAAGTTTGACAAGCAAACTGTTTAAAATTAATCAAAAAATTGCGAAAATAACACTAAAAAACCAAAGTATTTAACTTAGTCAATGTTCAATAAGAGTTATCTTAACTCTAAGATAACGAACAGGAGGTGTTGCTGTTCAAAAATATACCTACATATTTCTATATCTTCTATATCTTCTTCTTCTTCTTCTTCTATTATATAAAACTAAAGTGAACATTTTTTGTTGCCGCTTAACTCCAAAAGTACTGGGTCGACTTTTATAAAATAAGTTTTAAAATATCACATTTGTGCTGCAAAAGGATATAGGAATATTTTCTTTACGAAATTTTAATAATAAGTATCTATAATTAAAGTGTAAAGTTTTTAAAAAAATCATCCACAATGTCATGCATTGCTTTATTGCTAACTTTCATGCGTTTGTGCTGCGAGAGATTAAAAAAACTCTATGTTGCTCTCTACTCTACTCTCTTTGTTCTCAGAAAGAACAAAACAACAAAAAAAAGCAAACAAATACATAAACCCATGGTATAATAATACAAGGTAGCATTGACAGTTGCTTGGGAAATCATATACTGTCAAAAAATATACTCAAAAAGAGAGCGCTCACAATCCGCCATTGAAAACACAAGCAATGTTGAAAACGTTGAAGTGCAAAAAACAACAACCACAGCAGCTGCTGATGTATTTCCACAAAAAGCTGTTTTTGACAGTTTATGTTTTCCTGTTGAAGAGAAAATAAGCAGTTGTCAATGCTACCATGTATTATTATACCATGACATAAACCTACATACTTTGCTGTGCTTAAATCAAAAGAACCAACTTCACCACACCAATTGCTAAGTGGATCAAAGTAGAATCTAAAACAGTGTCGGCCAAAAAAATACATACACAGTTCTTTCTGTTTTGTAATAGTGTGCGCCCAAGTGAAAGCAAAAAATATCTCTTTGGCTAACACTGTGAAAATTTTACTTAGCAGGAGGCTTAAAGAAATTTTTAATTATTATTATTAAGCGGCATTCTTAATGAATGCAGGTGTATGAAAGTGAATTGAAATTAATGAAATTTCTTACTAGGTAAATAATGTGCAATATTATTTATTGTGTAGGGGCTTCGTTATTTATAATAATTAATAATAACATTAATATTAATACTTTATTAATAATATCAATATGCATATATTTATTATTAATATCAATATTACATATTTATTTGGAAAGTAATCTTTTACTAATAACATTTTACCTACTCTTAATAGTAATAAAATTACTTATATTGCATATTACTTCAAAATTAAAAAACACTGGTAGCGCACCCTCCTTTCTTCTGACAAATTAAGCTATCGCTTCTCCAAAAAAATTTTTAAAGAAAAAATATTCTTATTCCCACATTTGGTTGAACATTTTTTTTACGTGTAAGCATTTAAAATTACGTAATAAATTGCGCACATGCGTTGCATAGAAGCCATGAACCAAGAAATAAAGATCATGCAAAGAAAAGAGCCGCCATATTGTAAACAAAACAAAGCTGGTAGGTCTGACGTCATCGGTCACAAATTGTTTTGTTTACGTGTAGCGATTATATGTGAAAAATTATTTCTTGAAGTTTTAAAGAATTATTAGTTTTTATAATTCAGTAATTTTTTGTGTTTTCTATAAAAATGAAGTGTGCTGTAGCGACGTGCAATAATTGCAACAGCAAAAAAAATTACTTTAAATTTCGTTACTGCATGAAAATATAAACAAACAAAGTATTCAAACACTTTTTTCGAGAATTAAACTTGTTAATTTTATAATTTTCCACTTTTATTTAAGTTTTCACATGTTTTGCATGAAAAAACGTATGCAATATAGCTTTTTTTGTGACCGATGACGTGGCACGAAAAAAATACTTTTTTCTCGCACTGCTGATTGCTTGATCTTGTCTTGTTGGTTCATGCATAGAAGCGTAGTATTGACTAGCCAAAAGCGAAACATCAACTGAGCGCTCTTGCTACGAATAATCGCCAGCGGCGGTGTAAAAGCACGACAGCCAGTTTTATGTCGGTGTATAAACACGAAGTTTCACGAGGCACGCGTGCATAGGCGTCGGCCGACACTGATCTTAAATGTTGAAAATGAAGTGGCCCAGTGGGCAAAAGCAGGGCTTCGAAGCGCTACTTGCAGGCCTTCATATGGATTTTGAAGACCTTCCGCACTTATATCCAAGCCCATTAACTTTTTTATATGAAACGAGCAAATTTTCTAGGCCTTCCTCTCTCGCGACTCTAAAGAGGCCTGCCAGAAGCTCTTTTTTGAGAATGCATGTTAAAAGCCCTTCTTTATGAGGGCTTATAAAAGCACTCTCAAGTTAACTAAAAATAAAAAAAAAAGTGCAGTAAATTGTTTTTTGTTTTGCAATTTCTATTTTGAAGTGAAACTTTCTTAGGTCTCTTTTACTTCATTTCGTCACACGATAGAGAAGAAAGATATGTTTGATAGTAGAGAGAATGAGAGAAATATATATAGTGTATATATATGACTGATTAACTTCTTTGTCACCGCTGAGCGTCGAACCGGCGACCTCAAGATTTCAAAAACAACGCCTAATCTATTGAGCTAAATCCTCCAATTAATCAAATTGCTGTAGATGACCACTTTATGTTATGTTTTACTTCTTTTATGTTTTGCGTTGCACAGAAATAAAAAATTTTTGAGCCCCATCCATAGGAAGGGCTTCTAGAAGTGCTCATTGGTACAGCGATATTAGGAGGTATAAAGATGCCAATGGTAGTAGTCTTAGCATGCCTTCTTTTGTTAAGGCCTAGTATAATTGCCGACTGGGGGACTTCAGTATGTTATCAAGCAATCTCTTCTTCCAATCATATTTTCTTACAGAATTTTGTGTAAAGGTTATATTTTCAGATGAAAGAAAAAAACCACCTTATTATTGAGCTGATCCATAATTTTGGAACAGGGTGTATCAACGTTTTTGTATCGAGGAGTCCAAATTTTTGGTCTAAAGGTCATTAAAGTCAAAGACCCCGTACAAGTAAAGGAAGAAAATTATAATCGAAATATATACAAGGGCAATTTGATAAGTCAGTGAGTTTTTAAATAAAAAGTAATTTTTATTTAAAAAAAAGCGTTTTATTTCTCAACAAAGTTTCCTTTTAGATCGATACATTTAGTCCAACGTTTTTCCAATTTTTTTTTATTCCTTCCAAATGATTGGTTTTATCAAGGTCCTCAAAATAGCCATCTGTTTCAGTGTTGATCTTCTCATTTGACCCAAAACGCTTACCATCGAGCCATATTTTTAGGTTTGGAAATAGGAAATAGTCGCAGGGGGTTCAATCTGTAGAATATGGTGGATGGGGTAAGAGTTTGTAGCCCAATTCATAGACTTTTGCCATTGTGACTAAATACTTGTGCGCCGGTACATGGTGGAAGAGAACTTTTTTTCGCCAAATGAGGTTACTTTTGCTTCAAAGAATATGCCCTTAGGTGGCAAACAGCAAAAGTTGTGAAGGATTGGATTAAAAATAAAAAAACTAAATAATTTGGATTGGCTGACTCAAAGTCCAAACCTCAATCCTATATTCATTTATGGAATGATGTGAAAGTCAATCAAAATTTTAAAAATTTAGATGAGTTATGGGATAGAATTGAGAAGGCTTGGTACTCTATTTCGAAGGATAGATTACATAAGTTTATGGAGAGTATGGAACGAAAATATCAGATTGTTTTGGGGAATTCAGGATACAAGCTTAAGCATATTCGAGAACCCATCTTTAAATCATAAAAATTCACAAAGATTTTCTTTTTTTCCCCTGAATCTAAATTGTGCTTTTTATATGTACACCTTAACTAAGGAGTGATTTTAGATATTTTCATTTATTTTGTAATATTTCATTTTACTTTCAAAAAACTACTGATTTTTGCCAAATACCTTTGAATAAATTTTTGTTTTCCCTATTTTATTTTATTTTATTTGACTATTTGTATTTTTGTGCTATTTGTGTGTCTACGTCTATATTTTACTAAACCTACCACTCTTCCTTATGAGCGTTACAAATGAAGTGACATACTTAATATACCCCGTGCACAGTAATCGTTGGGGCAAAACAAGAATTCTCAATAATTCAACAACTAAGGAGAACAATATTTTCAATAAGTTCATCGTTACTTAATTTAAAATTTTCATAGTTTCAAGTTATAATATATCTTAAGAAATCAATAAAGATTGTGAAATATACACAAAAAAAAAAAAAAACATAAAAATATATATAGACATGCTGACAATGATAATTCCATTATAATTTATTACTCGATTATTTATTTCCTGGAATGAGGGATTCACGCTTAAGAATAATTTAAAAATATTTTCCCTTTTCCTCAGAACGGACCTAAGTCAACTTATAAATGTAAGAAATTTATTTTTATTCCTGAGTAGAATTAGGAAGCGTCGCTTATTCTGGCCGTCGTTTTTGTGTTAATTCACAAAAGTCACATGGCGCCACACGTTCAAAAAGCTTGCTACAGCTAATTGTAAATCTGTGCGTGTATTTATTTTGTGTGTGAACAATACTCAATACAAGTTGTTCTTGCAGATTTTTAAGCGTTCCATGTAAGGCGTTCATTTTTTTTTATGCATAAACGTGTCTTTTATGATGTTCTTAGGACATGGGCACACACGTACGAAGTTAAATAAGACAGTCAGTCGGGAGCAGAGCTAAATCTGAGCTTTCTTGATGAAAATATTTTGCTTGAAAAGTTTATTTGCTATTTTCTTGTAGTACTTTGTCAAAAAATAGTTTAAGGGGAGCAACGCAGCCAGAGGCCGAAAAAAAAGGTCATGTTTGTGAATTTTTTTAAGGAAACCTATGGGATATTTTTGAATGATTGTTTTTATACCTAAAAATATACACATTCAAGAGTATTTTTAGTTTTTTTTTTATTAAAAAAAATTTAATATTAAGGTCGATACAGCAGTTTTTGTAGAGCGCTCTGAAAAAAAGGTGAAATGCGGTGACCAAGATTGCTCCTCCTTAATTCATCTGAAACAAAACAATGAAATATATTATTAAAGTAGATACTTAAAACTCGTACTTGTCATAGCCGTTTTTGAAAATATTGATTTTTCACAAAATGGCGGACTTTCAAACGTAAAAAAACGATTTTCGACCAAAAATTCGTCATAGTTTTGCCTATAAAAAATGAACGAAGCTAAAAAAAAAAAAATCCTATGACAAGTACGAGATTATTATGTGTTCAATAAGCCTGCAAAAAAATCAAAACGATCGCTTCACTGAGCTTTGAGAAATCTTGGTCACCGACTTTGAAAACATGGTTTCGAGAAAAACGCGTTTGAAAATAAGCGCCAGCACTGCGCGCTCTAGAAGGCGGTTCACTCAGTAGGCTATAACTTTGTTATTTTTTGAGATATTAACTTGAAATTTTCACCAAATATTCTTGAAACTTAAGGCTTTAAGAAAATGCAAAAAAAATTTTTGAAAAAAAAAAAAGTTCTGACTGCGTATCTCCCCTTAAGAACAAAAATAAGAGAGTAAAAACTTTTCTAGGTAACTTTTAGGCACTCAAAGTGTAGCAGCATAGATGGTGATGGTTGTGTAACGACAGTTGAAAAGCAACTGAGTAGAGCATAGAGAGAGCTCGGAAGAGATACAGTTGCGTAAAGAAATAATGCACTTTACCTAAAAGTTTTCAGCTGTTATTTGTTGTTGTTATCGCATCTTTATTGCATTATTTGACTTTGCAGTTCTTTTTACTCGTAGTTGTTCAACTCTGTGTATTGTACATTTTTTTTATTCTTCTCTTATTCTGAGCTTTTTCAAGTGTTCGCTCTGCTTGCCGTCGGTAACTTTTGCTTGTTTTTCTTTTAAAGATTTGTGAGGAAAGTTGTTTTAAGTTTAGCTTTTGTAAAATTTCAAATACATTAAACTTTAACAAAAGTATCTTGAGATATTTTGTGGAGTGTTGATAGTGAAAGTATTTTATGTCAACAAAAATAAAGTTTATTTTGAGGAGCTTAATATATATAACTTTGCTACTTTAAAAATGGCTTCGCTCAAAATGTTTTCTGCTACTTTTTTTTAAAATTATAATAGTGGTTAAAATTTTAAGAATATTTTATCTACGAAATACGTAAATTCATCATATAACAGAAATACGAAAAATTATGTGATTATTTTTACTCGTGCGTGTATAAATGTATGTATCTTTAACCGATTCGAGAGTTTTTTTATAGAATGAAAGCTTATACTTTTTTATATTATAAAAAATATAAAGTGGGGGTGTTAAAACCATTTATAACTTTCTTCTTTCTTTTTGTTTTTGTTTTTTTTTTTTTTGTTTTGAAACAGCAGAGAATGATTGATTGACTTATAATAACAGTGTTTTTTTTTTATTTTTTTTTGTTTTGCTATTTTTCTGAATTTATTGTACCTAATTTCTTCGTTTACAAATGCAAACACTCTCCCTCCGCCACATAAACACAACACTCAAACTTAAATTAACCACAAGTGATTCATCATACAATGAAGGGTTAATTTTTTTTGAATGCCATACTCTTCATAACCCGAAGAAGATGGAAACAATAATAATAATGAGAAGGATTTTTTGTATACTCTTTGATTTACGAAAAGAAATTTGAACTCATTTATGAATACGAACAACTTCGAAAATGGCTCGAAAAAAGTTAAAAATAGAAAAGGTGAAGATGACACTGATTCAGCTAGTATTCCTAACTAGCTGAGTATTCCTAATGAGTTATGGAACTTTTACTTGAGCTATGAGTACTTGGTATGATTCATAACAATAGGTTTGATGTTGATGAGTATTTGGTTGCACTCTGACGTTCGATTTACGAATCAAACATTGAACTATGTGTTACTTTCTGTAGCAAGAGTGCTTCGAGTGCTGGTTGTTGTTTGATGTGTACGCACTACTACTCAGTTTTGAATGAATCACTACAAATCACAAAAACGTGACTCGTTGCAGATCACTGATGCATATGCGTCACATTAGGCGGTTCTCATGACGCCGTCAATTTTTTTTTTATTCTTATCATGTGCCCGAAGACCTTACCTTAATTTTCTCAAAATTTACCGTTACGTTAGTAAAACAGTAAATAACACAGTGTTAAAATTCCATGCAACGTTTTTTCATGGCTGTAGCATTTCTACTGCATTATGTGGTTTTCAAGCATTTATGGTAACTCACCGAGAAAATCATCAATGCAACACCGATGCATGAATGTTGCATTGTCGATCTTTGAGCGGCTACCTCTGTGTCCCCATGACGTCAGAAATTTTTTGTCTAATATTGTTGTGAGGGCTTAGAACAGGCCTTTATCATATTTTTAATTCTAGCACTAATACTCTGAGAGTGATAATTCCATGTAACAAATTTTCAGTTGCGTTGTTTAGGCAGTTCCCACCGCGTCACCGTGACGTTTTTAATTTTTGTTTTGTTTTTATAATGAAGTGAAAGGAAAAACCTTTATCGTCGTACCCTTTTTTAATCATAGCATTTATACTCAGCGAGTAACAGTTCAATGCAACGCCGATGAATTTTGAAGAAATACATTTTTCAACTTTTTTGGAAACCTGCGTGGTAAAACTTAACTTCGTCACGTCAATATGATTTTGAGTGCTGGAAATCTTTATTTGGACCTTTACAATTTTTTCTGTTATATTTAAAAAATTATATCCGTCAAGTGGCTGCGTGTTGATACACATTTGTGGCCTTTTAATCGCATTTTCCATGACTTTTTGCAAGATTTCCGGTAATAACTGTTCGCATTCCTGTTAAATATTCTCCTTAAGATCTGCGATTGCCTGGGGCTTGTGGGCGATTTCAAGTAGCCCAAAGAAAGAAGTCTGGGATGGTTTTATCGGGCGATCTTGCTGGCCTTGCCAAATCGCCAAAACGGCAGATTATGCGACCAGAAAACGCATCCTTCACAATGTCTGTGTGTACGGTTGTACAGACTTGTTGAAACCACATGTTCTCCAAGCCCCACTCATCCAATTCCGGCAGTGAGAAGTCGTTTATCATGGCCCTGTTGCGTTCGCCAGTAACAGTGACCGGACTGCTGACGGCATCCTCAAAAATATACGACCCAATCACTCCTCCCGCGTAAACGCCGCACGACAAAGTGGCTTTGAGTGGATGTAATGGATCTTCGTGCATCACACGCGGATTTTCAGTGTCCCAGAAAGGAACATTTTGCTTAGTGACATCACCGCTTAAGTGGAAATGGGCCTCGTCACTCATGATCGGGTACAAGAATGATAGAAACAAGATTACGCGTTCCCCAAATGAGACAGAGAGAGCATGACGTCACACATCACTTTTGTTTACATTAACTGCATGCATATATGTTCTATATACTAAATATTTGTTTTTCTTATTTTGACAATATGTATATGGACCTCCTAAGCCTATTGGTGTAATATAATTTTATCGGTCTGGGATGGTTAAGGAGATAAAAATCGTGATAGTTTGAAAAACTAAATTTTTTCGTATTTGAAAATATCAATTTTTTTATACAGAAGAGTAGTTATTTTTACTTTACTTTTCCGTAAAAATTCATTTTCAATTGCATCAATTTGCTTAAGTGATCACACATTTGCATTCGTTTTGTCATGGAAAAGTGCTGTGTGACGTCATGCAGTAAATTGAGAAAGAGAGCATTAGATAACTGGACTGTGGATCGCGTAATCTTGTTTCTATCATTCGGTTGGGTACAAGAATGATAGAAACCAGATTACGAGTTCCGCAAATGAGAGAGAGAGAGAGAGAGCATGACGTCACAAGCGATATTGTCAGACTTTGGCAAAATTTTGAGGGTTTTGTGTTTGTCTTTTGTTTTTGATTTGTTGTTGCATTTTGTGTTGCTACATAAGTGTTTGCTCTCAATTCTTGCTCTCAGCGCTCCCAGAGCGCTTTCTGCGCATAGCTGCTAATGATAATTTTCGATAAAAAAATTGTCCTTTTCGTTATTGAGATTGAGGATGACTTGACAGTAATTCACTAATATTCGCTGTAGCGTCCCTCTGGTGATGCCCAATGGCATGGCCCGTCGTCTGGTTGATGTTTGATCGTTCTCAGCGACATCGGCAGCCACAGCCGCGATATTCTCGGCCGAACGACCAGTCCGATGGCAAAAATCGACTGAAGCAGATGTACCGGGTAAGCAATAGATATATTGGACCATATCTCCTAAAAGTTTGTACGGCGCGTTTTTTATCGCAAAATGTGTTAAGCACTCCACCTAGCGCATATCAAATGGTGTCTTGTATAGTTTCCATTCCTGATTTTTTTTCAGCAGTTATAAATTTTATGAAATAACCGAACTTATAAATAAAAAATTTCTTGCAGAATTTGAGAACATTTAAACCGATTTGGGAACAACGGGACCAACGCCGTAGATAGGTACTTCATAAGGGGGGGGGGCTTTTACTGAAGAAAAATAAAATTATATATTGTATTATACTTAACTAAATATCTGCTAACAAAAATAAGCAGTTAAAAATACACAATTTGCAATTTATCTTCACACATAATATGGCAAAATTAAATATTTAGGAATATTTGCGTTTTCATTTAATATAGAAAAATATTCTGGATTGCTAAGGGGGGGTTTGAACCCCCAGAATCCCCCATATCTACGGCGTTGAACGGGACAATTGCCAAAATTCGGGGACATATCCCGAGTAAATGGGACAGATGGTCACACTAGACATGAGTATTTGACAAATGGGAAATGCCATCGCTGCACTTTCCGAAACCCGAAATGGATAACCCTTTCATATATCTTTTCAAATTTCATCTTTAAATTTAAAGAATGACTAATGGCTTCATTTTGTATTTCTATCCGATCAATCGTTTCGTTCACAACAGTGTTCGTTCATGTTTTGGAATTTGTAAATCGAACATAAGCAAACAACGAAAACAGCTGATCAGCTAGCGAACGATGCCGTAGTACAGTTACATATTTGCAATATGTATTTCTAACGATCACTGAAACACGGAATTCAAACGTCAAAATCAAACGAATGCTTTCATGTTATCGTTGTGATGTATTCGTTGAGAAAATTTTATTTTAAAATCGATATTTTAACAAAAAAATACGTATATATGATAAAACTTATTTATATGTTAACATATAAGATCAATTTAAGTACTAAAAATTAATTAATTCAAAACTGAATACAATAGTTATTACTTAAATTGCAATATTAAAAAACAAGCAATATTTTTCAGCGCTTGTGAGGCAGCTAGAGACCAATTCAAACTTTTTTTTATTTTTCTTCCAATTCAAATTTGGGCAGATCTAAACAGAAAAAAAAAAATTGCAGAAATGAAGAGCAACATCCAAGCAAAAGGCGATGATTTTTTTTCGGTTAACTACAAGTAATATATAAAGAAGCAGGCCATGATATCATTCTGCTTATGTCGAAGGCAGCACAATTGTAGCCAATAGAACAACCTGCAAACACAGTTTACACCACAACCTACAATTTACCTACAACACAGACAAGAACCAAAGCATTGCCAACAACACGAAAAGTACAAAAAATGCATGAAATCTTAAAAGAAAATACAGAAAACTTCCCTAATGTTTGATATGGCAGTGCCACGTTTGATACTGCTTGTATAACAGTTTGAGTGTAAGTAGCAAACATAACTTGTCAAATGAGTTAACGATAAGCTGTGTTCGAAATACATATCTCAACTTCAATCCAACATCGTTCGCATAGTCATCGTTCGTTGAAGTCTTCGTTAGAAATACATAATGAAGCAATAAATGAAATTGTTTTTAAAAAATCCCGAGAAAGACCTGGTATATTAGCAAAAACTTCATAAATATCCGATTTTGAAGAAAGGGGCATAAGAAGTTATCGATATGCTATTCAATTTATTCAGATAATTATTTGGGTAATTCAATTTGGCCCAAAAATCATTATCAATAATTCAATTAAACGCTTTATGAAGACATCAAATATTTGAAAATCAAGACAAAGTTGAAGATTGAGCTATAAAGTTCGCCGCCGGCGTCATATTGTTGTCAATAGGAAAACATACATTTATGCAATATAAAATAAATTCACACACACACACACACGACCTTGCTATGCAAAACATTTTGCATAGCAAGAGCTCTTGGCTGATAACTAAGTGGCAATTAAAACACACACACACACACACTTCACACCACACACCCACTTAAACCACACATAGTCACACAGAAAATCAGTCAGGCTCATATATATAGTCAATCAAATTGAAGTTTTCAAAAACTTAACCAAAATGTACATGAAATTCAATTTGTCAAATTTGCATATCATAAAGAAGATTTGACATTTTATTGAAATTCACTTTCAAACATTTTTAAAGTACTTATATACATCTAGAAATATAAAAAGTTAATTACAACCATCTTGTAATTGGTTAAAGAATCTTTTGATCGAAATGCATCAAAATGCATCGGCGTTACATGGAGTTGTTATGATAACAGTTACACGACAAATAAGTTTAGTTGTATGATCTTATGGCTAAAATATTAAAAGCGCTGCTTAAGCAACGAAACAACTATTTGTTGCATGAAATTATAGCTCGCTGACTAAGGATTATACGGCAAAGAGTATTATACGTCAGTAAAAGTTGTTTCTAAGACCTAACTTAAAAAAAAATCACAATGGTGATGACGCTATAAGGCCGTGTAGAGTCTCTCCAGGATCGAAAATGCAATAATGCAGCTACGGCGTTGAGTGAAATAATAACGCCAAGAAAAATGTTATAAAACATAAATGAAGAATTTACACTTTCCCTTATGACAAAAAATAGAAAAATTTATTTTGACGTAGTCAGGTAGCAGAGATAGCAGTTTATGCAACAAAATTGTTGCATGAAACTATTTATAAATATATTAGTAAAGGTGTTAAAGTAAATTTTATTTTACGCCAACAAAGATTGGTTCTTTAATCTTGTAGCAGATATAAAAAGTTGTTTTCGTCATGGTAGAGTCCCATGGTGCACCGTTTACGGTTAACAAATATGAAAAAACGTTGCATGGAATTATTACTCCATGACTATGAATTAAGGCTTTCAATCCCGGGATTCCCGATCCCGAAATCCCGGGATCCCGGACGTTTTTTGCAATCCCGAATCACGGGATTAGATCACCTTAATCCCGGGATTTTTACTTAATAATTTTAAAGTAAAAAACTAATTTTTCATAGATATTTTACTGAAATAGCTAGCATCCGCTTAGCAGTAATCGATATTTCTTACAAAAACCCCGCCGTGACTTTTTCTGTGTCAAGTTAATTTGACGTCGATTACGAACACGATGAGAAAGAGCCTTATGATAAGGGGGCTATATGGTGTTGCAAAGCAAACAATTTGCTGAAGTTACAGGTACCCATAATCTTAAAAAATTATCGAAGAAGTCAAAAAGATTGTTGGTACTTTTAGGAAATCTCCAACCAAAAATGGCATGCTTCAAAAATATATTCGGAAGGACTACAGAAAAGAATTAAAGCTTCTTATCGATTGTAGAATTAGACGGAATAGTATGTTTTTCATGCTTGAACAGTTAATTTTGCTTGAAACTTTAATAAAAAAAGCACTTATAGATCTCCAAGTGGTGGTCATAAGTGGTTTTAATTGCAAAGTTATTAAAAATTTGGTTCAGGTGTTAAGACCCATTAGTATGACTGTGGAAGCCTTGTGTCGGGCTGAAATGTTTTTCAGCAAAGAGCTTTTTAAAGCACTTAAAATTCGAATTGCACAGCGAAGAAACTCGTACTCTGCAATTCATAATTTCTTAACAAATCCGGCAATAAAGTCTGAATTTGACGAGGATAATCCTATAAGTGTATCAAACATGAAAATTGAAATGTTAAAAATTATCCAAAGATTAGCTACAACACCACTCGAATGCGGTTCTGGTGTTACAGAAGTACGTATTATAGAAGAAGAAGAAGAAGAAGAAGAAGAAGAAGAAGAAGAAGAAGAAGAAGAGATTGAATACTTAAAATATAAGTTAAACCATGCAATAGCAAAGTGCAAAAGCCCGGATAAGGCAAATGGTCCTGTGGTCGTTTAAAAATTGAGTGACGTTTTAAATCAAGAAGTGGACATTATTGTATCTGGTGGATCTCGTGGCCAATATTTGCAAAATATGTATGACTTTCTTTTAAATGTTTCTCCGACCAGCGTACAGTCAGAAAGGTGCTTTTCTACAGCAGGTTATATATGCAGTAAGCTCAGATCAAGTCTTACTGACGAAACATTAGATGCTTTAAATCAAATGTTTATACCTTATAATGGGCTTTTTGATCATTGGTTGTAATGCAATTAAAAAATTTAATTCATTGTTTTGTACCGACGTTTCGTTGATTTTTTGTCAACATCCTCTGGGTACCATTTTATTGAATAAAAAGTTAAAAACACTACATTTAAACTATTGACTATATTGAATTTTGATTTGTGAAGTTTATTCAAAAAATTGCTGCTGCCTTCTACTTCCGTCCTACTTTAATTTGTTTGAGGTATTATTTAAGAAATGAACACATGATGAATGAATCATTGAGCATACTACAGATATAACCTGCTTCAAAAAAGCACCTATCTAAGCATATTCTAGTAAATTAAAAATGTGGGCTTTTTCTAAAAATCATAAATGATCTCATCCGCAATATGTATACAGATGCATTTAACTACTTTTTCTAATTTTTTTTTTATTATAAATAAGTTTTTTTTTATTTTCCAAAATTTCATACACCTTTGGTGTCCGTCTTCAGGAATATCTGAAATTCGAACACAAAATTATACACAAATTCCGACTTATTTGTTTAGATATTAGTTATTACTACTAGTAATAGTAGTAGTTATAGTAGTAATAGTAGCAATAGTTATATCTAGTAATTTACTAGATATAAGTTATGTAAGAGTTTTTATAAAAAAGACTGCAAAATAAAAACTTTCTTTTCAAAATATAGCTATATATATATTTAGCTTTTTAAATTCTGACTTAATTTTGTATTTTTTTTATGTCTTTTTAAATTGAAAACTACATAAATTTAGTTAAAAAAAAAATTGTTTTCAATAAGGTTAACAAATCCCGAAATTTTAAGGTTAGTCCCGAAAAATCCCGAAAAATCCCGGGATCCGGGATTGCAATTTTTAAAATTCCGAATCCCGGCATTTTACAAAATGCTTCGGGATTGAAAGCCTTACTATGAATGCTGCAATAAATTTTATGGATCCGCTTAATTTCGTACAAATTTACCATCGTTGCATAGATTTATTGCATGTCGATAAGATAGAAGCAAAAGCAAAAGCAAAAGCAAAATCAAAAGAAAAAGCAGAAGCAAAACCAAAAGCAAAAGCAAAAGCAAAAGCAAAAGCAAAAGCAAAAGCAAAAGCAAAAGCAAAAGCAAAAGCAAAAGCAAAAGCAAAAGCAAAAGCAAAAGCAAAAGCAAAAGCAAAAGCAAAAGCAAAAGCAAAAGCAAAAGCAAAAGCAAAAGCAAAAGCAAAAGCAAAAGCAAAAGCAAAAGCAAAAGCAAAAGCAAAAGCAAAAGCAAAAGCAAAAGCAAAAGCAAAAGCAAAAGCAAAATCAAAAGCAAAAGCAAAATCAAAAGCAAAAGCAAAATCAAAAGCAAAAGCAAAAGCAAAAGCAAAAGCAAAAGCAAAAGCAAAAGCAAAAGCAAAAGCAAAAGCAAAAGCAAACGCAAAAGCAAAATCAAAAGCAAAAGCAAAAGCAAAAGCAAAAGCAAAAGCAAAAGCAAAAGCAAAAGCAAAAGCAAAAGCAAAAGAAAAATCAAAAGCAAAAGAAAAAGCAAAAGCAAAAGCAAAAGCAAAAGCAAAAGCAAAAGCAAAAGCAAAAGCAAAAGCAAAAGCAAAAGCAAAAGCAAACGCAATAGCAAAAGCAAACGCAATAGCAAAAGCAAAAGCAAAAGTAAAAGTAAAAGTAAAAGTAAAAGTAAAAGTAAAAGTAAAAGTAAAAGTAAAAGTAAAAGTAAAAGTAAAAGTAAAAGTAAAAGTAAAAGTAAAAGTAAAAGTAAAAGTAAAAGTAAAAGTAAAAGTAAAAGTAAAAGTAAAAGTAAAAGTAAAAGTAAAAGTAAAAGCAAAATAAAAACCAAAACGTTGGCGTTTTTACGTCAATGCCACACGCAAAGAAAAAAATCGTTTATTGCCAGTTTGCCGCAAACGAACTTCGTTTGTCGTGTTTGGGATCCTTATTTGCAAACGTTTCAAAATTTGTCATAATAATAGTCAGTTGCGAGAAACGCGTCATTTAGGTAATTAATTTCGTTTGTCATAAATGCGAATGATTTTTAAATTGTAGCAATTGAAAAAATTGTTTCTCCCAACTGATAACTTTCTTTGTTTTTCCCATCGTTGTATACACACAACGCTTATAATTCAGAGTTACTTTATGGACAATCAGTTCTATATAAGCAAATTGGTAATTTGCTAAACAAGCAGACGGAGATAGTAACAGATGTACGATGAGTGCAATCCTTATGAAGACGAACGGACATACATAGGTGGAAAGACAATTAATATAATAAATAATAATGAACCGAAATAGCTTGGGATATATATATTCATAAGATATATTTTTAGTTGACAACTTAATATTAGTTTGTGGCAAATACAACTCGCAAACGAAGTGTAGTTGACGAATTTTTCAGTTGTGGTGAACGAAAAATTTGTATGCGTGCAGATATACGGCCAACAAGAGGAAAGATTCTCTTACCCCCTTACGTCCAACCTCTTTTTTTCGTAGAATCTAGTAATCGACTTCAGAATATTAATCATTAATGGAGTAAAATAAAAAAAATGCTCTTCGTCAAGCTGTATATTTGACAATGTCAGTTCAATGATAGGCTGTTTGAAAATCTGTGACCTTTCATTAAAGTTAAAAAGCTAAAAATAATTTAAGTTCAGACAAGGGTCCACTTTATCCAAGCGAAAAGCTTGATTTCGTGTCTAAAACCTTTTTAATTAAAAAGTTTTCACTTAAGTTAAATAGGCATAGAAAAAGCTAACCCATACCATCGAAGTTTAAAAACACTCGACATTTTTTATACAATTTTGTAACCAAAAGTTTAACGCTACAACCCGAAACCAAATTTATCCAACCAAACTCTAATCCTAGCCATGCAATCCTTTATTTCGACATAAAAAAAATTTATATCTTTCAAGAATATTTATTTATGCAAATAGTATTTTTATTGTGGGTACTCAAAAATAAATTTAGAATATTTCATTTTTCATAAGAATACTTTGACAATTCAGGCTACATTCCTACTGTCATTGCTTTTACGCTAGAGCTACCTTTTTAAGCAACTTTAGTACAAACAGCTCTTTATCTAATAACACCGAATAAAAGCAGAACAACTTAAAAAAACACACGCTGGTTTTTGGCCTAATAGGTGTATGTGTGTGTGAGGGCTTTGGTGCGAAACGCAACTTTGTTATTTATCAGGATTAAGTTAATCCTTGGCAGGCATAAAAGAACACCGCAACAACACAATCGCGCAACTACCGACAGAAGCAACAACAACAACAACAATGAAAGGTTAAAAATATATAGCAAAGTCAAATATGCAATAAAAATAGAATAATACAAAAAAAAAAGAGGCAGGTTAAGGAAAAAAAAAAACAAAACCAGTAGTAAACTAATAAAAGAAGCGTGACAAAAACTCATAGATACATTCACACCTTCAGCCTTTTTTTTATTTTTTCATTATTATTTTATATTTTATTATTTTTATTTTTTTATGATACAAGCGCACAGTTTGATCCCATCGTTGAGTCATGCAATCGGCAGTAAGACAGCACAAAGCACAAACCAAAACAAAAAAAAAAGAAGGATTTTATTTTGTTATAAATTTGAAGTATAACCCGCAGCTCTTTTTAACGTTAAACCACAGGAAGTTTTCCCTATATATTTAACACTTGGTGGTTCCTTAAGCCAATAAAAGCAACAAAGTCAAAGACATCATCAGCGAACAAACCCACTCAACCCAATCCAACTTAGCCGAAAACATAAACCAACCCAGACCACCCAGCTATCTACCAGAAGCAAAGAAATTTGAAAAAAAGGATTTCTCTGCAACCTGCTCTTGGCCCATACCGCACAGCTTTGCACCTTAAAAAACGGTGCTAAGCATGCGCTTCGAACAATCATCGTTGAAATGTGTAGCTAAGCTTTAGATAATCGGCCCGCGAAATTTCAAAAATATATATCTACTGCTCTTTGACAGCTTTAATGCTTTGTTCGGATTTAATATGCACTTAACAAGAATTCCTTCCGTATCTGTAGGGCGTCGAATGATCAGCAAGAAGCAACTGATTAAAATTGCTTAAAGCACCCCAGTGCGTCTTAGCATCTTAGCGTCTTAACTCACTTGGTTGGCTCCTGGAGGAAAGAGACAGCTTCTGAGCCTGTTAAAACCTACCTAATGACGCAATTTATGACAATCAGGTGCAAAAAGATTTGTACAATTTTTATGACCAACAATTGCCAGCTCACAGAAGGTACCCATTGTGTGCCATTCATTAATGGTTTTCTTTTCATTGTTTTCCTTATCTGACTTGTTCCTTAATTTGTATGGTGCTAATATTGTGCCTGAACCCCCTCGAGATATTGTCGTTATTGTTTTTATCCCACTCGTTACTGTGCCTATTCCTATTTTCAAGCTAATCTTTCTTCATAATTAAAATTTTTGGCCAGATGGCCCTGTGTTGAAGTGTTTAATAAGTTATGGAATGAAAACAGCCATGTTCTGCTTCCGCTACCACTTGCGTACCCCCAAGAAACAATGAAAATAAATGAGGCTGAAATGGTTTATGAAGTTGCAACTTTGTAAATTCTTTGCTTGGAGTGCATGTTCAAAGAGTTTTGAAAAAAAAGGAGATAGAATTATTATATATTTTTTTTTTTATTTACTGCTATAAAGCTGATAAGTTGGCACATTAGCATCAAAAGCACTTCAAATTGAATTGAAAAATACATTTTTCTCATAGCTCTAGGAATATTTTAAATTAAAGAGAACGGACTGCATTTTTTTAAGATATGATTTAAAAAGAACCCATTTCCTCAATTAACCTTTTGCTAGCTGGAGTTCCTGGAGAGCAAGGGCAAATTAAAAAAATGTTTTAACCTATTATAAATAAATACCATTCTTGAAGTTTTCGTTGTAATATATAGAATGCTCGATTCCCTATGAACTGTTATTTTATATTAAGTGTCATTGGAAAAGAGCACTCCTTTTTACCTCTTAAAAATTTATTCTGTCGTGGTAACGTTTATCTTGTTACCGAAGAAATTCACCTTTTGGTAACTTGAACCATTTGGTATTCTGCAACCAAGCGTTACCGATGAATATTGTTACCATCTATTTAGGTATCAAGCAAAACAGAAGACATTTTTAACGCTTGAAATAAGAAAGTGCTCGTGTTTTGAGTAATTAATTTAATTTCAAAATTCTCAAACCGAAATTGAAGCAAATAAAAATAAAAAACGATTTAAAATTCATTGTTGCTGCTTCTTCTTGTTATTCAATAAATAACAATTTATAACAATTCACTGTGTAATTTTATTTTACATAAAATACATATATAAATTAAATATCGATAACACCGCAGCTGCGCCGGTGTAGTGCGTGCATAATTCCTGCAAAGAAAAACAAATATTCAAAAACAAATAAAAACAAAAGTCAAGAATGATAGAAACAAGATTACGCGTTCCGCAAATGAGAGAGAGAAAGAGAGCATGACGTCAGAAGCGATATTGTCAGAATATAGAATAATATTACTGTGAACCCAAGCCTAAATATTTTTTTTCCTATTTTTATAATATGTATATGGACCTCCTTAACCTATTGGTGTAATTAAATTTTGTCGGTCTTGAATGGTTTAGGAGATAAAAATCTTGAAAGTTTAAAAAAATTGATATTTTTAATATACGAAAATTTTCAAATTTTTATACAGAAGAGTAAATATTTTTTCGAAAGAATTTATTTTCAATTTCGTCAATTTGCCTAAGCGATCGCACATTTACATACATTTTTGTCAAGCAGAAGTTCTGTGTGACGTCATGCACTCAGTTGAGAAAGAGAGCATCAGATAACGGGACTGCGGAACGCGTAGTCTTGTTTCTATCATTCTTGATAAAAAGTTAACAAAATGCAATTAAGGGGGAAAATATACCCAGAGGCCGAAAAAAATGGTCATGTTTGTGCATTTTTTTAAGGAAAGAAAACCCTAAGGGATATTTTTAAATAAGGGTTCTTATACCTTCAAATATACACATTCAAGAGTATGTTAAGTATTTTTTTATTAAAAAAAAAATCAATATTATGGTAGATACAGCATTTTTTGTAGAACGCTCTGAAAATGCGGTGACCAAGATTGCTTCTCCTAAATTCAACTGAAACAAAAAAATGAAAAATATTATTAAACTAGATACTAAAATATCGTACTTGTCATAGCCGATTTTGAAAATATTGATTTTTCACAAAATGGCGGACATCCGAACGTAAATTAACGATTTTCGACCAAAAATTCGTCATTATTTTGCCTATAAAAAATTAACGAAGCTACGAAAAAAATATCTTATGACAAGTACTAGATTATTATGTGAGAAATAAGCCTGCAAAAAAATCAAAACGATTGGTTCACAGAGTTCGAGAAATCTTGGTCACCGACTTTGAAAACATGGTTTTGAGAAAAACGCGTTTGAAAATAAGGGCCAGCATTGCGCGCTCTAGAAGGCTGTTCACTGACTAGGCTATAACTTTGTTATTTTTTGAGATAGCGACTTGACCACATATTTTCACCACATATTCTTGAGACTTAAAGCTTTAAGAAAATATAAAAAATTTTTTGAAAAAAAAAATAATGTATTTTTTTTATTATACTGGGTATATAACCCCCCTTAATTCAGCGCAGGGCACTCCATAGTTCACTTAGATCTCTTTGAGCGTAACTTTTCACATGCACACAAAGCTCACAACAGAAGAGAATATAATTCAGTCATTCACAGACGGTGATGACGTGAGGTTTCCCAGCTAGCATTTTCAATCGTAGACGACTCTTCCGCGATAGGACCGGGCGATTAAATAAATCGTCGACGATGTCCTATTCCGATCGTGCAAGTTCAGTACAACGGGAGAAACTGTGTCAAGCCGGCGACTCTTCCATTTGAGTCGTCTACGATGAGCAGAAACAATCGTGTAAGGCGCTTTTATTCCTACTTCAAACGATCCTTCAATCAATCGCCTAAATGAATTCTTCTACGATGTCACATAAATACCATTTTCAAGAGCCTTATGCGATTTTTGGCAACTAGCACTCTTTAAATGCTCGCCAAGATGCGTGAACGACGATTCACTTGTCCAGAAATCGTCGCAACGACTCGCATCATTTGAAAGAGCAAAATAAAATTCTACTTTAAGAATCGTCTGGACAATTAAAAAAAGAATCGCGAAATGATCGCGCTCGTCATACAATCTTCTAAATGCTAGCTGGGATGTACTTACTTCTCATTTTCCATTGTTCATATTTCACCACACGAAAGAGAGAGTTTCATTTGAATAAGGTACCAAAATAATGATTTCAGAGTTGAAGATAAAGAACGCGCTCTGAAAAAGTTTCAAGACGAGGAATTGGAGTCATCATTCGACGAAGATCTGTTGCAGTTAAAAGCTGTACTTGCAGAATCATTAGAGTTAATCAGGTTATGGTTTCCAAGTGTCTAAATCAGTGGTGATCAACGCACAGTTCAAACAACAACAAAGAGAGCTTTCCGAGTGCACAGCTTTACACTGAAACAAGAAGTTGTTAAAAGCTCTCACAACATTTGGTGCAAGGAACTCTTGTCGAGTGTTGGATTTTCAATATAATCATTTATTTTTTGTTTTTGTGTTTGTATTTCGCTATTTTAACATAGAAACATCAAGCAAAAATGTATTAATGCTTTTCCTGAAGCATTGCAATATATTTACGTATATTCATAAATAAAACAACGAGCAACACCCTCACCGCCTGAACGCTCTAAGTATACTGATTTGAAATTTAAAGCACAGCAGAAAAATAAACTTTTACGCAGTGTACAAACACAGCGAGCCGATTGCTACTTCGTGAGCAAAAACTCAACAACACACGATGCCCGCGGGCCATGGGAAACCATGTAGTGAGCACCCCTGGTCTAAATCAGTGGTCATCAAACTCTATACAAGCATACTTTGTTTATGTATAAAAGCTCATTTAAAGCTTTGCACTGAAAAAAAAATACTACTTGAGTCTCAGTCCAGCTATCATGCAAGATTATTCGCTTGTTTGATTATTCAGTGGCGCCGTAAAACATTTTCATCTAGTGTATTACAAATCTATGGGAGAGGCGTGAGGGGGAAATGTTTTTAAAATTATTTTGCGATTTACGTATGTTTACTTCTGTTCATAATAACATAATTCATATCGAAGAAACATTCACATTATTAACATTCACTATTTAATGCACTGTTTAAAGGTTAATTTTATAATTTATTTTCAATTTTTAAAATTCAAGTTTTATTTAGAAGTGTCAATACTTACTATACGAAACTGTGTCTTTTTTTTTGCTTTTTTGTTTTCTTTTTTTAATTATTTAGGTTTTTTTTTCGTTTTTGATTTAATTTAATCATACATTGAGGTTCAGAAAAAATAATTTCTGCAAAAAAGAATTACAACTCCCATTCAAGTAGAGACAGTTTGCATAGAAATAGCAAAAACTGATATTTTTATGAGTGTAGCATAAGTAGCGTATGTGCAGCAAAAAAAAAAAACAATCCAACAAGCATGCATGTGCCACAGGCATGTTTTGCATGAAATTTCAATAGATACTGACGCAGTTCAGTGCTCGTCCGTGAGTTAATATGTATACAGAAAGCTTTTAAGCACAAAAGCTCAAATGCCCGCGGGTATAGGCTTTGATCATGAACCAACAAGACAAGATCAAGCAATCAGCAGTGCGAGAAAAAAGTATATTTTTCGTGCTACGTCATCTGTCACAAAAAAAGCTATATTGCATACGTTTTTCATGCAAAACTTAGATAAAAGCGGAAAATAATAAAATTAACAAGTTTAATTTGCGAAAGAGTGTTTGAATACCTTGTTTGTTTATATTTTAATGCATTAACGAAATTTAAAGAATTTTTTTTTGCTGTTGAAATTATTGCACGTCGGTACAGCACACTTCATTTTTATAAAAAAAACAAAAAATTACTGAATTATAAACACTAATAATTCTTTAAAACTTCAAGAAATAATTTTTCACATCCAATCGCTACACGTAAACAAAAGAATTTGTGACCGATGACGTCAGACCTATCAGCTTTGTTTTGTTTACAATATGGCGGCTCTTTTGTTTGCATGATCTTTATTTCTTGGTTCATGGGCTTTGATGATCACTGGTCTAAATGCATTAGGAATAATTCAAAAACAAGAATATTGAGTGTTGTAGGAGATGAGAGACGTTGAATGACCTTTTTTTACGTTTGAAAAAAGCAGATGCTCCAAAGGCAGAATAGAATAGGTTTTTGCATCATATCGTGACTAGCGATTAAAAATTGGTGCATTGCGATAAAGCCAAGCATTAAAAATTCTGAGATAAGCCTGATAATACATCAATATCGACAGAAAAACCGAATATCCATGGGCCCAAGCTCATCCTTTGTATTTGGTAGGATCAGTTGAATGTGGTACCCGTATATTAGTTGCTCGAACTCATAGATCTGAGCTCATATATTTGAATATTTAAGGAAGATCCCTATCAGCTACAAGTGATTGAGTCAAGCTTTTAAAATAAAACAGCCGGAATACTTCGAAAGACAGGATAAAATGATTTTGCATCTATGCAATGTTCGAATATACATCGTAACACCGGGCAAATTACCTACTTGAAAATACTGTAAAGGGAAATCCAACCGAATCTGACATTGCTCCTTCCATCATTGCCCTTCCTACTATTATTCCGGACAATGATTCATAGCCTGACTGAATACATGTGTCGAAGAACATGTGTCGTTCTTCCGAAGGGGAATTCGTATGTTACTAAAAAGATTAAGAGAGTAAGATGTGATTATCGATGAACAATAGTTCCAGTGACATGACGGTGATAATTTTTTAAGCAAAAGTATGCGTTTTCACGTAGTTGCTGTGGCCAAGTGTGTTAAAAAGTGCGTGGAGGTTTGTACTTTTCGAAAGTTCAAATCCCAACTGAGACAGAAATTTTTTCAATTAAAACTAATTGCTCTGACCAGTCGTTACATTTCTGCAGAGATGAGGATGTAAGAAAAACGTCATGCTATGTAAAGCTTCTTGAGAACATGCACATAAGCCGTTCGGCGTAAAACTACTTGGTTCAGTTCTCGATCATTTGTCTACAAACACGCACAAGGCATTTAATCATCAAAATCTCGGTCAAAGTCCTTTCAAGGGCTGAAATGACCAATTCGAGAAATTATTTATAAATCCGATATGGATAAAATAGGATTTTTTTCTTTTAGAAATAAAAAAAAAAAATAAAAAACGAGAAATCATGAATTATTGCCCCCACTCATGTTTTTGTGATCTTCGCAAAATCAGTTCCCCGTAAAATGTTTCCTAACGCCTATATTTCCATTTGATTCTAGAATGGAGGATATAAATGCTAACAGAAGAATTTTAAGCAGTTCATAGCGATTCTTAACCATTATTACAAGCGCCTTCGAGTATTTATAAAAAATTTTCAAACTGTATTCGTCTTGCTAAGAATTTTAAGAAACTATTAGGGGAAAGTCTTAAAATAACCCACACACGTGTTTAATATATAATATAAGAAGTTATGAAGGTTTTTTTATATTGATGACGTCAGTTTGTATGGGTGATTGGCGTGGTTTTTATTAAAATTTTTGCCGAATTTCAAAATCGTTGTACGTTTTGAATATGAATGCTTTTGTGTAAAATATCCAGCCAATACAATAATTCTTGTGGAATTTATGTAGGTTTTGCTATATTGATGACGTCATCTGGTAATGTTTTTAATAAATTCCGACAAATTTCAAACAAAAATTTGTAATCAAAGGAATTTTGAAGTTCAAAGTGTAATTTTTGTGTAGTTTTTAGGGATTAAATCATTTTGATACAGAAACTTTGTTTGGAATGTGGGCGTGGTCCTTTTTAAATTTTGAAGAGGGTTTCATATTTACAGTAAGCATTTGGAGGCAAATTTGTGACCAACATTTTAATTAATTTTCGCGAAATTTTTAGTAATTAAACTATTTTGATATATTCAATTTTGTATGGGAGGAAGGCGTGGCTTTAATTCGATTTTGGAACTTGATCCTTTAAAAATAAGCTTATAAGACAATTGCGGTTGTAATCTTGACGACGGACAGGTGAACATGGCTAAATCGTCTTAGATATTAATTCTTGACATGAATATATATACACCTCTATACCACGCCTTCTGGTGGGCGTCACATACGGAGTTACAAAGTTAATATACTCCCTAAGCAGTAAGCGTGGGGATTAAAACTGACGACAAACATGTAATTCACCCGACTTGGAAATATAAACTTTCTATTCCATTTGAAGATCTAAACTTTAAACAAAAATGTATTTCTGTGCCCCCAAGCAAACATCACTTAAGTCGACTTAAGACAAAAGTGAGTTATTGATGTACATGTGTTCCTTGAGTATATCTTCATATGCACACAAAACCTAAAGTTTCTAGCATGATCCAAGTTAAAGTTCTGACACAAAAACTAACATAACCCTCATATAAATTGTATGGCTATTGAAAATTTTGAAACAAGATTTAAAATCGAAGTTAGACTTAAGCTGTTATTGCTTATTGACGCAAAATTGTTAATAATTTAAAAACTTTTAGTTAACAATTTTGAAAGAAAATTAAGGATACACATGAAAAATATGTAAACTTAATTTTTCTATGTCGGCAAATCTGGGAGGACAAAAAAAAATTATCTGACTCATCATTAATACTTAAAATTTATGACTTGCCATTAACTTTTCGTAATGTTATCATGGAGAAAATAAAAAGAATTTCTTAGTCCTTTTTATCTATTTTCTCGAATAAATAGAATTGAAAACTCAGCATCATCCTTTTAGCATAATTCTTATAGCTTAACCAATTTAAAATTTCATATTTTGGGTCAATTCTACTTTTAAGCTTATTTCTCTAACAACACAGCTGTTAAAGCGCAGTTATTTTAATCGTATAAAACAAAAAAAAAAAAAAAAAAATAAAAAAAAACAAAAAGTTATTAATGTGCTGAAAATGCGTCTCTTTTTGATGACTTTAAGTTTATAAAAAAAAAATTGTATTTCTTTAAATAAATATCTTTTGGAAGCCCTCTGGCAAATTAAGCCATTAAAAGTTGCGTTTTCTGTTTTATATGTTTTTTGCTCTATTTATTTCCCAACGTAAACAAATTAAGACGATTTCCTCGGCAAACCTTTCCATTAGAGCAGCTTTATTGTCTAGCTGGCCAGACACATATACATACACACACACACACACACATACACATATATATATATACCATAAATTCTGTGGCTTTCTTGACATTAACGCCTAAAGCGTGCTCAAGAGAATCGCATTTCCGTTGCTCATTTATAAAAAATACAAAAAAAAAAGGAAAAAAAAGAGAGTTCAAAGAAATAGAAGCAAAAAATATCTAAATTTAAAGTTTCATGCCCTTCCGGGTGAGTGGTCCAGCAGATATGCTTACTTTGCAGCAAAAGCTTCGAATGAAAAGAAAAGTAATTTACTTTAAATGAGGTGCTTCCAAGGCACACTTCGCTGGCCGCCAACCTAGGTTCATCGTCAATGATGATTATTTAAATAAATTAAGTGGACTTCCAACAGTTCTTAACTTGGTGAATTTAACTTTTGTTCTTCAGAATTTTTTTAAGCTTATTTAAGAGTCTTATTTTCTTTGAATAAGGTTAATAAAACTAGTCAGTATAAGATATGTAGAATATAAGAAATAAGTAAGATATTTGGAAATTTTTAATTTCAAAAACGATATAAAAATAGCAAAATTTCTGATATAGGACCCAGGTCAAGGCCCAGCTATCTTAAATTTCAAATTTTATTATCGTTAACTGTCCTTAAATAATATTTTTCGTTCAGAAATATTAGCATTTAAAGGTTGCTCAAATTCGTTTTATATCTGCGACTACTTCTATGAAAATGGCCAGCCTAAAACTGGCTTGCCTAATTCCCGACAGCTATAGCCTTTGGCCTGCTGAGTTCTTTAAGAATGGAGGCATATCTTTATTTAAATGCATTCTTTAGCTTCTATTTAGGGCACCCCTAACATGTTGCATGTAGCAGCTCGTTCAGCAGACTTTAAGTCAAAAGTTGTGCAACAGTTTTGTCTGCTGAACGCAACCATGGTTCTGAACCGAACAGAAATTATTTTTTTTTTTTTAACTGAAAGCAAGTTTAGTCAGCTGGATGAAGTAAGACTGTAAGATGAGCTTTTTAGACAGCGCTGCAAAGCTTTTTCAGCTTTAACAAAATAGACTAACAGACCTATTCTGGCTGTCAATTTACAAGAAATAATTTGTCAATATTTTGTCAACCTGACTTTTAAAACCTATTCAGCCGAACACTTGACAATTGAAAAGTTTTATTTATTCACCAGAGAAAGATGAAAAGCATGTTGTCAGAAAGCAGCTGTTAAGTGTTGCACTTTTATTGAAAAAATTACCCCAATTTTGTTAAGTTACTTTTTTAAAATGAAAATATGAATTTATCGTTGAGAATTTGTTTGTTCTCTTGATATTATATATTTAAATATTGAAACCTTTAAAACAATGGCACAAAAAAAATGTCTTTCTGTTTTCTTTTAGAAGTTATATTGATTCAAAGTTATTTCTTAAAAATGTGATAACTCAGATAGTTTAACAGTTACTATAAAAAATATACATCAAATTGAAGGATAAAAATATGACTTTTCATTATAATAATGAAAGACTTCCATAATAATGAATTGTTTCTTTAAAATAAGTTTATTGAAAGAAGAAATCTTAAAAAAAAGTAAAATCGTTAGGTCTGAAAAACCATGAAGAAATTTAGTAAAAATTTGCAAGTATAATGAAGGCAATCAATTTACCTTTTCAATGATACCAGCTGTGATGAAATATCTTCGAAACTTTCAGAGATAGCACACTTTTAAGATGGAACTTTTAACCACTATATCTTTTAAATCAAAAGAGAACTTCACTTTTTCTTTTCACAATCTTTTTAAACGCTTCAATATTTTTAAATCATTTACAAATATTTAAAGAAACAAAAATATAAATATTTCATTTTGTACTTGAATTATCCCCCACAACATATTTGATCAATACTGTTTATAGGAGGCAACACTTTGTTTTGACAGTGTTTATTATTTCAAGAATATGGATGAAAAATTTTTGTTCTTATTATTGTTTACTTTTATTTTTCAGTTGTTGTTGTTTTATCAATATATATTATATATTATTATACATTTATAATAATTTATTTTATTTTCTGAGAAAAATATGAGTGAATAACCCAGCGTAAGCTGGATTTCTACATAAAAAAGTTCACTGTCAGCACCTCTTTTGCTATTGACAACGAGCTTTTGAAAGGAGCTTTTAGAATTGAACGAGAATAGGAAATATTTACAGTGTTAATATATTTACTATTGTTAATATGTTGAACTTTGTCAACACGCCGGAATAGGTCTGTACATTTTTTTTTTTTCACTATACTTTGACGATCAATATGTGCACCCACTTCACAGGTTATGCAACAAAAATGTAATATTGTTGCATGAAATTATTATTCACTTAGTAGTAATGCTATTAAAAATATTACTTTACATGTAACGAACTTTGTAGCCGGGGTTAGCTCGCCGGATAGCCGGGGTTCATACAAAAATTATTTAATTAGTTTTAAATTACGAATACAAGAGTTTACTTAAATTCACTATTTAAGTTTTAAGTTAAATGTTCATTTTCACAAAAACAATTCACATTTTTTTATTCATTTGTTCAATCTCCGTTGCTTTCTGATTTCCCTTGAAGTCCTTCAAAGTAGGATCCGTGAAATCCGTTCGTTTGCCTGTCCTCTGAGTATTTACGATGGGCCGTCCACTCGGGCCAGGTGTAAGCTTTGGTCGTTATTCTCGTTTTAAAAAATATGTACTGAACCCAAGTGGGCGATCGACTTGGGTGCTTTTAGAGCAGACCGTCCGGTATGAAACCACTCGGGTCGACAGAAAAAACAACTTTCGTGATGCCACTGGTATGTTTTATGACCGGCCGTCCGATATGAAACCACTCGGGTCGACAAGAAACACTGTTCACCAGGATGAGCCGTCCGGTATGAAAACCACTCGGGCCGGATGTAAAAGTCGGTCGTTTATGTTGTCGCAGTGTGCTGAACAGAAATAGCGCGTCTACTTGGATGCTTTTAGAGCTGGCCGTACGGCATGAAAACACTCGGGTCGACAAGAAACAATGTTTCACTACTGCCTTTAATCACTCGTGCTTAGATACTTGTACACTTGTTCACTTGGTCACTTGTTCACTGGGTTATTTGTTCACTGGGTTACTTGACTCATCGATGTGAGTTGTTCGCGTGTTGACTTCAAAAGAGACCCACTGTTGGTTTGCTGACTCCTTTTATCCCCAAAAAGGGTAACGTTACCTTGTTTGTGTCGCCAATTTCCATCTGATCTCGACCTTGAATTTTGCTCGCCTAGAAATAGCGGCATGTGGCGTCCGTGGCGTAGTTGGTTAAAGTGCGTGGCCGCTATGTCAACGAACCTGGAGACCCGGGTTCGAACCCCAGCAGCGACAGATAATTATTTGAATTAAAATAATTTTTCTGTACGGCCACCACCTCTCTGCAGACAATGGCAAACCTCAGAGAGTAATCAAAATGCCATGTAAAGCTTCTTAAGAACAAGAACATTCTGTTCATCGCCGTTCGGAGTCGGCGTTAAACAAGTAGGTCCGGTTCTCGGTTAATTGTGTACAAACTTAATAACACGCACAACACAATTGATCATAAGAAGCTAGGTCAAAGGCCTTTCAAGGGCTGAAATGGCCAGTTATTTTTGTTTTTTTTTTTTTTTTTTAGAAATAGCGGCAACCTTTTGCGTTGCATATTATTGCTGTCATAGGCGCTGTTTAATGACCCCTTTGTTTTGGTATTGCCACGTGTGGGTGCATAGAATGCATGTTGTTTGTGTGTTTTGCTTGCTTTGCTTTATGTGGCTTCGTTATATTGTTTTGTTGTTGTGCCAATTGATCATGCCACTGGCTTGCTGTATGCGTTGTTATTGTTTATTTGTGGGTCACAAACATTTCTTCGTTTGTTGTTGTTGATTCCGGGTCGCCCAGCTGCGTGTTTTATGGACAGGTGAGGTTCGCAGGTTTTTGTCCAAGTGCGGTTTAGGGTTGCAGGGCGGGTTCAAGTCTTTGGAGGCCCTTTGTGCAGCGGTGGTTTACAGGGAACTGTAATTCAACGAATTCATGTTTCCTTACATACAACAACAAAAAGTGGCTTAATGCAGTAAAATGCAACAATGAAAAAACTATGACTGAAGTTGCAACTCCGTGATTATTATATGATACATAACAAAAAAATTTTATGGCGTCATGACGGTTCTCAGGGAAACTCTTAAAGAAACCTAATGCATCAAATTAGAGATGGGCACACCACACACCGACATTATGTCAATGTATATGTGTCGCACTCAGCTTGCTACACTGAAAGCTGCGGTTGTGCAGAAAAGGCAAAAAATAAATAAAACTAAAATTTACATTAGTCATGCAAACTTTACATATTGTTGTGTTTATGATCCCATTCGATCAGCTCGTCTAAATTTAATTCTTCTTCGCAGCATTTGATAAACATCAAGTTTGAGAGATGTTCGTCTGATAATTTGTTACGAGTCTTGCTCTTGATCATTTTTAAATAAGAAAACGAACTTTCACAAATGTACGTACTTCCAAACATTGAGCAAAGCTTGTATATACTTTCCATAACATTCGGATAAATCGACTCATCAATATGTCTCCAAAAGTCAATGCCAGACACAGTTGGTAAAAAAATATTATTTCGCAAACCCATTAACTCCGCTTGTATATCCTTTGAAAAGTGTTCAATAGTGCAAGTTAAGGGACTTTCAAATAATTTAATATAATCAAGTACAGACTTCATAACTTTTTTTATATATAGCCCATCATCAAGGAGTTTGCATTGTGTTGCTAAACCACAGAATCAGCGAAACTTTGCTTCAATATGATAAATAACTGCCTTCGATCATCATTGCTAATTTTTCCAAATTTTGAATGAAATGTTTTATAATGCCTTCTTGCATTGTCTATTCGATTACCAGCAGTTATTTTGTCACACAGCAAGCATTCCAACTCATTTTTAGCATTTAACGAAAAAAAGCATTCCATTTCAAATTCCATGTCGATTGTTTTACAGTGTACCTAAAGCAGAGAAGAGCATAAAAAATCATATAAAAAAGCGAAACAGACGAACGCGAACTTTCCTGCTTGAAGTTTGGTAGCATACTGAGCTCTGCTGATCAACGCTGACTGCTATATGTGTATACAGAAATGTGACGTCATTCCTCAAATTTGAGGTTCGTGCCCTTCTCTGCATCAAATGCAATAAAAAAAGCAAAAATAAAAAAAAAACACAGGTGTGGCACTGGACACACGAGAGAAGCGAAGCATTTTCGCAATTTCAAAGATTTGCGAATTTAATGCCTTTTTTCGATTAAAATAATTTTTGAATTTAACTTTAAAATAACAAAGTTTTTCGTTTTTGTATGGGAGCACCCGTAAGGAGAGGTCGGAGGGGATAGGTCCTCAGAGGAAAAATGTTCCCTTTGCAAAAATAATGGGGGTTGATAATACATATTAACCCTCTCCGGCCTCCTGTTCAGTTGTAGGGAATAAATATACAAAAATCATTAAATTTGTTTGTAGCGTAACGACATCTAGTAGAAAGTAGAAGCAACATTTGTGTTGTTTAGTACTCTTGTTTGTATAGCCAATACACAATCTATAGTGGTTATTGTGTATTGGCTAATGGTTATTGTAGGAGATAAAGGCTTGTAGCCAATACAATTCCTATAAATAGATTATTTTGATCTACTGCAACATAGCTTTAGTTAATTCTTCATATTGAATCAGCAATATTAACCAACAAAGGGTTTTGGTTCGATGGCTTAAGCTTTAAACTATCAGTCGACGGGCATTAGTTCAATTATTATTTTTAATTTAACATTTTCTGGTTCAATTGATGCAAGCAAAAAACAATATCAATTCTAAGAAAAAAGGTCTCGGAAAAAAGTGTCGTTTTTTCTGATTTCACTCTAGCAAATCGCAGAACGAGGCGTAAAAAGCTTCGCTTCAAAATAAAAATACAAAAAAATTTTTTATTATAATTAAAATAAGGTCAAGTATTAGGATAAGGATGAAGACAAAGATTAAAAAAAAAAAACAAAATTGGTAAGGATTTTGACAGAAATAAGCGCCAGAAATAAGATAAGAAGAATAATAAAGATTTGGACAAATACTGGAGCATAGAATTGAACCAGGATTAGAGCAACCATCCATATAAGGATTAAAAAAAGTACTATGAAAAGGATCAGGAAAAAGATAAGGACAAGGAATTAAACACATTTAAAACAATATAAAAACGGACAAAATTGGGAAATGGATAGGGACAGGAGATGAGTCTAGACACGATATAGCCACGTTTTTAAACTAGTTAAGAAGATGGTGTTTTTTTTTTACTGGATGGGGGATAGCTATTTATTAAGTTATTAATTCAATGATTACTTCTTTTTACTAATAAAATAACGATTATTCTCCCCTTATTTGCTTAAAATTAATTAATTTACCTGTAAACTGTAACTAATTAGTTACTGTTATTTTTTTATTTAAAATTTTGTAATTTTTTAATTCAGACCGAGTTATTACTTTTAACAAAGGTTTTTAGAGTAGAAACTTATATCAGGACAAGATGTCTATGATTGATTTTTTATTTTTTTTTTTTTTTGGTGTATTTTATAACTTTGTGCTAGTGTACTTTTGGACAATGAATATATGTAGGTGCTGACCCATTGATCCCTTATGAAGGGTGATTTTTTAGCAACTTTCTTTTTGGCAACACTGTTTTTGGCAGCACGGCTGTTGTCGTGTAACATGTTACTGTTAAACATATTCAGTTTGGTCTATAATTTCCCCATGAATCGACTTACAAACGAACAACGCTTGCAGATTATTGAATTTTATTATCAAAATTCATGCTCGGTTAAGAAAGTGCATCGCGCACTTCTTCCATTTTAAGGTCAGTTTGGGCGACCTTCTGAGGCGGCTATTCGGAATCTTGTGACTAAATTTCGCACCAAATTTACATTATTGGACAATAAACCACCAACACGCATACGTAGAGTGCGGACTAAGGAAAATATCGTAGCTGTATCCGCCAGTGTTGTTGCTGACCATGAATTATCGATTCGGCGCCGTTCGCAATTGGGCCTCTGTTACTGCACTACGTGGAAAATTTTGCGGAAGGATTTGGGTGTAAAACATTTTAAAATACAGCTGGTGCAAGAATTGAAGCCACACGACCTATCACAATGGTTAAATTTTGGTGAATGGGCTCTCTCAAAGTTGGATAAATATCCACTTTTTTTATCGGAAAATTGTGTTCAGCGACGAAGCTCATTTCTGGTTGAAAATATACGTGAATAAGCAAAATTGCCGTATTTGGTGTGAAGGGTAGCCAGAAGCATTGCAATAAATGCCAATGCATCCCGAAAAATACACTGTTTGGTGTGGATTATGGGCCGGTGGCATCATTGGACCGTACTTTCTCAAAGACGACGAAGGCAGGAACGTTACTGTGAATGGCGAGCGCTACCGTGCGATGATAATAATTTTTTTTTGCCAAAAATGGAAGAACTGGACTTGCCTGGACATGTGGTTTCAACAAGATGGTGTCATATGCCACACAGCACGCAAAACAATGGCCCAATTGAGAGGCGAGTTCGGTGAACAGTTTATTTCACGTTCTGGACCGGTCAATTGGCCTCCTAGATGGTGCGATTTAACACCTTTAGACTATTTTTTGTGGAAAATGTTAAGGCCCATGTCTATAGGGACAAGCCCGCAACGGTTGACGCACTGGAAGCCAATATTGAAGGATTTTTTCGGGAGTTATCGGCTGATATGTTGGAGAGAGTATTCCAAAATTGGACCCAGCGTATGAGTCATTTGAGGCGTAGCCGCGGTCATCTTTAAACATTGAATTATATAGATCGTTCTATCGACTCGAATAAAGATTTCATACATTTCTCTAAATTGTATGTGTTTTTATTTTTAAATCAAATCCGAAAGCTCTTAAAAAATCACCCTTTAAGTAGTAGGTTCTATTTATTTATTTCATTAAAAGAGATATTTATTTAAAAATTCGAATGAAATTTTTTTAAACGATTTTAGTTAAAAGTTTATTGATAAGATTTTTAATATTTTTTTAACTTAATCTACTTTTTCCTGTATTCCCTCAATTTCTTTTTGTCAAATTTTGCCATTAAATTTGCTTCAATCTCTAAGTGTCAACATTGCTCAATGAGTTGTGTTTCTTCTACCAGCCCATGTATTGTCACCCAAAATTAATCACAACTGATATAAAGCTTTTGACATCATCTGGAGTGCCCAAAATTTTGTACCTGCACAAATTTTGACAAGCTTATGTTTTTGACATATATTGTTATTAAGGTGCTTATTATGATTATCATCAATAACGGTTATGATAATCATCATCATCATCATCATCAACGTAATCACAACCAGCCGAAATGTTGAGAGGTCCTCGCAAGCTACTTGATGATGTCATGCTTGAAAACAATTAAACCTTCCCTTAAGCCGCGCACAACATGTGCTTGGATTCAATTAAATAATTAAAACGTAAGCGAAAGGATGAAAATTAAGAACGTCAAATAATATTTCAAAATATTACAGAGATAACAGAAACACAAACCTTACATAAGTTGTTCTGCCTCACCGACTGCGTCGATAATAACATTCCGTAAAAGATGTCCTGGGCAGAAGACCTTTACAAATAAATACCTTTGGGAATAAGTGGCATGTTTACAAAATAGAACAAAAATTATTCAATTCAGAAGCAGGTCTTATGTCTTAGTATTAAAAGGGAATAAAAGGGATTTTGCAATAACTGCTTCGTTTTTGTTCAGTGTTTTTTACTTATATTTAACACTTACATTTATCTTTATATCTTTACATCTTTATATCTTTATATCTTTATATCTTTATATCTTTATATCTTTATATCTTTATATCTTTATATCTTTATATCTTTATATCTTTATATCTTTATATCTTTATATCTTTATATCTTTATATCTTTATATCTTTCTATCTTTATATCTTTATATCTTTATATCTTTATATCTTTATATCTTTATATCTTTATATCTTTATATCTTTATATCTTTATATCTTTATATCTTTATATCTTTATATCTTTATATCTTTATATCTTTATATCTTTATATCTTTATATCTTTATATCTTTATATCTTTATATCTTTATATCTTTATATCTTTATATCTTTATATCTTTATATCTTTATATCTTTATATCTTTATATCTTTATATCTTTATATCTTTATATCTTTATATCTTTATATCTTTATATCTTTATATCTTTATATCTTTATATCTTTATATCTTTATATCTTTATATCTTTATATCTTTATATCTTTATATCTTTATATCTTTATATCTTTATATCTTTATATCTTTATATCTTTATATCTTTATATCTTTATATCTTTATATCTTTATATCTTTATATCTTTATATCTTTATATCTTTATATCTTTATATCTTTATATCTTTATATCTTTATATCTTTATATCTTTATATCTTTATATCTTTATATCTTTATATCTTTATATCTTTATATCTTTATATCTTTATATCTTTATATCTTTATATCTTTATATCTTTATATCTTTATATCTTTATATCTTTACATCTTTATATCTTTATATCTTTATATCTTTATATCTTTATATCTTTATATCTTTATATCTTTATATCTTTATATCTTTATATCTTTATATCTTTATATCTTTATATCTTTATATCTTTATATCTTTATATCTTTATATCTTTATATCTTTATATCTTTATATCTTTATATCTTTATATCTTTATATCTTTATATCTTTATATCTTTATATCTTTATATCTTTATATCTTTATATCTTTATATCTTTATATCTTTATATCTTTATATCTTTATATCTTTATATCTTTATATCTTTATATCTTTATATCTTTATATCTTTATATCTTTATATCTTTATATCTTTATATCTTTATATCTTTATATCTTTATATCTTTATATCTTTATATCTTTATATCTTTATATCTTTATATCTTTATATCTTTATATCTTTATATCTTTATATCTTTATATCTTTATATCTTTATATCTTTATATCTTTATATCTTTATATCTTTATATCTTTATATCTTTATATCTTTATATCTTTATATCTTTATATCTTTATATCTTTATATCTTTATATCTTTATATCTTTATATCTTTATATCTTTATATCTTTATATCTTTATATCTTTATATCTTTATATCTTTATATCTTTATATCTTTATATCTTTATATCTTTATATCTTTATATCTTTATATCTTTATATCTTTATATCTTTATATCTTTATATCTTTATATCTTTATATCTTTATATCTTTATATCTTTATATCTTTATATCTTTAAATCTTTATATCTTTATATATTTATATCTTTATATCTTTATATCTTTATAAATTTATAGATTTATGTCTTAAAAACTTTATATTATGTGATATGTGACAATTTTTTTATTTATTTATACAGGATTATTATTAATAATAATCTTAAAATAAAAACTTACACAAATTTTGAAATGGTTACGTGAATGTGAAAATGTTTATTCAAAAATAAAGTTACCAGTATAAAGATTCCGCCACTTCACTAGAAAATTACTCGTATCTATGCCGAATAATAAGCTCTTTGTTGTATCAAAAACAGGGAAATCGATAAAATATCAATAAACCGAATTTTCTGCACAAAACTAATTATTTATTGGTAGCAAGCACGAAATGTCACATATAAAAGTAACGTATTTAGTTAACTGCCTTGAAGTGGCCACGTTGTCCTGTCTTCACACAGTGGCGTATTTTCGCTTTTGGCCTGCGTTGTCAGTAGAGTCAAACTGTAGAAATGGATATTTATAAACATTAATATAATTTTATTTAGGTCAAGTGTAGCTAATAATCTAGGCTATTTTTATTCAAGCCATTTCAAAAACTTTCTCTTTCATTTTTAATTAAGCCCTAATTAACTCAAGACAAAAAAAAAATTGTTATTTAAGGGTGTGTATAAAAAATAAATAAAAATAAATAATAACACCAACAAAAAACAACATTACAAAACGTATCATATTCATGTTCACTTGTATTGTACTAGCCCAAATAGTGATCGGTGGGTTTAAGATATTAACATGTTTAGGAAATTACCACATGCCTTGTCATAAGGGTTTCTGTATTCTTTGGTAATGATGAAAAATAATAGTTATTTTAGATATCAATAAAATACCAATTATTGAGGGTTAGTTTTTGCGTACCATTATGCAATATACCCTCCAAGAACCCCTGCTTAGATATGTACACTTATATTGCACTCGTATAATAAAGAATTTAATACTTATTGACTTTAAAAAAAAAAAATAGCATGTATGCATTGTGTAGATTGTTTTTGGTTTATTTTCTATTTTGTCTGAATTTTTGACATTTAAATATTAGATTTTTTTAACGATTGCCAAGTTCGCCTGGTTCTTATCGTTCTTCCATTACCACTGCGCCATTATATTAATTGTGCATAACCGAGCAACAATAAAAGAAAATGAAGTAAGAGAAAAAAAAACAAGAAAAAACAATATCAAGAAATGCATAATACTTTTATCGATAGAGTATAATGCACAATGCTATTCATGCGTTCGACGTTGGTGCTTCTTCAAGATTCTGTCAGCCGCATTTGCCATTCATTCAAGTCATTGTATTTTTTATTTTTATTTTTTTTTTTACTTTCGCTGATTGTTGTTGTTAACGTGAAATTGTTGCAATGAATAAAATGCATTTTCTTACTCTAATATATTGGTTTATTTTTCATTAAATTTATGGATGTTGACATAGTCTGACTATGGCGAGTTAACTCCTTAGCCGAAAAGCGGATTGAACAGACAGTTTTGTCTGATCCTATAATAGACTACATCGGTTTTAGAATGGTGCAGGGCATCTGGCGAACTTAAATTTATTGTATGGCTTAGTTTTTTGCCAATTTTTGGACTATATACAGTCTGTTCAACAAGAAAGAAATTGCGATAATTGATAGTTAATATGTACTTTTATCTATTTCTTTCACTAAATGGGTTTTTTTATATAATTGTCTACTACGCCAATAAGATTTCAGCTCAGTAGTACGTGATTTTTTGATTAGGCAGGACGTTTAACAACATGTGTTCCGTGTACGCGAAGCGGAACGAGGCCGTGTTTTTATGCACACACCCAAAAGGACCGAATATGTCATATGCCCCTGCAGCTAAAACGATGAAAAAGTCAGAATACTTTGTTCAGAAGTAGGTAAAACGTTAAAAAAAGAAAAAAAAAAAAAAAAATCGAAAAACATCGGCGAACTTCCGGATCGTGCAAAATCGAGAGCGACATCAGCAGGATAAAGTGATCTTCAAGTTGTTCGAGCAGAATCCCACTCTACGGCTGCTGGAAGCTAAAAACAATCTTTCCAAAAAAGGAATTAACATAAGTTTCAACACAATCAGGCAGCGCTTAAACGAGGCAGGGGTAAAATTTCGTTCTTCGACCTTAAAACCATTGCTTACGGCAAAGCACATAGAAAAACGAAGAACCTGGGCAAGTGAAAATATTATTCGTAATTGGTCGAATGTGATGTTTACTGATGAATCGACCTTTTAGGCACGATATCCGGTGAATCATGCCTCGTTAAGAAATAATAGACAATTTATTCAACGCACCGTCAGACACCCTGTAAAAGTCAATGTCTGGGGATACTTTTTGGCAAAAAAGCACGGTTTTGGCAAGTTAGTCCTTTTTACGCAAAATTTGAATGCGGATTTCATGGCCAAAATCTACAAGCGTGGCCTTTGACATCAGCCAAGAAGATGTTTGGACCACATAATAAAAATTGGGTTCTACAAGAAGACAATGACCCAAAGCATCGGTTTCGTCTCTGCCGTGACTGGAAGGATGCAAATGGGGTTACCACAATGGATTGGCCCTCACAATCCCCAGATGCTAACCCTATAGAAAATGTGTGGGGCATTATGAAAACCAAGCTTGCAGGAAAGCCTGCGTACAATTTGAAGCAGCTCTTTCGAAGAATAAATAATATATGGCGTTCCCTTCCCACTGAATATGCTGCGAGACTCGTCAATATTATGCCAAGTAGATGCGCAGCTATTCTCGAAGCTGGAGGCGATTTCACAGTATACTGAATTATAGCGTCGTAGCTCTTAAAATATACTTTAATGTAAAAAAAAATTTAATAAATATCTTTTATACTTTAAAAAATATTGCCCTTGCTTCTTTGTTGAACAGACTGTAAAATTATCCATAATAACGTCAACATTCGTAACATAATCTGATAATTTTTTGTTTTTTATTTCTTATGTACGAGTAGCATAGCTTTTTTACTTTTTATGAAATATTGGCCTTGATATGTAATCGAGCATTGAAGTTAGGAATGGAGCTAGCGTTCATTATCGCCATATATTAAACCAAACATTTTCAGCCCTGAACAAGGGCTTAGTAGCTTACTTACAACTATTGACTGAACTAATTTATCGGTACAAACTACGAGTGTGTATGTTGAAAAAAAAAAATTAAGCTAAAAAAAAAATAAAAATAAAATTCACACAAAAACATTTTCACATCAGCTGCAACTAATGCAAATATTTAAATTGCGCCACAATCCACATGAAAGTGAAATCCTTTTTTTTTTGCTTGTATAGTACATATAAAAGCTTTCAAGCATAATTGTGAGTGAGGCAGCTGTAGTGGTGGGTCGAAGTGGGTGGAAGCTATCATGCTCGGTAGTAGGTGTGGTTAAAGTATCGTTGCTTTGTTCAGCTTCGAAATAATGGGAAAAGGTCAAAAGTGAGTTTATTGAAATACAAGCGGCTCCATAGATATGTGTTCACCTTCACGCCCACATGCAACCATTGGCCATTGCCTAGTTGGGGTTGGGGCAGAGCTATACAAATAGTGTAGTTCGAATTATTAAAATTAAAAACCTTGAATCTAACTCTCACTTGAAAGCTTAAAGCTCTCTGTTTGCATTTAGTTTTGTGTGTTTTATTGTATGTTAAAAACTAGCTAATGAAATGTTTGAGATATATTTTTGTTCTAAAATACCTCCAACATTGCTTTTGATGTAGGAGTGTGAGTAAGTGTGTGTGTGTGTTTGTGTGAAGTAACACAATCTCATTATAAACTTTATGCAGCTTTACAAAATAGTTAGCTTTGTATTTTCAAAGGTAATTGTCACAAGAAATAGAACAAGCTATATATCTAAAAAAACTAAGGCTTTGTTTCCGCTTGATTCTGTCAACACAATCCTGCACATTTCATTACATATATGTGCATGCATAGTTTCAGGCGCACAAAGCGTACGTTTTGTCATTTCATTGTGTATTTGCGCATACATATGCATGGACTCACACAAATTTTTCGTGTGTGTGTGTGTGTGTGTAAGAGCACAAAAACATTTAAAGCTACAGAAAGCTATGCAAACAACATTTGTACAAGTTTGTTTGCGGTTGGAATTTTTTTGTGTTGAAGAAATATTTGTTATACAATTTTTTTTTTGTTTTTTTTTTGTTATTTTTTCATTTAACTTCTCGGCTTTCCCTTGTTTAAAATATCCGTACAAAGCCGCCTTGTTAAAATATTTACACAGAAGAGTGCCAAAATTTCACCGCAAGCAGCTGAACAAAAAGAAAAATTAGTTGAAAAATCAAGAAAAAATAACAGAACATTTCAGCGGAAGTAATGACTGCACTGCGGTTGTAACAATAAAACAATAAAAACTAATGGATTTATTTACATTATAATCGATGGAAAAATGAAAGAATCGAGCGATATACGTTAAAGTAATTTGATAAATAATTACGGACAGTAAAATATAATCACAAATATTTATGTGGAATACGATACTTCTGCATTGTATGAAAATATGTGCATTTATAAGACAATATTGATTTTTATACCCCCACGTTTAAAAAACGTAAATGGGTGTATATTAATTTTGTCACTCCGTTTGTAACGCCCATAAGGAGGCGTGGCAGGTATAGAAAAGTGTATATATTCTTGATCAGCATAACCACCCGAGTTGATTTAGCCACGTCCGTCTGTCTGTGATCACGATTACACTCGTATTTTTAAAGCTATCAACACGAAATTCGATATTTAAGCTTTTATCTAAAAAATCAAGTTCGAAAATGAGCCAAATCGGATGAAAACCACACCTACCTCCCATACAAAGTGACTTTATCAAAACGGTAAAATCTCTTAGAATTCTACAAAAATGAATATATGAACTTGCAATAGTTTTGGACTTGCATATGAGTTTTGATATTTAAAATACACTCTAAGTATGAAATTCAAACAAATCGGATGAAAATCACGCCTACCTCCCATACAAAGTGACTTTATCAAAAAGGTAAAATCTCTCGAAAATCTACAAAAATTAATGTATGGTCTTGAAAATTTGCATATGAACTTTGATATATAACTTGTACTATGTGTATGAAATTCAACCAAATTGAGTGAAAACCACGCCCACCTCCCATATAAAGTGACTATATCAACAAACAAAAGCGAATATTTTCTGTTAAAATTATAACGAAAATGTTTTTACAGATAAACATTTTATTGATTGCTTTAGACTTTGAATATATTTTGGTTCGGACGTGGGGGTATTTTAAGATCAGTCGAAGATCATTTCTTGCCAGTTTTTTTTTAGCTTTGAACCAAGGATTTTAGGTGGAATACCTATTCAGTCAAGTCTGTCTTGGTTCGAAATGGGGTGATAGATTAGTGGGAGGGAAGGCGCAATCGAGTGAAACATGTGTAGGATGTTCTAAGAGTGATGAAAAGCCGTAGCAATATGTGAATTTGAATCAGAGGCACGTGTTATGCCTTTACCTCAGTCAATTCAAGTTAAAAGCAGAGAACGCAAATAAACAAAAACGAATCGTTCTATTTTGTTACTTTCCGATCTTTCAAGCGATCGAAACAAAAACGATTCAAACAACAAAAGAACAATTGGGCGTCTGTATTGTTTTTCGTATTCTGTTACTAGCGAAACCATAAACAACACAAAATGATTGAGCGACGAAGAGACACAAATGAAACCGAAACAACGATTCGTTAAACGATCGTCGGATGGACCCCTTTTGCATTGGTCAAGACTTGAAATCAAGTTTTTTTGACGTTCTCTTTTAGACTTGACGAAACCTTTTACATTGGTCAAGAATTGAATTTTGGTGCAAAAGAGATGGGTTCTTTATTTCTTTAATATGTTTGCTCTGCTTATACACATGCACTATGTTCGCAGCCTTACAATTTTCAGCTACAAAACACCAAACGCACGCAAGGAAACGAAAAATAATGTGAAGCACTTGGACAAAACAGCGAAAAGCACAAAAGGAATAAAAAGAATTGCCAAAAAATTGACGGTACAGCGTCAATGTTCTCTTCCCCTTTCGTCGCTTCCGATGTGCGGCGAATTGCCTACAAACTCACAGACTTGAATTCAAGTCTTGATCAATGTAAAAGGGGTCATAACAACAAAAAAATTCTCTACTTCGCATTATCTTGCGCAGTTAGCATTTTTTGCGCAGCTTGAATTTTTTTGCAGGGTCGTATCAACAATGTTGCCTCAAACTCTATGAATGTTTGGCTTAGAATTTCAGAGTAAAACAGAAAACAAAGCAAACGAAAATAAAGAGGACAAAGCTATAGAAGCGATCTTCCTTGATAGATTCTTCAAATTAATTTTTTTTCTACGTTCACATATATCAACCACTGAATTATTGTATAATAAATAATACAAGGTAGCATTGAGAACTGCTTATTTTCTCTTCTACAAGAAAACATCTCCTGTCAAAAACAGCTGTTTGTGAAAATGCACCCACAGATGCTAAGGTTTTTGTTTTTTTTTTCACTTCAACGCATGGTATAATAATACAAGGTAGCATTGACAACTGCTTATTTTCTCTTCTACAAGAAAACATCTCCTGTCAAAAACAGCTTTTTATGTATATGCATCTTCAGCTGCTGTGGTTGTTGTTTTTTCACTTCAACGTTTTCAACATTGTTTTTGTTTTCAATGGCGGATTGTAAGCGCTCTTTTTTTGAGTAAATTTTTTGACAGGAGATGTTTTCCCAAGCATCTGTCAATGCTACCTTGTATTATTATACCATGACTTCAACGTTTTCAACATTGTTTTTGTTTGCAATGGCCGATTGCGAGCGCTCTCTTTTTGAGTATATTTTTTGACAGGAGATGTTTTCCCAAGAAACTGTAAATGCTACCTTGTAATTATTATACCATGCCACTGAATGATGACAACGCTATTGACAAACAGGTAAAAAGCAAAATTCAAAATCAACGCGATAGAAGAGGCAATCATCATTCGCATGCTGACTCTTTCCACGGGGTTTGAGTTTGCCTTTTGCATACCAGTGATCATTAATGAAACGTTTGCTTTGGTTTCGTTTTCTATAACAAATAACATTTTTGTATCACCCTCTGAGAGATCGGTTTGGATATTGTTTCGTTTATTTGCGTTCTCTGGTTATAAGGCATTTCCATCCACAAACTTCTCTACCATTAACTACAACTCCAAGTCGTAAATATTGATGAATTTTATATTTCAGTTGATTAGAATTGAGGACAGAAAATTTAGAAAGGTTTTTATAGCGAAGAGGACCATATCCTGGCCGGGAATCGAACCCGGCTCCTCTGTGGTAGCAGTCGAGCACGCTACCAACTCGACTACCAAGGCCGCCGAAATTGCCGCATCTGGGGCTCGAAAAACCCGCACTTTATTGTCGAAAAGCCGTTGCATCCACAGAGAGTGACAGTTTGGTGCGGATCGTGGAGTGGTGGCAACATTGAACCATTTTTGGAAATTGGAAACATGAATTTGGACAACCTCTGGTTCATGAAACTTAAGACAACAACGAATCTTTGCGGCTGAAGCCATCGCCGGCTGCATTCACTAAAATTTCAATTCGGCTGCAGCTATCGATGGTTTCAGCCCATGAATGCATTTAAATAGAGCTTCGCCTCCATTTTTGAAGAGCTCAGCAGGTAAGCCATCGGCTCCTGCGGCTTTGTTGTTTTTAAGCCGAGCTATAGCTTTCAAGACTTCACTATGGTCGGGCAGCGGAACTTCAACGCTGTCGTCCAAAATTGGGGATTCCGGGATATCATCTCTATTGGCGGGAAAAAAGTATATTTATTCAAAAAGGCTCTTCTGTACATTTTTAAGTAGTATCAAAAATTAAACAAAAATAAAATTTGGCCACGTTTGGTTCCTCCTTTTTTTTTTTTTTTTAATATTTGATACTCACTTAAAAATGTACAGCAAAGCTTTTTTTGAATAAATAAAATTATTTTTTCACAATATTAAATTTATAAAAGCCTTAATTTTTTTACGATATTGAACGTAAAGGTCACCAGGGCCACATTAACAAAATTTGCCGCTGTGGGTAGACTAAAATGCCACCCCTAAAAAAAAAAATAACAATAGAAATGACACAACCCTACCAGAAAAATTACATATTTTTGACAATATATTTTTAGCGATTTTAAAACTTTTATCGCTAAAATCAAATCGAAATATTTTCAGATATAAGACATTTCAATTACATATGAGTTCGTTTGAAAAATATAAATTTTTATTAAGAAAAGATTTTGAATTTTTGCTTCTTAAGACATCAACTTATACCTTTATTTAGAATTTGTTTTGTTGCATAAGACTATTTTTTTAGAATCTTAATTTTTATTAAGAAAAGATTTTGAATTTTTGCTTCTTAAGACATCAACTTATACCTTTATTTAGAATTTGTTTTGTTGCATAAGACTATTTTTTTAGAATCTGAAAATAATTAGTACAAATGTTGAACATAGCTTAACTACTTATGCTAAAAATGTGAGTAATTCTTTAAGGCATGTTCCTACTTGGCGCGCTTGGTATTTGAGTGAAAACTTAAAATTTTTATATAGAAAAACATTAAGAAATAAAGGAAAAATTTTTTGGGGTGAATAAATACATACAAAAAAGTTTTTACAAAAACATTTTTTTTATTAATTTTTAACATTATGTATGTATAAAACTTTAACTTGAAGTTTTGTACATTTTTATACCGGGTTACCATCGCTACACAAAATTGCCTTGTCCGATTATCTCCAAATTTTAACCACATACTTTCCACATGTATAGTTTCCGTGTGAATTAAAATATTGCAAAATTTTTATTTTTTCTATATTTTTTCGCACAAAATCCAGAAAAAAATTGGGTTTTTTCAAGTTTTTTTTTTTTTAATCTTCATATTTTTTTTATATTTTTGCCAAACTCAAAAATTTTATTTCACACGATAGCCATACTTATATTATTTATAAATTTGTTTCTTTTTTGTTTTTCTAGATGCTGCCAAACTTTAGTTATTATGGTAACCATCAGCTCTTTCCGATATTGACACGTCAACTTCAAATTAAGGTTTCATACATAAATCTATCTATATCTATATTTATCTTCTATATCTATATCTTTATCTATATCTATATCTATCTATATCTTCTATATCTATATCTATATCTATCTATCTATATCTATATCTATATCTATATCTATATCTATATCTATATCTATATCTATATCTATATCTATATCTATATCTATATCTATATCTATATCTATATCTATATCTATATCTATATCTATATCTATATCTATATCTATATCTATATCTATATCTATATCTATATCTATATCTATATCTATATCTATATCTATATCTATACTTCTATATCTATATCTATATCTATCTATCTATACTATCTATATCTATATCTATATCTATATCTTCTATATCTATACTTCTATACTTCTATCTATATCTATACTTCTATATCTATCTATATCTATCTATATCTATCTATACTATTATATCTATCTATTCTTTATTCTATATTCTATATTCTATACTATTATATAAAATGAAATTGAACATTTTTTGTGTCCGCAAAACTCCAAAAGTACTGCTAAGATTTTTTTGAAATAAGTTTTTAAATATCACATTTGTGCTACAAAAGGTTCATTGGTTATTTTCTTTTCGAAATTTCAATAAATCATCCACAATGCCATGCATTGCTTGATCGTTAGCTTTTCATGCGTTTGTGCTGCGAGAGCCTCAATAAACTGCATGTTGCTCTCTACTATACTCTTTTTGTTCTCAGCAAGCACAAAACAACAAAACAAACAAACAAATACATATACATATATACTTTGCTGCGCTTAAAGCGAATTGGATCGAAATACATTCTAATATGTTCAAAGAAGTTTTGATGTTGAGATTTAATCTAGCACAGTTTTGTTAAAAGGGGATTCACTGACCACCTTTAGCATGTTGAGGATTTTTTTGATGAGAATGAGATTCAATCCGACTTGATGTATGTATGTATGTATGTATGTATGTATGTTTGTATGTACGTATGTTTATTTGTTTCGCTGCATGCAACTTTTCTACACATGTTTTGACGATGGTTTTCCTGTAATTTATAAATGAACAAAAGGAACGGGTGACTTTTTACTTTATAGAATTGACATTGTGTGATTCTATAAGTTTTTTTATAAATAAACAAGATAACTGGGACGGGCATAGGAAAAGGGGTTATGGCTTCGACCACATAAGTCAAATTTTTGATATTGAATAGCTTTGGAACTATACGTCGCATGACAATAAAACTCAGCATGGAGTTACTAATTGCCAAAGTCTTTTTACTGGAAAACTGATACATATGTGCATTGGAAAAGGGGGTGTGGCCCAATTCTCTATACAGAATAGCTATGGAAGCTAAGATCACAGGACATTGAAACTAATAATGGAATTGTCACCTGGGAGTGCTGTTCTGCTACTGGGAAACTGTAACGGGCAGTGGAACATGAGTGTGGTGTCAGACTAAGGGACTAATAAAAGTTTTGAATTTACTTATTATTTCCAATATACTTGCCGGGTGCAGCAACGCGCGCCGGGTATCGCTAGTGTTAAATATTAATAAAAAAACTTTTATTTTTAAATAATTTTTTAGTGTATTGATTCACCCCAAAAAAATATTCCATTATCAGTTGAGTTTACTAAACGTCCTTCAATGAACAATACTGCAAAGCAGTTCCCTTTTTCATTTTTCATGGTTGCTCTTAAGAAGCTTTTTATGCACTTCATTCCTGTATGAAAAATGATCTTTCGGATAAGCAATTTGTTCCAAAAGGGCATAAAAACATTCGAAATGCAATGTCCAAATTTGGGAAAATATTTTCAACTTGGTTATTTCGAATTATATTTGCCATCTGAAATATTATATTTTCTTGATTGTGGTTGCTGTTTTCACATAAGCAAAGCGATACTTCTTTTATGAATGGTGTTAACCAGATACACAGTCGCTTTTTTCGGAAGCTTCAATGGGGCTGAACAATTTTTGTAAGACGATTATTGTATTTTTCAAAACATTGTATTGGTCTTTCATTTTTTTAATCTTAGAGTATTGGCAGCCGCTTCCGTCCATCCATTATTGTTACTTAACCCTTTTATGTCCGAATTAAATTGGGCGGGGCTATAAGTTTTTTGAGGACAAATATGTGTCAGTCTTGACACAAATATGAACTGACAATTTTTTCAAAGTCCTTGGTGGTTCGTTTGACACAGGATGTTGTCTAAAGGCAACATTGGGGATTGGTTGGACAAACACGTTTTTCATGTTTTTTTTTTTTAATAATTATCTTACCTTTATTTATTTCGTTTACTTGGTTTAAGAATAAAACAATCATTTTAATGTTTTTAAACAGTTTTTGTAAAAACACTTTTTTTTGTGAAACGATCTTGATCTTGGTGTTGACAATTTCACTCTACAGAGAACGACTACTAAATGAACACGCTCACAGCTAACAATAGAACAAGTAGCTGTTAGTTTGCAGAACTAACCGCAAATGTACATAATGCAAAAAACCGCAGGTAAAAAAAATTAGATTAGCGGGACTTATAGTACGTTTACATATGAGGATTAAGAGAAAGAAGATTAGCCTAATCTCCTGCTGTAATCTCAACTGTTTACATTAGCGTGACCGAGATTAACTTTGACATTTCGTTGCTTTGTTTTGTTTTATGTATTTACCTTCAGCCATGTTTTTATGTATTTGTATGTATTTGTTGTTGCAGCCATTTTCCTTCAATAGACAATTATTTGCCATTTCATTTTATTACTTCTTTATAGTGTTGCATTTTTTAAGGAATTATCGCTGTTCACAGCGTTGCAAACCTTTATTGAGGAGATTAGCAAGTAGTTTAGTTTCTAATCTCGTTCCGAAGAGATAAACTTTTGTATGGCTAATCTCGTCAAATTCAACAAGATTAGCGAGTTAATCTCCTCAAAGCGCTTAATCTCGATTTAATCTCGATATGTAAACGTACTATTACAAGCCTATAAGCCATGAGAAAGTTAAACTTAATTTAACTAAAGCAATTCAAGCGACACGATGGACATTTTGTAGAAAAAATATTTGTTCGTTTTTCACTTTTTAATTGATAGAAAAAGCAAAGTCTACTGTTTGAAAATAATTGCTGTTGCGCCATCTTTTGAGGCGGAGCAAAAATATATATAACACCATGACATCGTTAGCAGTGTTGCCAGAACTTTTCTGAGAAAAGCGCGAGATTTAAAAAAAATATCGCCCAAAATCGCCCAATGAAAAAAAAAATCGCCAAAAATCGCCATTTTTTCTAAGAAATTTATTATTATACTAGAAAAAACAAAACAAATTATATACATTTTTTTTTCAAATAATATTGAGATCTGTTAATAGTACACAGTGTTACGAAATCGATCAAAAAAAAAAGCACAACCAAACTTTATAGAAATTCTTAAAGAGGGATATGTTGTGAGTCTATCGCACTTGGTCTGACCTCTCAATGTCGTCACAATTTTTTTTAATTCGATTTTAAAGTTGAAGGGTTCGATTTTTGTTGCGCCGACGTTCATTGAATTTTTACAGCTATTTGCCTTGTTGGAAATGAAAAACAAATTCCACTTCTTTTCAGTAGAATTTCACATAGAATAAGGCTGTATAAAAATAAATACGATAAAATACAAAATGAAGCGTGTAGCGAAGCAAATTCCTTAATTTTTCTTTAATTTCATAAAAAAAATTAGTGTTTCTATAAATTTAAATGATATAATGCTGCATGAATGACATCTTTTTTTCACAAAAATTCATTGCACGTAAAAATACCTTTTCATTGAATCCAAAACCATCAATATCGGTTGAGAATTGGAAAAATGGCGGGAGTTTTAACGCTTTTTTTTTGTCAGAAAACACTGACTCCCATGTATATGTTGCTATCGTACAAAGTGCTGTAATTTTGTTAAATCTTAACCGATTTTGGACATCTTTAGCTCATTGGAAAGAAAATATGATGAATGCTCATATCTAGAGCATTGCAATATATATCTTTGAAAAATGTAAAAGCTACTATGGAACGAATAAACATATTTTTATTTTCAATATTTTTATTTGAAATATAAAATTCTGCATTTGTATGAATGAATGCGTACGAGTGTATTAAAAGAAGTACGCTGCACACCATATAATCTGAAACAATTTTGTGAGAAAATTTTGAAAAAAATTGTCGAGCATTTAAGTTTATCTTCGGCATCCTATCTTATGGCGTTTACTTTTCTCAAAAAAATTCTGCATTTTTCTGCCCTCTTTGAGAACTCTGCCCTTTATATGCTTTTTTCTCAAAAAAATTCTGACCTGTAAATTAAATCGAGTTCTTTCCCGACAATGTTGACCTCGAAAGTAGTATCAAATGCTACCAACTGAATGAACAAAAAAAGTGAGATGTTAAGAAAGTATTAAATGTTATCATTGACATTTCATTAAAATTGTAGCTTTTTCACGGATGAAAAAATAAATATTATAAATTGTTCTCAAAAGTAAGCAACAGTACAACCCACACATCATTGAAAAAATGTTACATTTTTCTTTCCCTCAGAGGGAAAAGAAAACGCCATTAAAGAAAGATATATAAATGTTTTTATTTCGGGAAGTCCAACTTGTTTGCCCTAAAGGTCATTGAGATCAATCACCCCGTTCTAGCACTTACCCACGAGAAAGTACATGGTAGGTTAACTTACCCTAATTTTTCATATGTGAAAAGTAGCTTATTAAAACAATTAAAGTGACTTTTTAGCAATAGCTTACCCACTTATAAAGTTCTGTATTTTATTTAAAAGATAAAAAAATGCAAATAAAAATTGAATTGAAGGCCTTCAAGGTTTTGGGCAACGGCTCAAAAAGACTTTTTTTGATTTGGCATTTATTTTTTTAATTTATGTTGTAAAAGTTGAAATCTGGTAAGTACTAGAAAGGGGTCCTCGACCCAAATGTCTTTTAGAGCAAAAAATTTGGACGCCTCGAAATAGAAACATTGATATATCATTCTTGGACAAGATATGTAGGTCTGTAAATGCCGAAGATATGAAGAAAAACTTAAACGTTCGGGAAAAAACAATTGTTTTTTTTTCGAAATTTTCTTAAAAAAATGCTCCAGATTAGATGGTGTGCAGCTTACTTTTTTTCCATTACGGTCTAATGCACTCGTACACATTCATTCATATAAGAATTCTGTTGAAAATAAAAAATAGTTTATTCGTTCCATAGTAACTTTTATATTTTTCAAAGATCTATATTGGAATGTTCCAGGTGTATGTTACTTATCATATTTTCTTTCCAATGAGCTAAAGATATCCAAAATCGGTTAAGATTTGACAAAATTACAGCACTTTGTACGATAGCAATATATACATGGGAGTCAGTGTATTCTGACAAAAAAAAAAAGCGTTAAAACTCCCGCCATTTTTCCAATTCTCAACCGATATTGATGGTTTTGGATTCAATGAAAAGGTATTTTTACGTGCAATGAATTTTTGTGAAAAAAAGATGTCATTCTTGCAGCATTATATCATTTAAATTTATAGAAACACTAATTTTTTTTATGAAATTAAAGAAAAATTAAGGAATTTGCTTCGCTACACGCTTCATTTTGTATTTTATCGTATTTATTTGTATACAGCCTTATTCTACGTGAAATTCTACTGAAAAGAAGTGGAATTTGTTTTTCATTTCCAACAAGGCAAATAGCTGTAAAAATTCAATGAACGTCGCCGCAACAAAAATCGAACCCTTCAACTTTAAAATCGAATTAAAAAAAATTGTGACGACATTGAGAGGTCAGACCAAGTGCGATAGACTCACAACATATCCCTCTTTAAGAATTTCTATAAAGTCTGGTTGTGCTTTTTTAGTCGTCACACTGTGGTATTAGATATTCTTTTTTTCATATTTTTGAGATCTATAAAAAATAATAAAAAAGCTACTTCATTTTATACGAGAATTTTGATCGTTAAAGAACATTTTTTTAGAGACTATAACTTTTTAGAATTTTTCAATATGCAACTTTAAAAAAAAAACTTTTTGCAAAAAACGTAGTTTCTTCAGCCATATTAGACTCTTCCTCCGTTTCGTCAATTCTCGAAGTATTGTTTAGTTCATACATTGATTTAGTTCATACAAGATGAATGCCAACTTACAAATATTGTCAAACATTTTTCCGCCTACGGCTGTCTTAATTTTGTATGCCGATTACCAAAATTCTTCACTTTCAGATGGCACTTTGTTTTTGAAAACATTGCTCCATGGAAATGTCAACAAAGATTCGTATTCGATTTCTACTGCACGTCGCTCTTCAAGAGATAGATAATGAATAGGGAGTTCACGGAAAGAAGGTCTTATATAGTTTAAACATCTTTCAGGACATTAAATAAAAGCATTTTAAAACATTTCTAACAGATTAGGTAATCGTTTTAACATTTCCTTGATTAAAACTGTAATGACATTCTGGCATTTTGATAGTATGTCTATCATAACAATATCATCACTTAATTTGTGAAGTGTTCTTCATGGAACTGATAATGAAATGTTAGGTCATTAATTCTTTTATAATTGCTTTTATCCGCTAAAATTTTATTTAAGCTGAATGTAAAAATCGCCCAAAAAATCGCCAGGCGATTTCCTAAAAATTTAAGCGCAAAAACAAGAAAAAAAGCGCCCAATTGGCGATAAATCGCCCAATCTGGCAACGGTGATCGTTAGAATCACACAAAATTGTAACCCACTGGACAACATTTACATAATTTTTTTTATAATAACATAAACAAAATAAGTTTCTTAATTACGTATTTATAATATAATAAAAAAAAATTGTCCTCTTGTTTTTGCTAAAATTTAAAAAATAAAAATAAAAAATAAATAAATAACTGGCCATTTCAGCCCTTAAAAGGACTTTGACCTAGCTTCTTATGATCAATTGTGTTGTGCGTGTTATTAAGTTTGTACACAATTGACCGAGAACCGGACCTACATGCTTAACGCCGACTCCGAACGGCGATGAACGGAATGTTCTCGTTATCAAGAAGTTTTAACATGGCATTTTGATTACTCTCTGAGGTTTGCCATTGTCTGCAGAGAGGTGGCGGCCGTACAGAAAAATTATTTTAATTCAAATAATTTTCTGTCGCTGCTGGGGTTCGAACCTGGGTCTCCAAGGTTCTTTGACATAGTGGCCACGCACTTTAACCAACTACGCCACGGACGCCACTTGCTAAAATTTACCGCCCCTAAAAATTTGCCGCTATGGGCTCGAGCCCACTCACTCCCTAGGGTTAATCCACCACTGAAGGTCACCCTAATTCTTTTTTTTTAATTTTTGATTTTTAATATGTTTTTTTTTTGTTTTTTTGCAAATGACAAGTGCCTTTGGTCAATATTTTTTTTTTTTTTTTTAATTTTTATTTATATTTGCAATCTGTTTATTATAACAAACAATAAGCAAACAAGATGATTATGCTAAATTGACATAAAGTCGTACATTTCCATTGAAATACACTACAAGGTATTAAACACTAGTGGTAAAGATTTAGTTTAGAAAAGGTAAATCTAAAACATGCTTCCGCTTCAGTCTTCTCGTTTCTTCGCTGTCATCCAATAAAGATATTGCCAGAACATTTGAATGGTCGCTGAGCCTTTGCAAATATTTTGTGCTAAATCTGCTGATTTCTTCTTTTACAGGTACGACGTTAAGATCTCTATTAATAGTTTTGTTGGATATGAACCTCGCTGCGTTTGTTATGAGCCTAAGAGTTTTTGATTGGTATCTCTCTAGAATTTCTACATTTGAATTGCTGGCAGTTCCCCATAATTGTATTCCGTAGGTCCAAACAGGCTTTAAAATGGCATTATAAATTCGCACCTTGTTATTGAGAGAAAGCTGCGAGTGTCGACCTAAAAGCCAATAGAGTTTTCGATTTTTCATGTTCAGCTGTGTGCGTTTGGCCTTGATGTGTGGTTTCCAAGTCATTCGTTTGTCTAAAATAAGCCCAAGATACTTTACTGAGTCGCTTTTAGGAATGCTTTCACCACTGATGCTAACAGGTGGGCAGTCACCTCTTCTTAGTGCAAAAGTTACATGTGTTGATTTATCGGAATTGACAACAATTTTCCACTTTTCAAGCCAAATGGTAAGCTGATCAAGTTCATTCTGAACGAAAGATGATGCGGTGTAGGGACATTCGTTAACTCCAATAATTGCTGTATCATCTGCGTAAGTAGCTATCGTAACATTGTCATCTGTGGGCACATCCGATGTAAAGATTGTGTATAGAACAGGTCCAAGTACGCTACCTTGAGGAATACCAGCTTGAATTTCCTGGATTTCCGAAGTTTCATTACGAACCTTAACATAAAAATGTCTGCCGGTAAGATAAGATCTACAAAAGCCAAAGTACGGCGCAGGAAGTATTTTTTTAATTTTGTATAACAATCCGTGGTGCCATACGCGATCAAATGCTTGTTTAACGTCAAGAAATACGGCTGAGCAATATTTTTTTGTTTCAAGGCTGTCCGTTATAATATTCACTATTCTGTGACATTGCTCAGGAGTACCATGCTTGTGTCTAAAACCAAACTGATGTTCGGGTATGACATTAAGGTTTTCTAATATTGGTAGCAGTCGTCGCAAGAAAATTTTTTCGAATATTTTGGAAAATGTTGCCAGCAAGCTAATTGGTCTGTGTGATGTAAGAAGTTGTTCTGGTTTACCAGGCTTTGGTATCATTATCACTTCTGCACACTTCCATTGTGTTGGGAAGTATTCTAGTCACTTTTCCACCAATCATATCATACCCAGGAGACTTCTTGAGGTTAAATTTTTGTATCTCGCTTTTAACTTCGTTGGGCTAATTGGAAGATCCATTTGACAAGGTGACTCAAGAAATTTAAGAATATTATGTTCATATGCCGTGTTGTTTACATGAAAGGGCTTAAATATATCTTTCAGATGGATGGCAAATGCTTCGGCTATATCTTTATCTGAACGACACAATGATCCATCCATGTTCCTAATGGGGGTGATCCATTTAACTGTTTTTTTTAAATACTTTGTAGCCTTCCACAGCAGGTGCTCATCGTGTTGTGAGTTGTTGATTTTATTTGGTCGGTCAATTTATTTGATTTGGTCAATATGACCCGATAAACGGTTTTAAGGTTAAGGTCTTTTGCGGCATTGCACTTTTCTACCTTATCGAAAAATACTTTTGGGCCAAAATGTCAGGGATAAATCTTGAATAGTTATGCTTCAATAATGTAAAAAAAAATGTTGGTCTAAAATAAAATACAGCTTCAAAAAAACTTTTTAAATTTAAATAAAACTTTTTAATTAAAACTTAAATTTTAAATAAACTTTTTTTCGAAAAACTACCGGCTGCCCTTAACGTTCACAACTGGACGCTAGAATACAATTTCGCAAGAACTTTTTTTTTAGCACTTATGTATGTAGGATATAATTCAAGGCGTTGATATACACATAACAGTATTTAATAAGTTGGTGAATATACCCTAGGAGCATCATAATCCAATCAATACTGATCAATCATAAAAAATTCATCAAACATTTTGATAACACTTCTCATATTTAATAAAAAAATAAAGAAATAAACAAAAAACAAATTACTTTACTACTTATCATAATAGCGAAAAAAGAAAGAATTTAAAACATGTGTCCCAACTTAATCCATTCATCATATTTTCGGACAGCCCAAATTGTGCTACTAGGTCACTCTGCTGTCTTCTTTATTGCGACATATAGTGAAAAACACTTTTGTCACATATTCGTGAAGAGGACAACCCTAGCAGAAATGGCAACCTTGGAAAAAAACAAAAATAAGATTTATCATCACTTTTACAATAATTGTTCTACTTTACTTGTGTTGCTCACTTCCTTGCAATTTATTACGAATACTGTGAAAAATGTTGACCGAATGTGAGTATGGCAGTGCATATATTTATGCAGATATATTCGAGTCTCTTGTTTCAGTAAACTTTTAATCTCTTTTTTTCTCGGATTATTAACAAAATTAGAAGCTGTTCATGCAATGTTTAAATTTCTGCTTAGAATTACATGCAAAAAGGATTCAATTGTGCTTGAAAGAGTCACAAAACTTTCTTATTTCTATGCAGAATAAACTGTTCATTTATTAAAAATATCAATTTAATTACAACTGGTTACTGTAAGGATTCTATGATTCGTTTTATTCTAAGAAATGGGAACTTATAAAATAGAGAACTTTTCAAGTTAACTTTTAATGCTTCACACTCTGCAGCTTCGCCTGATAATAAAAAGCTTTAATTAAAATTTCAAAATCTTATATTAACTGTTAAGCTAGGGAGTTTGCATAGTGGGTAGGCTGCAAAATATTTTCGGAAAAATCCAATAATAAATCTAAAGCTGGCAAATGTTATAACTGAGCATATTTCTCAAAATAGAAATCATTATGGAACTTTCTAGTTCAAGCAAATAAACGGGTTTATGTTGAAAATTAAGAAATTCTATGAATTTCGCTTGTGACAAAGGAATATTTATATATATTTCAATTACTTGAGGTAAAATTAAAGGTCAAATATTCACGCCTTATATAAATATATAAATATTTCTCGGGAAGTATAATAATTTAAGTAACAATTATAAGTTCACAATACTCGCAGAAAGCAAATTTCAAAAGAATTTTAAAACTCTTAAAACTTCCAAAAGAGAAAAATATATTATTTTAGATTTATTCAAATGTTTTCATTTTTTTAAATGTCAATAAATTGTTTGCTTATGTGATGGCAGAAAATATTACAAAACATCCCGTACTTCACATGTCTATACACATACATTCTCCACTCCATTCCACTCCACTCCACAATGGAGGGGGTAATAGTTCAGTGAAAAATAAGGGGCAATCACGTGAAACTTGTGTAGGATGTTCTTAGGTGGTGGGATACCATAGAAGCATCTTAATTATTATCTGAAGTTATGAAGCTTTTTTTTTATTTTGATGACATCATCTTTAATGAGGAACAAGCATGATTTCTATTTAGTTTGTCAAAAATCCAACCTCATTTCAGATTTTAAATATCGAAGTTTATGTGTAAAATATCGAGTCACGCATTAATTTTTGTGGAATTTATAAAAGAAGTTTCTCTATTTTGATGACATCGCTTTGCGAAAAAACAGGACTGTCCTGCCAAATACAGGACGGATGGAAATGCTTAGTCATGCAAATATCCATGCAACGACGGTGCATTTAGGTTACTTTAAGCTCTTCTCTGAAAGGTCTCATGACGCAATTAATTTTTGTTTTATTTTTGTCATGTGGCTGAAAACCTCAGCTTTAGTGTGGTTTCATAAAATTTGCAGTAGAGCTTATACGAATAGTCACGGAGTTATAATTTTTCTATTCATTGGCAACCTTTTTTTATATGTTGTTGCATATTTACTGTATTCAGGGGTTGCCAATGTGGTGTAGTGTTGCCAAAGAACCATTTCTCGCTGTTGTAAAATAAAATTTTTTACAGCATTTCTACTCAGCAAGTAATAATTTCATGCAACAATATTCCATTTTTGTTGCATAAGCTTCTAACTCCGCGATATGACGGTATCTTATTTTTTTTTTTATTTTTATTGTAAGGCACAACTTCTTCCTCTGTGTTTTATAAAAGATACCATCTTTTTCCGGTGTGCTTTGCTGCACCTTATTTAGATAAGTACCGGAAAATGTTGCAATGCCTTCAGCGTTATTATATCTAAACCATCTCGTACTCGAAACATAGAAGTCGTTCATAAATTACGTGACCGATTTTCAATTTTTTTCCCCCTCCGGTACTCTTTGTGGTGCATTTCAAAAACACTCCCCTCCACCCCCATAAACTAACGTAGTATATGAAATAAAAAAATAAATTGATTAAAAAATACTCGAAAATAAAAAAAATAACTGTCGAAAAGCAAGCAAAGAAAAAATATGCCCTTACTACACTTGCCAATAGTTAACAGTCAATTAAGATGGTCAAACATGAAGATGTAAGAATGAAAATGGTTTGAAATGTTGAGTTGTATTAATTTCAATTTTTTCGAGTTTTCTTTTTATTTTTGGTCACATTACTATTTATATCTGAGACCCCCTCCCCCCATTCGTTACTTATCGTAGTACATTTACCTCTCTCTCTACTAAATTGTTAACGTAATATATGAATGACCCCATAGTTACTGCGCAAATTTGAGCTCAATCGGCTCAGTAGTTTTGGAGTCTATAGCAGCGTTCTCTATTGTAATTTTTTTGCATTTTTCATTTCCCAGTAGCAGGATATTACCAAGTAGAAACTTCATTCTTACTTCTATGTTCTTTATCTTTTACTTCCATAGCTTTTCTGTGTCATAAATTTGACTTGTATGGGTGGAGACACACCCCCTTGTCCAATGCATGTCACCTTTTCTAGTAGAAGGACATCACCAAATGGTATCTACATTCTGAGTTTCAATGTTCTGTCACTTTTACTTCTATAGCTATTCTGTATCATAAATTTGGCTTATATGGGTGGAGCCACGCCCCGTTTTCGAATACCCGTGCCAGTTTTTCAGTAGAAAAACCTTCATTGTTATACGACATTTAGTTCCAATATTCCATTTATTTCCAATTTCCCTTGCAAATATTTCTCCATATACACCACATGTGCGCACCTGTATTTGTTCACACCTGTATTGTTGTATAAGTACACTAAAATGCCTATAATGCATGCACCAATACACATACAAAGACCGTTTATACATAAAAACCTTCGTATTGACGTCACCTTTCATGGGAAATTCGAAACAAAATCGGTTCACGCATTACATAGAACATCAATTTCATACACAATGCAACTTATTTTTATATATATAGATAGATATGCAAAATAATATCTTACAAAGAGTCGCCTCGGCTTAGCTTGCAGACAGACCTTTATAATTTTTTCGAAATTTTTGATCATTCGAAATTTTTGCATAGGTTGAGCTCTATTTCGGTGACTTTCATATTCGCTTTGAGGGTTGGAATTGTTTGCGGATGGTTGGTGTAGATCTTTTTCTTAATAGAACCACAAAGAGATAAGTCTGAAGGTGTAAAATCGCAAGATCTTGGTGGGTCATTTGCTATCTCCATAATATGATATTACGCGATCAGGGAATTTCGTGCGCATTAACTCGCACTCGCAATTTTTTGCGAAATCGCCGTCACCATTCATGTTTTTCAAGACCCAATAAGTAAGCGTAAGCGGCCCTGCAGGTGGTCCGCCGGCCAAATTACTTCAAATATGGTCAATTGGACCTTGATTGCATGCAGAGCAGTGATCTGCAAAGGGTAGCTTTTTTGTGACTCTAAGTATATCCGAAAAAAATAAGTACAAAAATTTACTCAACCCATATCGCACGTAATTCTGCCACTGATATAAAGCAGAGCGCAGTAGAGCGTAGCAGTGAGAATGAATGAGTTTTATTGTATTTGCTTTGTGCTTCTTTTTCCTGAGCACTTAGTTAGAAACAGAAAAACACGTGTTCGTCTTGTGTTGTTTTTTCTTTTTGTTTATGCAGTGCTATGTGTTGTTTTTTGTTTTTATCTAACGAAACCATTAACAACGAAACACTAACACTAACAACGAAATAAAATATCAACAACAAATTTGCAGCATAAAACTCAAACAAAATATGCGAGCGTTAGCTTTTACTTATTGTCGCTTAGAGACGTTGGTAGAGAAAAAGCAGTACTCAGAGTACACTCAAAATATACCCGAAAATACTCGGATATAGCGCCTTTTCAAGACTCTGACTCGACGCACTCTATAAGTATGTACTTATACCCGAAAATATGCTAATGAGTGGAATGAGTATAAGTATTGTACATATTTTATTGAGTACGGATAGGGAAGAGAATAAAAAGTAACTCGAGTATGATTCGAGTATCCGATTTCTATAGGCCAAAGCACATAGGAGGCATGCATGCTTCAAGCATCTGACATTTGTGATTGAATATACATATTCTTATGAAGTAGCCCACATTAAAAGCATGCACGCATGCATGATGCTTGAAGCATGCCTGAAGTTGGCGAACTTTTAACTTTTTGCAGGCATCAAAGCATTGACAGAAGTCATGTGTGAAATAAAAGCAATGTCAACACAGCCAATAAGCATAAAATATCCTCAAATTTCATTTTTAGTTGTTTTTGATTAAATTTAATGTATTTTCACTACTTTTTCTTTAAAATTTCTATTCAGTTTAACATATTTGAAATTTATCACATAAGCGATGCATGCTTTCAATGTGCTTTAACCAAGCATGTTTCACAGGCATGATGCATGCTTGAGGCATGCATGCTTTCTATGTGTTTTGGCCTTATCAGATACTCATTGCAGTTCTCTGATGCAGAGTCAAATTTTTTGTTACTATTCGCTACAGTGTGGACGTGGGTGGTTCGAATTCTTGAGACGAATTGAGGTGGTTCATTTGGGTCGTTTTCAACACTTTCCTTCACTATGTCTGGGGCGAAGTCATTTCATTGTCTTCACAGCTTATATTAAGCCAGTCTATTGGAATGTGTTGATTACATTGCGCACAGATGTCTCAGAAGTCACATGATATCGAGTAAAATTTGTTTGAATTTTGCGCATCGCAACTGCGATTGAATGAAAATTTTCGTAATAAAATTCAACAAATTCTGTTATTTCTTAATATACACCAGAGATCTGCAACAAGTCAATTGAAAATAATCAAGCTTCGACTTGACTTGTAGAAACTTGATATGTTTCTACCGTACAAGTCTCGACTTGCTTCCGAAAAACGAATCATAAGTCATACTTGATTCTATTTGTTTTCTACCCTACATTAATTGGTAGAAAAAACCAAGCTTTCTACTTTTCAAGTCTATGCGACTGTGCTGCCGCAGAAAGCCACTGACGAGGGTCTACTTATACTATTCTATACAAAGCGACAAAATAAAAAAAAAAAACAACAACAACAACAAAAAACAAACAAACATACTTCAATCCAATGTTTTAAAGCAGTGTCGACCACGTAGTACACACGAAAGTGCAGCAACACTTTGTCTTTTTTCGTATACACGAAAGAGTAAATGAGACAAAAGCTATTGTTGTGGTCGACACTTCTTTAAAGTCAAACTGTTTTCTCAACTCGAGAAATGAAGTTTGCATTGACGACACGAAGTTAAGACTGAAAAATAAACGATTTGTAGGCAAAATGATTGCATTTTTTTTACATTTCAAGTTTCTGCATTTCAAGTTTTCTACATTTGGCGACTTGATTTTTGCTGCCTATGATTCGCGCAAACTTGTTGCTTGCCTGCCTCGACTTGCAGGGAGTTGAAAAATTAAAGGAACTTTAAAAAGCAAATGAATCCTTTCATACAGATATACACCCAACGCAAAAAAAAAAGCCGTACATACAAAATTTTTCAAATTCGCTGTTTACTCATTTCTTTTTCTTTGTTCTCTTTACTTTTTCTTTCTGTTTTATTTTCTTTAAGTTGGTACAGTTTTAAGAGCTTAGTTTACGTTAATATCTAATGCAGAACAGTGTTGTTTATATAAAATAAATAAGATTTCACAAAAGCAAAATCATGGAAAATCAAGGCGATATTATTGCATTGGCAATAATTCTCGGTCAATTGTGTACAAACTTAATAACACGCACAACACAATTGATCATAAGAAGCTAGGTCAAAGTCCTTTCAAGCGCTGAAATGGCCAGTTATTTATTTATTTATATTTTTTTTTAATTTTTGCATTGGCTGATGAAAATGTAGCTATTCGTAAAAAAGCACGTGATATTCAGTTTAATGAAAGCTCAGTGCGCCGTTTTTGAAAAAAAATTTCGTAAAACCAGTCAATTGAAAAGGAAAAAAGGATCGGGTAGGAAAAAGTACACGAATTCGAGGGAAGACCGCATTATTTTGAGAAAAAGTCTTGAAGATCGTTTCAAAAATCAGCATTAGGTCTAAAGTGCAACGGGAATTTTAAATTAATATTTCTACAAGAACAGTTCAAAATCGCCTGAAGGATATGGGAATGAAGGCAAGAAAGCCTGCAAAAAAGCCGTTTCTTACCAAAAGAATGAAGAAAACCGCTTAAAATGGGTTAAGGGCAAACAGAATTGGACAGAATTCGACTGGTCTTGTGTCATATTTTCGGTCGAGTCAAAGTTTAACCTAATAGGACCCGATGGTTTTCAAACTGTCCCTAGTAGAAAAGGTGAACGATATTCAGAATATTGCATTCTTCCCACGGTGAAGTATTCCCCCTATGTAATGGTATGGGGATCCATTTCTAAATATAAAACTGAGTCGATTATCATGTTAGAGGGTACAGTGAAAACTGAAAAATATAATGACATTATATTGAACGGAGTTGTACTATGCTTGTAGACTGTAACAGAAAAGGAAGAAAACCCAATTTTCCCAGATGATTCTGCACCTTGTCATCGGGCAGGCTCTGTAAGTAATATCGTGAAACTTTACTATCTAAGCAAATTTTTTGAGCTTAATCATCTCTTGTTTAATATTAGATTTCAAAATTGAAGGAATACCCGGGCATTATTTCTTTGGATTGGCCTGGCAACAGTCCAGACCTAAATCCGATCGAAAATGTTTGGGCCCAGATGACAGCAGCTATTCGAAAAAAGAATCCAAAAACAATGATGGAACTTAAAACAACGATCGAAAAATTTTGGTATGAGGAAATTACGGTGGAGTATTTGAATACTTTGATTGCTTCCATGCCCAATAGGGTCAAAAGTGTTATTAAAGCTAAGGGTGGAACTACAAAATATTAAATAGAATTTGAAATTAATACGGACATATTTAATCATTATATATAAACAGATTTCAATAAATTTATACAGAAAAATAATAAATAATTCATATATTTTATTTTTTTTTATTTTTGCAACGTATCCTTTCCTTTGCAACTTTCCTTCTAAGTAGCGAGAATTGTAATAATGTTTACTAAATTGTTTAAATCATATTTTTGTCAGATATATTTTACAGTTTTGTTGTAAATGAACCCTTAAGCAAATTCCAGTTAAAATTTTAACAGAACTCTGCTAAAAAATTTTAACGATTGATAAAAAATAAGTCTTTGCAACTCTACACTTTTTGTTGATACACCTGAAACTGGTACTTGTAATAACTGGTTAGATTTGTACGACGGTTGTTGTTCTTTCTTTACCAACAAAAACCACTGAATACTTATGTTTAAAATTATTAAATGAAAAATTTTCCATCACCTTGTCGGTAGCTTATTTTGTTTTAATCGATATGGTACAAACATTTTTTTTTTGTAATAACTGTTTAGAAAATTTTAAAAAAAAAAGTTTTTTACAGCAATTAAAAATATTGCTTAGAAACCTCAACCACCCACACACTCTTATACAAATGCTATCCATTAACACTTACAATGCCATGTTACAGTCATGATGCTAACAACAGAAAAATTGCTTAGAAGTGTATAAAATGCATGAATTTGCATGGTTAGTAGATGTGTCTGTGAATGTGCTTGTGAGAATATATGCATGTATGTTAATTTCTTCACACACACACACACACACACAAATGAGTTTAGTTTTTATTACTGTTACATTTTCTACTCATATTCACTCATGTTCATATTTAGTGTCTTAGTGAACATTACTCCGTGTGTGTTATTCATGGAATTTCATAAAAGCAAACATACACACACACACACGCGGACACATCTACATTACTATTTAGTCACCCACACCTGGCCATAAAAATGTGTAAACAACACTTAAGCAGCAATGAACGGTATGTTGCTGTTGCTTGAATGACAAACTTACTGACAAACTGACTGAATGACTAAGTGACTGCCTTTGTAAATCTCTTATGGGTGTGTGTGTGTGTGTGTGTGTGTGGATCTGTACTTAGCTCTTATTGCGAGCTGTACTTATTTTCCGTGTGTTTTCAATGTGAATTTTATACATATGCCTTTTCGACATATATTTAAGGCTTCTGTTTTCCTGTATTTTTACCTATTGTTTTTGTGCAGTTCTGCTTAATGTTTTATCGTCAATTTCTATTAAAGTTCTTGCTCTTCATCTTCATCGTAAGCATCATCATAATCATCATCATCATCATCATCAGTATCATCATCATCAGCATCAACAGCATCACCAGCATCAACATGTAATTCATGGGTTTTTCTTTCATTTTGTTGTTATGGAAATATGTCTATTGTCCCTCTTTTCTTCTGGACTTACCTGTAGATGAATATTTTTGTTCATGTTATGCTCCGCACTTGAATGCTTAATTTTTTAAATGGATGCCGAACAATGGTGTTGAACACTCAGAGCTTGAGCGTGAAAATATTTTATAGCGTTCATGCAATGTTAACTAGGCTAAGAAATTCTAGTAGCATTGGTAAGGTTGTTATTGTCGTTATTGTTGTTGATGTTCTTGTTGTTGTTGCTTATGTTGTCTATCTAAGTGTTTGTTTTTTGTTTTTAGTACCATGTCAGGTGATAATTTATTGTGGGTTGTCTGTGTTTGTGTGTGTTGAGTGTTTTTGCGTGAGTGGGTGTGTGTTGGAAGTGTTGTATATGTGTGTGTGTGTGTTTGTTTGTGTGTGTATTGCATGAATGATTATTTGTATTGGGAATGATTTATTATGGTATTCCTTGTTTACACTACAATTTATAAAGGTTCAAGTACGAAAATAAAACATATTTCTAAGATCAACAAAAAAAGCTGAAAGCATTTAAAAACAATTCTGGTTGAGTGATATCAAATAAATTCCGGAAATGTTTAACGCTAAGAGCGTTGTGGTGAGTGTGGATATAAATTGGATATTTTAATTTGGAATGAAAGCCTACAGGATAAAATGGTCCTATAATTAAAAAAGTGCGCTAAAAAAAGAAAATAAGTTGCGATGCCTAAAAATATGTCTTACAAAAAAATACAAAATTAACAAAAACAAAAAAAAAAATGAAAAAATTAATAGCAACGAGTTCATTTTCGGCTTGCTCGAAGTTAAAATGCCCCCACCGCCTGCTTTAATGTTTTCTGATTTTGATGACGTCAGCTTGTATGAGGAAATAGGCGTGGTTTTCATTCAATTTATGCAAATTTCAACCCCATTTTACATTTTAAATATCAAAGCTTATGTGAAATATCAAGTCTATACATTAATTTTTGGAATGTTTGAAGGTTTTGCTATTTTGATGACGTCACTTTGTATGAGAAATAGGCGGAGTTCTCATTTCCTATTTGTAGTATATAAAGATTATGTGCACAATTTCTAGCGTTTAGATTAATTTTTGTGAAATTCTTAAAGATTTTATCATTTCGATGACGTCATTTTGTCATTTTTGGAAAGTAGGCGTGATTTTCATCCGATTTTGATACATTTTGAACTGAGTGTGCTAATTTGGAATCAAAGCTTATTTAAAAACTTTCAAGTGTTTAGACGATGCTTGTGGAAGTTTTAGAAATTTAATAATTTTGATATATTAGTATTGAGAGTAGGCGTGGTTTCATTCGACTTAAATCAATTTAAAACTGATAGTACCCATTTATCATCAAAGCTTACACTAAGGGAAATAACGCATATTAACATTATCCACGCCTGAGTATATATTTCATTTAAATATTTACGTGGATAAATCAAATATTTTCCTTACAACTCGTTTTTTTCCCGTATTTAAATTTTATTTATGCCACACACTGACACACATATTCCATGCAGCTGCCAAGCAGCAGCAGTTGCAGGTTTCTTATAGTTCTCATTTAATTAATGTTGCAAGGGTAATATAGCATGGATATTTGGCAAATATGATTTGTGAGTGCGGTGGTGAGTGCGATGCATGATAAATTCATGTAAGGTGGAATGACAACTCGGTATTTCCTCAAGAATGTCACTCCACTCTACATGATTTCATCATGCATCGCACTCACCATCGGACTCACAAATCATATTTTCACAAAAGAAAATAAAATATACCACTAAATGGCGTTTGATGTGGACGCAGCTCGTGGGAAATATTCAAATAAATTGTTTTTCAATTTCAATTTTTTTATATAAATTTTCCTCAAATGCGATAGTTTTATTTTCAAATAGTAAATATTTGAAAGATATTTAAATATATTCGTGCATAATTTTAATATACTTTTTATTAATTCTGTTTAAATATTTTAATATTTTATTTGATTAAAAAAGTATTTAAATAAATTTTAAGCATTTACGTAGTTGATTTAAGTAAATGCGTTATTGGTACAAAAATGACTCGCTTTTTTGATAAATTAAAAAAGTTTTTGGATGAAGTTAATATTTTTTTCCCTTAGTGCACGTGCACAATTTCTAAAATTTAGATTAAATTTTGTGGACTTTAAACAGATTTTATTATTTCGATGACGTCATTTAGTATGGGAGATAGGCATAGTTTTCATCCGATTTGACTTATTTTCGAACATGCTCCACATTTGTTTTAAATTTGTTTTGTTTTCATTACGAAGGCTGTCGTGCCGACGGACAGACGGACATAGCTAAATTGACTCAGGTAGTAATTGTGGTTAAGCATATATACTTTTTTATAGCTAGCACGCCTCACTAAAGGCGTAACAAACGGAATGACAAACTAAAGCAGTACGCGTGAGAGTATAGGAACTAATTAATTTTTTGATATATAGCTTCCTTGATATTAATTTTTTGATATATAGCGAGCTTTCTTGACATGACGAGTGTAAGCTTTACTTTACTTTACTTTATTTTACTTTACTTTCCTTTACTTTACTTTACTTTACTTTACTTTACTTTACTTTACTTTACTTTACTTTACTTTACTTTACTTTACTTTACTTTACTTTACTTTACTTTACTTTACTTTACTTTACTTTACTTTACTTTACTTTACTTTACTTTACTTTACTTTACTTTACTTTACTTTACTTTACTTTACTTTACTTTATTATGTTAAATTTGTTGTTTTTTAGTTTGTTTATTTCCCCTTAAAGAATTGACTAACTTATTCAACATAATGGAAGCGGAGGTAGAATTCTTCATATATTCCACACAAAGTTTAATTGAATCCCATGTCAATTGTTAAATTCCTGGAATAATTAAAATCTCACGCATAGCACAGCTTAAAACAAAGAAACAAACAAATAAAACTCACTTTAAGTAGTTTTTGAAAAGTTTACCCCAGAGGATTTCCGTTAAGAAGGTTTACTTTATGTAGCCTTCATCTGCAGGAAGAACACAAGCACTCAAACACACAAACAAACGCAATCATTTAGACAAAACAATAAACTCTACCTTGACTTACAGACTATCATTGACTTAAGTAATAAACAAAAACTTAACTAATACACAGAGAGAAAACAATACCAAAGCAATTTTATATGTGATACAGAGATAAGGGACGAGTCATAATGGACAGCTTAGATAAATAGGATTTGTATGTACGCGCACTTAAACATGTACATGGGAGGCATGTGTAATATATGTTTGTATGAAGGAATGTGTGTGTGTAGTTAGAGAGGGCTATGGGTCTGTAAGTTGTACAGATATTCAAGTTGTGGAAACTTACCAGCTGCCTGTCTGATCGTTGTTATTAAAAGTAATTAATTTCAACAGTTGGCTATAACTTCAAATACAATAGTTACTTCAGACAAAACAAAAGTAAAAAAAAAAAAAATGGGAACAACTTGAAAATAAATAACTTCGTGTGCTTGTATGCATTTGGGACATATGAGAAGTACTACCCAGTTGGCAATAGCAGGAGTATGAAGTGTTATCATGATTTCGTAGGCCTTACTGGCTTGATGAAACTTCTTTTATTAACTTTTTATTGGTGTATTCAAAAAGTAACGTCTTAGTTACTGCTGGAGGAAATGTTTGTTCTTTTTCATGGCATTTTTGTATTTTTTAATGATTGAAAAAAAGAGAGGTTCTTTTTCGTTTCATTTTGATATAATCTTCTATTCATTTTTTTTTTTTATATAATTTCAATGTATAATCTTTGATATGAGAGATATTAATACATTGTGTCTAAAATTAAATATATTTTTTTTGCATTGAACGAAAAAATTAAACCGAAATCTATTTTATATTATTATTACGTAAGCTCCTTTTTTGTGATGACCATCAAATCTTTACCGTTAATGCGATTTTCATAAATGGGGTATGAATAGAAAGGGATTGCTCTGCAGATGTGCAATAAGGTCTTAAGTATTATGTATTTAAACAAAAAAAAAAAAAGGAAAACAAGCTTCTGCAAAGAAAGTAAGTTTTCTATGAGATGCCTAAAAGTATGTGATATTTTTTTTCTGAAAATTTCCAAAGTCATACTTTTGTATAATTGATGGCCTAATTCTGTATCCCTATCCGAACACTCGTCTCGTGCAAAATACTGCTCGTTCGTGCTTTTGAAATTTCTAATTCGAACAGATAACAGCTGACGAACTGGCGAACATATTTGAAATTTGTATCTCTAACGGATCAACCAAATGACGAATTGAAACGTCAAAATCACACGAATACTTTTATTTATTATTTTTGAAATATTTTTGAAAACACATTGATTCTATAAAAAAACATATATCTATTTATGTACATAAACAAACTCAAAAAGGCCTTGCCAACAAACGAAAAAATGCCCAAAAACTTATGAAATCTTTAAAGAAAATTAAAAAAATAACACAAAAATTCTACATTGATTGATATGGCAGTGCTAAATTTGACAACCGATTGTGTATAACTGTTTCAATGACGTAAAAAACTTGAGCTTGCCGTAAGGGTTGGCGAATAGCTTCGTTGGAGATACAAAATTCAATTTGCTTACGACTTCGTTCGCAGAGCAATCGTTCGTTGAATACTTCGGTAGGGATAGAAAATGAGGCTATAAAGCAGCAAAGCGAAAATGTTCAAATAAATGTTATCTTGATGTAACAGCAGCAAAAGAGCAAGCTCATGCAAAGTCGCTATTCCAGTAGCCTTGGCATCGCAGCTAGCTTGGTTGAAAGAGGAAGTTCTTTGCGCGGCCAACTCAAACTTCCTAGCGCACGGAAGATACTTTGATTATGCTCATCTTATATTATTGATGAAGCAAGTATGATTCCAGCAGTAACACTGACAGTAATTGATCGTACACACAAAGAATAAAATTTATTGCCAGTTTGTCGCAAACTAACTTCGTTTGTCGTGCTTGTTATCGTTATTTGTAAACGTTTCCACAGTTGACATAATAATAGTCAGTTGCGAGAAACGCATCATTTAGTTGGAGGTAATTAATTTCGTTTGTCATATACACGAATGATTTTTAAATTGTAGCAATTAAAAAATTATTTTTTTCCAACTGAAAATTTCCTTTGTTTTTCCTTTCGTTGTATACACACAACGCTTATAATTCAGAGTTACTTTTTGGACAAGTTGTTCTATATAAGCAAATTGGTAATTTCATCAACACGCAAACGGAGATTGCAACAGAGGTCCGATGAGAACAATCCAAAGAAGACGGATGGACATGGGGGGAAAGACAATTAATATAATAAATAAATAATAATGACCGAAATAGCTTGCGATATATATAAGAATATAAGAATATGTATATATATAAGAAATATTTTTAAGTTGACAACTGAAAATTCGTTTGCGGCAAATACAACTCACAAACGAAGTTTAGTTGGCTAATTTTTCAGTTGTGGTGAACGAAAAATTTCTATGCGTGTATGTTTCGCGGTATAACCAGAAATTCGTAAACTGGTTTTGAATAGTTGTTGTATTTTCTGGTGATTTTAAGGAAACAGTTCCAGTAATCCCTTATTCTAATAGTAAATAAAATAGTAATAGACGCGTTGTAACAATAGAAAATAGCATTAAAAGTCATGAATTATCTTACGTAAAATGTAAGTTTTTAAACGTATTGACACACTACCTAGAGATAGTACAGTAGAAATAATTTTTGATTAGCTTCTTTTACGCCACAGATCGCCGATTGATTTTATTTATATTGATCAACAAAACGACATAAACAGTGGTGTCCTACAAGAAAAAGCTATTCTTGCACCAACAGACTAAGTATGGTTCAAAATGAATTTGTTGATTATTGAACAATTATCTTATCTAGAAATAAAAAAGCATTGGCAAAACCGATTCTGATGAAGTGAACGCGCAAATAAATTTCCCAACTGAGATCCTTAATAGCACTGAAGTAGGTAAGTGGTCTTCCGCGACACCACTTAACGCTGAAAACATATGCAATTGTTATGCTAATGAGGAATCTGAATACAGCGAAAGAACTCATCAATAGAACCCGACTGCAGATTTGCAGATCCTTACAATAATACTGCATTTTACTTACCGGTGACATCGAAAACATTTTTTTTCACATTTAAAATGCAACGTTTTCAAGTTCAAGTTGTAACGCGGGTTCGAATCCTGGATCGACAAGATCCAAAAATAAATTATTTTTTTATTTTTATATATATACACTTTTTTCTTTCTTTGTTATTCCTTTTAATTTTGAGTGAAAATAATTGGCCTAATTTTTTTTCTAATATATCAGTTTCTTGATTTCCTTTTCGTTAGGTTTGTTGGCAACCCTTACCACTTAGTAGGAGAGCTTAGGTCTATAAATAAATATCGTTTAACATAACAATAGACTGTAGAGAGAGTTGCATTTACAGAGTATAAAGTTAACAGAGGCTCTTTAAACTGCTGAGAGTGTCTATAAATAAACATATGTTAATATTTTAATGGTTTTGCTACAGATCCAAGAGCAAGATTTGACAGAGTACGACTTAACAGAGGCTTACAAATACATTCGACAGTGTCTATAAATAGACATCTGTTAATATATAAGAATTGTAAGGTTTTGATATAGACTTCCGAGAGCCAACGAGAGTAACAGAGCTTAACAGAGGCTGCGTATAACAGTTTGGTAGCCAACAGAATTTCAACATAAGCATGGAAGAAGTTCTGTTTTACAGAGTTTGGTTACCAGATTGAGTGGGTGGAAAGCAGGGTGCGGAAAAATTCGCTCACGAACGATTAAAAATTCAATCTTCTCATGGAAACTCATTTTGCGATTCTATTTTATTATGATAAATTCTTTTGAAATCGAACGTTCACGAAAACATTGCCTTCGTGTTCTCTCACGAGAGACTAAATGCAATGATTTTTTGCTACCGCGCTCAAATTACGAACAATCGCTTTTGGTAGCTCACTCATGTGATAAATGTTTAGATCATGGTATAATAATACAAGGTAGCATTGACAGTTGCTTGGGAAATCATCTACTGTCAAAAAATATACTTAAAAAGAGAGCGCTCACAATCCGCCATTGAAAACACAAGCAATGTTGAAAACGTTGAAGTGAAAAAAAAAAACAACAACCACAGCAGCCGCAGAAGTATTTCCACAAAAAGCTGTTTTTGACAGGAGATGTTTTCTTGTAGAAGAGAAAATAAGCAGTTGTCAATGCTACCTTGTATTATTATACCATGTTCACAACCAAAGACCGATCATGAGCGGGTATGGGCACCACTACATTTAAAGCTTCTGTGTTTGTCTTTTTGCTTTGATTTGTTGTTGCGTTTTGTGTTGCTACATAAGCCTTTGCTCTCAATTCTTACTCTCAGCGCTCCAAGAGCGCTCTTTGCCTATAGCTGATCATGAGTGAGCGAGCCAACGACGCTTGCAGCGAAGTTTTTTCGTTCGTGATATTTACAAACTTTGCTTTTGATGGTGAGCGATCGTAAATGCTTTTGTTCGTCGCATAACTTTCTCACTCATGAGAAATTAAATGCATGAAATTATTAGCAGTGATTAATTGTGAGAACAATCGTATTTGGATCGTTCTCCGCACCCTGGTTTTTATGATTTATTTGTGAACTCATTCTTAAAAAAAAAAAAATAGTTTGAAACTAATTTATAAACAAAATAGTATTATTTATGATTAATAGGTAAAAACACAGGAAGTTTCCTCACGATCAATTTTGCGTGCTTAAATTATCTAAAAAATTCCGTTATTGATTATTTGCAAACTTATTTCTGATGAAAAAAAATATCAACTTCAAAACCATTGTAAAACTCTTACTTTTACAAAATCTTCGCTTGTGGTTCAGTGGGAGTGAGAAAAAAAAGTGGGAAAAATCACTGCAGTGATTTTTTGCAAAGTTTTTTTTTTTGTAAATAAAAAAAATTAACGAAAGATTTTGTAAAAATTTAGCAATAATAAAAAAGTGTTGCATGGAATTATTACTCCTTGATTATTGGCGCTATGGTCAATTTTATAGAACGACAGTAAAGCTGAGGTTTTCGGTCAAATAATAGAAAAAAAAATAAATTAAAATTATAATAGGGATAAGTATTACGACGAGAATTTGGTTAGGCATTAGGGCAATGATTCTACAAGTTATAAGAGCAAAGGTTAGGACCTCAAAAAGATAAGGGGTAGGAAAAAATTTGGACAAAGATTAAAACATAGAATTGGACAAGAATAAGGACGAGAATTCAGACAGGAATTGAGAAGACGAATTCGACAAGTTCTTCTTAAACTGCCAATATGCCAATATTCCGGGTAACTTTCTCGGCATATTGGCAGTATAAGTAGAATCTAAGTAGCTTGAGTGGATCACAGTGTAAAGTCATACAAAGGCTACTGATGAGTTGGTGTAGCGGCCAGTGAAACAGTCTGTATAGTCAAGCTGTGTGATTTGCTCTATACAGAGCCGTTGTTGTTGTTGTTGTTGGTTGTTGTCTTCTTTGTTCTTCATGTTGTCTTGTTGTCAACATGATTGGCCTAGAGCTCAAAAATTTGTTTTCATTTTTTTTTTCGCAAACTTAAAATTAATTTGAAAAAAAACAAAAATTTTTAAATAAAAGAGATCAACTTTAAAATCTTCGCAAAATTCTCACTCTCATCAAATCTTCACACTTTGGTTCAGTGTGCTACAAATAAAACTCAAGCATAGTGTCTACAAAAGTATCATCTTTTTTCTTTTAATAATAATAATTATTTAATGTAGAAAATAGTTTCATTTATGATTCATTTGCGAACTTCTTCTTAAAACATTGAAAATAGTTTATTATTCAAACTTTTCAACCGATCAATCTATCTATTCAATCATCAATGAATCATTATTTTATAAAATTTCATTACTAACAAAAATGAAACTTATTTATGTGTTCTCCCCTACCTATATGAACTGAAAATGTTCTGTAAGTTAATTAATGATCAAGTAAACTATCTTTTCGACTTAGAAATGAATTTTTCTCGAATATCGCAAATAAATTTAAAATTGTCGAATTTATATTTTTTTTATATATTGTGTCTTGACGTAAAAAAACAAAAAAAAAAACTCAACCTCAAAATCTTCTAGAAACTCTCTTCATCCCAAAACTTCCCTTGAGGTTAAGTGGGATGACATGTATTTACCAACTCACCCACCAATAACACCCTCGCTCTCACATCAATCGTTTTTCGCTCTAGATAATATGAATCAAGCTTTTCTTCATGTAAATTCGCTCAATTCTTTCCTTTTGCTTTGATGGGTTGCTGCAGGTCAAATACGGGACATTCCATTAATTTAATTGTTGCTTCAACGAATGCTGTGATTGTGTCGTAAACAATAGTTTATCACAATGTACAGCAAACAGCTACTGTTTGCCAGCTATTTGCCGAGTAGACCCTTTGACAGGTACTCAGTGTTGGCTAATACCTACATATATCCCACATATTGACAATGTTTCAAAGTGCTGACCTATTTTATGATGTGTGAAAGTGAAGCGATTTCTCCCTTCTTTGCTTTTTATATTGACAAAGAATATTGTGAAGAAGGTTGAAATATAGGCTGGAGACTTGAATTTTTAGAAATTCTGTACATAATACACAAAATATGGTAGACCCATGCTCTAGGACTTAAGGTCGATAACTTATTTAAGTAAGACATACCATTGAACATCCAGAGCATTATTCAAATTGAAGTTGGAAAATTAATGGTCTGTATGTATTTCCACTTTAGAAATTAATCCTGTTAACCAGTTAAGCACACATACCTTTTTTTTGCCCAATAATTTGTTCCCTTCCACATTAGGTCCAGAAAATAATCTTTAACAAATGAATTTGTTCATAAATTCAAAGAGTGTCAACAAAAATAAGTGACACAAGCTTATCATTGACACTGATTAATTGCAAGACAAAATCAAATTGAGTGCCTAGAATTAAAATATCAATCATGTACAAGCAAAAGTTACCAACCAAAACGCGTCTTAATCCAAAAGTGGCATTAATAATTTAGGCAACCACAAAATTAAGCAGTGTTTAATGTTTCGTCAAGACACTAGAAGGAGCTTGTTTTACAAAAGTATTTTGTTCATATACATTTTTTAGAAAAAAATTAAAACGTATGTAGGCTGCTTATATTTTAGGATCTGGCAACGCTTATGTAATTCCAGTCAAACTGATGTTTCCATTGGAAAGTCTGACATTTTTTAGCTCATACGTATTCGTAGCGTTTTGATGTAGGTGCGCTTATTGAGTTGGTTACAGTGCTTTTAAAATTGGATTTTATTGCATAATTTCATTAGCATATTTGCACCGAATCGTGGATAACCCTATTATCATTCAATTTGAATGGAAAAACAAATTAAATATGGGAAAATTTAGCGCGTGCACTATGCACTTTATTTTGGCCGATCAAAAATTTAAAGACACTTCATGATAATCTTAATAAAATATGCACAACGGTTCATTTTTTCTTTTTATATAGACATAACTATGGGTGGTGCCCCATTCAGTGATATATATAACTGGGTTACCATCATATAAAAATAAAAAAAAAAATAAATAACTGGCCATTTCAGTCCTTGAAAGGACTTTGACCTAGCTTTTTATGATCAATTGTGTTCATACAATTGACCGAGAACCGGACCTACATGTTTAACGCCGACTCCGAATGGCGATGAACGGAATGTTCTTGTTCTCAAGAAGCTTTACATGGCATTTTGAATACTCTCTGAGGTTTGCCATTGTCTGCAGAGAGGTGGCGGCCGTACAGAAAAATTATTTTAATTCAAATAATTTTCTGGCGCTGCTGGGGTTCGAACCTGGGTCCCCAAGTTCGTTGACATAGAAGCCACGCACTTTAACCAACTACGCCACGGACGCCACAGGTTACCATCATATGGTTTTAATTAAAAATGCTAAATTATTTCGGAAAAGCAGCAAAACCAAGATTTGCACTTTATTTTGTCTGATAGTGTACGAGTAACTAGTGCTAATATAATTTTTATAAAAATAGCTGCAGCTTTAATTTACTTCACTGTAGCTGCCTCGGACATTTTCATTGTTGCTTAATTAAGGACAAAAAGTGACAATAAAAATTTGCCACTTCTTTTTCTGTTCTCTGTTCTCTGTTTTATTATTGATGGAATAAAACATTGCTGACTAATTGAACATTTAGTTGCTTGCTGTTGGCGAGATGGAACAGCTGACACTTTGCTTTTGGGGCAACATTTTGTTTTGCACTTAAGTTTGATAGACGTGCGCTGATTGTATAAATACAGCGTCAAAAAATTCAGAGAAAAGAAAAAAAAAAACAACAAGGATAATGCCAGCAAAGATATTCTACAAATGAATTTGAATTTGAAATTTGTCTGATTCAAATTAAAGCGATGACAAAGCGCCGTGTAATATTACAAAGTAATGACTCCGTATAAATTATTGTAGTTTATTGCTGCAATTTTCTATTTAAATACATTTAAAATTTTTGAAAATGTTGGAATATCATCATTCGCAAATGACTTCGAGGAATATTTGTTTTAAAATCAACAGAATTAAGAAGAAATAAAACCAACGTCGGGAAGAGGTATCAGTTTTGTTTTTCCATTGCAAAAATTTCAATCTTGATGGTCCCAATAGCTGTCAAAAATAGTAAAATAGTTGTAGAAATATAAAAAGTTCACTAGTGATGGTCCCGATAGTTGTCAAAAATATGGGCATGATGAGCGCATAAAGAAGGGGGAACGAATATTTTGAAATATTTGGTGCTGGATCAGCACTGATTTGGGCTGCTATCGGATACAATGAAAAGATTATTTCCACGAAAATGAATGCCGAGATATATGTAAAGTTCATTCGATGACATTCTCGTTAATTTTGAAGATGAAACGCCAATTGAAAATCTATGAAGTATTCTTTCACAAAATATTTCCCAAAATAACCGCCCGTATTACAATTTTAAGAATCTATTCATTGTGTGAATGGAGTAACATTCAATAGATCATGTCATCAAGTCATTATCAAGAGAAGTTCCTCTACAGACCCAGCAGTTATTTTGGAGTCAATTGAAAAAGTGAACTAGTTCATTTCTAGCGCAGTTCGCAGTAGCTCTGAAAGAGTACAAAAGGCGTTCAGTGTAGAACAGTTATCTTTGCTTTTGTTTTCAAAAGTATTGCTGAAAAAAATAAACGCGTTCTGGCTACTTTTAAAATTTGCTGCGAACAAGAAAAAATAATAAAAAAAAAATGTTTATAGACAAAATGTTTTCTGGATTGTGGATGGAAAAGATGGTACAAATGAGATCTTTAGGACCTTTCCATTGCACAAAATTCTTACACTTTTGATATGTTTACTTTAAAACTAGTTAAAAAAGAACCACTTTCAGGCTACTGCGAAAGTAACCAGTTTAAGAATGTTCCTAACGCAACTAGTTCAAATATAGGGAAAAAGGAGTGTTTCTGGGGACAATTGTCTTTTCCTATGACATCAACCCGCAAAAAGCGTCAGTTCGTTCAATGTTAAAGGGTATTGTAGTGGAACTAGTACTGGTCCTTTTTGGAACTAGATCAGAACTATTTCAAATTCGGTCCACTTTTCTGCTGGGGAATAATGATATTTTCAAGGCTGTTAATCTCGCTCACTTTGTTCATTTCAAAGTGAGCGCGCTCAGAAAGTGAGCTGCTCAATAAAAGTGAGCTATTAACAGCCTTGATGTCTTATAATTATTTTTAATTTATAATTATTCCTATCGGAAATTACATTTTTATTGAATTCTTATCATTATTTCATTCCACAAAAAAAGTTTTTGAAACTAAACAGTTACACAAAGAAAATAAAATTTTAAAATATTGCTTTGTAATTGAAATATAAAAAAATTATTCGTTCCTTTGGTCCTATAATTTTTTCGCTTAGTGTATCTTTAGACCAGTGTAGGGTGCGTAGTGGCTAGTGTGGCCATGTATGCAGATAAAACTTGTTTTGCCAGTTTTTTGAGAGGGTAGAAAGTTTTCAAGTTTGTCCGTAAAAAAAAAGTTTTATTTTATTTTACCCAGTTTTTCAAGTTTTACGATTAAAGTGATGCTTTCTATTTTAGTTTTATAAATAAAATAGATAAGCTAAATTGTATGTTACTACAAAAACATAAGTATCATTTGAAACCGCTACTACTAATTTCCACTCCATTTCAAAGTTTATTTATATGGTTTCTGTTCTTTTATCTCGGTTTCCCTTCGTCGAGTCTTGGCGGTCAATTTTTGGCATTCCTTTTTAAACTTGACGCTTCAGTTTACATCAGTGATGTTCACATAGTACCACGCGTGGTGAGACTCGAAAGCTTTATTCGAGAATCAAAACACGTACACGATCGAATGCACGAAGTTCTCTCAATCAGTTGTCGCTGAAAATTCAAATAAGAAAGTTCGCGCCTCTTGGTCGTGTGTTGTGCACTGCACGAAATGATTGAGGAATATGAAAATGCGTTATTTTCGGATTAAAAATAATAATAATAATAAGGATAGTGACAATGGTAATGATAGTGATAATGAAAATGATACTGATACAGATAATGATGATGACAATGATAATTATAACACAATTCTTGCTTAATACCTGCACAATAATTTTTCTAAGTGCCGAGAGCTACAAACACAAGCACAAAAGTTGGAAATTGTATTAGTATGCGTGTGAACACCACTGGTTTACATAGACCCCTTTTACATTGGTCAAGACTTGAAATCAATTCTTTGATACTCCCTTTTAAACTTACCCTCTCATATATTCAGAGTTGACGATCAAGTCTTCCGTATTTTCTTGAGAAATGAATTGGCCAAAATAACGGGGCAACGAGAGAACAAAGCGAATTGCCAAAAATTTTAAAGCGCACATTTAAAAAATACATGCTTTAGTTAATTTTTAATATCAAGTTTTTTCACCAAAAAACATGTTTTTTTTCTGGAAATTAAAGATTTTTTAAAAAAAAAATATGGCAGCACTAGTAGTGACTCGCGTGCTAGAGACTCGAAGAGACTCATTTTCGAACTCTCTCTCGTGTCTCACATATATAAACAACGACCATGATCAGCTATGGGCAGAGAGCGCTCTTTGGAGCGCTGATAGCAAGAATTGAGAGAAAAAGCTTACGTAGCAACACAAATCGCAACAACAAATCAAAGAAAAAAGACAAATACAGAAACAACACAGAAGCTTTAAGTGTAGTGGTGCCCATACCCGACCATGATGTAATTAACAAGGTGGTAGTGAAGTTTTCACGACACACTCACGCTCAGCGAAGTTCACGCTGCATGTGATGCTTTGAACTTGATTGCTATGCACCGAAAAAAATAGATGGGCAAATAAATACGAATTTACCGAACAAAGTAAACACTGAGTTCTATATTATATTTTTGGATCGAAGACTAGTTTTACTTATATTTTATGTTCTTTGTTTTTGTTAGATTTGAATTTAAAATTAATTTGGTTTTTTACTTATAAAAACGATTTTTAATAATTTTAGTTGATTTATTTTGATTTAAATTTTAAAATCAAAACAAAAACATGAAAATAAAATTAAATCTAAACTTAAAATAAAATATTTAACAAATGAGCCGAGTCATCATATTTATTGATACCTGCACAAAAATTTTCTCTCAGTGCTTAGAGCGAGACTCCACTACCACAAGCATAAAATTACAGAAAATATAATAAGTAGCATTGGTGCGTCCATAAGAATGTGCCCACCGAATGTCATAAGAAATAAAGGCTATCATAATAATTACTGAAAGTTCCTTCGAACAGTTAAACACTGAGTTGTTTTTGTTTTGGTTTCTTCATTATTTGCTATGAATTAGAATTGAATTTTTGTTGTTTTTGTAAAAAAATCTTGAACAAATTCAGTTTTTTAATTGATATAGAGTACTTTGATCACTTCAATGAAAAAAGTTGCTTAGGTTTCAAACAATACTGTTTGTATGTATGTGTAATATACTGACCAAGCACTTAAATATTATTTCGTTTATGTTAAAACAATCTGTTTATCTTTTGCTGAAGTAAAGGGGGCAGATGTCACTCAGTGCCACCTACTGCGTATGGCTATGACTTCGAAGGTTGTCTCATATCGTAAAAAAATTCGCAAATCTAGTCAAATAAGAATAGTTCTAAGGAAATATAATTTTTCATGGAAGACCTTGTTGAAGAAAACCTCGTTTGAAGCGAGCCAAACGAATATTAAAAGACAAAAAAATACAAAAACATTGATTTATCTTTTACTTTTAAATCAACTTCATTTGCAGCTTAGCGACATCCAAACCAAATAAACATCAAAAGGAATGTAATCTGCTCACAAGAGAAAAATACAATAAATACTCAAGAATGGTTAGCAAGGCTATGACAGCTGCTCGCCTTAAGGCGAAAAAACTTCAAGTCCGTTAAATTAATTGAAAGGCATTCATCGGAAAACTTAGAGAATTTTATATAAATTTCAAATATATCAGATGAAAGATTCCAAGTGTACCATGTGCAAATGTAGTTTAAGAAGAACCATCTGAAAGTTAAAAAAGAAAATCGATCCGGGATAATTGTTTAGTTGCCATAGTGAATTTATGAAATTAATAGAAAGAATCAGACAGTTTTTAATAAAAATTTTCTAGAACGGTTACCAAAGTAGAATGTATCAAATTCCGGGTGGAAAATATAGTAGAAATAAATGAATGAATGAATCATCGTTATTGCAGTTAGTTCAATTTATGGGATACTTTTATAATTTTAATTCGGATAAAAAAAAATTTTCTGGTATTTGTTGATGTCTTTTTTTTTCATAAAATAAACGTAACATCATATTCGTTGAATATGAACACATATATGCGAGGATTGCCTTTTAAGTCTTGCGCCCGACAATGAACAAGCAGTGGTTAATCAGTGAAAATGCTTTTATTGTTTTTCAAAGATGATCAATACACTTCTGCAATCGCAATTTTAAAACAGTTTGCTTGGTTGTGTTTCGTCCGCGGACAACTTTTGTCGGGTTTTGTTCACTTCGAAAAAACCATACAGTGAATTGCTGCTTTGTTTCGGGCTCATAAGCATAGATCCATGATTCGTCATCTGTGGTGATTTTGTAGACATGATTCAAACCACCCCCGCTATATTTTGTAAGCATTTCTTGGCACCAATCGACACGAGCCCAATCCCACCAATGCCAGAGAATGACTCCATCTTACGATATGTCACATGACGGTCTGCTTTCAACAGTGCACGCACAGCATCGATGTTTTTTGCCACAACAGGCGTTCTTGGACGACCTTCACAAAAGTCGTATTGGAGACAACGACGATCACTCTCGAACTCATTTAACCCATTTTTTACCACTACTCGATTTATTTAACACTCAACAGCTTCAATAACAAAAAATTGTTTATTCCCGTGGTAGAAAATGGGTTAACCAGGGTTTTACAGTCGTTAGGTGTGATGCTGTATCACCAAAAGTCGAACTAAGTTAATCGATGCATTTGTTTCTTGTCAATCCACGTCGAAAATCTTAAAAAATCTTCACCCGAAAATGTTCACGTGTTAATTCTATTTTTTTAAATACAAATTTTAAACAACTGTAAACAACACAATAAACGCACAAACACCAAAATGTTGTGAGTGAAAATTTCAAATATTCGAATGGAATTGTCAGAATTTATCTGCCCATGCTTAGTGTTCCCGATGCGCAAGACTTAAAAGGTAGCCTACGTACAACACGTGCGTCTTGGCATCAACCGAAAAACAAATGCAACCATGCAACCTTAAGCTCCGAGGATACCTAAGGCTAACTAAATTCATCATGCTTATGGAAAAAAAGAAGTTGGCTGTATTGTGAATGTGACAGTATATCTTTGCACTTATCCTTATGCTTTTCCTTGTTCTTTACTTTGTTGCTAAACTTCTCCTACAGAATCCTCATTCCTATCCTTATTCCTATATTTGTCAAAATAAAATGTCTCAATTTCTTGTTCGGCGACAGTTACTAAAAACTATTCTTACTAACTTTTACGAAAATAGACACATTTTCATATAGTCATGTTAATGAACAGGAGATAGAGATGAGGTAGATTTAAATTTTGACGAAATATTTTTATAATACATTCTGATTTATTACAGATCTAACTTTAAACCAATTATTTTTTTTTTTTGTGTATTTTATAAAAATAAAAATCATTAATTGATCAAATAAAAAAAAAATCGACTATTGCTCTATATTTTTTCACTTAGAATCGATATTTCTTCATTTAGAAATAAAATAATATTATTTCGACAACAAAATTAAATCAGTCTTGATTTATATTATTTCAATAAAATCGATCATTTTTAATAATCATTGGATCACAAAACTAAAATTATTATTAATCGATATTTTTCGATATAAATAAGAGACAATCTATAAATATTGATTTTTCCTCGATCGAAACAAAAAAAGAAGTATCGATAAAATTTAATTTTTAATAGAAGTTATCATTGATCCTATGCCTTTTTATCACAAACAAGAAACAGTTATAGATCGATATTTTTATGTAAATACAAAAAATATTAATCATTCATCGATTGAAAAATAATAAAAATAATCATCGATCGGTATTTTTTCGACCACAAAAATCAAATAGTCAATGATCGATATTTTTACGATCACAATAAAAAAATCAATCATTAATCGATGTTTTTGCTTTTCGAAATCAAAATCAATTATCAATTAATTATAGATAATGTTTCAATCACAATAAAAATTAATCAATAATTGAGACAATAATTGATCATGACTGTGAATTGATGATGTATCGATATATTTGCAATCACAATAAAAAAATCAATCGTCAATTGATGTTTTTTCTCTCCAAAATAAAAATCAATCATAAGTAGATAATGTTTCAAACACAATAAAAATTAATCAATAATCGATACAATTTTCATCACAAATAAGAATCGATGATATATCGATATTTTTCCACTCGTAATAAAAATTAGTTCGATTGAAATTAAAAATCGTTTAATCATATCGATTAATCACAAATTCATTAAGTACTTCATTTCGATAAAAATCAATCACTGGTTGATAATATTTCAATATACATAATTACATATATGCTAATATAAATAAATCAGTGAATGTCGATATTGATTTTTTTTATCGGTATTGATCGATATTTTCTCAACCAAAAAAAAGATACAGTATACCGTGTATACAGTAAAGAAGTGAAATTTCTTCTTTGTATTCACCTTTCTCTTCTGGAATAAGAACCATTTTAGTGTAAAGGCTCGATTATGCAATCGTAAAGCTACGTAACGTAACGTGGCGTAGAGTTCTATCTGGAATAGAACCCATCGCTGCGCTATGTTACGTTACGATTTCACTAACCACTTACATGTATTTTTCATAAGATAGAACTCTACGCTACGTTACGTTGCGTTGCTTTACGATTGCATAATTGAACTTTAAGGGCAAAGAGAGAGCTTTTTAAGCAAAAGAAATACAATAAAGAGTTTTTATAAAGAAATATTCTGTTTATTTAATACTCATTGGTATGGACCTATGGCCGAAAAGCAATTAATTCGATAACCAATTTGCGTCGTATTTACATATAGATGTGAAAGCAGAATACAACTTGATATACTTTTAATTCAACATATGTACGTATTAATATTACTTATATCAAACATATTATACTTACTATTATTAATAATATTTCGATATAAAATTATATAACTATAATATGTATAAAATAGTTATCTATTGAAAGAACTTATTCCAACTTTTCTTGCGCACAGTGTCAAGTTGGTGTTATGGGCGACAGCATATGCTTCATGAATTTAGGTTTCTATATAATTTAAAGATATACCAACGTTAGTATTCTAAAAAAATATTGGCATGGCAGCCCTAGTATGAAAGTCTACTTTGCGAAAATCATAATGCGCTCAGGGCAACTCTCTTATTCACTTCTGAATCTTTCTCTCTTCTACCCGAGTCATGGCAACCCCCCTATCTACCGCACATAGAACGCAATCAGCACACAATCTGCGGCTTTTGCCACCCAGAGGTAATCGAAGCGCTTTAAAAGCACTAAACAAGCGTTTCTGCTTGTCTGGAGCGCTTTTTAAGTTAACCAAATTCATATTAAAATTTATATTGGATGTCCTAGGATGAAACCGCTTCTTAAGTGCAACTAAAATATCGTTTAAAAAGCGCTTCAACAAATAGTTGAAAAAGCTCTTTAAAAAAAACAAATCTAGAAAAATTTTATTTTTTGTCAGATCCGAGGATTGAACTCGGACCGCTTGCGCTATAGTCAAATACTTTACAGCCCGCTATTTCCTTGCTATTTCACTTATGAACAAAATGTGTATACAAATATGAGCTCCACAACTCTGTACTCTGAAAAGCACATCCTCAAAGCATACCAAAAAAGCGCATAAAAAGCGCTATTTCTAGGAACGCCTTTATTTTCCCGCTGGACATCTATAGCAAAAGTAGTTTGATTAATTGATATGTAGAGCACATTTTTCTGTGAGGAGTTTAGCTCGGTGGATAGTGCGTTGTCTTTGCAATCTTGAGTTAGCAGGTTTGATCATCAGCAGTGACAAGAATATTTTTTCAGTCTTTTACACAATGTACATCTCTCTCATTCTCTCTACTATAAAACATATCTTTCTTCTCTATCGTGTAACAAAATGAAGAAAAGTGACCTTGAAATTTCGCTCCTCAATATTCTCGATCAAATTTCGAAGCGCCGCCTAAGAAGTTTCACTTCAATAAAATTCAATCATTGATCGATAATTTATCAATTTTAAAATTGAAATTATCGATATTTTTTAAAAAAGAAATACAGTTTTAAACCATACTTTTCGATACCAAATACAAATCATTCAGTTGTTGATAAGATTTCAATCAAAATAAGACTACATCAATGATGTTTTGGATCAAAGTTTTTTAATCGAAAATAAAACTCAATCATGAATCGGTAATATATCTGTTAAGATAAAATCGAACAATGGTGATCGATAATTTTTTATTCAATATTGCACTTATCGTTTTTCGATATTTTTTCGTTCAAGATTTGCTCCGAATAGAGCAATATTTTTGAATTTTGAGCATAATTAAATTAATGGGACTGTATTATTCATAAATGTATTCTAGCTAAAAATTTAAACACTGTTTTGATATGAACTTTGATTAAATAACTTATCGATAAATTATTGATATTAATATATAATAAAAAATATCGATCAGTTGTTGAATTTTATCATAACAGCTATCGATCATTTTTGATTTTTTTTTCGGGTTAAAAAAAGAAAGATATCAATGAATGATTGATATATATTATGATAGAAGAAATAGCGATGAATCATTTTTATTGAGTTTTTATCGAAAAAATATCGAAACTTCGAAATCATGTTGATCTGTAGTGGATTTTTATTTTTCATCAAAAAATGTCAATGCTCTTAATTTTATCAATAAAGTTTCTTTCCCTTTAGTTTTATTTAAAAAGTGTCGAATAAAGATTGGTTATTTTTTTTAATTTTAATTGGAAAAACTTCGATTAAGAAGAGATTTTTAATTTGATCTATAAAATATCCATCAATAATTGATTCTTATGTTTATTAAAAAAATCATTGAGCATTTTAAGTTTTAATCGAAAAAAATATCGACCGGAGTTTAATATTTATTTCGACTAAAAACTAAAGATCAATGATCGATTATTTTGATCGAAAAAAAATAATAAGGAAAATGAGGTTCCTTCAGTTTTATTCCCAGGAAAACTTCAAGTTTTTTGTTATACCTATTTACTTAGGTAATTTTTAGAAAAAATTGTCGACTTATGAAACGAAACGACTTAAAGAGTATTTAAATGTTCTCAGTAGGGATGTAACGGAGCTTCGAATTCGGTTCCGAATGGTTGGAACTTCCGATTGATACATACCTCCGAATCAGATTTCGGTTTCGATAATTTTGAATCGGAGTTATAAGAAAAATTGAAACGCATTGATTCGATCAATATGATACGATTTGACTTATCTCACACACGAAGCCTGTTCTCCGTAAAATCATTTTGATCACTTGTAAACTCTCTGGCAGCACTGTTTTTCAACGTTAACGTTTACCTCCGTAACATCCCTAGTTCTCAGTTATAACTTACGATTCTTTCTTCAAATGCATTTCCTTTTTAGTTGTAATTGAAAAGTATAAATTTTTTTTTTGCCCATTCGAAGAACATTTCCCATAATTCTTCGTGTAGTTATTAAATCTTACAAATATCCCCGGAAGTTTATGGTGTTTATAATTCCGGTTGCGTGCAAATAGTTTTTTAGGACAAAATGAAAACATGCAAGTTTCAGTTGTCAGGCTTGTTGCTATGTATGGCCTGGGGTGAAATAAAATGGCCAACTTTTTATCATATTTTCTCAAAGCTACTAGGTGACCAAGAATTTCCGTTAGTCATTAATTAATTTTATTGCTGTTATAGGGATTATAGGGCAACACAACGCCTTTTATTCGAATATGCTGCGAATACACTGCTGGGAACACATTGGCCTTATAATGTTTCACATGAAACCCACATGAAACTAATTTTCCCAAAAGCATAAATGCGTAATATTGCTTGAAACTCATTGGAACGATTTGATATTTTGATATGTATTTTTATTTTCTAAACAATTTCCTGCTGACTTCCATTTTTTGTTTATGTTTTTTTTTTTTTTTTTTTTTTTTGTTAAACCACGTTTGATTTATGCGAATTGTTTGAAAGGGACATGCATGTTTTTGGAACATAGAAGCGAAATACATGAAAACACTGAAATGTCTTAATTAAGCAATTACATAAGTGTTCCACCAAGTCCTGCGTTAAACCAAGACCACTGATGGGAAGAATACAATTTGAGAACTATAAATTGCCAAGGAGCTTTAAGCTTTGTTAAGTGTGATTTTATTTGATTTGTTCAAAAGCTTGCAACTTTGTTAAGTGCGATTTCATTAGTTTTGCTTAAGAAGCTTTAAGTTTCATTAAGTTAAGTGTGAGTTCATATTTCAATTAATTTTTTCGCCAAATATTTTTTATCAATTTCGCAAAGTGTGCTCTTCCTTTCCACCTCTTCTGCCTAAATATTAAATATTTATGGTCGAAGTTGTTACTTTAGAATCCGGCACTAGGAGTATCATAATCGTGTAGTAAATTGAAAAAACTTTTGTTGTGAGCTCAACAGGTTGTCGAGTTTACTTTGGGCTGCGTGTACAACAGTTTAAGCATTTAAGCAAAGGCTTTGCTCATGTTTCATGTTTTAAAAATTTAATTTTCTTTTTCCTTTTATTTTAGCTATGTATCTCTCACCCTCATAAAGTTTTTGTGTTCACAAAATTGTTTTTTGTTTTGTTGTTAAATCCTTAAAAGCAAAAATACACAAAGTTTTTTTTCAAACATTTTTGTTAACTTAATCAAAAATTAACAAGTTTTCCCTTTTCTTTTTTTTCTACATAGTTTCATATTTCTGGCGCAATAAAGCAAAAAAAAAAAAAAATTGTAAATTTTACCGTTAAGTTCAGGGTTTGTTATTAATCGGGATATACTAGGAAAAGAAAACTTCAAGTTCGTATTATGAATAATTAAATAAATTGCAAGCATTAGGCTTTAAGTTGATAAGGTCAAAGTAAGAAATAATTTTCAAATTCTAAAATGTGTTGGAAGCACAGAAATTCCTTCCAAGTGCTAACTATTTATATCTAAAGATTTTTAACAAAAAAGCTTTTGTATTTTGAAGTACTGTCGTTAGATTAAAGTTGAGTGAAGTGATTCTAAAATTATTTGAGTAAATATTAAACCTCTGTACGAGTGCGATTGAAATGCGTTTCAAAGCACTCGTTTAGCATAGCAAGCTTTTGCTATGTTTTGCTCTCATCAATGAAATCAAGCCTAACACTGCAGAGAGCACTCGTCACTTGAGCAGAACAAGAACAAACTAAAACCAAAGCAATGTTAGGCACGATTCGAAAAAGAAGTGTGCACTGACTAGAAAGTTATGTAAACAACAGCAGAACGCTTGGAGTTATGCTGTGTTCTTTAGGTTTCATATTCTACATTTTCTTGTAAAAAATCATTAGGTGCATATTTAAAAAGCCAAAAAAAGGGATTTCCTTATTAATTATTCAAATTATAATAGAGGAATTATTGGTTTAGTATGAAAATGCATTTTTTTCCGTTTTTAATAATATTCTATATATAAATAGGCGTAGGCAAAACAGCTAAAAACCATTTTCTCCCGTGTTTCCCAACCGATTTTGATAATTTTTTGTTTTTAAATCAACAAGATTAGAGAGAAGAAGTGCACCGAATATCTATGGTGGGCGTGGTACATACCATACAACCCAAATTTGCGATATCAAATAACTTTAGAGTTATATTTCACACAGCCTCGGAAATTCGACCTCAAATCACACGTACCATTCCACTGGTGCCATTTTATGTGCATTGAAAGAGGGATGTGGCATTTTTTAGCAGCCCAAATTTTCGGTATAACTTTCGAACTGTAAGTCACAAATCAATGAAACTAGGTAGGAACTTGCTATTTAGTCGTGTTGTAACCTTGTTGGGTTGCCACCTAATAATATGTTTTTTACGAGTTTTAAACATTACCCAACAGTTTTAGGGGGTCGCTGATTTCGAATCTGATGTCAGAATTTTAAAATTTAAGATAGCTGATAGGGTTGCCACCTAATTTTTTTTTATTTTTCCGAATTCGGGGCTCTGACGAACGCTAGTTAAAAATGGGTCGCTGAATCCGAATCCTTTGTCAGAATTTCAAAATTGTGAAATTTTCAGCAATAGAGCTGCCACCTAATAATAATTTTGAAATTCTGACAACGGATTCGGATTCAGCGACCCATTTTTACCTAGTGTTCGCTCCAGCCTCGAATTCGTAAAAATAAAAAAAATTCTGAGATCAGATTCGAAATCAGCGACCCCCTAAAACTGTTAGATAATGTTTAAAACTCGTAAAAAATACATTATAAGGTGACAACCCTTTTGTTAAAAATTTTATAATTTTAAAATACTGACAACGATTTCGGATTCAGCGACCCAGTTTTACCTAGTGTTCGCCCAAGCACCGAATTCGTAAAAATAAAATTTCTATTTGCCAATGGTGGAAATAATTACTTCGCCAAGGTTCTGTTGTGTTAGGTGTGATTGATGCATTTTTCGCTGTTAGCAATTGTTCTGTTAAAGCAAACGGCGAACATGGTTTGATTTGGAGCTGAGGAGTGCTCTGCAGTGTTCGTTTGTTATCATTAAATAACTTGGATAGGCTATGCTTGACTAACAGAGTTTTGTCAAGCTCTGAACTCTGCACTGTTGGATCTACTGTTGTGGAAAAAACGAGTGCATTTGTGCAGAGGTTTAGTAAATATGTATCTCAAATGTTATTTTGTATGTTACAGATGTATTTCTCTTTTACCTCCAATTGGTCCGATTTCAACCAAATTTTGTAACACAATTTAAAGCTAAAAGTCTACTTTTATTTTTTTTAAAAATAATTGTCGCAAATACATCCCACATTAGCCAAAGGCCATGTTTTTGAGCTTTTATTAAATTAAGAAACGCAATTTGTCATAAAAGCTTCGTTGGTCCATACGAATCAGAATGCGTTCTAAAACTAACCTCCGTGCTCACTTTCTATATGAGCTTTAATTTTTTTAGGGCTCAGATAGAACTTCGATATAGAAGCTATGTTTGTCAAAATCAAACAAAATATGAAAAGTGGAAAGGCTTATCCCTGTTCTTATTCTAACTGTGTAAATTCAAGACAAATGTTCGCTGTACTTTTACTGTCTTTTAGCCAATTCGATGCCAATTCGTTGCCAGGTTCGAGCCCCAGCTAAACACAGAAAATTCATCTACATATATACATATATAAAAAAGGAGCTTATGTTTGTAACTATGCAACAGACTCCTAAACTACTCATCCGATTAGCATGAAAATTTGTGTATAGAAGTTTTTTGGTACGGTGCGTGTTTGTGGGCTATCAATTTTGATCCACCTTGAACACCAGAGGGCGCTGTAGTGCAAATTTTTTACAAAACTGCCTAAAACTCACAAACCGCTTATGCGATTAGAATGAAAAAAGGTATACAGTGGTTTTCATGTACGTTAAGTGTTTTGCTGCTATCTTTTTTGACCTATCTTGAACACCAAAAGGCGCTGTAGTAAAAATTTTTTGCAAAACCACATAAAACTCCCAAACCGCTCATGCGATTAGAATAAAAATTGGTATATAGTAGTTTTGAGGTACGATAAGTTTTTTGACACTATCTACTTTGAACCACCTTGGACACCAGATGGTGCTGTATTACAAACTTTTTACAAAATCGCATATTTTTAGTTGTTTTCTTAGGTTACATATGCAAATATTTACAAAATATAAAATATTTCTTAAATTTAGTAAAAATAAAAAAAAATTCCGTTATTTTGAAATCAAAAAAATGAACATATCTTGAAAACTATTAAAAATTTTACTACAACGATATATTTAATGCAACATCGTGCTCAAGAATGAGAAAAACACAATCAGAAATTTAATTTTGTGACTTTCGATTCAAATATCTCCGCTGCTTTTTTAATATATTTTGTTAATTTTTTTTTTGTCTTAAAGCTTCATCGAAGTACTATGAAAACCTTATTGCAAAAATAACGTTAGTTGAGTATATATATTTTAAATATTTTTTTCAAAAAAGGTCTGAAATTTTGGAGTTTTCCTCACAAAAAGGCTCAAAATTTGTTTTTGTTGTAAAAATAAAGTAAATTCAAATTCGAAAATTTTCAACTCTATTTAAAAACTATAACATTTTTAGGCAAAAATTGTTTCAATTTTACGCAAAAATTAAAAACCATTTTTGTGATTCGAAAAGCAAGGCCTTGATTTTTTTTAACAAACATTTTTTTTTCCAATATTGTATTTTTATATTTTTGAAAAAATAAACAAGCTAAAAAATTAGTTTTTTAAAAAAAATTATCTTAGGATCTTTTACCAATCAAAAGTTATAGCTAATAATCTATACATATATACAAAAAGAAAAACGCTGTCTGTGTGATGGTTGGAAACTTCAAAATTACTGAGCCGATAGAATTGAAATTTTTGCAGTACATTTTTTTCAAGTACGAGATGGTTTAAATTTCAGTCACACCCCCTTTTACCACTCACAAATCAATAAAAATGCTATATTTCCTACGGTTTTTGTCGATTTGGCTACATTTTGATAATTTAGTCTGTATGCTCACTGTCGGCAACTGTACTAAAACTGGGTAATGTCCTTCTACTAGAAAACTGGGATGGGCATTATATAAGGGGGTGTGGCTCCGCCCATACAATTTGTATTATCGCATAGCTTTGAAAGTAAAAGTAGCAGTACTTACATACAAACTCAAAATGGAGTTACTATTTGGTGATCTACTGCTACTGGGAAACTGTAACGGGCAGTGGAAAATGACAGTGGTGTCAAACTATGAGTCTAAGAAAAGTTTTGAATACACCTATTATGTTCCCATATAGTTGCAGGGTGCAGCAACGCGCGCCGGGAAAAGGCTAGTTTCAAATAAAATTAATTTTCTGATCGGCCGTCACCTCTCTGCAGACAATGGCAAATCTCAGAAAGTGAACCCTTTCATGCCCGAATTAAAATGGCAGGGGCTAACAATTTTTTGAAGGCAAAACTGTGTAAGTCTTGACTCAAATATGAACTGACAATAATTTCAAAGACCTTGAAAGACCTCGGTTTTACAGGATATTATCTATAGGCAATATTGGGCAGTGGTTGAACAAACTAAACATTTTTTTTTAAAATAGTTCTCTTACCTTTAAAACACTTTTTGCAAAAACACTTTTCTCGCAAAACTCAATTTTTTTTTTTTTTTTTTTTTTTATTTTTATCGGGAGGCCAAGTATAAATCATTCATGTTTTTTTGAAACATTTATCGTATCTTATATACTCACCGAGTAAAAATTCAATGCAACTCTGCTGCATGAATGTTGCTTTGTCGATCGCTATAAAATCGCTTTGCAAAAACAACTTCTTGGCATATTTATAATTGTTTTGCAAGAGCATGCAACCATTACAATTCTACATCTGCCTCCTAACATATTTTAAACTAATATTTTATTAGAACTGAATCACATAATAAATTTATACCTAAGTTTAGGACACAAGACGTTATTGAGATATGATTGAATTCAACGTGATTGAATTCAATTAAATTCAAAATGTTAAATAGTAAAATTATAAAACGCCCTTTTTTTTGTATAAATGGCATGCAACATTGATTATGAACTGCTCTGAGCGCAATGAGCACAAGTATCATATCACTATCTATATTACGCTCTTCTTACGCTCTATCTCATTATATTTGTGCATGTCCCTCGTTTCCTTTACCATCGAATTTATGAAGCAATGCTGTCGCCCGTGAAGCAAGCAGCGGGCAACCAAAATACACGTACGGGCAACTTTGCCCACCCCTATTTTAAATCATAACTCTTATACTCAGCGAATAACAATTCAATGCAACGCCGATGAATTTTGAAAAAATGCATTTTTCAACTTTTTTTGGAAACCTGCGCGGTAAAAAAACGTAACTTCGTCACGTCACAAAAAAAAAAAAATAAAAGTAAAAAATTATATTAAAATAATTAAAATAAGCACAAGTAATAGGACAAAACTTTGTGTAAGGATTAGGACAAATCTTCCGATTTGGAAAATGATGAAGATAATGATTTGGACAAAGATTAGGAGCAGAAATAAGATATGAGAAGGATAAAAATTCCAACACAGATTTGAGCATAAAACTAGACAAGGATGAGGACAACAATTTTAATAAGGATTAGCAAAAGTACCAAAACAAGAATTGGGAAAAGAATAAGGATATAAATTAATGCACACCTAAAACATTATTTACGACAGAACTGGGAAAAGTATAAGGACAAGACATAATTAATACAATGAATAGAACAATGAATTGGGACACACTAAGGATACAATTTTTGACAATAATTAGCGATTCGAACAAGGATAAGGTTAGGAATTTGCATATGGATTAAATCAAGAGTTTGGTCAAGAAGTACAATAAATATTAGGACAAATATAGTGTACAGATGAGGACAAGTTTGAGAACAAAGAAAGGAATAGGCAATAATTAGGCAATACAGTAGAGATTCACAAAAGTTGTAACTCGCAAAAGTTAAAATATACGGAAAAGTAAACTAGGCTTCTATCACCACAGGAAACTCTAAAAAATTAACTTTTGTGTGAACTTTTCTGAGTTCTTGTTTTATCACACTATTGTTTTTTTTTATGTATAGAGAATAAGCTGTACTAACAGGTCAACGGAAAAGAAACTGTCCAATTAGTAGCTCTAAAAGCGAAGGCGAAAGATATCTTTACAGAAATCTAAAAAAAAAAAATAAATAACTGGTCATTTCAGCCCTTGAAAGGACTTTGACTAGCTTCTTATGATCAATTGTGTTGTGCGTGTTATTAAGTTTGTACACAATTGACCGAGAACCGGACCTACAGGTTTAACGCCGACTCCGAACGGCGATGAACGGAATGGTTCTTATTCTCAAGAAGCTTTACGTGGCATTTTGATTACTCTCTGAGGTTTGCCATTGTCTGCAGAGAGGTGACGGCCGTACAGAAAAATTATTCAAATAATTTTCTGTCGCTGCTGGGGTTCGAACCCCAGGTTCGTTGACATAGAGGCCTCGCACTTTAACCCACTACGCCACGGACGCCACAAAAAGCTACCCAAACAAAAATCCGAATGATTTTCTGACAAGTCACGGTTGGTTTTTAAAATTCAAGCGCCGGTCTTAACCCTTTGATGACCATTGGGACACCGGTGACCCTTTTACTTTCGAATTTTTCCTGGAAAAACTATGCAAACGATTTTTCTTTACAAGGTATCATTCAACAGAGAATGAATGTGGCTTCCAGAAAGTACTTAATTTTCAAGGGCATATTCATCCCTTTGCCTACCAGCCGACCCCAAAGAGGAAAAATCTTGACTTTTTCTCCCCCTTCTTCTTGCTGCTATATTTTGGGGGGTAGTAGGTGCTATAGATAAAAAATGTTTGGAGAAGTTGCGGGCAACCTTCCACTTTTTAACAAAAAGTAGCAAATAAAGATAGTCCACTTGGGCTATCCACGCAACCACCAAATCTGACGGGACCTATATGTCCCAATGGTCGTCAACGGTAAAAATCTAAGATACATTTAATTTTGTTGAAAAGTTGATTTATTTGAAATAAAAATAAATTTGTTTGAACTTTTGATCAATGCATTGAATTTTCATTTTCTTATGATGAAATTTGAAGTTATTTCGATCATTGACGAAACAAAATGGTTTTTTGCAAAAGGCACAAATAGTATTCCTTCGATGGTCTTTGTGTTGTTTTGAACAGAAAAAAATACATCCTTACGTCCCGTTTCACTTTTGCAGAATTATCGGATAGGGAAGTGTGATATCCGCAAGTTTAAATCTCTTAGGTACCTGTCTTACAACATCACGGTTGGTGACCGTATTGATCATTTGAGTAGCCAGTTGCCCACTGACTTTCAATGCAGATATAGAAAGTGAATCATTATTCGAAGTAGAAATTTTGTTGTAACTACAGTGTACAGCGGCGGATTTCAATACGGGTTGAAAAGGCTTTAGCCGCCACCCCTCTTGAAGAATTTTTTGTGTGGGAAAAAAAAAATTGAAAAAAGCGCTAAAAGCCGTTTCAGCCTACCCTTGGACTATAAAACTGTTAGCTCAGTCCTTCCCTCCTCTGGTGAATCCTAAATCCGCCATTGATTATGCACACTCAAATCAAAGCGATCGCAGAAAAGACGCAAGTAGAATTTGGTCTTTGATTTGCGATCGTGTTCGTAGTAATACTGAAATAAAAACACAAATTCAAAAGTATAATTTTCTTTCTAACGGTGGTACTTTGGTCACTCTACAACTATTGGTCCAAAAGATATTTTCAAAATAGGTCAAAAATTCGTTAAAAAATCCCAACAATTTTTTTTGTTACGGAGTTTTGTTTTGCATCAAATGAAAGATCCGATTTTGTGGAAAATTTAACCTATTTTGTGATATTTTGAATAGTCGAAAAGAGGTCAAAGTACCACCATTGGAAAGGTTATTTTTCAACCTTTCATTGGATGTCAAACATTACACCGTACATTACATAGAAGGTCAGATGTTATGATCGAATTTTTGGGGTTTTTTTAATAATCTTTTTATATATTTTAGGAATATCTCCTAAACCAATAGTCATAGTCATCATAGTACATAGAGGTCAAAGTACCAACATTGCAAAGGTTATTTTTTAAACTTTCATTAGTAATCTTTCATAACAGATTAAAAACAACGAGTTCTCATGAAATAAATCAAAATTCAACCTTAAACTTTTCATTCGCATACTGTCAACGAGAGAAAATAGTGGTATATATTTTTACCGTTGACTACCATTGGGACACATAGGTCCCATGATTTTAAACACTTTTGCAGGTAAAAAAAATTGTTTTTTGCGACACTTTTGTTTAGTAATATTGAGTCGCTTAACACGAATCCGTTGTCCGATTAACGAATTTTCCAGCGGTTCAGGAGCGGTCGTCAAAGGGTTAAGGCATGTGGAGAGTTTCTATTTAGCAAGACTTCAGCATATCGATGGTCCCTACGAAGACTATCTCTTCTTTAAACGCGATCAAGAAAATCCTTTTTTTTAAACTGCTGCGACAAAAATCTGTTTTTACAAAATGCGGCGAAAAAAAACCATATCAAATAATGCGGCGAAATCCGTTTTTTTAAAACTCTGCGAAGAAAATCTCTTTTTATGATATGAGGCGAAGAAAATCTCTTTTCAGAGTGTGACGTTAACAACGCTGTATTTTTTAAGGAGTAGGAACAATTTTTCTGAAAAAATCATGTTTTCAAATAATTATTTCTATTTATAATTTCATCTTTATAATTCCTTACAGTACTCTAAAAAGTGATTTTTATCAACAAATAATATAACATAATGATATATTTCATATGATTGTTTCGAAATTTTACATAAAAACTTTTTAAAAAAAGCCATGAAAATTTTCGAAATTTATAATTTTCTCCTAGAAATCACTACAATTATTTTCACTAACAAATAATGTAACATGTATATGTTTGAATAATGTCTTTATAATGCTTTTGAGTTATAAACTCTTGATGAAAATCAAAATGAATATTATATTATCGAGTTCGCTGTCTAACACGAAAAAAGTAAGCTAAAGTATAATAAAAAGATTTTTTTCGCCGCATTTTGATAAAACTGATTTTTTTCGCCGCATATTGATAAAAGTGATTTTTTCCGCCGCATTTTGAAAAAAGAGATTTTCTTCGCGGCAATTTTCTGTCGGAAGATTTTTTTCGTAAGCACCGTCGATATAATTTGTTCCTCAAAAAATCCTTAAAAAAAAAGCTTTTCCTCATCCTTATCCTATATTTGTCCTAATAATTATTATACTTCTTGTCTAAACTCTTTATTAGTCCATGTTTAAATTCCTAACCTTATCCTTGTTTGAATCCCGAATTCGAATCCCTAATTATTGTCCAAAATTTTGTCCTTAGTATTTTCCAATTCATTGTTCTATTCATTCTATTATTTCTTGACCTTATCTTTTTTCCAGTTTTGTAGTAAATAATGTTTTTGGTGTGTATCAATTTTTATCCTTATTATTGTACTTGTCCTTTTACTAGAAAAGTACAAGTAATAAAGTTTCTTTGAAGGTATAAATGTCTTTTGTTCATTAATAAATAAATTTATAAAAATAATCAACACATTGTATTTCATGCTTGATAATACTGCCGAAATAAGTCATTTACGAGGGTTGCTACATATATTTCGCGAATAAATATAAAGACTTTTTTTTCTCGGTTCTATCCTACAACTTCGATTCGCCGCAAAGGATACCAATAACCAATTGATTATTACGCTTTAACACCATTGAAGTATTCTCTTTGGGGTTATTCGAAATATAAAGTGTATTAAAATCGAAAGTCCATTCCTTAGTACAATCAAGAAATTCGATATGCCATCAATGAAATGAGGTCGCGATTAAAACGAGACTCTAATATATAAGTCGAGATCCTTTAAAACAGGTTTTATTTAAAATGTTATTTAATTGCTTTGTTGTGAATGAAATAAGCATCATAATTTACATTCCCTTCTATTGTGTTTATAAAAAAAAAATTTTTCATTAAATATTTTGAAAATAACAGTTATTTACGGTCCTTAATATATGTTTTTGAAAGGCAGAGTTAAAAAATTTGATCAAGCAATTCATTGTCAACACATGCCAGACAGCGGTGCTGATACCGCTTCAATAAATGTCATGTATACTAAAAAAAAACAAATCCTTTATTGCCAAGCAAGGCTCTCAACAGTTTTGACAGAATTAACTATGTAGCTGTAAATGTCCGAGTGCGCCTATAAATGAAACATTCATTGTCTTTGTTGTAAATAAAACTCCCACAAAAGTCTATTTTTGTTTTGCTTCATTATTGTTTTATACATTTTTCCCCCTTTAGACAATGTTGATCGGTGTTTAAAATTTTTTTTTTAAACACTGTTGTTCGTTTTATTTTCTACTGTTAAATGCTGCTGAGCGAAAATAAGGTTTTGTTTGTGTTTTCTTCTTTTTTTTTACCATTTATCCAATGACATATATATTCACAGCACATTCCAAAGCGATGGAATTAAATTTTCATTGCAATTTGTGACATTTTATGCAAATTTAAATGTTATGCAAACTTTTTGCTAAATTTGGCAGGAAAATATTTTTGATTTTAAATGTTTTTTTTTTTTTTTTGTGTATTTTTAAGCGTTTTAGTAGCTTCACAGCAATTTTATAAATATATGAATAACGTTATCTTCAATTTTATTGAAAGAATATTTTTTCTTAAAGTACTCCTGGCTATATATTAAGCTCTATATAGGCTTGAATATACTTAAAGCGTCAACATATATTTAAATATTCAATAACATGTAAATGGAAAGATACAAGTAGAAATAAGCTCAGATAAAGTTCTTAAGTTGTTGTAAAAGTTCATGTGTTTATTTTTTTTTCATTCTTTTTAAAGCTCTGAGATGCTTCAAAAACAAAACAAAAAGCTAATATCTAAATATAAACGAATATTTATAAATATTTAATACTTCGAGCAGCATGCGTGCAAATCCACACACTCCAACACACACATAATACACATGCAGAATTCGCAGTGACTCAAACGTATAAATTAACAAGCTTTTACTATATAGAAAACAATCGTAAAGAGGTTAAATAGGTCCTTTCATTAAAGAAATTTTACTTAAGAGTGGTGGTTATTAGTACCACATTTACCAATGCATGTAAATCAACGGTACTTTCGTTTGTTTCATAAAAACTTTTAAATAAAATGTCCGCAATAACTCGCACGTAGCAATGGAGGCTTAGATTTGGGCTCAAATAGTGACCTTAACCTGCTGCAAAACCTTAACATTGGAATCGATAATTTTCAAAATGTTATCTATGGTATTTTTACAGACTTCCTTTTGATGTGAAAACTTTATGTTTTACTGTGCATGTTCTAAAAAAGTGATTTTTACGACAATGCAACGGCGTTGCATCAAATTATCACTTGCTAGGCATAAGCTTTGCGATTAAAGCTTACAACAGTTAAATTTTTGAAATCTTAATAAAACCAAAAAGAAAATTATAAATAATTTAGTAAAAAACAAAAAAATTATTAATACACCACGTTTTTAAAACGAACTAAAAAGTATAAAATAATTTCTTCTAGAGGACGCATGCTATAAGAGAATAGTGAGGAGTGTACGCTAGTACGTAGTAGTACGTAGTACGTTAGTAAACAAATTATTTCTTAACTTAGGTCCCTTGACTGTCAGGTTAGAAGTTCTTGCATGGATGGCAATTTCAAGTTTACAAACATCTATTGCATTCAGTAAAAATATACATTCAGATACATACTTTCAGAAAAATATATTAAATTTATCCAAAAAGTTTTTAATTTATCCAAAAAGCGAGTAATTTTTGCACCAATAACGCATTTGCCTAAATCGACTATGTAAATATTTAAATTTTATTTAAATACTTTTTTTAATTAAATAAAATATTAAAATATTTAAACAGAATTAATAGAAAATATATTAAAATTATGCACGAATTTTTTCAAATATATTTAAAATATGTACTATTTGAAAATAAAACTATCGCATTTAAGGAAAATTTATATAAAAATATTGAAATTAATAAACAAAATATATTTGAATATTTCCCACGAGCTGCATCCATCAAATGCCATTTGCTTGTATATTTCATTTTCTTTTTTACTTTTTTCGTTCTCTAATTTATAATATTTTTGACAGTTGTTGCAATATTATGGCACTAACTGTCAAAATAGTATAACTTAGAGAAAGAAAAATAAGAAAAAAAAAATAAAAAGAAAAATATACAGTCAAATGACAATCGGTGCAAGACATTCGTGAGAAAATGTTCGGTTGTCACTCTAACTTACACAATTTTATTATGCAATCACCAATCGTACTCACAAAGAATCTTGGCCAAACATCCAGGCTATATTACCCTTGCAACAAAAACTAAACGAGAACTATAAGAAACCTGCAACTGCAAGAAATAAACTGCAGGAACAGAGTGCAAGGCGATTGCTGCTTGTCGGCTATTTCAGCTGTATGGAATTTGTGTGTAGGTGTGTGGTATAAATTAAATTTAAATACGGGAAAAAACGTGTTGTAACGTAAATATTTAAATAAAATTTATACTCAGGTGTGGATAATGCAAAAATGCGTTATTTCCCTTAGTGTAAGAGAACTAACTACTTGGGTTTCAGAATTTTTCAGTTTTAATGTTATCGAAGTTTTCAAGGCTGACGAGTTTTTTTTTGTTAAAAATTTTCCTAACTATTCCTAACTTTGATGAATTATTAAGAAATTATTTGGTTTTATAAAATTATAATTTTAATATGTTAGTGAACAAATGCTTTTTTAACCAAGGTTTAATTAATTAATTTTTTTTTTAACTTAAATTATTATTTTCTGGTTTTTAGTCTTGTGAAAAATTTTATTATAAATTTCGAAGGTTTTATGTTTTTATCAGCACAAATTTTGTGTAAAAACATAAATATTAAACAAAAAGTAAAAATAAACCTGAAGAAGTTCATTGATATTGTCGAGGCTCGAACTCTCAACCTCACGATTATAAAGCAATCGTCGTGAGCTTTGAGCTACAGAACCCATGTAAAGATATCATCTACATAGCAATAAATCAAAGAAACTACTTTTTACAATTTTTTTTCCCTCTTCTGTGGTGAATTTTTGAAAATTTGAATTTGTTTTATAAAAAAAAAAAACAAAAAATTCCTCAACATTTTCGAGGCTCGAACCTAGCGTTTATAAAGCGATCGCTTTACGCTCTGAACTACAGAACTCACACGAAAATATTTTCTAAATGAGGTAATAAATTCACCTCAGTTGTGAATTTTTGAAATTTAGAAATAACAATGAGCTTTTAATTTTTTGTTTGTTTTATTTTTAGTATGTATGTATGTATGTATCAATTAAATTTGCATTTTAGCCAAACAAATAAACGTACAGACAAGAAAATAAGTTAATATCGTGTTGTCATCCAGTTCTGAGCTACATTTTAAGTTTGAAAACTCTAGCTCATCGGGAAGTTGGTTAAAACTGAATACCAAGATTTGTACGGGACAGACAAATGAAGTAAAGCCAATAAATAAATAATAAATAAAATAAATAAAAATAAAACAAAAATGTTTTAAAATATAAAGAAAACTAAGAAAAAAATTACAAATTTTTACTTTTAATTTACAAAATGAGAAGAAAAACTTGATTAATACATGAGACTGTGACTAAAACTGCTTTCAGAATGAAATTGCAATCAACATTCAATGGCCTTGCATGGTTATATTACTCAAAAGTATGTGCGCCAATGTAAACACTAATAATTGCAAATAAAGGATGGTATTCGGACTAACAACAACAAAAATCCACAAATAATGATGTCATAAAGTTGCGGAGATAGTAGCTTATGCAACAAAAACGTAATATCGTTGCATGCAATTATTATTCGCTTAGTTATATCATAACAAATATGATTACACTCTAGTAAAAGGTTGTTTCTCTGGTAGGCAAAACATTTATGACGTCATGAATAAGCGAAAGGAAGCACTTCAAGAACGAATATAAAACAAACATGCAACGGCGTTTCATACGATTATTATTTAATACAAATTAAAAAAAAAAACTAGTAAGGAATGATCTTCGACTGGGCCGAAGTTAAAATACCCCTACGTCCGAATTAAAATATATTCAAAGTCTTAAGCAGTCAAAATTTATTTGTAAAAACATTTTCGTCATAGTTTTAACAGAAAATATTCTCTTTTGTTTTTTGATAAAGTCACTTTGTATGGGAGGTGGGTGTGGTTTTCACTCGATTTGGTTGAATTCCATACACAGTGTACATGTTACATATCAAAGTTTATATGCAAAATTACAAGTCCATATATTAATTTTTGTGGAATTCTAAGAGATTTTACCGTTTTGATAAAGTCACTTTGTATGGGAGGTAGGCGTGGTTTTCATCCGATTTGGTTGAATTTCATATTCAGATTGTGTATTAAATAGCAAAGCTTATGTGCAAAATTTCAAGTCCATATATTAATTTTTGTGGAATTCTAAGAGATTTTACCGTTTTGATAAAGTCACTTTGTATGGGAGGTAGGCGTGGTTTCCATCCGATTTGGCTCATTTTTGAACATAATCTTTATTTTTTAGATACAAGCTTAAATATCGAATTTCGTGGTGATAGCTTGAAAATTACTGCTGTAATCGTGATCACAGACAGACAGACGGACAGACGGACATGGCTAAATCGACTCGGGTTGTGATGCTGATCAAGAATATATATTTTTTTCTATACCTACCACGCCTCCTTATGGGCGTTACAAAAGGAGTGACAAAATTAATATACCCCGTTTACGTTTTTTAAACGTAGGGGTGTAACTATGATTGCCATTGGTAAGAAAACATCAAAATTATTGATAAAGTCATAAGCCCTTAGAAGTAGAAGCTTATGCAACAAAAATGGAACATCGTTGCCTGGAATTATAACGCGTTTAGAATAAGTCCTACGCTAAATTTTATTTTACGAAAAAAGGCTGATTCTTTGGATCACTTGCTTGATCTTCGGCTTGGCCGAACTGAAAATACCGCAGCACTTTTGTTCAGTCCGGAGCTATGAAATATTTTTTTTCTGACATCAGCTTGTAAGGGAAATAGGGCATGGTTATTATTAAATTTTTTCTAATTTCAACCTCATTTTACGTTTAAATATCAAAGTTTTTGTATAAAATATCAAATCAATACATTAATTTTTATGTAATTTATGACTTTTTTGCATTTTTGATGACGTCACTTTGTACGATAAGTAGGAGTGGATTCCATTTTAAGTGCATCTTTGGAAAGCAGATGAAAGCTCATATGCAACACTTCAAGTTTTTCAAGCACGATTATTTTATTACGATAGCTTATTGAAGTATAACTTGATAACTATACGCGGTACGATAAATTCTATGATACGACGAAATGAAGTGAAGGTGGATTCTTAGGGGCTTTTTTTTAATTTTTTTTTATTTTTTTTTTGTCCAAACATAACTGTTTAAAATTAAGTTTTAAAAACGCTTATAATAGTAAGCTTTTCATTTACATTTTGGCAGTAAGTTTAAATTTCTTGAAAGGATTTTGACCGAGACTTTTTTATGATCAAATTATATTGTGCGTATTATTAAATGTTTGTACACAAATGATCGAGGCCTACTATTTAGTTTTATGCCGACTCTGAACGCATAATGTGCATGCTCTCAAGAAGCTTTACATGGTATTATTTACCCTCTGAGGTTTTCCGACCAGAAAAATTAATTTAAATTGAAAAAAAAACTTACTGTTATATCAGTTGGGGCTCGGACCTTGGCTCGCATTGGCATCAAGTGGTCCACACATTGTTTTGCGCACTCGGCTACGACCGTCACGCCAGGAAACTTATACAACTTTTTCATTTATTTAAAGTATTTTATTCAAATTTTGACGTGACGAAGTTACGTTGTACTGCTCTAGTTTCCAAAAAAGTTGAAAAATGAATTTTTTAAAAATTCATCTGCGTTTCATTGAATTGTTACTCGCTGGGTATAAGAGCTATGATTAAAAAACTATTATGACCATAAAGGTTAATTCTTTGACTATATTAAAAAAACAAAAAAAAAAAAATTTAATACGGCATAGGGACGTAGTGGGAGCTGCGTGAGCAACGCAATTGAAAATATGTTACATGGAATTATTACTCGCTGAGTATTAGTGCTAGGATTAAAAATACGATACGCCAATACATTTTTACAATATTATACAACAATATTAGACAAAAAATTTCTGACATCATGGGGACGCTGAGAGAGCCGCTCAAAGATCGATAACGCAACATTCATGCAGCGGCATTGCATTGAATTTTTACTCAATGAGTATATAACCTACGATAAAAGTTTAAAAGGAAAATAAAGTTTTTATACATGGCTTTACGACAAAAATATAAAATAAAATTCCGGCGTCGTCAGGTCGTGAATATAGCAGCTTATGTAACAGAAATGTAATATCGTTGCATGGAATTATTACTCACTCAGGAGAAGTGCTACAGTAAATTTTGTTTTACGACAACAGGGATGTGTTATTACGCTTCACAACTAAATTACAAAAAAATTCTTGTTGTCATGATTTCAGGGATGCAATCACATAATGCAGTAAAAATGCTACAGCCATGAAAAAACGTTGCATGGATTTTTAACTCTGTGACTACTGGTGCAACGGTAAATTTTAAGGAACGAGAACAAAGGTGAGGTCTTCGGGCATATGACAAGAATAAAAAAAAAATTTGACGGCGTGTCAAAAACCCTCAGGCAACCGCCTAATGTGACGCATATGCATCACTTTTGCTGGATTAATTGAAACTAGTATCGCCTGTGGTCAAAATTCGACCATATCAAAATAGATTTTTCTCTTGTTTTTTTATTTATATATATTGAAAAAAGCTTGGTAAAGTTAAAAAGAAGTTGGCTGTATCGGGTGCACGATCTATGGATTTTGACAGTGTATCTTTGTCCTTATCCTTATTCTTGTCCCGTCCCTTTCATTTGTTCCCAAACTAATAATTGAAGAGTCGACGCGAATAACGTTGTTAGCGACATATTCATCAAAAATAGTTGTTTTGCATACTAACGTTAAAAATGCTCTAGCCTATTATAAGAGCACATAGTTTCTCAAATTCCATACATTTTTGGACATTGACATCGAAATCAAATGGCTCTAAGTCCGCCATTAAAACCGTTTTTTTTTGCAATTCCTGAAAACCTATAATTTTGTCACTTACAATGTTATTCACGTCGACTCTTCAATTGTCTTACTTCCTGTTCAAACTGTTCTTTTAATCCATATCCAAATTCCTGACCTTAACCTCATTCGAATCCTTTCCTAATCCTTTTCCAACTTTATTTCTAAATCCTTGTTCTAAAGTTTGTCCTAAGTGTGTTCAAATCCTTGTTCTATTCCTTGTCCCATTTGACCCTTATACTTTTGCCAATCTTGTCACAAATATTGTTTTAGGTAAGTATCAATTTGTGTCCTTACCCTTGTCTCAGTCCTTGTCGAATTCCTCTTCTCGATTCCTGTCTGAATTCTCGTCCTTATCGTTGTCCAATTCTATGCTTTAATCTTTGTCCAAATTTTTTTCCTACTCCTTATCTTCAATATAACTTTTTTTTTTTAATTTCTTTCGAGTAAGAAAAGCAGTGAGACTCAAATTACAGCCATGAGAGTGAGAGTGCATACACTTCTTTTAAACTGCAATAATCACATAATATATTTTTTTGCCATTTTTTGGCACATCTGTGGCTCATTACCTTTCGACTGATATAAGAATCATGCCCTTTTTTGAATTACTTATAAATATTAAAAAAGTGTACCACAAGATTTTTGTTTGCGTATTAATATATGGATTACTTTGGAGTGGTTTGAAATATTTGAAAAATTTTTTCACAGAAATTATTTTTTAAGCTGTAGAACTTTGTAAAAAATACAAAAACAACATTTTGAAAAATGTAATTTTCATCAAAAAAAAACATAGGGGGTAGCTCATGATTTTCGATGATAGAAACACTTAATTAAATTATGTGTCAAAATGAAGCAATTGTTGCAAATAAATGATATGGTATATGAAAGAGTGTGAGAGAAGAAAATAGAAAAACAAAAAAAAAATTACAAAAAAAGAATGTCTGGTCTAATTTTTAAGCAAAAATTGAATATTTTAGAGTGTTTTTGAAAACAGCATAAGAAATTGAATTAGTGAGATAACGGTAAATCTTTTCTTATTTCTCAAAAGTAATTTAATTAAGCTTTCAGACAAAGAAAATTTAGGGAAAATCGATTGAAAAATGGCTGAAATATTTGCATGCAAAATCAAAATTTGAAATATCAATGGTTTTTTTTCTCATTCTGAGGCAATGACATTGCTTTAAGAAATGCATTGCATGGAAAAAATCTACAGGTTTCGAAATATTGCAATACTTTTGTTGTATTAATAACGGGAAATTTAATAACATACTATTCGTGGAAAATATTAGCAAAAAAGTTTTCGCATACCGTTATTTTTCTCAATCAACGAATTTCCATACAAAAAACGTTGTACTGAAAACATCTATAGTTTTCGAGATATCACAATAATTTTGATGTCAAAATAACTGAAATTTTTCAAAATTTACTATTTGTAAGCAATTCTACTATCACAATATATATTGACACTTGTTACATGAAAAAGTGCCTATTGTAGGGTAACCGTAAACGATGGTGAAAAATATCAAATTATATTTTGCACATCTTATGAATGTCTAAATTTCTCTCTTATATCATGTTTTTCCATCTCTTATAGTTTAGCTTTTATTTAATAAATGCTCTTTTTCCGCTCATATTTGAGGTCAAAGGTTACCAATCTTATATTCAATCATACTGTGCAGCCAGACCTTTCATCTGATATCACATTCTTCATTTTACCTCTTCCCAGTTTTGAGATCCCTAACTAAAATTGATATAAACTTTCAACGTTAATATTTCGGGTCAAAGGTCATCAATTTAAAATCTAACATCATTCGGCACATCTATGGTGCAGTACCTTTCGAATGATGTACATTTCACTGTCCTTATTCTAAAATAAATATTGAAAAAGTGTACGACAACATTCGATGTTTGCGTATTAATATATAAGATTAGAGCACAACAAATGGGGAAGCAAAAAAAAGCTAAACGAAAAGCACCAACACCAAATCCAACAACAACTCCAACACCAACACCAACACCAACACCAACACCAACACCAACATCAACACCAACACCAACACCAACACCAACACCAACACCAACACCAACACCAACACCAACACCAACACCAACACCAACACCAACACCAACACCAACACCAACACCAACACCAACACCAACACCAACACCAACACCAACACTAACACCAACACCAACACCAACACCAACACCAACACCAACACCAACACCAACACCAACACCAACACCAACACCAACACCAACACCAACACCAACACCAACACCAACATCAACACATACACCAACACCAACACCAACACCAACACCAACACCAACACCAACACCAATACCAACACCAACACCAATACCAACACCAACACCAATACCAACATCAACATCAACATCAACATCAAAATCAACATCAACATCAACATCAACATCAACATCAACATCAACATCAACATCAACATCAACATCAACATCAACATCAACATCAACATCAACATCAACATCAACATCAACATCAACATCAACATCAACATCAACATCAACATCAACATCAACATCAACATCAACATCAACATCAACATCAACATCAACATCAACATCAACATCAACATCAACATCAACATCAACATCAACATCAACATCAACATCAACATCAACATCAACATCAACATCAACATCAACATCAACATCAACATCAACATCAACATCAACATCAACATCAACATCAACATGAATATCAACATCAACATCAACATCAATATCAACATCAACATCAACATCAACATCAACATCAACATCAACGTCAACATCAACATCAATATCAACATCAACATCAACATCAACATCAACATCAACATCAATATCAACATCAACATCAACATCAACATCAACATCAACATCAACATCAACATCAACATCAACATCAACATCAACATCAATATCCACATCAACATCAACATCAACATCAACATCAACATCAACATCAACATCAACATCAACATCAACATCAACATCAACATCAACATTTACAACAACAGCAAGAAACTTCGTCACGTCAAAACCTACGGGTGTGTCCACGGCACAGCCAACTCTTTTTTTTTGGAGGCCTTTTTAAAGTTTTATTTTGAAATAGTTAAGAATTCAGCCCAAGGCTATATGAATTTTATAGCATCAAGAACATAACCTAAACATTGAAACGAACAAGTTTTCTTTTGAACTCGTGGGTGGTGTTGGCATCAGGGCGGTGGGTTATATGGATAACTTTTTCGTACCTATAGAATTATGCACGAACATCAGAACAAACATGGAACCACCACTATACATTAGTTTACAAGAATTGCGTTGCAATTTGTAAAAATGTGTGGGTTTTTTATTCGTTTATTTTTATTTTTTTGTAATCAATAAACTTTGTTTTTTCTTGCTCTCTCTTTTTAGTTCTTGTCATATTTTATTCCGCTGCTCGGCTCGGTGAGCCAAAAAAGGTAACAATCAAGTAGTAAACAAAAACAACAACAGCAAAAATTCGAAGTAAAGCTTGACATTTATGCACACAAAGCGACAAAAGCCTACAGGAAGCTACCTGCTACGCACACACCCACATACAATGCTATTAACAGTTAATTTACAGCAGCATGTTTTTAGGCGAAATCAAATACATAACAATAATAACAACAACAACAACAACAACAACAACAACAACAACAACAACAACAACAACAACAACAACAACAACAACAACAACAACAACAACAACAACAACAACAAAAACAACAACGTGTTTGATTTTGATTCAGTTTCTGAGTTGAAGCTTGACAGTGCAAAATGTTTGCAATGTGGTTGGTAGGAGCCCACGCACACGAACGCACCAACACATTTCCGCTAGCCAAGGTCGACATATAAAGGCACACAAACACACTCACATCTCGGCGATTTGACATATTTCACCTAATTGAACATCGATTATTGGCATTTGTATGACTTACTGAGTGTGTGTGTGTGTGTGTGTCTGTGTGTTTGTTGTAAGTGTTTTGTGCGTGTTTGGGGCGTGTGTGGATTGCGTTTGCAGTAGGTGTTTACAATTACTTTAGCATTGGTGTATGAAACGTTTTTTATTGTATTTTTTTTTTTATTTTAGGTGCGCTTCTCTAGATATACATGTTAATTTTCTGACTAAAGTTGCTCTGTAAGCATGAACCGAAAGTTTACATTAGTTTTTTAAAAGAAAAACTAGCAAAACACAAAAACAACTACGTCATGCAAGATAGCATTTACAAATTTATTTTTGTGTGATATCGATTTTTCAGTCGACGATCTATTCAAGAATGAAAAATTTGTGCATCAAGATTCTTTAGCACTTTAAAAGTATTACAGTAGCTTTTTTTTTTAGCTAATATTAACGTCGTCTGTCCCTTGAAGCAATGTTGTCCGTCCCTTGAAAATAAAAAGCTTCCACGCATTAGGTAGTCTCTTAACATAGGCAAAGGTAGTATTACAGAGATAAGAAGGTTTTAAAAAGGTTGTTTGTATCGTAAATATATCGAGGCTGTGTGTTATTTCCTTTTGAAAGAAGTCTTGATAAAATAAATTGGGCTTAATTAGTATCTTACTCAATAGAATATGGTAGAAGACAAAACCTTAAATGTCTAATATTTAAATATTTAAGATTACAAGTAAAGTGTTTAGTGCTTAACGCAAATTTTTGTAGTAAAGTAGTTGTCTCTCTATTTATCAATAAGAATGTGATACAAATATTAAAAAGGTATTCAGTAAGATATTACGGTAGAAGACTGGCAAAGAAAAAAAATTTAGTATTCATTCTTTGAGATCTGAATACTAAAAAGTATTTTGGCTTTGTAGGAGAAAAAAGTTTTATAGCACTTATTCAATTTTAAAGGTTTATAAAGTTCAATAAGGGAGTAACTTATATAATTCATATTTCTGCTTTCAGTTACATTTCTCTCTTCTTCTGAAAAGTCAACATTTGTATCTTTTCTATATTTATATGGTTCCAAGCTACCACTCAAAGGCACAAAGTTATGAAATTTTATTATTTGCGGCTGGCTTTGCAGTAGTGCATCCTGTCAACTCAATTTTCCAAGACCGCGTTGAAGGTTTTTAGCTCTCATGTATGGCTCTGACGATAATCGATAAAACTCGGCGTGACACATGGGGTCTTTCGTGTCCAACCTAGTTTTTAAGGGAGTAAATAGGGTTAAAAAATCTAAAAAACTTTTTTTACATACTTTGGACATTTTTCTTGATATACAAGGAGTTATATGTTAAAAGAAATTTATTATAAAATAAATAAAAATTATTAAATGTTGTTATTTCGCTTTTGTACAAAAAACTCTGGCTAAAAAATTCATAACTTTCGATACAAAGTTTTCGGGTTTTTTGCATAGACCGCAACAAAATTTTGTTTTTTTTTCCTCTACTCGTTGATACCACTTTTTCCTCAGACGAGCATTCACCAAAGAAGCTTTTTCTGCCGATCTTGTGACTATAAGACAACAGTTAATAATAAATATGTATATTAAAATTATAATTTTGATGATAAAAAAAAAAATAAATAAAAAATATTGTCACTTACAAATCTGAAGATGCGAATCTGTAAAATTAATTTTTTTTTTCAGCATTGTATCCTAATTTGCTTGCCGTGACACTTGGGGTCTTTCGTGTCCAGAAAAAATTTCAGTAGCTCCGTATTACAACACAGTTAAAAGTAGACTGTTCAACTCTTGTCAACAGGTCACTTCAGTCCCAAACACTTTTTTTGCGTAACTCCCATCCTCATCTGTACACCACTAAAAAAGCTACAGTCAAAATAAAAAAGAGTTGGCTGTGTCGTGGACATACACGAAGGATTTAACGTGACGGTGTTTCTTTCTACTCCTGTTTCATGTCCAAACACTTTTTTATGTTGTTGGTGTTGGTGTTGGTGTTGATGTTGATGTTGATGTTGATGTTGATGTTGATGTTGATGTTGATGTTGATGTTGATGTTGATGTTGATGTTGATGTTGATGTTGATGTTGATGTTGATGTTGATGTTGATGTTGATGTTGATGTTGATGTTGATGTTGATGTTGATGTTGATGTTGATGTTGATGTTGATGTTGATGTTGATGTTGATGTTGATGTTGATGTTGATGTTGATGTTGATGTTGATGTTGATGTTGATGTTGATGTTGATGTTGATGTTGATGTTGATGTTGATGTTGATGTTGATGTTGATGTTGATGTTGATGTTGATGTTGATGTTGATGTTGATGTTGATGTTGATGTTGATGTTGATGTTGATGTTGATGTTGATGTTGATGTTGATGTTGATGTTGATGTTGATGTTGATGTTGATGTTGATGTTGATGTTGATGTTGATGTTGATGTTGATGTTGATGTTGATGTTGATGTTGATGTTGATGTTGATGTTGATGTTGATGTTGATGTTGATGTTGATGTTGATGTTTATGTTGATGTTGATGTTGATGTTGATGTTGATGTTGATGTTGATGTTGATGTTGATGTTGATGTTGATGTTGATGTTGATGTTGATGTTGATGTTGATGTTGATGTTGATGTTGATGTTGATGTTGATGTTGATGTTGATGTTGATGTTGATGTTGATGTTGATGTTGATGTTGATGTTGATGTTGATGTTGATGTTGATGTTGATGTTGATGTTAATGTTGATGTTGATGTTGATGTTGATGTTGATGTTGATGTTGAACAGGAGGGCTTTAAGGGAGGGCCAGAGAGGGTTAATATGTGTGGCCGGCCCCCATTACTTTTGCAAAAGGAACATTTTTCCCTGGGAGCCTGAACAGGTGGCCTTTAAGAAATTGCCGGAGAGGTTTAATACGTATGACCAACCCCCATTGTTTTTGTAAAAGGAATATTTTTCCCTTGGGAACCTATTCCTTCCGACCACTCCTTACGTGGGCTCCCATGTAAAAACGCAATAGGGGCATATTCATTTTGTCACTCCGTTTGTAACGCCCATAAAGAGGCGTAGGTATAGAAAAGTATATATATTCTTGATCAGCATCACCACTCAAGTCGATTTAGTCATGTCCGTCTGCCTGTGCGTCCGTTCGTATGTAACTTAACAAATGGTTTATGGTTAACTTAACAAAACAGTGCCAAACATCTCTCTGAATCATCGACATGTTGTTGTTTTTGGTGCGGTGTGTGAAAACGCGGCACCCATTTGGAAAGCAGCTTTCTCAATGACAAATGTTCCTGTAATATTGTTCCCACACTGCCTTTTGATATCCTCAGAGCCTCAGATAGCTCGCGCACCTTCACTTCGGTCAATACCATTTTGTGTACTTTTTTTATGTTTTGTGGAACAACTGCCTCATTTTGGCGTCCTGAACGTTCAGCATCATTTGTGTCTGTACGACCAAGTTTAAACTCAGCATACCATCAGCAAATAGTTGCTTTTGACGGTGCAGAGTCCGAATAACACTTTCGAAACCATTTCTCAGCTTGGACGGTATTTTTTTCCATAAAAAATCAACACACGGAATTGCTTTGAATCCATTATTTTGAAAATATCAACAGTAGCGTCACTTAAATCACTGCAACTTCTGAACTAAACGTTAGATTGTCATGAAATTTTTACACATATTGTTTGATGGTTGGAACTATCAAAATATTATATCGATATTTCGTTAAAGGTGCCACCTAGTAGTTAGTCTCGGGACTTATTGGACCATGTGTTATATTATTCTTGCTACCAGTCAGGGTGCGGAAAAACTCGTTCGCAAATGATTAAAATACGATCTTCTCGCTCGTTTTTTGCTTTGTGAGTAAAATTTCAAACGAAAAATTTCAAAATAGATGACCGTTCGCACTCGAAAGAAGAACTCTCTGCTTGTGTCGTTATATTTATCACTGATAAATTTGTCAGCTTCGAATTTTTTCGGACGAAGTTTTCACACAACAACAAAAAGAAACAAACGTTCGTTTGCTATCGTTCATTTCTAATGAGCGTTTGAAGAAAAAATAATTTTTTTGCTGTTGTGCATGCGTCGTCGGTTTATGTTGATTTTTCGTGTACACGTTTTTATTTTTGCCTTATTGTAAATTATTGGCTTAAAAAATACCACATTTGCGATATTTACCACGCGTGGGAAAAAAATACCTCAAAATACCACAAAATACCTCCAATTACCACAAAATACCACAATGCCTAAAAATACCTCAGAAGAAAATTTGAGGGATTTTGTGGTATTTTGTGGTAATTTGAGGTATTGTGGTATTTTGTGGCAATTTGAGGTATTGTGGTATTTTGTGGTGATTTGAGGTATTTTGTGGTATTTTGAGGTATTTTGCGAGTGTGGTAATTTGTGAGAATTAAGTGTGAGAAAGAGAATTTTGGTGGTAATTTCATCTGGCGACACTGGTACAAACGAACGTTCCTGAATTTTTTCTTCAAACGCTCATTATAAATGAACGATAGCAAACGAACGTTCGTTGTTTTTTGTTGTTGTGTGAAAAATTTGTCTGAAAAAATACGAAGCTGACAAATTTATCAGTGATAAATATAACGACGCAAGCAGAGCGCTCTTTCTTCATTCGTTCGTAAGAATATGCAAGCACAATTTTATGTGAAGAGAACGATAATTGAAAACAATTCAAAGAACCTGTGGAGACCTAGGTTCGAACCCCAGCAGTGACAGAAAATTATTAGAATTAAAATAATTTTTCTGTACGGCCGCCACCTCTCTGCAGACAATGGCAAACCTCAGAGAGTAATCAAAATGCCATGTAAGGCTTCTTGAGAACGAGAACAATTCTGTTCATCGCCGTTCGGAGTCGGCGTTAAGCCTGTAGGTCCATTTCTCGGTCAATTGTGTACAAACTTAATAACACGCACAACACAATTGATCCTAAGAAGCTAGGTCAAAGTCCTTTCAAGGGCTGAAATGGCCAGTTATTTATTTTTTGTTTTATATATTTCAAACGTTCTTCGCACCCTGTGAATAAGTGCCTTTTTCAACTTTTTCGTCACGTCAAAACGTTTGGACATGAAAGACTCCATGTGTCATGTGAAGGGTTAAGGGCTTTGATCGTTTCTATATTATCCGCATAGCCGTTATTCTTTGAAACAACTTAACGGGGTCAAATTGCAGCATTTGTTGGTTAAAAAAAAAAACAAAAAAAAATACCGGTATTTGGACCACCATTTATATTCAAAATGGGTAAAAAATTAAAAAAAAACGTGTACTCCACTTAGTTCAGTCATTCTTAAGGATTGCTTCTAGCACTCTCCCTATAGTGCAGTCTCTCTATAAAACGTCGATTCCCAGCAAATTGAGGTTTGAGAATAATTTGCGAATGATTTGATATCAAATGTATTTCTCAAATGTCAAACGTTTAATACCGATTTGAGGTTGATTTGAAAATTATATCATTCTCAACAAAAAGGGGACTTATCCTCAAATTGAGAAAGAGGTTTATTCTCAAATCGATATCAAACGTTGACCTCAAACCTCTTTCAAATGTGATTTTCAAAATGTTTGGAAAAATATTAATTCTCAACTCAATCTTAACCCTCTACTGCATAACAATGCCTTTAAGCACACTTACGTTTGTATTAAAATATAGAACTAAAAACCTTTTTTCTAAATTAAGAAGTCAAATCATAGATTATACAGTGTTGCGCAAAACAATAGCAACAAAATCAGTGCGCTGTTACAAAATCGTGTATCTTTTTTAATATTGGGAGCACACTAAAATTATTATAGGAACCAAAGCACATATTCATACATCATATAAAAAACAAATCATATTCAAATTTGGTTTTGTTTTTTTTATTAAATTTAATATTAATGTGACTACATTCAATTTGTTTGAGTGCAAAACAAAAGCAACAAAACTTAAAAAATGTAAAAAGAGAACAGAAGTTCCAAAAAACAACGGTAAAAGTTATTTTATTGTAAAGCCCATGTTGTTTGTGAGTCATAAACATTTAAGCTTAGATTTGTTTTTGCCCTAATTGAGCCATTGACTGTTCCATTTATAATGGCACGTGATAAATACTGTAAAACTCTAAAATAACAAATTATTTCCGAATATAAAATGGGAAAATCGCAAATATCTGTCGCGAAGCATTTTAATATTAATCGGTCAATAGTTTGTAGATTAATACAAAAGTATAACATCACAAAAGACGTAACAACGGTATATTCAGGAGGGCGCCCGCGGAAAACATCGCTGAGTGATGACAGGAACATTTGTGGCGTGTTTAAGCGAAATGCATTTGCCACCTCCAAAGAGGTTGTTCGGACACTTGATTTAGATATCCATCACAGCACTATTCGCAAAAGAGCCGTTGAGGAAAATTTAAGGAGTTACAGACCGGCAAAGAAACCTTTGCTTGCAGCTAAACTTAAACAAACAAGTTGAGGTGTTATAATTTAAACAATTTTGTCTGAAATTTTGACAACGAGTTGCAATTTATTGTTTTTTAGACTCAGTTTTGCAAAAGAGAACCTAAATTGGACCGTTAAAAAATGGAAAACCGTTTTGTTTAGCGATGATTCAAAGTTCAACTTGATTAATTCAAATGGGATGTCCACGGTATTGCGCCGCCCAAGTACACAACTTGAAGCCCGAAACTGCAAAATAAATTTTAAGCATGGAGCCGGTGGTATTATGGTCTGGACTTGTTTTTCCTATGATGGAGTCGGACCATTTCATAAAATCGATGGTATTATGGATCAATTTGTATATGAAGATATTTTAGAAAGCAAGATGCTACCAAATGCAAAGTGGAATATGCCGCTTCAGTGTACGTTTTAGCACGTCAACGACCCGAAGCACACTTCAAAGCTCATCAAAAACTACATTAGAGACAATGGGATTCAAGTCCTTGATTGGCCGGCACAATCACCAGACTTGAATCCCATATAAAATCTTTTTGGGATTTTGAAGAAAAGAGTTTCTGGTCGAAGGTTTTCCAATAAAACTGCACTGTGTGAAGCCTTGAAACTTAAGTGGGGACAAATACCTAATACCACTATATCTAATTTAATAGAGTCGATGCCGCGCAAATGTGCAGCGGTATTCAAGAATAATGGGTCTTACACCAAATATTAATTATGTTGCTATTGTTTTGCACTCAGACAAATTGAATATAGTCACATTAATTTTAAATTTAATAAAGAAAACAAAACCAAGTTTGAAAATGATTTGTTTCTTATATGATGTATGAATATATGCTTTGGTTCTTTTAATCATTTTTGTGTATCCCCAATATTAAAAAAGATACAAGATTTTGTAGCAGCGCACTGATTTTGTTGCTATTGTTTTGCGCAACACTGTATATCTGTTCTAACATGCACTTTGGGTAAAATTTTTTGTAACGGAAATTTTTTCTAGCTTAGCGCATTTTGTAAGTATTGTCAATTGTTATTGTAAAAGTGAAAGTTTCGCACGGAAAAATCTTGCATTCGAGGATTAAAGCGAACCCAAATGTTAATATCAAACATTAATTCTCAAGTTAACATCAAACATCTCCCAAATGTTAATGATTTGAGAATCACATTTGAAATCAAATTTGAGAAAAAAAAAAATGCTCAAACCTTTGACTTGAGTTTGCTGGGTTGTGTATCTTTAACTCGTTTACATAATAGCATACATCATAGATAAAAAAAAAAACAAAAATTGTTGTTTGATTGAATTTTTCATATTTGCTATTTCTTATTTTGGCTTCGAACAAACACAGCTGAAACCATATTAACACAAAAAAAAAAAAAGAAAAAAAATAACAAAAACAAAATAGATGCACTGCAGCACAACTGGGAAGGAAGAAATATTGCAAAAACAGATGTGCATCAATCACTCAATTCAAGTGATTTTGACTGATTCCGAAATGAGTGGAATGGAATTCTTGGAAATCTAGATAACAGCTGCAGGAGCTAAATCATCAACATGAATGACAACTGTACACATATGCACCGACACACACACATAAATGCGAATAAATATCGAGAGATTATGTATGCAATTTTTGTTTCCTCGTTTATAGCTTTTGTGTCGTTATTTTTTTCTCTCTCTCTACTGAATGTTCCTGGAGAATGCTTTTTGTCATTATTTTTTTTCTCTCTCTCTTCTGAATGCTGCTGGCATTTGTGTCATTCTTTTTTCTTAAACTTGACAAATTCATTCATTCATTTGACATTTTTTGAAACGTTTCAAAATTTCATATTTTTCTGTTTTTTTTTTTTGTTTTTATTTTGTTTTTGTGATAGTTGACATGTAATGAAAAAATTAATGCTCTATATGCAGCAACAATGACAGTTTATTAGGTTGCAGCCAAAGCATCGGTTGTAACAATAAAACTTACACCACAGTGAATACAATGAGCGTCAATTTCAGACGAAATACGTAAGTTTGTATATTTTATTGAATCCGTCTTTCTGCATAGATGCCATAAAGTCTGACTAGCTTGCTGCTTGTCTAAGGTACGCGCAAAATGGCGTTCTCCTCTGTGCTACAGGCGACAATCTGTATTTACAGTCAAATATGACGCATGACACTGCAATCCGCCACAATACCGGAAATTCACGAAATGCTAATATTGACAGAAGAGCTACAAGAAAAAAAAATAGCAGCAGCTAAAAAGAGAACTTTAAATGACAAAAGCAAGCGATTTGCTTCTGGTATGCATACAATTTCTATTCTACGAGTATGCAATAAAATGCAGCGTCAGTCAATAATTGCAAACATAGTCAAAGGCTTGAGAATTTTTTTGACGTGACGAAGTTACGTTTTTTCTCAAATTTGATTTCAAATGTGATTCTCACATCATTTTCAAATCGAGAACTAATATTTGATATTTACATTTGAGTTCGATTTAAGGTTGATTTGAGAATACATGTTTCTCTCAACAATTTTGAAAATCACATTTGAAACAGGTTTGAGATCAACGTTTGATATCAATTTGAAAATAAAACTATTTTTCAATTTAAGAACAAAGTCCTCTTTTTGTTGAGAATGCTATCATTCTCAAATCAATTTCAAATCGATATCAAACGTTTGACATTTGAGAAGTACATTTGATATCAAATTATTTTCAAATCATTCTCAAACCTCAATGTTTGCTGGGAAGCTACTCAAGGTACTCATAGCAGATCTGTTAAACATAAGAAGTTGCAAAGAAGACAAAGTGGCACAGAACTTTTGCATAGTCCAGAAATCATGAAGACAACAAAAAAAAAAAAAAAAAATTGCAGCAGAATTTGAAACAAATCTCATAACCTAGAGAAATGCAACTCAAGCTGTTAACATAGTTACCGTTATATTGTAGATTTTACGTCTTTAAATTGTTGAATCGTTATTTATTTTTAATGAACTAACATCATTGCCCAAAAATTAAAGTTAATATATAATAAAAGCATTCGCTAAAAATGAAAAAATACTACACGTCCTAGGTCCTGATATTGAATTTCGACAAGATAATGATTTAAATCAATTTGCAATTTATAAAAGGTAGACATTTGTTGTGTTAATAGCAATTAATAAAAACGTGCTCCAGGCAAAACCAAGCATAGCTAGACAATATTGTTGTTATTTTCGTTGTTTTAGTATTTGTTGTTGTTGTTATTGTTGCTGACATTGACATTGTTATTGCTGTCGTTGTGTACTCGTATCTAATATTTTTTTTTACACAAGCCACGTATTCATTGTGTACAAATTATTTCATTCTTTGTAGATTGGCTTAGTACAATAAGCCTAGATTTATGCAATGTTTTTTTTCAAGACAATGCATTGAAGTGCTGGGGTGTTTTTTTGTTTTTTTTTGTGAAGATCCCAGATAAAATGCTTAAAACTCCCACCTTGTCGCATTCTTCAATTAAGAATTCTCACTAATGAATAAATTGAGACAATTCACACGGTCTCATTTCTGTATTGTGCAAAAAACAAAAAATACGACACTCGGCAACTGTCACACATTCTTTATTGTTGAGGAATTATTTTTAATGTATGGTAAAACATTGAATGTATGGAAGAGTTTTTTGTGATGTCAACTCTTTCTAAGGTAATAGACTGATGTTGACTGTGGCGTTCTTAACATATTTTGTTTCTATTGGATAGCGTTCCTAACCTTCTAAAAATTATATTTTTATGCAAAATTTAATTAAAATAAAATTAGCGTTCCTAACCTTATAAAAATTATATTTTTATGCAAAATTTAATTAAATTTAAATTAGAGAAGAGTTTTTGAGTTGGTCGAATTTGCTCAGCTTGTCTCAACATTTTATAATGAATTCAATGGGCGGAAAATGAATTGGACGCCAACCCACTGTTTTATGGCAATATTTTGTTCAGTGATAAGGCTTAACTTTAATCGACTTGAAAAAGTAGGAGGTTCTCAAGTTCGTCGGTTTCTTTTTTTGTTTTTGTTTTTTAATATACATATGTACAGTAAGGCGCCTAAAAAAAAAAAGTGGTCCGGGTCACCTCCTGAAAACAAACTTTGTTTTATTTTATGATGATTTCCAAAATATTGCAACTCTAGCTTTAGCCGTTCGTGAGCTGGAATGGTTTGAAATAACCTCTAAAAATCGCGTTTTTGATTAATACTATTTATACCACACTACCTTCGGTCAAAAAAATTGTCACAAATAGTGTAAATCGACGAAATACATAGTTTTGTTTTTTTATTTTTTTTTAAATCTGCCCACACACTTAGTTATTGAGTTATTTGCAGTGATTTTTTCAATTTTATTTAATGCAGTTTTTATAAAAATATATACAACTTCCCCATTTATAGCCTGATTTACCATTCCGTGGTATCATTGGAAAGGTACTGAATGCTGCTTTTCATTTCTGTCGTTAATTAACCCTTATAAGCACTTTTATAAAAATGCATTTTTTATCAACATGATAAAAAATTTGTGGTTATTTATTAAGTCGCTAATTAAAAGATAAAAAAAAAACAATTTAGAGTTTTATCAAAGAAATAATTTTTTTTTTATTCCAAATCTTTTCGTGATTCAATTTTACAGTAACGGTTGCGCGATTGAATCTTGTTTGCAATATGTGCAGGTCTGTTCTTATCAATTACCGAAACGCAGGATTGGCTTACCACATGTACAAAACGTTCCGTATTTTATAAATGACATGGAAATTCTGAAAATTGTTTGTTAAGAAAAGCATAACAATTATTTTAAAAACTTTTCATTACCAGGAATTTTTACAATTTCATTGGAGTCGTGTAGTTCTAATAAGTATTGTTGAGTATAGAACTGGATGCATGGCAGTTCTGTATTAGCTCTTAATTCATTCCAATCTATCATATTTTTATAGGAATCACAATTGAATTGTATCTTGGGGACATTAAATTGGCGAATTCCTTGTGTGTCATGAGCACGCGATTGTAAAATAATATCGTAGGCTTCCTTTCGTGCCGCAAAATTCTTGATGCTGTTGTCAACCAGCGTGAAAGATTGAGCGGGCCAGGTTTAATGCTGGCCAAATGTTCATCGCACGCCCCAGCATCAACTGCTCGTACCATATCATAAAGATATTTTTGATCAGCTCGCAAAACCCAGTCATTAATATTTGTGGGCATATAGCCCATCGCAATTGGATCAAAGTTATGAGCAATCTAAAGTTAATATTTTATTGAAATTAACAGTTAAAAAAAAAACAACAAAATAATTTAATACAATTTACCGGCACATCTTCGCAGCCCTGTAATGTATGCCCAATTATTCCTGGCCAGTTTTGCGGCCCATTAGCTTTTCCTAACATTTCTTTGAGTAACGCAGTGAATGGCAACTCATTAAAATGAAAGAGGCATATTAGCCACTGCAAAGGGCGCTGCAATTGTCGTTCTAGGTTACAAATCGATCCATTAAATTTGTCTGTGTTGGTGCTGGTTCCGTCGCAATTTACAGCGACCACGTGCTCTAGTGAAAACTTTTCAGCTTTCAAGTAATTGACAATATCGTTTGCGATACCAGCACCGCTTCCGTCTACGGGAGTTAAGTAACCAATGTAGTTTGAGCTGGGTTCGCTTACCAGAGTTATATGCTCCTCCATCATTTTAACGTTGCGTGGTTTGCCATTCACAGTAACTTGTTTCAAAGTGCGTTCCCTTTTTCCATCAAAAGAAATGCATTTTAGTATTTCATTGTTTTTTATGTCTCTTAGTGATTTCGCCCTAGCTTTAGTTCGCTCCCTTTGGATTTTGTGCTGATCAATAATTATGCCTGGAATGTCCAAGTCTTTTAGCAATGTTGTTGCGAGCAGAGCCCCAAAGCGATTGGATACACTGGCACGGTCCAACGCAGCACTGAATGTTGGTAAGGAAAAACTTTGTACGCTTGGTCCAAGATCTTTAAGATCTTCCTCAGACGATGATGAATATGGATCATCCACATCCATTTCTCTTAGTTGTGGTACAAAAGTGGCTGTTGCAATACTTTTGTTTTCACTTTCGCTTTCGAAGTCCGTAATAGAATCACATGGGATGTGGTTTTCAACGTCATCTAGCGTGAGCAACCTTCGGCTCGACTGATCAAGGTAAAAATTCCAAACATGCAATGGCATTTGTTTTTCACCTGGGCAACTACAAGACACTCTAATTTTAAGAGCACATTTGCAAACAGAAATTGAAAATAGTTCGGCCCACTCGCTTGCATTGTAATGCGATGGATTTTTTGTGATATCCCGATATAAAAGCGTTAAATTTTGAAGTTTTTTGCGGATCGCAGTCTTCGATATAACCGGAATTTCTGCTCTTTTCCAAATTTTGCTTAAATCATTTAGCATGTTTTGATGATAATTAGATAGCCCGTAAGACCGATTATTATTTTTTTCGCGCAAAAATAATAAATGATTTATAACATCACTTTTTGTTGGCAATTGATTTTTATTTAACTCGCGAGAAACGAAAAGCATTTTTTTTATGAATAACTTGAACAATTAAGCGATCACAATTCAAAAACTCACATTCTTATAATATAATATATGTAACTCATTGTCAAACCTAAAAGTCATGTAAAAGTCATGAGTGACTACTTATAAGAACTGTGGTAAAATTTACTCTTAGCTGTTTTGTCTAAGTACAATAAAGTATTTTCCTATACTTTATTCCAAAGTCCATTTAAAAAATGCATTCTTTATCTACATGATTTAATTTTATTTCTCTTGTATTTGAACAAATTCAGGAATTGAGGCAAAGGCCATCACAAAAAAATAAAAATAAAATAAAATTCATTTTTATAAAAGTGCTTATAAGGGTTAATTAACGACAGAAATGAAAAGCAGCATTCAGTACCTTTCCAATGATACCACGGAATGGTAAATCAGGCTATAAATGGGGAAGTTATATATATTTTTATAAAAACTGCATTAAAAAAAATTGAAAAAATCACTGCAAATAACTCAATAACTAAGTGTGTGGGCAGATTTAAAAAAAAATAAAAAAACAAAACTATGTATTACGTCGATTTACACTATTTGTGACAATTTTTTTGACCGAAGGTAGTGTGGTATAAATAGTATTAATCAAAAACGCGATTTTTAGAGGTTATTTCAAACCATTCCAGCTCACGAACGGCTAAAGCTAGAGTTGCAATATTTTGGGAATCATCATAAAATAAACCAAAGTTTGTTTTCAGGAGGTGACCCGGACAACTTTTTTTTCCTCCATACAAGTTGAGGCGCCTTAATGTACAGTAGAGTGGGTCGAAAAAAAAGATTGAAAAAACCACCCTCTATTTCAAAGCTGACCTCGAATAGATTCCAAAATAAAAAAAAATTTTTTTTGGACAATCGGAAAAACAGCCGAAATGGTCTTTTTTCTATATCTTGATCATAACATATCCGATCTTAAAAAAGAATATGTCGTTTAAAAGTGCTTTACGGGTGCTATATTTTTTCTTCAGAACACTTTTACTTCCGAGGTCATATTTGACAAGTAAACCTCGTTAGCCCGATTTACCTCCCCTAAAATTGTTTTTTTTTTCTCTTAAAATTAAAGTCCTAAGAATTTGTTTACATTTCGTCCAAAAATCAGTAGATCAGTAATCAGTAGAATCAGAACTCTGTAGATCAGTAAATCGTAACTCACTCCTTTACACAATAACTGATGATTATAATAAAACGGTCTAATGTTAGATGCCAACTGAATAACACAATAGTCATACAAACTCCTAAGTGCGCGTTAAAAATGTTTTTTAAAAAAAAAAAAGAAATCAATAAAACAAAATTGCCTACCAAACGCGTTGTTATTGAATATTTATTGTTTTTGAAATATAATGGTCATCCAAGTGTCCCCAAAAACCGTAAACTAAATAATTATATATCAATAGTTTAAAAAGTTCTTAAAGAATTGTGGCAGCGTGTAAACATTCTGATAGTGGTAAGAACGACGGTTCGGAGGTATATAAATAGTAGGCCGGGTCGATTTGTGGGGAGGCAAAAAAATCGCCCATTGCTCTGTGAAAATCGTATTCTAGGAATCAAAATAAGAAACTTTGCCAAAGGAACCATACCTCTAAAACGAATTCTGATGTCCCCCAATTTGGGTCGAACTTTTGGGTAGGGGCAAATTTTGAAAAATCCCACTTTGACCCCTTTAGAGTGCTCCAATCGAGTCCAAATGTATGACCGACCCCCATTAACTTTGGAGGCCCGACCCACCCATGCCAGTGGCACACCCCCTGGAGCCCCCCGTGGGGTCGGGCCTCCAAAGTTAATGGGGGTCGGTCATACATTTGGACTCGATTGGAGCACTCTAAAGGGGTCAAAGTGGGATTTTTCAAAATTTGCCCCTACCCAAAAGTTCGACCCAAATTGGGGGACATCAGAATTCGTTTTAGAGGTATGGTTCCTTCGGCGAAGTTTCTTATTTTGATCCCTAGAATACGATTTTCACAGAGCATTGAGCGATTTTTAAATCGACCCTCCCTAATAAATAGTCTCTTAAAAGAACATTACGATTTGCTTAAACATCCCTATAAATACGATGAAGTGGAATGGAACAAAATTTTTCTCATATCTCAGTACAAATGTGGCATCGAAAAAAATGTGTAATTTAACTGCTCCAATTTTGATAAGATACCCAAATTCACCAAACGTTTTTATATTCATCAATGCGGAGCAAAGTTGTTGTTGTTTGATAATGTACAAGGGATTGTTGAAGATGTTGAAATGGGTTATGTATCTGATAAAATGTCGGACATGTCTCTAATATCCAACTATTCCATCGAATTTATTCCGTGCTCAACCGGAGAAGATGATTGCGAGTTAAGTGACGTGGAAATTTCGAACGTTATCGTAGAAAAACTAAAAGTATAGGACATTTCACTTTCAAATTATTCGTTGGCTTTGAATAGGACTGATACTTCAGATTGTTTTGGGTCGTTAACGTTATTAACTCGTTTTTATACCTGAATATCTTAAGACAAATATTTTATTTTAATTTCATTACTTCATTTTTACTTTAGTAATTCATACATAATGAAAAAAGCATTGTACCAAATATTTGAACCATTATAAGTTCTTTGCTTTAAAATTTATTGAATAAATTTTTTTGACAAAATGTAAACAAATTCTTAGGACTTTAATTTAATGAAAAAAAAAAAAACAATTTTATGGAGGATAAATTGGGCTTACGAGGTTTCCTAGTCAAATATGACCTTGGAAGTAAAAATGTTCTGAAGAGAAAATGTAGTAATCGTAAAGCACTTTTAAACGACATATTCTTTTTAAGATCGGATATCTTATGCTCAAGTTATAGAAAAAATACCATTTCGGCTGTTTTTCCGATGGTCCAAAAAATTTTTTTTTTTATTTTGGAATCCATTCGAGGTCAGCTTTGAAATAGGGGGTGGTTTTTCAAACTTTTTTTTTTTGTATGGAGGCCGACCAACTCTAATGTACAGTGGCGGGCACATGCGGATACATGTTGATCACATTTCACTTTAAATAATTGTGAAACCCTTAAAAACATAGCAATTGAAACCAAATCTTTTTCTTTTTAACTCTTTATTAATATCAAATTTATAAAATGTACGAAAAATTTCAAATTTAAAAGCATAAAAAAAACTTGTAATTCAAATAATGCAAAAAACTCAATGTATCCACTTTTGCACGTTATAAAATTAATGCTTAAAAGTAATATTTTTAATATTTTGTCTAAAGCTCATTGGCTTTAATCACGCTGGTTTCTCTATTAATTGGTGCGAAATTAAACTGAAAAACTTTCTGTGTCAGGTGGAAATTGAACTAGGATTCTCTGGCGTATGGGTCATGCATTCTACCCACTGCGCCATGGCCGCCGACACGATATCTTTTATAATTTTTGTGCATTTTAATACATGCTTCATTATATTGTGATGCTTTTATATTGGTATTTCTGAAAAAAATAAGAAATCGCCTCTTTTTTGGGCCGATTCCCCCCTATACAAAAAAGAGTGGATCGTTTTTTTAAGTTAAAGAAGTTTATCATCTAGTTTTCTTATAAATAATCAAAAATGTCCTACTAGTTTGAAAATAGTAGTTTCTAGAAAAAACGTTTAAAGTTTTTTCCACACACATTCTATTCATGCGTGGATGTCCTTACTTTCGTCCAAGTTCATTTCTTTTTAAAATTTTAGGAGCTAATTTTTTAATGTAAAAGGAATCAAAATATGTAAATAAATTGATTTTTTTAAAAATTTTCATGACAAAGTCCCCTTAATTGATTAAAAAATATAAAGATGTTCTCTTAAATTTAGAGACTCAACACTATTTATGTGTATATATTTATATATATTTTTATATAAATATATTTTATATATTTTAACTAGCGGCCACCGGTGTGCGTTGCTGCCCCCAGCAACTATGATAATAATAATAATAATAATAATAATAATAATATAATAATAATAATAATAATAATATTCCAAGAGTTTTGCCGTTGTTTGCAAGCGCTCTATAAAGAAGTGGCAGAATAAAGTGAAATGTGAGCGGAAAATTGCAATAAAAAAAACTTGTATGTAACTTGGTTGCGGGCGTTAGCGCGAGCGGCTTTCGAAAGCCAAGGTGTAATTAAGAAGGTGATCGCGAATTTTTAATATCTCTCAAAAAAACTTTGCTTACCCTTGCCAAAAACAGCTGATGGTAAATTTTTAGCAAAAGTTGCAAAGCAATCCATTACAATTTTTTATGAAGTGCAAGCGATTTGACACTTTTCCGCAGTTTGTCTCTTTTTTTTCTTACTTTCTCAAAATTTTTTGACAACCGTAGGGAAATTAGTAAACGTCACGTTCACCTTGTTAATTACACCATGGCGAAAACTTTATATTTTTCTGACTTTCATTTTGTTGTTAACAGACGCTCTATTAAGAAGAGACAGAAGAGAGCGAAATGTGAGCAGCAAACAGTTTTGTTCTGAGTTTGATAACGTTGTTCTCAGTATTCTGTCAATAAAAGAAAAACCAACATAACAACAACAATTATATGCAATTCTATGCAAACTTTAATAAGCTATAACTTAAAAAATATAAACTTTTAAGAAATAAAAGTCCAGTTTGCACATCTACAGGTCTAAACCTATCAAACCACACTAAATTTATTAAAATTGAACTTGTACTTAAAAAGCCTTACGCCGGACAAAATTTGGGTTTGCGTAATATAAGTTAACATATGACTCTTATTCTCAACCTAATTCTGAAGAAGTAATCTAAGAGATCCCAGCTGCAATATAAAGTTCACACATTACCGTCACAGATCATCATTTGACTTCTTTGGAATATCCGAAAGTTATTAGAAACTCTACGTGCCAATAACCAAATTTTCTACTAGTCCAGCTGCAATAAACTAGCCAGGAATCCTACGTGACAATAGATTAAATTGTCGGCTGCATGTCTTTGCGTGGGAGAACTTACAGAAACCAAGCTTAAGCAGAAACAAGAACAACATCAACAATAACCACAACTACCAAACCAAGCTGAAGGTGCAACGACGACAAGAGCGAACAAATGAAGGAGCAGGATGGGAATAACGAAAGTAAAATATAAGCTAGGGTAGTTTTTAATTTAGAGTTAGTTGATCAAGCGTGTTAAAACATCTAAGTAGCGCATAGCGCATAAGTTTTTATATTTATCAATAAAGATTGCGCATAGCGCATAAAAAATATAACTTATATATATGTACGATTAACATATGTAAATGAAATTTATAGGATTTACTGTGCTTAACATTGTTACGGAGCATTATGATAATGGTGTGCATGTGTATGTGTGTGTGTATATCATATTTATACCTTTTTGTCACAACTTTGTCACAACAAATGCCTGTCAACTAGCAATTGCCAAAAAGTAGTTAGCAGATGTTGTGCCGGAATTACCTGGTATTAAGTTCATTTGTTTGGCGTAATCCTTTTGATACATATACCTACAAATTTTTTGGTGTCAGAGATATAATCCAATTTAATTTTGCTGTATGCTTAATGAGCTGAAAGTACAATAATTTCATTTTTACTACAGAAATTACTAAAACAATCACTTAGCCAACACCATGGCGTATACGTAACATTTAATTCACTCTAACAAGACGATCGATTGAGTAAATAAATGCGTTTCAATTAACTTTTAAATCAATACTTTACCTATTTTCATGGTTAAATGCATTTTCTGTATTTGCCTTTATTGCAATTGCAATTTCTTTATTCTCTCTCTAACCTAAGAATTATTTGGTTTCTTTTTTAACGTCTTCTTCATCTATACGTTTTATTATTATTGCAGATTATATATCAGCCAGAAAGTATAGAAGGAAAGACACGCATACAAACGCAGCAGTGGCAGCAGAACAAACAAATACTACAACTGCTACTGCAGCTAGTAGTAGTAGTACAACAACGAGCAGCTAGTGGCATTGGATTAGCTTGCCGGCTTGCCCATATCTTGGAAAATATACTCTATTGCAAGCAATTTTTTGTTGAGTGTGAACAATAAAAAAAAAAAAAAATAAAGAGGAAGACACATAGTTGAGGCTAGAGAACTTGTTGGCACTGATGTGATGGATTATGTCCTCGTAGCTCCATTTTGAATGGCTAACGAGAAACGGAAAAGAGCAAAGTCAACATGGATAAGAAGAGAAATTGTTGTAATTCATGGTTACAATCGCCCTGCGAACTGCTGCTCTTGGTAAGTGAAATTTTTGAAATGCATTAAATTTTTTCTTTTTTTTTTTTTTGTTTTGTTAGGAAGAGATATATATTGATCACTATGGCAAATTGTGAATTATTGTAATTATTGTAAAGATAAACAAAATTTTATATGAGAAAGAGCAGGTCATCAGATGGTTTCCTTGTAAAAATTCTACAAAGTAATGTCGTTCAATACTTTTTAATGATTTTTACTTTATTAGAAAGAGTAAACCTACCGGTTAATTGTTAAATATCTGTATAGCAACAATGGGGGTTGCTATTTAATATATATTTCTGGCCTAATAATGAATAAACAAATATTTATGATCGCAATTGATTTAATTGTTTTTCAGAATAGATATTCTCGATGAAGGTCAATATAGTTTTGGATGCATTTGAACCGATTTTAGAAGTACTTTTTCAACTACGATTGAAGTAACTCCAAAAGAAACGTTTTTAATGTTACAACCGCTCCTTTGTTTGGAGAAAATCGTTGACTACGTCATGTTTGTTTTTTATTTCCGCGAATAAAAAAAGTTATGTGCTGCCGAATAAGGACTGCACGGCGGGTGAATCATCAACTCGATTTTTCGGCTGATCTTTTTTTGAGTAAAAATGTCTTTTTTGAGTAGATGTGTCAGCTCGCATTGTCATGATGCAGAATAATTCGCCTCTTCTCTGAATTTATCCAATTTTCTGCGATGACTTTTGGAGACTCTCCTACGTTGTCAATTTTGACAATTCACTGTTGCCATATGCCAGATAATTCGGTAATGCCGAACAAACAGACAACCATTTGCTTCGATGTGCTTCTTCCGCGAACAACCTTCGCTGCATTTAGCTCGTTTTGAAGGACCCATACAGTCGATTGATGTTTTGTTGTGCGCTCACATGCATAAAATCATGATTCTACAACTGTGTAGATGTAATACACAGCCTTTGATGCACTTTGATCGTGTTTTTCAACATTTTCTTGCACCAATCGACATGACTCTATTTTTATCGTTTGTCATATTATGCGGCATGCATGGCGAATAAATCTTTTTTTATGGCCACTTGATCATGCGCTCATTTGCTTGCCATACTAATACCCAAAGATACCTCAATCGGTATGCTACGGTGTGTCACATGACGATCTTGCTGCATTAGTTCACACACAGTATCGATGTTTTCTGGCACAGCAATCGATTTTGGACGAGCTTTACAGAATTCGTACTGAAGCACACGTCAGCCATGATTGAAATTGTTAAACCAGTTTTTTACAGTGCTGTAGAATGGTGCTTTATCGCCGTATAAAGAGTTAGATTCATCGATACATTTTTATCTTGATAATCCACGTCGAAAGTTATGAAAAATGTTCACGAGTTAGTTATTTTAATTTTTTGCACGCTATGCATTTTTCAAGTATCAATTATTTTCAAATGTTCTGATGACAAAATGTTCTGTAGAAAGACATATTCAACAATGTCGAGTATACAATTGAAACGTCAGATCGTAATTGTTGGCTATTGAAAACTTGCTATTGCCAAGGCCAGAAATATAAATAGCAACCTCGTATTATTCAAATGGCTGAATCGCCCAATTTTTCAGCATAGTTCCAATGATTTCCATCTCGGAACTGTTACGGTTATAATGCGAACAGTTTTGTGTTTAAATTCCTGAATGTCTAAATGTCAGCATACATCGATCTTTAATGATCATCATCAAAGAGCCAACGAGATATAAATGCCCCTCATTCAAACAGATGATTGTTCAGACAATATCGATGCCATATTCTAGCTGCACCAAAGCCCAAAGCAATACCAAAGCAAATGAAGCGGCCATTTGCCTTTCCATGATCAATTTCACATCGTGGATATTAAATACTGAGTTTTTGACAGAAATTCCTAATGTGCTTTCTGTGGACACCTACCGTATAGGACTAATTCCACGTTGTCCCATAGCAGTGGGGTCGAGGTTCATCAAATTGATGCCCAGGAGATAAATCTTCAGGATGTCAGTGCCATGCTAATAGATATACCTCTACTATGCGTCACTTCTATGACTCCAGATACGACCAACGCCCTGTATAGTAGTTTCAACACCGGTCGCACACCATGCTTAAGTGTATATTTAAATTAATAAATATACTGTATGGATAGCAACTAATGCTGGAATGCAACAGTACCAATTGTGGATGATAATTTCGGTTACCATTCACATTTATTGGTGGAAATCGAGATCCATCTAACATCTCTGAGAACTTATGGGCATTGCCACCCGGTTGATTAAGCGCAACTCCACGTTGATGTCACAGACCACTTTGCGACATTGAACTACCTCAGCCAGCACGATACTCCCCGAATCGATAGTCTCCCCGGGCAAAAGGGATTTACCTCAAAACGCACCAATCACAAACACCAACACATCTGCATTCATCACTCATGACTGTGAAGGAAAAAGCTACCATTATTCTACGTGCTACAGAGTATACCACATCACACTTGACTGTGTGTGACACAAGGTCACCACTATTTTGCTCCGTTTCAAAACTGGTACTCTAAGGCGACTAAGATAAACTTTTCACACTTGGTGTATCCAATTTGACACTTCTTGTTCTCGTCCCTCTTTTCAAACTGGCACTTCAAGGCTACTAAGATATACTTTTCATACTTGGAGTACCCAAATTTGATGACATTGTAACGACTCCCTGTTTTCCAGGGTCTATAGCTGGGACAGACAAAGCGGCTGTCCAGGGTCGTTCACATAAATTTATAATTTTCGGACACTAAATCAATCAAATATATATTTTTAATATTTCGTTAAAATTTTATTCCTTCTTGAACCTAAAAATTTTGAGAGTTAGAGAGGTATACTTTTATAACTAATTCATAACAGTATAATAAATTTATTTGATATTAATTAATTAATATATTAACTATTAATTAAATATTAATTTTGAAGGAAAATATCTACAATAAACATTAATGTTTATAAGTACTTCAACTTCACCGAGTTCTAGGCTGACTGTGAGAGTCGTCGTTCTGGCGGTGGTAGTGTGGCGCGACCGTTTTTGGTGTCGTGTCCTTGCTGTCACTCCAGCTCAATGTCTCACAAAGATCCTTTAGTCCCTGGCTTTGCTGCTGACGTGGATGTTGCAGAATTGTTGTATGCGGCTGTACGCTGTCGACGTATCCTTGATGCTGCTGCTCGCTGTCGACGCTCACTCTTCACTTGCTGTTGCTGCGCGCTGTCGATGTTCACTTATATGTGATGCTGCTGCGCGCTGTCGACATTTCGTATCGTATTTTCCACAACTTGCCACCACCGTGGCTCTTGACTGACTCGACTTGCCACCACCGTGGCCCTTGACTGACTCGACTTGCCACCACCGTGGCCCTTAATTGACTGCCTGGTTTTTCATTCTCCGCTTTAGCTTAAACCCATCGTTTCTTAACTCGCTGTGGCTTGTTCCGTTTCCAGCGTTAGGCGAACGTGTGGCGTGATCGAACTCTCACGTTCTCTTCTCACGTTCTCTTCTCACACTCGCCTGTTTGTTCCGTTCCCAGCGTTAGGCATACAAGCAGTGTTGCCAGAGAGACAAACTGAAATTTTCCACTATTTGGGAAAAAATTTACCACTTTCGGGGAAAATTTACCTATTCCCAAAATAAAAAAAAAAATTGAAATAGGTGGCAAATTACGTTAAACTGCCAGAAAACTCAGGCAATATATTTCACGAGAAAGCGAAAAGCTTGTTTTCTACCCCAAACCAACTTGAATATTAACAACTACTCTATCTCCTGGGAGCTTAAAGTAAAATATTTAGGCATTATTCTTAATCCTAAAATTAAGTTCAAGGATCACATACCTTACATAACCAGCAAAATAAAAATTCTGACTAGAATACTGTATCCTTTGATTAATCGAAAATCAAGCCTCAATATAGACAACAAAAAATTAATACTGGTTTGTGTTTTTCACGCGTTCATGTTCTATGCGGTCCCAGTTTGGTCTACCAGCGCCAATTGCCATTTAAAAAAATTGCAGGTTGCTCAAAATAAGCTTTTAAAACTTATGTACAATCTTCCATGGTATTATTCCACAAACAGGCTTCATGCACTTGCAGATATTGAAAAAGTCGCTGATAAAATAAAAAAGGTAAGGCAAGATTTTCATAGGAGATGCTTAGGGTCTAATTATAGGTACATCAATGAGTTAGTCTCAACTTAGAACTTAGGTTAAATAGGCTTTTAAGTAGGGTTTTATAAAAATAAAAAAAAAAAATATTCAAATAGGTTTTGTAAATTTTTGCCTCCAACTTTATGTTTGTTATAAGTAAATAAGTAAATTGTAAAATTTAATCGGTATATTTAACAAGAAAAAGAAATGCCTTGAACTCTTTGAAAATAGTATTATAGTTAAATGAATGTAATGTAATATTTAAAACAAATAAAATCAATCAATCAATCAATCATTTGAAAATTTTTAAATGATTAATAACCGTTATAATTTTTTTGTTAGTATACGTATACTTATAAAGAAACAACAAAAACATGCAAAAATAACATTTGTACCATTCACATACCGAAAAACAACGCTGATCCGACAACCGATCCTATTCTGAAAGTGTTCCCAGCAGATTTCTCCGAGAGAAAATCGCCAAACGTTCAGAGAGGTAACAGTACTGCCAATAACTCAAAAAATTAACAAGTTTAATTATTATAAATTATTATTTTCGCAAAATTTACCACTTTTGGTCGAAAATTACCTTTTTTTACCTCTGCCCAATAAATGAGTCAAAAATTACCTCAATTAGGGAAATTTACCTCAATCTGGCAACACTGCATATAAGTTGCGTGATTTTGTTCTCCCTTCTCTTCTCACACTCGTCTGTTTGTGGATATCGTATCACGAGAGTTTACCGTTTCCCATGGAACACGCGCATACATGAAAATAAAAATAAAAACTAACTGAAATACTCTCGACTCTATGCTGGCAAAAAAATAAATGCTATGTCGTGGAGTTTGAAACCTAAGGGGGTTCCTACCCTATTATTCTAAAATAAAAGAATTTTCTAAAAATTTCTTACAACCTTATTTCAAATATTCTTTTATCTCTCAAGTGCTATATATATTTAAAAAAAATAATAAATAGAAATAAATAACAAAAAAAATGTATTTAAATAAAGAAACTAATTTTTCCATGTAATAATTACAAAAGTAAAAAAATTATATACGGCGGCGGCGGTGCCTGCCGTTGGATGGCCAAGGTGAGCTCCGATCTTCCGTCTCTTGGTATTGGGCTGAAATAAAGGTGGAAGCACATTATGTAGAGCAAAATTTATGACCAAAATTTTTGTCCTTACAATATAAATCTTTAAACATCGTTTTTACCAGCACTTTTAAGACTATCCATAGACCACAATGTATATGTGCCGGTGGAGATTATGACAGTACGTCAGTCAAGCTTAACGATTATCCCCTAACCTAAGGATCAGTCCTATTCCCTCGTAGACATACGCTACCGTTGATTTAGTCAAAGGGTCCACCACAGGGAAGTATTTGGAACTAGTGCTGAACTAACGATACAGTACTACAGTACATGTATAGTAGGTATATCGAACTAGTTCCATTTCAAACTAATTTCTTTGCATTCAATTGACATAGGAAGGTGTTAATTGCTACCTTTCAGATGACAATTTCCTAGTCACTCCACTAGTTCTATAGAACTAGCTAGTACCCTAGTCAGAAAGTTCTAAAAAACAAAAATATGCCTAGACGGCATTGTCAAATCAGCCGTAAGTTCACATCATGGTATAATTAATCAGGTAGGTGTGACAGTTTTCCAGCGAACATGAATTGTCAAAAATCATACAAGACAAAGCAAACAAAAAAAAAAAAATAAACAAAAAACAGACGAGTTTGACAATCCATGAACGATCTCGTGAGAAAATAGCCTGTTGTCAAGCCTACCTGTATAATTGTATCATGAGTTCACATATTTTTTTGGCACAATTTTTATAGATATTTTTTAATGAAATTGAAAAGCATTATATTTCAAGTTTTCTCGAATTTGTTACTTTGAATTAAATGAGTACGTGTCAATAGAAAAAAAAAATTAATTGATGTTTATTTGAAGTTTATTGAACTGAGCCATTTTGCATTCTATTGGGTCACAAAAGTAGCTAGTGCTTGTAGGACTAATGTAGTAGCTAGAGAATTAGTGGCAACAGGTTGCTCTCGATACTAGCCGGAAAACTTGGAACTTATCTATCTTATGAACATTTTTTAATATTACTGTCAATTAAGCACTCTGAGATTTACACTTTTACATTTGTTGCCTGGCGACTCAGGCTGTTGCAAGAAATGTGCTGCACCATGGCATGCTAGTAGAACACACACAAGATAATATAAAAACATGGAAGCAAATTTTACTCAGCAGATCTTGAATTATAATGTAACCATTATAATGTTATAATGTTACCATTATAATTTTATAATGTTACTAGATGATGGATTTAATAATTTTTTGTTTTTTTTTCCGCTTTATTATTACTTCAAAGTCTCACACTCAAATGTCTGAACAAATGTTGCAAATTTGTTGCATTGACAGGCATTGCATTGGCCCTGCACTCAATCTGTCAATTGATAGAGGATAAATTTTAATATGAAGCAGCAGCAGCTATTTGTTGGGTGTACTTTTGACTGCCTTGCTAGGGTGGAGGCACAAAGCGTGCGAGTGCTAAACAAATGATGCAAATTAAATGAAAACTGTACATTTTTTTTCTCTTCTTTTTCTATACATGATCGAGGGAAATGGCAAAAAAAAACGAGTAAATTGAAATATATTTGAGTTGCTGTAGGAAATAGTTTGCGTTCTGTGCGTCTTGCTGTTCGTTTCCGTTGCTGTTTCCGGTTCCGCAGCAAATGCATGTGCTGTGCTTACAAATGAGTCTCTAGATGATTTTTATGTAATATTTTTTATTTTTATTTCTTTTTTTGCCTGTTGAGGATTAAACAATACAACGCAAAAGCAGCGCAACACTTGTTAAAATGTTAAACAAGTGAAAAATGCAATCAACACAACAGATATTTTTGTTATTTTTTCCAAATCTGTATTTCATGTAAAAGTTGAGTAAAATTAAATTCTTTGCCTCAATGTTAATGCTTAAATGAACAAATAATTATATGCAAAATGTTAAAATATATTTCTAGATTATACAAATCATAAGTCCTTATAAATACTTAATTAAAATACATTTAAAATTCATTCGAACTTACTCAGTCTTGGAAATACTTTCATTATAAAACTAACAACATGAGTTTAAAATATTTTTCCTATCTCTCTGCACATACTTCTTGCAAGTTTATTCCATTTTAGCAAGTGATTTTCTAATTGATAGTTCATGCCCACTTGACAGCCAATTTGCGCCATATGAAGAATCAACAACAGTTATATCAAATGTAGCCGCACTATCAGGTAGCTTTCAAACTCTTCATGTGTTCAAGTCATGCACTTGAAGTCAAAATGTAATTGAATTGATTCACATACAAGCTGGTTCAAACAGTGGGTGTAAATACTACGAAGTGTGAACAAAAAAAAGTTCGAGATTAGCTCACATACATTCAGACCTGTCCATATGCGAAGAGCTGTAAAGCTTTCAAGCTAATGGCTTTCAATAAATCTAAAGAATAAAGGTGCTGAAAGAAATTTAATAAACTATAGGAATACTATGAGAAGCACGAGTAGTTTTAAGAGATAGTAAGTATAAAAAGCTAGGAAAAATTGTTTGAAAATAATGAACTACAGGAAACATTGCTTTGTTCCTAGTTAATTGAGAAAACGTTACTTGGGCTGAAGATAGCCTATTTTAAGCAATATACATGCGGAATAAATATGTGTTGAAATTAAAAATCAGACAACTCTTAATATCAACTGTTTTCATTTTGAATTGGACAATTTTTAACGAAAAATAAAATAATACATAAAAAAATTAAAAAATAAATAAAAAAAAAGAGTTGGCTGTGTCGTGGACACACCCGTAGGTTTTGACGTGACTGTTTTTCATGTTATTGTTTTTTTGTTGTTGTTGATGTTGATGTTGGTGTTGATGTTGATGTTGATGTTGATGTTGATGTTGATGTTGATATTGATGTTGATGTTGATATTGATGTTGATGTTGATGTTGATGTTGATGTTGATGTTGATGTTGATGTTGATGTTGATGTTGATGTTGATGTTGATGTTGATGTTGATGTTGATGTTGATGTTGATGTTGATGTTGATGTTGATGTTTATGTTGATGTTGATGTTGATGTTGATGTTGATGTTGATGTTGATGTTGATGTTGATGTTGATGTTGATGTTGATGTTGATGTTGATGTTGATGTTGATGTTGATGTTGATGTTGATGTTGATGTTGATGTTGATGTTGATGTTGATGTTGATGTTGATGTTGATGTTGATGTTGATGTTGATGTTGATGTTGATGTTGATGTTGATGTTGATGTTGATGTTGATGTTGATGTTGATGTTGATGTTGATGTTGATGTTGATGTTGATGTTGATGTTGATGTTGATGTTGATGTTGATGTTGATGTTGATGTTGATGTTGATGTTGATGTTGATGTTGATGTTGATGTTGATGTTGATGTTGATGTTGATGTTGATGTTGATGTTGATGTTGATGTTGATGTTGATGTTGATGTTGATGTTGATGTTGATGTTGATGTTGATGTTGATGTTGATGTTGATGTTGATGTTGATGTTGATGTTGATGTTGATGTTGATGTTGATGTTGATGTTGATGTTGATGTTGATGTTGATGTTGATGTTGATGTTGATGTTGATGTTGATGTTGATGTTGATGTTGATGTTGATGTTGATGTTGATGTTGATGTTGATGTTGATGTTGATGTTGATGTTGATGTTGATGTTGATGTTGATGTTGATGTTGATGTTGATGTTGATGTTGATGTTGATGTTGATGTTGATGTTGATGTTGATGTTGATGTTGATGTTGATGTTGATGTTGATGTTGATGTTGATGTTGATGTTGATGTTGATGTTGATGTTGATGTTGATGTTGATGTTGATGTTGATGTTGATGTTGATGTTGATGTTGATGTTGATGGTGATGGTGATGTTGATGTTGATCTTGGTGTTGATGTTGATGTTGATGTTGAAATTGATATTGTTGTTGTTGTTGTTGTTGTTGTTGTTGTTGTTGTTGTTGTTGTTGTTGTTGTTGTTTTTGCTTTAGATAATTCTTGCTATTCTTTATGTGCTTCTCCATTGGTTGTGCTTTTCATTGATGCATTAACTTTACCTTAGCTGCGCAAATAATCCACCAAAAGTGATATGCGTCACATTAGGTGGTTCCCTGAGGAGCCTCATGACGACGTAATTTTTTTTTTTATTTTTATCATGTACCCAAAGACCTCACCTTCATTTTTTTCCTTAAAATTTACCGTTACGTTAGTCACAGAGTTAAAATTTCATGAAACTTTTTTTCATGGTTGTAGCATTTTTACTGCATTATGTGGTTGCCACCCAAAAATCAAGACGATTTGAATTTTTTTTGTAATTTCGTTGGGAGGCGTAATAACACATTTATGCTGTCGTAAAACAGAATTTACCGCAGCACATTTCCTAAGTGAGTAATAATTCTGTACAACGATCTTACATTTCTGTTACATAAGGTGCTGTATTAATGACCTGGTGACGTCAGAGTTTTTATTTTTAATTTTGAAGTAAGGCCAAGTATAAAACCTTCATTTTCCTTTTTAAACATTTGTCGTAACTTATATACTCACCGAGTAAAAATTCAATGCAACGCCGCTGCACGAATGTTGCATTGTCGATCTTTGATTAGCTCTCTCTTTGTGTCCATGACGTCAGACATTTTTTGTCTAATTTTGTTGTTAGGGTTAAGAACAGGCATTTATTGGCGTATCATATTTTTAATCCTAGCACTTGTACTCAACGAGTAATAATTCCATGTAACAAATTTTCAGTTGCGTTGCTTAAGCAGCTCCCACCGCGTCCCAATGACGTTTTGAATTTTTATTTTGTTTTTATAATGAAGTCAAAGAATTAGTCTTTATAGTTGTACCACCTTTTTAATCTTAGCTCTTATACTCAGAGAGTAACAATTCAATACAACGCCGATGACTTTTGAAAAAATGCGTTTTTTAATGTTTTTGGAAACCTGCGCGGTAAAACGTAACTTCGTCACGTCAAAATCAAAAACAGTTTAATTTTTTTTCCAGTGGTGCTACCTTGACCTCTCTATGACTATTGGTTCAGAAGATATTTCCAAAATAGATCAAAATTTCGTTAAAAAATCCGAAAAAAATCGAATATATGTTCCTATTTGTTACGGTGTAATGTTTGGCATCGGGTGAAACATTAAAAAGTTCATTGGCACTGAATGAAATTTTTTTATTTTTGATTTTTAATATATAATGTGCAGTTATGGGCAGAGAGCGCTCTAGGAGCGTTGAGAGCAAGAACTGAGAGCAAAGGCTTATGTAGCAACACAAAACGCAACAACAAATCAAAGGCAAAAGTCAAACACAGAAACAACACAAAAGCTTTAAATGTAGTGGTGCCCATACGCGATAATGTGGCCTCACCAGGTTGAAGCAGTCACATCTGCATTGCCTTGTGAGTATCGTCCTCCTGTTTCAAATATTCTTAAGTACATTTCAAGTTCAAACATCCTTTGCACTAATTAATTAGGTTTGTTTAGAACTCTAAAACATACTGGCTATCTTCAAATGATAGCTCTAGCTACGTTAAATTTTAGCACAAGAAATGCAGAAAGAACACCATTAAAATCTTCCTTGGAAATTATTTTTCATGAAATTGCTACTAGTTTTTTTGCACTTTTTCTATTATTATTTGTTTATTTCTCTGTGCAACACTAACCAACAGTTGTTGGCAATAAATTGCAGACTCTTGTTGCATGAGGAGAGCAAAAAAAAAGCTTTTACAAATAAATAAATAAAAGCTTCGTAAAATAAAAGAAATCATGAAGGAATATGAACAAATTGCTTGTTTAAGAAAGCAAAGCAAAAGTCCATTAAATGCAGAACAACACAAAATGAAGGGGAAAAAAAAGAAGAATTAAGCAAACGCACCGGAGGATGTTGGAACAATAAAAGTAGAAGCTTGGGTGCAGGAAATGTAATCGGCCACTTAATACCCTAGCTGTTATGAATAATTGCTGCAAATAATTACGAATGATTATTGCGGAAGGTGATGACAAGAGGTGGCGGAAGTAGGTGTCAGCAGAACATTTAAGTATTACTTAAGTGCCAGGATTTGTTAGAAGAGAATATATTTTATTTATTTTTTTTTTTTTTGATATTTGAACCTCACTTTGTACTAATGAGTACGAAACTTTTTGATGATAAGAAAAATTCGAATGTTGGCTTAATTGTTGCCACAGATGTAACTACGTAAGTGTCTGTTGGTGGCAAAAGTACATATCTAACAAATTGCAAAAATAACAATCTCAGGCAAGTGCGTCGCAATCAACAGTATAAAAGCACAATTATTCCAATTCTTTAAAAAAACCTCTATAAGAATATTCTTATGAATAAGCTCGGCCTTAAAATGCTCTTCATAACCCGATCAGTCTAAGAGAGAAATGTACAAGTCTTCAAAATCAACCCCTACTCAAGATGCTGAGCGTTTGAGCAGCTTAATGCTAGAAGAGTCTAATTAATTAGCAACCCAGCGATTTTGAGCATGTTTTCGAAGAGTAGATAAATTTAATAAAATAATAAAGTTTAAAATTTAAAATTGTGGCCCACTTTCCAAAGAAAGACACCTCATAAAAGTGATTATATGCATGTAAGTTACTACCAAGGGCATAGGCAGGTTGAAAATTAAGGGGGACAAAACCTTATAAATTTCTCTTCACCATATCTTTCATATCTTTACCATATCTTTTTACCATATCTACTTTCAGAGAAAAAGGAAAACCACGCGTATTTTTTCCTTATTTTCCTTATCTCAAGTGGTACCGTGGCAGAAACTGAAAAATATTATTGTATTTTTTTCATAATGAAAAATTTGATCTTTTTACAGTGCCTCATAAAAGTATTAGGAATTGTTATTTTTTAAATCCATGCCCTTATACATATATCTTATAAATACTTTGAAATAAAAATTAATCAAATTGCTTATAGGATGTATTAACTTTAATTAACAAAAGTAAAGATCTAAATAAATGCATTTTTAAAATATTCACATAAAAAAAAAAAATAAATAAAACTCAGCTCTCAAAAGTATTTGGAAATCAACTTTAAATAATATTAAAATAACGAAAATGACAATGTAATATCCTGTGCCGTATCCCTTTGATCTAATAACCTCCTTTATGTAATTTGGCATAAACAGATCAAGCTTCCGAGTTCTTTCTGATGAAAGAATTCGTTCATTCTTCTGTTATAACTCGTTTTAAATATTCTTTTGATCTTATTGGATGCTTTCAAATAGATCGCTCAAGATCCGAGTACATCAAATCAATTTTATTTATTTTATTTATTCATTCAGTCTACTGATAAATATCCTACAGACCATTATAAAGTTTACTTATATATAGTAAAAATTTAGTTGAACAAGATAAAAAGATTAAGTCTAAGACGGTTTTCATCTACGTTAAAATTCAAAATGGTTGAAACATTATTACACAACCTTAAGCATCTTGCAACTGCCTCGTTAAAGGCATAATTTGTCACATGCGTCGATTTTCTAAATAAACGATTTGTCCTCAGATCTCTTGGAGGATCATACAATTTAAATAGGCCAGAAAGTTCAGAGCAGACCATTTTCCACTTAATTTTTTATATTATAAGCAAACATTAAAGAAAAAAAAACTATCTTCTATCTGCTAATGATTTTAATCCCAGTAGCTTACGTCTAGCTATATATGATGGAATATCACCCGACCAGTGCATTTTTAAAAATTTACATTCGGTAAAGTATTTTTGTATTATCTCAATACGTTCACAACTCACATTCCTAAAATTCCTAAAATATTTGTCATATTGTACAAGATCCAAAGTCAAGTACTCTGACCTGCTTAGTATACAGGTCAGGCGCGGATCCAGGGGGGTTTGGGGGGTTCAAACCCTCCCCCCCCCCCGAAATTCTAAAAGAACCTGTATTTAAATGTGATGTACTGATGTTTATTATGTGGGCTAAGAGTACCAAAAAGAAAAACATTGGTTTTTTATAATTTACTTTAAATATTCACACCCCTATGCTGTAAACATTTGTACCTGTTTCTACACGTATTGCTAAAATACTGAATTCTGTTCCAGTTTTTGTTAGTTTTTGCGATATCGCGCCTGTAGCTGTAAACAGTCACACATACAATCTCAATCTGATCATAAAAACACCGCATTTTTTGGATAAAATATATCCAAACACCGCACAATTTTAATTTTAAAACCCACAGTTTCGATAGTATCGGAAGTGTAGACGTAAAATTCCTTTTTATACAGTAATGGAGAAAAATTCCGGTTTTTGTAGTTTTTATTTATTTTGATGTTGGTTTTATGTTGGCCTTTTAGATTTGTATTCGGGTCAAATAAACAGAGAAATAACTTTTATTATTATAATTATCTTCACCCCAGCGTCAGCTTGTGGTATTTAACACAAAAAAATAATCCTGAGCACCACACAATCATATGGAGTGAATATGGAGTGAAAGGTGGATGGCTATTTTTTTCGTAGCAAAGTTTTTTCCAATAAGTGGAATAATTTTTTTCACATATTGCAGTAAAACACAAATTATAACCTCCTTTTGAAAAACCAGAGGCTCGAAATAGATTTTAGATTAACGGTTTCTTGAGCAAAGTTGAATTTGCTCCGTAGAACATTATCCACGCCTACGATTTTTTGAAAAAAAAATGAACCCGCTCTAATGTATATAAAGGGTGGTTAAATTTTAAGGGCCGATGTTGAATATAAACCACACCTAAATGTCAATTTTTTCTGCATTTCATTTAACATTTCTCAATTTCAGACTAACTCAATTTGAACCGTTAAAGTTATTCAGGCTTATTATGAAAATGGGCTTTCAAATCAAAATGCATATCGAGCACTTCGTGATTTTTTCGGTCAATTTAATCGTCCAAATGTGCGTTCAATCGGAAAAATCGTGCAAAAATTTGAACAAACCAGGTCTGTAGGAGATGTGAAAACACCAGTGCATGCTCGTACAGCTCGTACTGCAGAAAATATTGCTGCTGTTCGCGATAGTGTGGCTGAAGAGCCGTCCACCTCAACTCGTCGTCGTGCCCAACAATTGCACCTTCACGCTCGTCGTTGCTGAACATTATGCATAAAGACTTGCATTTACACGGTCAGAATGGTGGCAAGAAATGGCAACAGTGGATGATAAATTTTCGAAGAAAATCATCTTCAGTGATGAGGCACATTTTCACCTCAGTGGATTCGTCAATAAGCAGAATTGCCGCATTTGGGCGAATGATAATCCAAGAGTGATTGTCGAAAAACCAATGCACCCACAAAGAGTGACTGTTTGGTGCGGTTTATGGGCTGGCGGCATCATTGGGCTGTATTTTTTCCAAAATGAGGCCGATCAGACAGTAACTGTGAATGGTGTTCGCTATCGGGAGATGATAACGAACTTTTTATGGCCCGAATTAGAAGATATGGATGTGGACGATATGTGGTTTCAATAGGACGGTGCCACTTGCCACACAGGTAACGAAACAATGGCTCTTTTGCGCGACAAATTCAATGGTCGTGTTATCTCACGTGGTGGCGATGTCAATTGGCCGCCAATTATGTGATTTGACACCGTTGGACTTCTTTCTTTGCGGTTATTTGAAAGAAAAGGTGTACGTCGATAAGCCAGCAACAATTCAAAAGCTAAAGGATGAGAAAATTCGGCACATTAACGGCATAGAACCTCACTTATGCCTTGGCGTCATCGAAAATTTGGACCATCGGATGGAGGTGTGCCGCCGAGGTCGCGGCGGCCATTTAGTCGATATTTTGTTTCATGCATAATTGAACCATACCGATATTATCATAATAAAAAGAAATGACAATAATTTCCTTAATAATTTGTGTTTTATTCAAAATCAACATCGGCCTTTAAAATTTAACTACCCTTTATATATATTTAACATACATAAATATTTTTGAAACCCCCCCCGAAATATATTCCTGGAACCGCCTCTGATACAGGTCAGTAGTTGAGTATGCTTCGTGTCGTTATCTTGTTGAAATATGTATATGTATATGTATGTACTGCTGATGGTCCATTCTATCAGTTATGAACTGAGTGTTGCCAACTTCATTTGCCATTTGCACTACTATACCCCCATAACATGACGTTACCACCTCCATGTTTACCAGAAGGGCATGTACTTTTTGGGTCCAATTCAGCAGTGTTCATTCTCTATACTTTATTTCCACAATTCGGTCCAAAAAGGTTAAAATTTGTTTCATCATTGAAAATTTCGTGCACAGAGTACAGGTTATATATCAAAGATCATATGCAAAATTTCAAGTCCATATATTAAGTTTTGGGGAATTAAAAACATTTTTGGTAAAGCCACTTTGTATGGGAGGTAGGCGTGGTTTTCACCCGATTTAGTTGAATTTCATATTTAGTGTATATTAGTGTATATTAATTATTAAAGCTCATATGCAAAGTTTCAATTTCATATATTAATTTTTGTGGAATTCTAAGAGATTTTACCGTTTTGATAAAGTCACTTTGTATGGGAGGTAGGCGTGGTTATGATCCGATTTGGCTCATTTTTGAACTTGACCTTTATTTTTTAGATACAAACTTAAATATCGAATTTCGTGATGATAGCTTGAAAATTACAACTGTAATCGTGATCACAGACAGACAGACGGACAGACGGACATGGCTAAATCGACTCGGGTGGTGATGCTGATCAAGAATATATACTTTTATATACCTACCACGCCTCCTTATGGGCGTTACAAATAGAGTGACAAAATTAATATACCCCGTTTACATTTCTTAAACGTAGGGGTATAAAAAGTTTCGTTCAAAACTGCTTGTTTTGAAATGTGGCGACAACAGAGACTAACAGCTCTATTCTACTTGTTAACATAACAAGGAATTGTAAAGAAGCTCTTGTTAATGTTCTTGTTATGTAAAGTAAATTTTTTGTATTCTGGCAAATCATTAACAATTTGCAAGCTCTTAAAAAGCTGTTAAAGTTCACCACGCATGGTGAAAATGTCAATGCCTTGGATATAAGGCGCCAGCTGTTTTTTTATTGCTTATACTTACTTACTTATCTGGCGCTTACAACCGTAAGTCGGTTTTGGCCTCGTATAAGAAATTGCGCCAGCCATTTCTGTTCTGCGCTTGCTGGCACCAGTTGGAAACACCAAGCGTGGTCAGGTTATCCAACACCTGATCCTTCCAACGAAGATGTGGGCGTCCTCTTCTGCGTTGACCACCACCGGGCACCGAATCGAATATTTTTTTCGCTGGAGCGTCGTTTTTCATTCGCTCAACATGACCTAGCCAGCGGAGCCGCTCGATTTTAATGCGCTTAACTATGTCGATGTCAGCGTACAGCTCATACAGCTCGTGGTTCCATCGAATTCGGTACTCGCCATTGACGCAGATTGGACCGAAGATTTTACGAAGGATCTTTCTCTCGAAGGCTCCCAGAGTCTTTTCATCAGAACTGCTCAACGTCCAGGTTTGTGCTGCATATAATAGGACGGGCATGATTAGTGACTTATAGAGCGTGAGTTTTGTTCGTCGAGAGAGGGCTCTGCTTTGCAATTGCCTACTTAGCCCAAAGTAACACCTGTTGGCAAGAGTTATCCTTCGTTTTATCTCAATACTAACATCGTTGAAAGAGTTAATGCTGGATCCCAGGTAAACGAAGTCCTTAACAACTCCGAAGGAGATGTTGTTAACAGCGACGTGGTTTCCAAGACGCTGGGACTGTTTATTTGTTGACACTAGGTATTTCGTCTTATCTGCATTCACTGCAAGACCCATTCGACTCGACTCTTTCGCTAATCTGGAGAATGCTGCGCTGACTTCACGCGTATTATGGCCAATAATATCGATATCATCAGCATACGCCAGCAGCATAATACTTTTGTAGAATATCGTGCCGCTGCGTCTCAAATCAGCAGCTCGGATGATCTTCTCCATCATCAGGTTGAAAAAGTCGCACGATAAGGAATCACCTTGTCTGAAACCTCGTTTGGTATCGAACGGAGGAGTGAGATCCTTCCCGATCTTAACTGTGCTGCTGGTGTTGCTCAGTGTCATTCTGCAAAGACGGATGAGCTTTGCAGGAATACCAAATTCAGACATGGTGGAGTATAGATAATTCCTTATAGGACTGTCGAAGGCGGCTTTATAATCGACAAAAAGATGATGTGTGTCGATCTGTTTTTCTAGGGTCTTCTCCAAGATTTGTCATAGCGTAAATATCTGGTATATGGTGGATTTGCCAGGTCTGAAGCCGCACTGATAAGGTCCAATCAGCTGGTTTACGATGGGCTTTAGTCTTTCACATAGCACGCTCAACAGGACCTTATATGCGATATTAAGAAGGCTTATCCCACGGTAGTTGGCGCAAATTGTGGGATCGCCTTTCTTGTGGATTGGGCAGAGCACACTGAGGTTCCAATCGTTTGGAATGCATTCTTCCGTCCATATTCTGCATAGAAGCTCATGAATGCATTTAAATAGAGCTTCGCCTCCATTATTGAAGAGCTCAGCCGGTAAGCCATCGGCTCCTGCGGCTTTGTTGTTTTTAAGCCGAGCTATAGCTTTCAAGACTTCACTATGGTCGGGCAGCGGAACTTCAACGCTGTCGTCCACAATTGGGATTTCCGGGATATCATCTCTATTGGCGGGATTGTTGTCGTCGTCACCATTCAGAAGCCTAGAGAAGTGTTCCCTCCACATCATCAGTGTACTCTGGATATCTGTCACTAGATTCCCATTTTCATCCTTGCAGGAAGAGGCCCCGGTCTTGAAACCATCGGCCAGACGTCTTATTTTTTCGAAAAATTTTCGGACCTCATTCCTGTCACCATGCATCTCAATTTTCTCGCACTCACGCATTTCTGCTTCCCTTTTCTTCCGCCTGAAAATGCGTCTCTCTTCCCTCCTCTTCTCTTTGTATCGCTCTTTAGCAGCACGCGTTACAACCGACTGCAGGGTGGCTTTGTAGGCGGCGTCTTTTTTTGCAGTGGCGTCGCGACACTCTTGGTCGTGCCACTGGTTTCGGCGAGGGCGGTGATAGCCTATCACCTCTTCGGCAGCCGTACGCATAGAGTGGGAAATATGATTCCACTGCGCGCATATATCGTCGATCGGAGGAGTGCTTTCTTGAAGCAGGAGTGAGAGTCGAGTAGCGAAGTCTTCGGCTGTTTGTTTTGATTGCAGCTTTTCGACGTCTAGCTTTCTCTGTGCTGGATTGCGCGCATTCTTGGTTGCGCACAGGCGTGTACGGATCTTGGCTGCGACAAGATAATGATCCGAGTCTATATTGGCACCACGGATCGTGCGTACATCTAAAACACTGGAAGAGTGCCTTCCGTCAATCAAAACGTGATCAATTTGGTTACGCGTCTTTTGATCAGGAGACAGCCAAGTTGCTTTATGAATATCGAGATGCTTGAATCTAGTGCTACTAACGACCATGTTTCGCGCTGCGGCAAAGTCAATCAGCCTCATTCCGTTATCGGAGTAATTGTCGTGGAGGCTGAACTTTCCGACTGTTGGACCAAAGATATTTTCTTTTCCCACCTTGGCGTTGAAGTCACCAAGCACGATTTTTATGTCGTGGCGGGGGCTGCGCTCATAGGCCTCTTCAAGGCGCTCGTCGAAGCTGTCTCTGGTCTCATCGTCCTTCTCTTCTGTCGGAGCGTGCGCACAAATCAGGCTTATATTGAAGAATCTTGCTTTGACACGGATTATGGCAAGTCGTTCGTTCACAGGTGTGAATTGCAGGACATGATGCCGTAGCCGCTTGCCAACTATGAATCCGCATCCAAATTCGTGCTTCTCCGCATGGCCGCTGTAGTAAATATAACAGGATGCTTGCCGTAAGCAACCCTGTCCCTTCCATCGCATTTCTTGGATTGCAGTGATATCAGCTTTGTATCTTTCTTAGATATCTATCAGTTGGATAGAGGCACCATCCCAATTAAGGGTTCGGACGTTCCAGGTGCATATCCGTAAATCATTGTCAGTTTTTCGTTTGCGGTAGTCGTCATCAGATTTGGGTTTTTACGTGGTGGGCTTCAAACCCAACGCACAACCCTTTAAATGCAGGGGGAGCCCGCCGCTCAGATTAGCCGTCAAACTAACGGTTGCCAGTTTGCCGTTTCTAGAGGACACCACGCAGAGGTTTGAGTCGACTTGAGACGAGTTCGACATGGATAATGCTGGCCTCACCAGGTTGAGGCAGTCAGACACGTTGCCATGTGAAGATCGCCCCCTTGACCCTCACGCGTTGCCTTGTTAGTATCGTCCTTTCTTTCTTTCTTATTTTGATTGTGTTTATTTTTAAAACAAGTAAGATGGAAAATGTTAAGAAATAAATGATTTACTGATTGTTTTCAATTGTTTTAAGTTTCAATATTAATTTTTATTAATATCCAAGCAATAGTGTTTTGCAATCCTAAAAACTTATTTTTTTTTTATCTTCTTCAGTATCAATGCTTAAAAGAAGTAAGAAGTAATAATTTATATTAATAGTTAATTTTAACTTTTTTGTTAAGGTGGTGAGCTTAGTTAAGCTGCCAGAATAGTGCTGTATGTACCTGAATAATGGTAAAAAAAAAATTATACCAAACTATGCAAAACTTTCCGGAAATAGTTAACTTATCCTTCTAGATTTATTTTTTTTTTTTGTGATAAACCTAGTGAAAGGAATAAATTGTCATTAAATCTTATTTTTGGATCTACTGATGTTATTCAAATTAGAAATTGCTTGTTTCTTAAAACTTCGATACTCAACCCTACTCAACCTACCCAGACGCTATATTGAGTTTCCGGTTTCAGTGTTCAGTGTTCAGTGTTCAGTGTTTAAAGTGTTTCAGTCTACCTATTTATATCTGAAATATTTCAACGTAAATTCAACGACAATTCGAGGAATTATGCTGCATTTAACATCAATTACGTTAATCGTATCCGCGTGTTAATTAAACAAATCAAAAACTTCCATTGAATTATTTACATTTTTATAGCTCTACAGAATCAGAGGAAAATCAGCACATAATGGAAAAACCGGATATGAAAAATAAACAGGAAATATAACTGCAATCTAAGCAAAAGTTTTACAATTATTTGTAAACAATGAAACTTCTGTGCAGGATGCTTGCCGTGTTGTTCAATAATTCCGTGAAATGCTGTAGTTACTAAAAAAACAACAACAACAACAACAATAAACAATTTGCACACTACTGAGCCGTGCTGGGGATGGGCCAACTTCCAATGGTCGGAAGTCAGTGTTTGTCGAAAGTCTGCCGTGACATGAAAGAAGGTCAGGAAGTAGCAAATTACAGTGTCAAAGAGAAAGTTTTAAATCATGTAGCTATAGGAATTGTCGAAGGCAAGTGCGAAAATTATTTTACTGTCAGAAAATGACCCGGTATGACGACAAGGCGAGGACAGTGTTATAAATGGGCCAAGCTGATGACTCGTTGACGTCTCGGTATAAGGCCGCACAAAAGTTGTTTTGTGTGACTTAAATTAATCCTATTTACCGTTGAAATGAATGACATAATAATAAGGCAGAGTTTGTTAGACTAACCGCAGTGTGTTTGGCGAGTTTGGGTTTTCATGTTTCTAACTGGGCTGTTGGGCACTCTTTAACTCTTGTTATCAGCATGCCAAATTGAGTTATGGTTGAAACTTTTTGAAGTGTACCGTTTACTATTCTTAATTTATTTGGCACTTTAATTGTGTGGACGCAGCGGTAAATAAGTCTGAAAATGGACATTTTTAAAATTAGAGGAAAAAAAATGTAGCACTTCTATTTGACGTAATTTTTATTAATTCAGCGGCTTCTCTTCGACCTTCATTTAATTTAAAAAAGAAAAAAAAAAAAGAAATAAAACACAAGGTTTTGTGAAAAACTGTGAATCACTACATTTGGCCTCAAGCTCATTTCGTGTGGTTTTACTGCTTATCTTAAAAATACGCCAGTGTGTAAAAGTGAGGCTTAAAAACGAAACGAATTTAATTTCGCCAGTTACCGCAAATTTTGTTGCAGCTTCTTCACCGCAACACAAAAAAAAAAAAAAACGAAAAAAACTTCCGCTACCCATACAATTTAATAAAATTGGACTTTTATGGCATTGAGCGTGGACGCACTCATAGTAGCAGCAGTACCGTGTGGCACACGTTGTTTAAATAAAATTTTCTCCAAGTCAGAGCATCTACAAATTTTTTATTAATGCTGTCAGTTGGTAGCACTGATTTTTGCCTGTGGTTAGTCTGCAGCTACAGTTGGTAGTGATGGAACATGTGTATGTAGTATGTTCGTCTGTGTTTGTATTTTTCTGTTTTACTTTAGGGGGGTGTGAGTGCGGCTAGTTGGCATGCTTAGTGTGGAAATGCATTGAATTGGCTTGTGTTGGGATTTTGCTTTGGAAAAACTTTAGTGCGCATAACATTTTATTTTTTTTTTGTGTGCCTTCTTCTTGCTTTTGAATTTTTGATGCGCTTTTATTTTAACCATTGAAAGGCCAAAAGTTCTTGAAATGCCATTTAAAATTTATAAATATTTAAGTGAATTGTTAATTTTGCGCTTGCTCCGCGTTTAATACTTTAATTATGAAAATTGTTAGTCATAAGGTTAGCCTTGGAGTTTTGGCTAAAAGCCGAAATGAGCGAAATTTTTGTTTTTTTTTTCGTCATCAGAGTTGTGGGAAAAGTTAACGCTGTTAATGGTTTTTGTTAAATTTTCATGAAAATATACTTGGATAGATGTAAATTACTACGTTGCTGACGTGGGCGTAATTTAAGATTATTTTGAAAGATACGATAAAAGTTATTGTGAGGAATAAAGGAATGAGTGCACTTTTCGAGTTTTTAGAAATTCTCTGCTTGTCGAATAGTCGAAAGATAGTCGTAAAATTAAAATTGTTTAAAATATGCTATGAAACCGAGTTACCAATGAAGTTCAAATTTCTTCAGTCAGTAATTTAGCAACCATAAGATGAACCCGTTGATGAATACTTTACTTTTTAAAAGAACTCAGACAAAACGCCGTTAAATTCCATTAATATCACACTAGCCGATGTAGATATTCATAGGAATGCTAGGAAATTTAAAGGACGATTTCTCTCCTGTGGCCAATGGGTTGCCTGTTTGTGTATTATTATGCTTCCACTGTACCTAAATCTTTTTTTTTTCAACTGACCAACACGGTTTTCTCAAGGTAAGAATGATTAAACTGGTTTACAAATTTTGTTTTTAAAAAAGTATTCTTAAATAAAAGTAAAGTAGCTACTTTTATTAATTTTCACGTGCTGAATACAAAAATTATACTTTAAAATTAGGTTTCGTTTTTAGAAAAAAATTACGTGGTTTTTGCAAAAATTAGCAGAAGTCATATGGTTCTTCTATTTATTAGCAGAACTGCGACGTTACTTTTTCGTTGCCTCTTGTATTTTGTTTCATTAACATCTCGACAATTAGTCCAACAATAATCCGCCAATATTGAAACGTTTCACTTACCCTGATATCGTTCCATTTTTGCGATGCCTTGATAGAACCGCATCCCATGTCCATCGTCAAAAGTCCAACAACTGTCCGGAAAGAAGTCAAAATGAGACATATCCAGTTTTTGGTATGATGACTTATGACTTATTTTCAATAAGTTCAACATAGTTGTCACTATGTCACTAACTTATAAGTTCTACATAGCTGTTTATTAAAATTCCAGAGATTTTCTATGAAGTAAAATAAAGTTTTTGCAAATCCGTTAAAAAATGTTATATGTACAGGGTTTCAAAAGAGCAGCCTACGTAAAATTGTGACATTTTTTCCAATTTGAACATCGATATCTTCAAAACTGTCAAAGACATTGTATTTTTATGTGCAAAAATTGAAAGGTCTAGTATTTCTTCATGGAAATTCGTCATCGTAACTGATTCATATCAGAAAAGAACTGATTTTCATGTTTTTGCCTATAACTCAAAAACTGGAGCTGATGGAGAAAAACGGAGTCCACTTTTCAATTCAGGAAACCCAATTAGTCTATAATCTAATTAGTCAGCTGAAAAATCTCCGGCACCAAAATGTCTGTCGCGCAGTGTAGTTCATTTAAATTTTTTTTCATACTTATTTTTTCAATGCTTAAAAAACTGGAGTACTGGACAGCACATTGATCATACTGCGATTTGAACAAAGGCTTCGTTGCACTCCTATCCAATACGATGCCCACAAGGCAATTCTTATATAAACTTTTTTTAATATTGAATGCATATCAATTCTTACTGAAAACAACATCGTTAAGGTGCTTAAGACGAACTTCTAGCAAAGCATACAATACAAGCTTGTTCATCAAAATCGGAAACTTGCATTCACAAGTACTTTGAAAGTACTCACAAATTAAGAGAGTATCGTTGTAGTACCTTCAACTCAAACTTTTGAGAAGTTTATACGAAATTGATAAATTCCCAGTCGGAAGGTAGGCGAACAACTCTCTAAAGCGATCTATCTTTTCTTATTGCCTCAAGTATTGGAAGAAGGCGCTATTACCTTAAGAGATGAACGCAGCAGCTGCAAAGCGATGCACAGTGATGCGAAAGGACATGCTAGACGGAAAAAAGTCGAAATCGAATTTTTACATTTTGAATATTTTAAACTATTAAATAATGTCCAATGATCTCAGGAATAATTTTTATATTTACCTGCGCTTTCTACAAAAAATGCAAAAATTCTTGAAAGTTGACCCAAAAGGTGATTTTTTGAAATTTTTGCTTATGAGTTTTCTAGTTATACTTAATTATTTTTTTAAAATATTTTCCAATATCCAAATAAGTTGAAAATTGGCATACTAAATGAAAAATAAAATATTTTCAATTACCTATCTTTTAAAATGTTCGCGCTATAAAACGGTATTTATCGATATAACTGCGTAAAAAATGAACATTTGGTAAAATATTTTGAAAAATTAAAGAAAAGAGCCATTTTGTATTTACAAAAATGTATCTTTTATTTAACCATTATTATGTTTACTCTAAGTTCAAAAAGTGTCAAGGTGCGCAAATGGCCGGTTTCCCTGTTTTGTAACCTGTATGATGGTCATAAAAATGCTATTTATTTTCATTTCAAAACCAGGTTTCAACTGTTTTTTATAATTGTGATAAGCCGATAACCCAAGCTGCTAGTGCTTTTAATATTCATTGTAAATTAAATTTATAACTATTAAGCAATGATCTTTGAATGGGCCGAAATTAAAATAGCCCCACGACCGAACCAAAGTATATTCAAAGTCAGTTTGTATGGGAGGTAGGCGCGATTTTCACCCGATTTGGTTGAATTTCAAACTCAGAGTGCATATTAAATATCGAAGCTCATACGAAAATTTCAAGTCCATCTATTAATTTTTGTGGAATTCTAAGGCATTTTACCTTTTTAATAAAGTCACTTTGTATGGGCGAGGTAGGCGTGGTTTTCATCCGATTTGATTAATTTTCCAACTTGACCTTTATTTTTCAGAGATAAGTTTATATATCGAAATATTTCATAGCTTTTCTCATTTCTTAGTTATGGACCAAAATATAGTCCATAGGCATGGCAGATACCACGCCCACTTGTTCAATCCCGCCGAAATTTTTTGCACTTTTTCGAAATTACATACACGACATCTACGTTTAACTTTGTTATTGTAGCTCAACTCATTTCTAAAATATAGCAAAAAATGTGATAATGCTGTATGGCAGCTGTCACGCCCACTTCTCCAATCGCACCAAAATTTTCTTCACTTTATCACATAAATCACATAAAAAAAATCTACGTTTGATTTTGTTGTCGTAGCTTATCTTATTTCTAAGATATAGCGCAAATTATGTTTCAGTTGTATGGGAGTTGCCACGCCCACTTGCTCAATCACGCTGAAATTTATTTCCCTTTTTTAAAATTACATACAAGACATCTGCGTTTAACTTTGTTATTGTAGCTTAACTCATTTCTAAGATATAGCGAAAAATGTGATAATGCTGTATGGCAGCTGCCACGCCCACTTCTCCAATCGCGACAAAATTTTCTTCACTTTTTGGAAATCACATAAAAAAAAATCTACGTTTGATTTTGTTGTCGTAGCTTATCTAATTTCTAAGATATAGCGCAAATTATGTTTCAGTTGTATGGCAGTTGCCACGCCCCCTTGTCCAAAATTTCTGAAATAATTTTTTTTGTATTTTCCTATACCTAAAACATTGACAACTACCAAAAAAATCCACAAATTAATATTTTCCGTCTTACTTGTATGAATCGCATCACTGTGCGATGTGTTGAAAATAAAATGTGAAAAATGCAAGAATAAAAAACAAAACAAATTGAATTTCATATCATTCCTTCATTGCTAAAACAAGGTATTCGGATTATTGACTAATCACTTCTTACATGCTCGATGATGTTACAAAGGGATTAATACCCCTTACGTAGCAGTTCCATACAAAAAAGATATGACATTTGGCAGTGAAGGGGTATGATCGCCGAGTCTTAAAGGATGTGCGAAGAAGCTATCTTGGGATGATCGCTTTTCCTACTGGGTTCCTTTGCAAGAGCTTGTAGAGAAGCAAGCCATAAAAGCTCGCTCAACGAAATGTGAAACTTTTGGTCGCAAGCATGATGCAATTACAAGGTAAGCTCATTTTAATATGGCTGCACAAATGTGAAATTTTTCAACAACAAAGCTGTAGGAGCTACAGATGTCAAACGACAAAAACAACAACAACAATTAGAAAACTCAAAATTACCAGCTGATTTTGTCAATTAGGTCACTAGCTCACAACTAGCTCTTAAATATGAGCCTGCCTTGTAATTGTTTCATGGTCACAAGTACTTTCAAATCATTATCGAGAGAAAAAAAAAAAAATTCCACTCACAAATTTGGGGAGGTTTCTCATTGGAGCTTTGTGTCAGATGAATACGCGAGGTTTATACAAATTTATGCTCTCAAGATCTCAATAATTTCCTTCACAAGAGTTTGTAGAAACTTGGAAATAGTATCCCTTGAGAAAATGTTCAGCTTGTATTCACAAGTTTCTTTTAAGTTATAATATACCGAAGTGGTAGCCTCTAAGAATCTCGAAAATAGATCTTTTTGAGAGTTAAATTGTTTGCAGGGGACGGTGAAATCCTTCCTAAAATTAATGGAAAACACAAAAGCATTCTTGAGCATGAATTACAAATTAGAGCAAATAATTCTCTGGTTAAATTAAAGAAGGTCAAAAGACCTATTTTAGTAAATTTGTCTTGTTTATCTAGTTTTCTGTCAAAATGTCTGTAATAATAATGAGTTCGAAAATCAAAAGTGTACAATTTTGTTTTTTTTTCTATATTTGGCATTTACTACATTTGTTACAAACACTGCTACTTGTATTTAAATTTAATTTCTTAGAAATATGTCTGCATGTATGAATGTGTTCGTTTATCTGTCTGTGAATAGAAATTCTAAAAGCACCACAAGTGCCAGTACTTTCAGCAAACACATTAAAATGAGATGATTTTCGAACTGCAACGTCATCCCCAGATTCTATCACTTTCCAACTCCTTTGAATGTGTTGCAAGCTGAGTTTATTAACTGTAACGAGAAGCCATAGCTTGACATTTTCGCCAAATAATTGCATTTTGTACTCGTAACCCGGAAATTGGGTGCAAACTGGGCTTCTATGACCATAAATAAATATGTTTGTGTGCTTAATGAAGTGTCCTGCTGTGTATAACTTCCATTTGGTCATTTAAGATAAGTTGTCTTCATCAAACTGTTGTAGATGTTGTAGATAGTGAGCGGGGTAAGAAATTAAAGATAAGAAAATCCATTCAAACGTTGGCAACTCTAGCGCTTAGCAACAACCTCGCTAGAGAATCGATTGGATAGTAGAATTGAAAAGACTCGCACACGTTAGTCGAGAATCACTTAATGCAGCAGTGTTTGTGCGGTTGAATAAGTAAAATTAAAAATGTCACACACACACAGTCACACACACACATTCCACACAAAAGAAAAAACAAACAACATATGACAAACAATAAGAATTTGTAAAAACAGAACAAAAATATTACATTTTCAGGTGTCTACATATTTAGATATGTAGGCATAAGGTAAAAAAGAAAACTTATTAACTTCGCAGTCTTAAAAACTGAAGGAACAAAAACTTTACATTTTCAGGTACAAATTAATCTCATCCTTAATCTCCGTTAAATGTGTCGAGCAATTTTGAAATATAATTGATAGCTTTTTAGGTCTTGGATTGCAACAAATTAACTCCTGTTTTAACTTGCTATCTAGATTATTAGACTTATTTTTTGTTACTGGAAATATAAATTTCAACCTATCTGAATCAGCTTTTCCAATTTCAGCTATTAGTGCGCACCATTTTCCTTTAGAGATCAATATTTCATTTTATAAATATTTTGAGTTAAGTATTGATAAGACAATACATTTAAATTTCAGTGCGTATAATTTTATTTAAATCAACTCAGTAATAGATAGAATTAATTGGATTGATGAATTTAATAATCTTGATGCGGTCGCTTGTTTTAATAAGTTCAAATACCGAATCTCCTTAATTTGTAATGATCATATTCCATTAATAAAACAAAAAGCCTACAAGTTGCCTTGGTACACGCGTGGTCTTAAAAAATCTGCGTACTAAAATTTATAAAAAATTTTTAAAAACAAATTAAAATTTTGATTTTCTAAAATATTGGCACTGTAAGAGGGAATTCAACTTTCTAGACAAATACCTTTATAGACAATACATCTTGAAATTTGAGAGTGATATAAAATCAAACCCAAAGTCTTTTTGGCGTTTCGTTAAATCAAAAAAAGGATCTTCTAATATCCCTGCATCGATGTTTTTAAATAACAACACTTCAAATAATGTTTGTTCTACAGCTAATCTTTTTGCAAATTTTTTTCTCTCAAACTATGAGCCTGTCAGTTCTGTAGATTTTGAGATGCAAGATACTGTGGAATCTCAGATAGATTTTGGATTTCTCTCTCTGATAGAAGCGGATGGTGTTGATGGCTTATGATGAAGTCTTAAATCGTCACACAAATGAGATTTAAATGGCATTTGTTCTTTCCTTCTAAAAAAATGCATGCATACTGTGGCGTATGCCTTAATACTTATCTATACTATTATATAAAAGAAGACTCACGTATGTTCGGCCGCGAAAAGCTTGAGAATGGCAGGCGCTATTTCAAAAATTCTTTTTCTCTAGGATAGCTATGGTGCCCAGTTGGGACATGGGATATATAAATTTAATAACCATTGTTTAAATAATTAATTAAAACTCAAAGAGAATAACCATACAATTTATTTATTCTTATTCTCAGAGAAAAAAATTTTCTCATTAAAGCTCTGTGCATCTCAAAAAAAGGTTGTGCCCAAAGCTAATAAGGTAGAACATATGTATATGTAATACTTCTGTATTCCAACTCTAAAATCGAAGAGAGACAGCCATAACAACATAAGATGTTGCTGTTTGTGTTAGTATATTTGAATATATGAAAATTACTACACAAAAAATAAAAAGTCAAACCGTCACAGGGGCGGTTGTTATGAAAACGTTTGCCCCAAACATATAAGAAAACAAATGATATTTGTTTTTCCTAAATCATAGGTACGCACCATTATAAAACAATTATAAGAACGCCTGAAATATGATTAAATTTAAACAAACAAAATTTTAATCAAAAAATTCAAACAACAAATATTTCAAATAAAAATTATTGACAATGGAAGCACCGCTCCTGAGTTTTTTTATTTTGAAATTTAATTTCCTCTATATATTTTCTCGCTCATATAACAATATATCAGCACTCTAATGTTGACGAATATATAAGATAGAACAATATGTCAAAATCGCTGTGAGACAAAAGCTCTATTTTCAAACCCTTTTTGAGCATCATATATAAAAGTCAACAACCCAGCGGGAAAATGAGAATTGATTAAAAAAAAAAATCGTAAATTGCTTACATTTAAGAACGTATTCCAAAGAATATATAAATTATAGAAAAACATATGAATTGGAATATATCAATCAAAAGTTTATATCAACCAATATATCAACGAATATATCAACCAAACAAATTTTGGCATAAGTGAGAAAAGCAACAGTCTGTTTAAATTTGTTTTCTCATTTCCGAAAATGAATACTTTTTATTTAAAAGAATGCATTTAAAAAGTGAATAAAAGAATCGATTTCTGTAGCTATTCATATGGAAGCGAGAAAAGAATGTACTACTATTTGTAGGACGTCAGCGTCCCACCGGCAAAATGAAAATGGATTCTAGAAACAAAAATCGTAAATAGAATGAATTCTATTGCTAACATTTTAGAATGTATTCCAAAGAATATATACATTTATAGCAAAACCTATGAATTGGAATCTATCAAACAAAAGTTTACTGATTCGTTTTTATTCCAGCCATAATCGATTCCATATAATTATTTCTAATACATAAAATGTTTTTAGATTCCTTGCTTGCTTTTTTGATAAGTGAAAAACGAACTGATTCTAAAACAAATTCTGGTATAAATGAGAAAAGCATCAGTCTGTTTTGATTTGTTTTCTTATTTTCGAAAGTTAATACATTTTATTTAAAATAATCATATATGTAATACTTCCATATTGGCAGTACACTGTACTGTGAATGTACCCGAAATTGTGGCGTCCGTGGCGTAGTTGGTCAAAAGTCCGTGGCCTCTATGTCAACGAACCTGGAGACCCGGGTTCTAATCCCAGCAGCGACAAAAAATTATTTGAATTAAAATAATTTTTCTGTACGGCCGCCTCCTCTCTGCAGACAATGGCAAACCTCAGAGAGTAATCAAAATGCCATGTAAAGCTAATTGAGAATAAGAACATTCCGTTCATCGCCGTTCGGAGTCGGCGTTAAACCTCTAGGTCCGGTTCTCGGTCAATTGTGTACAAACTTAATAACACGCACAACACAATTGATCATAAGAAGCTAGGTTATGGCTAAAATGACCAGTTATTTATTTATTTTTGGTTTTTTTTTATGTACTCGAAATTTAATTTTATAACAAAAAAACTCAGGAGCGATGCTTTCATTGTCAAAAATTTCATTTAAAATTTCTGTTGTTTCAATTTTTATGGTTTAAATTTTGTTTGCTTGAATTTTTCTTTTTAAATTCTTATCATATTTCACGCGTTGGTCTTATAACTGTTTTATGATGGTGCGTACCTATGATTTATGCAAAACAAATATATATGCTTTGTTTTGTTTTATGTTTGGGTAGACATTTTTCTTAACAACCGCCCCGTTGACGTATAGTAGTAGTATATTTAAATATACTTATACAAACAACAAAATCTTATGTAGGCTATCTCTCTTTGATTTCGTAGTTGATACTCATTAAAAATTTAGTTTGCTGCCAATATTGAAGTATTACCTACATGGTTTAATAAATAAGGTTGTCGCATGGGTGAGAGCGAGTTCCAATAAATGTCGAGTCGAAGTTGACAACTCATACAAAATCTGAATGCGTAAATTGATAACATGCAAAGCCGATGAAGTTGTTGTTATAGCTTTTCATTGATTTTGACAATTACGTGCACTGAGAAGAGAGTACGATCAGCCACGAGACAACCTAATTTATTCAACCATGATTACATATATGAAAAGAATCTATTTAAAAAGTGAAAAAAAACGATTCTGTAGCGATTCCACTTGAAGCGAGAAAAGAGTATACTATTCTTTGTAGGCTGCATGTTAAAAATAATCAATTCTAGAATCCAACTGGAGAAGAGAATTGATTCTTTTTTTAAATAAAATTGCATCTTTTTCCCGATGGGGTGTTAAAAATAATCAATTCTAGAATTTATATTGGAGAAGAGAATTGATTCTTTTTTCCCGGTGGGAAGGTCCACAAAAAAGAAAAAAAAAAGACAGCAACATGTATTGAGTGCGGTACCAATGCTGCCACCTTTTTGAATGTAAAAATACTGCCACTTTTATAAAAGCATCGACAAAAATTCCGTGTCTTTTGAAAAGAGAAGCTTTCTTTAATTTATTGATTTTTCAATAAAATAAAAATAACAAGAGAAGCTTTCTTTGATTTATTGATTTTTCAATAAAATAAAAATGCCTTTCAGAAATGCCAGTTTGCTACGAAAAACAAACATGTTGGAAAGCAAGGCAATTTTACCAGTTTGTGTTAAAAGTGAACCAATGCATGAAAAAAAATGAACCATTTTAAATATGGTTGAAATTTAAATTTTTTTTTTTAAGGTTTATAACACACCTCTGTTAAAGCAGTTTTTAAATTATTTGCTCTCATTTGAGCACAAATATTGTCAAAAATAATTAAAATTCTTCAAAATATTTCAAACATTTGGAAAATATGTCAAGAAAATTCAAAATATATAAAAAATTTCCAAAAAAAGAAAATAAAAACAAGAAAATTTGTCAAAGATTTTAAAATATTTATAAGAAAAAAAAAATAATAAAATGACAAATATTTCAGTGCAGAGGGCTTAGAAAAACTATTGATTTTTAAATATCAAAATCTTGACGAAATTGCGACAAATAAATAACAAGTCACTGAATTTATCTAATACACAAACCATTATTTACACTCTTCCCACTTCAATATGAATACGGCTGTTAAATTTTAAGATTTAAAGTTTTTAATGATATTTAATATTTTTATCGCCGGCGAAGCAGCGGGTATTTGCTAGTTTTTAATAAGTCGCTTACCTCGGGAATTTTTATAGATGGCTGGAAAACTGCTTATGTAACACCTATACATAAATCGGGTTCGAAGAATAATATCAAAAATTATAGACCTATTTCAAAGCTTTCTACTATTTCGAAATTGTTTGAATCGATTATTAAGGTTAAATTGTTTTTTGCTGTAAAGAATAATATTTCTCCTTATCAGCAGGGTTTTATGTCCGGTCGGTCAACGGTTTCAAATTTGGCTATTTTCTCTGAATATTGCTTATCTTCGTTTCAGAAAGGTTATCAGGTTGATGTCGATTACACGGACTTTTCGAAAGCCTTTGGCAAGGTCTCCCACTTTCTCTTGGTTAAAAAACTGCAGAGGATGGGGTTTCATTCAAGTTTCCTTAGCTGGATAAGTTCATACTTATCCAATAGGCAGTGCATTGTTGCCTTTGATAACGTAAAATCCTTCCCATATGTGGCTACGTCTGGAGTTCCTCAAGGTAGCATTTTGGGCCCTCTTCTCTTTATTCTGTTCATTAACGATATAACTTATCTTTTTCCTCACAGTAATTGTTTGTTATATGCAGATGACCTTAAGATTTTAATTAAACTCAAAAACGCGTCGGATTTTGAATTTCTTCAAAGTGAAATTGATAAATTGTATGATTGGTGTTCTAAGAATTGTCTCTTTTTGAATATAGAGAAATGTGTTTTCATGTCCTACTCGAGGTCTGCCAATGTTTGTCTGTCATCGTATCATATTGCCACCTCTAGGCTGTCATCTGTTAATCAGTTCAAGGACCTTGGAGTTGTCTTTGATGTTAAATTTTCGTTCGTCCCACATTTGGACTATATTATTCCGAAAGCTTATGCTATGCTGGCTTTTGTTCGTCGAAATGGTTCATCCTTTACGGATCCTTATACTTGGAAATCGTTGTATACTAGTTTGGTTCGATCTAGACTTGAGTATGCGGCCGTGGCTTGGAACCCACAGTATGCGATGTATTAGTTAAGACTTGAACGCGTACAAAAATCTTTCACCAGGGTTGCATTACGCTCTCTTAATTTTGAAGGTTCGATGCCGTCTTATGGTGCCCGATGTCTGTTAATTGGGCTAAAATCTTTAGAGATTAGGAGAAGTATTTTGTCACTTCTTTTTGTCCATGACATTATTTCTGGTGTAGCTGATAGTCCAGAATTGCTGGAAATGATAAATTTTAATGTGCCTGCAAGGACGCTTAGGAATTTTGATCCATTCTACTTGGAAATGCGTCGCACGTATTATGCTGCAAATGCACCTACATATTTATAGGGTACTAAATATGTTCAATATTATAGCAATCATAATTTGGATTTTCTTATGTCTAAGGATCAAATGAGAATTTTTCTTAATAGCATTTTGTAATTAAATTCCTTCTAATTAACTTTTTTCTGTCCTAGTCGGTAAGAAATATTGTTCAAAGACTAATGAATTAAATAAATAAATAAATATTTGTATATGTAGGAATATGGTTAAACAAAGAAATCTTATTAATGGCGTTGTTTTAAAAGAGCTTTAAGAGCTGAAAAATTTGAAATAACCTCATCGAAATCAATATTACTTGCAAGCTCGTTTTCAATGGATAAAATAGCTAGATCGGAAAGCCTTGCCTGTTCCATGGAAGACCTTAAATAAGTCTTAATTAATTTTAGCTTTGAAAAACTCTTTTCGCATGAAGCTACTGATACACAAATTGTTAGAAATAATTTCAATGCGGAACGCAATGAGGAACGCCTCTGGTGCTCATACATTCTAAATCTGTAGAAATGGCTCATCCCAAGGTTTTTTTATGTATGTATGCCTCCACAGTTCTTGTTATTCTAATAGTTGCTGGATACGTATCATGCAGCTTCTTTTGTTTCAAGTTATGAGCGAAAAACAACATTATAGCAACTACTCAGAAATGTCGTTACATTAACGAAAAAATAAACAATTCTCGATAGTAAAACTTACTTTATACAGTTTAATTACTTAATTGACTAGCGGCTGCAGGCAAGGTATTGCAAAGGTTGAGTAACGCAAAAGAGCAGAAATAGCGGAAAATATTTGAATGGAGTGTTAAAAAAGAAAATTTGTGCGCTGCAATGGAATGGAATGGATGAACAACAAAAACGTAAATAAAAAAAAATATATAACCGTTGTTTGCACTTTTTTTTATGACTGAACAAAAGGTCAATAATTCAATAAAACTGATAAAAAAGATTAGAATAAGAAATCCAAAAAAAAAAAAAAAAAAAAAAAATAGCAAAATATAAACATAACATTAAATGCCAGTGGGAGTGGAAGGCAGCATGAAAGCTTAGACTGAATTTCATTTCGATGTAACTATCAAAGACCTTCACGATAAAACGCTGTAAGTGCTCCAGGGGTGGTAGTTTTTCAATCAAATTTTTGTGTATTCTTAGTATCTGTTTAGTTTCTTATTTACTTAAGGCTAAAATCAAATGCCTAAAGCAGTATTTCTCAATCTTTTTTTTTTTTGTGTTTTTTCTTACGAACCCCCAGATGGTATGTTAAAATTGCATTTGACAAAATAGCTGCTCTCAAACGTATTCATTGGTATACGTCCTTACATGTTACAATAATACGAGAGTTGCTTTTTATATTTGTCCTTGGCAACATTTACCAAATGACGTTTTCAAAGGAAACTTGACATTGCTGAACAGATCCTTGTTCAGAACAATTTGCCATTTGAGCGGAATTTATTTATTTGTAAAGTAACTTGAAAAATTCTTCTAGGGCAAAAATGAACTCGTAAACATTTTCGTGAGACTATTTTTCAACTTTCGACGTAGAATATCAGGAAAAGAATATATCGATGTACTTAATCTATATCTATACTATTATATAAAAGGCTTATCACATATCTTCGTGTACGCTAAACTAAAGAACTACTGAACCGATTTTAATAATTCTTTTACTAACTCAAAGCGTCATTTTTGACTTAAGCTATTGTATACTTTATTTTTCAAAACCTACCCTAAAAATTTATTAAAATTTGAAAATTTGAAATTAAATACCATCTAAAAAACTTCATAGAAAATTATTCATAAACGCGGCACTATGCAGTACAAAGCTTTTTCTTTCTTTTCCATTGTGTGTTTAAAGGTTTTTTTTTTGATTACGCCTTGCTTATACGCATGATCGAAAAAATGAGGTAATGAAGCAACAACAATAATAATTGTAATGTTTATAGACAAAATTTATTTTAATTCTTTAAAAGATACAGCAGTTTTGACTCTGTCGTAACACAAGACGTAGAATTATTCAATTTGCTTTTGATGACATCTTTTTTAAAAAATATTTAGCAAGAAAGGATAAATAAAGCAACAGCGGAATTTTTTTCGCTACCTAGTACGCTGTAGAGTCGAAACATTTGTTCAATGCTAGCAAGTTCAACAACCCATGTGGAGAGTTGAAATGTCAAAATTTCGCTGTCGATTATATGCCCGTATATTAAATTGGTTGCGGTATTTTGACATTTCAATAAGACTACACTACGACCTCGCTTAAGAGTACAGTACGATTATGGCAACACTCAAATATTTATATTGTTCACTCAGTTAACGCAAATTTAAAGAAAAAAAAAGAGTTGGCTGTGTCGTGGACACACCCGTAGATTTTGACGTGACGGTGTTTCTTGTTGTTGTTTTTGAGTGGTTGTTGTTGTTGATGTTGATGTAGATGTTGATGTTGATGTTGATGTTGAGGTTGATGTTGATGTTGATGTTGATGTTGATGTTGATGTTGATGTTGATGTTGATGTTGATGTTGATGTTGATGTTGATGTTGATGTTGATGTTGATGTTGATGTTGATGTTGATGTTGATGTTGATGTTGATGTTGATGTTGATGTTGATGTTGATGTTGATGTTGATGTTGATGTTGATGTTGATGTTGATGTTGATGTTGATGTTGATGTTGATGTTGATGTTGATGTTGATGTTGATGTTGATGTTGATGTTGATGTTGATGTTGATGTTGATGTTGATGTTGATGTTGATGTTGATGTTGATGTTGATGTTGATGTTGATGTTGATGTTGATGTTGATGTTGATGTTGATGTTGATGTTGATGTTGATGTTGATGTTGATGTTGATGTTGATGTTGATGTTGATGTTGATGTTGATGTTGATGTTGATGTTGATGTTGATGTTGATGTTGATGTTGATGTTGATGTTGATGTTGATGTTGATGTTGATGTTGATGTTGATGTTGATGTTGATGTTGATGTTGATGTTGATGTTGATGTTGATGTTGATGTTGATGTTGATGTTGATGTTGATGTTGATGTTGATGTTGATGTTGATGTTGATGTTGATGTTGATGTTGATGTTGATGTTGATGTTGATGTTGATGTTGATGTTGATGTTGATGTTGATGTTGATGTTGATGTTGATGTTGATGTTGATGTTGATGTTGATGTTGATGTTGATAGTATTGGTGTTGGTGTTGGTGTTGTTGGTGTTGTTGGTATTTTTGGTGTTGTTGGTGTTGTTGGTGTTGTTGCTTTTTCTATTGCTGGTTTTATTTACTTTTCCATTGGTTGTGCTTCTTCTTGATGCATTAACTTTTCCCTGCCGTGCTGCATGCAATTAATCCAGTAAAGTGATGCATATGCATCACATTAGGTGGTTCCAGGAGAGGCCTCATGACACCATAAATTCTTTTTATTTTTATCATGTACCCAAAGACCTCACCTTAATTTTTTTACTTAAAATTTACCGTTACGCCAGTAGTCACAGAGTAAAAATTCCATGCAACGTTTTTTTATGGTTGTAGCCTTTTTACCGCTTTATGTGGTTGCCACCCTGAAATCATGATGATAACAATTTTTTTTGTATTTTAGTTGTGAAGCGTAAGAACACACCTATGCTGCCGTAAAATAAAATTTACCGCAGCTTGTCTTCTCAGTGAGTAATAATTCATTGCAACGATATTACTTTTGTGTTACATATGCTGCTATATTCACAATCTGGTGACGTCAGAATTTTTTTTTCTATTTTTGTCGTAAGGCCACGTATAAATCCTTAATTTTCCTTTTTAAACATTTATCGTAGCTTATAAACTCACCGAGTACAAAATCAATGCAACGCCGCTGCATGTATGTTGCATTGTCGTCCTTTGAACGGCTCTCTCTGTGTCCCCACTATGTCGGAAATTTTTTGTCTAATTTTGTTGTGAGGACTACGAACAGACTTTTATTGGTGTATCAAATTTTTAATAGTAACACTAGTACTCAGCGACTAATAATTCCATGTAACAAATTTTCAGTTGCTTTGCTTAAACAGCTCCCACCGCGTCTCGATGAAATTTTGAATTTTTGTTTTGTTTTTGTAATGAAGTCAAAGAATTTTTTTTAATAATAGCTCTTATACTCAACGAGTAACAATTCAATGCAACGCCGATGAATTTTGAAAAAATGCATTTTTTAACTTTTTGAAACCTGCGCGGTAAAACGTAACTTCGTCACGTCAAAAATTGCAAAATTATCGCAACTTGCATTTGCGTAAATTTGCATAAACTTTTACCTTATTTCCTTTCAGTTCTTCTTTGCTTGCAAAATACATTTTTTATATAGGAAAAATCTATCTAGCTGCATTGAGCAAGGTTGTACTGTAGTTGATATTTGCTCCACACAAAAATTTTGACCCTACACTGTGTGGAATTATATGCCGCGGAATTTTCGTTTCTATGGCATACTAAGCTTTAAACAAGAAACCATGCGCAAAGCAAACAGAAACATCAAATGCTGGTTTTATATTTTTTTTTAACTGACAGTGCCCTCTTGCTTTAATCAGCAACACTCAGTACATACATACATATATTCTATTATATACAAGAACCAATGCAGTCGATAAATAGGGAGCAACTTTAAACAAGAACCATGCGCAAAGCAAACAGAAACATAAAATGTTGGCTTTATATTTTATGTAATTGTGTAAAATTTATATAAGTTAGAGAGTTCAAACTAACTTATATAAATATAAAAGCCACGTGGCTGCCGTGGCGCAGTGGGTAGAGTGCGTGACCCATACGCCAGAGAACGTAGGTTCAATTCCATCCTGACACAGAAAGTATTTTTCAATTGAATTAATTTTTCTGTTCGGACGTCACCTCTCTGCAGACAATGGCAAACCTCAGAGAGTAAATAATGCCATGTTAAGTTTCTTGAGAACATGCACATTCGACGTTTGGAGTCGGCATAAAACTAGTAGGTCCAATTCTCGATCAATTGTGTTTAAACATTTAACAACACGCACAACACAATTTGATCATAAGAAGTTCGGTAAAGTCCTTTTATGGGCTCAAATGGCCAGTTTATTTTTTTATATTTTCTATTTTTAGAGAGTTCAAACATGAATTTTGCTCCCAGTGAGGATCAAGCAGACCAACAAGTGCTTACATCAACATTATACGATCAGTACTTTAGGCACACCAAAGGCTCAAAGTGTGACCTAAAAACGCTGTCAACCGCCGCTTGATCACTACCAACCGCCCTACTAACTTCGGGAATGACGTAATACTACGTCAAAAGAAAATTACGTAGTCAATAATTTTCACGAAGAAGCGGTTGTTGCATTCAAAGCGTTTCTTTGGGAGTTACCTCAATCGGAGGTGAAAAAGTGGTCGCAAAATTTTGCATATTTCTGCATGGAGAATATTTTTAAAAACAATAAAGCCTCTTCCGATCACAAATATTTATTTGTTTTCTATTATTAGGCCAGAAATATAAATAGCAACCTTCTTACTACATAAACAATATCAACTTGACAACTTTTCTGGTATTTCACGTTGCAACTCATTCAGAGGAAAACCAACGCTCACTAAGTACTCGATACGGCGACAGCATTAGTTGACAGCAGTTAAGTTTGCGGAATGTGCTCAATAAAACTCTCTTCTTGTTGATTTATTACCTTGTACACCTTATACAGTGCATTATTGCTTTAGCTTCATAGACTTTCGACGACATGGTCCTCTGTAATAAAACGACAGCTCATTGCAAGTTCAAAATTATGCAGAGTTTAATGTTTGTTCATTACTGCAGCTGTGCATTGTTGCACATAATGAAAGTTCCACTGAATTCCTAGGCTGACATTTAACATTCAAGGAAAAGTTGCATGTTGGTTGAAAAAGGCAACAAAAGCTTCAGCTAAAGAGTAGTTAAATGCCAAAATAGTATTCTATATTGAATTTGTAAAAATTTAAGTGAACACGTCCTTGAAATCAGAATTGAAATTAATATTTTGGCAGAATGGTATGTTTTACAAAAATTATCCCAATTTGAATGCTATGCCAAAGGTGTTGCTTATGTTGTATTTCTTCAATTAACTTAATGACTTTTGTTACATGGCTATTTCTGAAGTAAAGTCATGTAATGACGAAGGTCATTTCTTGCGAGAAAGCCTGACTGTACTCCTTAGAACCTTAGAAACCATCAAGCAATTAACCAACGGACGTCAATCAAAATAACTTGATACATATCCTTCGGCTACCAACTGCCTAGTGCCGTGATGTGGCTTTTATTATGCCTGGTTTTGTGTTTTTGTTTATTTTTTTTTTTCTTTTATTTTTCATTTTCCATATTACAATATGTCAAAAACCCCTTCTGACGTCAGCTGTCAGTTTGTTGTTTGACACGAAAGCAACACTTGAAATATGTAAATTCCAAAAAAGGATGTCCGTACGAACATACATATACATTAATGAGTTGCGCTTTGAGCAGTGGATGTTTAGTGTTTAGGCATTAAGGCCAGCTGCCTTTTATTACAGTTTACCGTTACGCATTTGGTAACAACAAGAACTTAAATGTTAATGAAACATTGAATGAATTTGTTATGCATGTGTTGGCAAGAAATTGTCGCTGTTGTTGTTGTTGTTGTTACTTGGAACACATGTTTTAGAGTAGGCTTATTTTACGATAATGTCATTAGCACACATACATATGTCTGTCTTTCCGTCCATCCTTCCTTCCTTCGAACCATCTTTAGACGCTTGGTAATGTGAGTTGTTGAATCCGTAGGTCTATTAGTTTTAGATGATGCGTGTGTGTTGACTTCTTTCATATTAATTTATTTTTATTGCCTTTTGGCGCTAAAACATATATTTCAAATAGTTGTTAATCCATCCAGTCGTATGAGTGACATGCTTGTGATAATTAAGGTTTTGTAAGTGTTTAAGAAGAGTTCCCCACAGAGCTTCCGGGTTTGAGTTCTGTTTTTAGCATGCTTTGTGTTATATTACAAAAAAAAAGAGTTTCTTATGTTCCTTATTCTGAGTTTAATTTAAGGATAACAAAATACATTAGTTTTTGTTAAAAATAGATTGCTTTCTTCTTCATCTTCTTAAGCAGCACAAATTATTCTCTAATTTATAATTTGCTTTCATCTTTCTCATCAACCCATTTCAGTCAGAGGTGCAGTTAAATGAAAATGTGTTTGATTCTTATGAAAATAAATACGAACAGCCTTCCTCTGGATTCGTAAGAAAACACCTGAAATTGGACGTATTTAATGTAAAGAAAACAGAACTCTAGAAACATCAGCTAAAAGTTTATAAACTGATGTTTCTAGAGAAAAAATAGAAAATTCTATTTAGGTTATTCGTAGAATGGAAAAAAAAGACAACAAGATATTTTCAAAATTATTTGCATGAATTGTCGAATTATTTATAAACTAGCGATACCCGGCGCGCGTTGCTGCACCCAGCAAGTATATTGGAAATAATAAGTAAATTCAAAACTTTTATTAGTCCCTTAGTCTGACACCGTGCTCATGTTCCACTGCCCGTTACAGTTTCCCAGTAGCAGAACATCACTCCCAGGTGACAATTCCATTATGAGTTTCAATGTCCTGTGATTTTAGCTTCCATAGCTATTCTGTACAGAGAATCGGACCACACCCCGTTTTCCAATGCACATACCAGTTTTCCAGTAGAAAGACTTTGGCATGCGACGTTTAGTTCCAAAGCTATTCAATATCAAAAATTTGACTTGTGTGGTCGAAGCCATAACCCATTTCCTTATGCCCGTCCCAGTTTTCTTGTTTATTTATAAAAAAAAATTATTGAATCACACAATGTCAATTCTATAAAGTAAAAAGTCAGCCGTTTGTTCCTTTTGTTCAGTTATAAATTACAGGAAAACCACCGTCAAAACATGTGTAGAAAAGTTGCATGCAGCGAAACAAATAAACATACGTACATACATACATACATACATACATACATTCATCAAGTCGGATTGAATCTCATTCTCATCCAAAAAATCCTCAACATGCTAAAGGTGGTCAGTGAATCCCCTTTTAACACAACTGTGTTAGATTTATTCACCTCATCAAAACTACTTTCAGCACATTAGAATGTACTTCGATCCAATTAGCTTTAAGCGCAGCAAAGTATGTATGTATATGTATTTGTTTGTTTGTTTTGTTGTTTTGTGCTTGCTGAGAACAAAAAGAGTATAGCAGAGAGTAACATGCAGTTTATTGAGGCTCTCGCAGCACAAACGCATGAAAAGCTAACGATCAAGCAATGCATGGCATTGTGGGTGATTTTTTAAAAAACTTAACACTTCAATTAAAGATACTTATTTTTGAAATTTCGAAAAGAAAATAACCAATGAACCTTTTGTAGCACAAATGTGATATTTTAAAACTTATTTCAAAAAAATCGGACCAGTACTTTTGGAGTTTTGCGGACACAAAAAATGTTCACTTTCATTTTATATAACAGTATAGATATAGATATAGATATAGATATAGATATTGACATTGGAATAATAATGAAAGAATGAATGAGTTACGAAGGTTTTTGTTATTCTGTTAATCGTATTTTGAGTTTGATTTTATTAATCGTATTGAATGCCATGTTATCCAATTTCAAATTTAGTTTTCTTTTTGCTTTTAATTTTTTTGATGTATTTTTTTTTATTTATAATGGTGTACGTTAAGACTTAGTCTTTTATAGTACTGCAATAGACATGAACATCGATTGAATTTTTTTTAAAAAAGAAATTAACTTAAAACTAACATTGATTGAACAAATAAAAATCTTATCAACTATTAAGTAATACAAGAGCTGTCTGATAAAAATTCATATTATAGAGAGAGAGAGAGAGCTAAGATTTGAGTACAGATGGAATGAGAGAATAGCACACAAATAAAAGAATAGATTTATTGATTTAAAGATTTGTAAAAACGGAAGATAGCATGCTTGAAGCTGGTTCGAGAAGTTATTTGTCTTAGAGAGTTAGGTAGTGAATTCCATAGTCTAATGGTGCTGATCAGAGAACTGCAAGCGATACCATTTTTGATACTTGCAATATACTCACACCAAATGCAGTGCAAGTATGAACGCACATCGCAAGCATTCCCAGTGGGAAAATAAAAAGCGCTCCTAGAAACAACGTATTTTATGCGCATTTTTTGGTGCGCTTGAGGATGCGCTTTTCAGAGTTCAGAGTTGTGGAGCTCATATTTTTATATACATTTTGTTCTCATGTAATCAAGCGAGGAAATAGCAGAGCGTTAAGACATTTGACTGCAATGCCAACAGGCCGAATTCAATCCCCGCGTGTGACAAAAAATAAAATTTTGTCACTTTGTTTTATTTAAGTGCTCAGTTCTCGCTACGTTTTGTTATTTACTATAATGAGAGCGAAGCGCCTACATCTGATGACATGCCAATGTTAAAAAAGGCTCTATCTATATGGAGAACAAAGCGCTCTACTACTTTTTAGTAGCGCTTCAAATGCGCTTATGAAGCGCTCAGTTTCCTGCTGGGTTGCGATGTTGTATCAAACGAACTGCCGCCTGCGAATCCGATTGCACTGGTAGTAGTTGGTTTGATAACCAGCGCAAGTTTGTTTAAACATCCGGTAAGGGCGATGTTATGTAGACGGTCACGGGCACGGCACGGGCACGAGTTTTTACTCTCTTTTTCCGTTTGATGAATGTCGTGCCCAAAGTATTGCACTGAACACATTGACGACGACACGACTTTACAACACGACATGAAGAAAGAGTCAACAATCTGGAAATATCATAAGATTTCTTCATTCACTCATATACAAACCCTTATATTTGCTCTTTTGCCGCTCGTCAAATTAGAAATAATTCTACACCGGCGTCAGCAACATTTCTATGTCGCCGCGAGATTTTCACCACATTCACCTCCATAAGAAAAGCATGTAAAAAATAAATTGACAGATGTCGCAATGTCGTTGCCGTCGTCAATGTGTTCAGTGCATATGTTATGCTGGCGGTAATTTCATCTATGATCACTAGTACAGTTTTTGCTACTTTTGATACTTTATGCAAAAAAGTATCACGAGTATGAGTATGGTGGGTGTTGCTATTATGCAGGTTTCATTACTGCTTTAATACATATCGTACTAAAAGTGTACTATTTGCATGCAAAACACAAATATTGTGAATATTTCCACAACTCAACACTGTTTTGATCCAGTGATTTGGTATCGACAGTCGAATCATTTGGTGACCGCTGTGGACAAAATTTATTCCCTCGCTCACTCTCTCAAATTTCCCTTTTACATTGAAATAACAACAATTCGTGACCGTGCCGTGCCCGTGACCGTCTGCATATTTACAAATCGAAAAAAAGTCATTAATAAAGATAGAGAAGAAGAGTGGACCCAGAATGGACCCTTGAGGAAATCCAGTCTCAACAGCTCTAAGAGACGAGTATACGTTGCCTACTTTAACTCGTTGGACTCTACCCTCCAAGTAGCTTGATATTAACTTAATGGAACTTGAACTAAACTTAAAGTTTCTAAACTTAAACTTTCTAAGTTTCTTGCAAAGGAATGATTGACTGAATTGAAAGCCTTAGAGAAATCGACAAGACATAGCAGAGTAAGACAATTATTATCATATTGAATTCTGATGTCATCAAGGATTTTAACTGCTGCAGTAGCACAACTGTGACCATTTCTGAAACCAGACTGAAAAGGTGATAAAAGCTTATTTGATTTTAGGTATTCCGATACTTGGTTCACTATAACAGTCTCAAAAACTTTTCCCAGAGCAGGCAATATACGGATAGGCCTGTTGTCTTTTGGTACAGAGGCAGATGAATTTTTAGCCACAGATAGCACTTTGGCAGCCTTCCACAAATCAGGGAATTGGGAACATGTTAAGTACTGGTTTATGATGTGAGTAAGAGCCGAAATTATGAATGGTAATCCTAATTTTATCAACTTAATGGGCATGCCATCGACACCAACAGATATTCATTAAGCATTTAGTAACGTATTCCTCACTTACAGAAGTGAATTCAAAGGCAGGAAACATGAAATTACTAGTAAATTCTGGCAACTCACCACTGCTTATACTAATTGCTGAGATATGGCTTCCACTTGCTAAGAATAAATTATTTAGCTCATCCGGATTTAAGTTCCACTCACTGGTATTTTTATTAAACACTCTATACCGTTTGATATTCTGCCATAATAATTTGGAATTTAAGCTAGGATTTTGCTTGGAATTAAAGAAATTGATCTTTGCTTGTCGGATTTTGCTTTCTCTTTTGCTTTTGCTTTTGCTTTTTCTTTTGCTTTTTCTTTTGCTTTTTGTTTTCTTTTTCTTTTTCTTTTTCTTTTTCTTTTTCTTTTGCTTTTGCTTTTGTTTTTCCTTTTACTTTTGCTTTTGATTTTACTTTTGATTTTGCTTTTGCTTTTGCTTTATCTTTTTCTTTTTCTTTTCACGCCACGGATGCCAATTAGGACCATAGCGAGTTATAAACCATGCAACAATATTGCAGTTTTATTTCATAAATTGCTGCCTGCACCACCTGATGACGTCACAGTAAATTTTTTTTTTTTTATTTTTTGTTTTTTTTTTTTATTGTATTTTCATAAAACTTGCAGTTGTGCTTAAACTTAGCCAGTTAGAATTCTATGCAACGCCGTGTCATGATTGTTACATTTTCTTTCTCTGTGCGGCCACATGACGCCATAAAATTGTTGACTATTATATCGTAAGGGAAGTTTTATTATTTTTGTTATGAGGGAAGTCCCAGAAGTAACCAAGAAAAAACACAAAATTTGGAAAAAGATATCTTTATTTCTCTATACCCCTTTCAGACCGTGATGCATCGTTTGTGCGGGTGGTTTCTATCTTTAATATTTCCACTTTTATTTAGCGAATGTTATAAAGAACGAAATGAATCGATTGTGCTTGTTATTGTTTTCTTTTGTTTCTCACACTGTTCCGCGATTCGCTTTACCGTTACTTGAACACGCGTGGAATTCTTGATAAACTTTTTAGTTTTGTCAAAATGAGTCGCAGAGGTAAATTGTGTCTTCAATTACAAAAAATATAAAGCGTACAACTTCAGTGTAAAACTAGTGAAGTTAACGCATTTGAACTAAAAAAATAATAAATTTTGATGTTTCAAATAAATTTGAATCATTTGTTGCTAAAAAAATGGGTTTCAGATAAAGTTGCATCAATTGTGCGTGTCCTGAAAATCCTTGAAGGATATGTAAATTGCGAAACCTAAACATTGAGAATATTTTTATTCCATATAACGACCATAAATTCCAAAAATCATAAAAAAATGTTCAGTAGGCAAGCGTCGGGTCTGAAAGGGATATAGCCTTCTATTAGCTCGATACACTTTTCGTAATGGTGTTCAACAAACTTCGATACCCTGTTTATAGTGAGAATCGTTGTGCTCCTCAAAATAGCCATCAACCCATTTATTACTGGCAAATCTTTTATCACTGAGCCATTTTGTCAAGTTTGCAAACAGAATGTAATCCTAGGTGGGCTAAATGTGGTGGATAGGGTGTTCGAGGAAGCAATTATAGCTTTTACTCATCGATTTTGGTCATCGCGATAACAGATGAGTGAACTGGTACATTGTTTTGATGTAACAAACCTTTATTTTTTTGCCAAATGCTGCAGTTTTTTCTTGTCTTCATCACTCAAACGCTGTAATAAGTTCGCATAATACTCGCCGTTGATTGTTTTTCCTTTCTGATGATAATCAATGAAAATTATCCCACGCGCATCTCAAAAAGGAAAGATGTCATAACATTGCCTTCAAGAACTGTCTTCATCATCTTTGGAGATTATTCTCCCGCTTCGATTGTTTTGTGATTGTTTTGACTGTTTTTTTGTCTCAGGTGTAAAGTAATGGACTCATGTTTAATCCATGGCTATGAGTCGACACAAAAATTCTACTTTATTGCAGTGAAACTTCGCTTAATACTTTTTATTCCATTATGAGTAATTGCGACATCCATCATGCGAACAGCTTTCTTATGTCCAAATTTTCAGTCAATGTGCGATGTGCAATACTTTTTGAAATGCCTATCATGTCTGTTTTCTCTTATACTGTCAGTCGACGGTCATCCGATATCATTTTGTGGATTTTCTTCATCATTCCTGGTGGTGCTTGCTCATTTTGTAGACCAATGCGATGTTCATCTTCGCAGGTCATATGACCTCGTTTAAGCTCTGCCACCCTATATATTTTACTATTGTAAACGAAGGAGCAAACTCCCCAAGAGTAGAATCGAGCTCCACTTTGATATTTGTTGGACTGAGGCCTTTCAAATAAAAGCATTGTGTCACATAACGATGACCATATTATTTTTTTCATATTAAAAAATTCACTGAAAATGTGCACTATTGATGGCTGTCAAACAAATACTGAACAACGTAGCGTCGTCAAACTTCAAACTTAAGCTTTATAAGGCTGGTAATCTCTACACTAAGAGAAAAAATATTCAATTTATCCAAAAACTTTTTTAATTTATCCAAAAAGCGAGTAATTTTTGCACCAATAACACATTTGCATGAATGGACTACGTAAATATTTAAAATGTATTTAAATACTTTTTGAAATAAATAAAATATTTAAATATCTAAACCGAATTAATAAAAAAATTATTAAACTTATGCACGAATTTTTTTAAAATATCTTTCAAATATTTACTATGCAAAATATGCAGGTAAATGATAATCGGTGCAAGACATTTGTGAGAAAATATCGAGTTGTCACTCCACCCTACATAATTGCATCATGCGATCACACATCGCACTCACAAATCATCTCGGCCAAGCATACAGGCTATATAACCTTTGCAACAAAAACCAAACGAAAACTATAAGAAACCAAAAGCAAGAATCTTAATTCTAAAAACAACATTGTTATCTGCAGGAACAGAGTGCGATGTTGTTGCTTCTTGTCGGCTATTTGTGCTGTGTGGTATAAATAAAATTTAAATACGGAGTGAAAACGAGTTGTAAGAAAGATATTTGATTGATCCACGTAAATATTTAAATAAAATGTATACTCAGGCGTGGATAATGTTATTATGTGTTATTTCCCTTAGTGTACAGTAGTCATTCCTTTCAATAAACAACGGCCAGTTATACGAGTTAAAATAAAAATAGCATAAACCAAATTTCCATTTTCATTGTTTAAGCTATGCGGAGAACAGCTTTTTTTTCATTTTTTGAGGTAAAAAAAGTGGCCTTTTCTGTCTCATCATAACTTTTATCTTAGCATTGATACTCATCGAGTAACAATTCCATGTAGTTTGAATAAGTTCCTTTTTGAACATTTTTGGAAGTGAGGTAAGACTTGACTCATGTCAAAAAGTGACACGCAATTTAATATTTTAAACTTTTTTGAGACATTCTTTGTAGATAACTATAAATATCTACCGTGTTAATTGTTAAATGAAGCATCTGTAGGCGATACACGCAAAGAAAAAAAACGAACTTCGTTTGTCCTGCTTGAAAGCGTTATTTGCAAACGTTTCAACAGTTGTCATAATAATAGTCAGTTGCGAAAAACGCTTCATTTAGTTGCAGGAAATTAATTTCGTTTGTCATAAAAGCGAGTGATTTTTAAATTGAAGCAATTGAAAAATTTGTTTTTCCCAACTAAAAACTTAATTTGTTTTTCCTTTCGATGTATAAAAACAACGCTTACAGTTTAGAGTTACTTTTTGGACAAATTGTTACTATTTAAGCAGATTGGACGGAGTAGCAACAGAGGTGCGTTGAGTGCAATCCATTAGAAGAAGCACGGACATATGGAGAAAGATAATTAATATAATAAATAATAATGACCGAAATAGCTTGCGGTATACATTTGTATATAAGATATATTTTTAAGTTGATGACAACTGAATATTTGTTTGCGGCAAACGAAGTGTAATTGGTGAATTTTTCAGTTGCAATAAACGAAAAATTTCTTTGCGTGTAGGACATTAGGACACTAATATTTTAATTTTTTATTTTTACTTTTTATCAAGAACGATGCTTGGATAATTTCTCATTATTCTCTGCTTTAAGTAACCCGATTTGAATTTCTGAGTGTCCCATTCCTATAGACTCGTAGGACTACCTAACATTACTTCATGTTTTTGCAAAAGTAAAAGCCCATGTGCAGTGGAAAAATGGAAAATTTCCACCCATTTGCATACAGCTCAAAGTTTGACTGGGATAATCAGCCACAGTCAACTGGGATAATCAGCCACAGTCACTTAAGTCCATTGGGAAAAAAGCACACTTCTTTAACCCTAAGTAAATAACATCTAAGCATTTTATGTGACATAAATATGTACCTGGTTAGTGAAGATTTATATTTGCAATGATTTTTCATATCGGCTTTCACCACATTCATTGCTTCAATAAAGAAGATTTTAAGAGAACTACAGCGGGTCAAAAGCGAACACAAGCTAGAAAAATTTTAATGCTAAGTATTCTAAAAAGCTTTAGTTAAATTAAATCCTTGCAAATTTACGATGGCATAAATGGCTAAGCTTGCATGTTTGATATCGTTGAGAAGCATGTTGATTTCTGGTAGTGCTACCATTTTGTCTGCCATAAAGTGATCATCGTTCAAATTGACGTCAACCATTCGTTACTCATTCATTGAAATGATATTGATTGGCATTTTGTCAGGACAGCAACTCTTTGGTTTTTTTTTTTGTTTTTTTTTTTCTCTTCTGTGGCTCAATATTTTTCTACTCAGGCACAGTAAATCTAATGGTCCAGTCCTCAACCCATGTAGCCACAGTCTATTTATACCTGCAGCTGATAGCTACTCATGAATTTTATTTTTATATACCGCACATGCTGCCACCTGAGATGGTTACCCACCACATTAAAGGCTTTAACTGGCTGCTAGCCACGACTCGACATCAGTTCAAGCCTTAACAAACGTCCACTCCTTTTTACTGCTCGATTCTTTTTGCTAAAAGCAATTCAAAGCATTTACTGTTGATTTGTGGCATGTGGCTGCATGTGTATGTGTATGTATATGTATCTATGTGTGTTTGTATTTGTTGGCTTAAGATATTTGTGCTGTATTGATTGAATAATTTAATTTATTTATGTTGCCATTTTTATCCTGTTTTGTTGAGATAAGATTGTACCGCACCACACCGCCAGGCACACCTATTCGGCATTGTAGCTGAATTGGTAAGTGAGTTAGGGAGTGAGTGAGTGGGTGGGTGAGTGTGTGTATGGATGTGTGGGTTTTACAGTGTTTGTTGTTGACAGGCAAGACTAACTATGTCAATATAAGCCATTTATTTTTTCTTAATTTTTCTTCTATGATGTGTACGCTGAGGGTTCTGCAGGAATTAAGTTGAGGCTGTTAGATTTTCAGTATATTGTTGTTGTTGTTTTTGATATTGTGTGTCTGTGTATAAGATTGATTCTAGTGAGTTTATGCATGAATGCTCTTCGACTACTGTATGGCTTGTGTTGTGGCCAGCTCTCAAAAATTAACATATTTATTTGAAATTTATTTTGAAATGATTTACATTTTAATAGAGTTAGTATATACTTTGGGCGAAGACATGAGCTTGTTTGCCGTTGCTAGTTTAAGTAAAATAAAAATGCAAAGTGGCCTTTAAGAGATGATGCCAATATTATGCACTCGGTCAGTTGATCCGAGTTAAAACAAATAACGAAATGAATGATGGAGAGAGATAAATAACAGTTATAGAAATTTAAGCAAAAGTTGTCACATGTAATCCATCATGGACATTTTGAGAAATGACTTGATGTGACTTATTCAATTTCAATTACATTAAAAGTTTTGTGAGTAAAACCTCCATAATGAGGGCTTTATTTACCCTTAATGATCTTTCGATAGGATGAAATGTGAACCCTTTTTTCATTCGGGTAATGGAGGTGATTGTATTTGATATCACATTCAATCAATACAAATATGCATCACAGAGTCAGAGGCTCATGTATAAATAATCAAGTCAACAAAATTATCTCTGAACTTTATAAGGGATTTTAAATTTGATGTTAATTTTACCAAATTTCGTAATTTTACCAAATTTCGTAACGGGCGTAACGTTTGTAACGCCCATAAGAAGTAGTGGTAGGTACTGAAAAGTATATATATTCTTGATCAGCATCACCACCCGATTCGATTTAGCCATGTCCGTCTGTCTGTCTGTCTTTCTGTCTGTGATCATGATTACAACCGTAATTTTCAAGCTATCATGGCGAAATTCGATATTTAAGCTGTAATCTAAAAATTAAGATCAAGTTCGAAAATGAGCCAAATCATGTGAAAACCATTTCTACCTCCCATACAAAGTGACTTTATCAAAACGGTAAAATCTTCTAGAATTCTACAAAAATTAATATGTGGACTTAAAATTGTCCAAATAAGCACTCTGACTATAAATTTCGGATGAAAACCCCGTCTTTAAGCATTTAATATGCACTCTGACTATGATTTTTAATGAAATCGGATGAAAACCACGCCTTCCTCCCTTACAAAACATTTTATTGACTGCATAAAACATTGTAACGAACCTCCGCTGGTTCTTTTGCTTTTGCTGGGGTAAGCTCAGCGGGTCCACAAGGTTCTTACAAGCAATTACACAATGTTTTCCCTCTTTATAAATCTGTTCTTTTATTAAAATGAGGCGTTTATCTTTTATATAATTTGAGATTTATGAATTTATCTATTTATAAATTTTTGATTTAATGTGCCTTATTTCTCCGGGTCTGTCACTTCTCTTCTGTGTCTCAGCTTAACAGGCGGGCCTATAAGCCGCGGCACTGTTACTCAATGAAAAAAATGTGAACACGCGGGCTTACAAGCCACGGACAATGATCTGGTTTGAGCAGGCGGTCATACAAGCCACGGACGCTGCTAAAAACAAGTGTGAAGACAGGTGGGCCTACAAGCCACGGACGCTGCTTGTTGTTGTTTATTGCAGGTGGGCCTACAAGCCACCGACTCTGATCTTGCCGTTGGATAAACAAGTGGGCCTACAAGCCAACTACTCTGCTTTTTCCGTTGGGTAAGCAAGTGGGCCTACAAGCCACCGAAATATCTACCGATTCCTTTGCAGGTGGGCCTACAAGCCAACGAATCTGCGTTCAACAAAAAAATCTCACTTCTCAAAATCTCACCTCCTCTGCCTTTGCAACTTTCCACTGTTGCTCTTCTTTGGTCGTCGTATTTTCCTTAAGGTATAAATTTTTCGAAAAAATTTTTTTTCGGTTCAATGTGTTCTTTGTAGTTTTAAGAAAATACATACACATTTCTAAATCGATATTTAAAAAAAAAACCGAAGTTATAACGGTTTTCGTTAACCTATGTCTAAGCTCCATACAACAAATAAAAAACTTTAAATGCGATTTCCTCGAAACTAGTTTTTTTAAAATGGTTCGATAGATAACTCGAAATCTATTGGTTCAATTTCAATGATTTTTTTTTGCATTTTGTTCGTTATTTTGTCCTTTAAGCATCCCTCCTAAATTCAAGTATCTATTTTATTTTTGTTTTTTTTTTATATAAACAAAAAAGCGCGCGAAAATGTATCTGTTTTTCGAACTTTGTACTTCAACTTCCGCCATAATTAAAAAAAAACCCCGGGGGTCTTGCGTAGAGGGGATGCTTAATATAAGGTCTATGCTTTAAAATGTCATTTGATTTTTTTGTTTCCGATACATGGGAAAGGCCATATCCATCGAACCGTTTTGGATGTCTTTTTTTCAATGCAATTTTCAGTGCCCTCTATATAAAAGCCAGAATTGTATTTAAAAAAAAAAAAACAAAAATATTTTTATAAAGTATTTTTTATGTACAATAACCTGCATAAATTAAAAAAAAAATAATAACTTCTTATATCTAAAAAAATTTTTTGAAAACAGCTCCTGTTTTTGGTTGACTCACGTATATTATACCTTAAATACTTTTTGATGCAACTGTTGCACTGCTACACTGTCTTATTATTTACTTTAATAACCTTGAATTTCACTTTTCTTTCACACTGCGCACTCTAAATGTACGATACATTCTGTGTCGATTGTTTCAATTACGGCCTATTTATATCATATTCCTCTTCTTGTTTGTGACAAACAAGGTACCGCATTTGAAAGTTCTGGGCTTATTTTCCCGTAAATAAAGTCCCATACGGTCCAGCTTTGTTGGTGCCTTCCGCCAGAAACTTTCCACATTTTTGCCCAGCAATTTGCCTGCTGTTGCTTGCATTAAATGATCCGCTACTCGACTCTGCAAAAGATCACGCCAGCTTTGCGCATGTATTTGCGCACGTTGTGCAAGTCTCCAAGTTTTCTGTAGGCTCTCCCTTTCTCTCTCTTTGTTTTCATGTAAGAAAAGTGTATGGGTGTTTATTTTTTGTATTTATGTGTTTCTTAATTTATTAAATTCAGTGTTTATGTGTGGGTGTGTGTGTAAGTGTAAATTGAAACTAAATAAACAACACTGGTGGTGTTCACCAAGTGTCTTCTCGCACCTCGGCTGTTGTGCGGCCAAAAATCGCTTGCGATCCTTTAGTCGTCACAACTTTTAATATGAGCCTTCGGCCCAGTCGAAAACCATTTCTTACTAATTTGAAAATTTTTCAATCACAGAGTAACGCCGTTGCACAATTGAGGCATTTTCAATGTCGTTATTTCTGCGGTCTTGTGACGTCATGTATTTTTTTTTTTTTTTTTTGTATAAGTTTTCCATGGAAGCTAAGAACCGGCTTTTATTGACGTATGCTATTTTTAACCTATTTTTAAGCTTGTTGTAATTTCATGTAACAAAATAGCAGTTTCGTTGCTTAGGCAGCTCTATTCGCGTCTCAATGCGTAGTTATTTCTTTAGTTTTTGTTTTTGTCATAAAGTCAAAGAGATACCAAGTGTCGATGCTTTTTAGAAAATTGCTTTTTTCAAATTTTTGGAAACGTGCGCGGTAAAACATAAGGTTGACACGTCAAAAGTTACTGATGTTAGTAAGCCAAAGATCATGCTCTTTTAATCCTCAAAAATTTTGGAACAATGTCTTGTATACAGACGAAACCAGGATATGAATGGAATTTTCCCATGGATCGTTTAGAATGTGCATTTGGAGAATGATGGGTTATATACCCGTGTATATACCTTTACTGAGATCACATTTACCACATGTAGAGTAGATAAAAAATGTGTGGCGGCCGTGACCGAGTACGTTAAAGTGCGTGAACCAATCCATCAAAATTTACGAGCTGCGAGGTCCGGGGTTCGAATCCGCCATCAGATACAGATAAATTTTTTCAATTGAAATTAATTTTTCTGTTCGGTCGTCACCTCTCAGCAGACAATGGCAAACCTCAGAGAGTAAATAATGCCATGAGGACATACACATTAGCCGTTCGGAGTTGGCATAAAACTAGTAGGACCAGTTCTCGATCAATTGTGTACAAACATTTAATAACACGCCCAACAAAATTTGATCATAAAAAATTCGATCAAAGTCCTTTCAAGGGTTGAAATGGCCAATTTATTTTATATATTTTTTTTTTTAATTAAAAAATATGTGGGGGTATGGGGATGTTTGTGTACAAACGGCGTAGGTCAACTCATAAATTTGTTGGAACTAGTGAATATCCATAGCTTCCAAATCATTTTAAAAGATGTAGCGGCTCCAAAACGTTAAAGGTTGATAGGTATAACTTATCAGCTATAACCGCTATATAAGTTTTGGTATAAATTTATTAAGAAAAAATAACCATTTTAAAATGGCCACACATAAAATGAGAAAATTTCAAAATATTGAAGAAAAATATAAGTTGTCTTTTAAGTCTTTTGCCTAACAATGGAAAAACAGTGGTTAATCAGTGAAAATGCTTTTTTTACATTTCAATGTATTCTCCAAGAGGATCAATACACTTTTTCATTCTTTTGAACGAATTTTCAAAAGAGTTTTTCCACTCTGATGTTGGAATCTCCGAAATCATGTTTTTGAACAGAACGAAGCGTAGAAAAACGCTCTCCACGCATTTTTTTCTTAATGTGAAGGAACGAGAAGAAGTTCGTTCTCCCACAATTGGGCTTGAAGTCAAAAAAATATGAATTTTAGAAAATATAACTTATTTCAAGAGACACAGACTTGATGTCTTTCTTTTCGTACCTTAAATCAGGAATTTAATGCCCAGGATCAACAGAGAACTTTTTCAATGCTTGTCCTAAAAGAAGTGATTCTTGAGAAATGGAGGACTATATTATTTGTTAAGGGAAGCTGAACGATGCAGGGAGGGAGGATGTCAATACAAGAACTGTTGATCAGTTTCTTCGTTGCACAAGTTTGGGCTGTAGGACAGATCAAGAATGATAGAAACAAGATTACGCGTTCCGCAAATGAGAGAGAGAGAGAGAGAGAGCGCATGACGTACTACAGCACTATTGTCAGACTTTGGAATAATTTTACTTTGGAGCCCATGCCTAAATATTTTTTTCTTATTTTTATAATATGTATAAAGGCCTCCTAAACCTGTTGGTGCAATAAAATTTTGTCGGTCTCGAGTGGTTTACAAGATTTTCGTATACGAAAATATCCATACTTTTATACAGAAGAGTAGTTATTTTTACTTTACTTTTCCTCAAGAATTTGTTTTCAATTTCGTCAAATTGCTTAAGCGATCGCACATTTGCATTCATTTTTCTTAAGCAGAAGTGCTGCGTGACGTCATGCACTGAATTGAGAAAGAAAGCATTAAATTACGGGACTGCGGGACGCGTAATCTGGATTCTATCATTCTTGGGGCGGATGACACATCAATTCCCCGTTATGAGAGCTGATGTGTGGAAAGTCGCATTGTCGTGATGGAGGATGATTTACCTTCGGTGATTGGTTTTTCTCAATTCGTGCAAACAAATGGTTGTGTATCATTTAGCATTAACAGTTCTTCGTTGCTCAAGCGGTAAAGTTGTGACATGACCGATTTTTCTGAAAAAACTGGCAACTTGATGGCAACTTATGCGAATCTCTGTCCGCGGATAACTTTTGTCGAGTTTTGCTCAGTTTGAAAGTGCCAAACAGTGGATTGCTGCATTGTTTTGAACTCATAATGTGTTGCTGTCGTAGACGTATTTCCAGGCACTCCTGATGTATTTTTTTACAGTATTTCCTTGCTCCATTCGACACGAGTCTTTTCTTGAGCAACCGTCTAGTTATGGGGTATTCAACGGGAATTAAGCTTCCTGACGCCTAAAAGCTCATGTAAAATCAAATGTATGCTAGTCTCACTTATCCACAAGGATGACTCCATCTCATGATATATAACATGCCAGTCTGCTTCCCACAGTTTACGCACAGCATCGATTGTTTCTGCTAACACAAACGTTCTTGGATGGCCTTCGTGAAATTTGTCTTAGAGAGAATGACGCCCACTCTCAAAGTCATTGAGTTAGAGTTTTACAGGCGCTGAGTGTGGTGCTGTTTCACCAAAAGTCGAACTTAATTAATCGATGCATTCGTTTCTTGTCAACCCTCTTCGAAATTTGCAAAAATCATCATCCGAAAATGTTCACGTCTTAATTCTATTTTTTTGCTAAAATACAATTTTTCAAGCACTGTAAACAACACAATAAGCGCGCCCACACACACCAAAACGTTGTCAGTACGGTTATGCTAGAAAATGCCAAATTTTTGAATGAAACTGTTTAAACTCATCTGGCAGCGCTTAGTGTTGCCGAAGCACAAGACTTAAAAGGCAGCCCTCGTATTATACTTATAAGTTGATTACTTTTTACGAATGTGGTAATTTTTTACATTGGAAAATTTGAAATTAGATCGAAAATGGAGGGAATATGTCATTTGAAACTGAAACGCATTTATCTCCAAAACTCTTTGTTATAAGTTATATGATTCAATAAATAGCACCAATCGAGGTACGTGTCTGGATGAGCTCTTCATACCAACTTTTATCTAACATGATGTCCTTATTTAAAATTGCACAAGTTGTAAACTTCAAATTGCTTGAGGCTTCAAATTTAAATACAGATTCCATGATTAATGGTTACAAAATGATAAATGACCTAATAAGTATATTGAGCGACGACGCTAGGTCACAGTGGTAGCAACAAATTTATATTTTTAATCAAATCAATCCATGTGGAAATAAATAATGAAGTTCGACCTTCAATCGTTTGTTATGCATTCTTTGAGAGCACTTCTCTCTGACCAGTGGCTTTAGCTAAGCTCTTAAAGCCATTCATAGCTTAGCATCATTGAGCTAGTAAGCTTTGATTAAAGAATATATAAAATAAACAGGAACACAAAAAAAAGTAGGCGTCATTTTAGGGGTTATCTTTAACAGTTTTGATAAGCTATGCATCGTTAGTCCACTTGATAAAATTCGGCAGTCGATAAACAATAAACAAAAACAACTTGCAAAAAAACAAACAAAAAAAAAAAAAAAAATAAATAAAAACTCAAAGCTTTCAGTAGCACTTCAGTATACACTTCAAGGATATACGGGATATGAAAACCTGCTCAAGCGTGCCACAGAAACGCTTCTATCATCACATGTGGCAAGACTTTACTTGGAATAACAGCCAGGGGTTATTTCTTGATTGATCTGCTTAGATTTATTGTATAAAAAATGGGAAATCATTGGATGACATAACGAACCTAGATAGATAATGTGCCGTTGAATTGAGTAGGAGACTCCCACAGACGGAAGAGACTGACAATGGATCATTAGGCTTGGTTATATTCAAACCTTTCATACTCTCCATCCTCATTTCCTGCAAAGCATATCAAAATCTTACCTTGAAACTTGCCACTTGACACTCCCATAGGTGACATTCAGCTTTGTGAATGTGTCTATCAATGTCACGATATGCTTGTGGCGTGCGGTAGCTCACTTTCTTAAACAAAAAGCTCAAATATACTCGTACATACATATGTAGGTACATATTTCAATACCTACAATATTCTTATGACTCCTGTCTAGATTGTCTTATTTTTATCTCTTTTCCTCACTGGCTTCAATGGCACAACTATTTATTGGCAGACCACACGCTCGCTGACTTTGCATAGCTAACAACAATGACAGTTGAGAAAATAACGGAGACTAACAATAAACAGTTATGATATTTCCGTTATGCACGCATGGGAATACAGCAGCAGTTCGAAAATGAACTATAAAAATTATAGAAAACATTGATTAGACAATAAATTGACTTATTGACGTGAATAAGTTGCAAGCATGAAATATTTTTTAAGACTACTTTTAAGTTTTTAATTGCAGGGGGAAAAGGAACTAATTGAAATAAGTGGATGTAAAAGGAATAAACATAAGTTTAAAATATTTTAACATGAATACCGATTTAATAATACATTCAATAGCCAAAGGTAATGATATAAATAAGAGTTGCCACACCCACTTTCGGGTTATTCGAGAAACTGGCTTATTATTAATTTTCCGGTTTCAGTTTTCTTAAAGTTAAACATTTCGTGATACTTGAAAAACCGTTTTTTTCGGTCGGGTTATTCGACAAATTCGAATATTTTTACACTTATTCTTCGTTAAATCTTTCTCTTTAAATTTTAAAAGTTTTTCTTCCTAATCAAATTAAAAAGAATTTTTCCTTAAGATGAAAAATACTGTTCATTAAAAATCTTCCTGAACACATGGATTTTGCTGCATTTTAAAAATGATTGATTCTTAAAATATTTGTTAAGTATAAAAGTAGTTTTTAAGTAAAAAAGTAGTCTTCTATAAGCAATAGTAAAAGCTTTTCCCCGAACAATATGCTATGCAAATAAATATATTCAAAAGTCAACCATAAAAAGTGTTTCATGTATTAATTTTTCTTACCTAAGGGCATACTAAAGTTTTTCGGCGATCAAAAATCAAAAAATTTTTAACATTTTTCGAATGTATAACATCTTAAAAATATTCTCAGATAGTTTTCAGTCAATTGAACAAAAAGTTTTGCAGTTTTAAGCACAATTGTCCGGAGAGAAGACGATAAAAAATATATGTACTTGCCTTACTGATACCAGCTGCTACAAACACTCTTCTCTTTAATGTCTTTTATTATTTTAATGCACTCTTTTAAGTGTATATTATTTTTTTCATTCACTATTTATATAAAAATGCATACGCATAGGTATCCACAGGGAGAGCAAAGAGGGTAAAGGCCCCCTGGTCTTCAGAAAAATTAAAAATCTTATTTTATTGTAAAAAAAAATAAAAATAACAGTTATAATAAGAACTTCTCCCCCTGGCATAAAATTCTGGGGACGCAATGTGAAAATTGGCATCAGTTGTGGCAAAACCTGTCATACATTTATAAAAAACGTTGATTCCACGCGTATCATTCTCGCATACAAAAATGTACAGGAAGCCAAGCTCGAGGGAAGAACCCTAAGAAAACATTGCATATGTAAGGGAAGTTGAAATGTTTGACTCAACAATTTATTATGAGGTTATATTATATGGTCCTGGAATAGATGATCTATATAAGCTGGAAAAAATTAATATATACCTAAATAGAGTACTCTTAATGCGTTTTTTTAGAAAAGGCTGTTTAAAACCGGTAGACAGTATTACTCGAAAACTATGCTAAGGATCCTTACCAAATTTATTTCACTTGTTAAGTAAATATGACCGGTACTTTTGATCGTTCGATTTTTATTTTGGAAAATACTCTTCTTTTATAACCTAAAAAAATTACTTTTTTAGTCAAAAATCAGTTTTTACCTGCCATTTTGGTAAAAATCAACATTTAATCAATCAAGAGCTCAAAAAGCTTCAGCAGAACCTTAATCATTTTTTTTTTTAAATAAACAAGCTCTGAAAAATCGTGTCCACCGCATATTTAAGGCACTTTACTAAACTACGGCTTTCTGCTATATGGTTGAATATTTTTTTTCGAAAAATTCAAAATCTTTTCTTCAAAACATGTGTAATTATTATGTAAAAAAAAATTTACCTAAATTAAACAGAAGCTTAAAAAAAAACTTTTAATTCAAGGTTTTTAACTTTAGGAGGCCTTTAAGGGATAAGAATAGAATAGAATAGAATTTTTATTAATCATCATTAATTCCTGGTATAATGATCGGTAAAAATTCAAATTTTTTAGTTCTATTTTTACAAATATATAAAAGCAAAGGAGAAGAACTATGAATGAAATATTGATAACACTGTACAACAATTTGTCTCTTTAAAAAAAAACCCGCTCAATTTCTCAATGGTTTCTCATATCTTTGTGAAAGGAGATTACGTACGAGGGCCGATTGATAATTCCATGAAAATGAAACAAGAAATGATTTTTATGGCAAAAAACGTTTTATTTCTGAATATAGTCTCCTTTTTGCTCGACACACTTCGTCGAACATTTCTTCAATTTTTTTATCCCATCCGAAATTTATGTTTTCGGAAGGTCCTCAACATACGCCTCTGTTTCGGTGATGAGCTCCTCTCTGGTGGTAAATCTTCAGGTTTTAAAACAGAAAATAGTCGCTGGGGCCAAATCTGGAGAATATGCTGCATGATGAAGGAATTCGTACTTTAATTTATGGAACTTTGCCATGGGAGCTGGGCATGTGTGAACGCGCGCATAGTCTTGATGGAAGAGCACTTTTTTCCTCGCCAAATGGGGACGTTTCTCTTTCAAAGCGTCGTTGAATCGGTCCAATTCGACTGCATAATATTCACCACTAGTCGTTCTTCTTCTTTTTTTTTTTTGGTGGAAGGTAATCGATGCAGATTATGCAGCGTTTATCCCAAAATGCTGTCTCTATAACCTTTCTGGCCGATAGGAGCACGTTCGGTCGGTGAAGTCCAATGTTTCGACTGTTGTTTTGCCTCTGGTGTGTAGTCATGGATCTATGTTTCGTCCACGGTTACTAATTGACGGAAAAAATCTTTCTTTGTTCAACATATCTTTGTTCAACATCGCCAAACACGCCTTTCAAGCAGTCACACGATCGTGTTTATGGTCGAGAGTGAGCAAACGCGACACCCATCTTGCGGATAATTTTTTCATATCCAAATGATTTCGCAAAATATTCCACAACCGTCCGTCTGAGATGCACTTTGACTCTGCGATCGGCCAACACGATATCGTGAATGTTAGTCACCATTTCTAGTGTGGTGACCTCATTTGGGCGTTCAGAACATTCGGCGTGCTTGTACGACCGCATCGGAATTCAGTAAATCACTTGTGAATAATTCCAACCGATGGTGCTCAGTCCAAATAGTATTAATTGGTCTTTTCTTGATTTTTGGCTCATGGTTTTTTTGCGCAAAAAATAATGCTTGTTGAACACAGGAACTTCACTTTTTTTCCATTTTCGCCAAAATTCACAAGATCTGCTGTCAATGGTTGCCAAACACAAACTAAGCGTCACAGCGAACTGAAATTTTGACAGTAGTCTATTAACAGATGGTAGTTGACAGGATCAGTGTTGCATTTAAAGTTACTACGCGGAAAATTAAAAAAATCAGTAACTCAAAAATCATTTTTTCTTGGGCACTTCTTGTTTGGTCTCCATAGGACTTTGAATATTTAAGGAGTACCTGCATTTGTAAAATTATTTGATATAGTTAATAAAATTCCATTTCACCGAATTAAGTGTTAAATTAAAGTGAAAAAAGTACAAAAAATGAAAAAATTATAAAATTATATAATATCAGGCCGATTCCAAATATTCGCTCGGAAAAATTTCATGCGGAAAATATTATCTTATTCGCAAAAAGGGGGAGAAAAAATACGGAAGTGCGAATTAATTAAGCTGTTTTGAAAGTTTGACATTCGATATTGTAAAGTGCAACTTGTTTGTCTTAAAAATTTTGTAAAAAAAATATCAAAACATAGCCTTCCACATTTTAGATTTAGAAGCTGACAATGCAGAGGAGCTAGTTCCATACCTCCATACTTTTAACGCTGCCCCTTATGGAAATGAAATTTTAGATGGATAGGACCTCCACTGGTGCTTTTTTGCATTTTATACCCCCAAGTTTAAAAACGGGGTGTATTAATTTTGTCACTCTGTTTTTAACGCCCATAAGGAGGCGTGGTAGGTGTAGAAAAGTATATGTATTCTTAATCACCAGCAAAACCCGAATCGATTTAGACATTTTGATATATATAACATGTACTCAACTACTATTGCATTTCAACTTTGATATATAACATGTACTCTGAGTATGAAATTCAACGAAATCGAGTGAAAGCCACACCTACCTTCCAAAGAAAGTGACAAAACACAATAGCTAATATTTTCTGTTAAAACTGTAACGAAAATGTTTTTGCAGTTAAACATTTTATTGGTTCCTTAAGACTTTTAATATACTTTGGCTTGGCCGTGGGGATATTTTAACTTCAGCCCAGTCGAAGACCATTTCTTACTAGTTTAATTTTGTGTTGCTATTTGATGCACATATCTTCTTTGATCGGTCCACATTTTAAGTATTAAAAAAATTTAAATAAGAAATTAATTTTTTTAAATAATGGCAACAAACCCTTGTCCAACCGGTTATATTTTTTATTGGTGGTCCCAATGAGTTCAGCTCAGCTTCAGCATTTTCACAGAATCAGGCAAGCTCTTTTTTAAAAAAGCCACGCGCAATAGCAGGACTGCCTTCCAATAATGATAATAAAGTTGCAAGTTGCTGCTTATTTAATAACATTTTAATACCTTAATATGAGTAAAATACCTACATTTTTTTCTCTAACTCACTCACAAATTGTTGGCGGAAAAACTCACATGAAATGTCACCGCATTCTCCCTTTTTTAGGACTCGTGATGCCTACTTTTTCACCGTGAAATTTCTCTTGTTTCCGCAAATTTTTTAGAATAGAAGAAATGTGAAAAGGGAGAAATTCCGTAGCGAGGCTCCGTTCAGATAGGAGGAAAGCAAAAAGTGAGAAATCTCACTAGGGAGTTTCTGTTCAGAATTGGGCTGTATATGAAAAAGGATATGAAAAAAATGCCTCTTTTTTTTTGGAAAATTCTTTATATCCTTGAAATTTTTGTTCTAATTTAACCCTCTAATGCATGATGTTTACGTGCGAAGCGCGCTCACTTTTACAAATTCAACTGAAAATAATTACAAAATGCACTAAACTAGAAAAAATTTCCGTTACAAAAAATACTACCTGATGTAAATAGAACCGATATATAATCTATGAATTGATTTCTGAATTAAAAAAAAAGGTTTTCAGTTCTAGATTTGAATAAAAACGTAAGTGTGCCTAAAGGCATTGTTATGCAAAAGAGGGTTAAGACAAAAAATTCTTAAGACAAATCCTTTAAAATTTCAAAAGGATTTTCAATTGCAAAATTTCACTAGTTTTAACATTTTTTAAAGTGATTTAAACATTATAACATTATATACAAAAAATAAATAAAAAAATAAATATTTTAGCTCGAAATTTATTTTCATTACAAAGCATGGCTGAGTTTTCAAACTGTAAAAGAAAACTTATTGGATAATCATGGGGCACAACACCACAAAACCTTACTAGAGGAAATGATTTCTGCTTTTAAAGAATTATAATTGGTGTTTTTTTTTGGGGAGAAAAAATGTGATATATCTTTTGATTAAAAAATACCCCGAATTCTTCCATAAAACAAAAATGTTTCAATTATTCGTCGATATTTATTTTATTTTTTTCAAAGTAATCTCCATTGCAAGCAATACAAATATTCCAACGCTTCCTTCAATCTTGAAAATAATTTTCATAGGCTGATTTTGGAAACGGCCTTCAGCTCCTTCTACGAATCCTCCTTTCGTAAACACAATCGTCTGAAACACTTTCCGCGAAATGGAAATTTGAGTCGTGGGAATAGAAAAAGGTCAAAAAGTCGCGTACTCATGAAATGTGTGTGCTTTTGCATTGTCGTGGTAAAGAAACCACAAGTTGTTTATCCACGACTGCTCACATGATATTTTGTTAGAAACAAAAAATTTCAGACAAACTTTTTGCTCAACTAAATTTCGACATTTCGAAATTCGCAGAACACACCAAACACTGACATGTTTACACATCTACCACGTACAAATTGCCGAAAAATTGCACTCAAACAGACATTTGAGTAACAGAAAAAAAAGGTTTTGACAATATATCAAGCGTGGTTTGTTTGAATGGGAAATTCCGGGTGTTTTTTGATCATTTTGAAGGCACAATTTTTCATTATTACCTTAATGTGTTAGTTAGAATTCCACAGGCCTGTATTGTACGTAGAAAAAAAATAAGGGTACATTTTCCTTTGCATCATTCATTTTTATTTTGCTTAAGGACATTCAAAAATTAATAAAATCTAAAATTGAAGCATAATCGCGATTAACGTTGTAAACGACAAAATTGTAATTTTTGACTAGAGATAAAAAACCTTTTAAACATTGTAAGCGTTTATTTTTGGTTTTTTTTGTTAAACCCTCTGATTTAATAAAACTTTACCATACATAAAATATAAAAAAAAATAATTATAAGATGTAAGTACATCTAAATTTACCGTTTAAGAGTTTTTACAGTGGAATAACGTTTTATATCCAAAAATGGATGATGAAACGTTTTTTTACTAAACATAACATATGAACGACTGCACTTACAGCTAAATGCACTTACATCGTTCTTCCAAATTACATTCACAGGAGCATTTTTATTTTCTATGGTCTCTCCATTTCTCGAAATATGAGACTGGACACTATCTCTTAGTCTTTTATAGTTAAAATTTTTCCAATTTTCGAAATTTATGTACAACATAAACAAATTAGGAAGGTAAAGTCTAATGCGATTGGAGAGGATGGGATTTCGATAAGATTTGTCAAACTTATCCTACCCCACTTAGTTGGCTCTCTTACACACATCGTAAATCATTGCTTCTCAACGTCCACTTTTCCTCAGCTTTGGAAAATTGCCAAAGTACTGCCTATCGCAAAAAAATCCTCTGCATATGAACCAAATGATTTTAGGCCTATTAGTATTTTGTCATCCCTATCGAAGGTATGTGAAGCTATAATGGCTGACTCTTATCACCACTGCAATCTGGCTTTCGTCGTGGGCACAGCTGCTCAACCGCTACTTTAACCGTTGTGTCGATCGTAGAGCCCACGGGTACATTTGCAACTTTAATTTTCCTGTATCTTCCAAACGGTTAGTCCGATTGACCTGAAATTTCATGATATCCTCAACCATACACTTTTGCATCATGTGGAAAAGTTTCATCAAGATTGGAGCAGCAGTTCAGTCGATACAGCCCAAATTGAAGTTAGTGGAATGGCGTCGACTGCTGATGTACCCGGGTACTTGTATGAAAATTCATATAGAAATAAATGGCAAAGTTCACTTTATATTGCTATATCTTCCAAGCGGCTGGTCCAATCTTGATGAAACTTCGTATCATAGCTTGGAAATATGTAATTGATATTGGTGTGAAATTTCAGGTGAATTGGACCAACCGTTTGGAAAATATAACCCAGTTACTAGAAAATGACCTAGCGTCAACAGCTGATGTACCCAGGTACTTCTATGAAAATTCATACAAATATATAGAAATAAATGGAAATATTTAGTTTATTTTATGGAAATTTGTTTATTTATTTATAGAAAATCATTATAATGAAAGTAAAAAATATATTTTATGAATTTTAGCAGCATCTGAGGCATTGTGGATGATCCTTCGAGTGCTCTGCGCACACAGGCTTATTACAAATTGCACATACTTTTCTCGTTTGGCGTTTTGCAATGCAAATATAGCAGTTTCCTTTTCTTTTTATGCGGCCAGAACTGTCACGTTCCTCTTCCTCTTGTGCACCAACATTCATCTTCAAGGGCATACCATATATGGTCGTCTGAATCCCTCTCGTCCTCTAGGTGATACACAATTTCCTGGACTTGTTCAGCGTCAGATGATTCACCACCAATGTCATCAATATTTCCTTCTAAGTCTTCTTGATCTACCGCTTGTTCGTGGTCACTCTCTTCAGAGTCAGAAGCCTCAACAAATGTGCGTATATAGTCACGCTGCTCCTCATACGGTAGTGCATTCAATCGACGCGGAGCTAGCCACTCACCACCTGCCATTTTATTTTCACTTTTTATATATTTGCCGCACAAAATAAATTTTTAGGTCTTTACACTTCAAAAATCGCACATAAACTGACTTATGCATACAAAACTACTCAAAACGAAACCTGCGCAAAAAATTATGTTTCTGCCTGCAAAACTGGTTGTGCAAGGGTAGGTAGGCAAGATATTCCCAAATACCCTTTTGTTCCTGTTAGTAGACGTGTTTTCCTACACATTCCAAAAAAAAAATGTTTACATTGAACAAATATTTTATGAGTTATAATTATTCTGCGCAGGTACTAAAAATAGCACTATGAGCAAGAGGGGTTGATTTTCAGTTCAAATATAACGGAATTTTGCGAATGAAAATTCAATGTTAATTATTTTTCTTGGTAAAAAGAGATCAAATTACAAGGATTAAAAAAGAATTTGGAAATTGTTAAATTTTTATGGATTTTGGCAATTCCCATTTTTGGTAAAAATGGATTATTTAGGTACCAAATTTTTTTTTTCCCAAATTATGATAAAAGTTTTGTTAACTAGACAATATTTCCAATAAATAAAAAAAAAAAAAACCAGAAAATTACAAGAATCCAGGTAGTAGTTAATATTTGTATATCAAAAGCAACTATCTGCCATACAAAACGTATGAAGTACCCGGGTACATCTACTGTCGATGTGGATAAAACCCAACAGCTGTTGACACAACGGTTAAAAGTTCTGGATGATGTTCGATCACCGTATGATGAGGGCTTAATTACATTACTTTGCATGCTTGATTTCTCCAAAGCATTTGATTCCGTAAATCACACCTTGCTTTGCCAAAAACTTAGATGCAGGTATGGTTTCTGTAATAATGCCGTAGATCTTTTAAGATGCTATTTGTCGAATAGAACTCAAAGAGTTACTGTTGGCAATAGATGCTCTCGATTCAAGTCAGTATGCAGTGGTGTGCCTCAGGGCTCAGTTCTTGGCCCACTGCTTTTTTTCCATATTCATCAACGATATTTTTTCCATCTGTAAGCATGCTTCTATGCATGCCTATGCAGATGATGTTCAATTACACCTCTCTCGTAGGACTGGTCTCTTGGAAGACCTCAGCTGCAGGTTAAATGAAGATCTATATAACATAAATCAATGGGCCATAATAAATGGTCTGAAACTAAATGCACTCAAATCGCACGTGTTACCAATTAGCAGAAACAAAATATTCTTTGATGACATTCCGGACCTGTTTATAGGTGACAATAAACTGAAACTTGTGAACAAAATTAAAAGCCTTGGTTATTACATTAACTCATCTCTTACATGCACTGATCATATAAATAGTGTAGTGCGTAACATCTACTTTACTCTACGCAATCTCAAAATGACAGCAGAATTCACTCCCATTGAAACTAGGCGTAAGCTTGTGCAACAACTTATCGTTCCTGTGATAACATATTCTGAGCTCATTTACAGTAGACTAGACTCACGATCCGAACACAAACTGCAAGTTGCATTTAACCATGCCACACGATATGTCTATAACATACACAGATTTGATCACATATCACAGTTTAAGAAAAGTATTCTTGGGTGTGACATCATCAGCTATCTTAATGTCCGAAATTGTATTTTCTTACATAAACTTATCTACTCCAAGACTCCTTTGTATCTCTATGAGAAACTACAATTTTGCCGGTCGACTAGAAGTAATACAATTATAATACCCAACTGGAAATATCTGAACTCTACCAGACTTTTTTTCATTAATGCCATTAGATTATGGAATGGTTTACCATGCAATATTAGATCTATGAATGGCAAGAGTGGCTTTAGGCAGGCCGTACTTAATCATTTTACTTAAATATTAATACTTATAAAAATATACAACCAGATCTCTCTTTTTCACTTCTTCTTTTCACCTCTTTTTTATGTTTTAATTTTTTGTTTTCTCTATCTTTTTTAGTAATACACAATTATTTTAATCCATCTTAATTTTTTTTTAATGTTCGAATAATTCTATTACACAGTGCAACACGAAAAAAAATAACCATATACGGACACCACTACGTGATAAAAGACTAAAAAAAAAACCCGTGTCTCCCAATTTTTCCCAAAGTCATGCACTTTTTTGTTTATGGGCCGCCAAAGATTTGGGGCCTCGGTATCATTTTCGCAAAAGAGTGATCATTTTCTCGGGCTCATATCTTACAAACCGTTCAGAATTTCGATTTACTCTCTGAGGCAAAGTTGTAGCTCTTGTCATAAAGAAAAAAATTGCGAACATATAAAATCAAAAAAACTTCACCTTCCAGATCGAAATCTCAAAAAACTTAAAAAAATTCGATTTTTTTTACCTTCTTTCCCGTGTTCAGGTCCATAGGTAGCAAACCGTTCAAAATTCAAGGAAACAATCAACTACAAAAATTTACCTAAGATCTCAATAAACAAATTTCTAGAACATATTTGTTCTTTATGACAAGAGCTACAACTTTGCCTCAGAGAGTAAATCGAAATTCTGAACGGTTTGCAAGATATGAGCCCGAGAAAATGATCACTTTTTTGCGAAAATGATACCGAGGCCTCAAATCTTTGGCGGCCCATAAACAAAAAAGTGCATGACTTTGGGAAAAATTGGGAGACACGGGTCTTTTTTTTAGTCTTTTATCACGTAGTGGTGTCCGTATATGGTTATTTTGCCATGACTTAAAAAATTACACACAGTGTTATCGATGCAATATAATGTAATCTAAAATTCTAACTATATTTTATAATTAAAAAAAACTAAAGCTACTCAATACTATAAGTTACTACCTTTGTATAGCAAAAGAACTTGTTCTTATTATACTAATATGTTCATTAAATAAATATCATAAATGTAACGTTTTGAGCTTCGATATCACTTGCGCATCAAGTTCGATGGTTCGCTTTTATTCATTTTACAAGCACGTGCAACGTTATTCCACTGAGTGACATTTAAAAATGCGTTAAAAATGCCCCAACCTGCATTTGTTTTACTCACTTGTGTTTTTATATAGTTTAAGAGAGAAATTCTAACTGGTATCCGCGAATAAAACACTTTTAAAAAAAATGTCGTTTACAACGTTATTCGCGATTATGCTTCAATTAGAGAAGTCAAAGTGTCAATATAAGCTTTAAACTTCTTTCAAGTTTTAAGAAATAAAATACAATAAGTAGGAAAATCGCTCTTTAGCTCTTTAGAATTTGTGGATTAAGCGTACAAAGTTCAAATCCAGGTCATGCCATAATAATGCGGACTTACCTTCAAAATGTCTAAGCTTTACGCTTTCATCATTTAGACTAAAGTCGATAATGAATAAAGATGTAAAGTTTTTCCATCGCGATTTAAGCTGTACTTCATAACCTTCTGCACTGAACCAAATATTGTTCTTAAAATCAAAGAATCTCGTTCATAAGGCGAAATTCATTGATTTTTAAGAACTATTCATTGCCCCAAAGAACGAATTCTTTGGTTCAATGAATCGTTGTTCTTAATTTTAAGGAACAGTTCATTGTTCGTGTTCATTAAAATTTTGTTCCAATTCTTGTATTGTAATATCTAAAAAACCATAAGAGAATTTTATCTCAATAAGAAACTGATTTTTTAAAATATATCTTGATATTGTTTTAAAATTTCTAAGGACAGACTAACTTATTCTAACAGTTGTATGTGTCATTAATTAATCATTTTTAATCATAACATATCAAAGAAATAACGTAAGAACAAAGATTCATTGAACTAAGGAACTCGTACTTTGGACCAATTTTAATGTATAATACATTGGGACAAAGAACTTTTTCTATGTTATTAAGTACGTTTTTGGTCCTGTGTGCTGTTTGTGTGCCATTACTTTGGCTGACTTTCTATATTTTTGGAAATATAGTTAAGAAACACAATAAATGTAATAGATACATCAACATATATACTTAAATTGACTGATGTAGAAGCATTATACTTGCCTCAGATTGAAATTTCACATATTTCTACAGTTTTCTGGCAATTTCAGATTATCCTTTACATCAACAAGTTTACTCTTATCGCTCTTTACAACAAGTTTAAAATTTAACGTTTGATGTTATTTGGCGAATTCAGTTTGCAACTGCAGCTTTACTTACCACTACTTTGTCGTTATCGATCGATGCTGTACTCGTATCGCATGTTGTTGTTGGTTTTAAAATTTGAACTTGTACGGAATTGTGGGCGCTACCCACTTAAAATCAAATGTTTTTTTACAAAGTCGCATGGAATCCAATTTCTTTATTTGTCAAGCGTTTATAGTCTGATAAAACCTGAATTTAAATTTATCATTCATAAGTAACAGGGGTATTCACAATCTATAGTTCTTTGTGTGCTCTTTTGCAAAAGAGAAAAAGTCATAAGCAGTTCATAAAAATTGTTTTCATTTTAATGATTGATGTAAAATACAACAGTTAGTATTTGTGGACTAATTTTTTCAGGCAATGTTACGTGTATAGATTTCTGTGACGATTATGTAAGTGATAGTGGTTGAAAATATATATTTTAATGTTAATATTTTTCTAAATAAAAGAATTATTTTAAAAAATTGGGCCATAATTGCTATATTGCAAGAAGAAAAATATTGATCTTCAAGCAATTATTATTTTCAACAGGAACTTTACTTTCTCTGTGATAAGCATTTTGTGTCAATAAACAATAATAGCGTAATTCGGATTTCAATGTTTTGAGAAATCTTATGTTGGTTCAAAGTTTCTAATAACTACATAGGTTTTATGAAAACTTAATATTGAATATGACCTTTCATTATTTATATTGAAGAAAAAATTTTAGCGTTAGGTCAAGTATGTTGATAATAGGACAACATGAAGACAAAGAAGGCAACAACCAATAACAACAACAACGGCTGTGTATAGAGCAAATCACACAGCTTTACTATACAGACTGTTGTGTATATATACTATACAGACAGGTGAGGAGTACCATCCAGATTGCTTGGTACCCACTGCATGGCTGCTGATAGGGTTGGCGAAATGTTCATTTGCGAAGGCCGCATGGACAGCCAAAAATACATTAATGTGCTAGAAAATGCACTTTTTCCATCATTAACCCACATTTTTGGCGACACTAACTTAGATGGAGTCAAATTTCAACAGGATAATGCTCCTTGTCACAAATCAACGGCTACGATGCACTGGCCAGCGCAGTCACCAGATTTAAACCCTATCGAGCACTTGTGGGCTCTACTAAAGCGTAACGTAAAACGACACAATATTACATAAAAAGCAACCTTGAAAAAAGCTTAGATCCACGAATGGAGCACCATAACAACAGTCGAATGTAGAAAGCTTGTACGCAGTATGCCACAACGGATTGCTGCTGTCATTAAGTCGAAGGGTGGACCAACTAAATATCAATATTTTTTTATCTTTTTTGATGTATTTTTACTAATTTATAAATAAAAAACTATTACTTTACTTTTAAAGACGGAGCATTCAGTAAATTAGGGGGTGCCTTATTCTTTTGGCCAAGGCTGTAGTTGTGAAAAAATTTTGAACGTTGCTCATAACTTTTGACGTGACGAAGTTACGTTATACTGCTCTAGTTTCCAAAAAAGTTGAAAAATGAATTTTTTAAAAATTCATCTGCGTTTCATTGAATTGTTACTCGCTGGGTATAAGAGCTATGATTAAAAAAATAGTATGACCGTAAAGGTTAATTCTTTGGCTATATTAAAAAAACAAAAAAAAAATTTAATACGGCATAGGGACGTAGTGGGAGCTGCGTAAGCAACGCAACTGAAAATTTGTTACATGGAATTATTACTCGCTGAGTATTAGTGCCAGGATTAAAAAAACGATACGCCAATAAAGGCCTACTGGAAGCCCTCACAACAAAATTAGACAAAAATTTTCTGACATCATGGGGACGCTGAGAGAGCCGCTCAAAGATCGATAACGCATCATTCATGCAGCGGCGTTGCATTATATTTTTACTCAATGAGTATATAACCTACGATAAAAGTTTAAAAAGGAAAATAAAGGTTTTATACATGGCTTTACGACAAAAATAAAAAAAAAATTCCGCCGTTGTCAGGTCGTGAATATAGCAGCTTATGTAACAGAAATGTAATATCGTTGCATGGAATTATTACTCACTCAGGAGGAGTGCTACAGTAAATTTTGTTTTACGACAGCAGGGATGTGTTATTACGCTTCACAACTAAATTCCAAAAAAAATGTTGTTATCATGATTTTAGGGATGCAATCACATAATGCAGTAAAAATGCTACAGCCATGAAAAAACGTTGCATGGATTTTTAACTCTGTGACTACTGGTGAAACGGTAAATTGTAAGGAACGAAAACAAAGGTGAAGTCTTCGGTTATTTTACAAAAATAAAAAAACAATTTGACGGCGTGTCAAAAACCCACAGGGAACCACCTAATGTGACGCATATGCATCACTTTTGCTGGATTAATTGAAATTAGAGCACAACCAATGGGGTAGCAAAAAAAAAGCTAAACGAAAAGCACCAACTCCAAATCCAACAACAACTCCAACACCAATACCAACACCAACACCAACACCAGCACCAACACCAAAACCAACACCAACACCAACACCAATACCAACACCAACACCAACACCAACACCAACACCAACACCAACACCAACACCAATACCAACACCAACACCAACACCAACACCAACACCAACACCAACACCAACACCAACACCATTACCAACACCAACACCAACACCAACACCAACACCAACACCAACACCAACACTAACATCAAAACCAACACCAACACCAACACCAACACCAACACCAACACCAACACCAACATTAACACCAACACCAACACCAACACCAACACTAACACCAACACCAACACCAACATCAACACCAACACCAACACTAACATCAAAACCAACACCAACACCAACACCAACACCAACACCAACACCAACACCAACACCAACACCAACACCAACATCAACACCAACACCAACACCAACACCAACACCAACACCAACACCAACACCAACACCAACATCAACATCAACATCAATATCAACATCAACACAAACATCAACATCAACATCAACATCAACATCAACATCAACATCAACATCAACATCAACATCAACATCAACATCAACATCAACATCAACATCAACATCAACATCAACATCAACATCAACATCAACATCAACATCAACATCAACATCAACATCAACATCAACATCAACATCAACATCAACATCAACATCAACATCAACATCAACATCAACATCAACATCAACATCAACATCAACATCAACATCAACATCAACATCAACATCAACATCAACATCAACATCAACATCAACATCAACATCAACATCAACATCAACATCAACATCAACATCAACATCAACATCAACATCAACATCAACATCAACATCAACATCAACATTAACAACAACAGCAAGAAACTTCGTCACGTCAAAACCTACGGGTGTGTCCAGGGCACAGCCAACTCTTTTTATTTAAAAATAATTGATTTTTCTTTGTTGCTTTGTTTTTTTTTTTTTTTATGGATATATGTGTTATATGTGATGTTTATCAGGAAAGGACCTTATCTTACAAGACCAAAGTTTTTATGAAAGTTAAAAATAGACGTTTGGGTAAATTTGATCGGTTTTCAGGTTAATAATAACACTAAACAAAAAAATCAATTTTTTTCCAAAATATCAACGTTCATTGTCTATTCTAGTAGAGGGGACAAAAAACAATACACGTGTATCATGTATGTTTTGAAAGTTTAGTAATTAAAGAAGACATTTTATCATCAATTCTGAATAAGTACGAAATCAACCCTTTAACACATTTTAAGTTTTGACTTAGTTCTGGCATTTAAGATGAATTTTCAACTTTGGTCTATTCAGAGACTTATAATTTTAAATCATAAATTTTATGATAAATTTTTTTGTGGAACATTTTAACCCATTATATCCTTGTTTTATGGGTCCTTTTTGCCTTTTATCACAAAAAGGTCAAAAAAGGCCCATGTATTGAGAAGTAAGGGGGTTAAAATGTTCCACAAATATATTGCTCGTAGTATTTTATATAAATCTTCAGAACACATCTCATATGCAAAATGTAAGAATAACATGATTTCTTATGCCTATTCATTATAGAAATGTTCAAAAAGGGGAAAACTAAATCCTCCCTAAAATAAGACTCATACGTAAACTTTCAAAACGCCGATACACGTGTTTTTTTTTTTTGTTCTCTCTTTTAGAATCCGTTGTTAGAACCTTGTTATTTTTATTTCGTGTTGAACAGTGTAATAATAAACTGACCATTTCAGCCCTTGAAAGAACTTTAACCGAACTTTTTATGATTAAATTGTGTAAGTGGCGGCCGTGGCGCAGAGGGTAGAGTGCGCGACCCATACGCCAGAGAACCCTGGTTCAATTTCCATCTGACACAGAAAGTTTTTTCAGTTGAATTAATTTTTCTGCTCGGCCATCACCTCTCTGCAGACAATGGAAAACCTCAGAGAGTAAGTAATACCATGTAAAGCTTGATAACATGCACATTAGCCGTTTGGTTTTCAGGTTAAGGTTGGTAATACTGGTTTTAAGTCGATTATTAAATGAGAAATACAAAATTGGGGGACGGACGATGCACTTTCGCAAACTTTGTTAGATTAAAATAAAAAAATAATAGTGTTGAGCTTTCAATTACAAAAAATTATTGATTTGATTACATTTATGGCTAGCAAATAACGTAAACATTTATTTTTCTAAAATTGCTCTTATTAGGTAACGTTTAAAAAAACATCGAAAATAAAAGTTATGAGCAATTGAAAAATTTGTTCTTGTCTATAACTATGAAAAGGCAACGTAAAAAATACAACATGAAAATAAATTTTATCAAGCGTTTAAAATATTATTATATTAAAATATTTTAAAAATATCACCAACTTCTTAGACCACAAAAATAAATAATAATTTAGTAATTTTCGATCTCTGCTTAAATCACTTCAATTCAAAATATTTTAAATTTCTTCATTTTAAAACACGGTTTTCGACTAAACTACCAAAGTTATTTCAAATCTAACCAAATTTTTGAGTTCAGCGGCCAAAATCCTTTATAATACGAAGTTTCATCAAAATCGGTCCATTACTATATTTTTGCTGATTTACCATATGGGGTCGCATCACTATGAGACTGCTCTATTTAAAGAGAAAGAACGGTAATAAGATTGCAATTTTTAGAAAAGTCATTTTCTGATATATATTCTAAACAAAGATCTCATAATTTTGACCAATTTTGGACCTATTTTATGCTGAGATTTTAGTTCCTGCGCTGAAAAGAACATAGGACAAAAGGACATTGCAAAATGATGCAATTAAGCATTGAAAAATCCGTTTTATGTGGGAACAATTTAACCGCATCAAAATTTAAATTATTCAGAAAATTTACCATGTTATCCTTTAGTTTCTTTTTTATATAATCGTTTTATCTTAAATGAGCCATAATTTGCTGTAAAAGACTAGGAAAAACTTTATTTTACTCACACATAGGCACTGACTCTTAACTAAAGCTAAAATGAGGTTAAGAAAAAAACAAAAAAAAAAAAAAAATAGAAGGATCCAATACAGAACATTGACTTGTGTAGCATTTGAAAGTTGGCTTCTGACATTCTGCTGGTAGCGTTGCGCAACCAGAAAGGTCAAGTATTTAAAGGATTTCAAATTCTCACAACGCCAACGTTGGCGTGGCAGGCGGAGAAACTGACATCAATGCTGTGAATAACGAAATTTTGCAAACATTGCAAAGTATGCAGCAAGAAGGCACACAACAAAAGCAAATGAGATAAAATGAAATTTTTGAAAAAAAAAAGAAAAAACAAAAGAATATGGAAGAGAAGAAGTTAAGACACTCAGCCGATTGCTGCCGACTGGGTTTAAAATTATTCTTAATATTTTTATATCTGTTGCTGGTGTTATTGTAGGAGTAGCTGTTGCTGCTGTTGTTTTTGGTGATGTTGTTGTTGTTTTTATTGAAAATTTTATGCTCTGTGCAACTGTGCCTCTGAAATAAGCGTTAAAATTGTGCTGCATGGAAATTGTTAATTTTATTAACGAATTTTTTTTCATAGATATAACATAAGTTCAAGGTATGAACAACATGTAGATGAAAGGAATTATCCTTTAGCTTCTTATATTTGCCAAGTCATTATTTTTTTGTTTTAGCTACCGGCAAGTTTTGCGCTTATATACAAACCAGGAACACAGAGCTTTTCCCACACACACACACACACACACACACACACACATATACACACATACAAACACTCGTTTGTAGTGCAGAATTGGTCAGAGAAAAGGATTAACCGCATGTTTAAAAATAATAAGCACTAAAAGTGCTACACCAGCCCGTGAACGAACGAGTGCGCATTGTTTGCACTCAAACAACAACCGGAAGCATGTTGAAGTAACCGATTTGCCACAAGCGGTTAGATTTGTATTTTGTTTTTTTTTTTTTCTTTGTTTGCTACCCAAACAGGAAGAGCTTGAAAATGCTTTTTATGTCGGTATTGCGTGTATTTCATTCAATTTAATTTTGTAATTAATTTCAAGTGCTGACTAATTCAATTAAACCTTTGATGAACATTCTTGTTTATCAGTGATTTCCGTTAAGAGAACAATAAAAATCTAGCAAATAAATTAATTAATTTGGTTGAAGTCTTAGATAATGCTAAATTAGCTCAAACTTTTGAGAAGTTCACAGCTTCAGCAGCAGATCTCTTATTATGACATCAACATTCAATGCTTGAGGGCATTAATTCGCACTTGGAGCACAAGAAAAAGTTTAAAATTTTTTCGATTTTCGATTTGCCATCTTAAACCTGTGTGTAGACCAGATATGGGTAAGTCCTACCGTTCGGACGTTACATTCGGATACACTTTTTTATATACTTCGCCAATTTTATAAACAGTTTTCCAATTAAAATGAATTTGGTTAAATAGCTTCCTATAAATAGAATTTATAATAATTATAACATCAAGCATCTTACCGCATTTTACCCGAAATTTTTAATTTTTGTCGTGCGTTCGGACGTTACAAAAAAAGGAAGTTCTTGTGAGACTAACGCTAAAGCAAAGATTAATTCTGCGAAATGGTCGGTCGCACCTCAGAAGTCTAAGAGAACTGCATAATTAAATAACTGCAAATTAAATAAGGTTTAAAGAAAATCCTATATCATTTAAAAAATAATTTTTTTTAAGTCACAGTTAGCTTTTTTATTTGTTCGGACGTTACGTGTCGGACGTTACACATTTTTCCCTCTAATTGAAAATTCACATGAATGTTTTTAAAAATTTAGAAATACATCTACATTTAAAAATTAAATTCTTTCATGCATTGATATAGAACAGCGCAGGGCACCCCATAGCTCACTGAGCTCTCTGCGAGCATAACTTTTCACATGTACATAAAGCTTACAAGAGAAGAGAATTAATTCAGTCGATCGCAGACGGTGATGTTGTGTAGACCTGTATCGCTTTATGCTGCAAATTATATGTACACTATTAAAAAAAATCAACCTTTTGATTTGTAGATTATGCATACATTTCTTATTTCCTAGAATTTCACATAGTTCATATAAATTAAGGTTTTATATAATTCATACATACATATTGTCTATAAGATTCTTTGCATTGTTCATTCATATTCTTGTATTAATTAGCTTTTGAATAATTAATATTTTATCACTTGATTACTTATTTGATTTCAGTCATTATTATTTACTTACATATTTTTTATTATTAATTTTAATTATTCGTATAAATTAAGATTTTATAATAAAATATTTATTCATATATATTAAGGTTTCATAGAATTCATTCCTATTATCTATTAAGATTCTTAACATTATTCATTCAAACTAATTGTATTAATTAATTTAATAGAAGAAATAATGAACAATACCGATGACTAAAAATAAAAACATAAAATCAAAAATAAAAACTAACAAATCTAGATAATTGTGACAACTGTTTCGCTCAGTGTGCGCTATTCGAGAGAGCTCCAATACTAACAAGACAAAATAAAATGTGACTGTGTTAGAATGCCCAGCCCTGATATAGAAATATTTCCAATTGGCAGTTGTTGCTGCTCTCAGAGTTCTCTTATTTGAGCATAAAAGAGCATAACCTATCATCACAAATATGAGTAAAAAAATTGAAAAAAAAAAACAAATTACTTTATTTGACAATAAATCTGGCATTTTTACTACACTCAAGAGAATATAACCAAAGTAAGCTCTTGTATTCGATTGAAGAGATATTAAGTTTTTTTTTTTTGCAACCAAAACTTTAAGAAATAAGTACATTTATTTTTTTACCTCTGGTTGACCATTTTCTGGACAAGGCCATATCTGCAATGAGTACTAATTAAATTATTTTACTTAAGTCATGAGGCATGACTATTGGTGCAATTGTGTACTTATACCAACTCAAAAAAATACTTTGACTCATTCCCACCAAAGCTAAAAAATACTCATAGTACTTCTATACATATGTGTTTCGACAAATTATTACTCTATTGGTTCTGGGTTAATCATCTTATGTGACTCACTTGTTAATGTGAGAGGAAAATAAGTATGAGTGAGTTGGGTATTATTTTGTGTTTTGTCTTTGCTTATTCTTTTTGCTGATTTGTTAACTTTTTCGTGTGAGAGAATGAATGAGTTGAGTATTATTCTGTATTGTGCCTTATGCTTTTTGCAAAACAATTATAGTTTGTTTCAAAAATATTCAAATAACAAGAAAGCTGAACTAAAAATGATTCTAAGTACTTAAGTCATTCCACTGAACTCATGGTGTTTATTGGTGCTGTGAGTCATTACGGTATGCAAAATAAATACATTGAGTCAATGAGAGAGTTGAGATCTGCACCGGTTAATATCAGCAGATAACTTATTCTTTGTTGCTTTGTGTGCCGTGAGCGAACGAGTATGCGTGGATATGAGTGGAAATTCTTCTTTGACTTAAATCCACTAACTCTCTTTTTTGTGTTAGTCAACCAATGACTCAAAAACAAGAATAATTGCAGGTCTCTGGTGTAGACATGGCATAAGACGTTGATTACAGCACACAGAGCTCCCTTTAGCAATGTCTACACAGAGAGTTTAGTTTAATTTCCAGTGCAAAGTTGAGTTTTGCCACTGAACACAAAATAAACTCTTGAGTTCTTCAGCACAATTGAGCAAGATGAAACTCAACAAAACTCAACTTAATTTATGTGTTTATCAACACTCAATTGATAACAACAATTGTTGTTGTTGTTTTTGTTGTTGTAGTTGTAGTTGTTGTTGGAGTTGGTGTTGGTATTGGTGTTGGTGTTGGTGTTGGTGTTGGTGTTGGTGTTGGTGTTGGTGTTGGTGTTGGTGTTGGTGTTGATGTTGGTGTTGGTGTTGTTGTTGGTGTTGGTGTTGGTGTTGGTGTTGGTGTTGGTGTTAGCGTTGGTGTTGATTTTGGTGTTGGTGTTGGTGTTGGTGTTGGTGTTGGTGTTGGTGTTGCTGTTGGTGTTATTGTTGTTGCTGTTGGTGTTGTTGCTTTTGCTTTTTTTTATTTGCTTCTCCATTGGTTGTACTTTTCCTTGGAGCATTAACTTTACCTTGGCTGCATGCAATTAATCCAGCCCGAAGGCCTTCATATGCCCGAAGGCCTCACCTTCATTTGCGTGACTTAAAATTTACAGTTACAGAGTTAAAATTTCATGCAACGTTTTTCACGGTTGTATCATTTTCACTGCATTATGTGGCTGCTACCCTTAAATCATGACGATAAGAATTTTTTTTGTAATTTAGTTGTGAGGCGTAATAACACATCTATGCTGTCGTAATACAAAATTTACCGCAGCATGTCTCCTGAGTGAGTAATAATTCCATGCAAAGATATGACATTTCTGTTACATAAGTTGCTGTATTCACGACCTAATGACGTCTGAATTTTTCTTTTTATTTTTGTCGTAAGACTAAGTATAAATCCTTTATTTTCTTTTTCCAACATTAATCGTAGCTTATATACTCACCGAGTAAAAATTCAATGCAATACCGCTGCATGGATGTTGCTTTGTCAATCTTTGAACGGCTCTCTCTGTGTCCCCATGACGTCAGAAATTTTTTGTTTAATTTTGTTTTGAGGACCTAAAATAGGTCTTTATTGGTGTATCATATTTTACACGCTAGCACTAATACTCAAAAAAGTAAAAAAAAAAAAATCAAACCTAGAAAGGACTTTGACCTAGCTTCTTATGATCAATTGTGTTGTGCGTGTTATTAAGTTTGAACACAATTGACCGATAACCGGACCTACACCGGTTTAACGCCGACTTCGAACGGCGATGAACGGAATGTTCTTGTTATCAAGAATCTTTACATGGCATTTTGATTACTCTCTGAGGTTTGCCATTGTCTGCAGAGAGGTGGCGGCCGTACAGAAAAATCATTTTTAATTCAAATAATTTTCTGTCGCTGCTGGGGTTCGAACCCGCGTCTCAAGGTTCGTTGACATAGCGGCCACGGACTTTAACCAACTACGCCACGGACGCCACAATTACGAATTCGACGTCTCGTCTCGACTCGTCAGCTATGTTTTTTTCCAATATTTTTATAGATTCCATAACTGCCCCCCTTTTTTGAAAAAATTTCGAACAACTGTCTTCGATCTCCCAATTTCTCTGCCAATTGCTCTCATCACCAGACCATGCTTCAAAAGCACTGTAATTTGATCTTTTTTAAGATCATTTAAACATTTTCCTTTCCCAATTTATCAACTTGTTCACTTAATGCACAAACCAATTGTTTTTTAAATTGTCTTCAACAATAGTTGAAGTTAGACTAAATAATAACCATATGCGTTTGATTATGTGCTCACCCCAAAGAGTAAAAAAATGCCGTCAAGGCAAAATATTTTGTTTTTGTTATTGTTCTTAAAAGTGTGGTTTTTCGTGCTCTTTCTTCGCTTGTTTTTGTTTTTGCTTATTGTCTTCTCAGCTTTGTTATAGTGAAAAATAAAGTTGCATTTAATTATATGCTCACCAGTGTATGACGGTCTCAGTGATGAAAGTGGTAGGAGGCTTGACTATTATTCTTGACATTCTGTGTTGTAATCCATTTGTAAAAATTTGTAAATTTATCTTTAATAAATATGTTAATATGTATGTTTAATAACACAACAATTTGTGTCTTTATTGTTGTTGTTGATGATGCTACGTAAGTTGCTGGCAAGGTTTTTAAAAATTATTTTAATATAAAAAAAAACATTATACCATCAAATCTACACGCAAAAAAAAACACGTTTATCGCCAGTTTGCCGCAAACGAACTTCGTTTGTCGTGTTTGAAATCGTTATTTGCAAACGTTTCAACAGTTGCCATTATAATAGTCAGTTGCGAGAAACGCGTCATTTAGTTGCAGGAAATTAATTTCATTTGTCATAAACGCGAGTGATTTTTAAGTTGCAGCAATTGAAAAATTTGTTTTTCCCAACTGAAAACTCCGTTTGTTTTTCCCTTCGTTGTATAAACACAGGGATTATAGTTCAGAGTTACTCTTTGGACAAATTGTTAATATATAAGCTCTGTTAATATATAGCAATAGAGATGCGATGAGTGCAGTCCATAAAAAGGCGGACGGACATAGGTAGAAAGATAATTAATATAATAAATAATAATTACCGAAATAGCTTTCGGTATATATAAGAGATATTTTTAAGTTGATGACAACTGAATATTCGTTTGCGGCAAATACAACTCGTAAACGAAATGTAGTTGGTGAATTTTTCAGCGATATACGAAAAATTTCTTTGCGTGTATGAAATTGCGTAAAAGCTTTGCTTTTCTCGTGTGTCCAACGACGCAACTGTGCTCTTTTTTTCTACTGTATTATAATTTTGTGTTGCCTTCTTAATAGAGGTCGCCCTTTTCGGTGATACAAATGCAAGTTCTTTAACTAAATTAGCCGCATCCCTTTTGACCGTAATGTCATTTCTGCTGCCAAAGCAAGCTCCGTGGGTTTGTTACTGAGAATACGATTTTTTTGTTTTAATTTTGCGTTTTTTAACTTTTAAAGAGCAGTCCTCAAAGTCTTTAAAATGGGGACCAGCTGCAGAAGGTTTTGCAGAACTCGTTGACAGCATTAAATCAATAACCTTTCTCGGAAATTTGACATCGCCTTTAAGCCATATTTTATTAGTTTCTAAGAACCTTACCAAAATGCTATGACTCTTTGTCCATTTGGTGTTAACTTTAACACAACACCTGCTTACAAATTGTTGTTACTCCCTGGGTATACATTCAACGTCAACCATATTTAATCTTGCTAATATGCTGACAGATATTTTTTTTTTAATACGGTCTTCTTTCTTGCAACTATACCATGCAGCAAAAAATTCTCGCCTTTTCCCTTTGCCTAAAAATAAAAAAAAAAAAATAAAAAATAAATTATAACCCTTTACTTTCTGAAAAAAAGTTTGTGCGCTGAAAAAACGAGAATTTACATTCAACTGATACTTTAGGTTAAAAAGCGGAAGAAGCGATTAAACCAAATTTTAATAGAGATACAAGATGGTACATCTTAAAAAAGTTACTTTGAGCTTAGAATATTAAAAAAATAAAAATCTACATTTTAGCACATTTTTAAATGGATATTTTTATATATTACTCGTAATGATATTAGTTTTATTTTTACCTTCAGCGATTCGCTATTTGAGAAATAGTAATGACACAAATTTATTTAAGGTATAATATACGTGTAAATTTTTCGAAAAAAATTTTTTTTTGTCTAATGTGTTCTTTATAATTTTAAGAATATACACACACATTTTTAAATCGATATTTAAAAAAAAAACAGAAGTTATGTATAACGGTTTTCGTTAACCTATGTCTAAGCTACATACAACAAATAAAAAACTTTAAACACGATTTCCTCGAAACTAGTTATTTTAAAACGGTTTGATAGATAACTCTAAACCAGTGATGGGCAAACTAACACATAGAAATGCATACTTGTGTGTGTGCCCGAGAAAGCGCGGCAGCTCTGCTTCAATTTGCATTGTGAAGGAAAAAGTCTTTGAAAACAATATGGTAACTGAACTGCAGATTCTTATGCTACCCAGCAAACAATTTGTGAGTCCTCATTAGATATGAGTCATTTTTATGCGTGTTTTATGATACTTCACAAAAAGGACTCATAAAACACTTAAAAAAGTATTCATTAAAAAGTAATTTTTATGCGTGTTTTATGATATCGAAAGCTGGGAACTTAAAAAAATAATGACAATCGTGTGTAACGGAAAGAATTTTCTATATATTTTAAAAAATATTCAGCTTGTAATTCCGAAAGCTTCAGTTTTCTTTCTTCACCTGAAAAAGAATTATAATTTGCATAGCAAATGGAGAAGTGTGTTTGGAAATACATATTTGCAGAACGACAAATAATGGCTTCGGAAATAAAACATTGCTCTTCATCATTTATATTTTATATGAAAAAATAATCGAATTCCCATTATTCGTTAAACATTTTTTTTTTTGTGTACCTGAAACAGTTAAATGAAAAAGTTGCGCAGCGAGGTCTTGCCCTCATGAGTGCTGAACGTCAACTGACATGCTTTGTGCTGAGAGAATTTATCTTACTGTGCGGCCGAATGCTATTGTTCGTTCATTGTTCGTACGTTTCACGAAGTTGCTTATAGCGTAGGTGTGATAGCATTGCGTCGACAGCAAAAAGCGGCCTATTCAGACGTGAATAGGAAATTCGAAAATGCCCTTCACTGCTTGAACTAATAGGTGTTCAATTTCAATGGTTTTTCTTGCATTTTGTTCGTTATTTTGTTCTTTAAGCATCCCCCCTAAATTCAAGTATTTATTTTTTTTTGTTTTTTTTTATAAAAACAAAAAAGCGCGCGAAAATGTATCTATTTTTCGAACTTTTTACTTCAACTTCCGCCATAATTACAAAAAAAAAACAAAACGCCGGAGGTCTTGCGTAGGGGGGATGCTTAATATAAGGTCTATGTTTTAAAATGTCATTTGATTTTTTTGTTTCCGATACGGGAAAGGCCATATCCATCGAACCGTTTTGGATGTATTTTTTTAAATGCCATTTTCAGCGCCCTCTATATAAAAGCCAGAACTGTATTTAAAAAAAAAAAAATATTTATATAAAGTATTTTTTATGTACAATAACCTGTATAAATTTAAAAAAATATATAACTATATAAATATATAATCTATAAAAAAATATAAACTTCTTATATCTAAAAACATTTTTTTAAAACAGCTCCTGTTTTTGGTTGTTACACGTATATTATACCTTAAGTTAAAAGTGGTAACTATGATGTAAATCACTGATAAAAATTAGCGTATTAACAAAATTATAGTATTTATTCAAATTTCTTAATTCCTTTTTTGATTTTACTTTCAGCGTTAATTTCTCACGACTGGTGATGTAAGGAAAAAAAAAATTTAATGAGGCAAAAACACGTAGAGTATTGAAATAGTTTTCGAGGCAAAAATTTCATTTTTGAAGGTTTTGATTTTTTTAATTAAGTTCTGCTAGATCATTCAAATTATACACTGTGCATTCTCTGTACCGCCAACAGGGGTATCATATAGATTCAATTTGCACAGTGGTTAAAAAACTAAATTTAATAATTTTTTCCAACTCACATCTTTTTGTCTAAATTTAGTTTATAGATGACTAACAAATATATACGGAGTTGATCGTTATTCTTTTTACCTAACAACGTTTGTGAAATTCACCCACTACACTTTAGTATTTTATTTGAGCAAGTTAGTATTTTATCTGTGTACACTGGTGAGCATATAATTAAACGCAACTATATTTTCCACTGTAACAAAACTTAGAGGACCAAAAACAAAAAAACAAAAACAAGTAAAGAAAGAGCTTGAAAAACCACAATTTTAAGAACAACAACAAGAACACTGTATTTTTCTTTGATTGCCTTAACGGCATTTTTTCACTTTTTGGGATGAGCACATAATTAAACGCAGTCATAGCATATAACGAAAGAAAAGTATTTATTCAAAACAAATTAAAAAAAGTATATAGTTAAAATTAGTAATGGGTAGATCCTCCTCCATTTTGGCTCCATGCTTTTTATAAGAGATTTTAGGGTCGAAGCTTCTAGAGAGCCCCAAGCATGTGTTATTGCATATTTTAGTTCCGTTATATTGTTGTATTGGGAATTATTTTCATAAATTCTATGAACTAGAATGCCCCAAATGTTTTCGATGGGATGCATGTCCGGAGAACATGCTGGCCATTCTAACACATTAATTTTTTCCGAACAAAGTCAAGCTTTAGTCACTTTGCTTGAGTGTATCGATGAGTTATCGTGTTGAAAAACATATTTTTTTGTGCGGTTACTCTTCAAAAAAGGCAGTACATTCATTTTAAGTATGTCTATGTACTCGGCGGAGTTCATGTGGCAACCAGTGAAGGCCAGCTCTAAAGTTCCCTTCAAACAAAAACCGCCCCATACCATCAGAGAACCTCCTCCGAAGTTTCTCTTGGAGAAATATCGTGGTTCTGTGCGTAGATCTCTCCAGTAACAGGTAAACCCATCCGGACCATCCAAATTAAATTTTTTTTCGTCAGAAAAAATAATCTGAAAGTTAATTTCATCACAAAATAAAAAATGAGTTTAAGTTAAAAAAATAAACATACTTTGGTCCAATGAGTTGACATGTTTTTCTTTCCAAACTCAAGACGCGCAGCCTTGTGGTGATCTTGTAGTCTCGGTGCAACCTTTAAGCGTTGTCGTACAATCACACCCGATTGCTTAAGAGCCCTATATATTGTAAAACGGGACACTTCTAAGTCGTAGGAACTTATTATGTCATTCGCACTCAACATCGAATTACTTGCAGTAGCTACAATTTGACGTCTATCCCGACTGGTCAGTTTTGATTTTTTTTCAGTATTTCAATAGATTCCATAATTGTCTCCTTTTTTCAAAAAATTTCGAACAACTGTCTCCGATCTCCCAATTTCTCTGCCAATTGCTCTCATCGACAGACCATTCTTAAACAGCACTGTAATTTTACCTCTTTCAAGGTCATTTAAACATTTTCCTTTCCCCATTTATCAACTTGTTCACTTAATGCAGAAAGAAATCTTTTTTAAACTGTCATCAACAAAAGTTTAAGTTAAGCTAAATAATAACCATATGCGTTTAATTATGTACTCACCCTAAAGAGTAAAAAAATGCCGTTAAGGCAATCAAAGCAAAATACAGTGTTCTTGTTGCTGTTCTTAAAATTGTGGTTTTTCATGCTCTTTCTTCACTTATTTTTGTTTTTTTGTTTTTAGTCCTCTAAGTTTTGTTACAGTGGAAAATATAGTTGCTTTTAATTTTATGCTCACCAGTGTAGAATATAGTTCTGCTCTCAGCTTTTTTCCCAATTTTGAGATTCTAGAGCAGAGGTGTTCACACGCATACTACCACAATTTTCAACTTTTGTGTTTATGTTAGTAGCTCTCTCGTTCTCTGCACTGATAAAAATTGTTGTGCAGGTATTAAGCAAGAATTGTTTTATAATTATCATTGTCATCAACATTATCATAATCAGTATCATTATCACTATCACGATAATTATCATTCTCACTATCATTATCATTATTATTATTATTATTCTGAAAATAACGCATATTCATATGCCTCAAACATTTCGTGTAGTGCAAAACACACGACCAAGAAGCGCGAACTTTTTCGCTTGAAGTTTCAGCGCCAACTGATTAAAAGAACTGCGTGCATTGGATCTTGTACGTGTTTTGATTCTCGAATAAAGCTTTCGAGTCTCACCACGCGTGGTACTATGTGAACATCACTGCTTTAAATGTAGTGGTGCCCATACCCACTTGTAAGAGATAGATCCATAATTTGTCACCAGGCAAGATTTTATATACGTCTTTTCAAGCATCGCGATTGTATATCTAGAGCATTTCTATATATCAACTGACACAAGCCTTGTTTTGAGTGATTGTGAAATTATGTGGAATTCGACGTGAACAAATCTTTTACACAACTATATGTTCATTTCAAATGGTATGTATGCTGTTAAAAGTAATGCCCAGGTCTGCCTCAATCTTGCGGTATGTCAATATACATCATCAATGCATCATCAATTTTTTGTAGCACAACTACAGATTTTGGACGTCCCACAGTGGGGTATTTTATGCCAAAAGTGACGATGAATAGACAGGGGCCACTTATCGAGACAAAAATTGTACTTTGGGGGTTTTTGGGGTCGCTGATCATGAATCTGAAGTCAAAAATTTGAAATTCAAATCGGCTGCTTCAAAATGGCGGCCATGAACAAGCTAACTTCTACAAAAAACGTTTAATGGAAGTAAAATTTTGTATACAGGGGTTTGTGGGGTCGCTGATTACGAATCTGAAGTCAAAAATTTGAAATTTAAAATGCCGGCTTCAAAATGGCGGCCATGAACAAGCTAACTTCTACAAAAAACGTTTAAAGGAGGTAAAATGTTGTATACAGGGTTTTGTAGGGCCGCTGATTAAGAATATGAAGTAAAAAATTTGAAATTCAAAATGGCGGCTTCAAAATTTCGGCCATGAACAAGCTATGTTCTGCAAAAAACGTTTAATGGAGGTAAGAATTTGTATACTGGGGTTTGTGGGGTCGCTGATCATGAATCCGAAGTCAAAAATTTAAAATTCTAAATGACGGCTTTAAAATGTAATCATTAGCTATGTACTTTTTACCGAATTACATAGTATATAGAACATAATTTTCGTTATTGCTACAAATTGCACAAAACAAGCTTTGAACGACATTTTATACAAAAACAAAGGATTGCAATAACAATAGTTAATAAACAAAAAAAAAAAATAATGTTGATTTCATAAAACTGCAGGGCAAACAATTTATGTCTTACTAATATCAAAATCAAAAAATAAGTGTTAAAATCGAACAAATATAATTTAATTTAATAGCTTAACACATTCATCTGCCGCTTTTAATATATAAAAAGCCGGTGTTTGAAAGAAACATCAACTATCTACTTTAATTGTGGAAAGGTGCACTGCATATGCCGCTTTCCATAATGTAGGGTAAAAAATAGCGGATAACAAAAAACAAAGTGAAGAAGAGTACTGGTAAACAACAAAAAAAAAAAACAAAAAACAGCAAAATCTGTTTAGTATTTATATTTATTTTGTACTTTATTTCGTTTGTTTTAATTTATCGGAATAAAATCGTAAGTTCGTGACATGTAAGTTAAAGTAAAAAAATCGAAATACCGCGAAAGTGCGCAGCATTGACGCAACTATTTTTTTTATAGAATATAGCTTGAATGTTCATAGCTTACGAAAATCAAAACATTTTTCCTCAATTCCACTCAACACACAACTATATCTCTATTAACATATTGAAAAATCCAACTTTTTAAGGTTAAATTAAAATAAATAAATTAATATATATATAAACACTATTTCATAAAAAAAAATTAATTTTGTATTGCTTTAATACCTGAACAAGAAGGTTCCATCGTAATTTTTTGTAATTTTTAAAAAATAATACACAAAAAAAAACTTTAAAAATTTCGAATAAACACATTTGTCACTGTGCACACTCAAAGAGAAAAAAAATGATGACTTTCAAACTGCATTGCGGGTAAACGGTAGAATATTTTTCAACTATTCTTTCACCTAGTGATGCAGAATTTTATCTTCTTTCATCGGGTACCTAACATCACTATGTACCTTGAACGTTTTTTTTTCAATTAATCGTCACTTTTGGCATAAAATACCCCATTGTGCGTCCTTTACGAAATTCAGTGAATCCTGTGTACTACCGATTTACAGAGGTTTTTGATGGTGCTTCATCGCCAAAAGACAAACTGAGTTTATCGATGCACTATTGTTAAGATAATTTACTTAGAAAGTTGTAAAAAATTTCACTACTGTTAGGATAAATTACTTAGAAAGTTGTAAAAATTATCGCACAAAAATGTTCATGTGTCAATTCCATTATTTTGGTGAAATATAATTTTAAAAGCACTGTAAACAACACAAAAAGCACACGTACACCAAAACGTTTTTGTAGAAAGAACTAAGTTACATATTGTAGTAACACCCTGTTGCTCAACATCAAACTAACTTAACTAACTCTCTCTCTCTATTTTAGAAAAATATAATGTAAGATTTGAAGATCATTGAAACAGTCAATAAAGCAACTCAAACTGAACAACAGGTTTCGTCATTTTATTACAGTTTTAAGTATGTATAGGCTCAAAAATGTCAAAGTTTCCAATGAAAACGTCAGTTTGACTAGAATGAGATTAGCTTTGCCAGATCTCGAAATATAAGTAGCAGCCTACCACGTCATATCTGCATCAAGCAATCTTTTATTCGCATTCCTGATTCATGAAGTGAGGTAAAAGTAAATGATAATGGTTATGGAGTAGCCTTTGAACTTAGAATGTACGATGGCTTCAGTAATTTTTACAATTTTTCAACTCTTGTATTGATGTAATACAAACATGCCCACGTAGTGGCCCGTATGGCCCGCGTGGCCCTTCATACAAATTGTTTTCTATCTTATTTTTGTCTTTGCGATGAGCCTAAACCAAAGAATGCCTGCAAAAAACAACAACACAAACCGCACTCGTTCAGTATTCAGCACATTTTCCAGCGAACTTTACAAAAACAAATGCATGCAAAGCCAAAATAAAAAAAACGCACACTCGATGTCGATGCTGAAGCTGATTGTCCCGTTACTTGTGTGTCGAGTAATTTTTCATGACATGTGATTTTATTGCAGTGTAATTGTTTTTTTGTTTTGTTTGATTTTTTGCAAAACGCAACGATGAGCAACATTTTGTATTTTTTTCTATTTTTTTTAGCATTGGCCCGTGCTAAAAATTTCTATGGCCCCACTGATGTAATAGTTCATAGTAACATTTTCAGAATCCAACGATAACTTTTAAACTAATTAAATATGTATTGAATTGAAATATTCCATATTAAACTTTAATTTTTTTTTTTTATCTTTTCAGGTGGTAAACACATACATACACCCATCATTAATATACCGCCATGAATGAAACAGAGTGTGAAAGTCTCATAAAGTCAGTGAAATGGACGGAACCAGCCAGCTTGATCTCATTAGCCATACTTGAATTTATCAATGTATTAGTTATAGGTGGAAATTGTTTGGTCATAGCGGCCGTCTTCTGCTCAAACAAGCTACGAAGTGTTACCAATTTTTTTATTGTCAACCTAGCTGTAGCCGATTTATTAGTGGGTCTGGCTGTGCTGCCATTCTCCGCAACGTGGGAGGTATTTAAGGTGAGTGCACACAACGCCCTGATCAAAGCAACAAATTAAAGCAAAACGCAATGAAATGAAAATCAAAATAAATAAAAAAAATCCAGAAGAAAGTATCAAAAATATGCTAGAGCTTAAAAAGTCAAGATAAAGAAAAAAAAAAAAAAACAAAAAATGTAATAAAAATAAACAGCAACACAAAGAAATACGAAGATATACCAATAAGAAATAATCAAGAACTGTTGCAAGATTGTGGCGTACGTTAAGCGCTCAAAGCGTTTCCTACTAATGCAGCCAATAAGCCAGTGTTTATTTTTTTTTTTTTTCTTATGGCTATGTTGTTTTTGTAGATTTTTGCTTATTGAGTATTTATGATGGTTTTGTTGTTTGCTTGACAAGGATTTCCGAAAGACTTGTTATAAGATTTTATTAAAGCGGAAATGAAAATAAAAAACTCAATCTAGGCCAAAATTCTTTAATATCGGTTAAAGCTGATAAGCCTACAATTTGGCTTAAATAATGGCAGTTTCAGTTTAAAAATATATAAGCTTGTTTTATAGTAAGATACATTGAACTTTAAACTGTTTATAAGCATTTTTTTTTTATGTCACTTGTAGGTATGGATATTTGGCGATGTTTGGTGTCGCATTTGGTTAGCCGTTGATGTCTGGATGTGCACCGCTTCCATATTGAATTTATGTGCCATATCGCTGGATAGATATGTGGCTGTTACACGTCCTGTTACCTATCCTAGCATAATGTCAACTAAGAAGGCCAAGTCGCTGATTGCCGGCATCTGGGTGCTATCATTTGTGATATGCTTTCCACCGCTTGTTGGCTGGAAGGATCAAAAGGTGAGCAACAACACGTTGATAGTCATAAGTAGGGCATTGGCGTCAATGTGTTTTTTGGTTGTTTTGTTTTTGTTTTCTTTTTTTTGACATTTATGTTTTTCTCGTTATGTGCTTTATTATTTTGTTGTTTTTTCAGTTTGTTTTTTTTCGTGTTTTTTTTTGGTATTTTTTTTTTTTTTTGTTATTTTCTGAGGCATCAGCCTGAAGTCCTTGTAAGCAATTTGGTTAGTGGTTTTCGCAATTTGTTCCTTGTCAACATATCAGCAACCTACGTATGTGGCGCGAATATTTATCTTGTTTGATTCGTTTCATAGCCGAAAGCTACCGCAATTGAGTTTATGACGCACTTTTGCAAACACGTATTTCCACGTATTGTTGTGTTGTGTAAGTGTTTCTGGGTATGTGTCTATGTGCGTATGTGTGTATGTGCGTGCGTGCGTGCGTAAAGTATAGCAAATGCTGACAGTGATGATAATTTTAGTCAAATACCAAAGAATGCTTCGAATTGCCAAATGAGCGCGCATTGAAATTGAATATTTTTTTTTTTGAAACAGAGCAAGCTAGCTGAGAAGAACATGACGCTCGTTTTGAAATGTCCTGAAAAGCTTTTAACCTTTTCAATCCCCTCACTGTAGGCGGATGTGATATTAGAGCGACCTTAAATTACAGCAGAGTATTTATTTTCATTCAGTTGAAACAACTTTTTGCACAAAATTTACACCGTAAATTTTTAAGATTTTTAAAATGAAACAATTACTTTTAACATAAATGTGTTCAATAAAAAGTTGGTTGCAATATTTTGGCACCACTTTTGATTTACCGATTTCTTCAGAACGTGGAGTGATAAAGTCATATGTTGTATGACAAAACTGAAGATAATGACACAAAAAAAAAGTCGTTCATTTTTGGTTTTTATTTTTTTAATTTTACACAAGAGAAAAAAGTTTTTATTACTTGTTTCAAAAAAGATCACGTTTTAAAATAAATAACATGGTTAAATTTACACACTTAACTTTTTTCCTTTAGACTAAAAATAAAGAAATCAATTTGGAATTATCTCTTGTTAAACTATGAGCCAGGATTGCCGTGAATTACTTAAGTACTTGTGTTGTTACGAGGTGTACTATTTATACTTCGGGAATAGCATATAATAACAAACTTTTTTAAATGAAAATGGCTTTATTGTTTTCCAAAATATTCTCCTTCATGATCAATTATGGCGATTATAGCTCTAATATTGAGGCGATCTTAATGAAATTCAAAATATAAGATTTTATCAAAAAAAAAAAAAAAAAAAAAAAAAAAAAAATAAATAAATAAATAAAGGTCGAGGTCGTAAGTCAGCCTATTAGATGAAAACCACGCCTACCTCCCATACAAAGTAACTATACACAAACGGTAAAATTGCATTAAAATACACAAAAAGTTACTTTTTTGATTTGAAATTTTAACACATGATTTTATTTTAGATGTTTACTTTTAAATAGTAAAAGTTTCAGAAAAATCGAGTGTTAGTCAGCGCGCGACTACTGAAGGCTTAATAAGGAGTTCAATTTTGAAATTTAGAATATTTCGAAAAAAGCCCAGTTTGTTCCTAGTAGTAGAGATTCTGAGAAAAATTTAAAACTGAAATGTGGCTGTAGGTCGATATGCCAAAGCAAAAAAGTGGAAACTCTAATGATGGAAACACGGCCAGAAAGTTTTTTAGGAACGCAGAAAAGACTTCTGAAATAACAGGCATAAGCTTAAAATTAAAACAACGGTTTCACACAATTTTAGAGTGCTTAGAGTGTGGTTTACCCATTAATTCGAGGACGTTACGAATTTATGTCACTGAAACTTGAAATGTCTACTTAGCTTACTACGCGTGGTATTACATGTCAGTCGCAGTCAAAGATTACGGCTTATTTTATAGTGATTTAATTTATAATTTGAAGGTTCTCTAACATGGTGGAAGAATAATATCTGCATGTCTATTGCCTATTGGTCAGCTCTCCGAAGAGGCTTAAAAAGCCAGAAATAAAGACAATGGACGCTTCAGAGAATTTTTACAAGAGAGACATCAAGGACAGATACAAATATTGACCTTCTTCACAGATTGCTGTTTACATCCGAACCATTTATAAATTCTTTAAGGGCCTCTTAAAGTTTTTTAGGTTTCATTTTTAAAGTACTGTTTATTTTACGTAAATTTTGTTTTTACATTATAATTATATATGTTTTGAAGAAAATTTTTTGAATTTTGGGACAGCAAATATTAAACCATATAGCAGGAATCCGTACTTTAGTAAAGTACCTTAAATATGTGGTGGAAACGATTTTTCAGAGATTGTTTATCTAAAAACAAATAATACAAATGATTAAAGTTCTGTTGAAGCTTTTTGAGCTCTTGATCGAAAATTTTAGAAAAATATCGATTTTTACCAAAATGGCAGGTAAAAAACTGATTTTTGACTAAAAAGCAATTTTTTTTTTTTGGGTTATAAAAACAAGAGTATTTTTATAAAATAAAAATCGAACGGTCAAAAGTACCGGTCATATTTGCTTAACAAGTGAAATAAATTTGGTAGAGATCCTTAGCATAGTTTTTGAGTAATGCTGTCCATCCTTTCTGTAAACAGAAACAGGAAACCACCTAAATATAAAAAACCAAATATAACCCAATGTTCTAGTTCTTTTGAAATCCCAATGTCTGAGTGATAGTTCTGATTCAGAATAAACAGAAAATAACGCAATATTTAATTTTTTTTTTAGTATGCATGCATGCACACAAGTAATTCAGCGAACATGTGAAATATCATCAAATATCATCAAAATTTGGCATGGTGTTTATTTTGTTGTTAAAAAAAATTATTTTATTTTTTAAGTTCACATATTAGCAAAATTAGTGGGATTTTTGCTATTGTAAAAAGTCACTTCGTATGGGAGGTAGGCGTTGCAGTTGGTCTAAAACTCTTATTTTTTCAAATTTAAATTGCTCCTTGGTGCAAATTTCATTACTCTAGCTTTTATAGTTTTTTAAAAAAGTCGAAATGTTATCCTAAAATCGATAAAAGCGCACTGTGCTCCGAGATGAAAATGCACCTCTTCAGATAAGATTATTTTTCGCCCAAATCATCTTCTTTTCAAATAACGCACTGTTTGGGCTACACAGCACTCACTTTGGAAATAAGTTGCCAATATTTCCCAACGTTGTTCAATGATAAAGCGACTCATTTCTTTCTGCGAAGGTATGATACTGACAAGATTTCGAGTGGGAAACAGCTGTCAGTGTCAAAATACGCTATGATTTAAATAGAAACCACTAGATGGCCCACCCTAGATCTGTATATTAAAATCAATTTTATCAAAAATATTAAGTTGACAACTAATTGGAAACGCATTGTAGTATAGACGTGTTATGTGTATTACTGTTGTATTATATATTTTTTTTATACCACATGTCATGTCTGATTCAAGGGGTATCTTATATGCTGATGACTGCCTTGTTTTCGCTCACCATGAATCTCCTATATCTGCTTTAAATAAGGTCTCAAGACATTTACAAATTATCAACAATTTTTACACTAACTGGGGTATCCGAATTAATGTTTCCAAATCAGAGGCTATATGCATCAGAAATGCGTCTGGCAAATGCAAAAGAACAGTCACACCAGAAAGCAAAAATTTAAAGCTTTTTCTTAACGGCTCAGAAATAATTTTTAAAAATAACATCAAATACCTTGGCGTAGAATTTAATAACCTGCTCAAGTTTAATAAACACGCAAGGCTGAACCTAAAGAAAGCTCACAATTTAACTGGCATGTTTGCTAAGCTTCTAAACAACAAATACTTAAGTCAAGACACGAAGCTTCTGATTTATAAAGTAAGCATCCGCTCTGTTTTGTTATACGCATTTCCAATCTGGTTTTCCATCTCGCCTTCAGTTGCTAAAAAATTAGAAATTCTAGAACGAAATATTTTAAGGCGCTGTGTAAATAAAAATTTTGAATCCATTGTTAAACGATTTTCAAATAAATTCATATATAAGAAAGCCATGATAAATCCTTTATGTCGCTATGCTTTACAATTACAAAAAAAAATTATAAATAGACTTCCTTTTCATAATAACGACTTATTAAGGGATATCTTTGATTTTCAAAAACAATTCAACTGGACTTTTATTAACTACCTATCTCCAATTGGCATCTTAAACGAAACAATTGAAACAGATCTTGATTTTGACACCCCACTGCTACCTGAGTTTTATGATAAATCTCTTCCCAACACCCACAGGGGTTAAATATTAAAAAAAAAATATCGTTCTTTATTTTTACTCATACATAAATTGTAACATTTATTAGTGTTCATTAAAAAATACTTATGTTCCTTATTCAAATGTATTAAAAATTGCAACGTTACCGCAATACTATTTTTCTTATTATATAAAAAAAAAAAAAAAAAAAAAAAACACCTTTTGGTGGATAAGTTTAGCTTTAAGTGTAGTTTTAAGGGTTTTTTTTAGTTTGTAAGTATATATAATAGAGACAACACGTCTCTATGATATCAACCTATGCCGGGAGCAAGCATTATATTCATCATAACAACACAATCATATGTATTCTTCCATTTTATATAAGCACGCTGCCTCACCTATTTTTCACTCCTAGAATAACACTATTATAATTCTAAATTATCTTATTAAAATTATGTCTAAGTAATAACTGAATTGTAATCGAAAAAAAAGTCTCAATAAAATTAAATAAATAAATAAATATATTTTTTTTAAATATATTTCACTATATTATATTCAAATATTATCTAATGTAAACAAAGAAGATAAATAACTTAAAAGAAATATTCATTATTAGCACAATTTTTAATTGTAGGTCTCAGTCTTCAAATTATAGAGCGGCACCTAATTGGAAACGATAACACATTATATGGAAATATGTAATGTTAACAAGTCAATGGCCTTACTTTTGGTTAATATTTAGTTGCAAATCCCTTTTGCTTCAACACTGCTTCACACCGGCTACGCATTGAAGATATTAGGCGTCGACATCACTCCACTGGTATTGACTCCCACGCCACCTTTATTTTATCAAAAAGAGCTTTCATATTTGTTAATCTCGTTTTCTCGGCTTACAGATCTTTTTACTAGGCCTGTGCGAGTAGCTTCGAGTACGAGTCGAGTCGAGTAGTGCAACTCGACTCGATTTTCGATTCGAATAACTCGGTGTTTCGATTAACTCGAAATTACGAGTTACTCGAGAAATTATCGAGTAACTCGAGATGTTTTCGAGTAACTCGAGATGTTTTCGAGTAACTCGAGGTATTTTCGAGTAACTCGAGATATTTTCGAGTTATTCGTACAGTTTCGAGTATTTTTTTACTCAGTGGTTGTTTTTTTTTTTATTCCATGTTCTCAGCTTAACTCAAACAGGGTTACCCCTTTTCTAATAATACATAAATATTAGTTTGTAATGATTGGTTGGGTCAGAGAAACTATTTTTCCCTAAAATTCTATTAAGTCAAGATGTCAAAAGAATAAGAGAGAGAGATAGAGAAATACAACTACATTTGTGCATATGAATTTTCTCATAATATTTTATTGCTGAACTGACCATTGAAATGAAGTTAAAAGCTACAAACTAAAGATTTTTATGTAAAATAAAATGCATGATACCGGTTGTGGTATAAGAGATGATTATTTTTCATTCACAAATCACCAGCTGGAGAAAAAAGCCTTTCACTCTCGACTGATGTACACAGAATCGATAGATATCGTAATGTCATGAATGAAAGGTATGTCAATTTTGATTTTTCATTCTGTCACCACAATATCGGTAATTTAATTAATTAATTACTGTAAAAATAATCGGGGCTAATTACTGTAAAGTACCAATTCCTGGCCAATGAGTGAAATCCTAAATATGTTTGTAAGATACAGAACAGTGCTTTAAATGAAGCATGGCAACTCTGTTCAGAAAGATTTGAGCGGATGTAACGTTCTTCAATTCAATGAGTCGTTTTATAGTTAACTTCGCATCATACAGTGTGTCACACATGCAGATACGAGAAGATAAATTAAATACGTGTTTTAAAAATAGAGCTTTTTTTAATGAAAAGTTAATTATACTACGACGATTTCAACGTTAATACAATAAAGAAAACTTGACCCAACATTTTAATACTTTTCATATATGTATATTGCTTCGAATCACTTTGAAAGTTCCTTAAAATATATATATATAAAAACCAAGAGTGTATGAACCGAGAATGCTGTTTAAATTTTTTAAATTTTAGTTATTTACATTTATTTTTTACATTGATTTAAATTTTATTTATTTTATTAGAACTACTAGAACGTACACACAATAAAAATATGCGATTATTTTTAAAACCATTCCACTGTGATCAGCTATGAGTCAAAACTTATGAGTATTCTAAACATTCAAACCCAATAGGAAATGGAACATATTCCCAAAATATTAAAATCCATGCATTGGAACTCAAATAATATAAAATTATAACATAGCAAAACATTTCTTTATTGTTATTATATTTGGTTTGATCCCCAAACTCGTGGCTGTGTTATTACCTCATTTTCTTTACATTTGGACAAAACAAGGCCTTTAACTAAAACATCGCTTCAGTATATCACAACAAGGGTATTCAGTAAAATTTGTTAAATCCTGTTAAGTTGCTAAATTGTTAAAGTTAGCAGCTGTTGGCGTGAACGCACATTCTAAGACATTTTACAATCAAATGCTAAACTGATATGCCAAAATCAGCATTTGGTTAATAAATAAATAAATAAGTGATTAAAAAGCTTAATTTAATAGAAGTTTTACTTTCTTACCTCCTTACTTTCTTAACCGAAAAAGATTTATTTTGCAAAAATTGTTTGCTAATGTTACTGTGACAACTTTCAATGTAGCAAAAGATATGTGATTTAAATTACTCGTGTAACCAGTACACAGGAACTAAAAATTAATACTTTTGATACATTTGATGAAATGTTTTATATCTCTATCAACTCCGCTACAAAATTTTTTTTTTATTAATAAAGTGCAGTTTTAGAGCTTGAAGCTGTAAATCAAAAATAATTTAGACCTTATTAGAAGTAATTTCCAAAACGATTTATCACTTCACTCAATAAGCTTGACGTATCCGACTTAAGACATAATATCTACTAAACAAAAATACGGTGCTGAGCTTGTTTACTTGCTAACAAGCAGCTAAGTCTTTTCCGATTCAAAATTTTGACAAGACTTAACCAATTTGTTAAGTGCAGAAAATTAACAGGACCTAACAAATGTATTAAATACCCTTAACATAATGCTGGTTCAGATATATGTTGAAAAACCCATGCTGTTTTATTTTCTACTGGGTGTTTCCACTGATGAGTGAAAGCACTCACATACATTCATATTTCTGATCACACCACATACATATGTTTCCATGTCGATTGAGATCAGTGTTGTGACTGTAACGCTAAGAAATAAAATATGTTAGGCCATATTATTTCTTTGTCCCTAAACCGGCAATATAACTAATTATTCAGCAGAAGTAATAACTTCCAGTAATGTTGTTACTTTTTGGCTAATTATTTAATTACGATTATATACAAGATAAACTTAATTGGTTTTTTTCAACGTTTTTTTTATATGTTAAAATGTAATTCAAAAGATAATAGTAATCTGTTACTAATTACCTTTAATTTCGAAATAATATAACATTATTACAGTTAGGAGTCGGTAAAATGTTATAAGTGATTTTAAATATTACTTTAAAAAATATGTCACAACACTGATTGAGATCAACAGCATTAACGAGAACTGAAAAAAAAATCAAAATACTCGAAAACATCGAGTAACTCGAAAACCACTGAGTTACTCGAAAACCACCGAGTTACTCGAGTACCATCGAGTTACTCGAATAATCGAGTTATTCGAGACGAGTTTCGATTCGAGTTACTCGACTCGAATCGTGCCGAGTTACTCGAAGATCGAACTACTCGCACAGGCCTACTTTTTACGTCACCCCATAGGTGTTCAATGGGGTTTAAGTCCGGGCTGCATGATGGCCACTCCAAAACATCGATTGAATTCTCTTGAAAAAATTTTTGAGTCAGCTTTGCCGTGTGCTTCGGATCATTATCCTGCTGATATTTCCATATAACAGGCAAATTCTCCTCAGCCCATGGCAGCATTGTGTTTTTAAGAATTTCGATGTATTTTTCGGTATTCGTAGTTCCATCAATTTCACAAATTGGGCCAACACCATTCCAGAAGAAGCATCCCCATACCATTATAGACCCTCCACCATGCTTCACAACGCGGGAAACATAGCGAGGGTTAAATTCCTAATTAATGGGCCGCCGTACGTACCTCCGACCATCAGGACCAAGACGATTTACTTTTGTTTCGTCGCTCCAAAGCACATATTTCCATTGGCTATCTGTCCAATTCCAATATTTCTGGCAAATTCAACTCGCCGTTTTCTCTGAATTTTACTCAACATTGGCTTCTTTCGAGCTGCTCTGCCATGTAAGCCAGCTTCGACCAAACGGCGTGCAATTGTCCTCTTGGATATTGTCACGTGGCACGACTCTTGTATTTCTTGCTGAATGGCTGTGGATGAGAGTTTTGGATCGATTTTGGAGATACGTCTTATTAATCTGTCGGTCTGCGCTGATGTTTTTCTTGGCCTCTTCTTTCGCGGAACGTTAGAAAAAGTGTTGTATTTATGCAAATGACGTATTGCATTGAAAACCATTTTTTTGGAACATTTCAGCTGCTCTGCAATTTCTCTGTATGACTTTCCAGCTGCACGAAGATCAACATAGAGCTTCGCTGCTCCGGAATACAACTTTTATTTGTTCCCATTAAAAATCTTAAAAAAAGTGATGATTTTAGGTCTAAATCGAAGTCCACTAAAAAATAATTACCAAAAACTTTTACACTTTTTCGCTTTAATTCGGAAATTTTGATCGCAAAATGATCGTTTCCAATTAGCTGCCGCACGTCTACTGAATTCAATATAATAAGAAGTAAACAAGTTTCAAAAAAAATAACGGCATATGAAATTCACAACAACAAAAGTGTATGCGTTTCATAGCAGAAAGAGTAATGAAAACAATGAAAGTATTTTAAGAGAAAATATAACGGTCATTTAAAAGAAAAATTCAAATAACTCTTTTGGTTGTCGTTTGGTATATGCGTTTCCAATTAGTTGGCAACAGCAATATACTTTGGCCATATACTTACATTTTCAATATCAAAATTCGCCCTCCCCACGAAGAAAAATACCGGCTACGTCCCTGTACCTTCTAGGTATATTTTATATATATGTATGTGTTGATTTCTTTTTTTTTTGTTTTTGTTTTATTGTTTTGATATCGAAGGACCCCCTATATTTTCCCTACCGATTTTTGTAATTTGTGACCTATTTTTCTTCACCTTTGAGATATCCAGACATTTGATCAGACGACATTTACTCTCATCGGTTCAATCGGACCCCCATGCGAGGGTTAAGTTATCGCTTCAAATTCATCGATGCTAATGCAAGGTGCACTCACCGTTGTCGTTTTACTTCACTGTAGCTCTATGTTCTGATATTTCATTTCGTAACAAAGCTCAAGCACTTCTTCGACAGTAACGAAAGCTTTCGATATAAAGGCTACACTAAAATACACTGCATCCAGATATTTTACAAAATTAATAGCCTCCGCACAGTACTTTGAGCCCATAAAAAAGTGAGGAAAAAATACAAGGAGTGGTTCTGAATTTTTGGTTGCTGATTTCAAATATACGTAATCATATTTTACGTATATCAAGTATTTGCGCCAAAAATTAGGTTTTAATAAAAAAAAAACCAAATTTGCCTATTTAATATTATTAATATTATATTAACTTAACTTTAATATATTTAATATTAAAGTTATTAGAACCAAATTTGCCTATTTAATATTATTAATATTATATTAACTTAACTTTAATATATTTAATATTAAAGTTATTAGAACTGGTAAAACAAAAAAAAATTTTAAACGATTAAGGCCTTAACTTTTTAATACTGAAAACCATTTGGCAATATCTTTTTTTTAAAAAAAGATAGGCATATAGTTTCCTATGCACTTTTTCGACAAAAATGATACTATACATGTAAACTAATGTTTTGCAAAACAAAAAAAAAAAAATATTTGCATTGGTATTTTTTTTTAATCAAGTTAATATGAGTAAATAAAACTAAATAAAAAAAATATTTGAAGGGACATATAGGTTACAAATTTAAAAAAAAAATTTTTCCCGGCGAAAAAAAACAAAATGGCGGCCATTTAAAAAAAAATCGATTTTCGGTGTTACAAAATCGGTCCATTTGTGCTAAAACGAGTATTTTAAGGAAACATAACCTTTATTTTAATTTTTTTTTTGTCTAAAATAAGATCAGAATTTTATTTTATTTGTTAAGAAACATTTTTTTTTTAAAAATTCTTTAAAAATTATAAACAATTTCCGGTAGAGAGTAAGAAATATGGTAACAAAATAATGAATAATTTTTGAGAAAACGTTAATTTTAGACCATTTTTTCAAAAAAATATTACTCAAAGATTCGGAAGAAGTCGGATAGAGTTAAAACAGTTTCTGAATGAATAAAAACAAAAAAAAAAAAAAAAAAAAAATTTAAAATATAAAAATGAAATTAGAATTATGTGGACCTTTTTCTTTCTTGTTTGCTAAAAATAGAACATTTTTCAAAAAGTTTTTTAAATTTTTTGATAAATTTAAGTGATTTTTTGATAAATTTAAGTAATTTTTTAAAAATAATTTCCAATTTTATTTAAGAAAATATAAAAACCAAAACTCTTTCATAGATTTTTTGAAAATTAAAAAAAAAAGAAACACTCGAATTGTTTATAAAATGTGCTCACAACATTTTTTTTCTTTGAATGATGCGCAAAATAGAAATTTCCATTAATTAGAGGAAAATATGATTTTTAGACCATTTTTCAAAATGCAAACTCCAAGAAACGGTTGAAAACGGTTATCAAATCTAGGAATCTGAAAGATAAATACATGTATAACAATATGTTAGAAAATGGAAGGGATGTTTTTTATGTTCTTTTTTTTAATTTGCTCTCAAAAATTGCAAAGTTTTGGAAAATATTTAAAAGAATTTTTATTTTTTTGGAAATTTTTCAATTTATTTTCTTAAGCTAAATTGAAAACATATTAAAAGTTGTTTATTTATACAATATTTTCCTTGAAATAAAATTAAAAATCATGAATTTGGCTAAAATTGCGCTTACAGTAATTTTTTCTTTGCAAGATGTGCAAAATCAAATATTCCACAACAATAAAAATACATAAAAATGGTTGACTTTAAAGAGGTATAGTGGCTACAAAAATTGTTCAATTGCAATAAAAATTTGGATTTTTCTTAGTGAAAGTATTAACCTAAAAAACGGTACCCAATTTGTTAGGTTCTGTTACAACAAAAATCTTGATTTAATCCTATGGGAATAAATCAAAAAAAGTACTGTGCTCCGGGAGTATTTCAAAAAAAGAAATTACACTTTTTTAAAATTTTTTTTTTGTGAAGCTGTGTTTTATTTTAGACCAAATTTTCTTACATTATTAAAGTTTAAGGTCTTAACTGCAAATTTAAGGTCTTTCGCGGCATTGCACTTTTCAACCTTAATGAAGAATATTTTTGGACCAAAATGGCAGGGATAAATCTAGTTATATGAATAGTTATACTTTAATAATGTAAAAAAATTGGTCTAAAATAAAATACGGCTTCAAAAAACAATTTCAAAAAAGTGTAATTTCTTTTTGTGAAATACTCCCGGAGGCCCTTAAAGTGTTATATGTAAATAGAAAATTGAAAGTTTGTTTCAGCTCTTAGCGTATTGCTCAAGCATATCCATGCTACAGTATCATAAAATACAGTTAAAATTATTTTAAGTTAAAATTATTTTAAGACACAGTTCATATGCATTTTAGTTCGTTGTTTTATAGGCCATTATAAAGGTTTGTTGAATATAAGCTTTGGCGTACTTAAATATATATTGAACCTTTGCCCCTACACTGTAGGCAACTTTTTTCAAAGAAACGTCCGTCAACTTCGTTGACTAAATAAAAAATACTAATAAAAATATTGAAACTTTTGATGCTTGTAGCGTGTTGGACTGATGTATAGCGTGTTGCTGCCACTCAAAAATGTTATCTATTGAAGAATTATATTTATTTTTTGTTTTTGTTTGTTTTTTTGTTTTTGTTCAAAAGAATATTCTTGGAATTTATTTGCTCTCTTCATGTCCAAATCAATTTTATTGCCGTTTGAAAAGCAATAAATTGGCAAAAAAACGGCCAACTTTAAGGACACAGTTTTGTTTGTCTGTTTGTTTGTATTGAACAAACATAGACATAGCGCCTTCTTCTTTTGAATGTTATAGTTTATTGTTATTTTTTTATTTTTTGTTTTTTTACTTTGAATGCTTCGTTTGTCTACAAAAATATTGTGATGAACAGATTCAAGATTTTCAATTTGCACTTAAAAGTTGGCAATATCGATTGATGCAAAAATAAGCAAAAAAAAAAAAAAAATTAAAGGAAAAAAAAAATAAAATGTATAAAATAAAATTTATTAAAAAATGGCGTTACAAGAATTGCAACATGTTATAAACACACACATCCCCACACATACACACGTATATATTATCACTCGCAGGAATAAATATTGATGTGAGCGCGCGGTTCGTTGATTTGGCTATTCGGTTTGGTAATTGATAGTTATATAAGTCCATGATATGATGTCTGTTTGTGTGTGTGTCAGTATTTGTGTTTTCAGCATGTATCTTTACTTTCATCACTTTATTAACTGCTTTTACCAGAGGAATAATGAACACATGTTAAGCATGCGGGCACTCATTGATTACGTCTTATAGACAAAAAAAGAGAGGAATGAATACAAAATAGTAACAATACAAACCCAGTGAACAAAAACAGGCTTTAACTCATCATTCATTTATGAAACTTTTCGGGTAAAAATTTCATGTTCGACTTATTTGCCATTTTTACATTTTTAATTATTTGGCGAATTAAAATAATTCCAAGACTTAAACTTTAATTGTTCGTAAACGAGTTCAAATCCTTACTGATAGTTTTTTGTTCACTAAAAGATAAAAATCCATGCACGCGTTAAAAATTATAAAAGGTAGTGGTAATACAACAAAGAATCACGAAATTTCAGTTTAAGATCTCAAAAACTGAGACAGCTCAGGGCAAAAACCGTTATTTTGTGTAATATTTTTAGAATTTCACGTTTGATTATTTAAAAATTATTAAAATTATTTTTAAATCTACTTGGTCAACCATTTCCTATGTTAAATTTACCGCTGAATCGAATGCTATCATTAGAATTTGCGAAAACTTAACTTCCAGCATTATGCAAAGTCAAAGGATATTTTTTTGCAATTTTTGTTTTTACCGGATTCAACGAACTATACGCCGATTATATAGTAAAAGAAAATAATTTAAGATTATAGGAAATTTTATGTAGATAATTTAATAAAAAAAAAATTTGCAATCAGATGAGTTTTGTGTAAAAAATCCAGTTTGAATAAGTATTTGCTCTTACTTTGACGAAATTTGTTGCAAGCTATTAACACAAAATTCGTCGAATTAATAACAATTGTCGACAATTGAAAACAAACTTGAGCTTTAGGCCAAGCATGTTGACAACAAGACAACATGAAGACAAAGAAGGCAACAACCAACAACAACGGCTCTGTATAGAGCAAATCACACAGTTTGACTATACTGACTGTTTTGTTGGCCGCTACACCAACTCATCAGTAGTCTTGTATGACTTTTTCACAGTGATCCACTCAAGCTAATTAGGTTCTACTTATAGATCACTTCAAATCAGCAACAGTAATTGTATCCATGTCGATGTGAGCTTGTCGATGTGTAGTTAATATTGTCGAAATTTTTCGCCAAGGCGGCTATCACTTAACATTGGTCCTATTGTAGATATTTTTGTTGAAAAACGCTAAGCCGACGAGGGTTTCCCACAAATACCATAAATGCCGTCCATTGATGAAGTAAAATATTAAAACAAAGAGTGACAATGCAGTAGAAGCAACATGAAATCAAAGCGAATATACCTAGTGCACCATATTTCCATGAGGTTTAAAAATTTGCAACGGTCGTTTACAATTTTCTAAGGTGCACAAGAGGAGAGGGGGCTGATCCACAATATAATTTGGATCATAAAATTTCGAATTTTATTTAATTTTTTTTTTTTAATTACGTATTTTGTATTTTAGTCGCATTGCTTATTGTGGATGAAATCTCAGAATATTTCGACAAATTCATTGTTTTTTTGCTAAAATATCCTAACACATTTCTTCAATCCATTGGTATCCTGAGATAGGGGCTTCAATTTCCTTTCTGGAACACTTATGGTTTTGTGATAATTTATTCCATCTTCTCAAACTACCGAAGCTAAAATACCTTTAAAGTTGTGTATAATTACACAGTGTGACGACTAAAAAAGCACAACCAAACTTTGTAGAAATTCTTAAAGAGGGACATGTTGTGAGTCCATTGCACTTGGTCTGACCTCTCAATGTCGTCACAATTTGTTTTAATTCGTTTTTAAAGTTGAAGGGTTCGATTTTTGTTGCGCCAACGTTCATTGAATTTTTACAGCTATTTTCCTTGTTGGAAATGAAAAACAAGTTCCACTTCTTTTCAGTAGAATTTCACGTAAAATAAGGCTGTATAAAAATAAATACGATAAAATACAAAATGAAGCGTGTAGCGAAGCAAACTCCCTAATTTTTCTTTAATTTCATAAAAAAAATTAGTGTTTCTATAAATTTAAATGATATAATGCTGCATGAATGACATCTTTTTTTCACAAAAATTCATTGCACGTAAAAATACCTTTTCATTGAATCCAAAACCATTAATATCGGTTGAAAATTGGCAAAATGGCGGCAGTTTTAACGTTTTTTTCTTGTTATAAAACACTGACTCCCATGTATATATTGCTATCATACAAAGTGCTGTCATTTTGTCAAATCTTAACCGATTTTGGACCTCTTTAGCTCATTGGAAAGAAAATATAATGAGTAACATACATTTAGAACAATGCAATATAGATCTTTGAAAAATGTAAAAGCTACTATGGAACGAATAAACACATTTTTATTTTCAATATAATTTTTATATGAATGAATGTGTCCGAGTGTATAAAAGTACGCTGCACACCATATAATCTGAAAAATTTTTGTAAAAAAACTTTGAAAAAAATTGTCGAGCATTTAAGTTTATCTTCGGCATTTACAGTCCTATCTTATGGCGTTTACTTTTTTCAAAAAAATTCTGCATTTTTTCTGTCCTCTTTGAGAACTCCGCCCTTTATGTGCTTTTTTCTCAAAAAATTCTGACCTGTAAATTAAATCGAGTTCTTTTCTGGACAATGTTGACCTCGAAAGTGGACAAAATGCACAGTTTTTCACTCTCAAGATCGACGATTTTAAATTCTGACCTCAAATGCTACCAACTGAATGAACAAAAAAAGTGACATGTTAGGAAAATATTAAATGTTATCATTGAAATTTCATTACAATTTAAGCTTTTTCACGGATGACAAAATAAATGTTATAAAAATTGTTCTCAAAAGTAAGCAACAGTACAGCCAACACAACATCATTGAAAAAATGTTGCATTTTTTCTGATCTTTTCTCGACTAAGAACAGTTCAACATTTTTTGAGTGCAGGTCAAAATGTAAAATATTCTGCACTCTCAGAGGGCAGAATTTTTTGCCAAGAAAAGAAAACGCCATTAAAGAAAGATATATAAATGTTTTTATTTCGAGGAGTCCAACTTTTTTGCCCTAAAGGTCATTGGGATCAATCACCCCGTTCTAGCACTTACCCACGAGAAAGTATATAGTAGGTAAACTTACCCTACTTTTTTATATGTGAAAAGGAGCTTATTAAAATAATCAAAGTGACTTTTTAGCAAAAACTCATCCACTATAAAATTTCTGTGTTATATTTAAAAGATTATAAAATGCAAATAAAATTGAATTGAGGGCCTTTAAGGTTTTGGACAACGGCTCAAAAAGACTTTTTGATTTGACATTTATTTTGTTAATTCATGTTGTAAAACTTGAATCTTGTAAGTACTAGAAAGGGGTCCTCGACCCCTTTGTCTTTAGAGCAAAAAATTTGGACGCCTCGAAATAGAAACATTGATATATCATTCTTGGACAAGAAAGGTCTGTAAATGCCGAAGATATGAAGAAAGACTTAAACGTTCGGGAAAAAACAATTGTTTTTTTTTCGAAATTTTCTTAAAAAAATGCTTCAGATTAGACGGTGTGCAGCTTACTTTTTTCCATTACGGTCTAATGCACTCGCACACATTCATTCATATAAAAATTCTATTGAAAATAAAAATGTGTTTATTCGTTCCATAGTAGCTTTTACATTTTTCAAAGATCTATATTGCAATGTTCTAGATGTATGTTACTCATTATATTTTCTTTCCAATGAGCTAAAGAGGTCCAAAATCGGTTAAGATTTGACAAAATGACAGCACTTTGTATGATAGCAATATATACATGGGAGTCAGTGTTTTATAACAAAAAAAAAACGTTAAAACTGCCGCCATTTTGCCAATTTTCAACCGATATTAATGGTTTTAGATTCAATGAAAAGGTATTTTTACGTGCAATGAATTTTTGTGAAAAAAAGATGTCATTCATGCAGCATTATATCATATCATCGTATTTATTTTTATACAGCCTTATTTTACGTGAAATTCTACTGAAAAGAAGTGGAATTTGTTTTTCATTTCCAACAAGGAAAATAGCTGTAAAAATTCAATGAACGTTGGCGCAACAAAAATCGAACCCATCAACTTTAAAAACGAATAAAAAAAAATTGTGACGACGTTGAGAGGTCAAACTAAGTGCGATGGACTCGCAACATGCCCTACTTTAAGAATTTCTGTAAAGTATGGTTGTGCTTTTTTTTTTGTCGATTTCGTCACACTGTGTTATAAATATCCGAAATTATTATGATTTTCTTATTTTGATGACGTCAGTTTGTATGGTGTATAGGCGTGGCTTTCATGAAATTTATCCCAATTTCAAAAATATTGTACGTTTCAAATATCAAAAAACTCGTGTGTCAGATATCACGTCAATTCATTAGTTTTTGTGGAATTTATGAAGCTTTCGCTATTTTAGTGATGTTACTTTGAATGGAAAGTGAGAGTTTGTGAAGGTTTTGCTATTTTATTGACGTCACTTTGAATGGGAAGTAGGTGGAGTTTTCATTAAAATTTGATAAATTTTAAACTTAAAGTGCAAGAAATTTATTTGATTTAAGAGATTTTGACGTTTTAATGGCGTCACTTTATAGGGATAGACAGTTGGATTAATTTTCCGAACTTCATCATCTTTTTTTTTTTAAATAAGCTTATATATTACAGGTCATTCAATAAGTCCGTAGGATAAGTATTAAAAAAACAAAATTTTAGTAAAACTAAAAGAGTTTAAAAACGATTTTCCAACTTTTCGATACCATTTTTATAGTACGATTTCTCTTTCTCGTCAAAATAGGTCTCAGTTTCAGCGATTACTTCATCATTGGACTTGAATTTCTTTCCAGCAAGCATTCTCTTGAGATCTGAAAACACGAAAAAGTCGCTGGTGGCTAAATCTGGAGAAGCAATTCGAAGCCCAATTCATTCCATTTTGCCATCGTTTTCATCGATTTGTGACACGGTGCATTGTTTAGGTGAAACAATACTTTTTTCTTTTGTAAATGTGACCGTTTCTTTGTGATTTCAACCCTTAATCGATCCAAAAGTGCACAGTAATAGTCGCTCTTGATGGTGGTTCCTTTTTGGAGATAGTCGATGAATATTATTCCTTTCGCATCCCAAAATACAGACGCCATCACCTTACAGGCAGACTGTTGGGTCTTTGCTCGCTTTGGATTCGGTCCGTCGAATGCTGTCCACTCAGCTGTCTGTCTTTTGAATTCTTGTGGGTAATAGTGAAGCCATGTTTAATCCATTTTCACACATAGACTATAGAATTCGATTTTATTGTGGTTTAACAGCGCCAAACACTCCCCTGAAGCATCAATTCGCTGTTTTTTTTCACGCGACACCCATTTTGCACAGAGCTTTCGCATACCCAAAAGTTCGTGTAAAATGGTAAAAACACTACCATCTGATATCTTTACAATATCAGCTAGTTCGTGAACCTTTAATTTCCGATCGTTCATAACCAATTTGTGGGTTTTTTTTATGTTTTCTGGAATAAAAACCTCATTTGGGCATCCACTGCGCTCTGCATCATTTGTGCTGATACAACTACGTTTAAATTCAGCAATCCAATTTTCTACCATTTGTCTCGATGGAGCAGAGTCCGGATAATGTTTATCAAGCTATTGTTTGGTTTCCACTGTATTTTTTTCGTCAAAATGCTTATGCTTTATCAAAACTTGAAGTTCACTTTTTTTCCATTTTAAGTTTTTTTTCAATTACAAAAGTTGCACACAAATGTAAGACTCACGAATCAATAGTCAGATTGTTGTCAAATTTATATACGTATCGTTTGAAGGTTAGTTCGAAATAAAAATCATATCGAAAAAATAAAAGAAGTAACGCCATTTATGTGTCATCCTATGAAATTTTTGAAGTAGAGATCGGCAGATAGACATGGAAAATAGATTCAGCAAATCGATGCTAATTGAGAATATATACATACTATCTTTTTCCCGGTGCGCTTTGCTGCGCCTTATCTAGATAAGTACCGGAAAATGTTGCAATGCCTTCAGCGTTATTATTTCTAAACCATCTCGTACTCGAAACATAGGGGTCGTTCATAAATTACGTAACCGATTTTAAATTTTTTTTTACCGCCCTCCGGTACTCCAAATTAATTGATTAAAATATATTCGAAAATAGAAAAAATAACTGTCGAAAAGCAAGCAAAGAAAAATTATGCCCTTACTACACTTGCCAATAGTTAACAGTCAGTTTAGACGGTCAAACATGAAGATGTAAGGATGAAAATGATTTGAAATGTTGGGTTGTATTAATTTTAATTTTTTTGAGTTTTTTTTATTTTTGGTCACATAACTATATCTGAGACCCCCTCCCCCCATTCGTTACTTATCGTAGTACATTTTAAAACCTCTCTTTCTACTAAATTGGTAACGTAATTTATGAATGACCCCATAGTTACTGCACTCAGTAGTTTTCGAGTCTATATCAGCGTTATCTATTGTAAATTTTTTGCATTTTTCATTTCCCAGTAGCAGGATATTACCAAGTAGTAATTTCATTCTTACTCTATGTTCTTTGTCTTTTACTTTCATAGCTTTTCTGTGTCATAAATTTAGCTTGTATGGGTGGAGACACACCCCCTTGTTCAATGCATGTCACCATTTCTAGTAGAAGGACATTACCAAATGGTATCTACATTCTGAGTGTCAATGTTCTGTGACTTTTACTTCTAAAGCTATTCTGTATCGTAAATTTTGCTTATATGGGTGGAACCACGCCCCGTTTTCGAATGCCCGTGCCAGTTTTTCAGTAGAAAGACCTTCATTGTTATACGACATTTAGTTCCAAAGCAATTCGATATCATAAATTTGGCCTGTGTGGCCAAATTTCCCCTTGTCTAATGTTCGCTCAAATATATAGTAACTACCTATTGGGCCCATAACGTCTACATATCAAGTTCCACTATCAAAACATGTACAACTCAGGAATGTACAATAATAATGATTTCTAAAAAATGGGCGTTATATATATATATAGTTACACCACGCCCAGTTTTAGTATAGGGTCCGACAGTAACCATAGGAACTTATTTACCAAATTTTAGTCTAATTTAGTCTAAATTTTAGTCCAAAACCGTCGTAAATATAAGATTTTTATTGATTTGTGGGCGGTAAAAGGGGGTATGAAAAAAAGGGGTATGGAAAATTTTTACAATGCCTATATTTTTCGCGCAAATGCAAACTAAAGTGAGACTTGCTAAATTATATCAATATTTCATTTATTTCCAATTTCCCTTGCAAATATTTCCCCATATACACCATATGTACGCACCTGTATTTGTTTGCACCTGTATTGTTGTATAAGTTCACTAAAATGCCAATAATTCATAAAGCAATACACATACAAGGACCATTTATACAACCTTCGTATTGACGTCACCTTTCATGGGAAATTTCCAGAAACAAAATCGGTTCACGCATTACAGAGAACATCAATTTCATACACAATGCAACTTATTTGTATGCATATATATAGATTTCTACATCTATCACACCTTCTCTAGGTGTTTCAAGCAGAGGGACAAAGTAAACATATCATAGTAAGTGGGTGTGTAAAATTTTGAATCAAAGTGCAAATAATACTGAATCTCAGTTTGTCAAATAAAGGCACTTCTGTTTTTCATGTGCTACATCTAAATTAGAGGGCATATTAGTTATATTTCTGTGAATGATAGATGAATAAAGGATGATTCTAATACATGTATATTTTACTCTTTTTTATGGGACGCCGTTCGATGCTATGTATATAACTTAGGCGCGATCATTAACCCTAGAAAGATAGATCCAGAAATTGTCAAAAGATCTTGAAAAATTGGGCTGACAGAATGCGCTACTGCGAAACCCGCCGAAACAGCCATATGAATGAAGTCGTGTTTCATAAATAAAGGGAATGTTTGTTCGTCCTAATAAAATGATTTGTTTTTTTATATAATTTAAGGTTAATTTGGTGTTTTTAATTTGTTGTAGTTCTTCTTACGTCTGTATTGATAAATTGAGGCTATTTTGTTTTATTTTATTCAGTGACAATAAAATGTCATCATTCAAAGACCATCCGAGGCCAAATTGATGATCCTGGTATTTATCAAAAAATCATATATTCGAACGAGACTCATTTCTGGCTAAATGTGTAGATACAAATATCTAGAATTTTCGAATATGGTGCGATAAACAGCGGTCCGAGATACTGGAGACACCATTATATCCACAACAGGTCACACTTTGGTGCGGATTGCACTCAGAAGGCATCATCGGTCATTTTTTTTTCAAATATGAGGTCGGAGCCAATGTGACGTTTAATGAACCACGCTGTCGGGAAGTAATTGAGGTTTGATTGCTGTCAAAAGTTGTCACACATGATCTCAACGAGCATGCAGTCAACCAAACAATCAATTTGCTGAAAGAGACGTTTGGTGAACGAATTTTGTCACGTTTGGAACTGTCGATAGATCGCCTCGAAGCGTGCTATTTGATGTGCTATTTGACTCCCCTTGAATGTTTCTTGTGAGGTTGGTCCGTCTGGTCATTGGTCTATGCGAATAAGTCGGCAACAATTGAACAGCTTGAGGGCAGCAGTACTCGAACTATTAACGACATTCGACCAGAAATTATTGCAAAAGTGACGAAAAATTGTGTCAATCGAATATTTTATGTCAATCGCAGCCGAGGTGGTCACCTAAAGAAAATAATTTTAAGCTAAAATTTCATCTCGTAAACTTATAAATAAAGCCAAACATTGGTCATTTGGTTAACTTTCATATGTTTAATTTCAAAAAGGAGTCCTAAAGTGAATAAAAAAAGCACCCTTTAGTAAGTGTTTACTTTAAAATCATGCAAATTTATAGTAAGAACTTTTGTGGCAACCATATTGGATACTTCATTTTGAATTTAAAATTTTTTCATCTAGATTCGTAATCAGCATTCACAAAAATGCCAGGATACGCAAATTTAAGCAAATTCCAATATCTATTATGGCAACCATGTTGGGATACACCCTATTGAATTTAAAATTTTTGATTTCTAAGTAGCTTCCTTAAAAATACAAAAAAATTCAAACTAAGCGAGTTTGATTTAATAATACAGAAGATAACACTTATATGGCGGCCATATCGGATTTGCTATTTTTAATTTTAAATCTTTAACTCTAGTAGATTCATAATCGGTATGAATCGGTATAAAAACTTCAGGATAAAAAATTGAAGTATATTAGAGCCGATAAGCAGTAAAAACTTTTATGATGGCGGCCGTGACCGAACACGTTAAAGTGTATGGATCGTCCGGTGCCCCTTTTACGAGCCGCAAGGGTCGAATCCCAGCTGACACAGAAATCTTTTTCAATTGAAATTTATTTTTCTGTTCGATCGCCACCACTCTGCAGACAATGTCAAACCTCAGAGATATTACGGTACATTAGCCGTTCGGAGTCGGCATTAAACTAGTAGGTCCAGTTCTCTATCATTTGTGCACAAACATTTAATAACACGGACAACACAATTCGATCAAGAAACACTCGGTCCTTTCAAGGGCTGAAATGTCCAATTCGTTTTGTTTTACTTTTACGACTGTCATATGGGATCGATCTGTCATTTTGAACTGTGAATTTTTAACTCAAGATTCGTGACCAGTGAACGAAAAAACTGTGGGGTGTAGTGTGCCATTTTTATCCGAAAACTCAGCTCTAATAAATTTATCTACTAAACCTAGGTATTCCTCAAACTACTGTGCAGCGAAAGGATGTTCCGAGTTTGGAAACAAAATTTTGTAACTGAAAAATTTTAATGCGAATATTCGAAAAACTCTCACTTTTCGCCAAACCTTTGCTTGGGGTTCAGTGGGAAGATGAGCATAGCTATTAAAACAACGTCTTCCAATGTGCCAAGTTAACAGTTCTCTTGTTAACCTTAAAAGTCTTCGTAAGCTATTAAGGATAATTTTTATTAGTTTACTCATCGTTAATTTCTTCGAAAGCAATTAAAAAAGTTGTATACTTACGTTTAATCAACGCAGCGTTCATTGCATTGATTTAAACCCTTTAACTGTCATTGCATTCTACTAAGTGAAAAAAGTATGATATTAAAGCATTTTTGTATTTAAACTGAAGCAACATTCAAGAAAATCCTTTTTTATTGCAGAAATTGAACAGAAAAATTGAACTTTAAATTCAATTCTCAGCGTGTACTACTGAAATTTAAGCCAAAATTTGCTAAAGCTCAAGTTTGACTCAGCTCTCAGCTTGTAAAAGTTCCTTAAATTTATGTTTACAAATGTATATGCTTGCAAGGACTTGAAAAAAACGTCAAATGATGACCATGACATATTTCGTTGTATATTTATTTATGTGGCATGTTGGTATGTCTGTCGGATCTGTTGACAATTTAACGATGTTTTTGCTGAATTCATATTCGTGTCTGGCAAGAAACTCAAACTAACCAAACAGAAAAAAAAAAAACAAAACAGAAAACAAAAAAGATGGACGACTATTTCACGGTTATTTTGGCTCAATTTTGTCACAAAGCAAAATGCAGTCGCTCGAATCAAGTAGACACAGACCTAGGGCGGACAGATTTTGTGTGGGCCTGCCAATTTTTTTTTTTTTTTTTTGATAATGACAATAATAGGTGGTAACCTAAAATCCAGTATTTTATTTGTCGCCTTTTGAACTCCTGTTTTTCCTTTCTTTTTTTCTATTGGAATATGTGTGACATATTTCCAGTTCATTCTTTTGTTGATTTTGTTGTAAGTTTTTCGTCCTAACCCTATTTAAAATCAGCTTATGTTATATCAAGATTTCTGATATCCTGATTTATATTCGAGCATTCGTTGCACGCAATCAACCCTAAAGCCACCTCAATTTTTACCATAACAATTACGATGACAAAGTATAACACATGAAAGAAAAATATTATCTAATTTTTCAAAGAAAACCGCACTAGCAGCACACATCAACTAACTCACATACACACTCACACCCACACACGCCCAAACAAACCAAAGTATCTGCATTTTTTTGTGAATTTGCGTGCGTATCTCCTCTGTCTTTGTTAAGCCAACAAACTGATTACCTCGTCGACTTAAAAAAAAAAGAAGAAACACACACTTAATCACACGACACACACCCACACACCGAAATACCCTTTCTCGCACACATATTACGCTTACGCTTCTTCATGTTGGCCAAAAAGGACATAAGCCATACAAATGACACTTTCGAAAATTTATACTTGAAGGCTATAAAATCCAGACAATTTAGCAGATATAAAGAAGCAAAGCGACAAACCACTGCAATACCAGATATAAATATAAAGTATACAACAAAGATATGCTTGAGATTGTAAGCAAGGATTGTAGAAGCCGAATCCGCCAGAAATTCAAAAATCTTTTTTTATTATCGACTTAGTGCTTGTGTGTCTTTGATGAATGGTTTTGTTGGCAGATGTAGAACACTCAGAAGACATTTTATAAACATCTGGCAGTGTTGTTTTTTTTATTTATATTTTTTTTTTGTGCTTTTAACTTTTTTATAACAAGAATAAAAATATCTAACGTTTTTTTCTGTGCGACAATTAAATAAGTTCAGTTAGATATAACGTCTAGTGAATTTCAGAGAATTATTGCTCTAGCCCTTGAATCAGGGTGATAGTTAAAAGCTTTAGGCATAGTTCTGAAACCAGAGAGAATAAAACTCAGATTATTTGTATACACTCAGTATACAACAAGAATCTTCAAGCAATGTTCATATGTAACCATGAAGTTGAATCTCTCATTTCATAGAAATATTTTATTTTTTAATCCATCAGAAGAATTGATGGGAAAATTTAATGGAACATGAATCCACTATAGAACAGCTGAATTTATTTGAACTAGTATCGCCTGTGGCCGAAATTCGGCCATCTGTTTCTATAAGGTAACGAAACTCAAGTTATTTTTCACATAATGAATTGTTATTAATTTGCATGTATATTCTATGAGGAAAAATAGTGGTAAATAGTAGTAACGCTATGAGGAAAATAGTGGCAAAGGATGAAAAGGAAGCATATGCGTCAATAACAAAAATTTATTCAACATATAATATTCATTTAAAGTAAATAAATAAATTAAAAGTAAAGTAAGTAAATTTACTTTACGGTAGAAAAGTATAATAAATAAATCAAGATAAATGATAATTCTCAAGATAATAGAAGCAAGCAGCAGTTTACCTGTTTTTTTTAACGCTGAGAGAAATTAAGAGAATTCAACAACCACAACAACAACAACAACAACGACAAAAATGCTACTCAGCTCTTTTTAAGTGTTTGCGTCACTCCCGCATTCTACTCTTGCTTTTGTAAGCTACAGCAGCGATGTTCAACAGAGCTTTGTTGCTTTGCAGTTTCACATTGTCCCATTGGTAAAAAAAGCATTTTGACATTTGCTCAGTTTTACCTATCTTAATGACAACATATGCGAATAAAAATTATATTGTGCAAATCTACTCGAAAATACCTATCCATCGATATAAGTATTATGTGAATATGTTGAAGGTAACACAGAAAAAAAGGGAACACAAACTTTTTGTTTGCCTATTAATATATAGATAGTCTTTCATATTCATAAATATTCCTTCAAGGTACGAGTTACTCTGAAGACTTCTATGCAAACTGTGAACAATTTAATAAATCGAATACACGTAAACACATTAAATAATGAACATTACCCAGTGAACAACCTCGTCAAAACTTCGGAGATAATTTTAAGATACATACGGAAATAATGTACTTACAAATATTTAACCAATCATTTTCCAAACTTACATGCGCTAAGTTTTTTCCAAGTCAAATTGTATGTAATGTCATATTATAAGTCATGTGATATCTCATGTCATATGTTATGTCATATGTTATGTCATATGTCGTGTCTAGTGTGACTATTTCACTTTTGTGGCATTCTACCATAAACCATAAACCATTGATGAAAACAGGAATAATGCGGACATAACGAAGATACAAAAAAAAAATCGCAAAAATTCACGTCAAGAATAGATTAAGTTCATCTCTTTTTGTATTGGAACAAAGTTATATGCTATAGATTTAAATTCTTTAAGTTAAAAACATTAAAAATAAAAATTATCGATGAATTGAACCTGCTTTTTCTTCGTCCAATTGTTCATGAATATTCTTTGTTTCAAAACTCAAAACTATTGAAGCATACAACTGAACTTAATTTCACGAATAATGAGCTTTCGAAAGAACTTATTTGAAGTCGTATTTTTCTTTCCTCCAATTGCGGTTTATTGTCGAAAAGACGTCGCAGAATTCTGGGACATTTGGTCCGATTTGGGGAAACTGGGATAATTGCCAAAATTCGGGGACATGTCCCGAGTAAATGGGACCGATGGTCACATTAGTCATTTCATATGGCATGTCATATGTCATGTCATATGTCACATGTCACATGTCTTGTCATATGTCACATGCCATGTCAAATATTACATGTCATATCATATGTCATGTCATATATCACATGCCATGTCATGTCACATGACATATGATATGACATATGACATGACATGTGACATATGACATGACATGTGACATATGACATGACGTGACATATGACATGACATGTGACATATGACATGGCATTTGACATATGACATATGACATGACATGACATGTGACATATGACATTACATATAATATGACATGTGACATATGACATGGCATGTGACATATGTATGACATGACATATGACATGGCATGTGACATATGACAAGACACATGATATGACATGTGACACATGACATGGCAAGTGACAAATGCCATATCATATGTCATGTGATATGTCACCTGTCATGTCGTATGTCACATGTAACATGTCACATGTCACATGTCACATGTCACATGTCACATGTCACATGTCACATGTCACATGTCACATGTCACATGTCACATGTCACATGTCACATGTCACATGTCACATGTCATATGTCTCATGTCACATGTCACATGTTATGTCATATGTCATGTCATATATTATGTCATATGTCATGTCATATATCATGTCATATATCATGTAATATGTCATGTCATTTGTAATGTCATATGTCTTGTCATATGTCATGCATATGTCATGTCATATGTCATGTTATATGTCATGTCATATGTCATGTTATATGTTATGTCATATGTCATGTCATAGACAAATTACCATAAATAAATTACCATTATTTGAATTACATACAGCAAAAAAAATTATTACTTACTTCAAGGTAGCAATTTTATTCGTCCAAACAAAATGCTTGCGAATGTTAGCTTAGCGTGTGCACTGGGAAGCAGTTGCTTATTCAAACATGCAGACAATAAATTATATTTGATCAACAAACACAATAAATCTGCTCAACATGCTTTTGCACACACTCTCTAGTTTACAACAACAAAAACATGAATGAACAAAAAAAAAAGGAAAAAAAATCGATATAACCTAAGCAAAGTAAAAATAAAAAGACCCAAATCAGCAGAAGGAGAAACAGCATATTCTGCCCACGGCAGTATAATGTTTAATGTACCCCAAACAAACAAACTCACACACTCAGATACAAATAAACTCATACACTACATCTATAAATTCAACACATGCAACAATGCAGATTGTACCAGCAACAACTATATTTATCTGAATATCTGCTCAGTTTATATTCATATCATTGCGTATAGCTGTGTGTGTGTGTGTGTGCAACTGGTTGTTTATAACTGTGACTGTGTGTGTTTGCCATATTTCGTAATATTTTTATAGCGTTCGCTATCGATTTTTGTAACGACCTGATTTCAACTTCTTTCATCTATGCCATTTCTTTTTTCTTGTTTTGTGTTCATTCCATTTATTGTAATTTGTATACTCTGCTTACAGCTTGCCACTATTTGCTACTCCCTTTTGTTGCACTGCAGCAGAAAACTGCAGAGTTCAGGAGTCTGCAAGGTTGCTTGTTTTTTTTTATTCCATAAATAATGTCGCAAATTCAGTGCATGTCCGCCATAATGCTGTCATTCATGAGTAAATTTGAGTGCATGTAGGTGTGTCTATGTGCGTGGCCTACATTGTCATTCTCTATGGGTGTGTGTTTGCATTGCATTTGAAAGTGGTAGTGATGTCTACCTTGCTTAAAACATTGCTTTAAAAATGACAACCCAAAAAAGATGTGTTGCTGCAGCACAAACACCAGCAACATCGACAACATTGACAACATCGACAAGATAAGCAACGAAAATAACAACACGTAGCAAGCTATCGTTGACGACATGCATTAATATTATTGCAAATAAAGTTCTTCCAACACATTATACACATACATATACATTATGAAATCCTTGCTTGTTGGCTTTTATGTGACTTTATTGGACCCCAGCAACAATAACGATGACAGTTCTGTTGATGTTCCTTTTCTTTTCATAAAAGTTTCAATAGCAGCACGTTTTAAAAGATATCCGTTGAATGGCCGCATGTATGTGAGACTGTTTGCGAATGCTTACGTGCGTGTGTGACTTAGTTTTTATGTGTCCTTTTTTACACGTACCTTAGAATTGCTGTTTGACAAAATAACTTCGATCATAAATGTTAACCTTAATATTTTTATTTTTTTTTTTTTTTTTCATTAGTAGGCATTTAAACAAATATCATTCCAAAAAATAAATTTCATTACAATCAAGACGCTGAACTCAAGACTACGGAAGTATGTGCGATTTTTTTTTAAGTGACCTTAGGAACAGATTTACGAACACACAAATGGACAAAAAGAGAGTTAATTGGAGAATAACACACATAGCTACTCGAACATAATAACTTTTAATATTTCTTTTTTTTTTTATTTTATATGGACAAGTCATAATCATTGTGGCCTAAATCATTGTGTCATCGTAGTCTTTAATGATAAAAAGTAAACAATTTTATGGCACAAAATATTGTTTAATGCCTTAGTGCGGCCTTTTTAATACTCTTTAAAGTTAAAAACACTTCAAAACGAAATCTATTTTTACTCTTAACACAATGCTTGCCACGTCACTCATATGTGAGAGATTCGCAGATTTTATCTGACGAAGAAAAACAAAATGGTGACCGATTTTGTAACCTCGAAAATCGATGGTTTTTTTCAAATGGCAACCATTTTGTTTATTTTCGGCGGATAAAAATTGTCCTAGTTCAGGCGGTGGCCACTTAAACAAGGATTAACTTGATTTTCTTATTTCTTTCCTCAAATGTTCCAGACAAAATTTTTTTTATATTCTTTAAATGTTAATAAATATATTTGCGAAATTTGAAAACAATATTTTTTTCCTTCTATGCAAAAAAATTCCCGAAAACAATTTTTTTTAAATTTGTAACCTATACTGCCTTCGTAAGGAAGAGTGCGGCATCTACATATTTCAATATTCTGAGACAAATGAGTTACAGTAATTTATCAAAAACTCACTGACTAGGGTTTGGATGGTTATAAATATTTGGCTCTTCAGCATAGTTTCATCCAGTTTTTTTTCCAACATTAATGATATTTTACCGATTTTATTAAAAATGCAAAAACGGTGGAACAGTCAGTGTAGATGCCGCTTTTTTGCTTGAATGATTGCTTTAATTTGTGAAGATATGACACTTCAGGTTCAAATATTTAGCAATTGAGCAAAGAATTCGTAATTTTTATTTTATTATCTTGAAGATGAAAGCAATATGTTTAAGAAAAAGCAATAAAACTGATTTTGATTTTCATGCTAGATGCCGCACTCTTCCTTATGACGGCAGTATATGTCTCCTTAAGAAGTTCTTACAAGGCAAATAAATAATGTACTTAAAGTAAGCGGATCATTAAACTCTTTCGAGTTTCTGGTAAGAATACCTAGGAGAGAATTTGCCTTTGATATCGAATAATCAATATACACGTCAAATGACAATTTAGCATCAATAAGGACACTTAAATCTTTAGTGATATTTTCTCTTACAAAAAACAGATTAATATCATAATAATAGTTGTGAAGTATTGGCGAGTGTTTACGTGAGTATCTTACATTTATTAAAATTCAAGTGTGAGTCGTTCAGATTGCACCTTATTATTAAAGAATTTACATCTTCTTGAAACTTATTGCAGTCATGTGAGTTTGTGACAGAAGTAAACATTTTTAAATCATTGGCATACAGTAAAAAGTTGCATGACTTAAAAATAAATGCTATGTCATTGATTAATAATAAGAATAGTAGAGCTCCGAAATGACTCCCTTGCGGTACACCAGAGTTTACTAAGATGGTCCTAGAGTAATCATCTTTCACCTTAACTATAAGTTTTCTATTGGAGAAATAGGATTTAATTCATAGTAGCAAGTTAGAATGTATGTCTAGTTTTTTAAGTTTCCTTAAAAAAATTTCTTGATTGAGACTGTCAAATGCTTTGACGAAATCTGTATAAAGGGTATTAAACTGGTATACACTTTCAATAGTACACAGTGAAAAATTCGTAAATGATGCCAAGTTTGTGCTGATAGATCTACCAGAGAAAACACCGTGTTGCTTCGTTGATATAACACTTTTCAATGTTATCACTTTTCAAAAAAATATCAATATAAAGTCGCTTGTTTTCCAAATTGTCTACCATTTTTGAGAGACACATATCTCTCAACATCTCTCACTGTTAGACCATATATATTTAATATAATACCCGCTACGTGTATTTCTTATTTATTTTATTCTTAAATTATTATTCTTTTTTATACTATTGGGACTGCTTTCCCGATTACAGCGTTGGCACGCAATGTGTTAATAGAGATTCCTGATCAGAAAAATCCTCTAAACAATCATTCCAAATTAATTTTTATTTATTGCTTTGGTCTTTATTGTACTAGTGATCAGTAATTATTTTTTTTTTTTTTTTTCAACTTCACGAATATATTGATACAGAAAGCCTCTGTACATAAAGCTCTTACTTTGAAGAAAAAAAGAAGTGAAGAATTTCGAAAATGTCTTCCTTAGAATTTTCTGACCTTACTCAATAGTTTACTTTTACTTTATGTTGAAAGTTGAAAAGTTGGCAAGTTTTGTTTTTTCCAGTCAAATTAAAACGCCCGTTAAAAAATATTGCCAATCTGAGGTCGAATTACATCTTCCGTGAACGTACAACTCTTTACATAAAAGTGAGTATTTGTAATTATAATATCCGTGAACTTACTAAACTTATCGTAATTTGGTATTATTTCTTGAGTAAACGTACACTAAGGAAAATAACGCATATTAACATTATTCATGCCTGTGTATACGTTTTATTTAAATATTTACGTGGATAAAATAAAATTTTCCTTACAATACCTTTTTTCCGTGTTTAAATTTTATCTATGCCACACAGTAAAGCTTTTTACCTATTCCAAACTGTTGCAATAGCCGACAAGCAGCAACAACATCGCACTCTGTTCCTGTAGTTTATCATTGATGTTTTTAGAATTAAGATTCTTGCTTGTCGCTGAATACTCCCGGTTTGTTATAGTTCTCGTTTGGTTTTTGTAATGAAAATTATATAGCCTAGATGTTTAGCCAAGATGCTTTGTGAGTGCGTGAGATTTTGTGGGGATCTGAGCGGAGCTCAGCATCTTGGCTTAACATCTAGACTATATAGTTTTCATTAAAAAAACCAAACGAGAACTATAAGAAACCATTAATAACATATTTCATTTAAATATGTTTTTCTTAAATTTTAATGTTTTTATTTATATTTTCTTTAAATGCAATAGTTTTATGCAATAGTAAACTATGCGCATGCATAATTTAATGAAAAAGTATTTAAATAAATTTTGAATATTTACGTACTCGAATTATGCAAATGCGTTATTGGTTGAAAATGACCCCGTTTTTGGATAAATTAAAAAACTTTTTGGATTTAATATTAGGGTGGCACATTAGGATGGTAGAAACTGAGATCTGGAGGGTAAGGACTAGAATGGTTCACCTGAGGTTTGTGAATTTTTTTTCGTAATTGTCTTGCAAAAATACGTCATATTCGCGTGACCTTTTTTTTTTGAGGTACGGTCTAGTGCTCTTGCTTACTTTAAGAAATTAAAAAAAAAAATAGACCTTCAAGAAAGCACACTTTTGTAGATGTGATCCGAATAGACTCAGATTATTAATATTTCTCTATAAAATTTTCATATAAGCAAAAATTTCGGATACCTATTTCTGACTAGGATTACTATATCCTGACTACTATTCCTAAGACTTAATATAAAAAAATCCATTAATTTTAATCAGTATTATATCAAACTTGCTTGAAAAATTCTTACCACAACATCGCTGGAGAAAGTGTATCGAGATATTAAGAAATTTTTTTTTTTTAATTTTTTGTGTTTTCTTTGTTAGGTGTGGTACTGCTAGGACTACTCTCGTATGTTTAATAGTCTTGTTGACAGAAGCAGTATAAAAATTGTTGTCACATTGACCAGTGTGACAGTTTGATTGTAAAGTAGAAAAATTTGACCAAAAGCGAATGTCTTCGAGCGCTTCATGAAACTTTAAGTGTACAATGCGCATCGTTCTAAAGCAGTGATCATCAAAGAGCCCGAACAGAACCAAAGCGGCTGTCGGTTGTCGGATGCGCTGTGCAACAAAATACATGAAAATATATGTAGCCGCCAAAAATTAAATGGCCGTAGAAATCCGCGACGGAAAAACGCCAGAATAGAATCAATTCTATTTTTTCTCCGACGGCTGGCGGATCTCTCTTTGAGTGGCGTAAGTGTTGCCATATTTTAGCTAAGAAAAGGCTGTGTTCAGTGCTATTTGCTTAGTTTTTACCATGAGCTGAAGTTTTGTTTTGTGTGTGTGTGTTGCATTCCATGAGGTAACATTTCGTTTTGTGTGCGTGTGTGTTGAATTTGTAGCATTTACAAACCGAAAAGCAACGCTGATCCGACAACCGACAACCGCTTCTATTCTGGACGTGTTCTCAGCGGATTTCTCCGAGAGAGGTCCGCCAACCGACAGCCGCTTTGGTTCTGTTCGGGCTCAAAGCCTATGCCCGCGGGCATTTAAGCTTTTGTGCTTAAAAGCTTTCTGTATACATATTAAGTCACCTACGGCACATGCATGCTTGTTAGATTGTTTGTTTTTTTGCTGCGCATACGCATCTTATGCTACACTCATAAAAATATCAGTTTTTGCTATTTCTATGCAAAATGTCTCTACTTGAATGGGATTTGCAATTCTTTTTTGCCAAAAATATTTTTTCTGCACCTCCAAGTATGGTTTAATTAAATCAAAAACGAAAAAAAACCTAAAGAATTAAAAAAAAAACAAACAAAAAAAAGACAGTTTCGTATAGTAAGTATTCACACTTCTAAATAAAGATTGAATTCTAAAAATTGAAATTAAATTATGAAATTAACTTTACTATTTTAAAGTTTTCTCCTTTTTTGTAACAGTGCATAAAATAGTGAATGTTAATATGTTTCTTCGATATGAATTATGTTATTATGAATAGTAAATAGTAAGCATACGTAAATCGCAAAATTTTTTAAAAACATTTCCCCCTCACGCCTCTCGCATAGATTTGTAATACACCAGATGAAAATTTTTTCCGGCGCCACTGAATAATCAAATAAGTGAACCATCGTCTTGCATGAAAGCTGGACTGAGACTCAAGTAGTATTTTTTTTTTCAGTGCAAAGCTTTCAATGAGCTTTTATACATAAACAAAGTATGCTTGTATGGAGTTTGATGACCACTGTTCCAAAGCAATAGGGGTTTTCTCTATGCCTAGCATATGCCGTTGCACGGTGTAAGAAAAGGAAATGTACAATCCGCATTTGTTGTTTCGCCATTGCACGGACTGTATATTTCCTATTCTTGCACCTTGCAATGGCATATGCAAGACATAGAGAATACCCCTAATTATTTATATAATAGTAGTAAACAACACATCGTAATATTTGAGATTTTTTTATCAAGAGGAATATTTTGCTACTCTATCGATTAAAAAGAGTTTTTGCATGAATTCTAACAGTAAGTATTCCTTCTATTGATTATATTTAATGCAAAGCTGACAAAGAATGTATACAACCAATATGGCTGAAAATGGCATGTAACATAATATGTTATATGCATTTCCTGGAAAAGGTCAACCGCTACCAAAATATTAAAGTTGAAGAAAAAAGACTTTTCTGAGAAAATTTAGTTAGTTAATGCATTGGATTTTAAGAATATACCTAATTAAATACATATTACCATTTGTAATTTAAGAAAAGTGGTCTGCAAAGAGCATCTTTGCTTTTTTTGGTTTTAGCGTTTTTAATTGACATTTTTCCTTGAGTTATATCTGAGTCTTACATATCATGTCGATTGCACTCTTCTTATAGGCTAAATATACCAACAATAAATATTTAAGTACACCACAGTAGAGATCAAGCAAACTCCGAATAACGGTAAAATTCAAAGATTCTTTGTACTACATTCTTCTGTCCCGTTCGCGACCGAAAATAAGCATTTGTGTTTAGTTCTCCGTGACCGTTGATCGGAATAGTTTGATATTTACAATTCAAAACAAAATAACCGAGATCATTTAAAAAAACCAAACTGAAAACATTTTGATCCATAAATATTTTTTTATTGATTTTTAAAGTGTGTCCCGTTCGCGATCGTAAGTGTTAAATTTTTCAAAAAATAATACATATTGTTATAAAAAAAAAATTTGTTTGTGCAGTCGTTGTGGAGGTAAAGAAATTGCCCAAAAGAAATACATGGAAGGAATAAAAAACAATCCTATTAAGAAGATGAAGTACCTAGAGAAGGCGGCAAAGAGAATGCAAAAATATCGCTCAAAGCTCAAACAATTGGCGAGTAATAATAAGAAAGTGCTTAACAGCTTACGTGAAAAGGAGCGTATAAAGAAACAAAAAATGCGCATACGTATAGCAAATGAAAGAAAGGAGACAAACATTACTTTAGAGCCATATAACAGAAAACAGTCTTTTGGAAAAGCGTTAAAGAAGGCCGAAATGGCGTTGCCGAAGGAAGCTGCAAAAAGTACGAAAATTGTACAAGCTTTATTTGCAAAGTATGGTCAGCCAGCATTTTTTGAGCAACCTGTATTAGAAAATTCTCAAGTAATAAATGAAGTACAGAACTTTTTTGTTTCTAGTGACATTAGCGTTCAATCTGCTGGTAAAAAAGATACTCTGATCGTAGATGGAGAAATTATTCCGAAGAGATTTATGTTATTAACAGTGGCCGAAACATATGAAATTTATAAAAATGAATGTACAAGTGAACCTGTCAGTAAGTCTTTCTTTTACAGTTGTCGGCCCAGACATGTTCAGCTAACTAGCAAAATGCCACATAATATGTGCGTTTGCATTTACCACGCCAACTTTGCGTTTTTATTGGATGGCTGGTCTAAAATTGTTAAATCTTTTTCTGGTGGTCATCAACATTTTCTAAAATCAGTTTGTTGCAATATTGAAAATAAAAATTGCGAAGATATTGAATGGAATTTTTTTGCAACATCGCACGGAAAAGGTGCAGTCGATGGCGTTGGAGCCGTAATTAAGCGGAAAATTTGGCAGGTCACAAAAACTAAAAATATTTGCCTTAATGATGCATCGGATTTTTATCAGTGTGCAAAGCAAACCGTTAAAGGAATCATTATTTTATACGTAGATGAAAATGAAATTGATAAGGCTTCTTTTTTGTCAGATAAATGGAATAATTTACCAAATATAACCGGTATACGAAAACTTCATTGGTTTTCTTGCAACGCAAACTTAGATATCCATGGAGCTGAAACTGTAATATCTTTTAAAATAAAAATAAAATAATAATTCTTTTATTTTTGTTATCATTGGAATATATCTTGTTTTATTTATTTTTTTACTTATAAATAAAAAATTTTAAACCTAAAAAATGCCTTTGGAATCATTGTCCCGTTCGCGATGTCCCGTTCGCGATTCTAAAAAAAATAATAATAAGGATAATTAAAAAAAACCAAATGCTTAATAAAAGCTTTATATCTCTGCTTTAGTTAAAAAATAATCTCCATTTAATAAACTGACAAAATTCGCAGAGTTTTAAACAAAACCACACACCGAAAAAAATGACTTACATTTTTGGTCCCGTTCGCGATCGCAAGTTTATCGAAAATATTTGGAGAACGTTCATATTTTATAATTTTCTTTTTGTTCTCAAAAATTGTTCTACTAAAATGCTATTAAATATTTATAAAAAGTTAAAAAAAAATTTGAGTTTTCATATTTTTTTTTCAAGTTGAGTGCGTTCGAATGTCCCGTTCGCGATCCTGGAAATGCCCATATATTACAATTACAAACACAAAACCTTGATAACTAGACGAACATAGCCCGCAAAATTTAGATTTCCCATTACTTTTTGAATCCACATATAAAACTTGTACAAAAATTTGGTTAATATTGAAATTTTTTGCTATTATAAATGAAAGTTTTTTTATTTATTTTATTTTTTTAATTTTATTTTATGTTTTTTTTTTTTTTTTTTTTTTTTTTTTTGTTAAAATGTGTCAATGTTTTCACTTAAAATTTGTATAACTAGTACAAAAACTATTGTCCTCATACATATAGTACATAAGTTCCTAAACTAAGTAAATTTTCTCACAAAAACTAGCTTGTATAATTTAGCAGTAGTTTTTTTGGTCGGTGTTTGAATTACTTAGCATTTTTTAAATTCAGACTTGCAGCTAAACGGAGAACATATCACACTCCATAATTATTTCAAAAAAATTAAGTAAATAACTCTGAGTTAGTATGAGAGTGTATTTATAAACTATTCAAATTCGTGTTGGCCATGGCCGAACGCTTTAAAGTACGTGGATCGTTGAATGCAAATTTTACGATCCGCGAACCACGATGATCGATAGTGAAATCCCAGCTGACACAGAAGTTTTTTTCAATTGAAATTAATTTTACTGATCGGCCGTCTGCTCTCTATAGATAATGGCAGAACTTAGAGAGTAATTAATGCCGTATAAACCTTCTTCCAATCGTGCACTTTAGCTGTTCGGACTCGGCCGAGAAAACAAACATTTAATAATACGCACAACAAAATTTGAGCATAAAATAGCTCGATCAAAGTACTTCTAAGGACTGATATGCCCAAATTGTTTCTGTTTGTGTTTTTTTCTGTACATTGCATAGTAAGAAAATGAAGAAACTACGGCGGATATATGAGAATTAATATTATGCAAGAAGTTACAATTACTTTCAACAGTTAAGATGAGACAACAATTATCCTTAATTTAAAAAATAAACATTTTGTAGACATAAAAATGCACAGTCAATTCGTTTAAATTGAACTATTTAATATTTGATTTATTTGCTGCTTTTAATGTACATTTATAAATAATTTTTCATCTCTTTTATTTCAACTATAGCCTGATGTGCAGGCAACTTATCTTCGGGGAAATACGACGCTTTTTTATGCAACAACCAGCACAACAACAACAAGAACAATTACAACAACAAAACATTCGTTGCAATCTATTAGAGAGCAGCAACAAGCAAAATCTCTAGAATTGGTGCCTGAAGCCCTTAACAGCAATTCTAAGAATCACCCTTTTAATCCTTACGATCCTGCTGACATTCTCGTGTCTTCATTCACATCGACTGACTATGATGCGGCGGCGGCAGTCGCCATCGCTAACACCGCTACCGCTACCATCATCACAACCACTACCCCCAGCAGCACAGTGGATGAGAATATTGCCAGTGAACAAAATGTGCCTGTAATTGCTATGAGTGGCCCAACACCACCATGTCCTTGGAAGTGCGAGTTAACAAATGATCGTGGCTACGTGTTATACTCAGCACTGGGTTCCTTCTACATACCGATGTTTGTCATGTTGTTCTTCTACTGGCGCATCTATCGCGCTGCAGTGCGTACAACACGTGCCATAAATCAAGGCTTCAAAACCACCAAAGGTGAGTTCACATAAGTAGATACGTAGATAAACATTTCGGAATAAGTCTCTTTCTCTCATTCTCTCTCTCTCTCTCTCTCTTACTCTCTATATGTGTGTGTGTGTCTGTACAATAACAAAGTTTTTTGTAGCTTCAAGTTCACGTCATTTTTATTGACACCTTCTTTTCATACAAAAAATAAATTTTTCACCATCGCTCGTACTTTTGAGGTGTAAATTAATTATCATTACATAGTGACGTCATATGTAGAGTAGTGTAAAAAGTTGTCCTCTTTTTTAAATTTAATGTAGAAAATTGCGATTTTGTGATATGATTTGTATGTGAAAAATTTAAATTAAAAGAAAAAAAAAATAGTGAAATTCATTAAAGAAATGAGTAATGAGATCGTTAGTATTGATCATTAGCATTTAAAAAAAAGTTACGAATGAATGCGAACCATGTTAGTATGAAAGCAGTTATATAACATTGGTCGGTTGGAACTTACATGGTTCGCCATTTCAACTCTTTATTTATTTGCAGCGTATTATCCTATTAAATTTATAGAAATTGTTCATTATGTACCTTAATATATATAATCTTTCTATATATATACTTACCATTTACATTAAGAAAGAAACAAAAATCAAACAACAACAAATTGTTATTGTATCATAAGAACTTACGCATTGGCCTCAAAATTTATACCATTTATTATAAGGTTCAGGAACAAAAAACAATTAATTAAAAAATTAAGCTAAGCCATTTGATATTCCTGTAAAAAGTTTGAACAACTTGCGAAAACCTAAATTAGTATTCAGCATGAACAGCGATGATAGGTAAGTAAAAAGTAAGTTTTTTCTTTCTTTTCGCCCTGGATGCACACAATTAATTGAACTTTTTTGTTAACTTTCTCCAACCCTGTCCGCTGCACACTTCTAACCTGACGAAATATATTGTGTTTTTCATTCTCATCATTTCGACCCGCCCCCCTACCCCACTCCCCTTTGTCCGATCTCAATTAATTAGCAGCGAAATACCAGTATTTTATGCTCTATAACTTTGGCTTTCGCTCAGAGTTGCTGTTGTTACTTCTACTAATAAATTCCTGGGGCTTTTTTTTTGTCTAGTTTTATTCCTTATTCAGCAACACAACAATAATATGCTTGAGAACTCTACTAAGCATCAGACATGCCAATCAGCTTGGCGGCGGCAAAGCGTTACAATAAAATCGTTGTTGTATTTAGCTCGGGCATAAGTTTTTGCTCCTCACTGTGGCAGAAGGACATAAAAGTTTAAGTTATTCATTCGTGTAAAAAATGTATAAAAATCTGATTTCTTGCTTCCTTTCTTGGTGTTCACGTTGTTTGGTTTTTCTTTTCTATTATTTTACTATCTGCTGCCAACAAGTTTGTCTGCTATATTAAATGGCATTTGATGGAGGTTCACTTGAAATGCTGTTCTATGTCACATCTTCTTCTTCTTCTTCTTCTTCTTCTTCTTCTTCTTCTTCTTCTTGGCCAAGATAAATTGCTGTACTATAAGTTTAAGCTTAAACTTTTCGTAAAAATAAATTTATTGTAGAACTTTTATCGCAAAACTTTTCTGTTCGAATCAACTTTTATGTAGTTAGAATCTATCTATCTAACTGCCAAAGATAAGACCTCTATAACCTAAGCCTATTAATAGAAAGTTGAGGCAAACATACATATATTTAAATTTTTTTTTTTTAACTGTCTTGACTAACTTTCTAAACATGAAATGGAAATGGGTGATGAGCTAATCAATCGATATATCCTTGGCTTACAAGGAAAAATGACCAACTGAAAAAACATAGATAGTCCGTATGAAAAAGCAAAACAAGTTTTTATTGTTATGATAGTCCTTGTGTTTCCTTTTAAATTTGGTCTTTAAAAGGACCAAAGGGATATTTTTAGTCGAACTATTAAGTATTCAGAATTCCAAGAAATCTTTGAATCACTTTCTACATTATCATGCATCAAAAAGTAAAAACCTAAATTTTCGTAGTTGGTCAGTTTTCCTTGTAAGCTCACAATGCAAAAAAATGGAAATATATTTACTTTAAATCTATTAAATATTTATTCAATTTCTTACTTAACTGGAAAAAATTTCGATGAATTCAGGAAACGAAGTGAAATGATGCATTTCAATTTACCTTTTTTTATTTTTAACTATGGGAAAGATATGTAGGCTTGGGACTACTTGTTTTATTTTGTTTTTTTTTTTTTTCTTGAAAAATACTGAATATATCAGCCCTGACACACATCGTAGTTAATCATCAGACTTTGCTGTTGCTGACATTCTGAAGGTCGCAGTTTTCATCTGAAATCAATTTAGTCTTCAATTTACATGTTTTAATTTTCATCTTTAAGCCAAGGACTTCAGGTGTAATACCTATTCAAGCAAGTCTACCTTGGTTCGAAATGGGGTGTTAGATTTGTGGGAGGGAAGGGGCAATCAAGTGAAACATGTGTTCTAAGCGATGTTCTAAGAGTGGCGGAAAGACGTAGAAACATGTGAATTTGAATTGTCTTTAGTGTGTCCGAATCGTTGTTTTATACCTAGTCTCATTAGTTGTTCTTATCCTTTTTCCAGTCGTGTCTTATATAATGTTTCAGGTGTACAAATGTGTTGGAAAAATAAGAATAAGGTTAAGAAGGATGACAAGTTTGGAAAAGGACAACGAAGAAAAGTACAGGAACAAGAATAAAGAATACTGTCTGGTCAAAACCTACGGGTGTATCCACTGTGCAGCCAAATTCTTTTTTGACGTGACAACATTACGATTTACCGCGCAGGTTTCCAAAAAAGTTGAAAAAGACATTTTTTGCAAATGCATCAACGTTGCATAGAATTGTTACTCAATGAGTATAGGTGCTAATATTAAAATACGGACTGGACAGTAAAGATCAATTCTTTGACTTTATAACAAAAATATAAAAAAAAAAAAATAAATACCTCATAGTGACACGGTGGTGCTGTCTGAGCAACGACACTACTAATTTGTTACATAGAATTCAAATGCGCTATCTACATATAGGTGTAATGGTAAAAAATATAACACGAAAGTTAAGACAAAAATGAACAAAATGTCATGCGGCTATGGAGAGAGCCGCTACAAGAAAATGCGACGGCGTTGCATGAAATTATTACTCAGTGAGTATATGCGCCACGGTAAATGTTATCAAGCAAAATGAAGGATTTATACTTGGCCTAACGACAAAAAAAAAAAAAAAACATTATGTCGTCGTCAAGTCGCTTAGGTAACAGCTTATGCAACACAAATGCGATATTGTTGCACAGAATTATTGCACGCCCTATAGAGGTGTTCCGGTAAATTTTTTTGTTGTCAAAAATTTTTTGGTGCCACGCAAGCAACGAGAAAATGTAACAGCAATGAAAAAACGTTGCATAGAATTATAACTCGGTGACTATTGGCGCTACGGTAAATTTTATGAAACGACAGTAAAGCTGAAAGAAAATTAATGGCATCATGAGATCTTTCAGGGAACCCCTTAAAGTGACCTAAATGCACCAAATACAATAACAAAAGCAAAAGTAAAAAATAAAATAAAAAAATTCAATTAAAATTAATATAAGGACACGTAGCTATTAGGACAAGAATTTAAATACAGATTAGAACAAGGTTAAGGGCAAAGATTAAGACCAGGAATAGATAATGAGTAGGAAAAAGATTTGGTCAAAGATTAGAGAATATTATTGGACAAGGGTTGGGACAAGATTATAGGTAAGGATTCTGAAAAAGACTACGACAAGGATTGAAACTAGGATAAAGGCAAGGATTTGGAGACTTCTAAAACAATATTTAGGACAAGATTGAGAGAAGGATAAGAACAATAAGCGAGACAAGGAATAGAAAACAGATTAGGGCACATTAAGTACAAGATTTTAGACAAATATTGGGAAACGAGAACAAGGATAAGCTCAGGAATTTTGAATTTTTTTAAATCAACAGTTTGGACAAGAAGTACGACAGTTCTTATGAGAAATATAAGAATAAAAATAAGTATCAGGAGATGTTTGGCAACATAAGAAAGAATAGGGACAATAATAAGGACAAGGATAGAGATACTTTGATGAACTTATTTAAAATAGTTTACCGAGATACAATCAAAATATCAGTTTCAAGATTTCATATTTTTAAAACACTTTTCTATGTTAATGTTAAAAAAAAAAAAATTCGATTCGAGCATCGCAAAATAAATTAAACTAGTAAACCCGTATGGCGTTAAAACGCCAAAATTCGAAAAAAATATGTATTGTTTTTTTTTTTTTTTGTTAAAAGTTTTACACTTTTTGATATATGTAGGGGATATGGCTGGGATGTGAACCTGGCTGGGTTGTGAACCATTACTTTTTCTTTCCCTACTTGACATATTGTCAATCATTCAACTGCTAAATTTGTCATTTGACATGACTCAATTTTTGCAGTTGCACCGAAGTGTACAGATGTATTGCTTGTGCCAGCTACAGACATCGTATTTGAAAATCGACTGCGAAAGCTTTTGCGAAAAGCAATGGAGAGCTGCGAGCTGACTTCCCTTAACAAAATTGATGATCTGAAGCTGGAAAAAAACAGTGGCAAAGTCAAAATCACCAGCAAAATCATCACTGAAGAAGGCAAAACCAGCATCATCCAAGCGTCCTAAGGCAAAAGAACCATCAAAACCATCTGATGAGGATATTGATTTTTGCACCATTCGTTTGAGTTTTTTGTCTAAAGAACTGACACCCAAAAACGGCTCTCCGCAAAATCGCCCAAAGAAAAATCGCCCAAAAAAAATAATGAAAAATCACCCAATTTTTTTCCATACGAATTTGGGTGATTTTTCATATGAAAAAACACCCAAAAAAATTGGGCGATTTTGCATTTTTGTTGGGTAAAATTTCGTTTTTTGCTTTTGGGCGAAATTTCACCCAAATACGTTGGGCGAAATTTCACTTTGCGTTTTTGGGTGATTTTTCGTTTTTTTTGGGTGATCTTTCGTTTTCAATATTAAATAAGAAACCTCAATCAGTTCTTAAAGATAACGGTATTTAAAGTAAAAGCAGCGGTTCTTCTTTTGTTTTTCTTTTGTATTTGCATCCTTTGCTTGAGTTTGCTTGGTCATTTAGTACCGCGCCCGCGCATCGCGACGCGGCGGATCACGGGGCGGCGGATTACGCGTAGTGCGACGGATCGCACGCGCCACCCGTCGCCCCGCCCTGCTCCCCCCACCACCTCCGCCGTCATTTTTTCTTTTTAAAATTTTTTGATAACCAAAGAAACTTGTTGTTTTGAAAAAGAATCAGTATTTTTCCCTTGTACGAAATGTTTTTATAGATTTTTAAGTATGAGATTATATAAAATTAAAATGAATTAAATTTTTAAATTTAACGCACTTCCTACACAACTAAGATTGATTAGTAACGTATAGTAGCTTACCCAGTACCTTTTATCGTTGCAATAATAGTTCTAATAATAGTTTTCGTTTTATTATTTCATGTTTTAATAACAGTGGCTAATAAATTACTATATTAATAAAAAATAAATAAATAGTATTTATCTCATCAAATGATTGAATTAAAATAGACTTTTAAAAAAAAAATACTGGCCTTGAAAATGCTCATTTCGTACAAGGGAATTTCGTATCTCGTGTGGGAACACAATGTAAAATAATGGGCGATTTTTCATTTTTTTTTGGGTGAATTTTCGCTTTTGTTTTTGGGTAATTTTTCTAAAAATTTTTGGGCTTTTTTTCGTTTTCTTGGGTAAAATTTCGTTTTTTCGTTTTGGGCGATTTTTCATAAATTTTTGGGTCATTTTTCATTTGGGTGTTTTTTCTTTTTTTTTTTGGGCGATTTTTTTTTGGGCGATTTTGCGGAGAGCCCCCAAAAACTCCATCGAATGCAACACATTTGGCCGGCCTTTTCACTTGAAGTGAGCCAATATGGGAAGGCGTTCGTATTTCACATGAAAACATTGCGACACCGATTTGAATGATGATGATGAAGAAAATTATTATTGAACACTTCCATCATTACGATTTTTTAGCATAAGTGGCGTCATTATAACTTGTTTTGCCTCTTGACGCCTTCTGAATAAATAAAATCTCAACAGATTATAAAATTATTGGTGATTTTCTTCGTATTTTCCGACTTTTATTGGGATTTTCCAGATTGTTCGCAACCCAGTCACTTTTTTGGAAGAGCCAAAAATCATGTCTTTGGAAAATTGGCAGTAGAGAGCTAAATTTTAATCGAACGCTATTCTGTCTGCATATAAGAGTTGCATTGTATATTAACTTTTCCAACGGTGACTGAGTGCTATCTTTATTCTGTGAAAAGGTAGAGCCCAAAAACAAAACCCGGTTCACAACCCAGCCCTCTCCCCTATATTTGTGTAAACTATATATTTTATTTAAAGAGAACTTTAATAAAAATGTTCACGCCATCAAGAGAGCGGGCTCGATTTAATGTCAAATATAATTGTCCGTGTGTGAATACTGGGCCTTCCACTTATATTGCAACTGTTCTCAACGACTTTCCCAGAATATTCATAGCAAGGACGGAGACAACTGAAATTGAAAAAATTACTTTTTAAATGAAAAAGCGTTGGCTGTGTCGTGGACATACCCGTAGGTTTTGACATGACAATGTTTTTTTATCCTTGTCCTTATTCTTGTCTCCATCCTTTCCTTTGTTTCCAAACTTATCCTCATCCTTCCGTTATTATTTTATTTGTCCTTGTAATTTTCCTACTTCATGTCTAAATTCTTGTCTTTATTCATGTTAAGATTCTTAACTTAATCCTCGTTTGAATCCCTTTCTTAGTTTGGAAAGCTGTATTTTAGGTGTGTCTAAATCTTTGTCCTAACCCATATCCTATAAAATATATTTGTACGTTTTTCGCTTTGCTCTACTGCTTTAATTAAACAATAGAATGTATATTCTATTATCACATAGTTTAACCCTTTGACGACCGCTCCTAAGCCGCTGAAAAATTCGTTAATCCAACAAAGGATTCGTGTTAAGCGACACCAAATTACTAAGCAAAAGTGTCGCAAAAAACAATTTTTTTACCTGCAAAAGTGCGATAAATCATGGGACTTATATGTCCCAATGGTCGTCAACGGTAAAAATTTATGCCACTATTTTCTCTCGTTGACAGTCTGCGACCGAAAAGTTTAAGATTGAATTTTTATTTACTTCATGAGAACTCGTTGTTTTTAATCTGTTTTGAAAGTTAACCAATGAAAGTTTAAAAAATAAGCTTTGCAATGATAATACTTTGACCTCTATATGACTATTGGTTTAGGAGATATTCCCAAAATATTTAAAAAGATTGTTAAAAAACCCCAAAAATTCTATCATAATATCTAGCCTTCTATATTTGCTACGGCGTAATGTTTGACATCCAATGAAAGGTTGAAAAAAACCTTTCCAATGGTGGTACTTTGACCTCTTTACGACTGTTCAAAATATCACAAAATAGGTTAAATTTTCCAAAAAATCGGATATTTCATTTGATGCAAAACAAAACTCCGTAACAAAGAAATTGTTGGGATTCTTTAACGAATTTTTGACCTATTTTGGAAATATCTTCGGGGATAATAGTCGTAGAGTGGCCAAAATACCACCATTAGAAAGAAAATTACACTTTTGATTTTGTGTTTTTATTTCAGTATTACTACGAACACGATCGCAATTCAAAGACCAAATTCTACTTGCGTCTTTTCTGCGATCGCTTTGATTTGAGTGTGCAGAATCAGTGGCGGATCTAGGATTCACCAGAGGGGGGAAGGACTGAACAGCTTTATAGTCCAAAAGAGAGGCTGAAATGGCTTATAGCGCTTTTTTCAATTTTTTTTTTCCACAAAAAAAATTTTTCAAGGGGGATGGCGGCTAAAGCCTTTTCAACCCGTATGTAAATCCGCCGTTGTTCACTGTGGTTACAACAAAATTTCTACTTCGAATAGTGATTCATTTTCTATATCTGCGTTGGAAGTCCGCGGGCAACTGGCTACTCAAATGATCAATACGGTCACCAACCGCGAAGTTGTAAGACAGGTACCTAAGAGATTTAAACTTGTGGATATCACTTCCTTGTCCGATAATTCTGCAAAAGTGAAACGGGACGTAAGGATGTATTTTCCGGCCATCGAATACAACGGAATATACAACGGCCATCGAAAAAATACTATTTGTGCCTTTTGCAAAAAACCATTTTACTTCGCCAATGATCGAAATAACTTCAAATTTCATCATAAGAAAATTAAAATTCAATGCATTGATCAAAAATGCAAACAAATTTATTTTTATTTCAAATAAATCAACTTTTCAACAAAAGTAAATATGTCTTAGATTTTTATCGTTGACGACCATTGGGACTTATAGGTCTCGTCAGATTTGGTGGTCGCGTGGATAGCCCAAGTGGACTATCTTGCTATTTGCTATTTTTTGTTAAAAAGTGGAAGGTTGCCCGCAACTTCCCCAAAACTTTTTTACCTATAGCTCCTGCTACCCTCAAAATAATGCAGCAAGAAGAAGGGGGAGAAAAAGTAAAGATTTTTCGACTTTGGGGTGGTCTGGTAGGCAAAGGTGATTTATAAATCTACCCTTGAAAATTAAGTACTTTCTGGAAGCCACATTCATTCCCTGTTGAATGATACCTTGTAAAGAAAAATCGTTTGCATAGTTTTTCCAGGAAAAATTCGAAAGTAAAGACACCATCCGGTGTCCCAATAGTCGTCAAAGGGTTAAGCACCACATAGAAAACTCACTTTCTTTCCAGAAGATTGTTTTGCTTTTTTTGTTTAAATACAGAAATTTAAAAAAATAAGACCTTATTGCACATCTGCAGGGCAAGACCTTTCTATTGATACCCCATTTTTGAAAAACGCATTTGCGGTATAGATTAGATGGTCATCACAAAAAAAACGCTTGCATAATAATATTACAGATAATGCTCAAATTTTGGGTGACAAAATCATAGATACACCGAGAAAAAAAAAATAGCAAAATCACCTAAGTCACCTATTTGTATGGATATTAAAAACTTATGCCTATTCACCAAAGTAATATATTGTTTTATACATTGCTTTGAAAGCACATACTTTGATACCCTGCCAAAAAAAAAAAACAAATGTTTGATTCACCCAAGCCAAATATATAACATACTAGCCTTTTTCCGGCAGGCGTTGCTGCACCCTGCGACTATATGGGAACATAATAGGTGTATTCAAAACTTTTCTTAGACTCATAGTTTGACACCACTGTTATTTTCCACTGCCCGTTACAGTTTCCCAGTAGCAGGAGATCACCAAATAGTAACTCCATTTTGAGTTTGTATGTAAGTATTGCTACTTTTACTTTCAAAGCTATTCAATAATACAAATTTAAACTGTATGGGCGGAGCCACATCCTCTTATATAATGATCATCCCAGTTTTCTAGTAGATGGACATTACCCTGTTTTAGTACAGTTGCCGACAGTAAGCATACAGACTAAATTACCAAAATGTAGCCCAATCGACGAAAACCGTAGGAAATATAGCATTTTTATTGATTTGTGGGCGGTAAAAAGGGCTGTGACAGAAATATAAGCCATCTCAAAATGTACTGCCAAAATTTCAGCTCTATCGGCTAAGTATTTTTGAAGTTTCCAGCCATCACAGACAGCGTTTTGCTTTTTGTATATATATTTTGGATAAACATTATTGGCTATAACTTTTGATTGGCAAGAGATACTTAGATAATTTTTTCTAATAAATTAATTTTTTAGCTTGTATATTTTTTAAAAATTATAAAAACACAATATTGGAAAAAGAAATTTTGTTCGAAAAAATCTAGGGGTTTGAATCACAAAAATGGTTTTTAATTTTTGCGTAAAATTGAAATAACTTTTGCTTATAAATGTTATAATTTTTAAATAGAGTTGGAAATTTGCGAATTTGAATTTAAATTATTTTTACAACAAAAACAATTTTTGAGCCTTTTTGTGAGGAAAACTCCAAAATTTCAGACTTTTTTTGAAAAAAATATTTAAAATATATATACTCAACTAACGGTATTTTTGCAATAAGATTTTCATAGTACTTTGATGAAGCTTTAAGATAAAAAAAAAAATTTAACAAAATGTATGCAAAAGCAGCGGAGATATTTGACTCTAAATTCGCAAAATTAAATTTCTGGTTGTTTTTTTCGTAATTTTGTATAACGATGTTGCATTAAATATATCGTTGTAGTAAAATTTTTCATAGTTTTCAAGATATGTTCATGTTTTTGATATCAAAATAACGGAAATTTTTTTAATTTTACTAAATTTAAGAAATATTTTATATTTTGTAAATATTTGCACATGTAACCTAAGAAAACAACTAAAAATATGCGATTATGTAAAAAATTTGTACTACAGCACCATCTGGTGTCTAAGGTGCGTCAAAGAAGATACTGTTAAAAAACTCATCGTACCTGAAACCCACTGTATACCACTTTTCATTCTAATCGCATTAGCAGTTTATGAGTTTTAGCCAGTTTTGTAAAAAATTTGTACTACAGCGCCCTCTGGTGTTTAAGGTGGATCAAAATTGATAGCCCACAAACACGCACCGTACCAAAAAACTTCTATACACAAATTTTCATGCTAATCGGATGAGTAGTTTAGGAGTCTATTGCGGCCTTTCAAACATAAGCTCCTTTTTTATATATATATAGATAGATATAACCAATAATGTAGGTACAGCATCGAAAATTTTGACACTTTATCAAATTGATATGGACTTGAACACTATTTTCTTCATATTAAGCAAGCACGCTAATATAAACTGTCAAAGCCATAATGTATAAATTACAAAATACTAAGTTAATTTATCCAAATCAGTATCGGAAAGTTAAACATGTAAAACTTAGGAAGCTCTTAGTAGGTTACTTGTAAATACTAGGTTTTTTGTTAATTTTGCAGAAGCGTTTTTCTCGGTGTACAGTATGCACAGAATATTTATGATTTTCTGTGTTTATTCATGTTTTTGTTTATAAATGAACTATCAGACTTGTTGATTTATTGTAAAACAAATAAAAGTGAGACAAATCAAACAAGACGTCGTCATCCTTGCAACTTTGTTGTATATGCAAATATTAACATATTTATTAAATCAGAAGAAATGAGTTAGAAAACTTAATTGAGATATTTTATTATAGCTTGGGTGCCAGGAAGAAATCGTATAGAAAACAACAAGCAAATGCCTAAATGTATGTCAAACAATATGACTATGTTCCATTTGTAAATAAGACAGCAGAATGACATTTAGGAAAATAATGCTAATTGTTCAGTCTCTTTGTCTCTCTGTGTGTGTTTATGTGTGAGTGTACTAAGCTGATTAATTGTACTTGTAATCTCCTGAAATTGTCTTCAATCAAAATGTCAAGATCAAATGTTAACATTGACAATGTTTTTGTTGTCATCGAAGTGTAGTAGTCATTGAACATGCAAACCCCTCAAAACACACAGCTAACTTTGACATTAACAACTACTTTGAAAACACGCTGAAGGCTATTCGATCGGAAATTATTTTCATTAATTGATGAAATTATTAATATTATGCAGCGATTTATTTTCAATTCTCGAGTAAAAGCTTCAAGTGAGTGAAGCAAAATTTAAATCATTCTTCTATGAACGTTAAAAAGTCAAAGTCATTCCTTGACAATTTTGAAATGTATCAGTTTCAATAAATTCTAGAAAAGCAAAATTTATTTCTTAAATTTTTGGTTAAATCGCTTGTAATTTCTTCATAATTTTTAAATTTATAAGTTTTTTTTTTTAACATAAAATGTCTTTAATTGAGCGGGGGTTGTGCCAAATATGTGTTGTTGTCTGACGTCAAACCTTCTTGACTTTGAAATCACATCACGTAAAATAGAGACAGTATTTAACCCACCTTTCGGCTGCGTCTTCAATTTCCATTCGAAACACTTCAGCACGATTCGGAAAAATTTAAATTCAAAGTGAAAATATCAAAAGTTGTAATGTACGACGTTTGTGCGTGCACCAAACCTTCGTTAAGCAACCCAACAGGCAATTATAGTAAGACAAGCCTATGCATAGGAGGGCAAAGCATTTACTGAGTGGAAAGTCTTCAAAAATTTTCCCATTCCGTGTAAAAAGAAAGTGAAGAAATTCATATAAAAGGTATGCTAGTAACGCACCAAACTCCTGCCATTGCCAACTAGGGAACTTTAGACTATTGTACAAAACAACAGTCCGAAAACACAAAACTTTTTAATTGAAAAATCCATACTTTGTTTCACCCAATACAGAAATAAGTGCGTGTCTCTTTGGAAATTTACTCTACAACACATACATAAGGAATACATTGATGCTATCAGCTGCTGGTGTTCAATTTTTCTTTAAATAATTCAGAGCATACTAAAAGGTGGTCAAGTTTATTTAATTTGTCTTGTATTGGGCTGTACGTGTGGCAATGTTTCTCCAAATATGTGGGTTCCTTTAGTCTTTTTTTTTTTTTTCTTCTATTTTTTTTTATACAAAACTGCTCAACGCATTCTTGTCTTTGTGCCCGCACGTGACTTTTGTAGTTTGAAAATTATTTTTGCATGCATTTTTCTTTCTAATAAAATTGTTATGTACTCACTTAATAAAAGCGAGGATATTTTGGGGCTTAAATTTACATAAGGAAGGAATGTGAAGTTGCCTTTAAGGCTGATATCTTGAAAAAATTGTGTTCTCAGTTCAACATTTAAATGAAGTCAAATTCAACTATAGGGAAAAACTGAAAATTAAAATGTTAGGGAAGTAATAATAAGGACGGAATAATTTTCAATTTCTTTACATTAAATAAGTTGTTATGCCAATATTTGTTTTTTTTTTTTTTGACGCAAAAAGATCTCAATACTCTCGTTTCAAAGTTTTTTTATCAAAATATTTTCATAATTGTTGAACTTCGAAGAAGCAACACCAATAGAATAAAATATTCGAGAAAGTAATTTGAATTAAAATTTCACAACTTATTTCTTCAATTTAACCCTATTTTTTTTAATCATTTTTTTAATCAAAATTCAAGTGAAAAATGGACCCAAAATTGTTCTGATCTCTTAGACACTTGAAGTAGAATGAAATATTTCCATCTAATATTAAATATTTAATTTGATGTGTTTCAATTCAAACGATTAACGATTCAAATGATGTTAAGATGTTAAGAGATGCTAAGTTCTGCTCAGTTTTGAAAGAGTTCCACTTTGCACCTACTTCCTTCTAATATTGAATATTCTAACTACTTAAATAAATCATTACAGTTGTGCACGGGTACTGAAATTTTATAAAATTAATACAAATAGTAAAAGCTTAGAAGTAAGAGAAAAAGTCTATAAAAGGTCTATAAAAAGTATATAAAAGTAAAAGAAAAAGTATATAAAAGGTTTTTCATTAATGACTTGACAGACAGCTTTGTTTTTAATAAAACGCAAACCACACTCAGAAAAAAACACGTATCTTTTTGTGATAAAAAAAAATCTTTATTTTTGATAATAGCAACTTTCTCTTTTTCAAATAAAATTTCCTTCAATTAGAATTAATTTTCACATATTCGAAGAAATATTTCTTCACTTGTCGGAAATGAAAATATTTCAAGTCTCTAATAATGATAAGTATTTTTCTCGCACTAAAAAATTCTCAAAATGAAAAGTTTTCTTTATTGTAGATAAACAATTCACTATGCGAAATATTTTCTTCAATCCTTTCTCAAAAATAAAAGTCTTTTTTTCTGAGAACGATATATTTTTCTTTTTCATGGAAGCTTTCTACCATTTTTAGGGAATTTTTGGAATCACTTTAGAAATTTATTTATATTTAGAGAAAAGCATTTTCTGGAGCAAACTCTATACCATTTATCTCTTAATATTATGCCTTTTTTATCATATTCCGAGAGACTTTTTTCTGAGCGCATTTGAGATATTTCAAAAACTTTATTATCGGTTTGAAGTTCAATCAAAAAAATTTATGAATAGAACTTGACTTCGTTTATATGGCCACCGCGGGCACGTATGCAGCGGTCGATTCGTTGGACCCAATTTTCGATGGAACCGCCATTTCGAGTTAAATATTGGCTCTGAGCTTTTCCAATGTCGTTGGCTTGTTGGCACAGACTATTGACTTGACGTAGCCCCAAAGAAAATAGTCTAAAGGCGTTAAATCGCACGAACGCGGCGACAAATCGACTAGCCCATTTCTTGAGATAACACGCTCATCAAACTTTCTCTTCAATAAATCGATTTTAACGTGTGCTGCGTGGCTTGCGGCACCGTCCTGTTGGAACCACATGTCGTCCAAGCTCATATCTTCTAATTTGGGCCAAAAATAATCGGTAATCATGGCGCGATAACGATGGCCATTCACAGTAACGTTATGATCGTTATCGTCGACAAAAAATATGGTCCAATGACGCCACCGGCATGCAAACCGCATCAAACAATTATTTTTTGTAAATGAAATGTGGTGATTCATGAAGCACATGTGGCTTTTCACTCGACCAATAACGCATATTTTGCTTATTGACGAACCCATTGAACCAAAAATGAGTGACGAACACTGAAGATGATTTTGCGATGAAATTCATCATCTTGGCGCATCTTTCCCAGCACCCAATCGGAGAACGTACGTTGCTTCAAATGGTCCATCGGCTTTAATTCTTGATTCAACTTGATCTTGTATGAGTGTAAATCTAGATCAGTGATGAACACGAGATGCTTACGGAGCCACTCGGTTTTCACATACAAGTCGTGGGTGCGAAGGTACCGAACTTCTGCAACGCTAGCAGAGAAACAGTTGCGTTTGCACTTCGTGGAGCAAGCATCTCATGCGCAAATAATTTTGTTAAATGCTGTACAGACGCAATATATGAATAAATTAAACTTGTTTCGATCTGAATTTGAATTTATTTATTTTTTTATTAAGGCCCTTATTATGAGCATTAATTTATCTATCAAGTATTCTGCTCGCACACACATACTAAAACAAAAATTTTGCGCTTGTATTAGAAGGTTTGCCAACGCTGTGCACCACTGATCTAGATCCTTACGCAAAATTCACCATAAAGTGGTCTGGGCGATGCCCAATTCTTGAGAACGCCGTGGAATTGACTTTATTGTTTCCTTTGCTGCGGACGCCTGAAAGACAGTGATATTTTCGACACTTCGACCAACCCGTTGTCTCACTAGCACGGCAACATCACACAACGAATATGTAGATTCAAATTTTTGCACTAAACTTGTTATTGTCTGTCTACTAGGGCGAGAACTACGACCGAAAATTGCAGTTAAGGCTCTCAAAGTTGCGATCACTGACTCCGAATTTCGGTAGTCAATTTTTATAATTTGCAGACGTTTTTCGTTCGTGTATTTTACCACGAAAATGTTGAGGTTACTGATTAAATTGTCAGTGAGAGTTTGATGATTAGTGAAAGGGTGCGTTCAGAAATGTAATTCAAAGTTGTCAAGTTCCTATTGGAAAACCCTGTATATTGATATTTTATCGTTCAGGTTTCCAAAAATATTCAAAAAAAAAATTTTCCAAATATATGGACGTTGTATGGAATTGTTATTCGATGAGTATAAGTCCTATGACAAAAAGAATGGTACGACAGTTTAGATTAATTACTTGACTATTTATATGGCAAAAATAATAAAAAACTAAAGACTTTTTCGGGATGCGGAAAGAGCTGCCTAAGCAACGCAACTGTAAATCTGTTACATGGAATTATAACACGCAATAGCTATATAGGTGCTAAGATAAAAATTATTAACACCAGTTAAGGCTGGCCCTTTGCCAATACGACAAAAATAGACAAAAAAATGTATGACTTTATGAGGCTGCCGGAAAATGCATCTATCTATCATGCAGCGGCGCGCAGTGGCTAAAAGATGAAAGTAAATACCAAAATTCATGTTTTCTTTTTAACATTATTTTAATTTACATCGTTTAAGAACTGTTCAATTAGCATAACTGAACAGTTCTGGATAATTAGTAATTAGTAAAAATGGATAATTAGCATAATCCAAAATATTTTTGAATAATATTCATTGATATTCTGTCTAGAGGCCATCAAACTCAAACAATGCAAAAAAACTGGAAAAAATATGTAAAAAGTTTATATTTTTACAGAGTTACTACAAAAATACGGGAAGAGATATTCCCCTCCTATTTTTTATTTATTTCAAAAAAATTTTCAAAAACATTTCTGCGTACTTGAAATATATTGTTTACCTCTATTTTTTAAAAAAAACTTAGATTTAACGTGGATATGAAAAAAAAACGTAAATTAATTTTTTAGCAGAATGTTACTTCGTGAGCTTCAAGTTGCGCCAAAAAATCGTTCAATGGGATGTATTTATTGATCTTTTACGTAAATGTTTCAAATAATAAAAGTGAGCTCTTTTGAGCTTTTTTCACAAGATATGACAATAACTAAAACCGTTTTGAGAAAAATATAGAGTTGCACAGTATAAAGGCTTAGTTCTTTAGCAATTATCGTTAGTATACTTTCAGGCTTGCCTTGTTAAGCCAATCTCTTCGTTCAAAAGTGTCACATACTTTATCTTGTTTATTATGTTACCAGCAATATTGAACTGACTTATTGACCATTTAAAGCTAACAAACGAATTTTTATATTTTTTTGCGACTATAAAAAACTATAAAAAAAGATGAAAATCTTTCTGAACGATTAGCATGTGTTTATACGCATAAAAAGCTACAACATGAACTACGGATATGAAGATTGATAGCAGGTTTTACATTATCCCTAAAAGTATACTCAAGTAAATTTTGAAAGTTGCTATCATCGCTTATGCTATAATTATTAATTTGTTGCAGAATGCAAAAGTTTAATTTAAATTTTTTTTTAATAATAGCGAAACGGGCAGCTTTATTTTGAAAATTTTTTTTCATTGTCTGACAAAATAATTTTAACCCTTTTAGCCCCAAATTAGCCCTGGCTGTGCCAAACATTCGAAACTTCGTTGAGGATCAGTTTTTGACCTGAATAAGCTAAGTATGAAGTTTGAAAGCCTAAATTACTTTCCTAAAAGATACTAGGTATAAAAATTTTTACAAAAATTTAAAAAATTTTTTACAAATTCTAGCGCACTAAATATCACATATTTCTTCTAACTAAATATGTAAATAAGATCTCTTACATTCGTACTTTTAGATTAAATTACTTTTATATTTAGAAAATTTTCGGAAATATTTAAAAATATAATTTTTTAATTTGCTCTTTTTTAAAGTCGCGTAGTCGCGTGGTCGCGCACATGAGTTGACTCGGAATAACTTTGAAAAGCATGTTATAAAAATTATTTCTTATTTTTGATTTTTTCGTTTTATTCACCACATTTCAATCTATCATTAAAAATTTATTGAAATAAATCGTAGGGTCTGAAACTAGAAACAGAGCCACAAAATCAGAAGTTGCCCAAAGGCAACTTTGGGGCTGAAAGGGTTAAAATAATATCTCACAGTAACATGAACATCTCATTTAACGGTTTAGATGCTATATTACCTTAAAGTTTAAAATTGGAAAACAATTTGAGTGAAAAATTTTATGGGGGAGGTGGACATGGCAGAAAGAAGGTTCTTTTTATTAAACACTTTGATTTTAGATATCTGACAATGTGGTTTCATCATAGGATAAGTCATAGCAAAAATGTAGCATTTTTAATTTTTATGTTATATGGGAGGTAGGCGTAGTTGTGAGCGGATATCAAACTTTTTTTGTTTTTATCTAGATACAGTCAAACTGAACTCATGTGCCTAATTTTATTGATTTACGACGACTACTCCTATTTTTTGACATTTTTTGTATGGGGCTCAAGCAATGTGTGCCGTCACATCGCGATTGTTATCTCTTATGTAACTAAAATGTAATTTTGTTGTATAGAATTATCGTTTACATATTAGAGGTGCTACGGTTAATACTATTCTACGACAGCAAAGATTGGGTCTTTGACCTAATAACGAAAATAAAAATAAAAATGTTTGCGCCATGATAGCATTACCTACATGCAGAAGCGCAACCAAAGGGGGGGTTTTGGGGTTTTTCAAAACCACTTTGAGGCACTGTTTCAAAACCACTTGCAAAATTGCACATGGTTTTGCAAGTGGTTTTGAAACAGTGCCTCGAAGAGTTAAATATTTGTAGTCATCAAAAACTGAAGAAAATTTTTGCTGCTAGATGGATTGAGGGATACAACTCGGTTACGGTTTTGATTTTTGTTTTTTGAATTTTTTCAATACCATAATATTGGCATTAGGCAAAATTTCCTGTTGGGAGGATACAAACACATCCAGCCAAGCCAATTAACTGAATTGTGCATTACAAAAGACAGACTTTCTTATATCTTTGCAGTGTATTAATCAAGTATTTGGTTATTCATATATTTTATGCAAATTTCTTCAAACTCGAAACATTGATTAGACACAAGCAATCGATTTAGCCAATATCAGTTTGCAAGAAGTAAAAAATGTAAGAGATAATGCTGAAATAGAATTAAAAAAATTGTATATAAATGCTGAAAATAAGCAGAAACCAATGGATTAATTTTGACGAGACCAAAAGTTGCATCTTTTACCCTATCGCACAATGTGTTGAATCGTATTATCGCATATCAATTTACATACCTTTCTTGGATACATTTATCACAAGCCCGAGTGACAGATTTTTAAAACATAGAGACATTGGATTTCAATCATATTTTCCTGATGCAAAAAAATCGCTAAATGTTGAAGCTTTAGGCGCTTTTAAATAACTAATGGCATTTTATAAAGATGATTTGGAAGGAGATTTTGATGACCTAAAAAATTAGCGGAATGTTTGGTATAAAATAAGTAATAAAAAAGATTATGATGGTAAAAACACAGTTTTTTAAGCCATACAACAGTGCAATAAGGATATATTTCCAAATATATATCGCCCATTTCAGATTGAGCTGACCTATCAGTCGCACTGACCATCTCCGATTTGACTCAAAATTTGTTTTTAGGTTGGTTTTTTGCTAAGAAAACCAATTCCGCAGTTTAAAGTTTCAAAAATATGTCAATGTGCTCTTGAAGGTCAAAACTAAGGTGTGCTCTTGAAGGGTTCAGAAGTTATGGTGTAAAACAAGCAGTGTTAAAGAATTTTCAATACAAATCAAAACCTAAAAGCACCATCTTGCAAAAGATAGATTAAACGGCCTCACATTGCTTTATCTGTAAAGAAAAATTACACCATCAGTAGATATTATTTTAGATTAACTCGCTGAAAGTAAGCGTAAACTGGATTTAAAAATATAAGTTAGTTTCTTTTATTATTCTTAATAGTCTTAATCCTGTAACTAAAATGTTTTTAATATAAAAATAATAAATAAAATTTTTTCTATTCTAAAAAATATTTATTTATAAAAATTTTATGATTATGGGGGCATGTAAGTTACAAACTTTAAAAAAAAAATTTTTTTTCGGGAATTTTTTTTTTCATAGAAGGAAAAAAGATATCGTTCTCAAATTTTGCGCACGTATTTATTAACATTTAAAGAATACAAAAAAAAAAATTTGTTTTAGAATTTTGAAGCGGTTTTTGACGTAATTTGATTTTTTTTAAACAAATGCCAAAAATGTGACGGTGTGCAGGATATAACCAGTCTGAAACATCTGAGGAAAAATTTTAAAAAATCAAATTAATCCTTGTTTAAGTGGCTATCGTCTGAAGTAGGATAATTTTTTTCCTCCGAAAAAAAACAAAATGGCTTCCACTTGAAAAAAGATCGATTTTCGAGGTTACAAAATCGGTTGGTTTTTTTTAAAATTTGTAACCTATATGCCTCCTTATGTTTGCTGCCATTGTAGTAGAATTAGCGTTTTGAGTGCAATATTTGGACTCATTACACCATAGCCGATATACACTGAAAAAAAAATGTTTTAAAATTGACGACAATTGTTATAAATTTGACGAATTTTGTGTTTAAAAAATAGCTTGCAACAAATTTCGTCAAAGTAAGAGCTTAAGTGCTTAAAACTTTTGAAAACATATGAAAATAAAGCAAATTACGATTACATTTTTGAACACAATGTGTTTAATTTTAAGCTAACTTTTTTTTTTCTGTGTAGTTACGTACATTTTCTTTTATATACATATAGTTATAAACCCCCCCCCCCCAAAGCAAATTCCTGGTTGCGCCACTGCCTACATGTTGTAAAAACGTTGCATGGAATTATAACTTTATGACGATTAGCGGCGCTTCGGTAAATTTTATAGAACGGCAATAAAGGTTAAGTTTTCGGTTACATAATAAAAATACAAAACATTATTTGATAGCGTCATAAGGCACCGCAGGAAATTGATCGATGTAAGGTAAATACTCCATTATTGCAAGGATCTATTGCGTTAAAGTATATATCTATGCAACAAAGCAAAAGCAAAATAAGAATGAACACTTAAACATGATATATTAGAACAAGGAATCAAATACACACAAGGATTGGAAAAAAGATGAGGGCAAGGATGATTAAGACCAGGAAAAATATAAGGATTAGGTCAAGGATTTGGATAAAAATGATGACAAGGATTAGTCAAAGGACGAGAACAAGGATTTGATCAAGGATTAGGAAAAGGTTTCAGGCAAGGATTCAAATAAGAATTTAGACAAGGATTGGGAAAAGAATTTAGATAACTTAAAAAACAAAAATAAGGAAATGACTGAGATAAGGATTGCGACAAAAAGCGGGACAAGGACTATGAAATGGATTCGGACGAGAACTAGGACACGGTTTGGACATGTATTGAAAGAAGAATTTGGTTAAAGATCAGGACAAGGTGTTAGGCAAGTATAATTTAAAACATACGAATAAAGATAAGGATGGGGAGAAGTTTAAAGGCAAGGGAAAATATTACTTATTTAAGAGTTTTGACAGAGTGGCTTTTATATAGACTCAATAACAAAATCTGAGTAAAATTCTCTCCTTCAATCTCCGCTATCCTTTTGATAACGTTACATTATATATTCGCTTTTTTTAAGATAAAAGAAGAATTATGTAAGGGTAAAAAATTAAAATCTTTTACTTTTAAGAAAAGTTAATTTTTGTTTTTCAACCATATAATTTTAAGTACCTAAGGGGGGCAACGCACCGAGAAATTTCGAGATTTATGAATTTTCGTTTTTTTGATTTTCTTCAAGATGAACCTCTTAAGAAGTTTTGGTGAAAGCCGCGTGCAAAAATTCGAAAAAATTACGGAGTTGTGGCCGATTTTCCAGCATTCATTAGTCTAGTCAGCGCTGAGCGGCTAAATAGAAATAAACCGGTTTTGTTGTGCTTACAAAAAGCACTCGGGTCTATTATTAACCAATAGATAGTTAACCCCCAGGACTTATACTATGAATTTGGCGATTTATTCATAGCTCAACTTTCAAATGCGTTTTTCTCGATATCATGTTTTTGAAATCGGTGCACAAAATAATTCGAAAAGTAATGAACCGATTACAATTATATTATTTTTTTGTGCTTATTCTATGCATAATTACCTAGTCTTTGTCGTAGGGTTTTTTTTTAGTGGCTTGGTTTTTTCGACGAAATCGACGAAATAGGGTCGTATTTTTCTCTTAAAAAGCGCTATTTCAATTCAAATGTCCGCCATTTTGTCAAATATCGATATTTTCAAAATCTACGGAACACTGAATTACTCGGCGAATATTGGATATCTTTCAATAAAAAAAATTTATATATTCTTGAAAATGTGTACTATCATTTATAAAAGGAATCATTTTCATTACTGCAATGGGTTTTCTTTAAAAAATCTAGAACATTGGCTTTTTTCGCGCTTCTCGGTGCGTTGTCCCCCTTAAGTTAATTTTGTACACTTTTACTTAATTTTTTTTTTTATAATTTCCTTATTCTTATCACTCAAGCCAGGAACGTCTTTTGAATTTAAAAGAAATAAATTTTTTTCGATTACGAACATTTTATTTTTTTTTTAATTTACTCTTTTCCATTTGGCCAGAAGCATAGTATTCAAAATTCAAAATTAGAGTTGACTCGAAAATTATCTCAACTTCGAAAAGTGTTGGCTTACATCAATATTCTTGTGAAAGAAAATTTGTTGAATTTTGTGTATGAGGTCTAATTGTAACTTTCTATAAATTATCACTAAAAAATTATCGCTGTTCATGGATGCTTTAAAATCACATGAACTGCAGTGCGGGTATTTTTCATTTTTTTTTTTTTTGTCAGAAATAGAATGCGAAATATGTTCTCCAAATCTCAAATTTTATATCATATGATTTGTATCGAAAGAAACAATTTTTTTTCAAGTTATATTTACAAAGATGTTGCTGTGCGTTTAAAAGCTATAAAGACCAGATATAATTGGTCGACTTTCTCATCTGATATATTTTTTTTTTTTTTTTTTTTCAACACAAAAAATAAATATTAAATGCTTTACCTTGACTATTCTGTCCTTTATTACATTTCACACATTCTATTAGATTATTCTTGACCTTTCCGTGCTTAATAGTAATATCAATAAATATGCTGAAAAGTCCACTTAATGTCACTTTAGAGTGTCACAAATCTATAAGCTTTCAATCAATTTTATTTTTCTTTTGTTCACTATTTGCTGTCATTTTTATTCTCTTCTGAAAATGCACATAAAAATCTTTTAAATTATATTGAACAAGCACAAGATGCTACTTAAATAGAGGCTATTTGTTCTCCTTTAAAATGTGTCCTTAAATTAAAATAAAATAAAACCTTAGACTTAGTTTCAATAAAACTTGGCACACATAACAATGAATACAATGCAACAAGGCCAAGCAAAGTGTAAATAAATCTTACACTGTATTTCATTAACACTGTGAACACATACAAACACTTGCACACATAAACACGCATACATGCTCTTCTACCTATGTGCGTCGAGTAACATAGGCATCTATCTCTGGGTGTTGGCAACCTCAAGTAGCATTCTTAAAGACAAAAAAAAAAAACAAAAAAGGAAAACCATACAAAATACTACTATAGTATAAAAGGAGCTAAATAATCACCTGCAGAAGGATTTTCATATCTTTGTTTTTATGTTTCTTTATTTATTCGCTGTTGCTTTTTGTCTATCGCCTTACAATGGCCTACAATCTTGACAAAATAAAAAAATGTAAAAAAAAGCCTTAAAGTATGCTTTGTTTTATACTTGATCTGAGTGCAAAAAAGGAAAAGCGATGCTAGCAGTTCTAGGAGACTGTTCTATGCGGGTGGTTACTGTTGATTGTTGACATTGCTGTCTCTACTCTAACTATGCAAACCTTAGGTATAACCTTGTCCATATTTTTAAGAACTTTTATTTTTATTTTAAACCCTCGCTAGTTAGAAGCTCTCGACTACTTCAAATTTCAGGTTCATTGTCAGGTTCAGAGCAAGGTATAACAAAAATACTCATTTATTTTTAGGTTCTTGGGACTGCTGTTGTTGTTGTTCTTACTGCTGTTCTTTAGTTGTTTCATTGACAGCAGCAGCTTAGGTTTATTTTGTGTTTTCTCTTTTATTTTACAGATTCTCCAGATCTCTGCCAGCCGAATATGTCCTTGACAGCTTAAACGAATTGTTCACCTTCACCTGTTGTCTAAATGATTTCGTTTGTTTTTATTGTTGTTGCAGCGACAGGAAATTGCCTACGCTTATCTTGAAGAAAAGCCTGAAAATATGCTTTGTTTCTCATAACCAACTGAGTTGGTGTGAAAGTGGCACGTTGTTGAACGTATTTAAACGGATGCTTTATTTAAATTATGGGCTAGAAAATTTAATGAGCCGGGTTCTTTTCACGAGACTTCAAAATTCCCGTTACTTTTTGAACTCACCTTATATTTATTTAAAGGGCTTATTGTAAGAACATGATAATAATCGAAATATTGCACTTGAAAGCTATGATAAAATGTATTTTAAAACCAGAGTGCGTAGAGCAATCAAAATTCGCTCCCGCTCTTCTGAGTTATCTTTGGTATGAATTTATCATTTCCAAAAATTCAAGAACGTATGCAAATAAAATATTCGCTCCCTTTTGAAATCCTCAATTTTATTTCTCGCTCGTTTGTTTGTATGCTGAGCAATTTTAAATGAGCGTTTGTCGTGATGATGCGATAGGGTGAGTTTTCATCGCTCGTGAGTTTTTAAATGATGCACTCATTTCGCTCGCTCGCTTTCATTTGATGCGAAATTTTAATTGATTATTCCGCACATAATAAATGGAAGGCTTTTAAAACAACGATTTTAAACACTTTTTAAGAATATATTTCATTAAAAATAAATAAAATATACATGATGAAAACATAGAAAAAAAAATAATAATAATAATAATAAAATTAAAGGAACATGAAAAGACGAATACTTCATAAAAAAGTTATATAATATTTATATATGTATGTACATAATATACATAAATATATACAATAAAAATATGGTAATATTTTTAAAAATGCTTTCATTTCATCTAATAAAAAGCAAATTATATAATTAAAAGCTAATTTAAAAAAAATTAATTTTGTCCGTATTTGCAATTCTGCCCATTTTTTATTAGCAAAATCACTTCAGACTTTGTTTAATCACGTATGTACAACAATAAGCAAGCACAACTTTTTTACTCCTACCTAAATATAAGTTAAAAAATAGTTACAGTACAATACAAATAAAGCCAATAAGAAGAAAAACAATCAAAAATAAATGAGCGAGTGCAAAAATTCTAATAAAATGAGTTTATCATTGCAAAAACTCCCGAGCGAGAAGTATAACAGGAGTAAACAGCAAAGAGCGCTCTCCAAAACAGAGTTTTTCAGGAGCGCAAATAACGAGCGATAACTATTAAAGAAAAATGAAAAAGTTTTTATCACTCTCCATGGTATAATAATACATGGTAGCATTGATAACTGCTTATTTTCTCTTCAACAGGAAAACATAAACTGTCAAAAACAGCTTTTTGTGCAAATACATCAGCAGCTGCTGTGTTTGTTGTTTTTTTTTCACTTCAACGTTTTCAACATTGCTTGTGTTTTCAATGGCGGATTGTGAGCGCTCTCTTTTTGAGTATATTTTTTGACAGTATATGATTTCCCAAGCAACTGTCAATGCTACCTTGTATTATTATACCATGATCACTCTCATAGTATAATAATAGAGGTAGTCGCAGCGCTGATTGTGCTCTCTTTTGTCATTACTGCCGATATTGTGAGAATCAGCTGTGTACTTACTGCTGTACTTTTGTTGTTGTTTAGTTGTGCTCCCTGCTTGCAGTTAATATTTTTTGTGTATAATCTTCAATGATGTTTGGCTGGAAACAATTATAAATTAATTTAATATTGTTAAAAACACGCAAAGTAACCAGTTACTACAATTTTTAATTAATACAACAAGACAACTTCAACTGTTTAATTTCGTTTACATTTCGCCAATTCTTACTTTCTCTTGTCATTCTCATAGCTTCGAAATTTTGTATGAGTTGTCAACTTCGTTTTGACATTCGCGGCAGTACGTTCTCATCTAGCGAGTTTACCTCTATAATTATACCATGATCACTCTGAACATTTAACGAAAGAGCGCTCATTTTTTTTTTCTTCACGAATGAGGAAAGCGAAATGAATAGTTCTTCAATTGAGTGATATTGATGAGGAAGAGTGCGATTTTATTCTTCACTTGCGAGTTTTTGCGAACCCTGTTTAAAACACATAGACCATCATAAACGTACGTGTTCGCCTGATTTTTCTCTTTCTTCCACACGTACATATTTATCTCCTATTTCGAACTCAGGCAGACTTGCACAACAGGTGTGACACCTGAAATCCTTTGTTCAAAACTAAATTAAATAAAAATTTAACAAAGAAACGTTCACAACTGGTTTTGAAATTCATTGGAAAATGGTCGCTTGCTTTTCAGTACTTGCTCTTTGTGATATAGAATAATCCTTAAAAGTGGTTTTTTCAAACATTTGGCATAGCATGTTTTTTCAATGAGCTTTTTAATCCTATATAATTTACGTTGGTAAAAGTAAACTTATTTTGTTCCACCATAAAGTCAATTTTTTTAAGCAGCGGGCAAATGTATTCTTATAAGTAAGTACCAATATTTCAAAAAGTTTTTCTATTATATATTAATCGAAAAAAAATCGTTGTATCCTGAAAAAGTTCGTAGTTGTTAAGTAAGAACATAGAAAACCTACATATATGGCATGTCTAAAAAAAATCTTTATCAAATAAACCAAGTTCAAAGACTATTAACCCCCTCTTAACCCTCTGTATGAATAATTTATTTATTATTTAAATGAAGACAAAAAAAAAAACAAAAATAAAATTTCCCAAATATTACTCTGTATATTGTTAAGTAGTAATTTATATACAAACAACATATGTCATACATAACCCATTAAATACATATGCATAGAAACATACATCCTAACTTACACAAAAAAAAAAAAACATAAGAATCCATTAACACAAAAAAAAAACAAACAATTAATTGTATGTATTTATATATCATTTCAAATAATAAGAAAAAACAACCATTATAAATAGCTGAAAAAAAGTAATAATTCCTTGTTGTGTATCAACCAAATGAACATCTATGCAAATTTTAAGTAGCTATAAGTCCTTTTTAGCAAACACATATAAACACACATACATGCAAACAAATATGAAACAAATAATGAATAAAAAAGCAAAAAACAAAACAAAATAAAACAAATAATAAAGACAAATAAACAAACAACAACAAGATTTAAGGCACGTAACCCAGAAGGAAAGTAATATTATACAGCCTACACAGAAAAAAAAGGAGTAGAACTTTTACCTAAAAATGTATGAAATTCAGCTAAAGTAATCCGATGATTTTCAGTCAACGAATTTGTTAAGGTGTGCTAAGAATTTCTAAATGTTAATTACTAATTAATAATTAATATTTAGGTGTACTTTCAGCCATTAAATCGATAAGACAGATAATTAATTAAAAGAATTAACTTAAAATATAAAAAAAATACATAACTGGCCATTTCAGCCCTTGAAAGGACTTTGACCTAGCTTCTTATGATCAATTATTATGTTGTGCGTGTTATTAAGTTTTTACACAATTGACCGAGAAACGGACCTACAGGTTTAACGCCGACTCCGAACGGCGATTAACGGAATGTTCTTATTCTCAAGAAGCTTTACATGGCATTTTGATTACTCTCTGAGGAATCAAATAATTTTAATTGAAATAATTTTCTGTCAATCCTGGGGTTCGAACCCGGGTCTCCAGGTTTGTTGACATAGAGGCCACGCACTTTAACCAACTACGCTACGGACACCACAGAAGAATTTACTTACTTTTTTTAAACTATGTCCACTTCAGAGTAGGTAAGCTACCTATAAAGTGTAGAAAGATTTTCTACTTATTTAGTGGAAACGGCACCTACCTACTCAAGAAACATCAACTATTTATTTTGATAGTTTATCAAATAACAGAGTCTTGCCTAGTAATGCTGCTGTTTAGATGTAACAGTAACGGTCGCAACAAAAATAACAGGTTTGTCGAACAAAAATACAAGTAGAACCAATATCGTTTTATTTTGAATAAATAACAACGAAATAAAAAACAATTGGTTCTTTAAGGTTTAACCCCTAAGAGCTAAGATTCATATGCTAATCTATATTTTAATACGCAAACAAAAATCTTGTGGTACACTATTTTAGTATTTATAATACAAAACAGGTCATGATTCTTATATCATTCGAAAGGTAAAAAAAAAATTAAATATATTATGTGCTTATTGCAGTTTAAAAATGTATGCACATTCACTCTCATGGCTGTAGTTTGAGTCTCTCATCTTTTCTTACTTGGTAGAAAATACAAAAAAAAGCTCAAGCCTGTGTTAGATAACACGGGCGCATAGGTCAGACGTAGAATACGTTAGTCATTAACAGCCTTATTCAATAGATTTCCTTAAACAACCTTCAAACGCTTGTTTAGTTACGCACTGTTTAAGGCTTTACGCAGCTTCTATGCAACCTTGCTAACATTGTTAATCATAAACATTTTTTCATTTTCTGCTTATGATTGTAAGGTTTGTGTCTGAACTATAGAAAATCTCTACAAAAATTAAGAATTCCTATGGATTTACAATAGCCGCCGCATAAAAAAATGCTGCAAAGGGCGCATATGGAGCATGTCTTTGATATTAAAAGAAAAGACAAACAAAAATCATGGTTGTATTTACGTAACCTTTGAACGCCAATTTCGGCGTTTAAGTTACGCAGCTCTTAAACAACTACGAAAAATGTTTATGAATAACGTTTTCTTGTTTAAAGCCCGTTTAAAGTTACGCTGCCTCTAAAATGTGTTTATGAATAAGGCTGTAAGACATTGATAATGTCTTAAAGACGTGGCCAACTGGGTAAGCACAATTTTGTTTCTCTGCTTTGCTTATCAATGTTGTGTATGTACACATCGTTCGCTACTTGGTCATTATACTTCTTCTCTTTCTCACACTGGTTCTGTGATGAACACACAGATAATCGTACTGCTCTTACACATGATGTTATAATACATAAAATACAAAGCATATGAAAATTAATACAAAATTTGAAGGAGTTAAATTTTGATTTACTTATAGAATCAAAAAAATTATATGTAGCAATATGATTATTTAAATACAAATCAAAAGAAGACATATTAAATATGTTATGACCATACTTGAATTTCCTTCAATGCATGCATAAAGTATTAAAAACTTATAATGAAAGTGACAAACATTTTCTCAAAATTTTGTGCTCCAGATTAACACCCCCGTATAACGTATTCTACGTTAAAAGTTATGCAAATAAGTTTTGGAAGCAAATACTGTTGCTGTTCTCTCTTTCTCTCTGTCTCTCTCTTTGTTTATATAAAGAACATTCCACATTATTTTTCCACAAACGAAAATTGCTGCAACTAATAGAGACATGCAATTGGAGCTTTTTTATTTGAAAAAAATGTGCATAATATTTGGAATGATAATAGTTTTTTTAAAGTTCTGAATAAATGGTGATTTTAGTGTGGTACGATGATTTTTTGCAGAGTTTTTCTGTAAGTAAAAAAATTAACGAAAGATTTTGTAAAAATTTAGGACAATGATTCTACAAGTGATAAGAGCAAAGATTAGGACCTGAAAAAGAGAAGGAGTAAGAAAAACATTTGGACAAAGATCAAAGCATAGAATTGCACAAGGATAAGGACTAGAATTCAGACAAGAATTGAGAAGAGGAATTCGACAAGGACTGCAACAAGGGTAAGGCCACAAATTGAGACATACCTAAAACAATATTTGGGACAAGATTGGGAAAAGTATAAGGGTCAAGAAATGGGACAAGGAATAGAACAAGGGTTTGAACACACTTAGGACAAAGATTTAGAAATAAAGTTAGGACAAGGATTAGGAAAGGATTTGAGCAAGGTTAAGGTCAGGAATTCGGATATGGATTAAAAGAAGAGTTTGAACAGGAAGTAGGACAATTGAAGAGTCGACGCGAATAACGTTGTAAGCGACAAAATTATAGGTTTTCAGGTATTGAAAAAAACGTTTTTAATGGCGGACTTAGAGCCATTTAATTTCGATGGAATATGAGAAACTATTTCCTCTTATAATAGGCTAGAACATTTTTAACGTTAATATGCAAAAAAACTCTTTTTTATTAATATGTCGTTTACGTTATTCGCGTCGACTCTTCAATTATTAGAACATGTATAAGAATAAGGATAAAAATGAAGACAAGTTTGGGAACAAATGAAAGGATAGGGACATGAATAAGGACAAGGATAAGGACAAAGATACACTGTCAAAATCCACGGATGAGTCCACGATACAGCCAACTTCTTTTTAACTTTGTCAAGCTTTTTTCAATAAATATAAAAAAAACTAGTAGGAAATAATCTTCGACTGGGCCGAAGTTAAAATACACCCACGGCCGAACCAAAGTACATTCAAAGTCTTAAGCAGTCAATGAAATGTTTATTTGTAGAAATATTTTCGTCATAGTCGAACAGAAAATATTCGCTTTTGTTTTTTGAAAAAGTCACTTTGTATGGGAAGTGGGTGTGGTTTTCACTAGATTTGGTTACATTTCATACACAGAGTACATGTTATATATCAAAATTCATATGCAAAATTGCAAGTCCATATATTAATATTTGTGGAATCCTAAGAGATTTTACCGTTTTGATAAAGTCACTTTGTACGGGAGGTAGGCGTAGTTTTTACCCGATTTGGTTGAATTTTATACACGGTGTGTTTATTAAATATCAAAACTGATAAGCAAAATTGCAAGACCATATATTAATTTTTGTGGAAGTCTAAGAGATTTTAACGTTTTGATAATCACTTTGTATGGGAGGTACGCGTGGTTTTCATCCAATTTGGCTCATTTTCGAACTTGACCTTTATTTTATAGATAAAAGCTTAAATATTGAATTTTGTGATAATAGCTTTAAAATTACGGCTGTAATTGTGATCACAGACACACGGACATGACTAAATCGACTCGGGTCAAGAATATATGCTGATGCTGATCAAGAATATATACACTTTTCTATACTTGCCACGCCTCCTTATGGGCGTTACAAACGGAGTGACAAAATTAATATATTTCTTTTACGTTTTTTAAACGTGGGGGTATAACAAGAGAAAAATCTATTTTGATATGGTCGAATTTTGACCACAGGTTATACTAGTTAGGTTAAATGAATAAAAAAATTAGGTGATTTTATGAACAAAATTTTAGTAGAATTTACAATTTTTAATTAGGTGAATAACCTAATGCATGATCATAATATTAACTGTGAAAGTAGAAAAGTTGCGGAAAAAATTAGGTGAAGTAGAAAATTTTACTTCCTGAACTAGCTAGTTAGGATAATAAACTAATTCTTTTATTTTCTGTGTACACTTAAGAAGTAAAGTAAACAGAGAAGGAGAAATGTATGTACAAAGATTTACATGTATATAAATATGTGGGTACAATTCAAAAAAATTCTCTTAATTTTTTTTTCATTTTAAAAATACAGTATTTTTTGTATATAGCGAACCCGTTTAAAGCGAACTTTCGCCTAAAACAAACCAGCTTCAAAAGTACGCGTTTTTAATCCAATAAATCATGCATTTTTGTTCGCTATTACGAACTCGCTTAAAGCGAACTTTCGGTTGTAACGAACTTTATTTGCATGCACAACTTGTTTATTTTTCGGTTAAAACGAATCAAAAAGTGCCGCTATGTAAAAATAATGTTTCGTTTGACAACACTGTAACACCCAGTGCTTAATTTTTCCTGTCTCCAACCCGGGAATTCCCTTAAGTTTAATGTTTGTTTGCTGGAACACGATTACAAATGTTTTGATGACCTTTTAAATACGGAAAAATTGGACGAAAAGCTATTGTGCAGTCTGTTTGCGCTGGTGATGACGACCTTAGACGATGACGATACAGACAACGTAGATCCAATCCAAGTCGCAACTGACGTGGATGCAGTGTGAAGCGTAAGCTATGTAAGCAATTTTCTTCAGTCGCGCGGCACTCCACAACAAATTCTTGACCACTTGGCTCAAGTGGAAGTGTATCTAACTGAAACTAATATTGCTACTAAGCAAACTAAACTAACTGATTTTTTTAAAAATACGTTTTTTAAATTAAAACATCTCAACATGTTTTTAATAAATTTACAAAGGAGTTAATGTGCACATACAATTGATTAATTCAAGTCTTCATTTAAAGCGAACCTCGTTTAAAACGAACCATTTTGCCCGGTCCCTTGAAGTTCGCTTTAAGCGAAAAGTACTGTATATTAAATTTTCAATGAAATTAAAAAATGATTGCTTTCGGAAACTGGAATATTTTCGAAAAAAGCTTTCTTCTGCCCTGTTCACAAAAAAGCTAAGAAGCTTATTTTTCCCAAGGTCAATCTGTGGCATTTGCATATTAACACAAACCTAAGCACAAATAATTTCCATAGATCTTAATAGCTTTATTTTTGGTAAATGTTAAGAAATTAATCCAGTTTGTATTTTCTGTGGGAAATTTTTGTTTTGTCATTGTTTATTTCAATTTAAATTTATATCTTAAGCTCCGTTATAATATTTATAAATATAAACAAATACAGTCTTCTGTTTTATTTATAAATTTATTTATTTAATCTTTATGCAATGATATTTACTTTCAACTCTTTTTTGACATCGAACGCCAAATAGCTCTGAATAAAAAAGGGAATGCATAAAGGGAAAAACATCCAATATACAATTGGAAGCAACATAAAATTGAAAATTATTTAAAAAGCCAATTATTGAAATGTAACACATGACCTTTGATAGATCCATGGATTTATTCCATTTTTAAAAGTTAAAAATTTCATCTTACCCTTTGGCAATCACGTAATCGAGTGGTAGCGTACTTGTCTACCACCCCAGAGGTCCTGGGTTCGAACACCGACCAGGCCCTTGATTCTACTTTTTAACCTTTTTTAATTTCTGTCATCATTTCTTAGCAAATGATATTAAAAATCCATCAATATTTGCTACTCAAAACTTGTAGTTTGTGGTAAAGATATTTTGTGGAGAGGATCGCATATTTACATGAATTTACTGAGGTGACTGAGCATCACATTTGCTTCAGATTCAAATACACATGTTTCTACGGCTTTCCGTCACACATATGTTTTCAGAACATTCTACACATGTTTTTCACTTAATTGCTCTTTCCTTCTCACTTATCTCTAATCTATCTATCTTATCACTAAACAATTTCAAAACAAGGTAGAATTGACTGAATAGGCAGTAAGTCTAAAAAACTTGGTTCAAAGAAAAAAAAAAAAATCGCGATTTTGGTCTCTTTGAACGGCTTTCAACGGTTGCTGTTCACTCAGCTGACTGACTACCAACTCTAAAACATAGTAATGTATCCATGTTTTATCTATTGCCACATACCATATGAGTACCACATAAAAATATCCTTCTCAATGGGTTGAATCAGCTCCAAAAAGTGGTCTGAATGTTCAACGCGTTTTTATTGTTTTTGATTGACTGTGAGCAAACGCGATACTTACTTAAATCAGAGCTTTCTCATGGACAAATTTTGCTTCAAAATGGTGCAAACACTGCATTCTGATATCCTGCAACTTCTTTTTCTAACGGTCAAAACTATTTTTGTGGACTCTTATGTTTTTTGGTACAATTGCGAAATTTGGGCAACTAGATCGTTCAGTATCATCGAAGTTTGTAGGGTCGCGTCTTAAATCAGCAAGTCATTTATCTACCCTTTGTCTGAATAGAACAGAGCCCGAATGAAACTTGTGAAGCCCGTGTTTTGCTTAAACGGTAAATTTTTCTATTGAAAACCAATGCTTTATCAACACACGAAGTTGTTAAAGTTACGAAAGGAGCGTCACTTAAACAACTATAACTTTTGAACTAAGCAGGAGATTGTTATTAAAGTTGTACTTTAACCTGTACTATTTGAAGTACTTACTTACTTACTTATCTGGCGCTTACAACCTTTGGTCGGTTTTGGCCTCGTATAAGAAAAAAAATACTGCTTTTGAAATTGGCATCAAATGGTACGCACACGTTAACATTTTCGACAACGGCCTCTATTACATGTTTTAGAATACATTTAAAATACATAAAAAGCTTAATAAATTGCCTTTATGATTCATTCCCAACACATGAAAATAAAAAGATTTATTAATGATTTACTTACGATCCGATTAATGTATTAAAAAAATGCAGTTTATGATTCGTTTCTGAAAGCGGTAAAAAGAAAAAAAAAAACAATTTGCTAAATCGCGGATAGGTCTTGAGATGACAGCATATCTATCATTCTTCTATCTAGCTGTATTTATCACAGCGTCATTATTCTTGTCCCTATTCTTACCTTATCCAGTTCCAAAACCTGTCCTTATCCTCCTAATTGTTATAAATGTTCTTCTAATTATCTTAATTCTTGTCCAAACTCTTGATTTAATCTATGCCCAAATTCCTGATCTTATCCTTGTTTGAATACATTTCCTAATCCTTGTCTGACTCCTATTCGGTACCTTTGTCCTAAATGTTGTGCTTGTGTTTCTTGTGTCCTAAATCTTGTGTATTCAAATCTTTGTTCTATCCCTAGTCCCATTTCATGTCCTTATCTTTTTTCAATTTTATCCAAAATATTGTTATATATACAAGGTGTGCTTAAATCCTTGTTCTTATCTTTGTCCAAATTCTTGTCGTAATCCTTTTCCTAATCCTTATCTAAATTCTAATCCTAACCTAACCTAATCCTTTGCCCACTTTCATACTCAAGTCTTCGTTCAAATCTTTGTTCTACTTCTTATCTTTTTCTGGTTTTAATCTTTTTCCAAATTCTTGTCCCCTTTTTTTCTTTAACCCTTGTTCTAATCCTTATCCAAATCCTCCTCCTGAACTTATCCGTATTTTAATTTTAATATATTTTTTTATTCTTTATTTTAATGTTTGCCTTTGCTATTGCATTTAGTGCACTGACATTCCTTGAAGTGGTTCCCTAAGAGACCTCATGGTGTAATTTTTTTTTTTTTTTTATTTATATCATGTGACCGAAAACCTTGGCTTACTATCGTTCCATAAAATATGTATATTGTGACAATATAATAGTTACGGATATATAATTCCATGTAACTATTTTTCATTATTGTTGAATTTTACTACATTAAGCAGTTGCCTCCGTGGTATTGTTGCACCAAAAATTTTGTTTCCAACTTTGTTTTGAAATTTAGGAACAATGTTTTACGAACGTAAAATAAAATCTTTCATTGCACTTCTACTCATCGAGTAATAATTATATGCAACTATATTGTATTTTTATTGCATAAGGTGCTATCTATGATGGCGTCCGTGGCGTAGTTGGTTAAAGTGCGTGGCCTCTATGTCAACGAACCTGGAGACCCGGGTTCGAACCCCAGCAGTGACAGAAAATTATTTGAATTAAAATGATTTTTCTGTACGGCCCACAGTGGTTGAAAGGTGGAAATAAATACCAAAATTCATGTTCTCTTTTTAACATTTTTTTTAATTTACATCGTTTAAGAATTGTTCAATTTGCACAAATCCAAAATAGTTTTGAATAATATTCTATTTATTATTTTGTATTTTGTCTAGAGGCCCTCAAACTCGAACAATGTAAAAAAACTGGAAAAATCATGTAAAAATTGATATTTTTACAGAGTAACTACAAAAAAACGGGAAGAGATATTCCCCTCCTTTTTTTATTTATTTAAGAAAATGTTCAAAAACGGTTCTGCGTATTTGAAATATATTGTTTACCTCTTTTTTTTAAAAAAACTAAGATTTAACGTGGATATGAAAAAAAAACGTAAATTAATTTTTTAGCAGAATGTTACTTCGTGAGCTTCAAGTTGCGCCAAAAAATCTTTCTACGGAATGTATTTATTGATCTTTTACGTAAATGTTTCAAATAATAAAAGTGAGCTCTTTTGAGCTTTTTTCACAAGATATGACAATAACTAAAACCGTTTTGAGAAAAATATAGAGTTGCTCAGTCTCAAGGCTTAGTTCTTTAGCAATTATCCTTAGTATACTTTCAGGCTTGGCTTGTTACGCCAAACTCTTCGTTCAAAAGTGTGACATACTTTATCTTGTTTATTATGGGTACCAGCAATATTGCACTGACTTATTGACCATTTAAAGCTCACAAACGAAATTTCTTATTTTTTTGCGATTATAAAAAACTATAAAAACAGATGAAGATCTTTCTGAAAGATTGGCATGTGTTTATACGCATAAAAAGCTACAACATGAACTACGAAGATTGATAGCAGGTTTTACATTATCCCTAAAAGTATACTCAAGTAAATTTTAAAAGTTGCTATCATTGCTTATTCAATAATGATTAATTTGTTGGAGAATGCAAAAGGTTTATTCAAATTTTTTTAAATAATAGCGAAACGGGCAGCTTTATTTTGAAAATTCTTTTTTCATTGTCTTACAATATAATTTTAAAATAATATCTTACAGTAACATGAACATCTTATTTTGACGGTTTAGATGCTATATCACCTTAAAGTTTAAAATTTGGAAAACAAGTGGAGTGAAAAATTTTTTGGGGGAGGTGGGCATGGCGGAAAAAAATGTTTTTTTTATTAAACACTTTAATTTAAGATTTCCGTTCGGAGTCGGCGTTAAACCTGTATGTCCGGTTCTCGGTCAATTGTGTACAAACTTAATAACACTCACAATACAATTGATCATTAGAAGCTACATCAAAGTCCTTTCAAGGGTTGAAATGGCAGTTATTTATTTTTTTTTTATTTTTAGGTGCTACCTATGCAACCTGACGACATTATAATTTATTTTTTTATTCATAAAATCTGTTCAAATCTGTTTTATAACATTTACCCACACGTATTTACTCACCGAGCAAAAATTCCATGCAACGCCGTTGCATGATTGATGCAGCATTTTCGGCCTCGTCATGCATTTTTTGGCAATTTTTGTCATAAGGACTAAGAACCAGTCCAATTGTAGCCTTTTTCCTTTTATATTTTAGCCATTTTTCTAAGAATTAACCTTTTCTGTCAGCCATAGCTTTTATCATAACACCTTTACTCCGCGAGAATCAATTCTATATAATGCCTATGCATTTTGTAAAACTTTACTGAAAATAGTTTCCTACAAATTTTTTTTTTTTTTAGAAATATTATTTTTACGGTCTCACTATTCTAATCATGAAATTGTGTTGATCTATTTATATAAAAAATAACTTCATATGTTTGATTTCGAAACTTTCCTAATGGGTTTGTGCAACAATACAATTTAAATCAAAATTTTCATAAAATAGCTTATTTTGAAAAATTATTATCTACAATATATTTGCGAAAACAAAAAATTTGTTTGTTTGTAGTTTTAAGCGATTATCTGAAAATGTAAAAAATTAGCTTTTGTTAAAAGTTTTGTTTATATATTTATATGTGTGTATGTTTGCTTACGTATTCGTATTAAATAATTCTTAATCCTCTTTTTAAAATCTCATTGTTGTATTGGTTGTATTATTAAGACTTAATTTTACATGTAATTGTAAGTTATTTGTTTTAAAATTTTTATCTATTGGCAAATTTTTAAAATTCTTTCTGTTTGTGTGTTTGTCATATATTTCTCTTATAAAGCTGAGAAATTCAATTTGTAACTGTAAACTAATGCCGACATTTACAGAAATTTGTAAATACAATATTATATAAAATTAAAATGATACAAAACAAAAAAAAAAAATAAAAAAAACGATCTATGAAGTATGCAAATATGAGGAAGTAACACACTCGGTCCAAGAAACTGTTTGAATAGAGAGTTATTATATAACGCATGACTTCCTTTATATATAACGAATATATCAGATAAATAAAAAAAAATACCAGAGACGGACAATTTTTATAACCTTTTCAGCATGAGTAAACAATTTTCACAACGTATGTTGAGCATGTTGAGCTGATCAGAAATTGATACTTATGCGTTTTGCAGACACACACTCAACAGTTGTAGCTGCTGAACGCAGCCATTGCAAAAAACTAACTTCTAATTTCTGGAGTATCGATGAAACACAGGGTGAAATAAAACTTGCTTTTTTCTTCTATTGGTGTTTGTATGGCGAAAAGCTGCTTTTTATGTGGCGTTTAGTTTCTTTTTACAAAAAGCTGCTTTTTGCTCCAGCATGAACCTTATAAGTTCATAATAAAATATGAAATATAATTTTGAACTAGTATCACTCACACACCGAAAAGCAGCGTTAATCCGACAAGCGCTCCTATCCTGGACGTGTTCTCAGCGGTTTTCTCCGAAAGAGGACCGACAACCGACCTTGGCGGCCTCGGTAGTCAAGTTGGTAGCGTGCTCGACTGCCACCCCAGGGGTGCCGGGTTCGATTCCCGGCCAGGCCAGAGTCCTTCGCTTTAAAACCTTTCTAAATTTTCTATCCTCATTTCTAATCAACTGAAATTTAAAATTCATCAATATTTACGACTTGAAGTTGTAGTTGTAGTTGATGGTAGAGAAGTTTGTGGATGAGATTGCCTTATAACTTGAATTGACTGAGGTAAAGGCATAACACTTGCCTCTGATTCAAATTCACACGTTTCTTTGGCTTTCCACCACGCTTAGAACATTCTACACGTGTTTCACTTGATTGCCCTTTCTTTACCACTAATCTATCACCACATTTCGAACCAAGGCAGACTTGACTGAATAGGTACTCCACCTGAAATCCTTGGTTCAAAGCTAAAAAAAAAAAAAAAACGATGGAATTAAGGAAAGAATATGACAATCCATCATATTCTTTTTATAGGATTGGGCAATCCATTTCATCCTATTTGTAGCATTAAATGTTCAATTCATACTGGAAACAATTAAACCTAAAAATTGCCTTCACACGTACTTTGGAAGTTTATCCTAGAAATTCCAGGGTGAGACAAAAGTCACTTACTGATTTATTTTTTTAATAAGTTTTTAGATATTATATGTTTTAAATTTGTCTAGCGGATTTTTGTTTTTTTTTTTTTTTGCATTAAGTATGAAATACCCAATACGCGGCCGTGGCGTAGTGGGTAGAGTACGTAACCCATACACCAGAGAACCCTGGTTCAATTCCATCTAACACAGGAAGTTTTTTCAATTCAATTAATTTTTCTGTTCGGCCGTCACCTCTCTGCAGACAATGGTAAACCTCAGAAAGTAAATAATGCCATGTAAAGCTTCTTGAGAACATGCACATTAACCGTTCGGAGTCGGCATAAATCTAGTAGGTTCAGTTCTCTATAAAGTGTGTTCAAACATTTAATAACACGCACAACACAATATGATCATAAGAAGTTCGGTCAAAGTCCTATCAATGGCTGAAATGGCCAGTTTATTTATTATATTTTATGAAAAATTATATCTGTGTGAACCATTATCTCTTACGTAAAGATTAACTCTTTTTATCAGACTTTTCATAGATTTTTGTAGAATTTCATCCGAAATAAGAGCAATTTTTTCTCGAAAATCTAGAATTTTTTTTCAGCTGTCCTCAAGTGTGGAGCTTATTGTCGTTAAATTTATCCTTTAGATATCGCCACAAGAAAAAGTCTATACTGTTCGGATTAGGCCATCTCAATTAACCAATTAACCAGGCTTTCAAATCAACAAGAAAATTACAAAATTTCTTCACAGATCCGATGAACCTCAAATATTTACACTTGATTCCAATTTTAAGTTATGGCTTTCTATAGACTAAATGTAACAGAAAGTAATGTTCATAGCCATGTAATAAAAGTAATGCTCTCTTCATAGCAGAGACCAAAATGTCGAGAAAATATGTTTAGTCCTTGCGATAAATTAACCCAACTCGATTTAATTCTAAATTAGTGACCTAAAGGTACAGAACTAATACCTGAACTAAAAATTTATGTTTTTTGCGGGTTAATGTTACACGAAAAGACAATTGGCCCCCTGACGCTTTATTTTTGCTTTTATTTGAAATTTAACTGAACTAGTTTCATTATGAACAGTTTGAAACTGTTGCTTTATGCTACAGCCAAAAGTTATAGGATTATTGCCCAACCTAATCTGAATTGGCCTTTTACATTCCTTCCAAATCAGTTATGTTGCAATACCCAGAATATACCAGAATAACACCAGACTGAAAGGTATGCGGGAACAAATGTTGACAAATTTTTAATCCACGCTTAGGTTTAATGGAATTTTTAATCCTAAAGAACTATTTATCATTTAATACTCAAGTTTTCAATATTTTATTTCGAAAAAGACTTAAGCTTAGACTATTACCGGATAACTATCTCGAACTGTAGTTTAGAGTTGTATCATATCTAAGCAATTGATTCTTAAAATTTCATGGGCTTATTTGCCAAACGTGTTGAGCGCTTGTGAGGATACAAACTGAGCGCGGGTTCATATCCTGGTGAGATAAGAACAATATTTTTTTTATATTTAATAATTTTTTTTACGATAATTTCAAACTTTTTAAGTTTAAGAAACTAAACTTTTTTTGGTTTGAAAATCGTAAACCTTTATTTGGATTAAAATATAATCCTTTTTTGGTCGTGTCCTATATGTTATCCAAAATAGTTTAAAATCTTATCCAAGATTTTTAACTATGTTAGATGCCATCAGGAGGTAGGCTGATTTAAGTTCTCAAAACTAAAGGTTTCTTCTAATTCTATCATTGCTTCCATTATAGTTGCCAAAAGATCACAATTTTACTCAAATAAATTTTGAACTTATTTGCTCCGTCAGTTTTAAGAACTCACACTAAACAAAAAAGAACATTTAAACAATTCTAAAGTGCTTAAATTCTGAACGCCTCTTGTTCTAGCTCAAAACTGTCTTTAATGGCATGAAATGAACAAGTGGATTTTCTCCAGTTTTGTTCTATATCGGTTTGTTGTCTAGCTTGTTGAGTCTGAGTTTTGTTATTCTAACTGAATGTCAAGTATGCTGTAAATAACTATAATTATAAATAGTCTAACGTTGTGCGAGAAAGCAAAACATTCAATTATTTATAAATTCCAGGCTAAATCAATATTTCTGTTGTTTCTACAAAACAATTTAATAAACATTTGCAAATTTATTTAATATTTCCTTAAAGGTTAGGTTAAAGGTTAAATGTGCAAAGTATTATTTCAATTTTGTTCATATATGTAGGTTGAATTATTGACATTTCGTCAGGTTCTCATGCATGTGTCCGATAAGATGACCTTTGCCATCAAATGAACACTTGAACGATGCCAGCTGTGTTAAATTTCTCAGTATAACAATGTTTCTCAAGCCTCCCAGTAAAAGAAATCGTTGGACACAGCCGATGGCCAAGAAGTAATTTTGTTTTTATGCTTTGAAACAGTAAAAGTCACAGATAGCTAAATCAGGACAATTCAAAGGATATGGCAAAAGGATACTGAAGCCCATGGCTTCCCAAAATCATTGAAAATTATTTTTTTTCAGAGCAATTGACAATACGAATTTAGTTAGAAAAAACTATTTTTTTTGGCTTGTAAACACAGTCTTGTAAACTCATGTAATTTTAAGTAATATTTTTTTTGTATGTAAATCTAAAAAAAAATCAGCATAAAACAAAAAGCAAAAGAAAAACAAAAGAAAAAGCAAAAACAAAAGTAAAACGAAAACCAAAAGCAAAAGAAAAAGCAAAAGCCAAAGCCAAAGTCAAAGCAAAAGCAAAAGCAATAACAAAAGTAAAAAGAAAATCACAAGCAAAAGCAAAAGTAAAAGGAAAACCAAAAGCAAAAGCAAAAGAAAAAGCAAAAGCCAAAGCCAAAGCAAAATCAAAATCAAAATCAAAATCAAAATCAAAATCAAAATCAAAATCAAAATCAAAATCAAAATCAAAATCAAAATCGAAATCGAAATCAAAACCAAAATCAAAATCAAAATCAAAATCAAAATCAAAATCAAAATCAAAATCAAAATCAAAATCAAAATCAAAATCAAAATCAAAATCAAAATCAAAATCAAAATCAAAATCAAAATCAAAATCAAAATCAAAATCAAAATCAAAATCAAAATCAAAATCAAAATCAAAATCAAAATCAAAATCAAAATCAAAATCAAAATCAAAATCAAAATCAAAATCAAAATCAAAATCAAAATCAAAATCAAAATCAAAATCAAAATCAAAATTCAAAATCAAAATCAAAATCAAAATTAAAATCACAATCAAAATCAAAATCAAAATCAAAATCAAAATCAAAATCAAAATCAAAATCAAAATCAAAATCAAAATCAAAATCAAAATCAAAATCAAAATCAAAATCAAAATCAAAATCAAAATCAAAATCAAAATCAAAATCAAAATCAAAATCAAAATCAAAATCAAAATCAAAATCAAAATCAAAATCAAAATCAAAATCAAAATCAAAATCAAAATCAAAATCAAAATCAAAATCAAAATCAAAATCAAAATCAAAATCAAAATCAAAATCAAAATCAAAATCAAAATCAAAATCAAAATCAAAATCAAAATCAAAATCAAAATCAAAATCAAAATCAAAATCAAAATTAAAATCAAAATCAAAAGCAAAAGCAAAAATATAAGAAAAAGTAAAAGGAAAACCAAAAGTAAGAGGAAAACTAAAAGCAAAAGTAAAAGCAAAAGCAAACGCAAAATTAATCAAAGTATCAAAATCAAAACCAAAAGAAAAAGTAAAAGGAAAAGCAAAAGTAAAAGGAAAACCAAAATGAAAAGGAAAACAAACAGCAAAAGCAAAAGTAAAAGGAAAACCAAAAGTAATAGCAAACGCAAAATCAAAAGCAAAAGCAAAAGATAAAACAAAGGCAAAAATAAAAGCGAAAGTAAAATAAAAAGCAAAAGCAGAAGCAAAAGTAAAATCAAAATCAAAATCAGAATCAAAAACAAAAGCAAAAGTAAAAGAAAAAATAAAAGAAAAAGCAAAAGTAAAAGGAAAACCAAAAGCAATAGCAAAAGCAAAAGCAAAAGTAAAAGAAAAAGCAAAAGCAAAAGCAAAAGCAAAAGCAAAAGCAAAAGCAAAAGCAAAAGCAAAAGCAAAAGCAAAAGCAAAAGCAAAAGCAAAAGCAAAAGCAAAAGCAAAAGCAAAAGCAAAAGTAAAAGCAAAAAAAAGCATAAGCAAAAGAAAAAGGAAAAGGAAAGGCAAAAGCAAATGCAAGAAAAAAAGGGAATTTAAAAGATAAAAGCAGAAGCAAATGCAAAAGCAAAAGCAAAAGCAAAAGCAAAAGCAAAAGCAAAAGCAAAAGCAAAAGCAAAAGCAAAAGCAAAAGCAAAAGCAAAAGCAAAATCAAAAGCACAACCAAAAGCAAAAGCAAAAGCAAAAGCAAAAGCAAAAGCAAAAGCAAAAGCAAAAGCAAAATCAAACACAAAAGCAAAAGCAAAAGCAAAAACAAAAGCAAAAGGATAAGTAATGTCAAAAGAAAAAGCAAAAGGCGGCCTCGGTAGTCGAGTAGGTAGCGATCTCGACTGCTACCCCAGAGATCCCGGGTTGGATTTCCGGCCAGGCCATAGTCCATGCAAAAGCAAAAGCAAAAGCAAAAGTAAAATCAAAATCGAAATCAAAATCAAAAGCAAAAGCATAAGTAAAAGAAAAAGTAAAAGGAAAAGTAAAAGGAAAACCAAAAGTAATAGAAATAGCAAAAGCAAACGCAAAATCAAAAGTAAAATCAAATTGAAAAGTAAAAGCTAAACATTAGCAAAGTCGAAAGCAATAGCAAACGCAAATGCAAGAAAAAAGGGGAAAAGAAAAGGCAAAAGCAAAAGTAAAAGCGAAAGTTAAAGTAAAAGGGAAATCAAAAAGAAAAGTAAAAGCAAAAGAAAAAGCAAAAGCAAAAGTAGCAGTTAAAGAAAAAGCAGAAGCAAAAGTAAGAGCAAAAGCAAAAGTAAAAGTAAAATTAAAAGCAAAAGCAAAATTGAAAGCCTAAGTGAGAATAAAAGCAAAGGAATAAGTAAAAGCAAAAACAAATCAAAACAAAAGCAAAAGGATAAGTAAGGTCAAAAGAAAAACCAAAAGTCGGCCTCGGTAGTCGAGTAGGTAGCGTGCTCGACTGCTACCCCAGAGGTCCTGGATGTTGGATTTCCGGCCAGGCCATGGTCCTACGCCTTAACCTTTCGCATTTGGAATTTACTTTCCTAATTTTTAATCAACTGAAACTGAAAATTCATTAATATTTACGACTTGAAGTTGTAGTTGATGGTAGAGAAGTTTTTGAATGACTTATAACTTGAATTGACTGAGATAAAGGCACTCAGGCAAATAACACTTGCATCTGATTCAAATTCACATGTGCCTTTGGTTTTCCACCATGCTTTGAATATCCTACACAGGTCTCACTTGATTGTCCCTTCCTTCTCACTAATCTATCAGCCCATTTCGAACCAAGGAAGACTTAAATGAATAGGTATTCCTCCTGAAATCCTTGGTTCAAAGTTAAAAAAAAACAAAATGTTTTTCTCAAGAGTTAATATTCCATTTTCAAAAATGGAGTGCAGGAGATTACTTGACACCTTCATGGTTCTGTTGAAATGAGGTGTTCAATTTCCATGTATCGAATTCAATTTTAAAAGTACTGTCAATTGCCATTGAATATAATCTTTCAAAAGTACCTCTTATAACATGGTTATACCATATATTCTTCATTAACAAACATATATTCCGCTACTGGGATAAGATATCCTCTTTGAAAGAAACATTTTTGAGTTTAATTTTAACAATTTTTTTTTCGCATGCCGTCTGTAACTGTAACCACCGCAACAACTGCAATAAATCTTTCTGATATACAAAAATCAACTCTGTTGACCTTTTAAAAAAATAGTAAGGCAGTCAAAAGGGTATTTAAAAATAAAAATTTTTAATATTACAGCTTAGTGCAGAACTTCAGTAATTTAAGAAAAAAAAACAATTTATTAAAACGACTTCTTAATTAAATACACATTATAAAGATACACAAAATAAAATAAAAAAATAACATTTCATAATTTAAAAACTGTTCACAACCATTTAGAACTACTAATGGCTATTGCCAATTTTTTAGTATTTATTTTTACAAAAATGAAAAAAACAATTCATTAGTATTCCTTATTTCTTAATATAATCTCAATAATATTGGCTTTATAACCATATTCATAAGAACTTGTAGCTAATCCCAGTAGAATAATATACATAAATTTATATGAACATAGTAAAAATAGCATATTACATACATATGTATTGACCCTAATTGTTTTTACAAAAATTGTGCATAATCTTCTTTACATGTATACCATTGAAATATTTGAAATATCTTAACTACACCTCAATATTTGCATACTTCCTAAACAATCAAAATTCGTCCTGTCCACAAGCAACTTGTTTTGACTTCAACATCGAATGATTGCAACAAATTTTTATGCATCCTCATTAACTAGTTTTGTGTACATGTTTTACTCTCTTTTTCTCACTCTCAAAGATACACAATTTTTCGAATGCGTAACTAATTTTCAAACTTTTATCCAAAAACTATACCCAATGAATGCCACTCAACTTCCGACCAATTTACAGGCAACAGCCCAAAGGATTCCGGCAAAAAGCGTGTCGACGAATCGCAAATCATTCTGCGCATACATCGCGGTCGACCGTGCAATACCACGCGCCATAATCCGCTCTCATCACACTCGATGGCTTCGACGCTGAGTGTCAATAGTAACGGCGAAGAGGGTCTTCCACTACAGCACTGCGGTTCCTTGACAAACACGCCCAAGCGTGCCACCTCCATGCGCATCGGTCGACAGCGCCACGAGAAGGTTTCAATTAAGGTTTCTTATCCTTCATCTGAAAATGTACTCGATGCCAACAACTCCGTTGCCACCTCACCGCCACCCTACGCACTAGTCACAACCACCAGCAGTTCATTGAGTAAATCATCGCTCTCGAATGGGCGACGCGCCAGCTTCAAGTCAAGCCTCTTCGAAATCGGTGAGACTGCATTTAATCTGGACAGCAATAATGTGAGCAGCTGCAGTCCTATGTGCAACAATGGCAGCTTTGGTGATTCCAACAATCATCCTTCGCACAAGGACAACAAGAAACGCTCCGGCAAAAGGGCGCACAAGTTTCAAGTTAAGCGTTTCCGCATGGAAACCAAGGCGGCCAAAACACTCGCCATTATAGTAGGTGGTTTCATTTTTTGCTGGCTACCCTTCTTTACGATGTATTTAATACGCGCCTTTTGCGAGCAGTGCATCCAGCCGACTGTGTTTTCGGTACTTTTCTGGCTTGGCTACTGTAACTCGGCAATTAATCCGCTTATATACGCACTTTTCTCGCATGAATTCCGCATCGCCTTCAAACGGATTCTATTTCGCTGTGTCTGCACACGCAGCGGCTTCCGTGCTTCCGAGAATTTCCAGATGATAGCTGCACGTGCGCTGATGGCACCAGCCACCTTCCACAAAACTATTTCGGGCTGCTCAGACGATGGCGACGGGCCGGATTTTAGCTGACTAATGGGGGACTTCGAGAGCCCGTTGCATAGAACGGCCTCGTTACCAGTAGAGAAACGAGAAACGTCGGTGAAGGAACGCAGAGGTGGTTTCTGTAAGGGAAGAATCATTTAAGAAAACGGAGACCACGATGTTGAGCTCACTTTTTTCAAATGCTATTTTTATACTTTTGTATTCTATGAATGTCGTTTCTGCACCAGGTGCAGGTTGGGTGCTGAAGACACTAACGATGTGGACAGAGGAAAACATGCTGGACGTTGTTGTAACCATGGCAATAATTTTAATAAATGTTATAAATATTTATACTTTACAATTGCTATCAGCTAAAAAACAAAAAAAAAAAAAAAATAAAACTTTAAAAATACATTAAGTATTGCATAAAAATAAAAAACTAAGCATACTTTAAGGCTTAGCTTTAATACCAAAAATTCAGTGTATTATGTAAACAAAAACATGAACAGACATAGAATATGTTTGTCTCTCTCTCTGCTACTGCAAATTTGTAAATACCGTTAAATGTTTGTGTGATGTAAAGAAAAGAGATTGGTTAAATAATCGATGAGTATTACAACTGTACAGAGTACAACTGTTCAGGAGAAATAATTGGTACTTACTTATTTACATAACAAATCTATGTTCAATATAAGAAATAATAATGTAAAAATAAATAAAATATGTATGTAATAAAATTGCTTTAAATGAGAGAAATAACTGAAAAGCTTAAGAAATGTATTGGAACAGGTAAGTAGTTAAAGCCACAAAAAAAAAAACTGATATGCGAACGCTCTTTGTATTGTATCCCTACGTTTAAAATTTTCTTTGTACAGGTTGGTTGAAAAGTATTGAAAGCAAAAATGAATTAATATGAATTTTTAAAGAATATTATTTTTTTTATTCAATATATTCTCCCTCAACTTAATACACTTATTCCAATGATCCTCCAATTATTTTATACCATCTCTGAAATGGCTTTCCGGAAACTCTGCAAAATATTGTTCCACGGCGGCAATAGCTTCGTTATTCGACGAAAAACGCTTACCACGAAGGAATTGTTTCAAGTTGCGGAAAAGGTAGTAATCGCTGGGAGCCAAATCAGGTGGATACGGTGGGTGTTGAAGCAAGCTGTATTTTAATTCGTTTAATTTAGCCATCGTCCAAACACTTGTGTGAACACGTGCATTGCCTTGATGAAAAATGATTTTTTTTTTCTTCAGTAAAGCTGGTCTTTTCTCAAGAATTTTTTCATTTAGCTAATCGAAAAGGTTACAATAATATTCGGAGTTAATTGTTTTGCCTTTTTCGAGATAATCAATCAACAAAATCCCTTTTGCATCTCAAAAAACTGATGCCATAACCTTTTTGCTGATCTTTCTGACTTCACCTGTTTTGGAGCTGAAAAACCAGCTTTTGTCCACAGTAAACGTTCTTGTTTCAGTTTAGGATCATGGTGGTAGATCCAAGTCTCATCCATAGTTATAAAACGACGCACAAAATCTGTTTTATTCTGCTCAAAACGATCCAAATTATCCTGACAAATTTGTTTTCGATTCAGTTTTTGTTGAATTGTTAACGAATGCGGCTCTAACTTCCCGAAGAGCTTTTTCATATGCAATTCTTCGTGTAAAATATGGAGTACTCGTTCGTCTGAGATGCCAATGGTATCAGCATATCATGCTTAGTCAAACTTGGATCTTCACACACAATTGCATACACTTTTTCAATGGTGCAATTTTGGTGTTGTTGCACTTTTGGGACGACGTGGTTCATCTTCAACGCTTGTACGGCCACGTTCAAACTCTAAAACCCATCGGTGCACAGTTGGAAATAAAGGAGCAGATTCCTTTAACACTTTCACAAATTTTATATGAATTTCCGTTGCTGATAAACCTTCCAAAACAACGAATTTTATCACTGCACGATATTCGGTTTTTTCCATTGCAAAAAATATTCTGACATGTAAACTTCAAATAACTAGTAAACAAAGAATGAATGGAAAGATCGAAATTAATTTTTTTTGTGTTAAAAAGAGAGATAAATATTAAATATCTTTAATAATTAAATTTATTTATATATCTTTAATTTAATTTTTATTTATTTGATAAATATTAAAATGGCGTATTAATTTTAATTCTTCTTCTGGTTCATAGGTGTCGCTTTCAGAACTTTTCTACCAACCTGTATTAAGTTAAAATATGCTTCAAGGACAGAAAGACTTTTTAAATCGATCTAGCATTCAATTGGCTATCAAAACGCTCAACACAAACCTTGTCCACTTACGAGTATTACGAATATATTTGACCAAACTTAGTTGATTTTCTGTGTACCGAGTTGTTGCCATGAGTATGCTTTTTGAAAAGTAACCTATTATTAAGTAAAAACCATGCAGTATTATGTGGTTTACAGATAGCCAAATCAAAGCTATAAACGGGATCTACCAAATCGAATGGCACAGCTTGGTCCGGTAAAGTGAAGATAATAACTTGATGCAAAAGAACACAATCTCTGAAATAGTTTTCATCAGAAATTTTCCGAAGTATATTGACGTGACGAAGTTACGTTGAACTGCTCTAGTTTCCAAAAAAGTTGAAAAATTAATTTTTTAAAAATGCATCTGCGTTTCATTGAATTGTTACTCGCTGGGTATAAGAGCTATGATTAAAAAAATAGTATAACCATAAAGGTTAATTCTTTTACTATATTAAAAAAACAAAAGAAAAATTGAATACGGCATAGGGACGTGGTGGGAGCTGCGTAAGCAACACAACTGAAAATTTGTTACATGGAATTATTACTCGCTGAGTATTAGTGCTAGGATTAAAAATACGATACACCAATAAAGGCCTACTGGAAGCCCTCAGAACCAAATCAGACGAAAAATTTCTGACATCATGGGGACCCTGAGAGAGCCGCTCAAAGATCGATAACGCAACATTCATGCAGCGGCGTTGCATTGAATTTTTACTCAATGAGTATATAACCAACGATAAAAGTTTAAAAAGGAAAATCAAGTTTTTATACATGACTTTACGACAAAAATAAAAAAAAAATTCCGGCGTCGTAAGGTCGTGAATATAGCAGCTTATGTAACAGAAATGTAATATCGTTGCATGGAATTATTACTCACTCAGGAGGAGTGCTACAGTAAATTTTGTTTTACGACAGTTATTACGCTTCACAACTAAATTACAAAAAAAATGTTGTTGCCATTATTTCAGGGATGCAATCACATAATGTAGTAAAAATGCTTCATCCATGAAAAAACGTTGCATGGATTTTTAACTCTGTGACTACTGGTGCAACGGTAAATTTTAAGGAACGAAAACAAAGGTGAGGTCTTCGGGCATATGACAAAAATAAAAAAAAATTTGACGGCGTGTCAAAAACCCTCAGGGAACCGCCTAATGTGACGCATATGCATCACTTTTGCTGGGTTAATTGAAATTAGAGTACAACCAATCAGGAAGCAAACAAAAAGCTTAACGAAAAGCACCAACTCCAAATCCCACAACAACTCCAACACCAACACCAACACCAACACCACACCAACACCAACACCAACACCAACACCAACACCAACACTAACATCAACACCAACAACAACACCAACATCAATACCAACACCAACACCAACACCAACACTAACACTAACACCAACACCAACACCAATACCAACACCAACACCAACACCAACACCAACACCAACACCAACACCAACACCAACACCAACACCAACACCAACACCAACACCAACACCAACACCAACACCAACACCAACACCAACACCAACACCAACACCAACACCAACACCAACACCAACACCAACACCAACACCAACACCAACACCAACAGCAATACCAACACCAATACCAACACTAACATCAACACCAACACCAACATCAACACCAACATCAACATCAAAATCAACATCAACATCAACATCAACATCAACATCAACATCAACATCAACATCAACATCAACACAACATCAACATCAACATCAACATCAACATCAACATCAACATCAACATCAACATCACATCAACATCCACATCAATATCAACATCAACATCAACATCAATATCAACATCAACATAACCATTAACATCAACATCAATATCAACATCAACATAACCATTAACATCAACATCAACATCAACATCAACATCAACATCAACATCAACATCAACATCAACATCAACATCAACATCAACATCAACATCAACATCAACATCAACATCAACATCAACATCAACATCAACATCAACATCAACATCAACATCAACATCAACATCAACATCAACATTAACAACAACAGCAAGAAACTTCGTCACGTCAAAACCTACGGATGTGTCCACGGCACAGCCAACTCTTTTTTTTTAAGATTTTTAGAAATTTTTTTAAGATATAAGAAGTTATTCTTTTTTTTTTAAATTTATACAGGTTATTTTACATAAAAAATATTTATAAAAAAAATTTTTTTTTTTTAAATACAGTTCTGGCTTTTATATAGAGGGCGCTGAAAATGGCATTGAAAAAAAAAAACATCCAAAACGGTTCGATGGATATGGCCTTTCCCATATATCGGAAATAAAAAAATCAAATGACATTTTAAAGCATAGGCCTTATATTAAGCATCCCCCTTACGCAAGACCCCGGGGTTTTTTTGTTTAATTATGCCGGAAGTTGAAGTAAAAAGTTCGAAAAGAAGATATATTTTCGCGCGCTTTTTTGCTTATATAAAAAAAAACAAAAAAACTAGATACTTGAATTTAGGGGGGATGCTTAAAAGAAAAAATAAAAAACAAAATGCAAAAAAACAAAATCATTGAAATCGAACCAATGGATTTTGAGTTATCTATCGAACCGTTTTAGAAAATCTAGTTTCGAGGAAATCGCGTTTAAGTTTCTTATTTCTTTGTATGGAGCTTAGACATAGGTTAACGAAAACAGTTATAACTTCTATTTTATTTTAAATATTGATTTAAAAATGTGTATGTATATTCTTAAAACTATAAAGAACACATTAAACAAAAAAAAATTTTTTTTTTTTCGAAAAATTTACACCTTAATATATGAAAGGCAAGCCAAATGCTCCGCATCTAATATCGCCCAAACTGTACTCCTTTTTTGTCGCTCAAACTGTAATTATGCTTTACCATTGTTACAGTGCTCTTACAACATATACTGTGCTGAAAAATGTTCAGCCTGAAAGTATGCACATATATAAAAGGCATGCATGCTGCCTTTTTCTTTGTCGCTCAAAATGTAATTGGTTTTTGCCATTATTACAGTACTTTTAAAACAATAGTACGTTTTTGATCTAACTCCTTTTTTCCATCCTTTTATAAATAAGTTAAGACGAATTTAATGAACTTCTTTTGGTGGATTGTACCAAAATGGATAATTGTGTTAACAGCGAAACAACACCTGATATGCCATGTATATGATGGTTGCAAAGCCAGTTTTTAAAGTTGTGTATAAATATAATTTTCGTGTTTTTGCACTTTTTCACTTGAACTAATCTTTCAATCGTGCTTCAATTCTTAAAGTGTTATTTAAAGTTGTTTTTTTTTTTATATGTATTTTTCAAAAATCAAGTGAATATAAAACCAAGCTTTAAAAAGATAAAACTTTTCAATGACGATAAATAAGTCCCAAGGTCAAACATTGCAAACGGTAGAAGTTTTCCTAAAAGAGTTGTTTTTTAGTCCTGGGCAACTTTACGTATCCATGTCTAGTTTCAAGCTGTCTGATGATGTAGAATTAAGTATTATAGAGGGCAAGGTACAAGGGGAAATGGTACAAAATTCTAAAAAGATTTTCACTAGAAATGTTGTATATAAGAAAGTTTTAACAAAATAATTTAACCACACATATATTCTAATAAAAAGTAAGTAAAAATAATAACTTTTTGTCATATTTTTCCAATGCTTCCAATAGGATTTTTCCAATAGGACGGGCTTTTAAACTAGTTTTCAATAAAAGACCGATAAAGTCTTTTCATTGAAGATGAATAGTTCAATTTTTTTTTTTCTTCGGAGTTATACGATTCGGTAGCGGCCAACGATACAGTCTGTATAGTTAAGCTGTGTGATTTGGTTTATACAGAGCCGTTGTTGTAGTTGTTGATTGTTGCTTTCTTTGTCTTCATGTTGTATTGTTGTCAACTTACTTGTCAACTTATTTTCAATATAAATAATGAAAGGTCACATTCAAATATTAAGATTAAAATTTACAACAAATTTTACATTTTATTCAGGGTAACATATTGACTGAGTTTTTACAAAACATTGAAGTATGTTTGGTTAGAAGGGTCAAGCATCATTGGGTACAGTACATGCATAGGAGCCTGTAAGGCCCAGTTTCAATTTTTTTTTTTTTTTTGATAAATTTTCGAATTTTTTTTTATTTTATTATTTTAAAAAACATCCTAAGAATGTGTAAAAAAATTTCAGAATAAAATTAAAAGCCGTTTAAGACATACACCTTGTTGCAGTTCTATCAGACAACTTGATATTGGCTCTCATTTAAACTTTTAACGCGTTTTTCTCGAAATGACATTTTTTGAAACGGCTTGCACTCTAACTCGAAAAGTATGTGTCCGACTAATTTGAATCTTTTTTCATTTTATAAAATAATTAAATACGCAGTGCGTGAATCAACAGAATCAAATAAAAAATAATTTGTTTTGCTTTTTATTTCATTTATAAGGTTCAATTTCGTGTATGAAAAATGGAATTTTTTTTCTTTTATGCGGCATTTTTTTATTTTTTTTAATTTTACACATTTTGTTGGTTCACGCACAAGACAAAACTGTTATAACATTTTGGTTTTTTGTTTTTTTTTTTATCAAACCACCTGAAGAGGTGATATCGTGCAAGCCCAAAGAGGCCTCTTGTTCGCGACCTCTACTTTTACGCGCTGTATAACCGTAAATATGGCTGCAAAAAACAAAAAAAAAAAACAAAAACCAAAATTTGTTAATCTAAGACTGAAATAAAAAAAAATTGTTTTGATATTTAATAAAATAAAAAAAATACAGGCATTCAAACAAGTCCGTTTTTTACTCAAAAAATTGAAACTGGGCCTTAAGTTCATTTAATTTATTAGGTTGTACCATATTGTAACTCTTGATCTAAATTTGTTTCCACATGTTATCGCTGTTAGTGAACTATTAGATGTATATCATTGGTTTGTTCACAGCTCCTCCAAATCCTCCAAAAATATATTTCTCATGTGCCGGAGTTTGTAATTTTGTACATTAAGACATTCACACTGTATTTGGATGATTTTCTCTATTTGTTCCAAATTTGATTAGTTTAGGCAGTGGTTCGGCTCTGTAATACCTATTCCAATGGCCATTATTGGCCCAAAGTCCTGATAGAACTACTAATACTCTACTACTCTACTACCTTATACTCGAATACTTTGAACAATTTAGCCGTCATGAAATTTTTTATTAGTGTACCTTTTTGGAAATTTTCGAATTTGTTTATTTTTACAAAAAAAAAAAAAAAAATCCTCAAAAATCCAAAAATGCAAACTTTAGGAAAACGACATCACGAATGGCTATGGTATAGTCTTTAGCTTTTTTGTGCAAAAAATTAGAAAAACCAAAAATTCATATGAAAAAGTTATAGCTGTTGAAACATGACTTTTTTTCAAAAATTTGTAAAGTGTCTGTTTCTTGCGAAATGTGCTTTAAAGTAATTTTCTATTAATCTATTCCGTATTGTGTGACTAGATACTCTTAAACTCTGCATTTAACTCTTTTATGGGTCCGCAAGACAAAATAATAGTGAATTTTTTCGGGTCCAATGGAATGTCTCATGTAGGATGACCAAAAAAAATACTACGGGCATAATCCGTAGCACACAGTTAAAATTATTAAACATGATGGTGGTAGCATAATGCTATTGGGTTCTTTTCCTCGTCAGGCATAGGTCCAATATATTGGATTTAAGGTAAAATGTGAGCCACAGACTATTTAAATATATTAAATAGCACAATACTGCCATTTAACGATGAAGAAATGCAGTTATGCAAGTGTGGTTATGCAAGATACCGACCCCAAACACTCCTCACAACTGGCAAAACAATGGTTCCGGAACAATAGCATTAATTTATTAGAATGGACATGGCAGTCACCAGATCTTTATCCGATTGAACACTTTTGGTGGATCATAAAGAACAAAATAGCTGACTATAAATCCAAAAACAAAGAAGAGTAGTGGGAAAAAAGTGTATAATGAGTTGTATGCTATTGATCCCTCAATTTGTGGCAAACCGGTGGGTTCCATGGGCCGTCGGTGCATTGAAAGTCAAAAAACCTTGGTGCCACAACAAAATATTGAAGTTAAACTAAAACGTTTAAAACTAAAACTGAAGTTTAAACTAAATTTATAGATTTGAAGAAAATCTAAAAAGTATGTCTTTTGTTTCTATTATTTTTCCAACGACAATAATTGAAATTTTTTTTTTTTTGTTTTATGAATTGCATGAAAGCTGACTTTTCTTTATATTCTGATATAAACTGAAGATAAACTTTGAAAACAAAAATTATTACTCAAAAAAATTATCAAACATAAGAAAAACATACAAACGTTTCTATTATTTTTTCCATCACTGTATATATTTATATATTTTTGGTTTAGTGAAGAGCAAAAGACATTAAATCTTAATCCCTTTTAACTCCGGCCAAAACTTCTAATATATGTTGAAATAAGTTCTAGAGATCCAGTTTTTACTTGCATATCTTTGGTCTTAAGATCTATATGACTTCAACAGAAATGTACACATCTATATGAGCTCTGTCTGTACCTGAAGTTACTCCAAGTCTCGCCTGTTCATCCGCAATTTACTTCCCTCAATACTGCTATGTCCGGAAACCCTGCAAAGAGTAAAGTAATGGGTTTTACAACCAGAAAATCACTTCAAAACAAAAATGAAACAAATTTTTTTTAAGATAAAATTCTTTGGAAAAGATCATTAAGTACGTATGATGATTGTATACCTGCCAATACCAGTCAAATTAACCACATCCTTTACAATAACCGTTTTCAAAGAAAGGTACTCGTACCTTATCAAAGTGAAGAATAAGAGAGAATTAAGTTTCAGAAAATGTCACACATTTTAATGGTATAATATCCCATATTCAAAAACTCAGAATGCATTTTTATTGTAAATAGCTAAAAAAAAATATATAAATTGCATCCCACAATTTTCCTCGATATATTAAGCTTCAAAAAACCTGATTGAATTTTTGAAGAAACTTGTAAACTTTTTAAATTGAGTAAAGTTTTTAGTAAATTTTATGCTATTTATTGCAATGATTATCCAGTGTGTGTTTCTTTAAAAGTTAAGTTAAGCAGTTAACCTCAACGAAAGCTTGAGGCACCCAAAACCCATACAAATGTGTGTCGAACGTAGACACACACACACATTCAAATTTCTTTATAAAGATAATTTAACAGAAGCCACAAAATTGGATTAGTTAACAAATGCCGTTAAACAGATAGCAGCTCACAGAAAAGTAGACGTATAGCGAGCATGGGTGGGTGGTGAGTATAGTGAGTTACAAGCGAGGTAAATGTTGTGCAAGTAGCCTTCCATTCAAAATTTAAATAATTCAGTTTCTATATGAGTTGTTGTGTGATGATTTGTTATTTGATTAATTTGAGACTATTTTTATTTCCCAAAAAAAAAAAAAAAAAAATAAAAAAATTACGTGGTCAACGATGGATGGACGACACCGAAAAGCGGAGCGGTTATTGCTTTTAAAGTGTTTTTTAAAAGAAGGCTCGTGAATAAACATAATGGGTGAAAAGCTGCAAATCGCTAAAATTGTTTTATCAGAGCTAAAATGAAGAAATGTATGAACCTTATTAGCACCTTTTTAACACGTTAACTGCCACCATAGAAAAAAAAATAGGTTCCTCCGGGCCATTTCTTTTTTTTTACAGTGTAGAGTATTTTGGTATCAGAAAATTTGAATAAAATATCAGAAACATTTTTTTTTGTACTCATTTTAGACCATGGACTATAATGTGTAACCAAATACTGAGACACATACGCTGTGCCTCAGAGCCTACGTGGACATTTTTTTGAGGCGCACGGTATGTGCCTCATGGCAGTTAACGTGTTAAAATTTCGCTTTTCAATTTTTCGTAAATGACTCTAAAAAAGATCGTCGTATAGAAATAGTTCAGGGGAGAATATTTTAAGAGTACAAATTTTTGTGAAGTGAAATTATCATTTGACGAACGCTCCTCAGCGTGGCCTCTCTACGACTTAAAATATACGAAATCACTACTTGAATTAAGCAGGGTAAATCTTTCAAAAATTGTAGGAATCGTCACAGGTCACTTTCTAATCGGAACACATGCTCTTCGATTAGGACTTAGATGAAATGATTTCTGCAGAAGGAGCATTCCACTGAAAATGGTAATTTTTGACACATACATATCTCATTGTTTTTTTTATAAATGGATTGACGGAGTTGGTGGTAACGTAAAGCAACTTGTAAGCCGAAAAGCTCGAGGTCAAGGAGATGGTACTGTAATCCAAAACGCAAAAGATTTCGTTACACTAGCAGCCACTTTAGTACCTTCTACGAAGGTTTTCTATATTGCTGAATCAAAAATTGCTGATAAAATCCAAAATGTTTATCCATGGAAAGCTGCAAGGCCTGTTCCGGGAATATCAAAATTCATCATATTTTAGTCGACTGTCATAAAGTAACATGCAAGGCACACGCTTTAGATAATCATAGTGTTAAGTTTTCATTTAAAAAATGATTCAAAATGAAGACTTAATTTCTGAATTTCGTACGAGTCCCGTACAAACAAAAGTGTCCCGTACAAACGATTTCATTTTTATTTTTTATTCTCATTTTAATAGATATTTTTTCGAACTTGTAGTATTTCGTCATACCATGATCGACAAAGTTTACATAAGTATATTTTTAATTTTACAGAGATAATTAATTTTGCTAAAATTCTCCAATAATGTCAAAAAATAAAAAGTATGGTGGACTGCAGTTGTCCCGTACAAACAAACATCTTTTCATACTTATTACTGCCTATTTATGAATATTTTCAGGAACATATAATTGATTTTAAAAAGCCTCTGTTACACTAAATGAATGTACTAGATCAGTGATGTACACGAGATGCTTTCAGAGCCGCTCGGCTTTCACATACAAGTCGTGTGTGCGAAGGTACCGAACTTATACGACGCTAGCAGAGAATCAGTTTGCGTTTGCACTTCATGGAGTGAGGGTCTCATGCGCAAATTATTTTGATAAATGCTGTACAAACGCAATATATGAATGAATTAAACATGTTTCGACCTTTTTGGCAATTTATTTATTTATTTTATTTAAACCCTTATTACGAGCCTTAATCTATCTATCAAAAACACTTTATGCTATCATTTTACTCAATGAGTGTTAAAGTATTTGCAAAAGTATTTTTTTTTTCAGTATTCTGCTCGCACACACATACTAAAACAAAAAAGTTGCGCTTGTAGTGGAAGTTCTGCCAACGCTGTGCATCACTGTACTAGATGCTTTGTACAATAACATTACGGTTTATTTTTAATTTAAGATCTTAACTTATCAAATGCGTACGATTTGTTCCGTACCAACAGTGGAATGCTCCAGAAGCTGCAAATGTGAAGAAGAAGTAGAAATGTCCAGCATTTTCTTTGCGAATGTCCGGCACTAAGTAAAAGGAGATTGGCAACTCTGGGCCCTCCCTTCTTAAATGGACTTACCGAAGTCTCATGCCTGGAAATCAAGCATATAATAAAATTCATCATTCGTTCGAACTGGTTTGTTGAGGAGGGATATCCCTCATAGGTTCAAAAGAGATTATGTGGTATCGTAACGGGCCTGGATTGGCCCAAGTGTACGAGTCATCTGCCGGCAACAACAATCGCGAAAAACAATTTTTTTAACTGCAAAGGTGGGAAAAATAATCATGGGACCCATATGTCCTACATTTTTCGTCAACGGTAAAAATGCATTCGACTATTTTGTATTGTTAACAGTAGGCAAGTGAAAAGTTTGAGGTTGAATTTTGATTTACTTTATGAGAACTCGTTGTTTTTTTTTATCTATTTTGAAAGTTTGTCAATGAAAGTTTCAAAAATAACCTTAACAATGGTGGTACTTTCACTTTTATATGACTATTGGTTAAAGAGATAAGTTGGTGGTCGTGTAGATAGTCGAAGTGGACTATCTTTTTTTTTTTTTTTTTGTTATTTGTTGTTAGAGAGTGGAAGGTTGGCCGCAACTTCTCCCAAAATGTTAAACATGTAGCTTCTTCTACCCCCAAAACATTGCAGCAAGAACAAAGGGGAGACAAAGTAAAAATTTTTCGACTTTGGGGTGGCCTGAAAGGTAAAAGGATAAATTTATCCTTGAAAATTAAGTACTTTCTGAAAGCCATATTCATTCCCTTTTGAATGATACCTTGTAAAAAATTGATAGCATAGTTTTTCCTGGAAAAATCCGAAAGTAAAAGGGTGTCACCGGTATTCCAGTAGCCGTCAAAGGGCTAAGCGATTGAGCTGCGAGATGTTGGCACCCCATATGTTTAATTTTGACTGACCAATTTCATCGTCTAAAAGGTCAGCAAAAGGTCAGTAAAGGTCAGTAAGTTTCAGTAATAGGTCAGCGATAGAAAATTTTTTATTCGCGGTTTACATTTTTCAAGGTGACATTGAGATGTTGGCACCCCATCATCAAGAAAATAAAAAAAAAATACATGAAATCAATAGAAACTTGTCTGCTGATAATAGCTCAGCATAAATAAATAATAGGTCAGTCGTATTTCTTAACCAAATTAATTAATTATGTTGCGTTTTCGCGATCTCCCATGGCGTATGAGTTATTTTTAATTAATATTATATCCATTAATGTTGCGTATACGCTAAGGTGACAAGATTTCATCAAACAAAATCCGGCTTATGGAAAAATTCTATTAGATAAATATTTAATAATATTTATAATTAATTAACTAATCTTGATTATAATTAATTATTAAAAATAATTTTTTGTGCTGCTTATACAATGGCCAGCATGGATTAAAATGCATGAATTCTTAAATAATTTTTAATATATATACTATATATAAATGAAATATATGAAAAAATATACCAAAAACGTAGTACCCATTAGCAGGATGAAAGAATTATTAAAATTGGTTTAGTGGTTGAACGAATTTAAGCCCCGTTCACCCCGTGAGTGAACGACAAAAATCCGAGAGAACACTTTTTATGATATTATAGATTTTATTTTTTTATGGTCTTACTCAACACAAAATCATTATTTTTTTCCTTCTTAGTTTGTGAGATATTTTGATAATGTAATAAAAAATTGACTGGGCCCTAATAAGCAGCATCATCTCTTACGAAAATTGCTGCAGTTGGGGTTATTGTTGGGTCATGTGTAATTCGCATTTCTTTGGGTGACATGTCATTATGAATTTCCCATTGATGATTGGTCCTTCTACAGTAAGCCACAAAATGACCTGTGCTATAACCAATTTTATTTTATAGATACCAAAATTTATAATTATAATTTACATTAATAACCAAGATTAATTAATTAATTATAAATATTATTTAATTTTTAAAATTTATATCTAACATAATTTTTCCATACGCCGCATTCTGTTTAACGAAATCTTTTCACCATAGCGTATACGCAACATTAATGGAATATAATATTAATTAAAAATAACTCATACGCCATGGGCGATCTCGAAAACGCAACATAATTTTTTTTTTATTTTATTGATGATGGGGTGCCAACATCTCAATGTGACCTTGAAAAATTTAAACCGCGAATAAAAAATTTTCTTTCGCTGACCTATTACTGAAACTAACTGATCTTTACTGACCTTTTGCTGACCTTTTAGATGATGTAATTGGTCAGTCAAAATTAAACAAATGGGGTGCCAACATCTCGCAGCTAGCGATTGACTGACAAAGCTGTTTTGCTTTCCATGGTAAAACTGACAGCCGTGACAAATTTACTAAATTGCACTATATTTGATACATAGGAGTTTATCATATAGCTGAATCGATTTCCAATGGTTATTATTCAATTTAACTCCATTAGGTGGTGACCTCTGATCCGTAAATGAGCTATCCGTACATGAGCTATTTGAGCTAGAGTGAATAAGATTCAGAATATGCTGCTTTGAGTCGACCATTTTGAATACGCCATATTAGATTTTTTTCATTCTTATATCAAATTTGGATATAGCACCCCCCAAAACTATTGTGTGAAATCGAGTAAAAATTCGTAAAGTTATCATAAAATTTACATAAAAGTTATGATCATCCTCAAAGCCAGTCAATTCGGTTCATATCTGATCTTCAGAAAAACTCTAATAATAACTGGTCTCGCTTATTGTGACCTCGGTTTCTGTGTTCTCGGTGACCAGAAACCGAAATAAACATTTTATGTGTTTTTTTTTTTTGGTTTTTTTTCCTATATTTGCCAAAACGCTTTTAAGCCCATCGTAGATTAAAATAAGTATTCCTCGATGAATTCAAAAGCATACAATTTTGCTCAGTTTCAACATGAGATACTAAGAATATCTCCTTCATTTGACCAAAATAATAATTAGTTTTTTGAATTTTTCATTTTTTTTGTATATTAGTTCTCAAAAAATGACGCATATAACTCACATTCATTGTAGTTTAAATATGCGTCTCTATTTTTACTTCTCTATTTTACTTACTTTAATTAGTTTCTAATATAACTCGAGTTTCATATGAAGGCTAACAGCTCAAAATGGCGATCGTGGTCGAACGCTTAAGCTTGCATGGATCGATATATGCAAATTTTATGAACCAAAATATGCCGGTATTCAATTTCATCTGATAAGGAAAATTTTGCAAATAGAAATTAATTCTTCTGATCGGCTGCCATCTTTCTGCAGAAAATGGCAAACATCAGAGCGTAAATAATGACATATCAAGCTTCTTAAGAGCATTTACATTGACCATTCCAAGTCTGCATAAGGCTTGTAGATAAATACAATTCTCGATAATTTGTATTGAAAAACTGGGATTTCAACTTTCAATGTCTCAAATAGCCTCAATTGTGGTAGAGTACTTTCGCACAGCACCCTGGCCAGATGGAAGCAAAAATTGTAAAGTATCATGTGTACTAGAATGTCTCAAAAAAATAAATTTCGCCCCACACCAGCTAATCTAAAGCATTATTGAAAGAAGGTTTAAAAAAAAAATGTTTTTTTTTTTTGTTTTGACCGAACGTAGGGGGTCGCATACATATTACTTCATAACTTCCGTATTTACCGTCCGATCTAAAAAAATGATGTGTCTATGTTTTTGTCTCAGAGAGGCCTATTTTTTGTTTTCAAAACTTATTGACCTCAGTTGACCTCTTATATTACTGACCCACCGGACCTCAGTTTCTACCATCTTAAGGTACCATTTTGATTTCAGGAATAAAAAGCCCGTAAAAATCATTAAATTTTTGCTTCAGAAATTTTTCGCTATTTCCACTAGAAATATTAAAAAAAAAATCTTTTTGTTTTTTTTGCGTAGGGTAAATTTTTTAAATTTTTTGTCAAATCGTATTTTTTGATAAAATATGCACCGAAAACGTTCTTATCTGAATCTATCATCCTAATGTACAATTCTAAAGTAACCCAATTAAAGCCTTTAAAAAACAATTAAACTCTTTCAAAGAACTTTAAACATACTTTTATTATTTTACTAAGAAACTTTTCACATATTAAAATCACCGAGTTTTAAGAGATGAAATTTCAACGTGATTCAAGTAGACTGTAATTCTGGTGGCTCTCGAGTTCACATAAAATGTTACCCATAGCAATGTCATCGGTGACAGCAATGATAGATTCATGTACTACGTGGACAAAGCTCTCAGTATTTTGAGAATGGCATAAATAAGCAGTGCAAACGGCAATGAAGTGTTTGACCCAAATGACCCATGGAGTAAAAAAGCAGGTCTCTGTAAGACAAAAACATCGATATATCAATTTTTAAAATCGGACTATAAATACGGAATCTATGAAGAAAAATGTAAATGTGCGACCCCTACAAGCGGTCAAAAACTAAAAAAAAATGTCTGAAAAGCCCTGCGAACATGCTTCGGATAAGATGGTATGGTGCATTCTGTATAAAAAACCAAAGATATGGCGAAAAAATGAAAAATTACCCTACGTTTTGAAAGAAAAACTTTAAATTTTTTTTTATTATTCTATGGGAAAAATCGGAACATTTTTTTTGTAAAAGTTTAATGATTTTTTTACGAGCTTTTCATGTCTAAAATTAAAATAGTACCTTAAGATGGTAGAAACTGAGATCCTGTGGATAATTACTACTAGGGATCATTTGAGGTCAATGGCCTCAAAAGAAGAAAAGGAGATGTCTTAGAGATTAAAATATCGATACATCATTTTTAGAGATCGGACGGTAAATTCTGAAGCTAGAAAGAAAAATGTAAATGGGTGATCCCTACATTCGGTAAAATAATTTTTTTTGCTCAAACATTTTTTCTTTTTCTTGAATTTGATTGCATATATGATTCAAATAAGAACGTTTTCGGAGCATATTATATAAAAATATTACGATATGATAAAAAATTTTAAAAAAAAATAATAAAAAATTTAAATATTTCTAGTGGAAAAGTCATTTTTTTTTGTTTTTTTTTTTTTTTTTTTGGAAGAGATTACTGATTTTTTACGGGCCTTACATTTCTGAAATCAAAATGGCACAAGGGGTCAACTGAGTTCATTGAGTCCTAGAAACAAACAATAGGTCTTGCTGAGACAAAAGCATAGACATATCGTTCTTTTAGATCGGATAGTAAATACCGAGGTTATAAAGAAATATGTCGATGCGCAACCCCTACGTTCGGTCAAAAAAAATTTTTTTTCGAAACTTTCTTTCAATAATGCTTCAGATAAGCTGGTGTGCTGCGGAATTTTTTGTTTTTTTTTTTTTTTTTTGCCTATAAGGCGAGACGGTCTAATGTATACGAATACAACCCAACAAGTGAAAAGAATCTACAGCGCGTTAAGTCAAGTCTGCTTAGAAAGAGAAGACATAGCATTTCTTATACCAAAATGTCAAAAGTTATGCAAGGTTGCAAAATTGATTGCTGGTATGAGAATCTAAAAGTGTTAACGTCAATGTCTTCTTCTTACATAATTGATTCCGGCTACACTCAATATTTTTGCCGTAAGTTTTCAGATTTTAAATGATGGAGGACATAATTCGATAACAGCATGAATTAACCTGCAAAAATAAATAAATCATGATGTTGAAGTGGAGACTTTTTCTAGTGAAATATTTTAAAAGCATAAAATCCCATCAATCCCGTTAAGACTCAAATAACTGGAACTGAAATTATTAAAAGTCTAAGTTTGTTGGACGCTCAATTTTGGTGGCCAATTGACAATTTCATTTCTAAAAATAAAGTCATCAGTAAAATGAGTCTCACAACTGAACAGAATAGATAGAACAGTGGGTTGGCTTTCAGTTACTTTTCAGCCAATTGACCGATGGTACGGTGGACTGCCAAGCGATGGTCATTCCGCAAAATGACAAACCAAACTAAGGACAAATGATTATGGAGTTGACCACCGAGAGACAATTTAATCATTATCTAAATATGCAACCTCTAAAACTGACACCCTTTCTTTAGTTATATAGTTTTTTTTTCATATTTATTGTTGCTATCGCGGAACAATGGCAAAGAAATCATGGCAGCTTGTAAAATGATAATTTTTCCAAGCATTTTAAACATTGATAAGTTTTAATAAAAACAGACTATAAAAATAGAATTCGCATTAATGCTATTAAATCAATTTAAATTTCAAGCGAAAAACTCTATTTATTTCAATCATAACAAAATTCTGCCTTACACCAACGACCAGCGAGCGCCTGGGTCTACAAATATAAATAATATAATCAATCATAGCTCAATTTTAATTAAATGTTGCGTATACGCCCGAGTGTGCCAGAAATGAGACACTCAGTAAGGACACTGGCAAATTAAATTTATATATAACCAACAAGGACTTCTGGGTAATTCTTTTAATGTTCGTAGTTAAACAATTATTTAAAAGCGTTAATTGATTGTTGTTGTTTAATGGTGTTTTTTTTTTTGTATTATTATTATATTATTTATATTTATAAATTCATTAAATCGGTTGGTTGTGTTCAATAAACTTTAACAATTATACTTGTATAAAATTTAAATTTGAAAGCATGTTTAATGTGAATGGCACAAATTGTACCATAAAAGAAGCTTATTTAATTGCGACTAAAATAGAATGCTGCAAAAGCGTTCATTAACGCAGTCATTCAGGCGACTTACAGCGAAGAGGCTTCACGACGGAGCTGTTTACTGCTGGCATAAATGGAAGGAAGGAAGGAACTAAGTTGAAGCTTAATTTAAGCCATCCAAGATGCAAAAGTGTTTCCCAAAAATATGCTGCTAAAAGCAGTATTCATTTAACTCAGTCATAGCTACAAACACTTGAACACACATATACACATACACATAAACCATTTAACCAAAAATACAACAGCAGCAATAGCAACAGACTCATGCCTAAAAAAAACTCATTTAAAATATGTACCCAGCAGCATCGTCGCATATTTTTGACTGCTTCTTAACGCCTAGCTGCTATGCTTCTAGACGCGCAAGGAGCGCAAGGAAATGTCTTTAAATTCGACTGTTAAATTGTTGTTTACAGTTTGCGCGCATCTTTATGCTTAGTTTCAAAAGCTGCCGCATGTCGCTGCTTAGACAATTTCCAAGATGCTTGTGTTTGTTCATTTGAGCGCACTTTTGTGTCTGTGTCGTCAGTGTTACATTTTTGTTTTGTTGCTGTTTTTTGTTCCAGATGCCGGTATTGTTGTTGCTGAAGCCAGTATTTATCTTGCTTAATATCCACCTCTTTATTACGCTTTAATTAGATAGGCTGGTTGTAGTTTCTGTTCAGCTTGTAGCAGATTCTTTTCGAAGTTTTATTCATTAATTTTACACCAAATACCATGACGCGGAAATGACTGCTTAAGGCGGCATTGTGTCGTTCAGAGAAATTAAGTGTTAATGAATTAAGAAAAAACGAAAAGCAAAATAAACAAAATAAAACGGATGAGCAAGGATTTAACTAATCACATGTTGGATTACAATTTTTTACTTAAATTTTTAATTTTTTATATAGGCGTTAAATTTTTTTTTTTAAATATTTTCCAATATTTTGTTAAAAATCCTTGAAATTATATTTATTTTATTTATTTTGTAAACTGGATAAATGTACTCAGCGAAGTGGCTCAGTTAGCTGTTCCCGCTTAAGGACCTACTAAAGTTTTTCGGCGACCAAAAATCAAAACAAATTTTTTTTACATTTTTCGAATGTACAGGGTTGCCCATATTCGACGGACCCATCTGGCAACGCCATAACTTTTGACAGAGATGTCAGATCGCTTAATGACATACCGCGTTTGAAGCGACAGTCCAAGCAGATTTTTACCATGGAACAATACACGCCACGCGAGCGCTCTGAAATAGTTGAAATTTACATTCAACAGAAGAAGTCAATTGTGAAAACTCAACGTGCTTTTAAAAACTTAAAAAATGTGAGAAGTGCGCCTTCTAAGAACACCATTAAGCGTTTATACGAAAAATTTTCGACTGGTGAGGCTCTTTCTAATCCGAAGAGGCCAAATAAAAGTCGACCAAGGCGATCGGCCGAGAATATCGCTGCCGTACGAGCCAGTGTTGAGAGGTCCCCAAGAACATCCCAAAAACGCCGTTCTCAGCAGTTGGGCATGGCTCGGTCCACTTTACAACGGATTATTCGCGTTGATTTGCATTTGTTCCCGTACAAAATTCAATTGACGCAAAGATTGTTGCCTGCGGACAAGCCTCGTCGATTGGAATGGAAACATGGGTCCGTCGAATATGGGCAACCCTATATAACATCTTAAAAATATTCTCAGAAAGTTTTAAGTCAATTGAATAAAAATAATTGCAGTTATAAGCGCATAACTTGCCTTACTTATACCAGCTGCTACAAAACCTCTTCTCTTTAATATGTCCATTATTTTTTCAATGCACTCTTTTAAGTGTCTATTATTTTTTTCATTCGCTCTTTACATAAGAATACATAAGCATAGGTATCCACAGGGAGAGCAAAGAGGGGAAAGGTCCCCTGGTCTTCAGAAAAATTAAAAACGAAAATAGTTTTTCTGTGTTTTTTTAACTTCGCGTGGTGAATAAGATAAGAGAAAATTTTGCAGTTTTATTTTGATATTTGCCGTGGGGCGTGCGCTGTTTATTACAACAATTAAAAAAAAAAAAGATTTGTTTCAAATTTTTTAATATTTTCCTAATAATCATACATATATATGAATAATATTACCACCACGACATACCGTGGTAAGAGCAGTTAAATAAATTAAGAAAATATGTAGCATGTGCGTGACAATATTGATATATGTTTCAATGCAGACTCTAATATAAGAAATTTTTTGCGGAAAATGCTATTATGTGTGGATATTGAGATGGCAAACCAGATTGAAAAACATTTTTTTACTAAAGGGTGATTTTTTTGAGGTTATGATTTTCATGCATTAGTATTTGACAGATCACGTGGGATTTCAGACATGGTGTCAAAGAGAAAGATGCTCAGTATGCTTTGACATTTCATCATGAATAGACTTACTAACGAGCAACGCTTGCAAATCATTGAATTTTATTACCAAAATCAGTGTTCGGTTCGAAATGTGTTTCGCGCTTTACGTCCGATTTATGGTCTACATAATCGACCAAGTGAGCAAACAATTAATGCGATTGTGACCAAGTTTCGCACTCAGTTTACTTTATTGGACATTAAACCAACCACACGAATGCGTACAGTGCGTACAGAAGAGAATATTGCGTCTGTTTCTGAGAGTGTTGCTGAAGACCGTGAAATGTCGATTCGTCGCCGTTCGCAGCAATTGGGTTTGTGTTATTCGACCACATGGAAGGTTTTACGCAAAGATCTTGGTGTAAAACCGTATAAAATACAGCTCGTGCAAGAACTGAAGCCGAACGATCTGCCACAACGTCGAATTTTCAGTGAATGGGCCCTAGAAAAGTTGGCAGAAAATCCGCTTTTTTATCGACAAATTTTGTTCAGCGATGAGGCTCATTTCTGGTTGAATGGCTACGTAAATAAGCAAAATTGCCGCATTTGGAGTGAAGAGCAACCAGAAGCCGTTCAAGAACTGGCCATGCATCCCGAAAAATGCACTGTTTGGTGTGGTTTGTACGCTGGTGGAATCATTGGACCGTATTTTTTCAAAGATGCTGTTGGACGCAACGTTACGGTGAATGGTGATCGCTATCGTTCGATGCTAACAAACTTTTTGTTGCCAAAAATGGAAGAACTGAACTTGGTTGACATGTGGTTTCAACAAGATGGCGCTACATGCCACACATCTCGCGATTCTATGGCCATTTTGAGGGAAAACTTCGGAGAACAATTAATCTCAAGAAATGGACCGGTAAGTTGGCCACCAAGATCATGCGATTTGACGCCTTTAGACTATTTTTTGTGGGGCTACGTCAAGTCTAAAGTCTACAGAAATAAGCCAGCAACTATTCCAGCTTTGGAAGACAACATTTCCGAAGAAATTCGGGCTATTCCGGCCGAAATGCTCGAAAAAGTTGCCCAAAATTGGACTTTCCGAATGGACCACCTAAGACGCAGCCGCGGTCAACATTTAAATGAAATTATCTTCAAAAAGTAAATGTCATGGACCAATCTAACGTTTCAAATAAAGAACCGATGAGATTTTGCAAATTTTATGCGTTTTTTTTTAAAAAAAAGTTATCAGGCACTTAAAAAATCACTCTTTATTTCCATTGAAAAAAATTCCACGCGTTTCGCACATGTTACACTTTTTTCTATACAACAATGTAGTTTTTACACACTACGGGGTCGTTCATAAATTACGTTACCAATTTAGAGGGGAGGAGGGGCCTTAAAATGTATTACGATTAGTAATGATATGGGGGGTCTCATATATAGCAAAGTGACCAAAAATAAAACAACTCGAAAAAATTGAAATTAATATACCCTTTATTTAAAAAAATGTCCATCCTTACATCTGCATTACACGGTCAAACGTCTAAATTGACGGTTAACTATTGACAAGTGTCAATATGAATTCTCATAAGTGAGTTTTATTTAATTTAACCCTTAAATGCCCAGTGTATCTTTTTGGATACAACCGAGAAAATAAGCTATTTATTTTAAAATATTGCAAAAATTAAAATGCTGGATATGTAGCTTCACTCAGAAAATTTCATATATAAAACAAAAATTTAATTATTGGCATAAATTTCTTGGTTTGGGAAATATTGACCGTCAAATTAAAAAGTTTTTTAATTTTTACGGAAAGTTCGGTTTTTGACATGAAATATCTTTTAAACTATTAACCATTTTATAGTATCATTCAACAAACAAATTTAGAGTTATCATAAAAAGAATCGTTTTCCACGTTTTTGCCTTTAACTCCTACAACCAAGCTGATTGATGGTATACGTCAGAATGCCCACTGTATCTTTTTGAATACAACCATGTTTTCTTTAAACAAAAATTTTTTTCAAAAAAAATAAAAACGGGGTCGTGTTCAGGGGATCATTTAGCACAACATAATTTTAATGATATCGGTGTTGTTGGGCGTTTAAGGGTAAAAATAAATCGGAATATAAATTATTATTCAAATAAATCTTTTTTAAGGAATCATATTCACAAAAACACTGAACTTGGTGATGTACGGGTGCAGCCTTTACGGGTACTCTCTCAAAGGCCAGGCGAATTTCTTTGCATAAGAAATGAGAATACACCTGAATAGGTCCACATGGAATCTGTTGAAGAATTTGAAGAGTCCCCAAAGTTCCAGCTCCTTCAATTCCAGTGATTGAGAGCAACGACTTTTGGATCGAATAGAATAGAATAGTTTTTATCGATTAAAATATCTGATTTTCAAATTTTTTTCTTAAATTTATTTAGTTATGTCATGACTATGACTAAGAGATTAAAAAAAAGAAAATAAGAAATTTTTAATCATTTTGTTTTGTATTTCAGTTTTTAGTAAATAGGTCGAAGGTAACAGTAATATGAACGTACGGTGTAATTGTGCGTGACGAATGTAACATGTGCGTGACGGTGTTTAAAGTTGAAAAAATTTTTTTATAATTTTTTCTTCTCAAATAACTTAGCTACTAATATAATCTAGGATAACCTCTTATTGCTGTAAAAAAATATGAAAATTCTATCTGAAGTCAATTCGCAGAAATTTCAGATAGAAACTGACATCAAATTTTTAAAGGGAAAATTTTGTAGCACGTGCGTACGCTACATTTTGCTTAATATCACCGAAATTCATAAGTGGATTCATAAAACCTTTGCAAATTTTAAATATACCGTAAAATTAATTAATAAAAATTGCAAACCAGTTTTCGCAAAACTTTCTTCTTAAGTAAATCAGTTGCAATTATTCGCAAGCTGTAACAGTGCGTAACATGGAATTCATGATATATAAAAAAGGAGCTTATGTTTGTAAGGCCGCAATAGACTCCTAAACTACTCATCCGATTAGCATGAAAATTTGTGTATAGAAGTTTTTTGGTACGGTGCGTGTTTGTGGGCTATCAATTTTGATAAACCTTGAACACCAGAGGGCGCTGTAGTACAAATTTTTTACAAAACTGCCTAAAACTCATAAACTGCTAATGCGATTAGAATGAAAACTGGTATACAGTGAGTTTCATGTACGTTGAGTGTTCTGCTGCTATCGTTTTTGACCTATCTTGAACACCAGAGGGCTCTATAGTACAAATTTTTTACAAAACCACTTTAAACTCCCAAACCGCTGATGCGATTAGAATAAAAAGTGGTCTATAGTAGTTTTCAGATACGATGAGTTTTTTAGCACTATCTTCTTTGACCCACCTGGGACACCAGATGGTGCTGTAGTACAAATTTTTTACAAAATCGCATATTTTTAGTTGTTTTCTTAGGTTAGTTACATGTGCAAATATTTACAAAATATAAAATATTTCTTAAATTTAGTAAAATTAAATAAATTTCCGTTATTTTCATATCAAAAACATGAACATATCTTGAAAACTATGAAAAATTTTACTACAACGATATATTTAATGCAACATCTTTACACAAAATTACGAAAAAAACACTCAGACATTCAATTTTGTGACTTTCGATTCAAATATCTCCGCTGCTTTTTTATATATTGTGTTAAATTTTTTTTTGTCTTAAAGCTTCATCAAAATACTATGAAAACCTTATTGCAAAAATACCGTTAGTTGAGTAAATATATTTTAAATATTTTTTTCAAAAAAGGTCTGAAAAATTGGATTTTTCCTCAAAAACAGACTCAAAAATTATTGTTGTTGTAAAAATAATTTAAACTCAAATTCTCAAATTTTTAACTCTATTTAAAAATTATAACATTTGTAAGCAAAAGTTGTTTCAATTTTACGCAAAAATTAAAAACCATTTTTGTGATTCAAAAAGCAAAGCCTACTTCCTAGATTTTTTCGACAAATTTTTTTTTTCCAATATTGTGTTTTTATATTTTTGTAAAAATATAAAAGCTAAGAAATTAATTTATTAGAAAAAATTATCTTAGTATCTCTTACCAATCAAAAGTTATAACCAATAATCTTTATCCAAAATAAATATACAAAAAGCAAAACGCTGTCTGTGTAATGGCTGGAAACTTCACAATTACTGAGCCGATAGAGCTGAAATTTTGGCAGCACATTTTTTTCAAGTACGAGATGGTTTAAATTTCTGTCACACCCCCTTTTACCGCCCACAAATCAATAAAAATGCTATATTTCCTACGGTTTCCATCGATTTGGCTACATTTTTGTAATTTAGTTTGTATGCTTACTGCCGGCAACTGTACTAAAACTGGGTAATGTCTATCTACTAGAAAACTGGGATGAGCATTATATAAGAGGGTGTGGCTCCGCCCATACAGTTAAAATTTGTATTATCGATTTGGTGATCTCCTGCTACTGGGAAACTGTAATGGGCAGTGGAAAATAACAGTGGTGTCAAACTATGAGTCTAAGAAAAGTTTTGAATACACCTATTATGTTCCCATATAGTTGCAGGGTGCAGCAACGCGTTCCGGGAAAAGCTAGTACATTTATAAAAAACGTTGATTCCACGCGTATTATTCTCGCAAACAAAAATTTTCAGGAAGCCAATCGCGAAGGAAGAACCCTGAGAAAACAGAGGCAAGTTAAAATGTTTGACTCAATAATTGATGATGAGGGTATCTTATATTGTCCTGGAATATATGACACTATATAAGTTGAAAAAAATTAATATATATATAAATAAACTGCTTTTAAAACTTTAAACGCGTTTTTTTCGAAAACGCTGTTAAAACCGGTGGACAGCATTACTTGAAAACTATGCTTAGGATCGCTACCAAATTTATTTCAATTGTTAAGTAAAAATGATCGGTACTTTTGATTGTTCGATTTTTATTTTGGAAAAATACTCTTTTTTTATAACACAAAAAAAAAATACTTTTACCTGCCATTCTGGTAAAAATCAACATTTTTCTAAAATCTTCGATCAAAAGCTCAAAAAGCTTCAGCAGAACCTTAATCATTTGTATTTTTTGTTTTTAAAGGGTGATTAAATTTTAAGGGCCGATGTTGAATGTGAACCACACCTAAACGTCAAGTTTTTTTCTAATTTCATTTGACATTTCTCAATTTCAGACTAACTCAATTTCAATCATAGAAAGATACACAATCGAGCAACGCGTTAAGGTTATTCAGGCTTATTATGAAAATGGGCTTTCAAATCAAAATGCATATCGTGCACTTCGTGATTTTTACGGTCAATTTAATCGTCCAAATGTGCGAAAAATCGGAAAATCGTGCAAAAATTTGAGCAAACTGGGTCTGTAGGAAATGAGAAAACATCAGTGCATGCTCGTACAGCTCGTACTGCAGAAAATATTGCTGCTGCTCGCGATAGTGTGGCTGAAGAGCCGTCCACCTCAACTCATCGTCGTGCCCAACAATTGCACCTCTCACGCTCGTCGTTGATGAACATTATGCATAAAGACTTGCATTTACACGCTTACTAGGTGCAATTGACTCAAGAACTAAAGCCTCTTGACCATTACAAGCGTCGTTAATGGTCAGAATGGTGGCAAGAAATGGCAACAGTGGATGATCAATTTTCGAAGAAAATCATCTTCAGTGATGAGGCACATTTTCACCTCAGTGGATTCGTCATTAAGCAGAATTGCCGCATTTAGGCGAATGATAATCCAAGAGTGATTGTCGAAAAACCAATGCACTTACAAAGAGTGACTGTTTGTTGCGGTTTATGGGCTGGCGGCATCATCGGGCCGTATTTTTGTCCAATATGAGGCAGGTAAGGCAGTTACTGTGAATGGTGTTCGTTATCGTGAGATGTAAAGAATTTTTTATGGCCTGAATTGGAAGATATGGATGTGGACGATATGTGGTTTCAACAAGACGGTGCCACTTGCCACACAGCTAACGAAACAATGGCTCTTTTGCTCGACAAATTCACTGGCTGTGTTATCTCACGTAGTGGCGATGTGAATTGGCCGCCAAAATCATGTGATTTGACACCTTTGGACTTCTTTCTTTGGGGTTATTTGAAAGAATAGGTGTACGTCGATAAGCCAGCAACAATTGAAAAGCTAAAGGATGAGATAATTCAGCACATTAACGGCATAGAACCTCACTTATGCCTCAGCGTCATAGAAAATTTAGACCATCGGATGGAGGTGTGCCGCCGAGGTCGCGACGGCCATTTGGCCGATATTTTGTTCCATACATAATTGAACCATACCAATATTGTCATAATAAAAAGAAATGACAATAATTTCTTAAATAATTTGTGTTTTATTCAAAATCAACATCGGCCCTCAAAATTTAACCACCCTTGAGATGATCGTTAAGAACATAAACACATTCTATAACTAGAATGGCTTTGGTATTGCTAACGAATAAAAAACTGACGTTATTGGCATTGGCTTTTTTTGAAGTGGGGATTATAGTTAGGAGGGAAAAGTTTCAAAATTATATAATGTCATCATATATTTTATTCTGCTCTTTATATGATTGTAGGTTGAGAAACAAATAAAAGCTCAAATTCAAAAACAAATTCAATTAATGCGAGCAGAACTTTGCAATTGAATAAAAACTAAGGGCTTCTTGGTGATGTTAATTAATTTATAGTACGCAAACATACCAACACAAACACACTCATAGTTTTTTTGCGGGACTATATAAAGGCAATCATAAAATAAAATATAATACGTAGGCGAAGAGAACTTGTTTCAAGCCACTTGATAATGATGATGATGATGAAACTTGTTGGGCAACAGGCGCTTATTAATTTTTTTTTTTTTTCATAATGTTTTAAAGTTGAAACCAGTCAACGTGCAAAGCATACACACAACTAACATCCGACAGCGTGTGTATATGTAAGTATGTGTATATGTATGTGTGTATGTATGTATGTATGTGTTACACTTGTTGGTTCTTTGCGCTCATTAAGTGCTCGAGTTATAATTAATTAACTGCATATGAAATAAATTTACAATATGTGGCAGGAAAGGAAAAAGGCAGCAGTACATTTTATTTTAACTACCCGTATTAATAGCATTGCGGCTTAAAGCTTTTGGCAGCAATTTTCACCAATTTCAATTAATTTTAATCAATTAAAAGAGTTTGTCACCATGGCGTATGAGTTATAATTTTATATGAATTCGCATTAAAATCACTCATACGCCATGGAGAACATTTTAACGCACATATTTCTTCCATCTGTATATGAAAAAAATTGTAATTAATAGCTATCGATTTTTGGCTTGCTTCTAATTTGAATTTTATCTTTTTCTTCTCTTCTCCCTGCTATAATTTTCGCTATGACAGGTTCCAAAGGAATTGGCTCACGCTTTGAGGAACAACGCCTAACACTGCGTATACATCGTGGCCGCGGCTCAAATCAGCATGACTCCACCCACAGCAATGGCAGCACTCAGAGCACCACCACCACCCTGGGCACACCCTCGCCTGAACGTCTCTCCAAGTATACCACGCGTCGCTTGCAGCAGCACGATAAAATAAAAATCTCTGTGTCATATCCCTCGAGCGACAACATCAAGGAACTATCATCGAATACCAGCTCCCACGATCAGCGCGAGCATCGAAAGGGTGGCAGTGGTAATGTACTCTATGCTGTGCACTACACTTCATCCAATGGACGTGAGTCTACCGACTCCCAACTATATCGTGACCATCATGACAACAACTGTTTTCTGCAAGTGGGCAGCAGCATGCCCGAAATAGCTCGTCGTCAGTCCAACATTAGTGACATAGGTGGCATTAGTGGTGTGTCAGGTCAGCAACATCGTCCGAACAAGAAGATGGGCCGACGCAATATTAAGGCACAGGTTAAGCGTTTTCGCATGGAAACCAAAGCGGCCAAGACCTTAGCCATTATTGTAGGACTTTTCATTGTCTGCTGGTTGCCCTTCTTTACAATCTACATTATTCGACCCTTTTGCGAGGACTGCATCGCTCCGGTGCTCTTCTCGGTATTCTTCTGGCTGGGCTACTGTAACTCTGCCGTGAATCCCATGATCTATGCACTCTTCTCCAAGGACTTCCGCTTCGCTTTTAAGCGCATAATTTGCCGCTGTTTCTGCTCACACAAGAGTATGTCGGTAAAAACCTCGCGCCGTGGCTCTGATATGTCAGCCATTAAGATACGAGCACGTACGCCCAGCATAACGCCCAGTGCGGCAGCACACTCATTTGGCGATGAAAGCGAAATGCACCACTCTGAAATGCACAACGATCCTGGCAGATGACGTTCATTCGGACCCAGCTCGTGCTCGCAGAATAGCATGGGGGTCCGTAAGCCCAGCCTAAAAGTGCCAGTCTATGAAATTTGCCATCCGCTGGTGATGGAGTCACCAGCATATTCGTATGCAGACAATTGTGGAGGAGGAGGAGGTGGAGGCAGCGGCACACATTCGGCAAGAACGAAGCTGTAGACGAAAGGCAGTTGATCGTTCTGGCAAGGGGTTCGATATGACGCTTATAGAAATAAGAATTTAGGTAAAAGTAGCTTAAGCAGGTAATAGTTTGAAGATGCCTAGATTGGAAAACAGCTGCTTATATACGTAAAAGTGTAAAATTATAGATATAGGATTTTTGTATATTACTAAGCTCTAAATAAAAACCAAGTTTAAGCCAAAAAAGGGCTTAAAATAATGCTACTCGTAAGCTTCAAGCTTTAGAGTTTCAAAAAGAAACAAAATCGTTAGGAAGAAGGATATAAAAAGAAGGCTTTTTAAAAAGGATATAAACAAGAATTTGCAAAAAGTTTAGTTTAAGCTTGTTAAATATTTAATATAAATTTAGAATAAAAAATCTTTAGAACTTTGAGCGAGTTGAATGACCAGCAAAACGTGCTTGTATTTTTTTTTTTTTTTTCTTCATTATTTCTATTGATTACAAACATCCCACCAATGATTGCTTGAATTTATTCAGTCTTCGTGGAGTCCTTAAATATATTCTTGCCATATCTCCAAAAATTTCTGTTATCTCTTATTTATCGGTTTCTCAAAGTTTCTATTAAATGTTCTCTTATAAAATATGCACATCTATTTAAGCCTCATCCATAAGCTTTGTATTCATGCTGTCTGGCCAGCAAAACATGCTGTTGAACACAGTATGATTAACTTGATTTATTTAGGAGTTCCAATGGGTGGTTGTGAGGTGGTATATTAATGGCGTTTGTGTTTTTTTGGTATTGAGTGCAAATGGGAAAAGACGTGTACGTGATATGCCGTGCCTGGTTGTCGTCTGGGGTGCCTGGAGTGGGTTGAGATGAATACGATAGATGAATGATGAATTTATTGTGTGATTATATAGTATTACAGTAGATTCAATAAATTAAAGCATAGATATTATAAAGCATTATTGGGAAATGACAAATATGAAATTTTGCTGAAACATAATGACAATACACAGCCATTAAATAAATGTTTTTTTTATTTATTTATGTATTATATATGGGGCGTTCTTTATCAAATCCCCCCCCCCCTGAACGTCTTAACTTTTAATATGATAAGGTCTACGGCGGCTTAAAATCTAAATCTCTATTTTTTGACGTCGTTTGGCGCTCTTGAAACTTTTTATAATTTAGAGGTGTTTTGACCAGTTTTTGGACAAAAATTACTACGCAAAAAAAGGAAACGTTAAAAATATTGGCTTGGTAAGTTTTTTTTCTATTTAGTGGTAGAATCTTGTTCACTACCTAAAAATGAAAATAAAGTGTAAAGTGATTTGTAAAAAGTAAATTTTTCTTTTCTTTTTTAAAGTAAATTTAAAAGTTAACCTTATCAGCAATAGTGGGTCCACAAAATATTTACTGTTCAAACTTAAACGATTTTTTATTAAAAAATAAAGCACTTTAGGGAAAAATTTTTAAAACAAACAGTGCTTAGAATTTATCAAAATAAAAGTACAAATTTAAAAAAAAAAAACATTTTAAATTTATAGATTTTTGAGTTAGGCCATTGTTTTGCAAAATTAAAATATATCAGTAATTTTTTTTTACGTTTTCATATTACTTGGCAAATTCTAAGTAGTTTTTGTTCAATAAATTTTTTTGAATGTAACCCGTTTTAGCAAAAGTAGGCCAAAATACCAACTTAAAAACTTAAGTTTTAAAAGTTTAAAACTCAAATAATTTGTTAAAAAAATAACCCGGGACTTTAGGAAAAATTTTCAAAACTAAAAGTGATTAGAATTTGCCAAAAATAACGTGCAAATTCGAAAAATTAATGTTGACATTTGTATATTGAAAAAATGGCCAAACTCAAAAATCTATACATGTCAAAATGTTTTTGTTTTTTAATTTGTACTTATATTTTTATAAATTCTAAGCACTTTTTGATTGACCTACTTTTGCTGATAAGGGTTAACTTTTTAGAAAAATTTACACTTAACAAAATTTTTTTATTTTTAGATAAAGAACAAGATTCTACCATTAAATAGAAAAAAAAACTAACCTAAGCCAATTTTTTTAACGTTTCCTTTTTTTCGTAGCCATTTTGTCAAAAAAAGTGGCCAAAACACCTCTTAACCCATTGGCGAGTGGTGTACACTATGCTGTACATCGATTTGTAAAGCCTTTTGCTAACTCGCCTATGCATAAAATCGTCCGATTTCAATTTTTTCCCGTTATTTATTTCATGGTCAACAAACTTATGCATATTTTTTATTGTTTTGTTGTTACTGTTTTTGTTTTTTGTCAACAAGTAATCAGTTTCGTGCATTCTTTAAAGGCGTCAACATCGTAAACGAAATTGTGGCAAACCGCATTTTCATAAAATTAAAAAAAAAATATTTTAGGGTTTAATTTGTTTGAAAAAAAGTGAGATTTTTTATATTTATCATTATCTATATTAAAAAATATTCCATTAATTTTAAATTGTTTTTGGAAATTTTTATCAAAACACGTGTTTTAAAAAAGTGTACATTATAATGTACATTTCTAAATTCCATCACCCAGGACACTTTTTCTACAATAAACTTTAAAAATGGGCAAAGATAAGCTTTTTTAACAAAATAAAGTCATTCCCATATCTTTCTTTCCGCTAGATTTCATTCCCGTGTCAAAGGGTTAATTATAAAAAATTTCAAGAGCGCCAAACGGCGCGAAAAAATAGAGATTTCAAGGAAAATTTTAAGCCACTTTGGAAATTTTTATCTTAAAAATTCAGACGTTTAGAGGGAGGAGGGGGTTCAATAAAGAACGCCGCATAAATATGTATATCGCTCATTCCAAAAACATTTCACATACATAAGTTAAATAACACAGTGTGACGAAATCGACCGAAAAAAAAGCACAACCAAACTTTTTAGAAATTCTTAAAGAGAGACATGTTGTGAGTCCATCGCACTTGGTCTGACCTCTCAATGTCGTCACAATTTTTTTAAATTCGTTTTTAAAGTTGAAGGGTTCGATTTTTGTTGCGCCGACGTTCATTGAATTTTTACAGCTATTTGCCTTGTTGGAAATGAAAAACAAATTCCACTTCTTTCCAATAGAATTTCACGTAGAATAAGGCTGTATAAAAATAAATACGATAAAATACAAAATGAATCGTGTAGCGAAGCAAATTCCTTAATTTTTCTTTAATTTCATAAAAAAAATAAGTGTTTCTATAAATTTAAATGATATAATGCTGCATGAATGACATCTTTTTTCCACAAAAATTTATTGCACATAAAAATACCTTTTCATTGAATCCAAAACCATCAATATCGGTTGAGAATTGGCATAATGGCGGCAGTTTTAACGTTTTTTTTTTTTGTCATAAAACACTGACTCTCATGTAAATGTTGCTATCGTACAAAGTGCTGTCATTTTGTCAAATCTTAACCGATTTTGGACATCTTTAGCTCATTGGAAACAAAATATGATGAGCAACATACATCTAGAACATTGCAATATAGATCTTTGAAAAATATAAAAGTTACTATGGAACGAATAAACATATTTTTATGTTCAACAGAATTGTTATATAAATGAATGTGTTCGAGTGCATTGGAAAACCGTAATGGAAAAGGGTAAGCTGTACACCGTCTAATCTGAACCATTTTTTAAGAAAATTTTGAAAAAAAAACAATTGTTTTTTTCCGAACATTTAAGTCTTTCTTCATATCTTCGGCATTTACAGACCTTTCTTGTCCAAGAATGATATATCAATGTTTCTATTTCGAGGTTTCCAAATTTTTTGCTCTAAAAGACATTGGGGTCGAGAACCCCTTTCTAGTACTAACCAGATTTCAACTTTTGCAACATTAATTAATAAAATAAATGTTGGCTTTTTGAGCTGTTGCCCAAAACCTTGAAGGCCCTCAATTCAATTTTTACTTTCATTTTTTTATCTTTTATTTAAAACACAGAACTTTTATAGTTGGTAAGCTTTTGCTAAAAAGTCGCTTAAATTATTTTAATAAGCTACTTTTCACATATAAAAAAGTAGGGTAAGTTTACCTACCATATACTTTCTCGTGGGTAAGTGCTAGATTGGGGTGATTGATCCCAATGACCATTAGGGCAAAAAATTTGGACTCCTCGAAATAAAAACATTTCTATATCTTTCTTTAATGGCGTTTTCTTTTCTTGGCAAAAAATGCTGCCCTCTGAGAGTGCAGAATATTTTACATTTTGACCTGCACTCAAAAATGTTGCACTGTTCTTAGTCGAGAAAAGATAAAAAAAATGCAACATTTTTTCAATGTTCTCTGTACTGTACTTACTTTTTAGAACAATTTTTATAAGATTTATTTTGTCATCCGTGAAAAAGCTCAAATTGTAATGAAATGTCAATGATAATATTTAATATTTTCCTAACATGTTACTTTTTTGTTCATTCAGTTGGTAGCATTTGAGGTCAGAATTTAAAATCGTCGATCTTGAGAGTGAAAAATTCTGCATTTTTTCTACTTTTGAGGTCAACATTGTCGAGAAAAGAACTAGATTTAATTTACAGATCAGAATTTTTTTTGAGAAAAAAGCACATAAAGGGCAGAGTTCTTAAAGCGGTCAGAAAAAATGCAGAATTTTTTTGAGAAAAGTAAACGCCATAAGATAGGACTGTAAATGCCGAAGATAAACTTAAATGCTCGACAATTTTTTTTTCAAAATTTATTACAAAAATTTTTCGAATTATATGGTGTGCAGCGTACTTTTATACACTCGTACACATTCATTCATATAAAAATTCTATTGAAAATAAAAATATGTTTATTCGTTCCATAGTAGCTTTTATATTTTTCAAAGATCTATATTGCAATGTTTTAGATGTATGTTACTCATCATATTTTTTTTCCAATGAGCTAAAGATGTCCAAAATCGGTCAAGATTTGACAAAATGACAGCACTTTGTACGATAGCAACATTTACATGGGAGTCAGTGTTTTATGACAAAAAAAAAACGTTAAAACTGCCGCCATTATGCCAATTCTCAACCCATATTGATGGTTTTGGATTCAATGAAAAGGTATTTTTATGTGCAATAAATTTTTGTGGAAAAAAGATGTCATTCATGCAGCATTATATCATTTAAATTTATAGAAACACTAATTTTTTTTATGAAATTAAAGAAAAATTAAGGAATTTGCTTCGCTACACGATTCATTTTGTATTTTATCGTATTTATTTTTATACAGCCTTATTCTACGTGAAATTCTACTAGAAAGGAGTGGAATTTGTTTTTCATTTCCAACAAGGCAAATAGCTGTAAAAATTCAATGAACGTCGGCGCAACAAAAATCGAACCCTTCAACTTTAAAAACGAATTTAAAAAAATTGTGACGACATTGAGAGGTCAGACCAAGTGCGATGGACTCACAACATGTCCCTCTTTAAGAATTTCTATAAAGTTTGGTTGTGCTTTTTTAGTCGTTAGACTGTGTAATTACAATTCAATTATTTTGAAGACAACCAAGAGCCAACTGATCAAATCCGATGCCACATTCATGTTCAGCGGGTCAAAATACATGAGAATATGTGGGTTTACCTGCTCGCACTCAATTTTATATTTTTTTTTTTTTTGTGTTGGTTTAATATGAAATTATTCATGAAAAAACGCAAAAGTCCCAATGCCTTACAATTTGTGTCCCGATGCCATGCGAGATGAATCGGAGATAATTTTTCAATGAACTAACTCATAAAGATTATAAAGCTATGTAATGAAGTGGTAAGGCTTTACACAAAATTCGTGGAAGAACTTTTATTTGTAAATGTATCCAAAACAAAATTCTCCGTGTCCCGATGCCTGATGTTTTTGGAATTCATGCTTATAAAAAGCTCTTGCACATTTAGAATTAATATAAATGTATTTGCTAAAGAAAATAAAACAGAAAAAATATTCCGCAAATATTTCTGAACTTTTACCAACTTTAGCCGAATGTACCAATGCCTTATTTGGAATGAGCGATATCTATTTTTATATAATAATAGATTATAGATAGCTACTAGTTCATCTGGGCATATCGCCGCTCGCGTGACAAACTCTCGTAGCCCACAATTTTAAAATTTTTCAGGAGAACATGTTTTCTGTTTTGGTCATTGTTTCACCGCTTATTTTGGGCACATGACCACTTTAAAATCAAACTCAGTTTATATTTTGGCTACCTTATTATAGTATCTTGAATTGTGTGGAAAAAAAATTAGCCAAGTATTTCCTAGAACCTGTAGTAGCTAATTAAATACATACGTCGGTTTGTGAAATTTTATTTTTACATTTTTAGAATTTGAAGGGGTCGTAAACCACTATTTTTGTTAGAGAAAATAATTCAAATATATATATAGAAATGAAAGTGACAGAAGAAAAAACACAAGGTCTAAAAATTTTTCGCAATTGGATAAAATGTTATTTCATAAGAAAATTTTGAATTTATATCTAAATCTAAAACATCAAACTTGGTTAATTTATTTTGAAGCAAAGTAATAACTAACAGCAATTTATATTAAAAAAAACTAATTTAATGCAGCAGCGATTTATAAAAATTTATGTATTCGGATTGTCTTATAAATAGGGGGGGGGGAGGGGTGTTGCCAGTTGTAAGAGATATCAAGTCGTTAAATTTATGAGCAGATAGTTTTATCGGTGTTGCATTAAGCTTTGAAAATTTTCCTTGTAAAAATGTTGAAAATGCTCTCTTCAGTGAAATTGAACGGTAAGCGCCTTAAGTATGGTTGGTCTTGAAAAAAAGTTTTTTTGGCTCATTCTTTTTAAGAGAAAATTCTACCATCTCAGTCTAGATCATACTTCCACCTGCATCATCTTTCCTGATAGTCAAAATGTTTATGTCAGTAGAGAGTTTTTTTTTTAAATTCAGGAAATCCAAAAAAATCAAGTGCAACTACTTTATACAGATTCTTTCTTCTAGCCAATTTGATGATGGGAATTAATTAACTAGGAGTGTAGATATTTCCAGCTTTATCAAAAGCATATATTATAACACTGTATGCTGAATACCCTTTGCTTTGACCATGGCTTGGGGATATTCGCAAATTTATTTCATAAATATTTTTTTCCAAAGTAGTTAACTACACAGATCCGAGGTTACAAACTACCAATATCACAAGCTTCCCCCCCCCCCCCCAAAAGCACATATTTTGAAAATATAGGGGAGGATGTCCACCCGCTGAACATGCCTACTTACTGAACACTGTCAGTTCTGACGTCTGTGTAGGTAACAGCGCCAATATGTATAGTGTCGCAGTAACATCCCATTGAATGTTCACTTTTGATAAATCATTGAGTTGAGTGCGCCTGCTGCTTTAGCCTCACGGTCGTTGAGAAATTAAATATTCGAATAGAATGAAGTTGAACAAAAATAGTTCATCTCTATTTAGTGAATTTTCAAGTGTTTTTTTTTTTCGATAAAAATGGTGATTATGGGTGGTACTCATAGCATAATATTTATTTTTCACAATTCGACGATAACTCGAACAATATTGTGAAATGGGAAAAAAAATATTTAACATCATTTCATTGTCATTGCCCACCTACTGAACAAAACGTCGGCCCACCTAATGAACAGATTTTCAGACATCGTGCATGCATATAATTGTCATTTCTACGATTGCAAATGGCGTTTGGAATTGTCTTAAAGTTTTTCTTTTGCATTTAATTGATATTTTTGTGATTTTCGTTCACATTCAGATAAAATTTTAGAATTCCGTCGCCGAAAAAAAGTGAAAAACAAAACGAATATAGATCCTGATGCGATGGTTGCAGCCTTAAAAGAAGTTAAAATCGACCCTAAACCAGTCTATTTTTTAAAGTTTAATAAGTCAATGTCAGGGGCGAAACTAGCGGGGGATAAGGGGAGTAGGCTACCCCCTTACTTTTTTAGAGTCGACCTAATTGTTACTTTCTACTGAAATTTCTTTAAAATATTGATTTTTATTAACAATAATTATGAACGAATCAAAACCAGTCGTACCTTTCATTGCCATTTTTATAACAAAAACCAACTTTAGTCGGCTATTTCATTTAAGTCATACCCAAAATTATCTTAGGTCGACCAATTCACTTTCAGTCGTATCTTAAACCAACTTCAGTCGGCCAACCCACTTTCCCTTAAGATTTATTTATATAATGATCGAATGGATGAGTAACTTTAGTTAATTCAGCTATGTTGTATTTAAAAAAAAGTCGGGACTTAAGGCTATCCAGCTGGACGAAATACCTTGCTAGCCCCACCCATCAAAATGGCCTTGGTACGCCCCTGGTCAAAATGAAATGAAAGAATAAACTTTTCATAATAACTCAAAAATTTCATTCTCTAATTTTTACAACAGTTTATTTTAAGTGTTTAATAGCTGGGCCGATTTTGTCGGGATCGATTTTCGAGACTTTTGCTAGATCGACTGCCAAAATTGTTTTTTTCGGAATTTTTAAATTTCGCTTAAAATTCTTATTGCAATTGAGCTTTCAAACAAAATTATGAGCTCTGAAAAATTATGTTTTAAACCAAAGTTATGGCCTCCAAACAAAACGTGTTCAGTAGGTGGGCATCCTCCCCTAATTTGTTGGTTACGACCTTTAGACATTTGCGTTTTTTCCTGACCATTGACAAGTATGATCATAACACTCTGAGGAATGATGAGGACTTGCATAAGAAGTGTTATAGTGGTATTAACTCAATTAAAAAAAAAAAAAAAATGTGGGTTACGACAGTTTGTTACGCGAGCGACGGTATGACTGCCATTAACATATTAAATGGACACAATAACTAAGCCTAACTAATAAACATTTTCTGGAAAAGGATCGACACTTCGAAATTTTGACACTAATTAACAAATTAAAGTCAACGTATGGCCGAGTGGCATTTGATGTGATATTTCGACCTGCGAGCTCCGACACATATGCTTCCAGTATAGAATTAATTTGAGCTTGAAGCTACTTGCAAGATGGTTTTCAGCGGCTTTAAGTTATATCTGGATTTATAACATAGATTTAAGTTTTTGCTTTGTTTTTTGTTTATGTTGTGTCGTGGTGGATTTTTTAGAGGGTTTCGGCTCTTTTTTCATCTATCTGACCTGTTTGTATTGATTTCGGGTGTCTTTTTTCTTGTTTTATTTTTGCATTTTTTTTTCTTTTTTTTTTTTTTTTGTGCTGAACTGTTCTATATTTCTTACTCGTAACACCTACATACAACACAATATTTTTTAAAAATTTGTTAGAGCTTTTCAGATTCTATTTTTCTTTTTAAATTTGTATCTTTGAATTTTGGAATGAAAAGAATGCAAAGAACCTAAAATTAATGGAAGCAAAGAAAGAAAATATTATGTGCTGGTAGGTTTTGTGCTAATGTAATTGTACACGCACACAAAATATCTACGAGCTCAATAAAGCTGTTCGCATCTTCAAGCGGCAATTTTACTCCATCTCGCACCAGCTTCAGAGCGCACTTTAAACGGGGCGAAAGAGAGACTCTTGGTTTATCATATATTAAGCTTCCATCAACTAAATCTTGTTTTAAAAGTAACTGGGCGATATTTTTTGGCCCAATATATTCCACGCAATATTTGTTTTAGTGTGAGCCAGCTTTGGTGGTAGTACGAGTAGCAGTTACTTAAAGCTTAGCACTTTTGCTTGTCAGTGTTTAATATAAAAATTGTATAGAAAATAAAGAATTATTTAATAAAAATATAGTTATTTATTAAAACTTAATGTTATTAAAATGCAAGAATTGCTTAAGAGATGTACGCGTACCTTCAAGATAGCTTTTAAGTTACTAGTTTTTTATAAAGTATTATAAAAATAACTAAATAATGTTAAAACAATCTTAATGTTCATCCATTATTGTAAATAACAAAACTAGAAATATCTATGAGTTAATTTTACTCTTGTTGTTGAAAGTCATCCATAAACTTATTAAGTGCAAAAATATAGTCTTGCAATATTTAAATAGAATATTATTAAATTTTATATAAAAATATGTATAATAATAATAATTAAGCTATTTATTTGATTGATTGTTGTTTCTACTTTAATGACTATGAAAAATAAATTTAATTAAAAACAAAGCCAACAAATTAATAGATTTACTTAATGGATTGAATTGGTGAATAACTGCTGAATTTCCAAATAAAATGTTTTAATTATGAAGATTTTTTGTGCGGTATTCCTCATGCTACTGGAGCACTATTTGGGAAGCACTTAAAAAAAATCAGCATTTACACCACTTATTTATTGTTTTGTGTTTCAATGCATTTAAAAGAACAATTTAATTAACTACAATCGAATGCAGCAATTGTTTTACACAGGTTTTATCAGTAGAGAAGCAATGGTGGAAAAAAAAATGAAGAGGCTGATTGTGGCGCATGTTGCTAGGAAACAATTTCATGGTAAAAAAACCACAGCAATAAAATATTGGTTTTTTAATAAATTGTCTCACAATTTGATTAAAATGCAACACTGATTCATACCAAACTACTCATGCAACAATAAAATGTATTATTTTCATGCAAAAATTTCTTCGAAAGAATTTCAATGAATCTTCAGCTGGTTGATGCCACACATTTTTAGTTTCTTTTAAGCAACATTATTTGATGCTTGGTTAAAGCTCACAAGTTGCCGCATATTTGAAATTTTTTATAAATTTGTATGGATGGGAATGTTGGTTGGTTACATTCAGAAAAATGTGAATTTAAAAATTATGAGGTGTTCATTTTTTACTCATCCATTATATACAGTGCAATAATTGAGGAATTTTGATCTGACAATGTTACGTTTTAACTCTTTGAGGTACAGAAATTTCAGTATAAAAAATACTCTTGAGGTACAAGAATTAAAAAACCCTTATTTAACAAAACAAACGATTTTACAAAAAATGAGCGAACTGGATACAATTATATTTTTACAGCTAAAAAAAAATAAAAATAAGTTGCATTGTGTATGAAGTTGTATTGTGTATGAAAATCTGTAATGCGTGAACCGATTTCGTTTCTGGAATTTTCCATGAAAGGTGTTGTTAATACGAAGGTTTTTATGTACAAACGGTCTTTGTATGTGTATTGGTTCATGAATTATAGACATTTTAGTGAACTTATACAACAATACAGGTGTGAACAAATACAGGTTCGCACATATGGTATATATGGGGAAATATTTGTAAGGGAAATTGGAAATAAATGGATTATTGGAATTATTTGGCAAGTCTCACTTTAGTTTGCATTTGCGCGAAAAATGTAAATAAATAACTGGATAAATAACTGGCCATTTCAGCCCTTGAAAGGACTTTGACCTAGCTTCTTATGATCAATTGTGTTGTGCGTGTTATTAAGTTTGTACACAATTGACCGAGAAAAATGTAGGCATAGTAAAAATTTTCCATACCACTTTTTTCCATAGCCACTTTTACCGCCCACAAATCAATAAAAATTCTATATTTAAGACGGTTTTGTCGTATTAGACTAAAATCTGGTAAATAAGTTCGTATGGTTACTGTCGGCATCTATACTAAAACTGGGCATGGTCTAACTATATCTAACTTTTTAGAAATCATTACTATTCCTGAGTTGTACATGTTTTGATAGTGAAACTGATATGTAGATGCTATGGGCCCAAAAGGCTATTACTATATATTTGAGCGAACATTAAACAAGGGGGAATTTGGCCATACAGGCCAAATTTATGATATCGAATTGCTTTAGAACGTATAACAATGAAGGTCTTTCTTCTGAAACACTGGTATGGGCATTCAAAAACGGGGCGTGGCTCTACCAAAATAGCTATAGAAGTAAAAGTCACAGAATATTGACACTCAGAATGTAGATACCATTTGGTGATGTCCTTCTACTAAAAAAGGTGACATGCATTGGACAAGGGGGTGTGTCTCAACCCATACAAGCCAAATTTATGACACAGAACAGCTATGGAAGTAAAAGACAAAGAACATAGAAGTAAGAATGAAGTTACTACTTGGTAATATCCTTCTACTGGGAAATGAAAAATGCAAAAAATTTACAATAGAGAACGCTGCTATAGACTCGAAAACTACTGAGCCGATTTAGCTCAAATTTGCGCAGTAACTATAGGGTCATTCATAAATTACGTTACCAATTTAGTAGAGAGAGAGAGAGGTTTTAAATGTCTCAGATATAGTAATGTGACCAAAAATAAAAACAACTCGAAAAAATTGAAATTAATACAACCCAACCTTTCAAACGATTTTCATCCTTACATCTTCATGTTTGACCGTCTAAATTGTCTGTTAACTATTAGCAAGTGTAGTAAGGGCATAATTGTTCTTTGTTTGCTTTTCGACAGTTACTTTTTCTATTATCGAATATTTTTTAATCAATTAATTTTTTTATTTCATATACTACATTACTTTATGGGGGTGGAGGGGAGTGTTTTTGAAATGAACTACAAAGAGTATCGGAGGGGGGTGAAAAAAAATTGAAAATCGGTCACGTAATTTACGAATGACCCCTATGTTTCGAGTACGAGATGGTTTAGAAATAATAACGCTGAAGACATTGCAACATTTTCCGGTACTTATCTAGATAAGGTGCAGCAAAGCGCACCGGGAAAAAGCTAGTGTTTTATAATTATGTTTATGAGTGGGTTGAATTTTATCCCAACATACCACAAAGGTTTATTTTTCAGTGGTTCAAATTTTGTCCCATGATCAAAGAGTTAAGGCTCTTCAAAGAGTTAAGGCGCAGATTTTCAAAAAAGTTGAAGAAAACATTTTTTCATCAAAATACATCGGCTATGCTTGGAATTGTTACTCGCTGAATATGATACAAAATGAAAAACAATGGTTTGAGAATAAAGGTTACTTATTTGAACTTATGGCAAAAATCAAATCAAAAATCAATAAAAATCAACTCTTGTACCTTAACCCTTTCATTGGATTTGTCCCTTATATTGTACACATCAGATTATAATTTTTATTTTTATTGTGCAATGTGTTTTTTTTTCAAATCAAATCGGTTGGTACTATGAAATGAAGTTATACCAACATAATAAACATAAATTTGGAGAGATTTTTAACGCTTAATTTAGTTCGATTTTCGATCTTGTACCGAACAAAAGCCAAAAATTTGTTTATTTTGCGTGATAATAAGTTTTGTAAAAAAAAAGTAGTTATAACATAGTTATTGGTGTGCATTAGGTTATACCAAAAAATTTTTTTTTGCTCAAGCATTTTTGGAAAGCTTATGTAGTCAAGTATTTTTCAAATTTTTTTCAGATTTTTTGGAAGAGGTTTAAAGGTCGGGCTAATCCAATTTTCCCTAAAAATCTGGTTTTTTGGAGAATTTTTGAATTTCAGTCATAATTTGGTCAATAACTGAAATTTTCTAAGTCTTTGAGTCATCATTTCGAAAGAAAAAACGCGTCATAACTTTTAAAAATTACAGCAAAATGAAAAAAATAAGTATGCACTTTGAACTATGGTGAAGTTTTAAACATTTTAAAATAAAAATATTAATTTAACTCTTGTCGTTCTGAAGTTATAGCCTTTAAAAGGTTGCAACCGTTGGTTGAATTGTTAAATCAGTGGTTGGTGTATCAATTATGAAATTGCTAAAAATATGCAACGTGTAAGCCTGCCCTGGCAAATGCTACACCTTGCATCTAATAATGAGATGGACGAGGAATTAAAAAACAAACTTTCCAACGAATATGCTTCTCAGAAAATTTCAAGTATTGACCAACTTATGACTGAAATTCAAAAATTCTCCGAAAAACCAGATTTTTAGGGAAAATCGGACTAGCGCAACCTCTAAACCTTTTCCAAAAAATCTGAAAAAAATCTCAAAAATAATTGATTCCATAAGCTTTCAAACAAAGGTTGAGCAACTATGAAATTCGAAATAAAGTTTCATTTGGGACACCCTAGTGTGTATGGAATAATTTATTTTTGGATAATAACATCATAAAGAACAAATTTACATCGATTTTCAGTTAGTTTAGTGGAAGGTAAGGACACCAGAACTGTTTATGTTCATGCCAATATAATGGACAAAACCATTCAACGGCGGTTATTCAATACTTTTTTAATTTTTTTTTTTTCACCAAGGACATCACCATATGCTAACTCCATTCTGAGTTTCAATGTAAGCACTTCAACTTTTACTTCCATAACTATTAGATATCAAAAATTAGGCATCTATGGGCGGAACCATACCCCCTTGACCAATGCCTGTCCCAGTTTTCAAGTAGGAAGACTTTACTAAGTGAAAAATCCATTCAAAGTTTCATTTTTATGCTACATTTCGATCCAGAGCTATTCGATATCAAACATTTGAAAAGTATGGGTGGTACCACGACCACGTGTAAATTAAACACAAATAAATTAGCATGACTGGTCGAACACACCCTAAAATTTTTAACAACACCATTGAAACGGTTCAGAAATGATGGAGTAACATACGGTCACCATTATATTTTTATATATATACTAGCGATACCCGGCGCGCGTTGCTGCACCCGGCAGGTATATTGGAAATAATAAGTAAATTCAAAACTTTTATTAGTCCCTTAGTCTGACACCACGCTCATGTTCCACTGCCCGATACAGTTTTCCAGTAGCAGAACATCACTCCCAGGTGACAATTCCATTATGAGTTTCAATGTCCTGTGATTTTAGCTTACATAGCTATTCTGTATAGAGAATCGGGCCACACCCCCTTTTCCAATGCACATACCAGTTTTCCAGTAGAAAGACTTTGGCAATTAGTAACTCCATACTGAGTTTTATTGTCATGCGACATTTAGTTCCAAAACTATTCAATATCAAAATTCCTATGCCCGTCCTAGTTCTCTTGTTTATTTATAAAAAAACTTATTGAATCACACAATGTTAAATCTATAAAGTAAAAAGTCAGCCGTTGGTTCCTTTTGTTCATTTATAAATTACAGGAAAACAACCGTCAAAACATGTGTAGAAAAGTTGCATGCAGCGAAACAAATAAACATACGTACATACATACATACGTACATACATACATACATACATACATACATACATACATACATACATACATACATACATACATACATACATACATACATACATACATACATACATACATACATACATACATACATACATACATACATACATACATACATACATACATACATACATACATACATACATACATACATACATCAAGTCGGATTAAATCTCATTCTCATCAAAAAAATCCTCAACATGCTAAAGATGGTCAGTGAATCTCCTTTTAACAAAACTGTGTTAGATTAATTCTCCACATCAAAACTACTTTGAACATATTAGAATGTAATTCGATCCAATTAGCTTTAAGCGCAGCAAACTATGTATGTATATGTTTTTGTTTGTTTGTTGTGTTGTTTTGGGCTTGCTGATAACAAAAAGCTCTCTACTATACGAGAGCAAAATGCAGTTTATTGAGGCTCCCGCAGCACAAACGCATGAAAAGCTAACGATCAAGCAATGCATGGCATTGTGGTTGATTTTTTTTATAAAACTTAACACTTTAATTAAAGATACTTCTTATTGAAATTTCGAAAAGAAAATAACCAATGAACCTTTTGTAGCACAAATGTGATATTTTAAAACTTATTTAAAAAAAATCGGACCAGTACTTTTGGAGTTTTGCGGACACAAAAAATGTTCGCTTTCATTTTATATAATAGTATAGATATAGATATATATATAATGCATCAAAACGTGTTGGTCGTCCAACTACTATTTAACCAGAATATTCCATAGATCCACCAACAGATAAAAGGCGTTGTTTAGGTCAGAGGTACGAAGTTAGATACGACCGAAAAGGTTATCTTTCAAAATTTCGAGATATCAAAAATGCACAATGTTGCTTTTACGAAAATTGTACTGCTAAAACTTATATTTTTGTTTTCATATGTTTATGTGTCAATACTTTTTTATTTATTACACCCTACCTTCATACACAAATTTTACTATAAAACCGGTTTTTACAAACATATTTTATAATCACACCTGTATATTACAATACAACCTTCCTTTTAATGGTTTTGTCCATTATATTGGACATGCTGGTAAAAGGTAAGAAGTGCAGGTAAAAATCAGAGGTAAGTTTTTTTATATTCTTATTTCTTAAAGGATTAGAATATTAGGACAAAAAATTATTCCACGATTATTTTAGCCTAGCCATTGAAAGGGTTAATAAGAATATTGTCTTCGATATCCAAAGTATGTGAGCAATGTAGTTTTTTTGTCATAAAAGTCAAAGCATTTTAAGATCGTTATTTTTTACTGTTTTCCTCAAAAAACAACTTTGTTCTTGCGATACAGGAAGACTTCTTTTTTTTTCCTAAAATTTTTTTTGGGTCATCTTGACAACCCAATGCAACTTTTGAGACTTCTTAGAATACAATCTAAATTTTTCGATACGCCCTAGTGAGCATCACTGTTTCTCTGCTTCTGTCAAAAACTTAGCTGACATTCGAGTGCCCTATATCGTGGACATTTGAAATTATTGTAGAGAGTTATTCGTTTCGGGTTTCGGAAAGTACAGTCTTTGGCAGATGTCAAATTTTCACATTATTCAAATTCATAGTTTAACTATGGAACGCTGGAATGGTTTTACGTGGAACTATGCGTTAAAATTGTTAAATTGTTCTACAAAAATGGTGATTCTGCCATAGCCAGGTATCATGCTTTACGAGAAGTTGTCATAATCTTCCTATTTAGCGAACCATTTCCGGTATAGTAAAGATATTTGAAAAAAGTGGATGTGCATCATCGTAATGTACGCTCCACCGAAAATATCGCTGTTGTTTTTCGGTATAGCTGAGAAAGTGTGGCTGAAGACCGAATTAAGTCAATTCACGGTGCGGTCAGCAATTCAGATTGTGTTAAGGCTCGTTGTGTCGCACCATTCTGCATGAACGAGAGGTCGTTCAAATTCATGACTCCAATTTCAGTAAAAAAAAGTCGGTTAACATGGCTCTGAAACGCCCACTGTTGACGGAACGTTGTTCCCAGCCTCATTATCGAAGAAAAATTGTCCAATGATGCCACCACCCGCACGAAACTGGCACTCTATGTGGATGCCATCGGCTTCTCGACAATAACGTGAGGGTTTTCTGAGTCCCAGATGCGGCAATTTTGTTTGTTAAAGTAGTCACCGAGATATAAATGCACCTCGTCAGAAAACATGATTTTTCGCCCAAAATCATTTGGGCTACACAGCACTCACTTTGGAAAAAAGTTTCCAATATTTCCCAACGTTGTTCAAGCGACTTATATCAAGATTTCGAGCGGGAAACACTGTCAGTGTGTAAATAACCTATGACTTAAAAAGAAACAACTAGATGGCCCACCCTGTATACACCGATTGGGAACTTTAAAACCAAGCATTAGATGCTGATTTTCCGAAGCAAATATTCTACAGCTATAAGACTTATTGCGCTCGAAGTGGATACGTGAAGCTTAATTGCCATATAAGGGCTGTGAAAATCCCCAAGCGATTGTGGAGAAGCCATTGCATCCCCAAAACTAGGCTGTCTGATGTGCATTATGTTTTTTGCCTGAAATTGAAGATTTCAAAGCCACGAAACAGCACCAATTAGGGCTTTGTTGCAACAGAAATTTTCAGGACGATTAACTTGAGCAGCCGCCCCTGTCTTTTAGTGATAATAAAAACTTTTCTCTGCATTTACATTATTGCTCATTATTTCCTTTCAACTATGCAACGAAATAACAACAATTAAGTACTCCTGCTTTACCCCGCTTTATCGTTCATCGCTCTTGTACAGGTTAGTCACCCGGACAAAGTCATGTTCTTTTGAAAAAATTTTTTAAGTTTTGTAAGTTCAACATAAGTTCATGTTAATTACTCATAAAATAGTTCAGTTACTTAGCTTACAGGCAATATACCAATTTCTGCTCCTTAGTTTTAACTAAATTTCCCTTTAGCTTATTAACGTTAATTAACCGATTGCGTTGAACTTCAGCGAAACTTGTTAATTTTCTAACTACCAACTTACTTTACTATTTTGCATAATTCTCTGCATGCCTAAAAGTATGCCAATAAATTTTTAAAAAATAAACAAATAAATTTCCACATTATTAATTTCTACAGAATTGTCAGTTTTAATTCACTTAAAATTCCAAATGTGTTTCTCCGGTTTAAATGGAATATGCTAAAGACTGTACCGTGCTTATGCTAAAAATTAATAGCATCATAAGAAGCACTCAAATGAATTCGGTAGCATCCACATCGCTGAAGCGATGCGTCAAATGCTAGCACTTCTGCTCAATTTCCTCATTTGTAAAGCTGCATCCGCTGTCAAAATGTTTCAATTCATGCTCGTGCAGACATAGCTTAAAGTGTTGAGCAGATGCTATGCAAAAGCAGCTGCTCTGGCAGCCAGTGAAGACGGCACAATTATTTGCAGCAGCTGTTTAGATTTTAGTCAGGAATCGCGTACATGAATTAATTCTGAATTTCCAGGTTGTTTACTTAAATGCGATGACTTAAAATGTTGCACAAAAGAAGGTGTGGTAGTTATGTTGTGCTTCTTGGTTATTTACTCATCAGCATTAGGAGCGAAGATAACAAAAGAGGAACGTGGCATGTATTTAACTAGATGCTGTGAATGAGTGGCATTAAAATAGCAGAAGAAAGTTTGGCACAGCGTAAATGCACTTTTAGGACTATGTTGTACAGTTGCACGGTGCAAAAAAAGGGTAGTAAGGGTACGAAATTAAAAATACTATAATATTGCTCTTTAAAACAAAATAACAAAACAAAGAAAAATGCAGACAAGTGAAAATAAAGTTAACCGTTTTAAATAGCTTTTCGAAAAACGTTGACAATTTAATTCTTATTTTCTGACATGACGAAATAACGTTATGACCCGCAGGTTTTTTAAAACAGATGCAAAGGACATTTCGTCAAAATGAATTGGCGTTACATTGAATTGTTAGTCGCTAAGTATAGGTGCTATGATTAAAATAATGGTACGACCATAAAAGTCGTAGTCTTCGACTTCATTATAAAAATAAAAAAAAAAAATAAAAACTTTATCGGAACGCGATGGGAGCTACTTAAGCAACACAACTGCAAATTTGTTACATGAAATTATTACTCACTGAGTATTAGTGCTAGGATAACAAATATGATACGCCAATAGCTCTAAACCCTCACAATTAAATTAGACAAAAACTTTTTGACGTCACAGGGACACAGAAAGAGACACTCAAAAATCGAAAATGCAACATTCATGCAGTGGCGTTGCATTGAATTTTTACTCGGTGAGTATAAAAGCTACGAAAAATGTTTAAAAAGGAAAATGATGGATTTATACTTGGCCTTCCGACAAAAATAAAAAAAAAATTCTCATGTCATTAGGTCGCGAGACCTAACAGCACCTTATGTAACAGAAACGTAATATCGTTGCATGAAATTATTACTCACTCAGAAGACGTGCGGTAAGTTTTACGACAACATAGATGTGTTATTACGCCTCACAACTAAAATACAAAAACAATTCAAATCGTCATGATTTCAGGATAGCAACCACATAATGCAGTGAAAATGCTACAACCATGTAAAAACGTTGCCTGGAATTTTTACTCTGTGATTACTGGCGTACAAGTAATACTGATAACGGTAAATTTTAAGAAATAGAAATGAAGGTGAGGGCACATGATAAAAATAAAAAAAAAATTGACGGCGTCATGAAGCCCCTCAGGGAACCGCCTAAAGTGACCAATATGCATCACTTTTTCTGGATTAATTGCATGCATCTAAGGGGACGTTAATGCACCAAGGAAAAGCACAACCAATAGAGAAGCAAATAAAAAAAAGTAAACGCAGCAACACTAATAACAACAACAACACCAACATCAACACCAACACCAACGCCAACACAAACACCAACACCAACACCAACACCAACACCAACACCAACACCAACACCAACACCAACACCAACACCAACACCAACGCCAACACCAACACCAACACCAACACCAACACCAACACCAACACCAACACCAACACCAACACCAACACCAACACCAACACCAACACCAACACCAACACCAACACCAACACCAACACCAACACCAACACCAACACCAAAACCAACACCAACACCAACACCAACACCAACACCAACACCAACACCAACACCAACACCAACACCAACACCAACACCAACACCAACACCAACACCAACACCAACACCAACACCAACACCAACACCAACACCAACACCAACACCAACACCAACACCAACACCAACACCAACACCAACACCAACACCAACACCAACACCAACACCAACACCAACACCAACACAAACACCAACACCAACACCAACATAAACATGAACATCAACTCCAACACCAACTACAACACCAACTACAACACCAACACCAACACCAACACCAACACCAACACCAACACCAACACCAACACCAACATAAACATCAACATCAACATCAACATCAACATCAACATCAACATCAACATCAACATCAACATCAACATCAACATCAACATCAACATCAACATCAACATCAACATCAACATCAACATCAACATCAACATCAACATCAACATCAACATCAACATCAACATCAACATCAACATCAACATCAACATCAACATCAACATCAACATCAACATCAACATCAACATCAACATCAACATCAACATCAACATCAACATCAACATCAACATCAACATCAACATCAACATCAACATCAACATCAACATCAACATCAACATCAACATCAACATCAACATCAACATCAACATCAACATCAACATCAACATCAACATCAACATCAACATCAACATCAACATCAACATCAACATCAACATCAACATCAACATCAACATCAACATCAACATCAACATCAACATCAACATCAACATCAACATCAACATCAACATCAACATCAACACCAACACCAACACCAACCCCAACACCAACACCAACACCAACACCAACACCAACACCAACACCAACACCAACACCAACACCAACACCAACACCAACACCAACACCAACACCAACACCAACACCAACACCAACACCAACACCAACATCAACATCAACATCAACATCAACATCAACATCAACATCAACATCAACATCAACATCAACACCAACACCAACACCAACATCAACATCAACATCAACATCGACATCAACATCAACATCAACATCAACATCAACATCAACATCAACATCAACATCAACATCAACATTAACATCAACATCAACACCAACACCAACACCAACACCAACACCAACACCAACACCAACACCAACACCAACACCAACACCAACACCAACACCAACACCAACACCAACGCCAACACCAACACCAACACCAACACCAACACCAACACCAACACCAACACCAACACCAACACCAACACCAACACCAACACTAACACCAACACCAACATCAACATCAACATCAACATCAACATCAACACCAACACCAACACCAACACCAACACCAACACCAACATCAACTCCAACACCAACTACAACACCAACACCAACACCAACATCAACACCAACACCAACACCAACATCAACATCAACATCAACATCAACATCAACATCAACATCAACATCAACATCAACATCAACATCAACATCAACATCAACATCAACATCAACATCAACATCAACATCAACATCAACATCAACATCAACATCAACATCAACATTAACATCAACAAAAACAGCCCAAACCAACAACAACAAAAATAGCAAAAACAACAATAAAAACATCTACAACGAAAACAACAACGACAACAACAATAATCTAGTTAGTTATGATTTCAACAATCTTTTCTGACATGAATTAGAATATGGATTAGGACAAAAATTAAGATTCACCTAAAACACACCTTTCCAAACTAGGAAATGGATTCGATATATTTTATTAAGTCAAGAATTTTGTCATGAATAAAACAAGACTTTGGACATGAAATAGGAGTATAAAGAAACACCGTTTTTTTTTTTTTTTGTTGTAAAGCAATAAATACTTTTTTATTTTTTCGATAATTTTTGTTAAAAAGCTTTACGAATATCTTTTTACTTTGTTTTTTTGTAAAAGAAAAAAAATACTGTTGAACAAAAATTTTAAAAGTGTGAATTTGTGTGAAATAGATGTCACTTTGCACTACGTGCATGGGTTCACACCAAACTACGTTTGAAATGGCATATAGAGGAAAGTAGATTTTTTTACCATTAGAAAATGTCCCTCTGTAGGTGAGATCAAGGGTTAGGAAATATGTTTTTGGGATTACCATTTTTAAATAAATTATTGGTGAGATATTCAGGAAATCCTATCGTACAATTTTTGAAAAAATATAAACTTCAAACTTAAGCTGCGATTTACTCAAAATGTGTTTGTTGCACTTAGAACACATAAATTCCCTGACGACGATATGCTTTTGACGTTTTATTATCTTTCAAATCGATTTTTGCTGACAAATTCGTCTTTGCAAAAGTTAAATTCAGAGCGTCATGTATGTATTCTATACGCTGCAATTGTTCAATTAAAAAGATTTGTTTTATTGAAAGCTCATCCAATATTATTAAATCTAATTTGCTGAAAAATGCACGTTCCACTATGCTCCAACCTCAATTTTGAGTTGAAAAAATTAATTAACTTATGAAAATTTTAAGATTTCCCTTATCTATTGTAGGAGTAGTACTTCCATCTGAAAATAGGTGGAAATGAAAAAAAAACCCTTTAACAGTCTTATAAACACTAAGAGATGAAACTTGGAATGTAGATTAATAGAATTTTGTAGAACATTGTTTCCAATTTCGAAGTGGAACTCCCACCAAAACAAGTGTGGGCATTTAACCGATATCACTATGGCTCTGAACAGATTAATAAAAATAAGTTTTGACACGAAGGATATACTTATGAATAAGAATTCAAAATATGAACTCGAAAATTTTCACCGTTATGTTCACGCATTTTAACGCAATCGGCGTTAAAGAATTGTGGGCTAAATTCTCTTTTTAATATTTTTGTATATTTTATTTTATTTTCATCTTAAATGTCTCCTATGAATCATCAAAATGTGTTTTTTTTTACTCTTCAGAATATAAAACTAATGTTCTTATCAAAAATATAAAAACATTAAGATAAAAAGCAAATTAAAAAACAAGGAAGAGCCGACCTTGAGCCTACGCTTAGTTCAATACATTAAAACAAATTGAATATGAAAAGGCTAAGGATAGAAGAAAAAATATTAAGACACCATAAAAATTATCATAGCAATCAACAAATATTTCACCACTACGGCGCCTAATTTTTGCCGCAAACACTTTCAATTTACCGCCTCCTAAGGCCACATACTACATTTAACCACAATCCGACGTTGTGAAAATTTTGCTCACAGAGTTCTTATAAGAGATTTTATAGTTTTTCTTGCTGTCAAGAAGCGCTTAAGTTGATATAGCTAAACAAAACCAGCAACAACAATAATACTTTAATCATTTAATTTATGAGCATTTTAGGGGAAAACCAAAATTTATTTGGTTTTCATGTCGCCGTGTAGGCGCAGAAACTGAAAACCAAACCAAGAAATTAAAGTTGGTTTTGATGGTTTAACTATGGCATTTAAATATATGAATATGAAACATAAAAGTTTTAGTTTCGCAAATAGAAGTCCTTGTGTTTGTTTACAACTTGAAGCATGTTTTGTTAAATGTCTATTAAATTATGGCTTATCACTTTTTGTTGCTATAACATTGGAGCTAATTGATTAAAAATATTAACATTCATAACAATTTACAAATTCCACCAACTCCCTCTTGGAAGCTTAACAGAGAAATACTCAGCACTTTGTCGCAATAACCAGACATTTCCTATAAAAATGTTAAATATTTTTGGTCCCTATATTTATGTTTATGGTCTCAATGCCAACAGCGACGCCTAGTTTTGTTGTTGTTTTTGCCAAAACTGAATGGCGACACAAAACCAAAATAAACAACATTGGTAAATGTAGCGAAACGAAATAAAACAAAAGAATAGAATTGAATTTATATCAGCGCAAATGTTCTGGAAGTGGAATCAGTGATTTTTTCCGCAAGATCTGCTAAAGAAAACAAATAGGAAAATAATTTTCAAATGTATTGAAAAATTCTATACTTTTTAATGCGTAAACATTGATTGCTGAAGTTTACCGGACGAAATTTATTGTTCAGTACATAAACAGGCCATTAACGGTTGTCATAGCTGGATGCCTACGTGAAAAAATGCAAGAGAACATTCAGGCAGCACTTTTAGCGTGAATAGCATCAGAAAACTAAATGTTGTAAGTGAGAATTCATTAGAAGCTTTAAAGTGCAGAGTTCAATTTTTGTATTGTAGTGAAATGTGTAGACATTTTCATACAAAATAACATTACCTTATATTTAAAAAGTCGTATTCATAAAAATATCTTAAAATAGTTTTGAAACGTTCAAAAGTTTTTTTTATTTATTTATTTAAAAGAAATACAATTATTAATAATTATATTACTTATATTTAAGGCACGAGCGGAAGGCTATAGGCCAAGTTTACAAAATTTTATATTTGGTTGTAAATGTTTGTTTGTTTTAAATATTGTATTATTTTCTTTATGTTTTCTATATGGGGATTAATTAGGAGATGGAGAGGGTTTTTAGTTCCAAATATTTGCACTTTTGTATCTTTCAATGCTGGGCAGTTGCAAAGAATATGTTCAGTGTCAATTTTTATGTTTAGGTTACAAATTGGGCAATAAGGCGTTATGTTTTTGTCAATGTAGCATTGATTTGTAATTTTTGTAAGTCCTAGTCGGAGTCTAATTATTTTAATCTGATCTAGTCTGCTTAAGTTTTGTTGGGATATAGTAGAAAAGTAATCTCCAATGGATTATTTATTTGAATTTATGTTTTTGTACCAGTTGCTACAGTTCTGTATTTTTTGTTGTTGTTTTGTATTAAGGACAGTTTTAAGAAATTTGTTTATATCTTTTGTGTTTATATTTGGTGTAATTATTAAGGGTGTTTTTGATGCTTCTTTTGCGCAGTGGTCTGCAAGTTCGTTTCCTGGAATGTTGCAGTGTCCGGGAACCCATAATAATTTAATTTTGGGGGAATGTTGTGTTAAAAGGGATCTTATTTTGGAGGGATATATATTGTTGTTGTTTATATTTGAGATAGCATCTATGGATGAGAGCGAGTCTGAGCATATGACGAATTGACTTGATTTATATTTAATGAGGTTTATTGCATCTAAAATTGCAATTATTTCAGCTGACATTACCGTGGTGAAGGCAGGGAGTAAAGCTACTCTTAGAGTGTTTACTTCTGTTGTTATAGCGTAAGTAGTAACGTTATTTATCTGTGAACCGTCGGTATATATGAATGTATGTTTTTTAAATTCTTCTTTGATGGTCTCAAATTGTTGCCGGTAAATGATTGGATTTGTGTTTGTTTTTTGGTGAATTCTTAGTTTGGTGTTGGTCAAATTGTTTGTGAAAAGCCAGGAAGGCTCCATTTTGATTGTTTTAGCTGGTACATGTGGCAAGTCGTGCAGATTGCAAAGTGCTATAGTTTTTCCCATGGTGGATAATATAGATTTTCTTTTCTTACGTTTGTAGTTCTTAAGGATTTTGTAAATGGGGGTGTTTCGAGAGTTAAGGAGATTTTTGTAAAGTTTGGCTATTAAGTAGTCTCTTTTATCTTCTATATCTGCGATGTTCGCTTCGTAAAGCAGGTTTTTGACTGGTGTAGTTCGATAGACGCCTAGGCATGTACGTACTGCTGCATTAAGGATAATTTTTATTTTGCTTAGAGTGGTTTTTGGAGCGAATCCATATAAGTAAATTGCATAATCGATTTTAGAAATTAAAACTGCTTTTGTAACGGAGAGTAAAGTATGAGTGTTGCAATTGAATTTTTGATTTGCGAGGCATTTAATAATATCTAGCCTTTTAGAGAGGGATTGGGCGAGGTTATTGATGTGGGTTTGCCATTTGTATTTGTTGTTGATTGTTACACCGAGTATCTTCATATTGGGAGTGGAGGGAATTTGTATATTATTACATGAAATTGTGCATTTGCAGTTGCGATTTATGCAGATATGAAGTTGTTTGCTTTTGTTTAATGACAACCTGGCGCCTGAAATATTGCACCAATTTTCTATCGCTTGAAAGAGAGAATCAAGATTTTTAGTTGTGTTTTTTTTGTTTTTTAAAGGGTACTATTAGTTGAAAATCGTCTGCGTATGCGCAGAACATTATATCTTTTTGTCTCGAAATTATTTCGGCTAATTTGTTATATGCAATCAAAAAGAGGATTACAGACATTGGTGAACCTTGCGGTATTCCATTGCTTAGGGGATAAATATTTGATGTGTTTCCTCCGACTCTAACTATGATTTTTCTGTTTGACATAAAGTTTTTAATGTAGTTTATGATTTTTGGCCCTACTCTCCACTCATGTAACTGTTCAATGATGGCGTGAATGCCTATTCTATCGAAAGCCTTCTCGAAATCGAGAGATATGATAGAAGCATGGCATTTTTTTTCTAGAGAATCGGTTATCAAGGAGTCTGCGTAGAGCAGAGCGTCTGTAGTCGATTTACCTTTTTTGAAACCAAATTGATTCATATGTATAAGATTGTTTTGATCCAAAAAACATCCTAAGCTTTTAGCAATGATCTTGTCTAGCGTTTTTGCCAAGCAGCAGTTTAGGGAAATGGGTCTGTATGAATTAATGTCTATCTTGTTTTTGTTTGGCTTTAAAATTGGTATTGTTAAGTTTGTCTTGTATGTTTGTGGTATGAAATTATTAAAAATATTATTGTATAGATCTAATATTCTGTGTTTTAGAGTGACAGAACTGTTTTAAATCATTGGGTATGAGATTCTATTTTGGCCAGGTGTTGAGCCTCTTAGTGATTGTAATGCAGAACTTAGTTTTGAGAAAAGGATTTAATTTTCTATTAATAAGGCATATGTTGATAGTGTATAAATTGGGTAGTTAATGTTGTATTTATGAGTTATAGATTCTTGGTTGAAATTGTGATCTATTGCGAGTTCTGACCAGTGTTGGGCAAAGTTATTGGCTATTGTTGTTTTGCATGTTTTTCTTTGATTATTAATTGGATTTGTTATGCAGTGTATTTCTTTAGATGGGTTTAGACCGCAAAAGCGTCGTATATTAGACCATATTTTGGTGGTTGGTGTGCACGGTTCAATTTTAGACGTGAAAGCAGTTATGGCTGTTCTTTTTCTTTGTTTTAGTTCACGCTAAAAGAGAGCAGTGTCTTTTCTGTATTAAATAATATTCTCCTGTGTTATATTTCTGTTAAGATCAGCCCAGCTTTGTTTTTTCCTTTTGTGTAATTTATTTAGAGTTTTATTCCACCATGGAACCTTGTGTTTACATCTTTTGTTATATGTGGATTGTGGGATACTAAGATGTGCACTCTGCAATATAATTTTTGTAATATTTGCATTTTCCTTATTAATGTTATCGCTTATTTCAATTTTTTTGTGTGCTTCTAAAGTAAGTTTTTCATATTGTGGCCAATTGGCTTCTTTTATTTTAAAGAATGGTCTAGCGAAGTCCCTGGTAATCGTTTGTCTGAAGATTGAGATATAAATGGGAAAGTGGCCACTGCCCATTAAGTCATCGAACATTTGCCAGTTTGCGTAAATGTTTAAGTCAGAGGAGCACAGGGATAGGTCACGTGAGAGAATGTGTTGTGTGTACTGAAGTAAGTTGGAGATATGTTATTTAGTAGTGAAAGATTATTTTTGTCGATAAATTTTGATATTATGTTGCCTCTTTTATTGCTTTTGGGAGAGCCCCATTTCGGGTGCCAACTATTAAAATCTCCTGTTATAAGTAGAGAGGAGTTTCGAGTGTTAAGTACACTTTCAAGATTTTTATATGAAAAAGAATGTGAGGGTGAGATGTATGCTGAAATGATTGTTATTTTTGTAATGGATTCTATTTCTATTGCACCTGCCTCAAAGTCATTGTTGATACTTAAAGTGCTATATTGAATTGATTTGTGAACCAATAGGGCCACTCCCCCGAATCTATTTTGAGCATTGTTAGTTATTATTTCATAATTAGTAGGAATTGGGAAATGGTTAGTGTTATATAGATGTGTTTCTTGTAGTGAAATTATATGTGGTGTGTATTGTTTAATTATAATCAAAAGGTTATTGTAGTTGTTTAAGTAACCTCTTAAATTCCATTGAATGATTTTAAGTGACATTAAATATTAAATAAGAGTAAATATACTTAATATTAATTAAACGAGTCTATTCAATTATTTTTTATAAAAACTTGTTGGGAGATCCTGTGCAGAGTCAAGGTCTATTGACATATAGTCTGATGAGTTGTCATGATGAAGTATAGATGTTAATGTTTTTTGTGTGGATTTTTCCTTTTTGTTTTTTTGTTTCTTCTTCAGTTCCCCTATTAGCCTCTTAGATGTGTTTTTTTGTGGAATCATTATTTTTGTTCCAGACACGCTGCGAGTGGTGAGTTTAGAAGACGACTGTGCCGATGTTGAGGGTATGTCGAAGTTCGAGAGTATATCGATGTAGTTCACAGGTTCTCTTGAAGGCGAAAGTTGAGTGTGAGGTAGGCTGCTGGTTTTTGTTTGTTCCGGGCTTGTATATATTAAATTATCTGCGATTACCTTATTTTTTGTTACATTTACGTAAGTTTGCTGGGAGAGTTGATGGTTACGGTTATAAATTTCATAAGCAGTTTTGTTGTCTACTTTTTGGCTTGTCTTAATTGCAATAATTTCCTGCTCTTTCAAGAATATAGGGCATTTTTTATCAGCAGAGGAATGTGTGTGGCTTGGAAGTTGTTCTTCTCTGCAATTTATACAGTTTGTGTTGTTGGTGCATATTTCATTATTGTCTTCATTTATGTGTTGCTGAGTTCCGCATTTGACGCATCTTTTTGGATTTTTGCAAACTTTGAGTATATGTCCAAAGCGAAGGCAGTTATTGCAACGTAATGGAGTTGATATGTATGGGCGAATATTTGTTCTTTCACAACCAATCATAATGTGATTAGGTAGAGTTATTGAAGAAAAGGTTAAGATAAGTAGGCCTGTCTCTTTTAAGTTGCCATCTACTTTTTTCATTATTTTTTTAACTAAAACAACGTTTTGATTAATGAGTTCCTTTTGTATTTCTTCCTCTGATACTTCGCGTAAGTCATTGGAGTAGATCATTCCTTTGCTGTAATTGAGTAAGTTATGTTCGGATACTGTAACCGCCATGTTGTCAGTGAAATGAGTCATTTTTAATAGTTTGTTGGCTTGCAGAACGTTTTTTGTTTTAATAAGTAGGTCACCACTTCTCAATCTTTTGCAGGAGTCGACCTCCCCGCCACAATTGTAGTCAATTATTTTTTTGATAGCAAATGGAGATAATTTAAATTGTTTCTCACTTTCACTTTCGCGAGAGATCACCATATATTTTGGTCCAGGTGTCGTTAAAGTTTTACTTGGCCTTGGCTTAGCAGAACTGCACCACCTCCCCGGTCGGGTGGGTCACCCAATGTATGTTAATAAAGATTACCGTTGAGAACGAGATTTATCGGATTATCTGAGAACGCGAATAAGATGTTGAAAGTATTTCAAGTTTTTCTTTATTTTATCAATTGTTAAGATGAAAATTTATTGATTTATTGATTTTTTTTTTGTTTTTTTTTTTAGTATTTTAAATTTTTCAAATTTTTTGTTTTTTTTTTTTCAATTCAAATTTTTCACAGAAAACTCGACCGAATTCAATGAAATCAGAATGTAAACTGTACGTTCAAAAGTTAAAAATCTTTGGAATGATAAAAAGTCTTTTCAAATTTTGTTATTCATTAACATTTTGTAGCTGCATTCGATTCGAAGCGAGAAGAGTGTAAATAATGGTTTGTGATTTGATGAAGTCACCAATTTTTGGTTTATCCCAATTTTCGTGACACATTTTGATATCCAAACATCAAAAATTTTCGAAGCTACCCTCTGCACTGAAGAAATTATCATTTTATTATCTTCTTTGTAAATATTTTGAAATTTTTTGACTGAATTTCTTTGTTTTTATTTTCTTTTTTTTTATTTTTTTTTAATTTTTTTTATATTTTGAATTTTTTGACATATTTTGGTATTTCTGACATATTTCGAATAATTTTAATTATTTTTAACAGGATTTGTGCTCAAATGTGAGCAACTAATTTTAAATTTGCTTTATGAGAGGTTTATAGCACGATTCAGCCATTTAAAAAAAAAATCCTCTCATTTATAAAGTCTTTTCATATAAAGAATCTCATTTCAAACATTTTTTGCCATTTTGTTTGTTTTTGATATATTTGCAAATAATTTGATATATTTTTAACAATATTTGTGCTCAAATGAGAACAAAACAAATAAAAAAAGCGTTATCGGGGGTTAATTGTAGGTTTCAACCAGTTGTAAAATTCTCTCATTTTTGAAGAACTTAAAAACGATTTTTTATCGTTATAGAACTTTTGTGAATAATGTTTTTCAATTTTTTTTTTTTGATTTTTTTCTTATGAGGGGGCTCATAAATTTTTATGAATACAGCTGTAAACATATTTTTAATTGTTTTGACATACTTAGCAAGTGTTTGAAATATTTTTAATACTTTTAATTATTTTTGACAATATTTGTGCTCAAATGAGAGCAAATAATTTTAAAAATGCTTTAAGTCCCTTTTAAATGCTATTTTTTATCAAGAATGATAGAATACAGATTACGCCAATGCGCAAACAAAATTGAAACTCTCTGCGCATGTCGGGCCAATGATGGCACGCAATAAGTGTTCCTATTGGCTAATAATTTTCAGTTGTCAAACTCATAATTTGTATGGAAATTTTATGTAAACATGACAGTGGGACAATTTCATTTTTTCCTCCAAAAAATGAAATAGCTCTTTATTTAGAAAATTAATTAAGGAATTAAAAAAAAAAGCCAATTAGAAGAATTTTTATATAATATTGATATTTTATTCGATTGTTTCTTTAATTTATAAAGAACAGTAAAACAAATTTTGATTTAAGTTGCTATTTTATTAAATTTTCTCTTTTTTTATAATTATTGTCAGCAATTTCTGTATTAAGAATTCTCATGCGGAGAACATGCGGCATTTAAAAACAATTTTTTTACTTTTTCATTGCCGTCGATGTTTTCAGATTCATTTAAGTGTTTTTTTAAATAATCATTTGTCAGAAGTAATTGGTCCCCGTTTAGTTTTTTAAAAACTGCATCACAAAAGTGTAGTGTTTTGATTAAGCTATTGGAACGTTTGCTTAGACCACCTTGGTTGACCCATGTAAAGCCACTGTCCACTAAAGGATTAGAAGCAATAGCTGGATGCTCGCTTTTCAATTTTTGTGCAAATGTAGCCAGCCAATTTTTCCATAAAAAAGATAATATTGTTCTTTTGAAATACGATTATTAATTGTACCTGTTAAAGAACAATGTACATCTTCCAAATCAGGTGTACGGTCGACCTCGACATTTGCATTAGAACTTAGAACACCTTAGTTGTATCCCAAGATGTATGATCGAAGCCTGTATTTAAACTCTTGGCGATCAGGGTGGTCGTGAAGTCCGCCTTTGGACTTCACAAATTTTTGAAATATTTTTAATTATTTTTGACAAAATTTGTGCACAAATGAGAGCAAATTATTTTAAATATGCCTTATGAGGGGTTTATAGAACGTTTCAACCATTTTTAAAAATCCAAACATTTCCAAAAACAAACATTTTCAATTATTTTTTTGAAATTTTCTTTGTTTTTGATATATTTTAAAACAATTTGATATACTTTTGACATAATTTGTGTTCAGATGAAAACAAAATAAAATTTAAAAATGCTTTATTGAGGGTTTATTGAAGGTTTCATCAATTTTTAAAATTCTCTCATTTATAAATCATTTAAAAGAGATTTTTAACGGCTTTATACGAGAAGGCTTTATAAGAGGTTCATAATTTTTTATGAATACAGCCGCAAAAGTTAATATCTCCAAAATAAACTTAGTGCTAACTTACCCAATTCGAATTTTAAGTTTTTTTCAAAACTTTTTCTTCGTACTTTTTCTGTGCTTGGTCGGTTGCAAAAAGCTACCCAAAGCTTTCTTTGTTTCTCATCTTTTGGGAAACGGTACAGTGTACCTTTTTTTTGTTATCTATATTAATTAAATAAACACATATTATTTCGTTCCTGAATTGCAAAAAAATTATTGTTAGTCATTCTTCTTACTTGATTTTTTACTACTGCTTTGTGTACATTTGCCCACTGCACATCTCATGTTTATGTTTTTTTTCTGTTTTTTTTTTTTTTGCTTCGAATATATTGCAAATCGGCACTTAAGCACTTCAATTAGCTTCACTTGAACTTTTTTAATTAACTTTTTTAAATTTTAAAGGCTTTTAAGGCTTTTTTCTTTAATAAATCGCGAAATCAATATTTTTTGTAAACATCCGATGAAATTTTGTCTTGCGAACTGTCAAAAAGAATGGCTGCCATCTCTCATTCAAATTTTTAATTTTTTTTTATAAATATTTTTTTTTAAAATATAAAAACATTTTTATGTATGAAATAAAAGTAAATTGTTAGAAAAAGAGGAACGTGATTATATTCTTCAAGAAAATCTTGAAAAATTCAATACTTTTTTGGAGTGGATAAAGTTTTTTATAAATAATTTCTGTGCAGAAAGTGATGGCAACTCTTACATAAAGTGATAAATGTTATTATATGGTCCAATGACGTCACCTTACGGCAAAACCTGCGCATGGCATAATCTTCTATTCTATCATTCTTGATCTTTTATGATTTTCTCCTATCCCATATCAAAAACTCTTGCTATAATGAGCTATAAAAGTTTGACATGTCACATTTGTAAACAATTGATAAATTAATTTATTTTTCAAAACCTAAGAAAGCCAGAGCAAAATTTTTATATTGTAATATGAATTGATGGCAAAGGAGTACACAAATTCTCTAAAATGTTTTTTTCTTTTCTTTTTTTTTTTTGAATAATTTTATTCAAAATCAAAACTTCAAATTAACAATAACTCAGTAATATGCTTAGTGGTAATCTTAGCGAAGTTCGGGAGTTCTGATCCAGCAGCATCTTTGCATTTATTGCACTGATACCAAATAGCAGCGGCTTTTTTCAAGCATATTTTTCGCTCCTTCAACATGTTCACATTCTACAAGATGACCGCAACGATAATCTTCTTGCTGGTCTTACCTGATGTACGAGCCTTTTTTTCAATGGATTTGACAAATAAAGAACTGCGATTCGTCGGTATTGGGACCAGCATTGGCAATAGGCAGGATACAGCAACAAATGTGTTTTAAGAAGAAGTTCTCTTTATGGAATTTGTTACCATACATACTTTTGCCACTAATGCACGTGGGAAGTACGCCGTGGAAACTTGAACCCTTTAAGTCAAAGACTTCCTCGCTAGTAAGTACATAAGGCGCTGAAGTTTTCGCGGTGTTTGAAACAACATTAGAACGTAGTTCTATTACGATCCGTCCCACAGGCTGACTACCAGCGGTCATATAGAAGAACACACGAGGAAGATCCATTTTGTTCTTTCTCACGAATTGGAATAGTAAAAAATCCAAACTGCGACTGAATTTCCCCAAATCGTGCCATCGCCTCTTCAGACGCTGCGTAATTTCTCCCCGTAGTGTATGCAATCATGGGCGTAACCAGGTATGGGCAGGGGGGGGCAGCTGCCTCCCCCCCCTAGAACACGATCCGATACATTTATTTTTGGGGATATTTTCGTAGTATTACACATTTTCAAACTACGCACTTATCATGAATTATACTGACAAATAAAAAAAAAATTATTTAATTTTAATACCTTTATATCTTATACACACGGCGACAACACTAGCGCAACACCCTGAAAATAACATATTTTTAGTATTTGATCCATCACTTGTTCAGAAGGCTTCTTTTTCCAACTGGGTAGTGTCGCACGCTCAGCTGTGATGCTGTTACAGCAAGCGAGCGAGCGAGAGGAATATATATATGGACGTCAATTTCAGTTTGAAGCTAAACTGCCATGATATTCGTTCTTGAGTGCGCCGCACATAAAGAAATACAAAATAAAAAGACAAATAAAAAGATTTTGCGAACAGTTTTTTTGTGAAATTGATATACGGAGATTCTTCAAAAAAGGTTGAATTATTTTCAGAATCAGAACTGCGCTAAGTGATCTATTTTTAGGTGTTAATACTTTAAAAAGGAAGAAAAGCCCGAGCAGCAGCAGTGGCAGTGATGTGAATGAAAACGACGAACAACACTTAAATTCACCTGGACAGCAATCAGAAGTCAGCAATATTAATCAACAACAATCAGCAATCAGCAACAGCAATCAACAAAAATCAACAACTTCCGGCAAACAGAAATCAACAACAACTACCAACAATACCGGCCAGCAACAATTAACAACAACTACCAACAATACCGGCCAGCAACAATCAACAACAACAACAATCAGTGACTGCAACAAAAATGACTTAGGTCTTTATGTTGGCGTGGTTAATCAGCTGTCATTGGAGAAAAAAAAAGATATTTTACAAAATCCTTGGGTTCCACCGAATACTTATGATTTTATAATAGATGCACTTCATTTACAGAGAAAATTTAATTATGACTGGTTGCAACAGTACGAACCATGGCTTGTATATTCCAAGCGACTTAAAGGTGCTCTGTGTAAATATTGTGTGCTTTTTCCCCCGATTTCTGGTAGTGTCAGGGATGTCTTAGGGTCATTCATGGTAAGACCATACTTACGTTTTAAAAATATGCACGAAGACTGCCAGAAACATATGAGAACACATTTTCACCTGGCAGCCACAGCTGATGCCGAAGCTTTCTTGCGCAGTGCCCCTGTAGACGTTCAACTGCAAAGCAGTCATGAAAAGCTTATTGAAGAAAATAAAAAAATTATATATTCAATTCTTTCATGCATTATATTTTGTGGCACGCATGATATGCCCCTTAGAGGGAAATATGTCAATGAAGGTGTTTTAATGGATTTATTAAAATTGCGAATCGATTCAGGAGATTTTGAAAAATGTGCTCGCAACGCTTCATATTCATCTCCCAAAATACAAAATGAGTTAATTACACTATGTGGTCAAGTTATCAAAGATCACATAATAAATGACGTAAAAAAAGCAGTTTTTTATTCTGTTTTGGCCAATGAAACTGCGGATGTAAGCGGAAAGGAGCAGCTTTCGATCGGCTTGCGGTTTTTTGATAAATCTACAAGTAATTTTCTGTAAACCTTCTTTATTTAATTAATTACATTTTTCTTCTTTTTTAAGGTACAATACGTGAAGAATTTGTTGGGTTTATCAAACTAAACGCACAAGACGCAAATACTATTGCTTTTGCAATTGAACAGTTTTTGATAAGCAATGACTTAAATTCGTATCATTTCGTGGGCTTTGGTTTTAATGGTTGTTCAAAAATGGCTGGAAAAGAAGGTGGAGTACAAGCTATTTTAAGAAAAAAGTACACGAAAGCACTTTATATTCATTGCTCCAGCCATAAATTGAATCTGGTGGTCAACGATGCGAGTCAACTGCAAGTAGTGAGAAATTGTATTTGCACAATAAAAGATTGTATAAGTTTTTTCCGTGAGTCTGCAACCCGGAGAAGTTTTGCTCCAAATTTAACAAAACTTTGTGAAACAAGATGGACGGAGAAATATAAATCGATAAGAAGATTCTCTGAACATTTTTGTGATGTAGTAAAAGCATTGGAAAAATTATCTGATGAAGGAAATTACTTACTTACTTATCTGGCGCTTACAACCGTAAGTCCGTTTTGGCCTCGTATAAGAAATTGCGCCAGCCATTTCTGTTCTGCGCTTGCTGGCGCCATTTGGAAACACCAAGCGTGGTCAGGTTATCCAACACCTGATCCTTCCAACGAAGATGTGGGCGTCCTCTTCTGCGTTGACCACCACCGGGCACCGAATCGAATATTTTTTTCGCTGGAGCGTCGTTTTCCATTCGCTCAACATGACCTAGCCAGCGGAGCCGCTCGATTTTAATGCGCTTAACTATGTCGATGTCAGCGTACAGCTCATACAGCTCGTGGTTCCATCGAATTCGGTACTCGCCATTGACGCAGATTGGACCGAAGATTTTACGAAGGATCTTTCTCTCGAAGGCTCCCAGAGTCTTTTCATCAGAACTGCTCAACGTCCAGGTTTGTGCTGCATATAATAGGACGGGCATGATTAGTGACTTATAGAGCGTGAGTTTTGTTCGTCGAGAGAGGGCTCTGCTTCTCAATTGCCTACTCAGCCCAAAGTAACACCTGTTGGCAAGAGTTATCCTTCGTTTTATCTCAATACTAACATCGTTGAAAGAGTTAATGCTGGATCCCAGGTAGACGAAGTCCTTAACAACCTCGAAGGAGATGTTGTCAACAGTGACGTGGTTTCCAAGACGCTGGGACTGTTTATTTGTTGACACTAGGTATTTCGTCGTATCTGCGTTCACTGCAAGACCCATTCGACTCGACTCTTTCGCTAATCTGGAGAATGCTGCACTGACTTCGCGCGTATTATGGCCAATGATATCGATATCATCAGCATACGCCAGCAGCATAATACTTTTGTAGAATATCGTGCCGCTGCGTCTCAAATCAGCAGCTCGGATGATCTTCTCCGTCATCAGGTTGAAAAAGTCGCACGATAAGGAATCACCTTGTCTGAAACCTCGTTTGGTATCGAACGGAGGAGTGAGATCCTTCCCGATCTTAACTGTGCTGCTGGTGTTGCTCAGTGTCATTCTGCAAAGACGGATGAGCTTTGCAGGGATACCAAATTCAGACATGGTGGAGTATAGATAATTCCTTATAGGACTGTCGAAGGCGGCTTTATAATCGACAAAAAGATGGTGTGTGTCGATCTGTTTTTCTAGGGTCTCCTCCAAGATTTGTCGTAGCGTAAATATCTGGTCTATGGTGGATTTACCAGGTCTGAAGCCACACTGATAAGGTCCAATCAGCTGGTTTACGATGGGCTTTAGTCTTTCACATAGTACGCTCGACAGGACCTTATATGCGATATTCAGAAGGCTTATCCCACGGTAGTTGACGCAAATTGTGGGATCGCCTTTCTTGTGGATTGGGCAGAGCACACTGAGGTTCCAATCGTTTGGAATGCATTCTTCCGACCATATTCTGCATAGAAGCTCATGAATGCATTTAAATAGAGCTTCGCCTCCATTCTTGAAGAGCTCAGCCGGTAAGCCATCGGCTCCTGCGGCTTTGTTGTTTTTAAGCCGAGCTATAGCTTTCAAGACTTCACTATGGTCGGGCAGCGGAACTTCAACGCTGTCGTCCACAATTGGGATTTCCGGGATATCATCTCTATTGGCGGGATTGTTGTCGTCGTCACCATTCAGAAGCCTAGAGAAGTGTTCCCTCCACATCATCAGTGTACTCTGGATATCTGTCACTAGATTCCCATTTTCATCCTTGCAGGAAGAGGCCCCGGTCTTGAAACCATCGGCCAGGCGTCTTATTTTTTCGAAAAATTTTCGGACCTCATTCCTGTCACCATGCATCTCAATTTTCTCGCACTCACGCATTTCTGCTTCCCTTTTCTTTCGCCTGAAAATGCGTCTCTCTTCCCTCCTCTTCTCTTTGTATCGCTCTTTAGCAGCACGCGTTACAACCGACTGCAGGGTGGCTTTGTATGCGGCGTCTTTTTCTGCAGTGGCGTCGCGACACTCTTGGTCGTGCCACTGGTTTCGGCGAGGGCGGTGATAGCCTATCACCTCTTCGGCAGCCGTACGTATAGAGTGGGAAATGTGATTCCACTGCGCGCATATATCGTCGATCGGAGGAGTGCTTTCTTGAAGCAGGAGTGAGAGTCGAGTAGCGAAGTCTTCGGCTGTTTGTTTTGATTGCAGCTTTTCGACGTCTAGCTTTCTCTGTGCTGGATTGCGCGCATTCTTCGTTGCGCACAGGCGTGTACGGATCTTGGCTGCGACAAGATAATGATCCGAGTCTATATTGGCACCACGGATCGTGCGTACATCTAAAACACTGGAAGAGTGCCTTCCGTCAATCAAAACGTGATCAATTTGGTTACGCGTCTTTTGATCAGGAGACAGCCAAGTTGCTTTATGAATATCGAGATGCTTGAATCTAGTGCTACTAACGACCATGTTTCGCGCTGCGGCAAAGTCAATCAGCCTCATTCCGTTATCGGAGGTATTGTCGTGGAGGCTGAACTTTCCGACTGTTGGACCAAAGATATTTTCTTTTCCCACCTTGGCGTTGAAGTCACCAAGCACGATTTTTATGTCGTGGCGGGGGCTGCGCTCATAGGCCTCTTCAAGGCGCTCGTAGAAGCTGTCTTTGGTCTCATCGTCCTTGTCTTCTGTCAGAGCGTGCGCACAAATCAGGCTTATATTGAAGAATCTTGCCTTGACACGGATTATGGCAAGTCGTTCGTTCACAGGTGTGAATCGCAGGACATGATGCCGTAGTCGCTTGCCAACCACGAATCCGCATCCAAATTCGTGCTTCTCCGCATGGCCGCTGTAGTAGATATCACAGGATGCTTGCCGTAAGCAACCCTGTCCCTTCCATCGCATTTCTTGGATTGCAGTGATATCAGCTTTGTATCTTTCTAAGATATCTCTAAGTTGGATAGAGGCACCATCCCAATTAAGGGTTCGGACGTTCCAGGTGCATATCCGTAAATCGTTGTCAGTTTTTCGTTTGCGGTAGTCGTCATCAGATTTGGGGATCATTTTTATCTTATTTCTTATGCGTTTCATTGAAATTTTGTTTTTACGTGGTGGGCATCAAACCCAACGCACAACCCTTTAAAGGCAGGGGGAGCCCGCCGCTCACATTAGCCGTCAAACTAACGGTTGCCAGTTTGCCGTTTCTAGAGGACACCACGCAGAGGTTTGAGTCGACTTGAGACGAGTTCGACATGGATAATGCTGGCCTCACCAGGTTGAGGCAGTCAGACACGTTGCCATGTGAAGATCGCCCCCTTGACCCTCACGCGTTGCCTTGTGAGGATCGTCCTCCTGAAGGAAATTATGCCACTAAAAAATCAGCTTTCCAGCCTGATGAAGGAAATTATGCCACTAAAAAATCAGCTTTCCAGCTTCATGCAGCCATTACAAAGCCAGTTTTTATCATCGCTTTGTTGACAATGGCAAAGTACTCAGGAGTTTTGGAGCCAACAGCCAATATTTTACAATCTACTGCGATTGATATGATAGCAGTTAAAAATCATATTGATAAAATTATCGATGTCATATGTAACGATCGACTGAATGCGGAAAACATTTGTAATGAAATATTGGATAAAGCTTCAACAATTTCCCGTGAAATACTTGTTGAGATTTCTGTGCCTCGTATCTGTCAAAGGCAACAACACCGTAGCAATCATCCAGCGTCAACAGACAACGAATATTGGAGGCGGTCTATAATTCTACCCTACCTGGACTCTCTATTGGCATCGCTGAAGTTAAGGTTCGCTGAAGATAATGCTCCAGCATTTGCTTTAAGCCATCTTCATCCGTTGCAAATGCTGAAAAATGGTCTTCAAGATCTGAAAAAGACAGTCGATATTTGTGAGAAGTTTTACGGCTTCGATATATCTGCAGAGTTGGAATTGTGGTACAATATTTGGCAACAGAAAAGGTTAAAATCTGAAGATCTTACAACTATTGAAGTGGCAAAATTGTTAGATGAGGCCAATGAATTTTTCCCTGTGCTACAACGAGCTCTTTCTATTTTATGTACATTGCCGTGCACAACAGCGACAGTAGAGAGGTCATTTAGTACGCTGCGTCGCGTAAAAACCTGGCTTCGGAGTACCACAGGAGAAGAACGCTTGACAGGACTGTGCTTAATGAGTGTGCACAGAAAATTGGTAGCAAAAAATTCAGAATTATTAGAAAAAAAAATTATGGATAAATTTTCATCAAATACCAGGCGACTTTTACTAAATTAAAAAAAAAATTGCGTGTAGCCGCACTTCAGAAGTGAAACTTCTTTTTTTCTTATATATATATTTTTTAATTTCTATTTCTTTTTTCCCAATTTTATTTTTTAAAGAACGAATAAATGAATGAAATGAATGAATTTGGTAGAATTCAATCCAAACGGAAACACTGCCTTGAATTTTCTTATTTTTTATTGTATTTACATATGTATGATCATATGTATGTTCATATGTATGTTCATTTTCTGATCATGATAAGAAATACATAAGAAAAAACTAAATCGACCGGAGCAATCGATTTTTACACACATTTTAAATGTTTCTATAGTGAATAGAAATACTATATAATCATCTTTAAATTAAACACTCAAGTATTTATAAATGGACTTTGTGTATATAATTAAGCTACCTTTTTTAATTTTTTGTTAAAATTTTTTCGTTTTGAATTTCAGTTTTATAATGCAAAGTAAACTTCTGCCCCCCCCTACATCAGATCCTGGGTACGCCCATGTATGCAATTGTACACCTTCTGACTAATTTGAAAAAATTTTCTTTTAACAAAATTTGTTATGTTTTTCCCATGTGTTGTCAAAACTTGGCAGCTCACAAACAACAACTATAAAAATGTTAGTGAAATTTATAGCAAGTGATAAACTTTTATAGCAAAAGTTCAAAAAGCTGAACTTTTTCTATCTCCTAGTATCACATGAAATCACAGGCGATATCACATGCTATAAAAACAAAAAATTAATGCCTGTTTCACACTCACATTCGTCAATTCCATATGGTAAGGGTCACATGCTTTTCTTTCTAACAAAAAATGTGATTGTGGGAGATCGTAAGTGATATAGCATGGAAACTTGGCTTCATGAAAGTTTTATTACCCGTTTCAGCCATTTTTAAAAAAATTCTTTCATTTATGAAGCCTTTAAACGAGATTTTGGTCGTTATTGAACGTTTATAAAAAAAGTTTTAAATTTGTTCGGTTTTTTTTTTTCCTATGAAGACTATATGACCAAATCATCGATATTCACATTCTGTTTTGCTAGTTGGCTTTTAAAAAAAAAAAAAAAAAAAAAACATTCAAAGAAAATTTAAGGAGTTTTATGTTTTAACACTTTAACTGACATGAGGCACATACGGTGTGCCTCAGTAAAATGTTCACGTAGGCTCTGAGGCACAGCGAATTTGCCTCAGTACTTTATTACACATCATAGATCATGGTTTAAAATTAGTACCTCGAAATGCAAATCTGTAAACGTAGTTTAATTCCGCAGGGCCTGGCATACCTTAACCTATCTTTAGCGCATCATTTTTATACCCCCACAATTTAAAAAAACCCCTTTTACTGGGGTATATTAATTTTGTCACTCCGTTTGTAACGCCCAGAAGGAAGCGTGGTAGGTGTAGAAAAGTATATATATTCATGATCAGCATCATCACCCGAGTCGATTTAGCCATGCCCATCTGTCCGTCCATATGTCTGTCCGTCCGTCTGTGATCGTGATTGCAGCCGTAATTTTCAAGCTACCATCACGAAATGCACTATTTAAGCTTTTATCAAAAAATAAAGGTCAAGTTCGAAAATTAGCCAAATCGGTACAAAACCCCGCCTACCTCTTACACAAAGTGACTTTATCAAAACGGTAAAATCTTTGAGAATTCCACAAATATTGATATATGTACATGAAATTTTGCTTAAAACTAAACATTAGGCCGTGAGGTACATATGTTATGCCTCAATAAAATATTTCAAAATTTCACAGATAATGGGTGTTTTTTTTAGGGGTTTGTTTTTCGAATAGAGATAAAACTGGCATTTTTTGGTCAAATCTGGCAACTCTAATGTAATTTATCTTCAGTTTGGTTTGCCATTTCATCATGAACAGGTTGACAAAAGAACAACGATTGCAAATGGGCCGAAAATGAGATTGATCTCTTTGCAGATTTTCATCGCAAAATTTTGTACAGTGATGAGGCTCATTTTTGGTTGAATGGCCACGTCAACAAGCAAAATTGCCGCATTTTGAGTGAAGAGAATCCACATGAGATCCTTGAGACGCCATTACATCCACAAAAACTGACTGTTTGGTGTGCTCTATGGGCTGGTGGAGTCATTGGGCCATACTTCTTCCGAAATAATGCTGGAGAGTCAGTTACCGTTAATGGAGACCTGTATAGAGCCATGATAACCGACTATTTTGTTCCCGAATTGGATGGCATGAATGTGGATGAGTTGTGGTTCCAACAAGACGGCGCTACATGCCACACAGCGCACGTCACAATCGATTTATTGAAGGAAACATTCGATGAGCGCATAATTTCGCGGAATGGACCTGTCAATTGGCCACCAAGATCGTGTGATTTGACACCATTGGATTATTTTCTTTGGGGATATGTGAAGTCGCTCGTCTACGCCAACAAACCAGAAACGTTAGGGGACTTGGAGGCCAACATTCGTGGCGTTATTGCCGACATACGGCCCAATATGCTCGAAAAAGTGGTTGAAAATTGGACCTGTAGAATTGGCTTTATTCGAGCCAGCCACGGCGGCCACATGCCCGAAATCATATTTAAACATTAATGGCATAAAATTATCCTTCCAATAAAGCCAAATTGATGGACATTAAAACGGTTTTCTTGTGTTTTATTTCAATTCGAAGTTCTATACCTCTAAAAAAAACACCCTTTGTATAAAAAAAAACATTTTATAATATTTTGTTCGGATTTTCTGATACCAAAATACACTAGAACTGTAAAAAAAAAAAAATGGCCCGGAGGACCCGATAAAACGGAATATATTTATGATAAATGGGCAATAGCGATAAAACACGTGTTATTCCTTCCTAACAACTGACAATATGGCTGAAAATGTATAGAAACATTCTAGGCATTTTTTTTGCCAAGATACCAACAATAAAAAAATCATGCCAAACAGATTCAATACACCTCATGTAAGTTAAAAATTCCCGTTACTTCTGGAACACTCCTCGTACATAAAGAGTGTATCAACAAGACGAAAAGCGTTTTAAAGGCGTAGCTTGACAGTTACATGTTAACATTTGTCATTTATAAAAAAAGGGAAATTTACCATAAAACGCCAGAAAGTAAAAACACGAAAATACGAAAATTTGTGTTAAATCGCAGTTGCGTTTGCAAAAAATTCCAAGAGACTAGCTCAGTGCAAGATGAGATTACACTGAAAAGACTTCGCCTTGGACGTTCTACCGAAAATATCGGAGCAGTGAAGGAAAGTATCAAAAACAACCCAAGTACCCAATTTGTCATACAGCTCAAAAGCTCGGAGCGTGGATGGATCACGTCCACAATGTAGCGAATATTGATAAAAGATTTGACTCTGTATGCGTACAAGGGTCAATTGAATCAAGAACTGCAGCCGATGGAATAGCGTACGTTCCTTGATTGGGTCTCGGAACACATTAATGAATAGAATGATTTTTGCAAAAAAAAAAAAAAAAACGTGATTGATAATTCAGCTCCTTTTCACATTAGCCACTACGTTAATTAGCAAAATTTCCGCATTTGGGTATTCGATAACCCGGGAGTGATATTAAGAGTAAGGTATACGTTAGCCATCCGCAAACAACTCCACCTCTCAAAGCGAACATTGTAGTCGCCATTGTCGAAATAGGGCCACAAATATGCAAAAGATTCATCGTAAATTTCGCAAATAAGCTCGCAGCTTAGCAATATCTGACAAACATTGTGGTTTGAACATTATCCCTATGTCTTCATTACAATTCAATAAAAATTTTAGAGGCGTCAAAACAAGGGACTGCCAATAACGATCATCGGTATCAATCAACAATTTTATATATATATATTCGATCAGAAATAAAAATAATATATTTATCATAATTTTTTCGGTCAAAAATAAAAATCATTTTGTGATCATTATTTTTTCGATCAGAAATATAAATAATTTTTTTATCAATATATTTCGATCAAAAATAAAAGTTATTTTTTGGTCGATATTTTTCCGATCAGCAATAACAATTATTTTTTTATCTTTATTTTTTCGATCAGAAATTCTTTAACCGTTATTTTTTCGATCAGATTAAAAAAAAAAATTTCTTCGATCAAACTTATATCAATTAAAAAAAAAGGAACATGTACCCACTGAAAAATATGCGAAGGTTTTGCGTAAGGTAGAATTTTTTTTTTAATTTTTGGTTTTTTGTTTTTTCGCTTAAAAGTGCTTTCTATAGAAGATTAAATTCGTGAAAACTTTTTCCATAAATAAAAACTGTACTTATTTTGCGAAATTCAAAAAAAAATTATTTTGATTTGAAAAATAATAATTTTTTTATCATTTTAGTAGGAAAACTCCTCATAAACGAACCATTTTTGTTCAGAAATGAATAATTAATGTTTCTTTTTGAAATTCTTAAATTAGTTCAAAATATAATAATTTATTTATCATATCAATAGAAGCAATTATTCATATACAAACTATTTTTTGTTCATTTTACGATATGTAATAATAAATATTATGCCATAATAAAATTTATAGTTCAAAAAGATTAATTTTTTAACTCATTTCTTATCAGAAAAAGGATCGTTTTCGAAAGACAATTCAGTCAGGCGATTGATAAAAAAATCTTTCATTTCCGAGTGCCGAAAAAGAATTTTTCTATAGTTCATTTTTTAGCTCATTTCCGAAGAATAAAGGGTTAGTTTCTAAGAGGAATTTTTGTCCAGCGATTGATTCAAAAAGGTTTCACTTCCAAGAGCTGAAAATAACTTTTCTGTGATTCTTTTTTTAATTCATTTGCGAACAAAATAAAGTTCATTTTTGAGAGGCATCTTAGTCCGACGAATGATATAAAAAACGTTCATTTATGAGTGCCGAAAATGAACGTTTCTACCCGAAAAGGTTCATAAATGAATTCGAAAACGGTATTTTTGGTTCACTGGGTATATTAGGATATAAATTATAATATAATTTAAGCATACAAATTTAGATAAAGCTCCATATCTGGAAAACGAAAAAAGATATGAAAAAATAACAGTGGTTTTGACTTTTCTCAGAAATAATTTCAGTATTTCGCCATAAACTTGAGTTTTCTGGTAATTTGTAAACTAATGTCTATCAATAACTCAACAAAATATTTCCTTGTATCAAAAAAAAAAATCCAAATCCTTCTCCTAACCCCTGTTTTAGTCCTTCTTCAAATCCTTGTCCTAGCCCTTATTCAAATCCTTGCCGAGTCCTTGTCCTAAGCCTTGACAAGATCCTTGTCCGAATCTTTGCCCTATCCTTATCCATGTCTCAATACTACTCCAAATTCTCATCCAAGTCCATTTCTAAAATCTTGTACTTATCTTTGTCAAAATCGTTGTTAAAATTCTTGCCCAAAACGACTTGCTTCTATGGTAGCAAGCGTAGGTTCGAAAGGTGATACGAATGAACTTTTTTTATATACCCGACAACTTTTTTATTTTACTCAAAACAGGTTTATTTGGAAATATTGATTTGATTTCAATTTCAATCGTTATTACTTCAGTCAAAAAATAATTTTTATTTCTGATAAGAAAAATATAAATCATTGCTTCATTTATATTTCTGATCGAAAAAATAACGATTAAAGAATAACTCCTATTTCTGATCGAAAAAATAACGATCAGTAATAATATTGAAAACAAATTTTTTGAGCTTTAGGTCAAGTATATTGACAACAAGACAACATGAAGACAAAGAAGGCAACAACCAACAACTACGGCTCTGCATAGAGCAAATCACATAACTTGACTATACAGACTGTTTCGTTGGCCGCTACACCAACTCATCAGTAGTCTTGCATGACTTTTCACTGTGATCCACTCAAGCTACTTAGGTTCTACTTATACTGCCAATTATGCCGAGAAAGTTACCAGGAATTTTTTTTGACACAGAGAACGCTTAAGTTCTTATCTACTTCGATGAACCCTGTATCAGGGTTAACCTAGATTGTATCATACTTTTAGGCATAGCCTTAATTCATGTGCATCTCGAAATTCGATCACAGCGGTTTACCGCTATCAGAGCATATTGATGAGTTGGTGTAGCGACCAACGAAACAGTCTGTATAGTCAAGATGTGTGATTTGCTCTCTACAAAGCCGTTGTTGTTGTTGTTGGTTGTTGCCTTCTGTGTCTTCATCTTATCTTGTTGTCAACATACTTGACCTAAAGCTCAAAAAATTTGTTTTCAATATAAATAATGAAAGGTCGTATTCAAAATATTAAGATTAAAAGATCAGTTAGAATTTTTAATTGTTGATTGGAAAAATATCCATCAAAAAATAATTTTTATTCCTGCTTGAAAAAATATCAATCAAGAAATAACTTTTATTTCCCATCGAAAAAATAACGATCACAAAATAGTTTTTATTTCTGATTGAAAAAAAAAAATAACGATAAAAAAATAATTTTTATTTCTGATCGAAAAAAACTATCTTAAAAATCATGAAAAAATAAATCATGCCAAAAACGAAATCTCTGGATCACTAGCTTCATATTGCTACATTTAAAATTATTTTACAATGTCTTTTTATATATGATCTTTTGATCCGAAAATTAAAAAATAGTCCTTATTTTTCATCCCTGGTCAAAAAAATTGTTTGATCTATTAAAAAAACACTAATATAATTTACACTATCCACATAAATATTTATGTTAATATTTTGAAGAAAGAAACATAATTCTATTTTCATGTTGTAGGAATGCAAATAAATCCTCCCGTTTTAAAATTCATAGAAATACGTTTACAATTCTATTGGCATAAATATACCTGGAAATACTTTCAACAACAAGTGGGTGATATGAGAAATACTTGGAAATACTTTCAACAACATTTCGTGATATGAGAAGTTGAATAATTAACGCAAACCTACACAGTTCAAATTATTGAATGACCTTCAAAAGATGTATCTCACGCTTTTTAAAAACTCTTAACACACTCCACCAAATATTTTTCGAAATCTATCTGTTATAACATATGAGTCTTGTATTATATTGAAATTGTTATATGTTCTCCAATTCGAAAGCCCTCGCATAAAATAATAAAACAATATAAATTCTTTTTTTTTTATTTTTCTATTAATCGAAGTTTAAGGGTGAGTGATAAAGAAAAATTATTCCAAAACTGATGGAATATCTAACGGCTTTAGACAATAGTAAAAGAAGGAATCATAACAACAAAGTTTGTATGCAAGGTGGTGAGCTCACTTAAAGGTAACTTGGCAGTAAATAACAATAGCCGCAATAAAAGAGTACAATAATCAAAATAATATAACAATCAATGTCCTTAACACGTTCCGACTATAAAATATCATTAGTATTGAATACGACAAGCAACGGTGCACCTAAGGAACATTAAGCGGCGCTATCAAAATTTAAATGCCTACCACAAACCTTTAAGCGCCAACAAAGCCAACACACAGCCACAAAGTTGCCAAAGATCCACAACATAAAATTTAATGATTCTATGTGTTGTGGCCAAAGTCGCAACAAGCATAAGTGGCGCACTTTCCACACGCCTGACCGCATCCCATCGCCACCAACAACAAACCAGATAACCACGAACCAACAGCATGGCACAATGAAACAAGAGCCGTCCTCCATTGCAACAGTTGCCGCTAACAATTCGCAATCGAGGACATGTAACCAAAAACAAAAAGAAAAAAGTAACTCTAGACGGAAACAAGGTTGTAACTCTGGGGCATTTTGGTCAAGAGTTTGTGTTTTTTTTTTTTATTTTTCTTGCCACTTTTTCTTTTATTTGTTTCTTCTCTCATTAAATGAGGTTTTCCAATCGAATTGGAAAAATTCTTTACAAATTCAACAAAACGCTTTGAGCAATTTGCCAAAACTTTTAATTCGAACTTTTTCACACCAAGTTGCACGATATAATTAGCAGAAATTTCATCTCAATTTTTCGGCAATCGAATTTGCTGCTTGGTTCGCCACAAGCAGTTGAACTCCCAGCCATAAACAGGTGGATTAAAGTAAGCAAATCCCGTGCTTATCCAATCCTTAACTCATTCCTCTCACTTCCAGCAGAAATATTATCAATTATAGAAAACTCCTGCAAAAAATTGCTGAATTGTTAATTTCACACAGAGATAATGAAAGATGAACCGAAACTTTATAATTAAATAGAAGCGCACCCAACTCGAAATCTGGCTCAAGACTGGCCTACTGAAATCTGCATAACAACCCGTAGCTGTAGTCGTCGCTATTGCTGTCACTGTCGTTGTTCATTCAATGGTTGCGCGTAACATAAGAAAACTTTTCTGTGGCATCATTTATTTTGCCCAGCAGCAGGCGTTGAAAACTTTAAATAAACTTTTTTTTCAGCTCAACGTTTTTTGACGGGACGGTATTATCTTAGGCCAGTGTTTTGCCGGCAAAATTTATAAAACTTATTTGCCTTAATTTAGACATTCATGGCATAGGAGCAGCAGCAGCACCAGCAGCAGGAGGTTTAGGGTAAACCAAAGCAACATTGTTCTTGATGTTATGTAAATAACATGCAGGGCGTTTATTTTTGCCCAAGGATTTCACGAAGTGGAGCTTTTAAACAACCAAAAGCATATCAAAAAAAAAAAAAAAAAAGAAAAAACCCAGAAACACCGTGTGAAACGAACCCAGCATTTATACGTACAGAAACAGCCTTGTTTCCTTCTTTCATGCTGGCTATTAATGTTCGTTGATTAATACCCTCCTGTCCATTCGATTCTAAAGACCTTCATTTAATAAAATTTAAATATTTCACCTTTAATTTGAATAATCCAGGTGTGCGAGAAATCAAGAAATTTTATTAAAACAAACAAATGGTTAACTCAAAGCTCCAATTGGTAAGTGTCTTAAAGTTGCAAAAAGGGAAGAACTTTTTTTTTAATGCACGCTGTATACTTCAATATTGCAAGCTTAAGCTTTTCTAGACAGATTGCCGACCTCAAAAAAAAACTAAAAAAATTGGGTCAGACAATTAAAAGTGCACTAGGCTGTTTAGATCAGAATTTTTGATTTCAATATATTTATAAATGAAAATCTGAAATATTTAGGTTGGTTCTTGTTTTCAATCAAAAATGTTCAAGTTTTGAAATGAGTATCGTATAGTGGAAATGGTTCGATGTACAGTAGAGTGGATCGAATAAAAAAGTTTGAAAAGTCCGCCCCTAATATGAAAGCTTACCTCGAGAGTGTTTCATTGCTATAAACATTTTTTTCGTAGGCACCCTGTAAAAACCGCGAAGTGTTGACGATTTTTCTGAAATTTCAGAAAATGACAGAATAAAATTCTGTTCTAAACTTTGATCTACCGTAACTTTTTTGTTTATTAACTTATGTAAATACTTTCAAGGCCAAACTTTATTAGTTTTTGTGAGCTTAATTTTCATATACATTTTTATCTAATTTAGGGGGTAGAAATTTGGGTAACTGATATCACCAAAATTGAATTTGATGTTGTAGGTCAATGGTACCTATAGAAGAATTGTAGTATTCACCAATACCTTTTTAACGATATATTGTATTTGAAGATCGGACAAAAACATACAAAGTTATAGTTAAAAAACAGGGTTTTTACAGGGTACCTACGAAAAAAATTTTTATAGCAATGAAACACTCTCGAGGTAAGCTTTTATATTAGGGGCGGACTTTATCAACTTTTTTTTTTTTATGGAGACCGACCCGGTCTAATATACAGCTTGTGATGGATATGTTGAGTGTAGTATGATGTATGATGTATATGCTATGATAGCACAGTGCAACACGAAAAAAAATAACCATATACGGACACCACTACGTGATAAAAGACTAAAAAAAAAAGACCCGTGTCTCCCAATTTTTCCCAAAGTCATGCACTTTTTTGTTTATGGGCCGCCAAATATTTGGGGCCTCGGTATCATTTTCGCAAAAAAGTGATAATTTTCTCGGGCTCATATCTTGCAAACCGTTCAGAATTTCGATTTACTCTTTGAGGCAAAGTTGTAGCTCTTGTCATAAAGAACAAAAATTGCGAACATATAAAATCAAAAAAACTTCACCTTCCAGATCAAAATCGCAAAAAACTTAAAAAAATTCGATTTTTTTTACCTTTTTTCCCGTGTTCAGATCCATAGGTAGCAAACCGTTCAAAATTCAAGGAAACTGTATAATACTTTCTTTTGAAATAAATATTACACACTCTTTGAATGCTTGTAAGGCACTCTCGTCTTTTTAACACCGTTTAGGTAGCGCTTAGGTAGCCTCAAAAGTGAAAAAAGTGACCAAACCACAATGCCCATGGAAAAACGGTACAAAGGCAAAAACCTCGACGCATTGCTTGCAGAGGTATGTTGGTGGAGTCACAAGATCACCCTGTATGATGTTAATGAAGTGTTTGAAGAAGAAAGAGCTGATGATGGAGGGCAGTCTGGAAGCAACGTGCCTGTGGACACCATAAGTTCTGAATCAGAGTCAGATTCGGACGACGATTTGGATCCACAACTTAAGAGAGCGCGATTTGCAAGTCCAGGGCCATCAACATTATAAACATAATACGAATACTTTTTTTTAATATTTTTGTAATAGATAGCATAGTATCTCAATGTTGAAGTAAATAAAAAACAAATGAAATTAAAAAACGGTGTTAAGAATAATTCCCAGGAAGCTTATATGTTCTAGAAATTTGTTTATTGAGATCTTAGGTAAATTTTTGTAGTTGATTGTTTCCTTGAATTTTGAACGGTTTGCTACCTATGGACCTGAACACGGGAAAAAAGGTAAAAAAAATCGAATTTTTTTAAGTTTTTTGCGATTTTGATCTGGAAGGTGAAGTTTTTTTGATTTTATATGTTCGCAATTTTTGTTCTTTATGACAAGAGCTACAACTTTGCGTCAGAGAGTAAATCGAAATTCTGAACGGTTTGCAAGATATGAGCAAGAGAAAATGATCACTTTTTTGCGAAAATGATACCGAGGCCCCAAATCTTTGGCGGCCCATAAACAAAAAAGTGCATGACTTTGGGAAAAATTGGGAGACACGGGTCTTTTTTGTTTAGTCTTTTATCACGTAGTGGTGTCCGTATATGGTTATTTTGACATGACTTAAAAAATAAAAAAACACAGTGTAGTTAGCAGTATGGGTAAATTTGGTTATGATTATTCTTATAATTTACTTATAGCAATTCTTAAATGAGATTATACAGGGTTTTCCAATAGGGACTTGACAACTTTGAATTAAATTCCTGAACGCACCCTTTCACTAATCATCGAACCGTCACTGTCAATTTATTCAGTAAACTCAACACTTTTATCATGGTAAAGAACACGAACGAACAACGTCTGCAAGTTATACTAGGTCATAGCAGTCGCTTAGCAAACACTTACGCGTTTGCTAGCTAGCCACATAAATTGGTACGTTGTGGAGGCAATTTAGTTGAGTTGCTAGCTCCAATAGGTTTTTCTAAAAACTATATAAGCAAAGATATTAAATAGGTTTTGTTATTTCAATTAAATGAGGATTCTACTTATTGTCAATAAAATAACCAGATGTCAAACATTCAATTACAAAAAAATGTTAATATATTTTAGTTGAAATACAATATTTTATTGTATCCTTGGCGTTTTTTAACCAATCCTTTCTTTTTATTTATTTTCTTATCATAAGGAATAGCCTATCATAAGGAATAGAACGTAAATTCCTTTTCTCTAATATCGAAAACTCCTTGATTGAGAATTAATCCTTGCGATTTTTAATATTAATATCATACGCAAGTTGTAGTGAAAATTTCTTGCGAGTAAAATTGTTTGATCCTTTTTTGAATGATACTACTACGGAAGAAATAAGTAAAACATTTAAATTGTTGTATTTTGGTCCAGAATAATTTGGAAACTTGATCGTAATGCACAAAGGAAATTCTTCTATAAATCGGCCACTTTCGCAATTGTTATACAAAATTTCAACAACCTCACCTATGGCCCATTGCACAGTCCTACTAATAGAAAAAGTGTTGACTCATTAATTTAAGTCTCAATTTTTGGCTTAAACTCTTGCATCGTCGAAGGAGTCTGACAACGCTCGTGGGTGTGTAAAGCATTGATGATTGTCACAGCATTGCCAACATTTTTCAGCTTCTTAATGTTGTATTCTTCAATTTCAGCGCTTTTTGTGATTATTCCCGTTAAAAATTTTCAAAAAAGTGTCTAAAAATGTACCGGAAGTTTACCGTTTACATAGAATTTGGCCACAAAGTAACAAATGGTAACATTGATGTCACAAATGCGGTAAATGTGCGTCAAACGTGATCAACTGCCACCCTAAAGGTCCCGGGTTCGAATCCCAGCTAGGCCATGATCCTACGCTTTGACCTTTCGCATTTGCAATTTTCTTTCATGTAGTAATCAGCTGAAATTGAAAACTCATCAAGATTTACGACTTTGAGTCGTAGTTTGTGGATGAGATTGCCTTATTGAATTGAATTGAATGGATTGCCCCTTCGCTCAGACCAATCTACTACCCCATTTCGAACCAAAGCAGACTTGACTGAATAGATATTACACCTAAAAACCTTGGTTCAAAGCTTAAAAAAAAATGATAAGGTTATACATATGTTATACTCTGAAGTACAAATCATACTCCATTATGTGTGTCAGCTTACGTTTTATTATAAAATTGACGTCATTAATGCAATAGAACTTACAAAAAATAATAACTTAATAATTGTGTACAAATAAATGTACATACTAAAATAATCAAAAATTTTGAATAAAATCATAATATATATATCAATCAATACAACTACAAGTAAGTAACCTGTTCAATAATGCATTATCTACATTAGCGAAGATTGTCAAAAAAATATTCAATAATAAAATATAGACATATTGGATTACAGGGGGTGCCGAATTAGTCAGGGGCCGGATTACCGGGTGTCCAATGTAAAAAAAAAGATGAACGCTGATTGTTGATTAAAAATTTGATTTGTAGACAGTTCTTCTAATGATACTCTTAATAAACATTCCCTGAAAGCTTGTTGTTCTGTCCAATTTGCCTCATTATCTGGTTCATCACGAACACTTTCCTTATTTAATTTAGTGTTGCTAATTGTTGTGTTAAATTGTTGTTTAAAGCAGTGTGAACAAAAACCAAGACTCGACTTTCATCTCTATTCAAATGCTGAGTGCTCCCTCTTGATGCTTCTGAATATACGAAACCGCCTAGTGCAGTTTTAATGAACTGAATGTTGACAATATTTAGAAACATTTCTAAGTCTATATTTCAATCCATGTCGCGATCAATATCACAATATCCTAGATCCTAGGACCTACAAATTAGAATATCGTGATATTGATCGCAACATGGATAGGAATGGAGGCTTAGAATTACATATTTCCAAATATTGTCGAAAAAATTCATTTTAATAAAACTGCTAAAGACGATTTTATAACATTGACTATTACCACGGAATTGCTTAGAAAATCTTCCTTTTTTATAAGAGGAACAGTTAAGTTGACGCCTCTTCTTTGATTATACTGTCGATGCATTCTAAGCTGGGTTTCATGATAAACGAACACAGATTTTTTTCACCCGTTTGCACTTATTGAACAATCGAACACGAACAAAGAAGAGGGCAATGAAAAGGTAACATTTTTTGGTAGAAATGAAAACACCATAAGTTAAAGTCATGAATTGATAGAATCTGATAATGGTTTGATGAGTTGGTGTTAAAACCAGCACATTCTTAGTGGAAGCAATGAAAGCTAATAAGCCTACCAGTCACCAAATAATGTAAAATTAAAAAAATTGCAAATTTCTTTTATTTTACAGGGTTTACCAACACATTCAAATAAAAACATTAAACAATTTAATTTTAATGTATTTGCATCCATTTACAAACTTCAGCATAGCAGTTATTTATTTTAGTTAGTAATAAACAGCTGTTGCAGCGAACACCATTCGCCTTAATGTTTTTGTTGTTGTTGTTGTTCCATGCTGTTCGGGTATTATAGCGAAGCGAACGACGGATACATACAGAAGCAGGCAAGCAACAAACTGAATTAAACGAATATGTATCAAGCAAGAAAGATATGGAAATATTTTTGACGTGACGAAGTTACGTTATACTGCTCTAGTTTCCAAAAAAGTTGAAAAATTAATTTTTTAAAAATGCATCTGCGTTTCATTGAATTGTTATTCGCTGAGTATAAGAGCTATGATTAAAAAAATAGTGTGACCGTAAAGGTTAATTCCTTGGCTATATTAAAAAAATAAAAAAAAAATTTAATACGGCATAGGGACGTAGTGGGAGCTGCGTAAGCAACGCAACTGAAAATTTGTTACATGGAATTATTACTCGCTGAGTATAAGCGTTAGGATTAAAAATACGATACGCCAATAAAGGCCTACTGGAAGCCCCCACAACAAAGTTAGACAAAAAATTTCTGACATCATGGGGACGCTGAGAGAGCCGCTCAAAGATCGATGACGCAACATCCATGCAGCGGCGTTGCATTGAATTTTTACTGAATGAGTATATAACCTACGATAAAAGTTTAAAAAGGAAAATAAAGTTTTTATACATGGCTTTACGACAAAAATAAAAAAAAAATTCCGGCGTCGTCAGGTCGTGAATAAAGCAGCTTATGTAACAGAAATGTAATATCGTTGCATTGAATTATTACTCACTCAGGAGGAGTGCTACAGTAAATTTGGTTTTACGACAGCAGGGATGTGTTATTACGCTTCACAACTAAATTAAAAAAAAAAATTTTGTTGTCATGATTTCAGGGATGCAATCACATAATGCAGTAAAAATGCTAAAGCCATGAAAAAACGTTGCATGTATTTTTAACTCTGCGACTAATGGTGCAACGGTAAATTTTAAGGAACAAAAACAAAGGTGAGGTCTTCGGGCATATGACAAAAATAAAAAAAAATTTGACGGCGTGTCAAAAACCCCCAGGGAACCGCCTAATGTGACGCATATGCATCACTTTTGCTGGATTAATTGAAATTAGAGCACAACCAATGGGGAAGCAAAAAAAAAAGCTAAACGAAAAGCACCAACTCCAAATCCAACAACAACTCCAACACCAATAATAACACCAACACCAACACCAACACCAACAACAACACCAACACCTACACCAACACCAACACCAACACTAACACCAACACCAACACCAACACCAACACCAACACCAACACCAACACCAACACCAACACCAACACCAACATCAACACCAACACCAACACCAACACCAACACCAATACCAACATCAACACCAACATCAACATCAACATCAACATCAACATAACCATTAACATCAACATCAATATCAACATCAACATAACCATAAACATCAACATCAACATCAACACCAACACCAACACCAACACCAACATCAACATCAACATCAACATCAACAACAACATAACCATTAACATCAACATCAATATCAACATCAACATAAACATTAACATCAACATCAACATCAACACCAACACCAACACCAACACCAACACCAACACCAACACCAACACCAACACCAACACCAACACCAACACCAACACCAACACCAACACCAACACCAACACCAACACCAACACCAACACCAACACCAACACCAACACCAACAGCAACAGCAACAGCAACACCAACACCAACAACAACACCAACACCAACACCAACATCAACACCAACATCAACATCAACATCAACATCAATATCAACATAACCATTAACATCAACATCAATATCAACATCAACATAACCATTAACATCAACATCAACATCAACACCAACACCAACACCAACACCAACATCAACATCAACAACAACATAACCATTAACATCAACATCAATATCAACATCAACATAAACATTAACATCAACATCAACATCAACATCAACATCAACATCAACATCAACATCAACATCAACATCAACATCAACATTAACATCAACATCAACATCGACATCAACATCAACATCAATATCAATATTAACATAAACATCAATATCAACATCAACATCAACATTAACATCAACATCGACATCAACATCAACATCAACATCAGCATCAGCATCAACATCAACATTAACATCAACATCAACATCAACATCAACATCAACATCAACATCAACATCAACATCAACATCAACATCAACATCAACATCAACATCAACATCAACATCAACATCAACATCAACATCAACATCAACATCAATATAAACATCAACATCAACATCAACATCAACATAAACATCAACATCAACATGAACATCAAGACCAACATCAACAACAATCAACATCAACATCAACATCAACATCAACATCAACATCAACATCAACATCAACATCAACATCATCATCAACATCTACATCTACATCAACATCAACATCAACATCAACATCAACATCAACAACAACACCAACAACAACAACAACAACAACACCAACAACAACAACAACAACAAAAAACAACACCAGCACTAACAACAAACAAGAAACTTCGTCACGTCAAAATCTACGGGTGTGTCCACGACACAGCCAACTCTTCTTTTTTCAATAAATTTCTAAACTAAATAGAATTTCCAAATTTGGACTTCGCCCGCACCTAATTTAAGATCAGTAGAACAGTTTAGAAAAATAAATATTAAAATCGGTCAACCCATTTCAGAGTTCTGCTCCTTTAAACATTCTTCATGCAAGTTGTTCCATGGGAGCTTCGCTCGCTCGCTCCAAAAAGATTTACTACCGAAATTCGGAGTCGGTGATCGCAACTTTAAGAGCAACTTTAAGAGCGTAAATTGCAATTTTCGGTTGTAGTTCTCGCCCTAGTAGACAGATAATAACAAGTTTAGAGCAAAAATTTGAGTCTACATATTCGTTGTGTGATGTTGTCGTGCCAGTGAGACAACGGGTTAGTCAAAGTGTCGAAAATATCGCTGCCGTTTAGGCGTCCGTAGCAAACGATACAAAACAGTCAATTCCATGGCGTTCTCAAGAATTGGGCATCGCCCAGACCGCTTTATTTGCTCATATGTGCCTCCTTTATTCCTCCTACCAGTGCGTTCGAATTATATAAAGCACATGTGGAAAATATTGATTATCTAGTACGTAATTTAAAAAGTAACTACCAACTGTGCATTCTTGGAGATTTTAACTTGGGTAAAATAAGCTTGTCTCAATCTTCGGCAGGTGAAGGATTAGTGCCATTGAATGTTAACAGCGACCTAGAATTATTTGTCGTAGACAGTTTTCTAGAATTTGACCTATTACAAATTAATAGTTGCAGAAACAAACTTAATAAAATTTTAGATCTTGTTCTTGTAAGTAAATATATTAATTTCACATTGTGTGAGTCAATTTTTCCTATATCTCCTTCTAATATACATCACATACCATTATGTATAGAATTGGAATTGTAATTTTTTTTTTGTTCTAATTCAAAAAGTAAAACTGAATTTAATTTTAATTTTAAAAAATGTAATTTTGATCTTTTGAGTGACATATTGTTAAGCATAAATTGGTATAATGAGCTTGCTAATTGTGATGTTCAGAACTCTTTTATCTTATTCAAATCAATTGTTTTAAAAATTCTTTGTGAGCACGTTCCTAAAAAACGCACAAAAAGTTATAAACTGCCTTGGTATACCCCAGGTTATTGAAGTTAAAGAATCTTCGAAATAAATTTTATAAAAAATGGTCTGCGGCTAAAAATATAGACTATTTTTCTAAATATAAGCAATACGCTTTTTGGAGTTTTGTTAACTCAAAGAAAAAAAGCTTTAGCATTCCTGTTAGCATGTTCTTTAAAGATAAAGTCTCTTAAAATGTCCTTGAAAGCGCTAATCTTTTTGCCGACTTCTTTGAAGCGAATTTTGAACCAACAACTACGTTTTCGGATGTTATTTCTGAGGACGTTATCTCATCGCTTGATATGGGTTCTTTGCATATATCAGAAGAAGACATTGAAAAGGGTATTTTAAGTCTTAAAATAACAACTACACCTGATGCTGATGGTTTTGCTAGTATCATGTTAAAAATGTGTTGTATATCACTAACAAAACCAATTCAACTAATTTTCAACAAATCTCTTTCTTCTGGGTTATTCATTGCAGATTGGAAAGAATCGTTTATTTCACCGATTTTCAAATCCGGTAACAAAAACAATATGGAAAATTATAGACCGATATCGAAACTTACCTCTGTATCCAAGCTTTTTGAATCAATTGTAAAGGAAAAAATTTATTTTGCGGTAAAGCGGATAATTTCTCCTTCCCAGCACGGTTTTGTATCAGGTCGATCAACTGTTACAAACCTCACATTATTTTCCGAATTTTGTATTTCTGCCTTTCAACAGGGATATCAAGTTGACTCAATCTACACAGATTTTACAAAAGCTTTTGACAAACTTTCACATAGCATCTTAATAAAGAAATTAGCTAAACTGGGTTTTCACTCTAGCTTGCTTAAATGGCTTCGTTCATATTTGAGTGATAGAACATGCCATGTATATATTGAAAATGAAATTTCAAGGGCGTTTGTTGCCTCTTCGGGTGTTCCTCAGGGAAGCATTTTAGGTTCCCTTCTCTTTACTTTATAAGACGATTTAAAAATTTTTCTAAAAATTAAATCCTTGTCTGATGTTTCCCTATTGCAATCCGACTTAAATGCCATTCTTGCTTGGAGCTCTAGCAATTCTCTTTCTTAATCACGAAAAATTTATGTTTTCTACTTACACAAAGTCATTGGTCAAAGTCATTAAAAATATCTATATATTAATACGCAAACAAAAAAGTTTGTGTTCCCTTTTTTCTGTGTTACCTTCAACATATTGACATAATACTTATATCGATGGATAGGTATTTTTGAGTAGAATTGCACAATATAATTTTTATTCGAATATTTTGTCATTAAGATAAGTAAAACTGAGCAAATGTGAAACGCTTTGTTTACCAATGGAACAATGAGAAACTACAAAGCGACAAAGCTCTGTTGAACATCGCTGCTGTAGCATACAAAAGCAAGAGTAGAATGCGGGAGTGACGCAAACACTTAAAAAGAGCTGAGTAGCATTACTGTTGTTGTTTTTGATGTTGTTGTTGTTGTTGTTGTTGTTGTTGTTGTTGTTGTTGTTGTTGTTGTTGTTGTTGTGGTTGTTGCTTTCTCTTAATATCTCTGCTGCTTGCTTCTATTATCTTGAGAATTATCATTTATCTTGATTTATTTGTTATACTTTTCTACCGTTTATTTACTTTACTTTTAATTTATTTATTTACTTTAAATGAATATTATATGTTGAACAAATTTTTGTTATTGATTGATATATGCTTCCTTTTTTGTCCTTTACCACAATTTTCATCATAGCGTCAAGGCAAGCAAGGTATGTGAAAAACAACTTGAGTTTCGTTACCTTACAGAAACAGATGGCCGAATTTCGGCCACAGGCGATACTAGTACACTATAATTTGCAAAGTTATCAAGGCATCGTTCCATTTTGCACTCAATTCCAGAGGTGATAAAATTATGAGAGGAACAAAGATGTCACAAATGTGATTTTATGAAATTTTTTTTAAAAAAACTTTATATTTTTGTCCGGCCATTGAAATTACTTGATATTTCAAAAAATTACTGTTGTACTGTAGGAGCAGTCAAATTACTGTAGAAAACAGTAATTACTGTGCCGTTAACATCAGTGATCGTGAGATCGAAGATAGAATATGCCTCTTTTGTATGGAATCCTTTCTATGCGACTCACACACTGCGCCTCGAACGAGTGCAAAAAGCTTTTACTCGGTTTGTTTTTAAAGCCAATAATTCTCGAGATCTGATTCCATCATATATGTATTGATCGTTGTAGTCAACTAAAACTAAAAACTCTTCAAAAGAGAAGAACTATTTTATCACTTTTGTTTGTTTATGATATTGTAGTTGATACGGTTGATTGCCCTGATTTGCTTGAAATAATAAATTTTAATGTACCACAAAGAACTTTACGACACTTTGACGTGTTTTATTTAGGAACGTGCAGAACCCCATTATGCTTTAAACTCGCCAATATGTAGATCATGCTTGAGTTTAATAATTGTATGCTATACTGCAATATAGATTTTGCTAATTCGAAGGATTCTCTCAAGACTTCCTTAAATAATTATTATTGAATTACGAAAATAATATTGTTTTTTATTTTGTATTAAGTATCTAATTGTATTTATATATTTTAGTGCAGATACATATGCCTATAATATATAAAATATTTTTTGTAGTCTGTAAGAACTTCTGTTCATTGACGAATAATAAAAAAACAAAAAACAAAAAAAAAATTTGCGTAAGGATCTTGGTTTACACCCATGCAAGATCAAGCTGACTCAAGAATTGAAGCCGATGGACCATTTGAAGTAACGTACGTTCTCCGATTGGTCTCTGGAAAAGATACTCCAAGATGATGAATTTCATCGCAAAATCATTTTCAGAGACGAAGCTCATTTTTGGCTCAATGAGCTCGTCAATAAGCAAAATATGCGTTATTGGCCGGGTGAAAATCTACATGTGCTTCATGAATCCCACTTCATCCACAAAATATAACTGTTTGGTGCATGCCGACGTCGTCATTGGACCATATTTTTTAGTCGACGATCGAAGTCGAAAAAAAAACCAAATTAATCCTTGTTGAAGTGGCTATCGCCTGAACCAGGATAATTTATTTCCGCAAAAAAAAAAAACAAAATTAAATTTAAAAATTAAAATTTAATATAAATTAAAATTAAATTAAATTACAATTTTTTTTTGAAATCATTGATTGGGACTTAAAATTTCAAATCATAATCAATGATTTGAAAAAAGTGATTGCATTCATTTTCTCAAATCATTGATTGAGACTTGAAATTTCAAATCAGAATCAATGATTAAAAAACACAAATGTATGCATTCTTTTACAGCTCTGATATGTAGCAATATAAATCACCCATTTCTCATTGAAGTGTAATATCAGTTGCACTGACCTTCTCCGAAAGTTTTTTAAAGCCGATCTCCATCACCGATTCGGCTCATATTTTTTTTATGTAGTAAAGCGTTGTTAGCTTGTTGAATTTGAATTGAAACTTCATTAATACTAAACATTTTACGCCATAACTTTTAAGCTCTTCAGAGCACACCTTTTATATCGTTGGAAAGGTAATGAAATGTTAAAAAAAAAAAATATGAAAATAATAAAAATGAAAAAAAAAATATAGCGCCTGATGCTGGCATGGTATTCAACTTTGAAATTAATGGTCAACTTATTGAAATTTCTTCAAAAGCTTTAAATATTTTTCTTAAAATAAATAAAATAACCTTTTCAAGGACCTTTTTCGAACATTGCATTAAAATTGACTGAGCTACATTGTCTTTTTTTTCTAAGCCAGTGGGGACCAAGAAATTTTAAGCGCGTGCCAATGCATAAAAAACAAAACAAACACAAAATGTTCCTCATCGTTGCTTTTGACAAAAAAGCAAACAAAACAAAACAAAAAGCAATTACAATGCAAAAAAATTACATATCATGAAGTACACTGCCAGTCTTAATTTCTATTACAATAACAATGCTTGCATGAAAAATTACTCGACACACAAGTAACGGGACAATCAGCTTCAGCATCGACATCATCGAGTGTGCGTTTTGACGTAGAATACGTCATTCTCGGAGGTAAGTAAGGTGGTTGATTGTGATCAGGTGTCGGTATTTAGGTCACAATTTGAGCCTTTGGTGTGCCTAAAGTACTGATCCTGCAATGTTGATGTTAGCACTTGTTGGTCTGCTTGATCCTCACTGAAATTTTACACAATTACATGAAATATAAAGCCAACATTTGATGTTTTTGTTTGCTTAAGTTTTCTACCTATTTATCGACAGTTTCCGGTTTTATCGACAAAACCATACAATTTTTATGGGAGCCCCCCTAAGGAGTGGTCGGAGGGAATAGGTGTCAAAGCAAAAATGTTCCTTTTGCAAAAGTAATGGGGGTCGGTGATACATATTAACCGTCTCCGGCACTCTCTTAAAGGTCATATGCTCAGGTGTATGGAATAAATATTTTGCTAAATATTTTTTAAAAAGATGTCATCAAAAGTGAATTGAATAATTCTACATCTTGTGTTACGACATAGTCGAAACTACTGTATCTTTTTTATTTTGGCTTTGCATGCATTTGTTTTTGTAAAGTTCGCTGGAAAATGTGCTGAACGAGTGAGGTTTGTGTTGTTGTTTTATGCATGCGCTTTTGAATTTGGCTCATCGCAAAGACTAAATTAAGATAGAAAAAAATTTGTATGAAGGGCCACGCGGGCTATATAGGCCACTACGTGGGCATGTTTGTTATAAACAATGAACCGATTTAAGAACAAATTTTGACCCAATTTAGAGATGGTCAGTGCAACTGATATAACACTTCAATGTGAAATGGGCGAAATAAGAAGCTTTAATTAATTTTATTTAAAATAGTTTATCGATCAAAATATAACTCAACACTTTTATTCATGCTTATTGCTTATATAAAAATATTATATATTCACAACAGTATCGCAAAATGTTCTCACCCACTTTAATAGTTCATTTCTAAGCAGTGCCGTTCCTAGGCTTGGTAACACCCGGGGCGGATACTCATGGTGTCACCCCTATAAAAAATTTCTAAATGCAAAAAGAAACCAATTCGATGAGATTAAGTGTTTTTATTATTATCTTTATGTTTTACGCAAAAACCAACAAACACCATATGACAAACAATAAGAATTTGTAAAAAACAGAACAAAAATATTACATTTTCAGGTGTCTACATATTTAGATATGTAGGCATAAGGTAAAAAAGAAAACTTTTAACTTCGCAGTCTTCAAAACTGAACGAACAAAAACATTACATTTTCAGGTACATATTTGTATATGTAGGCATAAGGTTAAACAAAGAAATCTTATTAATGGCGTTGTCTTAAAAACTAACTTTTCTTACTTTAAGAGCTCCAAAATTTGAAATAAGCTTATCGAAATCAATATTGGGGCAATTGCAAAAAAAAACGTACACAAAGAGGTTTTCATGTTTTGTTTTTAATGATTTTTAAATTTTCCCGTTAGAGTAGTCAAATTAAGTGAAAGTTAATGGAGAATTCGAAGTTGTTTTTAGGCCCTGCAAAAAATAATTTTTTCTATGGTTTGTATACGATTTTTGTATTGAACGTCACACAGCAGATATACGGGAAAAATCACTAAAAATTTTAAAAATGTTGTAAATTAAAGCTTACTGTGATGTTTATTAAGTTATTTAATCAGTTAAATTAGATTTTGCAAAAATCGCAATTTCAGTTACAGAAATAATAATTTTTTACCAAAAATCCCTACATATTTTACAATTTCAACGGGAAAAAGTTAACATTTTTCTACAAAAAGACATCAACACAGAGGTTGTTTTCAAGATAGTAGACTTGCAGCAATAAAGAATAAAAAACTGTTAAATAATAAGCAATTTCAGAAAAAACAACAGAGTGACGTTCAATACATTTTGTGACGTTCAATACATTTTGTTGCGCTTAACCAAATAATTTAAATCAAATTGGGAGTTTAACAAAAAACAGTTTTATTCTTTAAAAAAAAAACAAGTTAATATAAATTATATAATTCAGCTATTCATGAAATTTTCATTCAATTTTTTTCTTAATTTTTTTACAAAAAAATTAAAAAATTCAATAGCTAGTTGAATTTGTATTGAACATTTATTAAGACTACTCGTTTTACCATATAACTTCTAAACCCGTTAAAACCACATCTTCATTTTATTGCATTGGAAAGGTATAACCTAACGTAAAAACTAAAAAAAATGAAAATTATAAACAAAAAAAAAAAAATTATAGCTCGTGTTGCTGGCATGGTATTGAACTTAAACAAATTAAGAATGAATCAACTTATTGCAATACTTTCAAAAATTTTGTACTTTTCCTCAAAATAAATGAAATAACTTTTCCAATGATACTATATTACCGGTAATCGGTCTTAAGTTGATTGAGCTACGTTGTCTCCAAATCGACCCTATTTTGGCCGCGACCAATTATTCTAAAAATTTATAACTTCGAATTTGGTTTTCAAATCAATAAACCAATACAAGAAAAATATTTGAGCCAAATCGGAGATGATCAGCGCTACTGATCACTTCAATGTGAAATGGGCGAAAGTAAAAACAAAAATCAGGTCAAAGTCAAACATAGGTACCATTCTTTTTGCTTTCGTTTATATTCTTCATTTCGTTCCTTATCTAGCTTTATTTTTTCCCGATATCTTCGTGCTCTTTTAGCAGGCGTTAACTTTGCTATTTTACTCTTAAATATACAAAAACGAAATACAAAATGAATACTTCAGCCGGTGGTGTGACATATCCTAAAAGTGACGTTCAATACATTTGTCACATTTTAGTTTTTTTTTTAGGAATTTTATTTTGCAAATATACGAAAACAAAGAAATTAATCAAAACCTATGAAACAATGATTTTAAACTTGGATTTTTTGATTTACTATTTTTGCTTTAATAAAACTCCGCGTGACGTTCAATACATTTTTACACGTACTTATCATGATGAACTGAGAAAACACAAAAAATTTACTTTAATATTATTTAATCGTCTAAATTTTTAGAATTTCGTGAGAACTAATCTCTGTACTTTCTCGTCATCTATACCACACCTAACTTAAAACTAACGAAGCGTAAAAAAAAATGACGTTCAATACAATGCGTAGGGACTAAATGTAAATCGAAAGCCAAATTCGCGATGACAATGTTTTGTGAATAACAACAAAATAAAACATAAGAAATAAATGGTATTATTAAAAAACAGTTATTATTTGTTAAATTTTTGCATTGTTTTCAACTTTTTTTCACGTTTTTCATCAAAAAGTGTAACTGGGGACAATTATTTTTGTATTAAGCGAGTACGAGAAAGCAATGTAATATTCTTCAAAACAAATATGCAAACAATTCTAGGATTCTGAAAAATATATTTTGTCAATAAATATTTTTCAGTGATCACTTTCTAATGTTTTATTTGTTTTTTTCTTTTTGTTTTTACCTAAAAACAGAGTTAAAAGAGCGGGGACAAAAAAAAAGAGGATTTTGTATGCAATTGACCCAATTACTTGCAAGCTCGTTTTCAATGGATAAAATAGCAAGATCGGAAAGCCTTGCCTGTCCCATGGAAGACCTTAAATAAGTCTTAATTAATTTTAGCTTTGAAAAACTCCTTTCGCATGAAGCTACTGATACACAAATTGTTAGAAATAATTTCAATGCGACATAATGGGACACACATTTTTTAACGTAATGTATTATACCTTTTTTTCTGTTTGAGAAATGGAAAAAAAAAAGAAATTGTGTCACCCCTAAAATGGTGGTACCGGGGAATTTTTTCTTTTATGTGAAATTGTTTGTTACTACTTTATTTTTACGCTTAATCGATGGACATGCCTTTATTCAGTCCAGTCTTCTCATTATTTATTTCGCACTCAATGTTTCTTTTTCTTTTAAATGCTGTTCGTTGAACTTTACAAAAGACCTTCTCAGTTGCATGACATATAAAATAATAAGAGCAAAATTGCTAAGGATGGAACAAGTTGCTCTAACGAGCAGGCGGCATTAAATACGACTTCATTACAGAGCTGATGCTGCACTTGTTCAGAATATTTTCCTTCCTTTTTTGATTCGTTTTTTTTATATCAATTTAACGATGTATTGAATTTGTGCTTGAATGAGTGAATGGAAAAAATTAACCTTCTTGCAGTTTAGAAAAGATGAGCATCTCTTGTGAATTGAAAAGAATCTAATAATAATTTAAGCATTTTTGCTGTATAGCTTGCTGTCCAATCATTTCAAAAAAACCTTGTGGGGAGTAGTCTGTAAATTTTATGAATATTTCTCTATGTTTCGGGTAAAATAAGTAAAAAAGTGCCTCTTTAACCTGATATTTCAGCGTAAAACTCATAGATTTCTTTAAAGTCTCTTAAGATATTGCCTTTTCGATTACTTTTCTATACACAAAGATTCTGTTTTGAAAGTAAACAAACGTTTATTGTTCGCATAAATTGTACTTTAAATACATTGATGAACCGTCATGCCATCTAGTATGATGATAGCTATATCGAAATAGCTCGTCACGAGTTGTGTGTCGCATTGCAAGTCGAATAAGATCCTGAATGGAAAGTCAATAAGTCAATAAAGCTCAATCTTTGACAGTTTTTGGTTTGTTTAGACAAAGCCAAACAAAAACCCGTCGAAAGAATACATAAAATAAAGAAATGCCAAAATAGGCTACTTTCGCAACTTGATGCCGCTGTAAACGAGCGTTATATTCAAAAGTGATTTTGGCTTTTTTGCTTTTGTTTAACTCCCTTACTCCCTCTACCAAACACCAAGCAAACAAACCAACATACCTTCGTTTATTTATGGTTCACTTTGACTTCGCTTCACCGAAAGCTGACAACTTGGCAATGACAGGAGGATACGCTCCTGTGCTGGTGGCTTTAGCTACTACTTTCCTTGGCATAGTATCATATTTCGTAACTTGTGCTGAATTTTAAGCAGTTAATTCATTGCACGCTATTTATTTGTACGAGTGTGCTTATGTGAGTGGTTTTATGTGTGTATGTTACCATACCACAGTGGTTTTATGTATTCATTATCCTGTAAGTATATGCACGCTTAGCATATTGAATGTATGCTTGTATAATAGACTCTCACATTAAATATATGCAGCGGTTTATTAACTATTTTTGCAAAATGAGACATGCATAAATATTTCGAAGGTACTGTTCAGTGATACACTTCCAAACTATCTATATATATAGGTAGATTATTGTATACAAATTTACACACATATCAACATTATTTATTTTTTTAATACTTACAAGAGCAATTGTTAAAAATTATGCAGTGAACATGCAAAACTTTTTGATATAAATTTTATTTCTTGACGTGTCTGATTACGAATAAATGTCATTAAGAGAAATGCTACCTAAACATTTGCATAATTAAGCAAAGTCTTTTCTGTCCATCATATTGAGAATAAATTATATTTTAGGCATAAATATGTCTGACACAGTCATTCATATGCTCTAGAATTAAGAAGATTACTTCCTTGATTTAAAATATAACCATTACATTTAATACTCGTATTTAAGTTAAAAGCACGGTCCTACGATAGTTAAATACTGTTATTTTTTTCTGTTATTTATACAGATATATACTGTTGTATAAATACTGTTGTTTTTTAAATATTTCATTTCCGTGAATTTTATAAAAATGTATTAAAAGTTAGTTGGTAAATAAAAATCAGCGTTAGCCACACCATCAACGCCACTTCCTTTGCTTTAACATCCGTCATCTGTTAGCGTCAAATCCGTTGCCATAAAACTCATTGCGGTCACTTGAAACGTGACTAGGATCTTGACGTAATTAGTTTTGCGGTGTTTTCCTAGATAAACAAAAGTTTATGCCTACACCCAGAGAAAAAAGTAAATAATTAATGGTAGTCTTAAGGTTTACACAAAAGTTTAAAGACATTCCTCGCAATACTACAATATTAAAATTCTATTCTACCATTTACAAATCAGTTAATTTTTACTCGATTTAAAAATTTTTACAAACCACAAATTTCACAAGTATGCAAATCCTTCACATTAAATAATGTTGTTTGCATCTATAATAACACCAAGAAGCATTACAATACATCACATGTCTACTAGACTAGCAGTCCAATGCATAACAACCACAACCATATCAGCATCAAGCAAGATTTACATTCACCATGCACTGTAGGTACTGTTATAATTCACAAGATTGTTTGAAATCTATTTTAAAATTATAATCTTCAGCAAGATCTGAACAGTCTGAAGGCGTAATATTTTTGAATGTCTATTACTTTAACACGAGTAAAGATTTTTGGAAGCTATCTACACCAAGGTGGATTGCTGCAAGGACTAAAAGTCAAACCTTTTATGTTCGGAAGGGTTCTTATTTCAACTTGGGTCGGCCGTCCCATCATCCCGAGTACACTAATTCGGATAACTTTCTACCAGTGTTGCCAGTCTAGCCTTTTTGAGGCTAGATCTAGCCTCTAGCCTTTTTTTAGCCTTTTTTTTGTTTTGTTCTAGCCTTTTCTAACCTTTTTTGATATATTGCTTAAGATGTATGGACCAGAGATGAATGAATGGATCCATTTGTTGTTTCAAGTTCCTTTAATTTTTCAACTCCCTGCAAGTCGAGGCAGGGAAACAACAAGTTTGCGCGAATCAAAGGCAGCAAGAATTAAGTCGCCAAATGTAGATACTTGAAATGTAAGGAAAAAGTAATTATATTTCCTACAAATCCTTTATTTTCAAGTCTGTTTACGCAGTTCGAGGCAATAACTTCGTGTCGTCAGTGCAAACTTCGTTTCTCGAGTTAAGAATACAGTTTAACTTTAAAGCATTGGTTTGAAGTATGTTTGTGTTCTTTTTGTTGTTTTTTTATTTCCTGCACCTGAAAAGGGAATCTTTAATTAGGACCGGAAAGGGTTAATATGTATGACCGAACCCCATTACTTTTGCAAAAGGAACATTTTTCACTTGGGGACCTATTCCCTCCGACCACTCCGTAGGGGTTAATTTATTTCGTCAATTTCAGGCATGTGATGTGTTTCGTTTTCATTTTCGAATTTTAATTTGTACGAATTACCCTGTGATAAAATTCGGTTTTAATGATTTCACAACGAAATGAATTCGTTAACATTTCTTTTAGCGATTTCAGAACAAATTGTGAGTTTAAAACTGTCTGTGGACAAATTGTGTGCAAAATGTAAGTTTTTTAGGTGGAAATTCCATTTGTGAAATTAACATTTATTGAAATTTGATAGTTTAGGGGAAAACATAAGAACTCAACTCAAGATGCCACATTTATAAGTTTTATGAAGCAGAACGTCAATGCACCAGTAGAAATATATTCTTACACTAGCGGCATTGAAAATATTTACGTGGAATCCGCAAGATCCAAAAGATTGGAATGGTCTCTAAGTCTGCGCCGTTTCAAATTTTCGGACTTTCTTGATTCCTTTTCACTCAAAAAAATTGCTGCGGCAAAAATACACTCGTTTTTCATTTTTTGACAATTCTCCAAAAAATTTGTTAAGTTCAATTTTATTCGTTCTGCAAATCAGCTGTTGCGAACATGTCTACGAAATTAAATGAAATCGCGCGATTTCCATCACATGCCTGTTTGTATAGAAAAGTATAAGTAGACGCTCGTCAGCGGCTTTCTACGGCAGCGCAGTCGCTTAGACTTGAAAAGTAGAAAGCTTGATTTTTTCTACCAATTAATGTAGGGTAGAAACAAAATAGAATCAAGTCTGACTTATGATTCGTTTTTCAGAAGCTAGTCGTGGCTTGTAGGGTACAAACATATCAAGTTTCTACAAGTCAAGTCAAAACTTGATTTTTTTCAAGTTACTTTATTTTCAATTGGCTTGTCGCAGATCTCTGGTATGGACCCAGTTCAACCCTGTGCTCTAAAAATAATATATTTGGCAGCACTTCATAAATGAATCGTTATTTCAACTTTGGATGGAAAAAACAAATATTCTTTGCAATTTTGGTTTCCATTTACTTGATATTTCAATAAAGTTTGTAAATTCATACAAGAACTGAGTTAGAAAATAGGCGATACTAATGATGAAACTGAAAGTACTTCCAGCTCCAGCAATGGGACTTCGTCTGATTAAAGAAATTTGAGGAGCCGAGCGCAAGCAAGAAAAATACGGTTTTTAAACTTATTATATATTTGAGCTTGAAAAACTGAATTCAATTTTAATCAATTTCAAATATGTTTTGTTCTTGGTATTGTTTTATATCATATTCATATAGTATGTAAATATATAAATACGTACGTTTATTCACAGAGTAAAAAATAATGTAAGCATATCTAGCCTTTTTTAGCCCTTTTTTTTTAATCCATCTAGCCTTTTCTAGCCCTTTTTAAAGCCCATCTAGCCTTTTTCCTCAAAAATTTCTGGCAACACTGCTTTCTACATCAACTTCTGTTCATTATCCAGAGTGTCCAGAGTGTCTATTCGTTTCACTATCCAGAGTGTCTACAATGCTACACGGAGAGAAATAATATTCTTATATTAAGCAAATATTTTACTTGATCTAAGAAAATTTAAAATTAAGCTTCCTTTACTCAAATCAAGTTCTAAAAACTAAAATTAGGAAGAAACACTTTATAATGAGCATTTATTTCTCAAATTGAGTAATGATTGGTTGAAATAAGAATAACATCTTTGATTCTAAAACTTGCAACAAGACTTGAATCAAGAAAATATTTTCTGCAGAGCAAATGCAAAGTTGATTATTAAAAATATTTTTGAATAAATCAGTTGTTTTGCTTGATTTAAAAAAATACAAAATTATTTCGAAATTGCTTGATTCAAGCATGTAAAACTTTACAAGTACTTTCAATCCTAAATCTTTCAACCTTTCAAGCCTTCAAATTCTGAGTGAAAAAAAACACTTTGCCAATTTTCATCCGAAGATATGTAATTAATTTTTTATTACAATTAATTTACCACAATTAATCAGTTTATTAATTTATCACAAGATATCAGAAAATATTTAGAAATATTATAAGTTAAGTTTTTGTTTAATTTAAAAACACAATGCTGCTAGATATTTTCCATTTTCAGATACAAGATAAAAAATAATCTTATATATCAGCAAAAATTTCTAATTTTCAGACAATTTATTACATGGATCAAGCAAATTCTTCTCTTTATAAGAAAAAGAAAAACCAAAGCATTTTAATATTGAGAAAATGGTTTATTTGAATGAAGCAAATTCTTCTCAATTCTCAGAAAATAAATTTCTCGAATGAAGCAAATTATTTTAGTTTTTAGAAAATTCTCTACTTGAATCAAGCAAATTTTTCTCACTTCAAGCAAATTTAAGATTTAAATCTTAAAAATGTATATATTTAAGTTTTAAGCAAATGTTTCTTGAATTAAACAAATTTTTCTTAAGCGAAGAAAATCATGTAAATACTCGAAAATCAGTAATTTTTCGTGAATTATTTTGAAGGTGATAAAATAATTAAATCATTTTACACTTTTGACATAATTTAATGACATGTGTTTGGTAATAAAAACATTTTTTTAATACAAAATGGCGGCGGTACAGTCCCTCCCCGAAAGGCTGTTTTTGCCGAAGTCGTAAAACGGCTGCCATCGCCCAGCTTTTTCTATTGGTCTTAAATCAAAAAACAAAAATATTTCGATTACTTTTGTGTTTGGGCATAGAGTAAACCTATAAAATTTAAGAAAAAGTACGAAACAAGGGCGTAGCCAGGTAGTTGCCCGCCCCTGCCCCCCCCCCCTCCTTTTCAATATGTGGATTTTCCTTTTTCTTTTAAACTAGATATGTTAAAAATATATGGTTAAGATATGAAAGATATGGTAAAAAGAAATTTATAAGGTCTTGTCCCCCTTATTTTCATCCTGCCTACGCCTTTGGTACGAAATAAAAAATTTGGTACCCTTTTAATTAAACATTCGTATTTTCGCCTATTTTTTCGACAGTTATTGCCCCTTAAAAATTGTTTATGTTCTATGGGTAATAATGTTGACTAAAGCCCCTCAAAATTTCAGCCCGATCGGTTAATTACTCTTTGAGCTGCAGTGGCAGCCGTTTTTGAAAACGTAGTTTCGAGAAAATCGCTTTTAAAGTTTTAGGACGATAAAACTATTAGTTTTTACAACTTACTGATCAATCAGCAATTCCAGGCGCATACAATAGCCCTGCAGCTTCCTCGAAAAGCTGATTATCTTCCAGTTGTTGCTGTTTCCTGGCAGTACATTTTACATGTATTTCTCCCTTTAATATCATGTGATTAAAATTTGCTCAGTTTTAGCAAAATAATGCATGAATTGAAAAATTTACACTTGAGTGCAAAAAGATCGCCTATTTGCTTGATTCAAGCATAGAATGCTTGATTGTTTCTCTCTCTTGTTATAATCTGATGTCTATCTACATCAACATCAATCAGTATTTCTAAATATAATATCCTGAGTATATAGCTAACGTTTTACACATTCTGATAATAATCTACGCCCATTGGAGAATAAACAAGGTAAAATCGCGGCTGAGAGCCAAGAGCCCGAATTGTCAGAAAAAAAAACAAAAGAAACACCGATAAACGAACAACAACAAAAAAAAGCATACAATTATTTGTATTGATTTTGACAGTTTCGACTCAGAACGAGAAGGGGTTCGCCAAATTAAGGGGGTCATCTCACTATTTCTAGTGTCTTTAAACAATTTTTATTATATTTGAAAAGTTTTCTAGGTCGGCATCAGTCGATCGTCCCACTACATCCAGTATATAGGGATCGTACATTAACTACTCCGGTCGGTTGTTCTACTATAATTAATGTCTTAAAGCTATACTTATTATAATCGGATAGCTTTCTAATCGGTTTCGGTCGATCGTCCCAGCATTCCTAGTATATAGAGTTCACATTATTTCTTCGCATAGCTACAATACGTTGGCTTCAGTCGATTTATTCAACTGTCTTGTTGAGTTACTCATTTTAGGAAAGACGATTACGATTTTCTTAAGTTCGAAAACAGATTCATTGAACTTATATAAAGAGTTCATAAGCTCAAGGTACATGTGCTTAAAGCCCTAATTTACATTTCTTCTAATATCAAAGAACTTACTAATCAATAAACCCTAAAATTATCTCGCTCTGAATACAGCATTCATCTCATTCTCTCACAGTTAAGTTTTCTGAATGTTTCACTTCTACCGTGCGTGGCATCCACACACATATTTTTTTTAAAAATACGATGAGATATCACAACCAATTCATTGAAAAAGTAAATTTTGCGTATACAAATATATTCGGGTACTCACAATCGATATTTTCAATACAATATGTAATTGAGGCATCACCATGCACATTTTGAAAATCAACTTGGAAATCATCTGAAGAGAGTATAAGAAATATGTCTATACAAGTGATGAATGTAGATTATGCATGTGATCTATGCGCATTTAGGTCTAAATTTATTGAATAGAAAATATGAAAGTACTTACGATGATCGTTATCAATATTTTGTAGAGTGGATGTATAGGGTGTTTTTTTAGGGGTTTGTTTTTCGAATTGAAATAAAACACAAGAAAATCGTTTTAATGTCCATTAATTTGGCTTTATTGGAAGGATAATTTTATGCCATTAATGTTTAAATATGATTTCAGGCATGTGGCCGCCGCGGCTGGCTCGAATAAAGCCAATTCTACAGGTCCAATTTTCAACCACTTTTTCGAGCATATGGAGCCGTATGTCGGCAATAACGCCACGAATGTTGGCCTCCAAGTCCCCTAACGTTTCTGGTTTGTTGGCGTAGACGAGCGACTTCACATATCCCCAAAACAAGTAATCCAATGGTGTCAAATCACACGATCTTGGTGGCCAATTGACAGGTCCATTCCGCGAAATTATGCGCTCATCGAATGTTTCCTTAAATAAATCGATTGTGACGTGCGCTGTGTGGCATGCAGCGCCGTCTTGTTGGAACCACAACTCATCCACATTCATGCCATCCAATTCGGGAACAAAATAGTCGGTTATCATGGCTCTATACCGGTCTCCATTAACGGTAACTGACTCTCCAGCATTATTTCGGAAGAAGTATGGCCCAATGACTCCACCAGCCCATAGAGCACACCAAACAGTCAGTTTTTGTGGATGTAATGGCGTCTCAAGGATCTCATGTGGATTCTCTTCACTCCAAATGCGGCAATTTTGCTTGTTGACGTAGTCATTCAATCAAAAATGAGCCTCATCACTGAACAAAATTTTGCGATGAAAATCAGCATCGAGATCAATCTCATTTTTAGGCCCATTTGCAAGCGTTGTTCTTTTGTCAACCTGTTCATGATGAACTGGCAAACCAAACTGAACATAAATGACATTAGAGTTACCAGATTTGACCACAAAATGCCAGTTTTATCTCTATTCGAAAAACAAACCCCTAAAAAAAACACCCTTTATTATTATAACCAATAGAAATATTATGCTGCACATTTAATAATGCCTTTCGGCGTGCACGAAATTCACGCACACGTTCCGTTGAACTTTTTGCGACTTTCTTTATCTTATTTCGGTTTTTTTTTTCTGATAATACTTACGATTTCTTTCAGCATTAGTTTTCGGCATACTTTGAAATCGTTTTATTAATAAATTTAAACGACGAAATTATGCTATTGTTATCTTGCAAACTACGAAAACTATTGACAGAAGTTGGGAGACTACAAAGCAACGCACAAAGAGGAGACGCGCTAAATGTGTTTGCAGCGCCTTTTAAGTTTTGGACTCAAAATTTGTCCGACAGTTCAACAGCTACTGCAACGTTACAAATGCTGGTTTGTGTACATAGCTAAGCGTGGTTTGCTTATCGTATAGGCTTAGTACTTGTTTGGCTTGGTACCAATTGGTTTGTGTACACAAACAAATTTCAAACGCATTTTAAACGTAGCTATTGATCTGTAAAATGAAGTGCCACTGGGATAATTTTAGTGTCCATTCTTAGTACTTTTGTTAAAATTTCCTTTTTCGTTAGTTTTTTTCGTTTCATCGAGTTTCAAATCACAACGGGGCTAAAGAAGTTTCACTTCAAAAATTTGTGATTAGAGTGGTTTTTCTGAACATGATATTAAGTATTAGAGGAAGATGACGTTGCAGTTCATACATTTTAAATCATAAATAAAGTCCTGGCTATGATCTTTTCAACAATATATAAAACTTAATGATTGGACTACAAATAACTGATTCCGCTGTTTATGCCACGCCCACAAAAAATTTCTTATGCACTCCCGTAATCTTATAACATTTAATTTTTTTTTTTATGTAAACCGATACGGCTTACTTATCTATATACATTAATATAAAGAATGCGTCCTTTGAAAGTAAGAACAAGTTCATAAATAATGTATGTATGAATATGCTAATATATTCATTGACATCAAAATATTGTATTTACAATAATCTTAAGAAAGTGTTCTTTCTTAAGTAACCAAAAAATAATCATAATTATTGGTTAATTAATACGTAATCATGTACTTATTAGCATAAGTAAACAATGCGCAACTTCAAGAATTCATTCCTTTGTTAATGAATATATTCTAGAGCTAGTGTTTTCTAGCAACAAAAAGATGGGAAATATTTGAAAGTCCACATATTCTTATGCAGAATATTACTAATGTGCTGATACTTTGCTTTCTGAAGCACACTTAAGACCAACACGGCAAAAATTGAACTGAAGCACATTTTTTTGCATTTATAGATTTTGTAACCGATTTCATTTTTCTCAGTGCGACAGGCATTGCTTGCCGACAGCATGGCTTATCTAATACATCCACCATTCTTAAGTTGTTGAAGGAAATAGCAAAACTTTGTCCTTCCTTCACTTCTAAGTTATGGTAATTAATTATAAATTTTTCATTAAGAACGCTGTAACAGGTAAAGTTATACAAGTAGATAAAACCTGCTTATAAAGAAAAAGTTTGAAAGACGAAGGAAATAAAATAAAGTAGAATAAAGTTTTTGTTTAAAACTGAAACCCAACCAGATTCTGTGAAAAACTCTGCTTACAGAATTTGCACCAGTTCCAAGCAATATTTATATGCAGAATGTTGACTGGACTTATTTGCATAGGGTTTTGTTCAAACTTAATTTTGTCTAATGAAATCATTTTAAAACTTGGCTTAAGTGCCGAACTATAAACCAGTCATTAACCAAAACACAATCAAGCTAAATTAGTCGGAGAAATATTCGAATGGCAAAGTTCTGGTTTAATTACGAATGAGCTGAAATTTCTCGTAACTCAGCAAGGAAACTTTTATTGAAACTATCAACAAAGTAAATCATATCAACAAAAGCAGGATTGTCTTGAGCATTTTAAGCTAAGCATTCATCTAATTTTAGGGTTCATCGTTTAAACTTTACGCGAATGTGTATCTAAAAAAAGATTTTTAAGTTAGAGCAGTTGTTGGTTAGATTCTCGGTATTGGATAATGTATTTTTAAGCGAATATCTTATATCTTGTATCTTGTATCTTTTATCTTTTATCTTTTATCTTTTATCTTTTTTCTTTTATCTTTTATCTTTTATCTTTTATCTTTTATCTTTTATCTTTTATATTTTATCTTTTATCTTTTATCTTTTATCTTTTATCTTTTATCTATTATCTATTATCTTTTATCTTTTATCTTTTATTTTTTATCTTTTATCTTTTATCTTTTATCTTTGATCTTTTATCTTTTATCTTTTATCTTTTATCTTTTATCTTTTATCTTTTATCTTTTATCTTTTATCTTTTATCTTTTATCTTTTATCTTTTATCTTTTATCTTTTATCTTTTATCTTTTATCTTTTATCTTTTATCTTTTATCTTTTATCTTTTATCTTTTATCTTTTATCTTTTATCTTTTATCTTTTATCTTTTATCTTTTATCTTTTATCTTTTATCTTTTATCTTTTATCTTTTATCTTTTATCTTTTATCTTTTATCTTTTATCTTTTATCTTTTATCTTTTATCTTTTATCTTTTATCTTTTATCTTTTATCTTTTATCTTTTATCTTTTATCTTTTATCTTTTATCTTTTATCTTTTATCTTTTATCTTTTATCTTTTATCTTTTATCTTTTATCTTTTATCTTTTATCTTTTATCTTTTATCTTTTATCTTTTATCTTTTATCTTTTATCTTTTATCTTTTATCTTTTATCTTGTATCATTTATCTTTTATCTCCTATCTTTTATCTTTTATATTTTATCTTGTATCTTATATCTTGTATCTTGTATCTTGTATCTTGTATCTTGTATCTTGTATCTTGTATCTTGTATCTTGTATCTTGTATCTTGTATCTTGTATCTTGTATCTTGTATATTGTATCTTGTATCTTGTATCTTGTATCTTGTATCTTGTATCTTGTATCTTGTATCTTGTATCTTGTATCTTGTATCTTGTATCTTGTATCTTGTATCTTGTATCTTGTATCTTGTATCTTGTATCTTGTATCTTGTATCTTGTATCTTGTATCTTGTATCTTGTATCTTGTACCTTGTATCTTGTATCTTGTATCTTGTATCTTGTATCTTGTATCTTGTATCTTGTATCTTGTATCTTGTATCTTGTATCTTGTATCTTGTATCTTGTATCTTGTATCTTGTATCTTGTATCTTGTATCTTGTATCTTGTATCTTGTATCTTGTATCTTGTATCTTGTATCTTGTATCTTGTATCTTGTATCTTGTATCTTGTATCTTGTATCTTGTTTCTTGTATCTTGTATCTTGTATCTTGTATCTTGTATCTTGTATCTTGTATCTTGTATCTTGTATCTTGTATCTTGTATCTTGTATCTTGTATCTTGTATCTTGTATCTTGTATCTTGTATTTTATATTTTGTATCTTGTATATTGTATCTTGTATCTTGAATCTTGTATCTTGTATCTTGTATCTTGTATTTTGTATCTTGTATCTTGTATCTTGTATCTTGTATCTTGTATCTTGTATCTTGTATCTTGTATCTTGTATCTTGTATCTTATATCTTGTATCTTGTATCTTGTATCTTGTATCTTGTATCTTGTATCTTGTATCTTGTATCTTGTATCTTGTATCTTGTATCTTGTATCTTGTATCTTGTATCTTGTATCTTGTATCTTGTATCTTGTATCTTGTATCTTGTATCTTGTATCTTGTATCTTGTATCTTGTATCTTGTATCTTGTATCTTGTATCTTGTATCTTGTATCTTGTATCTTGTATCTTGTATCTTGTATCTTGTATCTTGTATATTGTATCTTGTGTCTTGTATCTTCTATCTTGTATCTTGTATCTTGTATCTTGTATCTTGTATCTTGTATCTTGTATCTTGTATCTTGTATCTTGTATCTTGTATCTTGTATCTTGTATCTTGTATCTTGTATCTTGTATCTTGTATCTTGTATCTTGTATCTTGTATCTTGTATCTTGTATCTTGTATCTTGTATCTTGTATCTTGTATCTTGTATCTTGTATCTTGTATCTTGTATCTTGTATCTTGTATCTTGTATCTTGTATCTTGTATCTTGTATCTTGTATCTTGTATCTTGTATCTTGTATCTTGTATCTTGTATCTTGTATCTTGTATCTTGTATCTTGTATCTTGTATCTTGTATCTTGTATCTTGTATCTTGTATCTTGTATCTTGTATCTTGTATCTTGTATCTCGTATCTTGTATCTTGTATCTTGTATCTTGTATCTTGTATCTTGTATCTCGTATCTTGTATCTTGTATTCTCGTATTTTATGCATTCATTTGAGTGTTAATACAGATGTTTGAATATAAAATTTACTATAAAATCCATAATAATTTCATACAAATTACAATCACCTTTGAGCATACATCATAATGAAAATGGTTTGATATATTTCTGATCTAATATTGTCAAATAGTTGTATTTGCATATTTTAGTTTAATTTATTTTCCTTTGTTTTTTCTTAAAGGTACAGAAACGTTTTCCCTTTTCCCATTTAAATTAATGGCGTTTTAATTAGAGCATTCCAAAATAAAGTTAATGACTGAGGGAAATATGAGGGAGTAAGAAAAAGCAAAGCAACAGCGATTAAACCAAACAAAATGGTTCGCACTTGCAACGTCAACCAACTACAGCTTATCTCGTCCTCCAGATCCCAATATGTCTGACGAATTATAACGTGGGATAATTTAGTGTTTTGATGAATTATGGACGCGCTGTTAGCTGCTTATTTTAATTATTATTGTTGTTATTTGCATAAAGCACACCGGTCCCCAACATGGCATAGCTTCACATTTCTCAGAGGAGTTCGATTACTGAAAACTATTGACGTCATGTTGCCATTTATTAAAAGCAAATTTACGACACCTTAATGGTTTTTTTTTTTTTTTTGTTGCTTATATTAAGCTGTTTGCCTGTAGTGGGTATATTTATTTACCTGTTCAATGTTGCCAACTTGCAGAGAGCGAAAACATATTTTGTGTGGATATAACCATAAATGTGGCGTTTATAGATTAATTTTTGTTGCTATTTTGTTTCATAGTTTATGATGCTGTGTGAGGTTTATCAGAAGAGAGCTCATTAGTAGGCAGTCGAATGCTTTCGAATTATTACTTACAGTAGCCTAATATTATTTGTTTACAAAGTATTTTGGGATGTTTTACTTCGCACAATATAAAAAAAAATTGTTGTTTTGTTAAACACCTTTGCACATTCACAAAATCCAACTTTATCCAGCCACTTTATCACCAGGGATTTATTGATTTACGAGTACCTACATTTCAATACAATTTCTATACACAGTGATTTTGCTAGTTTTTATTACTTGTAGAAAATAAAAGAAAAAAAAGGCCGTGTATCAATCAATGCGTTGTAATACAATGCGTTGTATTACACCAAATAAAAATAAATGTTTTGATGGCAATTTTTTTATTGAATTCAAACTGAAGGACATTTCGGGATGTGGAATTCCTGATTGTAGGTGGTTAGCTACTAAATCAATTCTAGAATGAAATTATAACGATTATTTTTTTTTTATTTCTTATAGCCAATGGATTTTTATGATACAGGAAAAGTCTTTTGTATCCAAATTAATGATTTAAACTTTTCGACCATTAGATAGAGTCTTGCTGTGCTGACTCAAACTTATCTTTTTTTTTTCAAAATAGCCAGCTGTAGAATTTGTTTCATTTTTGACCACAAACTAACAGAATTTTTGTTTTTTAACTTGATTTGGTAACTATTTGGAAACTATTTGGGAATTTTGAACAATTTTTAATAACTGAAAAAATCATCCTAAGTCTATACAACATATTTTTTCATATTTTTTGGGTATAACATCGTTTTTTCCATGTATTTGGATTTTTTCATATTATTAAAAATGTATGAGATGACACTATGTCTTAAAAAAAACTGACAAAACAAAAAAGGCTACAATTCCATTGAAATTCAGACAAATACGAGTGAAGCAAAATCGCAACTAAAGAGTGTATTCACAAGAGGTGTAGGATTTGTTTTTGAAATAAAATTAACAATTCTTTAGATTTCTCTTCAATTTTTATTTCATGAAAACGTAGACACATAAAAATTATGTACACAATACAATATCCATCAAATGGCCGCCTCAACTTTAAACTCTTTCAAAATTTTGTAATCAATCTTCCCCAATTCTGTAATCTGTTTCGGCTGTGGCGACTTCACTAGTAACATAATTACGCATAATTGCATTTGGCTAGGGTAGACCTTACTGTTAACATAACCCCAAAGGAGGAAGTCTAAATGTGTTTAATTACAATATCTTGGTGGCCATTTGGTGCCTCCAAAACACGAAATTAAGCGACCAGAGAACTTCGTGCGTAATAACTCGATTATTTACCGACTTCTATGGCACAAAGGAACACCCTCTTGAAAGTAGAGGTCGTCAGTGACCGTAAACTTCACCTTCGATCACAAAAAAGATGTTTATCATGTCACTGTAGAGTACTCCATTGACTGTAAATGTTCTTCCGTCATCATTATCGAAAAGAACGGCCCTATGATATCTTCGGCTCACAATCCACATCAAATTGTCGCTCGTTGTAAGTGCATTGAATTTTTCAGATCTCCTAATGGGGCAATTTTGCTTATTATTATAGGTACGTAGTAGCCAGTATGAAAATGAGTTTAGTCAAAAAACATGATTTTCGCACTAAAGCTCCCAGAGATTACAAATGACAAATGCTATAAGCTAACTTTGAATTTTCAAACCTACACACCTTGTGGATGCATTTTTCATAATTGTTTTTTTGTTTATTTTCATAAACCTATTTGTTAGAAAAAATAATGAAAAATAATCCAATATTATTACACCTATGTGTGAAAATTCTTGCTTGGTCCACCTTGTATACCTTGTATACCTTGGTCCACTTCTGTTTATTTTAGCCATTAATGATGTGACCCATATCATTAAAAACTTTCATCTGCTTATTTATGCGGATGATATGAAAATATACAGAAAAATAAATTCCCAAGACAATTCAGCCCTACTCCAGTCCGATCTGAAATCTTTTGAAGTTTGGTGTTCTAAAAATAATTTTTTTCTTAATCCAGATAAATGCCAAACTATGACCTTTTCGCGAAAAAGGCATAATATAGTTTTGGATTATAAAATAAAAGATACTGCTTTATGTCGTGTGGATGTCGTTAAAGATCTGGGAATATGTATGGATTCTAAGCTTTGCTTTAACATTCATTCATTATTTGTAAAAAAGCATCTTCTATGCTTGGATTTATTAAACGCTGGGCCAAAGAATTTAAAAGCATGATTACGAATACAACGTTGTATTATGCAATAGTGCGTCCTCACTTAGAGTACGCAAGTCAAGTTTGGTCTCCAAGTTACAATGTGCATGTTGATCGAATAGAGAGAATCCATAAATGATTTGTTCGGTTTGGCCTAAGGGGCTTAAGTGGATTTGACATTTTGAACCTTCCTCCTTATGAGGATCGCTTAAAACTTTTTAAAGAGCGAAGGAAGTCTGCAGATATCGTCTATTTGCACCAACTCATCACCGGTGTTTTCGATTCTCCAGAACTCCTTTCTCTTAAAAATTTTAACTCTAATCGTAGAAGCAGTAGAAATGCTAACAATTTAATTTACTTACCATTTAGTAGAACAAATTATATGTTAACTGCTCTTTTAAACCGTATGAGTACATTAGTTAACAGATGTAACTTTTTTGATGTTAACTTGTCTAAAGTTCAACTCAAGAGTAGATTAAAAACTATTGTGTAATTGCATGGTTATGTTTTTGCATGGTTAGTCGTGATGTCTTGTGTTGTCCTTGAGCCCAACCGTATTTTGGTGGGTAAATTTTTCTCACATAAGCTTATTTTGAGCCACTTGTATTAATATCGTTGAAAATTTCAAAGATAATTGGATTGTGACTTTAAATGTGTTAATGATGAGAATGTGCGAAAAAGCTGTAGTAGCTAAACTCGATTGTTGTTATTGCATGTTGTAGTCGAATCATCGACTGAAGGGGTTTATACACGATACAACGGATGTACCAATATCGATTACTACTTGATGCTTGTGTGCGATTGTTGTATTGTTTGGATGCAAGTATGCGACGAGTTGGTTGCAATATTGAACGTTCGAATGGCTGTCAACTGCTGTACGACAAGCGATTTTACAGCCGATGTATCGTGTAGAAGCCCAATTGAGAGCTTTTACCGTATTCGTGTGCTGTTGTTATTCATGTGAAAGCACAAAAAGAGCTTTGCTCGCGTTTTAAAGAGCTGTCTGTGTACATGTGTTATAAAGCAGCGATGCCCAATGCTAAATTCTTATCACTCTTAACAAAAATAAATATATGTATTTGTTTGTTTGTTTTGTTGTGTTGTGCTTGCTGAGAACAAAAAGAGTATAGTAGAGAGCAACACGCAGTTTATTGAGGCTATTGCAGCACAAACGCATGAAAAGCTAACTATCAAGCAATGCATGGCATTCTGGATGATTTTTTAAAAAACTTTACACTTTAATTAAAGATACTTATTATTGAAATTTCGTAAAGAAAATACCCAATGATCCTTTTGTAGCACAAATGTGATATTTTAAAAATTATTTCATAAAAACCGGACCAGTATTTTTGGAGTTTTGCGGCAACAAAAAATGTTCACTTTCATTTTATATAATAGTATAGATATAGATATAGATATAGATATAGATATAGATATAGATAAAGATATAGATATAGATATAGATATAGATATAGATATAGATATAGATATAGATATAGATATAGATATAGATATAGATATAGATATAGATATAGATATAGATATAGATATAGATATAGATATAGATATAGATATAGATATAGATATAGATATAGATATAGATATAGATATAGATATAGATATAGATATAGATATAGATATAGATATAGATATAGATATAGATATAGATATAGATATAGATATAGATATAGATATAGATATAGATATAGATATAGATATAGATATAGATATAGATATAGATATAGATATAGATATAGATATAGATATAGATATAGATATAGATATAGATATAGATATAGATATAGATATAGATATAGATATAGATATAGATATAGATATAGATATAGATATAGATATAGATATAGATATAGATATAGATATAGATATAGATATAGATATAGATATAGATATAGATATAGATATAGATATAGATATAGATATAGATATAGATATAGATATAGATATAGATATAGATATAGATATAGATATAGATATAGATATAGATATAGATATAGATATAGATATAGATATAGATATAGATATAGATATAGATATAGATATAGATATAGATATAGATATAGATATAGATATAGATATAGATATAGATATAGATATAGATATAGATATAGATATAGATATAGATATAGATATAGATATAGATATAGATATAGATATAGATATAGATATAGATATAGATATAGATATAGATATAGATATAGATATAGATATAGATATAGATATAGATATAGATATAGATATAGATATAGATATAGATATAGATATAGATATAGATATAGATATAGATATAGATATAGATATAGATATAGATATAGATATAGATATAGATATAGATATAGATATAGATATAGATATAGATATAGATATAGATATAGATATAGATATAGATATAGATATAGATATAGATATAGATATAGATATAGATATAGATATATAGACTAGCTGACCTGGCAAACGTTGTTCTGCCTAAACTAAATATTCGATACACCTAGTTTTTTCAACAGTTGTTGATGTAGCTGATTTAATTGAAAAATAAAAAAGCTTAATAATTTCAACGATTTTATTTTTGCCCAAAATTACGATAAAATAATAATTCGTGTATAGAATATAACATAAAATGGTAATGGTAAAAGTGTTAAGATACTTAAAATCAACTGTTTTCAGTAAAAACATGACCAATTTAAAATAAGAAAATTTGTGCTTTTTATGCAGCTAAAATCATTTGATTGATATAAGCGTTAGATATAACCAAGAGAATTTTCACGATGTTGTATATTTATGCTATATAATGTATAAAAAAGCGAGTGAGTTACTTTAACAGACAGGCATGTGTCATCTTCTGAAACGGCTGTCTGCTTGTTTTAAAGAGAAACCTACAATTTTTTTAGATTTATTATTCTCTATTTTTTAATTTTTTTTTTTTTAATATGTTTTCTTTATGTAAAAAAACTGAAATTGAATACAAATTGCTCTTGTATAAATGCTTTTGTTTGGCGTTTAACAGATTCTAAAATTTTTAGACCGAAAAGTGATCTCGTACTTTTTCATGTTTTTCTCTGTCGTTAAGAACTTTCATACTTTTCTCTCACGTTTGACAGTTTTAAAATTTTTAGTCCGAAAAGTACAAAACAATTAAAAGTATAATTATTTGTCAATGTATGTATTTATTTATGAATCCATTTTAGTAAGTGTTGCGCCTAAAATTATACTATGAAAATATTACGACATAACAGAATGGGCCGCAAAAACTTGAAAACAAAATATTCATAATTGTAACACTATTTTCTAAAAATAAATTTGATGATACGGAAGGGAATTTACATTCAGTTCAGAGAGCAAATTAAATTTTTCTCTGCATTCATTAAACGTGAACTGTTTTCTAACTTATGCTGAAAAGTTTGCTTGTAAGCAATTGTTTTAAGCACATAAACGCTCTCATGTGAACAATAAAAAAACAACGTTGCTTTTTGCCCATAAATTATCATGACAAGAAAAAAAAAATAATAATTAAAAATAACAGTAAAGGGATCTACTAGTTTTTTTTATGAGCGCTCATAATTTACACTATTTCAATAAAATTTTGTTTTATTGTTGTTGCCATTACTATGTGAACATAAGTTCTCCACCCACAAATGCATGTTTATGCTTTATTAAAAAAAAAAAAAAACAGCATCTAATTAAATTTTGCACAGAATGCGTTGCAGGATTGTTCTGTGCAAATTGAAAAAAAAAAACAAAATATGAGTTTTTATTATCATTACTGACACGTGTTATAATGCCATTAAACAGATTCCGGCATTAAAAAATGTCTAAGTTCAAAAGTGAGTGGCATAACTGTGGAAGTAAATAATTTTAATTTTATTTTATAGAATTTCTTTTGCACTAATAGTTATATAGCACTGATATGAAGTTTGATAATATTTTAATTTAATTGAAGTTAATAGAACTAACTATTATATTGATTGAATAAATTGTTTGTATCTTGATAAAGATGGATTTTTTGCCATGCTTGCTATGTCCTCTAAAAATTTTTTAACATTTCTCGTGTCCGCTATAAAAATCTAACTATTATATAAAAGGCTTATCACGTATCTTCGTGTACGCTAAACTAAAGAACTACTGAACCGATTTTAATAATTCTTTTAATAATTCAAAGCGTCATTCTTAACTTAAGCTATTGTATACTTTATTTTTTAAAACCTACCCTAAAAAGTTATTGAAATTTGAGATTACATACCATCTAAAAAACTTCATTGAAAATCAGGGGTGCATCCAGAAAAAAATTTTGGGGGGGGGTTATATTTTTATTAGACTTATTCAAATTTTTTTATTCATTATATAATATTTAGAGTACAAAGTCAATTATTCATTTATTTTTGGCCATTGAATTTAATATGTCCTCAATAATAAAATTTAAATTAAGGAATTTAATTTTTTTTATAAAATTTTAAGAGATTCTACCAATTTCATATTCTCTCTATGTGGGGTTAACGAAATTTTCATAAGAGATCGTTAATTTGTAACATGATCTTTATATTTTAAATATAAGCTTATAGTATATCGAAATTCATAACGATGGCCCCAAAATCTATGCTGTAATCGTCATCACATACAGACATATAGACGGACATGGCTAGATGTACTTGAGTAGCGATGCTCATCAAGAACATAGTATGTAAGTGACCAACAGTAAATTAGACCGATATGACTGCGCAGAGCCAAAAGCTACCACATAAAATCAAGAGATCTCCAAATTGAGCTATTTTATTAAGTTTTCTTATTAATACTCCCAAATGATAAGAATTTTCCAAAGAGAAATCTTTTTAATTCCATAGAGAAAATCTTATTAAAAATTAACAACTACTACAAAAAATTTTTTAATAAGATTTCTTATTGAATGGATGAAATTATGTAGAAATCTTATTAACACTTAACTTTAATAAGAAAATCTTTTTTTTCACTCTTCAAAGTTTAAGGAGATACCAGTTAAAACGAATAAGAAGATAATACACCCTTTTGAGAAGTTAATATTATAGGCAATGTGGCGTCCGTGGCGTAGTTGGTTAAAGTGCGTGGCCGCTATGTCAACGAACCTGGAGACCCGGGTTCAAACCCCAGCAGCGACAGAAAATTATTTGAATTAAATTAATTTTTCTGTACGGCCGCCACCTCTCTGAAGACAATGGCAAACCTCAGAGAGTAATCAAAATGACATGTAAAGCTTCTTGAGAATAAGAACATTCCATTCATCGCCGTTCAGAGTCGGCGTTAAGCCTGTATGTTCCTTTCTCGGTAATTTGTGTACAAACTAAATAACACGCACAACACAATTGATCATAAGAAGCTAGGTCAAAGTCCTTTCAAGGGCTGAAATGGCCAGTTATTTATTTTGACATAACGAAGTTACGTTGTACTGCTCTAGTTTCCAAAAAAGTTGAAAAATGAATTTTTTAAAAATTCATCTGCGTTTCATTGAATTGTTACTCGCTGGGTATAAGAGCTGTGATTAGAAAAATAGTATGACCATAAAGGTTAATTCTTTGACTATATTAAAAAAACAAAAAAAAAATTTAATACGCCATAGGGACGTAGTGGGAGCTGCGTAAGCAACGCAACTGAAAATTTGTTACAGGAATTATTACTCGCTGAGTATTAGCGCTAGGATTAAAAATACGATACGCCAATAAAGGCCTACTGGAAGCCCTCACAACGAAACTAAACGAAAAATTTTTGACATCATGGGGACGCTGAGAGAGCCGCTCAAAGATCGATAACGCAACATTCATGCAGCGGCGTTGTATTGAATTTTTACTCAATGAGTATATAACCTACGATAAAAGTTTAAAAAGAAAAATGAAGGTTTTATACATGGCTTTACGACAAAAATAAAAAAAAAAATCCGGCGTCGTCAGGTCGTGAATATAGCAGCTTATGTAACAGAAATGTAATATCGTTGCATGGAATTATTACTCACTCAGGAGGAGTGCTACAGTAAATTTTGTTTTACGACAGCATGGATGTGTTATTACGCTTCACAAATAAATTACAAAAAAAATTCTTGTTGTCATGATTTCAGGGATGCAATCACATAATGCAGTAAATATGCTACAGCCATGAAAAAACGTTGCATGGATTTTTAACTCTGTGACTACTGGTGCAACGGTACATTTTAAGGCACGAAAACAAAGGTGAGGTCTTCGGGCATATGACAAAAATAAAAAAAAAAAATTGACGGCGTGTCAAAAACCCCCAGGGAACCGCCTAATGTGACGCATATGCATAACTTTTGCTGGATTAATTGAAATTAGAGCACAACCAATGGGGAAGCAAAAAAAAAGCTAAACGAAAAGCACCAACTCCAAATCCAACAACAACTCCAACACCAACACCAACTCCAACACCAACACCAACACCAACATCAACACCAACACCAACACCAACACCAACACCAACACCAACACCAACACCAACACCAACACCAACACCAACACCAACACCAACACCAACACCAACACCAACACCAACACCAACACCAACACCAACATCAACATCAACATCAACATCAAAATCAAAATCAAAATCAACATCAACATCAACATCAACATCAACAACAACATCAACATCAACATCAACATCAACATCAACATCAAATCAACATCAACATCAACATTAACAACAACAGCAAGAAACTTCGTCACGTCAAAACCTACGGGTGTGTCCACGGCACAGCCAACTCTTTTATTTTTGTTTTATATTATAGGCAATTGAAAATATATATCTAGGTTAAAGGTTTAATAAAATTTTAAAAAAAATCTTATGAAATCAATAGAATTTCCTTCTTAAATTCACAAAAATCAAGAAGGTAACTTTTGAAATCAATAAGTAAATTACATATTTTTGATAAGATTTCCTAATTGTTTTTAAATGTTTTTTCATAAAATATAATCAGATTCTTCTTAAAATTATGTGGATTGCATAACAAAAAATTGGATGAAAACCATGGAGAAATTTTATTGATTTTCTTCTTTTTTATTAGGTTGTTTTGGCTCTGTGTGACTACATTTAAATAAAAAAGAAAACTGCTTTGGTAGTCCGTGTAGATGTTTGATGGGGACTGGTTAAGAGTAGATTATTTTTTTTTTTTTTTTACTTAATAACATAAATTAATAATAATTTTTACTTAAGTTTTACTTAATTACTAATTGCACTGCATCCTAAATTTTCGTAAAGATTATTAAGTTTTGGAGAAAACAAAAATTCAAAATCGACTTATACCCGGGTACTCGGGTATTAGTCAGGTAGCTCGAAAATACCCGGGGCGTCCGTGTGCTTGAAAAGCTCGAAAATCGAGAGTTCTAGTTTTAACTTCATATCAAATTGAAGCTGCTGCGATAGCGGAACTTGACTTTACAGAGAAAAACTCTGTAGTAGAACATGTATGCGAGTCAGAGCCCTGCATGAATATATTCGATAAACGAATATACACAACTTCACTTTTGTTCACTGAAAAAAAGTTTGACGATGAAAAAATTGACGACAATTGTTATTAATTTGAAGAATTTTGTGTTTAAATAAAACTTTTTAACAAAAAAAAAACCGACTTCAAAATCACTCCAAAGTAAAAATAATTTTAAATAACTTTTCCCATTAATTTCTTGGTCATATTTTAAGAGCTATTTATATGTATTATAATATTGGAAATCTTATAATTTTCATTTTTTCTATTTTATTTTATTATCATCAATATAATAATTGCTTTATGAACATAAACGCTTTGAAGTCGGCGCTTATCTTACTATGTCGAAATCTTTTTATTTTAATTTTTTTCTAATTTGTTTCATCATAAAAATATTATTAACTATATGAATATAAAAGCTTAGCGATTTTTTTTTTCTTTCAGTTGGCAATTTTTGAGTACGCTGAATGTAGCCAATGTGTTCCATGCATTATTTGTGCAGCTGTTACACACTATGTCATATTCAATATGAGCTTTACAAGCTCACCCAAACCAGTTTAGTGAGAAATTTAATGTACAATGTACAAAGCTTTTAAAATGACTACAGTGTCACCAAGGCACCAAATAGTGCACGGATGGTAAAAGATCATGATTGTGTGTCAAAGATGAGCGCCGACTTGAAAGCTTTTATGTTCATAAAGCAATTAATATATTGATGATAATAAAACAAAATAGAAAAAATTAAAATGATAAGATATCCAATATTATAATACATATAAATAAATAGCTTTTAAAATATGACCAAGAAATGAATGGGAAAAGTTATTTAAAATTATTTTTTACTTTGTAGTGATTTTAAAGTCGGTTTTTTTTTGTTTAAAAGTTTTTATTTCTTCCTTTTTAGAATATGAATATTTTATGTAATAGTATTCTTGAGGAAAATTTCAAACATGAAACTTTGTTCTTAAAAAATTTGTTTTATTAATTCCTGAAAGTTTGTTGGGTATTTTCCATTTCTGTTTCTTTACAATTTTTAGTGCCACGCCCTTTCTATAATCCCGCCCACTTTATTTACCGTACCTTATAATAATTCTACCTAGCCCTGTGCCAAATTTCAGTTTCCAAGTATCAATATTAAGCGTAATATAGTACTTTCCTTAAAGTGCCACACCCTGTGTACAATCCCGCTCACTTTTTGAATGATTCTACCTACCCACCTACCTGCATACCAAATATTAGTACGCAAGTGTCAATATTAACTAAGATATAGTATTTTTATAATATTGACACGCCCATTTGTTGAATAACGCCCACTTTTTTGGCCGTAATTTGTAGTAACTGTACCTACCCATGTACTAAATTTCAGCACCCTAGTGTCAATATTATTCAATATATAGTGTGTTTCTAATATTGCCACACGCATTTGTCGAATAACGCCCACTTTCTTTACAGTAATTTTTAAAAATTGTGTCTACCCCTATACTAAATTTCAGTACCCTAGTGTCAATACTATTCGAGATACAGTGTTTTTCCAATATTGCCACACCACTTTGTCAAATAACGCCCACTTTATTGACTGTAACTTGTAATAACTATGCCTACCCATGCACTAAATTTCAGTACCATAGTGTCAACATTATTCGATATACAGTGTGTTTCTAATATTGCCCCCTTGTCAAATAACGCCCACTTCATAGACCGTAATTTGTAATAATTGTGCCTACGCCTGTATTTTTACTGTGAATTTCAGTAGTCTAGTATAAATATTAACTGAAATACAGTGTTTTTCTAATCGTGATACGCCCCTAGGAGTTGTCGATGTACATACATTTAAAAAAAAAAAAAAAACGGAAAACCAACGAACTTGAGAACCTCCTCGTTTTTTAAATCAGTTTAAAGTAAAAAAAAAATTAATGGTGTCATAAGGCCCCTCATGGAACTCCTTAAAGTTCCCCGCACCAAAAGCAACAGCAAAAGCAAAGAAACAAAAAAAAAATTAAAACAAAAATAAAATAAAGGCAAGCAATAGGACATTAGAAACAAGAGAATAGCAAGGATTTGGAGAAAGATTCGAACCATGCATTAGACAATAATTAGGGCAAAGATGTAGACAAAGATTTGATCATGGAACTAGCCAAGAATTTGGACGAGAATTAGATAAGGAACGAGAACAAGGATTAGGACAAGGATAGGGACAGAGATTAAGACACACCTTAAGTATTGTTAAAGAGAAGATTGGGAAAAGGATAAGGACAAGAAATGAGAAAAGGAACAGAATAAGTATTTGGACAGATTAAGGACAAGATTTAGGACAAAGATTGGGAAAAGAAGTGGGAGAAGTATTAGAAAAGAGATATGAAAATGGATAAGGTAAGGACTTGGGAATGTATTTATGAGTTTTGACAAGAAGTAGAACAATTATTAGTTCAAATGTAATACAAAGGATTAGTATGAGGAAGAGTTTGGGAAAAAAGGAAAGAAAAGAGACAATAATAAGGACAATAATAAAGATACGCTTTCGCGTTAAAAACTACAGGTGTGTCCACGATACAGTAAACTTCTTTTTTATCTGCTCGAATTTCACTGGCTACCACTATTAAGTATAGTTGAAATACAAGATCCTTGTGTTTTTTTTTTAAGTAGTGAAAAAAAAATGTTATTAGTAATTTTTCATTCTTTATAGAACACCAGTTTTCTTCGGAGAACGTTTTAGGATTGATTGTCTGCCTCTTTTCATTAAATAACATAAATATTTAAAAGGTATGTGCACTTAAAGCAATTCGTTTTATTTATTAGGAGATTAACTTTGTGTGAGGGTTATTATTCTTCGATTAATATTCCTCGACATAATAAATATTTTTTTTTTTTTGTTTTTTTCTTAGTTCTTAATGATTCCTCCCTATATGAAATAAAATTGTTCCTAAAGGATTATTATTAAAAGAGCAGATAATCTGTACATAAACTTTAATCGCCGCCATAGCAATTAACAGCCAATTAATAGACAAAGGATACGAGTAGAACTCCCCAGAATGATAACTTAAGGCTATTAACATTTAGCTCTAATTGCTCCCAAGGCACTAATATAAGCAAACACACAATCACTATTTATAAAATACTATGACTTCACCACACACACGACCATTAAACGCTTCTTCTTTATTTGTATATTAAAAGCATTCCGCTCAAAATGATTATAAAGGATTTTATTTATATCATTAGATTTTTCTAATAGCATCCAAAATCAATTCAATGCAAGGTCGTTTCTGGTTCCGTATTCTAATCACATTTATTAATTTACAATATGCTCTACAGCTGCGAGAAAAAAATTCTCCACGAAAATGGCCTGGTAATAACGACACTTAGTCTCGTGCTGAGTTATGATTTGACTATTATTTATGCTCAACAAGCGTCAGCCCCACAATGAACATTAATTGTTGAGAAAGGGTTCGTTTGACTTAATTACAATACGCTGACTTTGAGACAACGTTATTAGATGTTGGCGCTGCAAAACAAACCAGCGTTAAGCTCTCCTATTGGAATTAATAACAATTCCACTAATTAAACTCGAATTCTCTCAAGCAAGTTGTGTCACTCCGTACCCATTCAGCAGGATTAATAAACAAGTATTTTCTGCTTTAGAAATTTACATAAAATCTCAATTTAATTGCTGCAAAAACAATGACACCATCAAGGCTGAGTTGAATGTGGCAACCTCAAAGAATGTTGCGCCAAAATCCATTATTTAAGGAGCGTCTCCATAAGATGGATAATCCTCGTATTTTGATGTTTTTCTGACTTCATAAAATTGGAAACTTTAACTCAATATGGGGAAAAATAGGAAAATGTGAGAGTTTAACTGGGCTGGCTCCATGATGTCGGATTTCTATGGCATAACTCAAGCTTTTCCTTTTTTCCTATGACCAATAGAAGGTTATGGGAATAGTTATGCTTCACAATTTAGAACAAGCACAACAAAAGCATAAACTTTAAAGCGATGCTATCAGCAGCCTCAAATTGCCACTTTTAAGTAATAAAATTCATTTTACGTATTTTACTTTACGCAATTTTTTTTATATTGAATATTTGTGTAGATTGCTTAAGGAAAACAAAAACTAAATAAGAACTTCGACTTTTAAGAATGTTCAAATACAGGGTGGCCCATGAAAGACTAAAGACTAACTGATTTGAAAACGTCATAACATGTTAAATTGATATATTTTCAATTTTTTTTTTCTTATTAGAGAGCAATCCTTGGAGATTTTATTGGCTACATACGAAGTTCAGCATAGAGTCAAACTCATTGAGTTTTTCTATTCAAGACAAAGATCCATAAGTGGAACTCAGTGAAAATACATGCAGCCAAATATCACACATCCAGCGTATTCCTTGCATCCAGCGTATTCCTTGGCTCATTTCTTGAAGAAAAGTCCACTAGGACCATGTCCGAAAATGCACGGGTGCGAAATGGCAGCGGGTTCAAAATTTTCGGATTGGTGGTCGGAGGGTAATAGGGTAAAATTGCTTACTTCTGAGCCAGTGGTCGGATTTGTTTGTTTTTGGGCTTGTTGGAAAGGTCTTTAAAAGACCTTTCCGTATAAAATAAAACAGTAATTAGAAAAAGATGAAATAGCCGAGATACAGAGCTTTCCGAAAAAAAAATGGAAAAAAAAATTAACATAACCTCAATTTGCTCAGCCAGATGGCAGGTAACTTATGTTTTTTCTTTTAAAAGATAGTAATACCTTTTACCTTTCTAAAAATACTAAAACGAAGCCCGAAGGTCTTACCGTTCCAAAGTTATGACCATTTGACTGAAATGCAAAAATTTTTTTTTGGAAGCAAAATAACCCGCAATAAGCCCGTAATGCGCTGGAGCACCATCTTGTTGGTAGAAAAAATGATTTCGTCCAACTCCAAATAACTTTGCGAATTTAACCTGGGCGGAAGTACTTTGGGCCCAATCAAGGTGTTGTCGATGATTCCAGCCCAAACGCAGACGTCAAATCTGCGTTGAAATGCGTTTTCTTTCTTGTTGTGAGGATTTTCGTTGGCCCATTCATGCAAATTATGGAAATTAGTTATGCCGTCTCTCGTGAATAAAACATAAGTTTGGCATAAAAATTTGGCCAGAACTTCCTGAAACACCCTGTATTTTAATGTTACAATATAAGCATAACCAATAAACTGATTCGGAACCTAATCAATCGGTTTAAAGAACCTATATCAACTACCGATCTCTTGGGAAGAGGTCCTTCTCTCTAAATTTAAAAATGTCTCCATAAAAAATCCAAACGATTCAAAATGTACTTTCCAAACATTCTCAGCACCGCACAAATTAATGTAAGTAGTCCTATGTTAACTTTGTATGCTTACTTACTTTAAGCATACAATTAAATTTAAAAATGGTCAATCCCTAGGTGTACCTCCACTGGACTTATATTCATTTTTTTTTTTTATATGATTTTGTATGGGTGGCATATACAAAAGTTGACCGATGTTAACGAAACTCGTTCAGAAGGCTTGACAAATAGAATAATAGATGTGTTCTGAAAATAGTTGAAATCGATTAGTCTCTAGGGGTACCTCCCTTGGACCTATATTAATTTTTACATGCTTTTATAAGAGAGGTACATACAAAAGTTCACCGATCTTAGCGAAACTCAGTCAGAAGAATAGACAAATAGAATATAGATAGAAAATAGAATAGATGTGTACTAAAAATAGTCAAAACCGGTTAGATCCTAGTGTACCTCAGAACTTTATTAATTGAAGCGTCAGAAATTATATTTTATATTCTTTTCCAAAAATTCTAAAAATCAAAAATGAAATAAATCTTCTTTTTAAAACGTATCTTTCTACCTTAATTTTCAGTAATAAATGTACACTGCATTAAATGCATTGTAAAAAAATCTGCATTTAAAGCTAGAACTGGCTATTTTTATTTGTTCGGTACCCAAGCAATTTCTTGATTTAAAGGTTACTTCAAAATAACTTTTTTCAAAAAGGTGGACAAAAGCTGAATTTATCATTTTATAAACTGCCTAAGGTCTCAAGGTTATTTATTAAAAAAAAAACCAACCGTAATTTTAACTACTTTTTTAATATGTTTGTAAAAATTTGCAAGATAAAGGACAAAACTTGGTAGTTTGTTTTATTTTTTAAAAGTCTCCTTTTTTGTTTTTGTTTTTAATATTAAAAACCAAAAATTAAACATAGTCTTCTCTTTAAAACACATTTTCTATTTTAATTTTGACGTGACGAAGTTACGTTGTACTGCTCTAGTTTCCAAAAAAGTTGAAAAAAGATTTTTTTAAAAATTCATCTGCGTTGCATTGAATTGTTACTCGCTGAGTATAAGAGCTATGATTAAAAAAATGGCACGACAGTAAAGGTTAATTCTTTCACTTCATTATAAAAACAAAACAAAAATTCAAAACATCATCGGGTCGTAGGGGGAACTGTTTAAGCAACACAACTGAAAATTTGTTACATGGAATTATTACTCGCTGAGTATTAGTGCTAGGATTAAAAATACAATAAGCCAATAAAGGCCTACTGTAAGTCCTCACAACAAAGTTAGACAAAAAATTTCTGACATCATGGGGACGCTGTGAGAGCGGCTCAAAGATCGATAACGCAACATTCATGCAGCGGCGTTGCATTGTTTTTACTCAATAAGTATATAACATACGATAAACGTTTAAAAAGAAAAAAGAAGGTTTTATGCATGGCTTTACGAAAAAAATAAAAAAAAAAATCCGACGTCGTCAGGTCGTGAATATAGCAGCTTATGTAACAGAAATGTAATATCGTTGCATGGAATTATTACTCACTCAGGAGGAGTGCTACGGTAAATTTTGTTTTACGACAGCATGGATGTGTTATTACGCTTCACAACTAAATTACAAAAAAAATTCTTGTTGTCATGATGTCATGATTTCAGGGATGCAATCACATAATGCAGTAAAAATGCTACAACCATGAAAAAACGTTGCATGGATTTTTAACTCTGTGACTACTAGTGCAACGGTAAATTTTAAGGAACGAAAACGAAGGTGAGGTCTTTGGGCATATGACAAAAATAAAAAAAAAAATTGAAGGCGTGTCAAAGACACTCAGGGAACTGCCTAATGTGACGCATATGCATCACTTTTGCTGGATTAATTGAAATTAGAGCACAACCAATGGGAAAGCAAGCAAAAAAGCTAAAAGAAAAGCACCAACTCCAAATCCAACAACAACTCCAACTCCAATACCAACACCAACACCAACACCAACACCAACACCAACACCAACACCAACATCAACACCAACACCAACACCAACACCAACACCAACACCAACACCAACACCAACACCAACACCAACACCAACACCAACACCAACACCAACACCAACACCAACACCAACACCAACACCAACACCAACACCAACACCAACACCAACACCAACACCAACACCAACACCAACACCAACACCAACACCAAAAACAACACCAACACCAACACCAACACCAACACCAACACCAACACCAACACCAACACCAACACCAACACCAACACCAACACCAACCCCAACACCAACATCAAAATCAACAACAACACCAACACCAACACCAATAACAACACCAACACCACACCAACACAACACCAACACCAACACCAACACCAACACCAACACCAACACCAACACCAACACCAACACCAACACCAACACCAACACCAACACCAACACCAACACCAACACCAACACCAACACCAACACCAACACCAACACCAACACCAACACCAACACCAACACCAACACCAACACCAACACCAACACCAACACCAACACCAACACCAACACCAACACCAACACCAACACCAACACCAACACCAACACCAACACCAACACTAACACCAACACCAACACCAACACCAACACGAACACCAACACCAACACCAACACCAACACCAACACCAACACCAACACCAAAACCAATACCAACACCAAAACCAATACCAACACCAAAACCAATACCAACACCAACACCAACACCACAACCAACACCAAGACCAACCAACACCAACACCAACACCAACACCAACACTAACACCAACACCAACCTCAACACCAACACCAACATCAACCCCAACATCAACATCAACATCAACATCAACATCAACATCAACATCAACATCAACATCAACATCAACATCAACATCAACATCAACATCAACATCAACATCAACATCAACATCAACATCAACATCAACATCAACATCAACATCAACATCAACATCAACATCAACACCAACATCAACATCAACATCAACATCAACATCAACATCAACATCAACATCAACATCAACATCAACATCAACATCAACATCAACATCAACATCAACATCAACATCAACATCAACATCAACATCAACATCAACATCAACATCAACATCAACATCAACATCAACATCAACATCAACATCAACATCAACATCAACATCAACATCAACAACAACATCAACATCAACATCAACATCAACATCATCAACATCATCAACATCAACATCAACATCAACATCAACATCAACATCAACATCAAAATCAACATCATCAACATCAACATCAACATCAACATCAACATCAACATCAACATCAACATCAACATCAACACCAACACCAACATCAACCCCAACATCAACATCAACATCAACATCAATATCAACATCAACATCAACATCAACATCAACATCAACATCAACATCAACATCAACATCAACATCAACATCAACATCAACATCAACATCAACATCAACTTCAACATCAACATCAACATCAACATCAACATCAACATCAACATCAACATCAACATCAACATCAACATCATCAACATCATCAACATCAACATCAACATCAACATCAACATCAACATCAACATCAACATCATCAACATCAACATCAACATCAACATCAACATCAACATCAACATCAACATCAACACCAACACCAACATCAACCCCAACATCAACATCAACATCAACATCAACATCAACATCAACATCAACATCAACATCAACATCAACATCAACATCAACATCAACATCAACATCAACATCAACATCAACATCAACATCAACATCAACATCAACATCAACATCAACATCAACATCAACATCAACATCAACATCAACATCAACATCAACATCAACATCAACATCAACATCAACATCAACATCAACATCAACATCAACATCAACATCAACATCAACATCAACATCAACATCAACATCAACATCAACATCAACATCAACATCAACATCAACATCATCAACATCAACATCAACATCAACATCAACATCAACATCAACATCAACAGCAACATTAACATCAACAAGAAACTTCTTTACGTCAAAACCTACGGGTGTGTCCACGGCACAGCTAACTCTTTTTTGCAAAAAATTTAGTCTTATAAGAATTTTTTTTTCTGAGCATCAAAAACACATCGGACACCATCTTTAAAGGCAGTATTCTAGTTTGGAAATTTAAACAAATAGAAATATTTTCCATATTTCGATTTTTAAGATATTCAAAAATATCTCCCTAAAAGGATTTTTCAAAATTTTAAAATTTAAGTGACATAACACACACACACCGGTTTGGGTGAAACGTAAAACTTTAAACGCGTTTTTCTCGAAACTACTTTTTTCGATGCGGTTGACATAATATCTCAAGTTCTAGTCGACCGATTTACTACAAATTTGACATGAATAGTCTTTATATATTCCTCTATCGTATGAACCAATAAAAACTAATATTTTTAAAAAATTCGGGAAAGTTAAAAAATTTGTGGGAAAATGGACATGAATTTTTGGGTAGCCACCATTTTGCGAAACAAATTTTTTTTTCACTTTTTCTGGTTCATACGATACTGCCATTTATACTGATCAAAAATTATCCATAATTTTATTTTTCAGGTGGCCAGGAGGGTAGATAGCATGACGACCGCGACACGGCTTTTCCCCCCCTCTACTTCAACGACGCATAATTTGTTGAAATTTTTATATTTTGTTTTGTATTTTTTATGTACTTTTGAAATATAAATAAATAAGCCAAAAAAAAATGGATACTTAAGATATCAATTGCTTTTTTATGAATCCTTTTTTGTAACACATCCTACCAAGGTGTTACTCAGAGTCAGAAAACAGCACAATTCAAATTTTTTATTGAATTAATTTTATTTTATTTCATGTGATTTAAAGAAAAATTAGTATAAAAGTAAAGTTTAAATAAATTATTTAAAGTGCCTCGTGTTTCTTCTTCATAAATGTACTTTCAAGGATTGCGTTAATGGAACTATTAGGGGCTGGAAGTATATTTTGATCACTTCGACGTTTAATTTGTGAAATAACTTGGAGTAAGTATTTAAAAAAAAATTGTCTACGTATTTTTATTTTATTTTTATTCCAGTTCGGATATATGTTTAGAAATATTATTTTAGCAGCAACTTCACAAACATTTATAAGGTTAAAAAACTAAACAAACGGCCTTCGATTAGTCTTACGTTTTACTGAATAATCTTAGGTCATTTGATGTTATGTGTACGCACCAGAGATCTACAACAAGCCAATTGAAAATCAAGTAATTTGAAAAAATCAAGCTTTGACTTGACTTGTAGAGACTTGATATGTTTCTACCCTACAAGCCACGACTTGCTTCTGAAAAACGAATCATAAGTCAGACTTGATTCTATTTTGTTTCTACCCTGCAATAAATGGTAGAAAAAAAATCAAGCTTTCTACTTTTCAAGTCTGTTTTCAAGTCTATGCGACTGCGCTGCCGTAGAAAGTCACTGACGAGCGTCTTCTTATACTTTTCTATACTAAGTGACAACCCCTTTATTTTTTTTATAATTAATATACCCTTTTTACGTTTTTGTATGGGAGCCCCCGTAAGAAGTGGTCGGAGGGGATGGATGGGAATATACAAAAATCATAAAATTTGTATGGTGGCCTCCATAAGAAGTGGTCGGAGGGAATAGGTCCCAAGGGAAAATATTCCTTTTGCAAAAGTAATGGGGGTCGGTCATACATATTAACCCAATTCAGCCCTCCCTTACAGCTCCACTGTTCAGGTGTAGGGAATAAAAAAACAATAACAACAACAACAAAAACAAACAAACATACTTTTATCCAATGCTTTAAAGCAGTGATGTTCGCGTAGTACCACGCGTGGTGAGACTCGAAAGCTTTATTCGAGAATCAAAACATGTACACGATCGAATGCACGAAGTTATCTTAACCCTTAAATGCACCGTGTATCTGTAAAGATACAACCATTCAAGAAATTTCTACGGCTATATTTTTGGTTTGATTTTTTTAAAATCGGTTCTATATTATTTAGAATATTATAAGTCTTAAATAAAAAAATAGTTTTTACTTCTATTTGTCATACTTTTTAAAAAAATTATATACAAAGTCAAAAAAAATTTTTTTTAAAATTAAATAAACACTATTTTTAAAAGTTTAACTTCTAGGAACAGATAAATAATTTTGATTAGGCAAAAATACCGACTGCTTCCAAAACATGTCCTTTAGTGATTTTAAGTGGTTCGAAAAAATTTCGATCATTTGGCACCTCACTGGGTCACTTTAGTTGGTTGTATCTTTTAAGATACAGTGTGCACTCCCTGCAGTTTTTGATAATTTTAACTTTTTAAAATTAATGAATTAATAAAAATTTCATAACATATTTCTTTTATTTTGATATATTTTAACAGCAATTTTAGATGTGGGTAAATTCACATTGAATCTTTATAGAAACAACCACTTTTTTTAAAAAAAATTTTTAAAAAAAACAAAATTTTCAAAACTAAAAACGCAGTTTTTATTTTTACTCAATTTTACATAAAATATATTTTTCCGGTCAAAATCGGGCGCCTTTTGCATTTAAGGGTTAATCAGTTGGCGCTGAAACTTCAAGCGAAAAAAATCGCGTTTCTTGGTCGTGTGTTTTGCACTGCACGAAATGTTTGAGGCATATGAATATGCGTTATTTGCAGAATAATAATAATAATAATGATAATGATAGTGAGAATGATAATGATCGTGATAATGATAATGATACTGATAATGATAATGATGATGACAATGATAATTATAAAACAATTCTTGCTTAATACCTGCACAACCATTTTTATTAGTGCAGAGAACGAGAAAGCTACTAGCACAAACACAAAAGTTGAAAATTCTGCTAGTATGCGTGTGAACACCACTGCTTTAAGGGGACATATAGGTTACACATTTTTAAAAAAAACTTTTTTCGGGAATTTTTTTTCATAGAAGGCAAAAAGATATCGTTTTCAAATTTTGCACATATATTTATTAACATTTATAGAATACAAAAAATTTTTTTTCAGAATTTTTGAAGCGGTTTTTGACGTTATTTGACTTTTTTTAAAAAAATTCCAATAAAATGACGGTGTGCAGGATATCACCAGTCTGGAACATCTGAGGAAAAAATAATAAAATACAAATTAATCCTTGTGTAAGTGACCACCGCCTAAACTAGGATCATTTTTATTCGCCGAAAAGAAACAAAATGGCGACAGATTTTGTAACCTCGGAAATCGTTTTTTTTTTCAAATGGCCGCCATTTTGTTTTTTTTCGGCGGATAAAGATTATCCTAGTTCAGGCGGTGGCCACTTACACAAGGATTAATTTGTATTTTTATATTTTTTCCTCAGATGTTCCAGACTGGTGATATCCTGCACACCATCAATTTTTTGGCATTTTTTAAAAAAAAAATTAAATGACGTCAAAAACCGCTTCAAAAATTCTAAAAAAAATTCCTTTGTATTCTTTAAATGTTAATAAATATATGTGCAAAATTTAAAAACGATATCTTTTTTTCTTCTATGAAAGAAAATTCCCGAAAAAACATTTTTTTTTAAAAAATGTGTAACCTATATGTCCCCTTAAAGTAAAACTGTTTTCTCAACTCGAGAAACAATAGGTCTGTTTCCGTACAAACTTGAAGAAAAGTCCAAGTAAAGTTCAAGCTGTGAGAGTAATTTTATTATCTGTCGAAATGAGAGAATTTACACAAAAGTACGGAAACGACTTCTAGCGAGTTTCAAGCACAAAAACAGCTGATTGCCTATAAACGTAAGCACCGCTATATTTATTTACACCAATTTTACATTGTCTTGTTCTTCTTGATGCTTGTTCTTATCGTGCTCGAAGAAATTGTTCAAGCAAAGTTCAAGCTAGTTTTGAGGCTCGAGAGAGTGGTATTTTGCTTGTTCTTCTTCTCTCTCGAGCTCGAAAAATGTGTAAAGAAACGCCTTCAAGCAACTTCAAGTAACTTGAAGTACGTACGGAAACAGACCTAAAGTTTGCACTGACGACACGAAGTTAATTCCACGAACTTCGTAAACAGACTTGAAAGTAAAGGGTTTGTAGGCAAAATAATTGCTTTTTTCCTACATTTCAAGTTTTCTACATTTGGCGACTTGATTTTTGCTGCCTATGATTCGCGCAAACTTGTTGTTTGCCTGCCTCGACTTGCAGGGAGTTGAAAAATTAAAGAAACTTGAAACAGCAAATGAATCCATTCATGCAGATCTCGGGTGCATACCACCTTTTGTGCTGTTGTAATCAAGAATAATTTCAGATTTGTTTTTATTTTCATGCATTGTTGATAGTAAAACAACAATTCTTCAAGTCGCTTTTTGTGGGAAGAAATTGATTTGGAATGTATCTTTTATTTTAACGCAATGTTCCAATGCATGTCAACCCTTAAGATAGCATATTTTAAAGTAATTCAAAAGTGGTTATAAAGTTATCAAAAGTAATATTTCGATTCGATCCCTCCAATGGCTGACAAAGCTCCGTGACAACGTTTTCACGTAAATTTCTACCTCTCTCTCGTTCTTCTTGACCAAGATATGGAATACCAAATAGAGGATAGCATGTGAAACTATCACAAATCCAAAAAATTTACAACTTGAATTAATGATTTTTTTCTTGTTTGACCCTGAGTCACACTTGATAGGATGTCTTACATTTTTATATTTTAACAAATAAAAAAAGAGAACATTTTCCCTCATCCCTTCATTTTTTAAAAGTAAAATCAATAATTGAGAAATTCACACAAACTCTATTAACTTGAAAATTTCTATAAAAAAGTTGCAGAGATTTAAAAACGAAATGTGACTCAAAGTCACACCTCGGTAGTATAAGGGTTAAAATACACTCACTTTAATAGAAAAAAAAAACACTTCTTCACAGCTTCTGTTTTTTTGAATACTTTCAATCGGCCTTTGTGTACCAACCACAAGTAGTTAGTTATTCTCATTTTCACTCTTGTTGTTGTTTCTCATATCCAATATAGCCAAACAGTAGAATCATTCGCTTACCCTGCACGGGAAACCCGCACGACATACCAGCACAGAGTCTGTTATGCTGCTATCAAATTCTAAGAATTTGCATTTATGGTGCTTCTGGTTGCATGATGCATATCCTAAAAGTTTTCCTCACTCAAACGGCCGATATTGAAGCTGTTCAATTTGATTAATCGAGCCAACAGCCAGTGCATCGTTCAACAGACAATCAAACACGCATAACTGCGTGCATGCACACAAACATTCAGCTTTATTGGTGGTTCAGTGTTGTGGCTCACGCTCCTAGAGTGATGGCTAAAGATAACCATTGAGAAAAATTTCAACAAAAAAAAAAAAAAAAATTAAGTGATTGCATTTTATTGAGATATTTAAAGAAAAAATCCATGAAAAGTTTTCATAGAACCAAAAATGGAAAACTTTATCCAAATGGAATCGGTTTTATGCACTCGATGCGACTGTTTTATAAGAAACTAGCAACCCTCCGCGGGCACTAGCTTTGCCCGCGATGTATCTTGAAATAAATTAACGCATTTTTTGTAAAAAATTTGTCTTATTATCGTTTTAATAGGTTTATTTTTTTCATGACATATTAATTGCAATCATGTAATAATTTCTGTATAAAAAATATTTTTTTGATGTGTTTGTGTTATTCGTAAGAATAAATTGATTTGAGGAATTTCCTATCCTAGAAATAGCAACATATAACTGCCCGTGGGAAAAGCAGCTTTCTCGTAAAAAATTAAATTCATTCATAATCTTTACATATGTGTCGATCTCACATCAAGTTATTTGATTTCCAACTGATTCTCTGTGGTGGGGTTTTTTAAGTAAAAAAAATAAGGTTTTAGGCAATCGTTCATAATTTGTTTGCTTGTAACTAAATCGATAGGGTCTCTTTGAGGAAAAGTAAGCTCAAATAATTAACTTTCGTTTGGCCTAACAACCATGGAAAAATATTAAGCACAGACAATTTTATGTCGATTTAAGGAAACATGGCTCTTAACCGAAGACATTCTCCTAACTTATTTTAATGGTATGAAAATACATTTTATGCAATGCAATTCGGCTAATTAACACAATTTGTAGCTCAATTATATAAAACTCGTATTCGATAACGTGAATTGTTTTGGAAAGATATTGGTTTTAAAAGTCCTTACCTTTTCAAATGTAAATTTATGTTTATGGAATGATTTAAAAATACTTTTTTTTCACTTTCAATAAATAAAATCATATTAAGTTAAAATATTTTCATAGGTCTTATTTCATTGACGAAATTATCCACTATCGCTATGTAATGCCGTAAAAACATGCTAAAAAACCATTCAACCCATACCAATGCGCAGCTTCAAAGCGATGTAATTTTACATCGCACGGCGTTTCAATTTAAGCTTAAATTGTTACGCAGCTTTTCAACATTTTTAATAGAACAACTCTTTCTGAATAATGAAACATTGAAGCAGCAACAAACGACGCGAATGGAGAAAATGCTTTAAATTTTGCATTCTGCTGTTCGTGAACAAAGAGCTATCTCTCTCTGCTTCAATGCAGAGAATCTCTTTTCTGAGCATTCAGCAGCATTTTGTAGCGAAACCAAAGCAACATTCTGCTAGCTGTAAGCAATGACAGCGTCGAAGCCAATGAACAAATCAATGCTTGCAAGGAAATTATTTAATTTTTCAATAAAATATGAATTTTAAAACCAAACTATTGATCTTAGATGCACGTCACCATCGACTTTTTTGTTGGAATCGGCTAGATCATTCATTTGTCCATATATCATATTCACTTATCTTTTACGGTTTAAGCAGAAAATGGAAAAAAGCGCCAAATCTTTCCAAAAATACCGAATTTTGCCAGTTTCTTAGCCAATAACTTCTAAGCTTTGAAATATTTCAAAATTTTAAGTATACGGTGTTAATCTACAATTAATTACGATTTGAATAGTGAAAATTTCATTTAAATCCGTTCAGCCGTTCTTGAGTTTGCTTGCATCAACGCCAAAAAGGCAATATTTCAAGTTTCATTTTTATATAATAGTAAGATAAGATAAAAAAGTAAAATTCTGTTTATACACTAAGGGAAATAACGCATATTAAAATTATCCACGCCTGAGTATAAATCTTATATATATAAAGTTAAAATATTTTCTTATTTTATAAAAATAAGTTGCATTGTGTATGAAATTGATGTTCTCTGTAATGCTTGAACCGATTTTGTTTCTGAAATTTCCCATGAAAGGTGACGTCAATACGACGGTTTTTTTGTATAAATGGTCTTTGTATGTATATTGGTTCATGAATTAATGGCATTTTAGTGAACTTATCAACAATACAGGTGTGAAAAAATACAGGTGCGCACATATGGTGTATATGGGGAAATATTTGCAAGGGAAATTGGAAATAAATGGAATAATTTGGCAAGTCTCACTTTAGTTTGCATTTGCGCGAAAAATATAGACATAGTAAAAATTTTCCATACCCCTTTTTTTCCATACCCCCTTTAGCGCCGACAAATCAATAAAAATCCTATATTTAAGACGGGTTTGGCCGTATTAGACTAAAATTTGGTAAACAAGTTCGTATTGTTACTGTCGGTAATTATACTAAAACTGGGTCACTATATATATACGCCCACTTTTTAGAAATCATTATTATTCCTGAGTTGTACATGTTTTGATAGTGAAACTTGATATGTAGATGCTATGGGCCCAAAAGGCCATTACTATATATTTGAGCGAACATTAGACAAGGGGGAATTTGGCCACACAGGCCAAATTTATGATATCGAATTGCTTTGGTACTAAATGTTGTATAACAATGAAGGTCTTTCTACTGAAAAACTGGCACGGGCAATCGAAAACGGGGCGTGGCTCCATCCATATAAGCCAAATTTTTAATACAGAATAGCTATAGAAGTAAAAGTCATAGAACATTGAAACTCAGAATGTAGATAACATTTGGTGATGTCCTTCTACAAGAAAAGGTGACATGCATTGGACAAGGGGGTGTGTCTCCACCCATACAAGCCAAATTTATGAAACAGAAAAGCTATGAAAGTTAAAGACAAAGAACATAGAAGTAAGAATGAAGTTACTACTTGGTAATATCCTGCTACTGGGAAATGAAAAATGCAAAAAATGTACAATATAGAACGCTGTTATAGACTCCAAAACTACTGAGCCGATTGAGCTCAAATTTGAGCAGTAACTATGGGGTCATTCATAAATTATGTTACCAATTTAGTAGAGAGAGAGATTTCAATTTAAAAATTGAAATTAATATAACCCAACATTTCAAACCATTTTCATCCTTACATCTTCATGTTTGACCGTCTAAATTAGCTGTTAACTATTGGCAAGTGTGGTATGGGCAAAATTTTTCTTTGTTTGCTTTTCGACAGTTATTTTTTCTATTTTCGAATATTTTTTAATCAATTCATTTTTTTAATTCATTTGTTTGTGTTTTTGAAATGTACTACGAAGAGTACCGGAGGGGGGTAAAAAAAAATTGAAAATCGGTCACGTAATTTATGAACGACCCCTATGTTTCGAGTACGAGATGGTTTAGAATAATAACGCTGAATGCAAAGCAACATTTTCCGGTACTTATCTAGATAAGGAGCAGCAAAGCGCACCGGGAAAAAGCTAGTTTTATTTATATATTTACGTGGCCAAATCAAATATTTTCCTTACAACTCGTTTTTTGCTGCAGTCGCAGGTTTCTTATAGTTCTCATTTAATTAAAGTTGCAAGGGTTATATAGCGTGGATATTTGGCATAGATGCGATGGGTGGTCGCTATATGAAATTATGTAGGGTTGAGTGACAACTTGATATATTCTGGTTGTCATTTATCTGCATTTTTGCTTCTTATAAACTTTAATTTTTATTGAATTTAAATATGTTGTTTTTTAAATTCAGTATTTTTATATAAATTTTCTTTAAATGTGATAGATAGTTTTATTTTCAAATATGAAATATTTGAAAGATATTTTAAAAAAAATCGTGCAAAATTTCAATATATTTGTTTATTAATTCTGTTTAAATATATTATTTAATTAAGAAAATATTTAAATAAATTTTAAATATTTACGTAGTCGATTTATGCAAATGCGTTATTGGTGCAAAATTGACTCGCTTTTTGGATACATTAAAAAAGTTTTTGGATAAACTTAATATTTTTTTCTCTTAGTGTAATGATGAACAAAGAAATGATAGCTATTGTTAAAATTGACGGGAGAACTACGAATTTGACGACGTTTCATGTTGAAGGGATTGTTCAAAGGATTGTGAATTGATATTCGTTTTTGACATTTATGCTGACTCTACTTTTTATTCAATTTAATTTTTTTGTACGTTCTTCCCTGCTCATTAACGTTATTGCTGTTGATGTTGATTTTAACGGTGGAGTGATGCATATAAATTTTTCAGATAAAATTAATTTACCATTCTTTTATGCCTTTTGGCAACCCACACACAAAAAGCAATTAATTTTTGTGTATTTAACATGCTCCCGAAATCAGGCTACCCGATAAATTATGTTACGCTTTTTTTTTGGTTTTTTGTTGTGCAAATATTGCAAGTTGCTGGGAGTGTTTAGCTACTGTCATAACATTATTAAGCTTTGACTTAAGTAGAAATTTAATTTTCCTCATCACTCCATATACACTTAAACACACACACACACGTACACACCCATCAGCACACAAACATATATCACTGACAACTGTTTGTGTTGACTTGTAATAATTATGGCTTAATTGATTTAGTTGATGCCACCATTCCGCATTAAGGTCATAATATATGCTTGGCTGCTGACAAGCACTGAAGCCACAAATAACACACTCACACAAGTGTATAAATACATAAACTCAGTTTGCGTGTGTGTGTGTGTGTTGTGTGTTCATGGGTGTGTAGGAAATAGCAGTGTCCGCCATTAGTCAGCACCAGCATGTGGTATGCTGTTGCCTTGCCTGTCGGTTAACATAATTGAAGAACGTGATTTTTGTTGTTAATGATGCCAATTAAGTTTCGTCCTTTTTTTATCGTTTCTTCTTTTCTATCAACAGTTTAACAGAATCTATTCTAGAGTCTTCCCATCAACATCGTTGCGAGCGATATGCGTTGTTGGGATTTTTGTGGTCTACTTTTTACGTTGCAGTTCACACTGTTTGTGGCATTACAAATAAGAAGATTAGGAAGCTTGTACATTTGATTTATTGCCAAATGCGGTATGCTGTTCGCAAAAGATTTCCACCCGTAGGCAGTTCTTATGAACAAACAAATAGTGTTTTAAGCCAATACTTTTATAGTGATGACATGCGTGGGCAATTGAATAAGTCAGTGACTTTTTGAATATAAGAAATTATTTCGGCAAAAAGGTGTTTTATTTCTCACCTAAAGGATAACTTTAGATCGATTGATACATTTTGTCCATCGTTTTTGCAATTTTTGTATTCTTTCCAAATTATAGGTTTTATCCAGGTCCTCAAAATAGGCGTTTGTTTCAGCGATTCATGTGACCCAAATCTCTGGCCGCCGAGCCATTTCTTCAGGTTTGGAAACAGGAAATAGTCACATGGGGCTAAATCAGGAGAATATGGTAGATGGGGTGTCTTTTGGTAGCCCAATTTATATATTTTTTGCCATGGTGTCTATAGATGTGTGCACCGGTGCGTTATCGTGGTGGCAGAGCACAGTTTTCTTCGCCAAATGGAGTTGTTTTTGCTTCAAATCACTCTCAAAGCTGTCCAACAGCTGTGAATACTTAATATTCGCCGGTTATCGTTTTACCCTTTTCAACTTAATTGTTGTGAATGGCGAGTTGAATGACCTTGTTGGCCGACAGTCGCACCTTGGCCTTCTTTGGTGCACGTTCACCCTGAGAAGTCTCCTGCGTTGACTGTTTCTTGGTCTCTGGTGTGTTTGGATGTATCCATGTTTCGTCTAACGGCTTAAAAAGTGATTCGGATTGATGTTGAACATTACCAAATACTAAAGTGGTCACACAGCAGCGCTTATGGTCGAGTGTGAGAAATTGCGGCACCTATCGCGCGGATAGCTTTTTCATGTCCAAATATATATGTAAAATATACTGTACTCGCTCAATTGAAATGCCTTCAGCATCGCTATTTCACGCACTTTCATTTTCCGATCATCCAATATCATTCCATGGACTTTTTGAATGTTCAGTGTCACATGTGCTGGTACGATTACAACGGAATTCAGATAAGCACTGTTTACCATTGAAATTGGTGGTGCAGTGTTCCAAAAGTATTTATCAATCCTTTCCTTGGTTTCAAAAAATTATGCTCAATAAATACACGAAATTCTCTTTTTTTCCATTTTCGTCGAAGTTCACAAGGTTGTCTGCTTTCAATGGCTATCAAACGAAATTTGCTCAAAATCTGATATTACTCTTTTAATAGGAGGTAGTTGACAGGACCAGTGTTGCATTAAAAGTTACTAACCAGTAATTCAAAGCCACTGTCTTCTCAAATTGCTCTCTGAAATTCTGAGCTCCAAGCTTGCACCATATAAAACTAAATGAGTCTGTTATTCGACGTGTTGATGACCATTTTCGCGCAACATTGTCCTTGGAAGTTTCAATTGGGATGGAGACGCATAAGAGAATATTATAACAGTTCAGGACAATTTTGAAGAATATCCAAAATTATTAATTCCACAATGTTCACAATAGCTTAGTCTTTGTTCGTCCCTGTCTCTCGGATCATATTCACCAAATTCAGACGTGGTGGGCATATGCCTGAAATTGTTTTTAAAAACTAATGACAGAATGCTCTTTCTTGAATGAATACAAATAAATAGCTATTAAATGAAATTTGACCTCATAAAAAAACAAAAAAAAAATTTTAAAAAAACATAAATTGAAAAAAAAAATTAAAAACAACCTTTAAGCAAATACATAAAAACCTTAAGAAATTTTATTTAGATAGACGGCTTCCATATTAGAAAAAAAAAAAAGTTGGCTTTATCATGGACACTTAGCCCTGTCGAAAAAAGTTTTCAATGTTACCGTCTTATATTAACTGTTATGTCGAGAAGATTACGGGAGTACAAAATTTTTTTGTGGGCGTGGCAAAAACACTGGAATCGGTTTTTTGTTTATAACTCTCTAATGTGTAGTCCGATTTTTAAGTTTTATATATCGTTGTTGCAGTTCCTTAGAAAGTGGCAGCCGATTTATACGGTTTTTCTTAATGCTAATTTTAATGCCTTCTAGAAGAGCGACTACTACCGATTGTGACAAAAAGTAATTGTTGATTTAAACTTGACAATATTTACTATACATATATGCGTACAAAAAATAAATTAAATAAATAACATTTAAAGTGTTAAGAAAAAATAATATAAAAACATTCTGGAAGTAATAACACAATCAATAAAAATGGGATCAAAGCTATCTACCCAACATCATGCACCAGACCAATGACCAAAATATTTGTTCGACTTCGGATCGGGCATACACAATTTTCATACGAACACTTGCTGTGTGGTAAGACAGCTACCAACTGTCAATTTTGCAACAGTCCTAAATCTGTTGAACATATCCTCGATGAATGTAATAAGTTTACTTACCACAGAAGATCAATATTTGGCAACACTAGACCTAGTAATCTCCTAAATGATATCACATAAGAAAATGTACTAAATATACAGCTGCGGTAAAAATAATAGCACCATTATCAAAATTTATTTCTTTTAAGAAGTTAAAATTAAATAAATCGATGCAAACAACTTTTGAAGATATCAATAAATACAATTAACCTCAAAGAAAGTAGTTAAAAGGGAGTTGCAAAATTTATTAACTTTTTTTGGAAAATATTTCAGATTTTTCAATATAACTTAAAAAATAGGCGGTAAAAAAATAGCACTATTATTTAATTATGCATTTAAAAACTTTAAAAAACGTGACAAAATTAAAGAGTTTATTTAAGATCAAAGCTATTATGGAGAAAAAAGTGTAATGAGCCAAAATTAATATTTCCTCGCATGTCCTTTGTTGGCAATTACGGCTGCACAACGTCTTGTCATGGAATTGATCAAATCCTGGCACCTCTTAATTGGAATTTTGATCCAGGAGTCTTGAACTGCAGCCCAAAGGGTTTGATTGTTGGTCAGTTTTGCACTAGAAACTGCTTTTTTTACATCAGTCCAGAGGTTCTCAATTGGATTGAGGTCGGGCGACTGCGCTGGCCAAGCCATGACATTCACCGAATGATCCTCAAACCACTTTTTAGCTTTCTTGCTGGTATGCTTCGGGTCATTGTCCTGCTGGAAAACCGACAATAACGGAATTTCTTCCTCTGCATAAGGCAGCATTACTTTATCCAATATATCAACGTATACGTTCCATGATGGTCCTAATCCAATGTATGGGACCAACTCCATAATAGGAAAAACAAGCCCATATCATTATGCTTGAACCTCCGTGCTTAACTGTTTCAGCAGTAAATTTAGGGTTGTATTCTGCATTAGGAGGTCTCTTAACGTAAGAACGAAAACCCTTGCCATCATAAATTACAATTTTACTCTCGTCCGTCCATAAAATATTTCTCTATCTCTCTACTGGCCAGTTCAAATGTTGTTTTGCGAACTTCAAACGCTTTGTTGCATGCTTAGCAGTTAAGATAGGTACTTTTCTGGGACTACATGCCTTTAAATGATGATCTCTAAGACAGCTACGAACAGTTTCAACACACATTAAGTTCTGTTTTGAGCTCTGTTGCTGGCTTAAACGGTTCCTTCTACTTTGCCTGATTAATCGTTGGACGAGTAACGGCGACATAGCGTGCTTTCGTCCACGAGTTTCAAGTTTTGGTGCATATATTATGGCATTACGAACCAAATTATTAGAACAGCTAACTTCATGTCTAACTTCTGCATACGTTTTACCCTCTGCAAACATTCTTTGAATAATTTCACGTTTTTCGGCACTGCAATGCTTTCTGCGACCCATAGCTTCGTAAATAATTTAAGAATTTAATTTTTTTTGTATTAAAACCACTTCCACTAAAACAAACTGAAACACTTTGATGCTACCTTTTGATAAATTGAACACAAAATGGCTTTTTTCAACAGAAACGTAAACGCAGTGCTATTATTTTTACCGTACCAATTCGTACTCCTCTCTCAAAATTACTTAACATAAAAAGAACCGTTACCCTTTTAATACTAATGATCTTGCTTTCAGAGAGTGAATACTCTCTAAAATATTATATAATAGTAGCATCTGAACAAGTTGCTTCAGATGAGGTTTTTTTTTAAATAATAGTTGAACTGTTGTCTCCAGTGCTATTTTTTTTACCGGCACTGTATATGAATTTATAAAACTATGTAATTTAACACATTTTATTTAAAATCTTTTCTAGTATGACTAAAAAAATGAAATTAACCCGAGCTGAAAGCCCTGTCAGCTAGTCGCTCGAAAAATTATCTTAGTTGTAATAATTTATTATTATAATTAATTAATATAAATAAAAAAATAAAATAAAACAAAAATATGTTTCTTTGTCGCATCACATTGCAATAGTGCCTTAAGCATCGTTGGTATTTTAGTTGTCCGGTGCGTTGAGAACAGTTCGTCGATTCCTTATGCTGCTATTGTTGCTTTAGACGGCACCATATGGGCATTTTCACAGAAAAGTCCACCGGCACCAAAAAATAAAAAATTAACGGTAATTTTTTAATTTGCTTTCTTTGATATTCTTTTGTTACGTGCGCTACTCAAAAACATAATTTTTTATCATTATTTCTGCGTTGTCAGGTGCAAGTGATTAAAAATTATAACTTAAAGCAAGTTAAGTGTATAGAAACTAAAAAAAGTGTATAAGTGTATAAAAAATTAAAAATAATTTTTTTTTACTAATTAACTAGAAAAAAGTTTTTATTTTAGTTTCAGAGTTTGTATCGTCACGTCACCGTAATTGAGACCACTTGTAAAATAAAATATTTTTATTATGTTTTAAATAATGTAATGTAATTAATTAATCGAGAGCGCATTAAAGAAGTGCCGAATATATCTGGTATCCAAAAACTTCATGGCATATCATCTGATATATACGCTTTTCGATTTTGCCGACAGAGTGCTCATATGTGCTGAAACTAAAAACCAATATAACTTCTGTATATATAAAAGTTTAATAATTTTTTAAGACCTTTAATTCTAATTCACTAAAATTTGTGATTAGCGGAATATGACGTTGCAGTTCATGGATTTTTAATTACAAACATAACCCTTACCATGACCTTTTCAACAATATATAAAACTTAAAAATCGAACTACAAATAACTGAGTTATAGACAAAAAACCGATTCCGATGTTTTTGCCATGCCCACAAAAAAAAAATGTTTGCCCTCCCGTAATCTTCTCGACATAACTGGCAGTAACATTTTCATTTTTTTTTTTTTTAGTAGAGCGATACAGCTCACTTGATTTAACGCGTTATTCAAAAAAAGCTTTTTTTTAACATCATCGTTCATACTGCCTTAACTTGTTTCAAAATATCAGTTTATTTGTTTATTTTTTGAAAGAAATAAAAAATAGTTTATTAAAAAAATATAAAAAAAAATAAAAAAAATAAACCTAAGTAGCTTGAGTTAAGTAGCTTGAGTGGATCACAGTGTAAAGTCATACAAAGGCTACTGATGAGTTGGTGTAGCGGCCAATGAAACAGTCTGTATAGTCAAGCTGTGTGATTTGCTCTATACAGAGCCGTTGTTGTTGTTGGTGGTTGTTGCCTTATTTGTTCTTCAAGTTGTCTTGTTATCAACATGATTGGCCTAGAGCTCAAAAATTTGTTTTTAATATAAATAATGAAAGGCCGTATTCAAATATTAAGATTAAAAAAAAAAAAATAAATTCAAAAATTTGTCAAAGAATTAAGAAAAATTTGTCAAAAAATTTATTTGTTTACATTAAAAACTTCAAAATAAAAAGCTTTTTTAAGATTTGGCTGCGTTTAAAAAGCAAAAAAAGCTTTTCTGACGTTAGCAAGAACACAAACCAGTGATTTAACAAGTTTCGAAACGTGTTAAAGCCTTGCTTAATAGCATGTTCAAACCGACTTCATTTAACACGTTATTCGAAAAAAAAGCTTTTTTTAACATCATCGTTCATACTGCCTTAACTTGTTTCAAAATGTCAGTTTGTTTGTTTATATTTTGAAAGAAATAAAAAATTGTTTTTTGAAAAATATAAAAAAAATAAAAAAAAAATCACATAAATTCAAAAATTTGTCAAAGAATTAAGAAAAATTTGTCAAAGAATTTATTTGTTTACATTCAAAACATCAAAATAAAAAGCTCTTGTCAGATTTGGCTGCGTTTAAAAAGCAAAAAAAGCTTTTCTGACGTTAGCAAGAACACAAACCAGTGATTTAACGAGTTTCGAAACGTGTTAAATCATTTAACACGTTAAATTTCCCAACAACAATTGTACGCATTTAACTTCATCAAAACTTCATTTCAGAACTTGTTTTTCGATTTAACTTCATTAACTCGATTTAACATAATTAACTGCTCGGTTTGAACATGCTATAATATTACTAATTTTATATATATAAGATGTGTTTTTTTTTTCGAAAAGTATTCCAGGACTTCCTTGCAAGGCCAGATTCTGAATTCTGGACGTAATATAAGCACGTGACGCGAAAAAAAAATCCAGAACATTCTCAAACTGAATGGCCACCTCTAAAAAACGTGAATTTTAAGAAGTATAAAATGGATGTTTTAAATCGAGTTTCCTATTTACATTTAAGTCATACAAAAACTTTTGAAAATAACATATGCTAATGTAAAATCGTCCGCTTTACCTGAATATGCCATCAGATTTTAATAAAAAAAAATAGTCCTTGACCCTTGAAAATTGGTTTCTTTATTAAGAATTTTCACATTTTTTCTTTCGATTTTGAATTAGAAGCTTTACCCTCGAAAAATATAAGTTATTTTATATTTTTTTATTACATACGAGTATCTTCAACTGCTTGTTAAATTACTTCAGTAGATAATTGAATTGAAACAATTCTCGATTGACAGCACAACACATATAATAGTTGTCGGACGGGCTTTTAACAACATATTTCCAACGTAGTGAAACCATAGCGTATCAGAATGAAGATTATTCCATAACTGTCCAAAAGTCGAATTAACAAAAAAAAAAATTATTTTTCTGCTGATCTGATATGGAAATTTTTTTATTTTTCCTAGACTTATAAAAAAGCCAACACCTCTTTAGAAGGGTAAAGCTTCTTATTCAAAATCTAAAGAAAAAATTAGGAAATTCTTAATAAAATAGGCCAATTTTGGGTCAAGGACTCATTTTTTTAAAAATTTGACCATATTTATGAAACCAAAAAATCCATCTAATATTAATTTCTTATGTTTGTTTTTTTTATTTGATTTACATAAGTTACTTTAAGCAATTTGCTGAGATTAAATCATTTATAATATTAAAGCATTTATTATTTAAGCAATGATACATGCTAAGTTTATTTAAATTTAGTTAGTAAGTATTTAAATAAGTAAGAAATGTAACAAAAATTACGATGCAGTCAATCGAAAAATGCATAAATTTTTATTATCGGTTATTTTACCTATACTATTTGCATAAAAAGTTTCCTTGTCCTACAATGTATAACTGCTCAATCCTTGACGCAATGGTTTTACCCTATTTAGTGAGATAATTAAAAATTGTTTACATTTATTCTGCTGCAAAACTGGCTAGTCCCGTTTCTGAGAACATGTCCAAAATCAAGACTATTGCATCAATTTCAAAAGTAATGTGCACTGACAGAAAAATTGTACATTAAACATCTATTAAGTGATTATATTCGACCGTAGTTAACATACTGCTAGCGCTGTGTTTAAGGTATAATATACGTGTAGCAACCAAAAACAGGAGCTGTTTTCAAAAAATTTTTATAGATATGAGAAGTTATGATTTTTTTTTTAAATTTGTACAGGTTATTGCACATAAAAAATACTTTATAAAAAATTTTTTTTAAATACAGTTCTGGCTTTGATATAGAGGGCGCTGAAAATGGCATTCAAAAAAAGACTTCCAAAGCGGTTCGCTGGATATGGCCTTTCCCATGCATCGGAAACAAAAAAATCAAATGACATTTTAAAGTATGGACCATATATTAAGCATCCCTCCTACGCAAGACCCCCGGGGGTTTTTTTTTAAATTATGGCGGAAGTTGAAGTAAAAAGTTTAAAAAAATAGATACATTTTCGCGCGATTTTTTGTTTATATAAAAAAAACAAAAAAAATAGATACTTGAATTTAGGGGGATGCTTAAAGTACAATGTAACGAACAAAATGCAAAAAAAAATCATTGAAATTGAACCAATAGATTTCGAGTTATCTATCGAACCGTTTCAAAAAAACTATTTTCGAGGAAATCGCGTTTAAAATTTTTCTTTTGTTGTTTGGAGCTTGGACATATGTTAACGAAACCCGTTATAACTTCTGTTTTTTTTTAAATATCGATTTAAAAATGTGTATGTATATTCTTAAAACTATAAAGAACACATTAAACAAAAAAACATTTTTTTCGAAAAATTTAAGTCATACAGTGAGATATATCTATATTGGCAGCAACCTACTTTTTCAATGTATTTATTTCAGCTCAGAAATCAAATTGAGGCAGCCTATAAAGAACTTTTTTATAATCTTCCAGAAAACATTGAGGTTTGAGAATGATTTGATATCAAATGTATTTCTCAAATGTCAAACGTTTGATCTCGTTTTGAGATTGATTTAAGAATGATAGCATTGTCAACAAAAAGGGGACTTTGTTCTCAAATTGAAAAATGGTTTATTCTCAAATTGACATCAAACAGTCAATGGTTTATTCTCAAATTGACATCAAACCTTTGACTTGAGTATGCTGGATTAATACATAAAAGGAAAGCGTGTTGGTCCACACCTAATATCTTTCAAACTGTAAATATTTCTTGCTATTACAGTGATTTTTAAAATGTTCAGCCCGAAAGTATGCATAGAAAATGTATTTTTGCATAGCGATTTGCATGAATCGAACAAATTGTTTATCGTATTTTTTACTCTAAAAGTTACTACCCGTCGTAGGATGGGTTTTTAATCTAGCAATATAAATATTTGTGAACTGTTTTACAGAAAAGCAAACGTTAAATCGACCTCTGGGCGGCGAATATAAAAATTTCGCAACGATACAGCCAACTTTTTAGTTTAAAATTTCATTTCGTTTACATATCCATTTGCATATTTTTTTTTTTCTCAAATAGCTAAAATACATATTTTTTTTATTGTACCTATAATTTATTGTTTTATTAAATAATTTATTTGTGTTTCAAAGCTATGAAGAGTTTATTATTTTGACGAAGTCACTTCGCAAGGGGCCCAGTTAGGCCCAGTTTTCAACCAATTCTTTCAAATTTCCAACTAAGAGTGAATATAAAAGCTAATACGTAGACCATCAGTGCTCATTTATTATAGTTTTACCATTTTAATCATGGTAGATAACAAGGAGGGCTCATATTGAAGAAATATAAGCTACATATCAAAAATTAGCTGTTCATAGGGAGTTTTTTTCACTGTGAGTTTTTGCATTCGATTCAGCTTGTCATAGCTTGTCTAGACTTGTAGCTCGTTTCTGTAACCAAATCGGTAAGTTGCCGATTTGTGTCACGTCACACCGACTCGATTGAAAGTTACCGATTTCGTGATAACTGCTGTTTCTGTACGTTGAGATCGGTAAAAATTCGATCTGTGATGGAAAGAAACACAAATCGAGAAAAAACGTTGCGATATGGATCAAATGACGAACAGCTGTTTAGGTATTTGTATTCTTTTTATTTTATGTGCGCTTTTATATATATACTATATATATTAAGAACGCATCAAAAAGTGCTTATTTGTTGTTTTAATAATAATAATAATAATAATAATAAGGAAATTAATTATTGTATTAATTAAAGATTTGGAAAAAATTTGTGAAATTTTACTTTTAAGGCATTAGTTGTAAATCCCATTACCTTTAATATTAAAATATTTTATAACAAACAAAAAGATTTTAATCAGTAAAAATTTAACTTAAGCGAACGTTTTCATTTAGAAAAGTACATTATGGGTGCTTGTTTTTTCATATTTAAACAACATTACTAACATTTATATAAATCGGTAAAGTTATCACTTGCTTCAGAGTCAGTGAGAAAAGCATTAATTTTTATCGATTCACTACAGAAACAGTGTTCCTAAGAGTGACGTTAGAGTGACGTCAAATTGATAATATGAGTCGGTAACTGCGATCGATACAAGTTAGAGAAACGAGCTACTGATATGTATGACCTCATATAGAGAATGGAGTACAATTCGCACATTTGGCCAGGAGCTTTAAGATCTTATTTTGAGCTTCTGTACCGAATTCGACGACGTGTGATACATTTGATAGGGGATGAAAATACTTCATCTTCTCTCAACTCCTTTGGGCATCGATGCCAATGATGGTTGCCTAAACCTTCTATACAGATATTACCATGGGAAGTATTAAAGAGAAATACATGATGTACCGCCATCAGCCATCAGTGTTCCCCAGGATTACTCTGGCAGCTCACCAGGCCCACTCCTTTACCATTGCCTTGATGTTCAATAGAACCTTGTTTTTCCAATTTTATTCGTACTTCAGTCGTTCAGTAAAATTAGGCAACAATCTCCTTACGAGCTTGTTACCTGGCAGTCCTGCGCTGTATAAATTTAAATCATATCTTCACCGACACAACCCCATGTTCCCATCTTTCAACTATCACCCAACTTTCAAATCAACACAATCTGTTCGCAATTTTAGGGGCATGCCTAGAGCGTTGGTTTGATTTAAAGAAAAAAAAAATTATCATAATTTTTATGTGGCGGCCGTGGCGCAGTGGGTAGAGTGTGTGCCCCATACGCCAGAGAACCCTAGCTCAATTTCCGTCTAACACAGAAAGTTTTTTCAATTGAATTAATTTTTCTATTCGGTCGCCCCCTCTCTGCAAACAATGGCAAGCCTCAGAGAGTAAAATAATGCCATGTAAAGCTTATTGAGAACATGCACATTAGCCGTTTGCAGTCGGCAAAAACTAGTAGGTCCAGTTCTCTATCAATAACACGCACAACAAAATTTCATCATAAGAAGTTCGGTCAAAGTCCTTTCAAGGGCTGGAATGGCCAGTTTATTTTTTATATTTATCATGATTTTGATGACTTTAATTTTTTATGGGGGGCAGGCAGAGTTTAGTTTTCATTCGAATTTGTCAACTTTTAAGCTCAGAGTGTATATAAATAACCAAAACTTATGTTCAAAATCAAGGTCATAAGATTATTTTTTTTTTTATCGTTTTAATAAAGTCACTTTTATGGCAAGTGGTTTCCTTTCAAATTTACCACATTTAAGATAACTATGATTATGTGCTTAGAATCAAATTTTAGTTATAGGGTTGGGGTTTTACTTTTACTAGGATTTTGTAGGGTTAACAAAAGTCATGGACTACTGACAAGAATTCCTCATAATATCGAGTAGTTAAAAAAATTTCGTTACTGGAATCGAAAATCTAGTTGCAACACAGGACTCGATGTGAAGTCGAACTAACTTGCACAGACCTAGTTTTAATCAAATATAACTAATAGTTTTGAAATAGTCACTTCAGATAGGAGGTAGGTGTGATTTTCATCCGATTTGGCTCAATTTGACTCATACTTGATTCCTAGGCAAATTATTATTATTTCTTTTTTAAATTATTACTATTTTGACGTAGAAAACGTCATTCTAAGAGGTAAGTAGGGTGTTTGATAGTAATCAGGTGTCAGTATTTATATAACTTTTTGAGCCTTTGGTGGGCCTAAAGTACTGATCGTACAATGTTGATGTTAGCACTTGTTGGTCTGCTTGCTCCTCAATGCGACAAAAATTCATGTGAGAACTCTATAGCTTATATAAATTTTACACAATTACATGAAATATAAAGCCAACATTTGATGTTTTTGTTTGCTTAAACTTGCTACCTATTTATCGACAGTTTCCGGTTTTATCGACAAAACCATAAAATTTGTATGGGAGCCCCCCTAAGGAGTGGTCGGAGGGAATAGGTGTCAAGCGCAAAAATGTGCCTTTTGCAAAAGTAATGGGGGTCGGTCATACGTATTAACCCTCTCCGGCACTCTCTTAAAGGTCATATGCTCAGGTGTATGGAATAAATAAACAAAAACCATAAAATTTGTATGGGAGCCCCCCTAAGGAGTGGTCGGAAGGAATAGGTGTCAAAGGCAAAAATATTCCTTTTGCAAAAGTAATGGGGGTCAGTCATACCTATGAACCCTTTCCGGCACTCTCTTAAAGGTCATATGCTCAGGTGTATGGAATAAATAAACAAAAACCATAAAATTTGTATGGGAGCCCCCCTAAGGAGTGGTCGGAAGGAATAGGTGTCAAAGGCAAAAATATTCCTTTTGCAAAAGTAATGGGGGTCGGTGATACATATTAAGCCTCTTCGGCACCCTTTTAAAGGACATATGCTCAGGTGTATGGAATAAATATTTTGCTAAATAGTTTTTAAAAAAGATGTCATCAAAAGCGAATTGACTAATTCTACGTCTTGTGTTACGACATTGTCGAAACTACTGTATCTTTTTTTTTTTTAAATTATCGAATATAATTTTTTCCGAGAAAAAACATACTTTTGGTAGGAATATTCCATTGAATGGTAGAAGCTTCAAGAATGGAGCTATATTTGCAAAAAATAACCTATATTTGCGTCTCCTTGGACGTTATTGAGTTAATCGATTTGATAATGATGATCTTACAGGGGAATTTATTTCCATCTTTAATACAAGATATTTTTATTTTAAGTGTAGCCTAACTCGCGTTCGACAAATACCGGTAGCAATTGATATGTTGCCATAAAAGGTACAATTAACATTTATGCTAAAATCATCTCAGACATGCGCAATAGTAATTCATGGAACAAGTACATTGGCGAGTATATTTAACATGATGGCGAAATGGAAACTCCAACGCGACAGCGATAACGAGAAACCAGTATCAAGTTCAAGTTAGTGAGGATTAATTCAGTTGGAATTTATTAATCCAACAAGAAAGAAAAAAAAAACAAACCTGTTCATAACTCAATAGAAGTTGATACAGATAAATTGACTGAAGAGCAATTAACCCATATGTGACTAGCGATCGCTATAGATCGAGAGTATGTTCGAGAATATTTATAGTAAAGGAGAGTGAAGAGTTGAAATTATTAAAGGATTTTATGAAGCACATTTCATCAACGTTGGAGTTCAAATTTATTTAAGTGATGCAACAATTTTTCTTTCTTATCATAAGAGATTCATTTTATTTGAATGAATTCATAATTTATTTTCATTGACTTAATTTGAGTCATATCTGGGTTAAGATCACTTTTGCTGTAGCTCGTAAGTTAGCGCCGCGTTTTCAGATCATTAGATGCAATGTTATTCTCTGCGCGAACGCCTCTTTGTTTTTTTAATCCGAACTCTATTAAACTGCAATTATTTCAAATGAACTTTGAAATGATTCGATATAAAATGCGGTTGCATCGCAAAATGTTTATTAGTTTTTTTTAACTGCAACTTGTGGCTAACGTCTACTTTAGATATTAAATCTTGGCTTATTAAACTAACTCTGAAATGAGGAGTTCAATGGTGGGTACATTTATGAAGGTGTTAACAAGGACATTTTAGGATCTTCATTTATATTTTTAGGTTGTTCTAGCAGCCTTTGTTGCAGTCTGCCTCTGTTTTTTGGATACCCAGGCACATGCTAGTGTCATTCATTCACCTGAGCTTTATTATTCGCTTGCAGGACCAGTAGTTCTCGCCTATACTGAAGTGCAACCAAATGGGTTAATTGCATTAGTGGAAGTGCCAGCCGAAGATGATGGCTCTTATAAGCCACCAGCACCAGGCGAAGATGGCGTATATGTGCCACAACCAGGTGAAGATGCTGCTGGAAGTGAAGATTCAACCGCTACTAATGCGAACGCTGGTGCTGATGGTGCAGGTGCAGACGGTGGTGCGGGTGGAGACGGTGGTGCAGGTGATAACAACGGTGGTAATGACAGTTCCGGTGGTGCTGGTGGAAGTGGAGCTGAAGGCAGCGGTGCGGGCCAAGCAGGTCAAGCTGGTGCAGCTGGTTCTGTAGGCTCAGGTGGTGCTGGCGGTGCAGGTGGTGATGCGGGTTCGGATGATGCTGCTGGTGGTGGAGCCGGTGGTGCGGGTGGTGCAGGTGGAGCTGGTAATGAGATAAGCGCTGGTGGTGCAGGTGGTTCAGGTGGTGCTGGTGGCTCAGCTGCAGGTGCCGGTGGCTCAGGTGGTGGTGGAGGGGGTGCCGGTGGTGCTGCAGGAGGTGCCGTTGCTGAAGGAGTAGATGGTGCTGCTGGTGGCAATGGTAGTCCTGCAGCCGGTTCCAATGGTGGCGATGGGGAAGATGGAGAAGATGGTGCAGATGGTGCCGATGGTCCGGATGGACCTGATGGTACCAAGGGAGGCAAGGGTGGTAAAGGAGGCAAGGGTGGTATGGGTGCCAGAGGTGGTCAGGGTGGCGCTGGTGGGGCAGCTGGTTCAGCAGGAGCTGCGCCAGTGGAAGCTCCAGCTTGGTCCGACACACCTGGTCCAGTTGTTGTTAACGATCTGTTGCATATGTGAGTTTTTTATACTATGCAGTAGATTCTTTGATTTTCTAAACTTAAAAACTTATATTTACAGCATCACCTAAGGCTTCAATAATGCCTAGATTACGAGACCATTTAACCAGATTAACTAGAATAACAGAGAGAATCTTAAGCATAATTTAGGCTAAGTCTAGTCATAATTCTAATCTTATCTTTATATACAAATACTGAATGGGAATAAAAATATTCCAAACGAAACACTGACCGTTTTATTGTCACACTATTTGTGGAAATTTGTGTGGCGGCCGTGGCGCAGTGGGTAGAGTGCCTGACCCATACGCCAGAGTTTGAACCCTAGTTCGATTTCCATCTAACACAGAAAATTTTTCAATTGAATTCATTTTTCTGTTCGGCTGTCACCTCTCTGCAGACAATGGCAAACCTGAGAGAGTAAATAGTGTCATGTAAAACTTCTTGAGAACATACACATTTAGCCATAAAACTAGTTGGCTCAGTTCTGGATCAATTGTGAACAAACATTCAATAACACGCACAACCCAAATTTGATCATAAGAAGTTCGGTCAAATTCCTTTCAAGGACTAAAATGGCCAGTTTATTATTATTATTATTTATTTGTGGTAATACCTTTTTAAATGTCTTCTCAAAGCTCATCTTCTATGGCTGCTCCAGATAGTTTCTACGACAACTGTTACAACTACGTTAAGCTGGAAGTTCATTCTTTGCATTTGCATATGCGTCTACTCGCTGAACACAATGCAATAGAAAGGTGTGAAAGCTTATGAGAGAGTTTAATGTAGTGGTGATCAACGCATTATGTAAACAACAAGAAAGAGAGCTTTCCGACTGCACAGCTTTACACTGAAACAAGAAGTTGTTAAAAGCTCTCACAACATTTGGTGCAAGGAAATTTTGTCGAGTCTTCAATATAATCATATCTTTTTGTGTTTGTTTTTCGCTATTTTAACATAGAAAACATAAAAAAAGTTAAAAGTGAAGAAAGAATGTATTAATCTTTTTCTTGAAACATTGTAAAATATTTACGTACATTCATAAAACAGCAAGCAACTCCATATCACATGAACGCTCAAAGCATACTGACTTAAATTTAAAGCACATCAGAAAAAAACGAACTTTTACGCAGTGTACAAACAGAGCGAACCGTTTGCTACTTCGTGTGCAAAAGCTCAACAACACACGATGCCCACGGGCTATGGGAAACCATGTAGTGAGCACCATGGCGTAATAATAATAAGGTGTTAGTAAATTTGACACTTCTCTCTCGAAATGATAAATTTTTTCGCCCCGCTCCTGTCAAAAACAGCTGATGGTGAATTGGAATGAAAATAAATCAGCTAACGTGCAGTCGGTCGAAGCTCAATGCCATGTCCACTTCTTTTGATGGCTATTACCAGTTGAGGTATTGAACATTCTTCCATGGCATTCGATATTTTCTTGAAGCAGTCGATGTGAATTCAAGACAATTTGCATGCTGGCCAAAGCTTCGTGTCTGTGGCACCTTCCAGCGCACTTTTTTGATAAAATGACAAAACCATTCAATGGCGAACTTGGCAAATGGGCGATGACAACTGCAATAACTTTTTGTCAACACAACACGGCACAAATAATTAAATTAAATATTTATTTAAACTTTATTCGCACAATAACCTTTAAAAACTATAACACATCATCATCTAGCAACTCAAGCAAATAACGCAATTTGACAACTATCAACGGCTCCTCTCTTTCGCTCTCAATTCTTTGACAGAAAGAAAGCTATTCTTGGTGTTGTCAAAAATTCACTAACACCTTATTATTATTACACCATGGTGAGCACCAACGAATGCCTGGTTTAATGCCAACGATTGCCTACGTGCGTAGAAAATATTTCAACTTTCTTGCGTAATTTCCGTTTTTTGGCAGCTCATTATTTATAACGAACAGAGCGAAGAAATAAAAGAAACGAGTCATTACTTTTAGGGATGGCTCTTGCAAATAAATCTTAAAAATTAAAAATATCTATAATTTTTCTACATTGTTAATTTCTCAAAAGATATTCAGAATTTAAGATTTTTTAATTATGAATGAAGACATTTTACATATTTGTGTGTAAATACGGTAAAAACTTCTCATTAAAAACATATAAAATGTTTTACAATTAGCCCTGCTTACTCTGAAAGTAAAACCAATCATTGAAATCTGCCATAATATTCTTGCGTAAATTATGCCAGCGAGTAGACGGACGCATATGCAAATACAGTGGATGAACTTCCAGCTTTAACACACTATTTATTCATGGACCACACCAACGCACTATTCATGGAATATTCAAACAAATGCTTTCATGCTGTCGCCAGTTGGAGTAATGCGTTTATCACGGATTCTAGCCAACCACAAATACCCTCATCACCAGTTAGGACTCTCTGGAGCTGATGCAATTAGAAAAGCATCAAACATAAAGTGTTTGGAATTCCCAGTAGTTGCAAGTACTGCGCCACTTAATTGGCCTTATTCGCCTTAAGAGCACGTGTGGACATGAGCCGTGTATAACACTATTTGTATTGTCAGTGTTAGTGATGGTGGTGAACGCACTCATAAATCTAACCCGTAGAGTTTTCAAATTTGTTAACATGCAAATTCATTAGAACTTAAGTCTTTCCCAAAAACATTTGTGAACTTTTGCAAGCGATGACAGGATGACAGCGTTTTAGACTGTCAGGTGGCCTAGAGAGGACATAGAAATTTATATACAATACAACATTCATTTCTATAGCTTCGCCCGGTTTCTAGTAGTTATGGTGATATCTGGCTGTTTAATCTGATTTATACAGCTTTACAAATTGTGGTCGCTGCTATTTTACCTTAATTTTATGAGTTTGTATTTCTGGTGGCCCCTTTTTTATAGCCACAATTCGGTTAATATAATTTTTCTAAAAACTAATGTGGTGCTTTTTAAAAACTGTTTTTGAAGTGAAACTTCTTAGGCGGCGCTTCGAAATTTGAATGAGAATATTGAGGAGTGAAATTTCAAGGTCAATTTACTTCATTTCGTTACACGATAGAGAAGAAAGATATGTTTTACAGTAGAGAGAATGAGAGAGATATACATTGTATAAAAGACAAAAAACTTGCTTGTCACCGCTGAGGATCGAACTTGTGAACTAGCGATTGCAGAGACATATCCAACGAGCTAAACTCTTCATATATAAATTTTCTCTATATACCAATTAATCAAACTACTTTTGCTGTAGATGCCCAGCGGGAAAATAAAAAGCGTTCCTAGAAATAGCGATGTGCTTTTCAGAGTTCAGAGTTGTGGAGCTCATGTTTTTATACCTATTTTGTTCATATTAAAAACAGCGGATAATAGCACAGCAGTAAGACATTTGATTGTAATGCGAGCGGTGCGAGTTCAATCCTCGCGTATTAAAAATTTTCTCAATTTTTTTTTTTTGTTTTTTTTAAAGAGCTTTTTAACTATTTGTTTGTTAAGAAGCGCTTTCATCCTAGGATATCCAATATAAATTTTAATATGAATTTGGTTTACTTAAAAAGCGCTTCAGATGTGTGAAGCGCTATGGCTTGTTTAGGGCTTTTGAAACGCTTCGATTACCGCTGGGTGGCAAAAGCCGCAGATTGTGTGCTGATTGCGTTCTATGTGTGGTAGACAGGGGGGTTGCCATGACTCGGGTAGAAGAGAGAAAGATTCAGCGAAGCAGAAGTGAATAAGAGAGTTGCCCTGAGCGCATTATGATTTTCGCAAAGTAAACTCTCATACTAGGGCTGCCATGCCAATATTTTTTTAGAATACCAACGTTGGTATATCTTTAATTCAATATATTAATATAACCTCTATAAATTTTGCTCATATTACACATATTATATTATTATTCATAATATTGCGATATAAAATTATATAAAAACCCAAATTCATGAAGCATATGCTGTCGCCCATGACGCTAACTTGACACTGTGCGCAAGAAAAGTTGGAATAAGTTCTTTCAATAGATAACTTTTTGACGTAGAATACGTCGTTCTCGGAGGTAAGTAGGGTGGTTGATAGTGATCAGGTGTCGGTATTTACATTACTTTTTGAGCCTTTGGTGGGCCTAAAGTACTAATCGTACAATGTTGATCTTAGCACTTGTTGGTCTGCTTGATCCTCAATGCGACAAAAATTCATGTTAGAACTGTCTAACTTATATCAATTTTACACAATTACATGAAATATAAAGCCAACATTTGATGTTTTTGTTTGCTTAAACTTGCTATCTATTTATCGACGGCTTCCGGTTTTTTTCGACGGCGAAGACAGCGCCATCTAGCGTGAAGACATAAATCTTCTAATTAAAAAAAAGCATACTTTTGGGGGCATGTTGTTTTTAACAGACTCGCGTAGCCCAGTAATACTGAGTAATTTTGAGGGGCATGCTTTCTTAACAGAATCTGTTATTGAAATGTCAAACGCAGCCAATTAAATATTCGGGCATATTATCGACAGTGAAATTTTGACACATGGGTTGTGGAACTTGATAGCATTGAACAAATTTTGTTTGCTTGTTTAAGTTTTCTACCTATTTATGGACAGTTTCCGGTTTTATCGACAAAAGCATAAAATTTGTATGGGAGCGCCCCTAAGGAGTGGTCGGAGGGAATAGGTGTCAAAGGCAAAAATGTTCCTTTTGCAAAAGTAATGGGGGTTGGTGATACATATTAACCCTCTCCGGCACTCTCTTAAAGGTCATATCCTCAGGTGTATGGAATAAATATTTTTAAAAAAGATGTCATCAAAAGCGAATTGAATAATTCTACGTCTTGTGTTACGACATAGTCGAAACTACTGTATCTTTTTATACATATTGTAGTTATATAATTTTATATCGAAATATTATTAATAATAGTAAGTGTAATATGTGGCGTCCGTGGCGTAGTTGGTTAAAGTGCGTGGCCGCTATGTCAACGAACTTTGGAAACCCAGGTTCGAATCCCAGCAGCAGCGACAGAAAATTATTTGAATTTTTCTGTACGGCCGCCACCTCTCTGCAGACAATGGCAAACCTCAGAGAGTAATCAAAATGCCATGTAAAGCTTCTTGAGAATAAGAACATTTCGTTCATCGCCGTTCGGAGTCGGCGTTAAGCCTGTAGGTCCATTTCTCGGTCAATTGTGTACAAACTTAATAACACGCACAACACAATTGATCATAAGAAGCTAGGTCAAAGTCCTTTCAAGGGCTGAAATGGCCAGTTATTTATTTTTTTTTTTTATTTTAAGTGTAATATGTTTGATATAAGTAATATTAATACGTACATATGTTGAATTAAAAATATATCAAGTTGTATTCTGTATTCACATCTATATGTAAATACGACGCAAATTGGTTATCAAATTAATTGCTTTTCGGCCATAGGTCCATACAAACGAATATTAAATAAACAGAATATTTTTTTTATAAAAACTTTTTATTGAATTTCTTTTGCTTAAATAGTTCTCTCTTTGCCTTTAAGGTTCGATTATGCAATCGTAAATCTATCTTATGAAAAATAAGTGTAAGTGGTTAATGAAATCGTAACGTAACCTAGCGCAGCGATGGGTTCTATTCCAGATAGAACTCTACGCCACGTGCGTAGCTTTACGATTGCATAATCGAGCCTTTACACTAAAATGGTTCTTTTCTAGAAGAGAAAAAGAGTATACAAAGAAGAAGTTTCACTTCTTTACTGTATACACGGTATACTGTATCTTTTTTTTTTTATCTTTGGAAATGTGCTCTTTGATGTGACATAAAGTGGACCACATAATTTCTTATCATATTTGAGCCAAATCTAAGTATAAAAATTAGTTGAGAAGTGGTTAAAATATTTATGAAATTAATAAGAGATTTATGCAGAGAAATTTCTATATGCTTTCAAATGTATAGAAATATGAAATACCGAATATCACTTGTGTCAAAGATCACAGACGTTCATTAATCGACCTATGTACAGACTGAAAAAAAAGTACTAAGGAGTTATCTTAGGTTCGGAATGGGAATGGCTTCCAATTTAAAACTCACACAACATTTTGCATATCAAAGCGAATGTGTGAAATATCAAGTCAGTCCATAAGTTTTCATAAATTGATGAAGGATTTGCTATTTTGATGGCTTTTTATGGGAAGTAGGCGTAGTTTTCATTCGTTTTCAAACTTCTGAGTTGCATTTGGTCAGAAATTATAATCGTAACAATCTTTTGCATATTTGTGTTCCTATTTGTGTCATCAACTCATCAAAAACTGAAGTTTCATATCATTACTACCAATCCTTCTTTTTATTCGTTACGATAATGAAGTAATAAGTGTCTAAAATAAACTGTTACATAACATGCTTTTGAAAGTAGCTTCAGATAATTTTTTTTTTTTTTTTATTTGGAACTCTTTGCTGTGATTTCTCAGTCTATACCATATAGCCTCAAACTTGCGAGAAACTCTGTGTACCCTTGGTACACAAAGGATTTGAAAATTCTTCGCAATAACAGGTCAGAGCGTGGAAGAGATATGTCTGTAGCTTGAACTCAAGTGACCTGGAAACCTATAAAAGATTGTCTAGGAATTTCAAAATCACAACATCATTCATATGTTTTATATAAAGAATATTTAGATAAAATAAAGTTAAGAATATTGTCTGATCCAAAGAGATTTTGGGGATTCATATATACAAAAACGAAATCTGACGGATTTCCTTTTATCCTTCTAGAGTCTTAATGGATTTACAGACGATTCATAATTTTTTACCTATTTGCTTGTATTTTTAAAGAATCATTTTGTTCAGATTTATTTTATCCTGTTGAAGGATTTCTTCACCCAGGGTCTCTTTTCTTTTCCCCTGAGGAGATTTTAAAGTACTTTGAATCGATCGATGAAGATTTTGGCGCTGGATGGCGTGAACATTCTTAACTTGGACGAGACCAAAAGACAGGATGTCTTCGTCATCTCATCTCGTCCCATTGGTCAGCGTACTGTTTTGAAGGTCGTTTCACTCCTGGTACATTCACCAATCAGATTCAGTCCACTTTCCGTGAGCCACGTCTATTCGTTGTCACCGACCCTATGACCGATCATCAGCCCATCACGGAAGCTTCATATGTCAACATTCCAGTCATTGCTTTCACCAACACTGATGAACGCCATTGCGTTACATTGATATTGCTATTTCATGCAATAACAAGTATCCTCACTCCATCGGTTTAATGTGATGGTTGTTGTCACGTGAAGTGCTACGTCTTCGCGGCACCATCTCACCCAACGTTGAATGGCCCATCGTTGTTAACCTGTTCTTCTACCGCGATCCTGAGGAGGCTGAGAAGGAGGAAGCTGCTGCCAAAGAACTCTTGCCAGCACCCAAAAGTGGGCCTGAGGTCGTTGATCATCCAATTGAAGACGCAACTAACTGGGCTGAGGAGGTTGCTGCCGAAATGTAGGTACCGGTACTGATGACTGGAATAAAGATGCTGTTAAGACCTCATAGGGAGGTGATGGCACACAACATCGATGTTTTCTGGCACAGCAACCCATTCTGGATGATCTTCATGAAATTCATCCTGGTCCTTCACGAAAAATAATCGCGCGAAAATCTTTACAAGTTAATTCCAGTTTTTGGTCGAAATGAATTTTTCAAGTTACTTTAAACAACACAAATCGCGCTTAGGTGTCAAAATATTCTGAAGAATGGTAAGTTCAATAATGTCAAGTTTCCAATAGGAACGTCAGATGGTAAGTGCTCCCACTTCCGGTCTCCAATGCCAGAAATATAAATAGCAACCCTCGTACAATGATCAAATTAATGCTAAGAATTTATGTACAATTTATTCTTTTATTAGATTTCAGACTACAAGAACATACAAACATATGCTACGTGAAACATAAAACAGTGCTTCCAGCCAACGTTCACCGCATAATTTCCGCAGCATCCCAGACAAAATTTAATGCACGTTTGCAACCAGCAAATTACAACACAAACTTGATAGCACCAACAAAATTTCACTGCAACATAGCAAATAAAACAAAAGCAATGAAAATAAAAACCAAAAAACTCCCAACTACCAACAACAAGAAGCGCCAAAATGCATGCCACTTCTGCATTAACTTAGATTGGGCGCATTGCACAAGGCGTGTCCAAGCTGTGCAAAACCGCCAAGAAAGAAAACAACACAAAATTATAGCCTATAATGCGGCAATATTTTACAGAGATTAGCAAACGTGCAGCGTGTTGAAAACGTTGCTTCGTTGCTGCTTGGTTTATGTTTTTATCTGACTTTCCATTCGTTTTAAACGCACAAATATCACAGACAGAAATTTCTGTAAACTGACAGCACTACTTTCGGCCAACAACGCTTTAAGCCAGTACTATGCGAACGAAAGTAAGCAACAATCATCATTGTCAGCCGTTGGAAAATTGTACGACATGTGAAGCAAATGAAACGATGTGGATTTTGCAACAGGATTGTTTGGATTGTGGAAGTGATATGGTAGTGATATTTTGAAAACACAGTGCAAAGTGGTTGTAAATATAATGTAAATAATAGTAATGAACATAGAAATAAATGTGGAGAATATGGTTAATTAATTCAAAAATTAATAAAATTTTAGGTAAATTGTTTTCTATTTCTCGTTTAAAAGCTAAGTAATTAGCAGTGGTCCTCATGAAAGCTCACAATCCTACATATTCGTATTTGTGCAAATTTGTATACGGCTTTTCATGAACATACCCTGCAGGTTACGCGTTTGTAAATGAGCTTTTGTCATACGAGTCAATTCATATGAGGTTTACGAACTGAAAATGCATCGGAGTTTTGCGAGCACCGCGTTAATTTTGTTAGAATGGAAAAAGAGAACAACTGGTATACACAGTAAAAACATGCGAGGCTTACATTATATATGAGCAGCTGAGAGCAAGCCTTGAGAGAAAAGGCTTATGTAGCAACACAAAACGCAACAACAAATCAAAGACAAACGACAAACACAGAAACAACACAGAAGCTTAAAATGCAGTGGTGCCCCATTCCCGTATATGAGGCATTTGCGAGTTTTCATGAGGACCACTAGCATGTTTCCAAAATAGCCCGACGTTTTTACTAGGTTTTTGTGCAGACACACAGTGATTCGCAAAACCATGGATTAAAATAGACACGGAAAAAATGTATGTTATATGTATACAAAGAAGAAATTACCTAAGTTAGCTTAGGTAACAAAGTTTCTCATAACAAAATGGTTTCACACCATCTTAGGTGTACCATCAGTTCAACTAACTGCACCCTAAAATGGAAGTGTGGAAAAAGGGAGGAGCTAACAACATAATAACACAACCTCAACATGCTCTGATAGCGGTAAACCACTGTGATCGAATTTCGAAGATGCACATGAGTTAAGGCTATGCCTAAAAGTATGATACAATCTAGGTTAACCTTGATACGAAGTAAATAAGAACTCAGTCAGTATTAAGCGTTCTCTCTGTCAAAATAAATTCCGGGTAATTTTTTCGGCATAATTGGCAGTATAAGTAGAACCTAAGTAGCTTGAGTGGATCACAGTGAAAAGTCATGCAAGACTACAAATGAGTTGGTGTAGCGGCCAACGAAACAGTCTGTATAGTCAAGCTGTGTGATTTGCTCTATACAGAGCCGTTGTTGTTGTTGTTGTTGTTGGTCTTCTTTGTCTTCATGTTGTCTTGTTGTCAACATACTTGACCTAAAGCTCAAATTTGGTTTCAATATAAGTTTCTGTTGAATTATAGAAGTTTTTAAGGCTTCACACAAACTTTTTTAACAAAGCTGGCTTTTTTACACTGTGACACAATTACACTGTGACACAAATTGAGGGTCATTGCCTCGGGGGTAAACGAAATCAATCTCAAACGATAGTATTTGACATCAGTAACAAGAGCCCCAAACACATTTTGCTGCACTACGTCAAAACTTTTTTTTATAGTGGTTAGAAATTGGAATTTTTTGGCAAAAAATCGAATTAAAAACTTTTAAAAATCATGTCTTCGGGAACCTTTGTAAAAATTTTCCGAGGAATATTTTCTCGCAACATCTTAACCCTATGCATATCTCTATAACCCTCAACCCTTTGAAAAACTTACTAAAAATCAACTGGAGAGAGATCAAAGGTTAAAACTTTCCACAAAAATATTTTCCGGGAACTTTTATTAAGATTTACTGAAGACAAGTAACCTCTAGAAGTTAAAAGTAACACGTAAGAAACGAAAAAATCATAAGAACTTAATTTTAAATGTTCATTTATTTTTTTTTCCAAGGAGGCACTTTGCAGTAGTATCGAATTTTATACTATTTCCATTTCATTAAAATTATCACCATAAAGATGTGAAAAATCCGAAATTTTCCAGTGGCGGATCTAGGATTCGCTAGAGGTGGTGGCTGAAACTAGAGCTTTGTATGCTATGGGGGGGGGGGGGGTCTGAAACGTCTTTTTTAACTTTTTTGTCATTTTTTCCCATACAAAAATCTCTCCAAGGAGGGGGGGGGGGATAAAGCCCCGCATGTAGATCCGCCACTGTCGACATCCATATCGATTTCTTGAAATTCGAAATATGGTTTTGGACCACCAAGAAATTTCAGCCAGTACTGCCAGTACTGGTGTTTTCTTTCCTCTATATCTGTGAAAAAAAAATTAAAAATAAACCCATCTGGTACAAAAGAGTTGAGTAGTAAGTAATGCTAAATTAAGATAACCACATTCCAAATGGCAAGGATACCTGATGATATCGTTCTCTTTGCTTATCTGATTCCGTAGTGAGTTGTCTCTCAAAATATTACAAATGATAATGCAAAAAAATCGTTTGAAATTGCTATCGTTTGAAATTGCTTCGGATTACCTCAGAAAATGTGTGTTGTACTGTGTTATTCGCATTTTGCATTCTGAATAGAATAAATTGTTAGAATTTTTTGTAATTTCATTTTTAATGACAAATACCAAAATACTGTGGCAAGCTCAGTAAGCCCACCAATTCGTCGAACACGCCGGTTTCGACTCAAAGGCTCCAATATTTATCAACGAATTATCAAAAGAAAACTTTGAAATTATTCGAGCGGCAATCCGCTACAAGAAACAACATCGGTTGTCGGCTGTATTTGCTCTGCGTGGACTTGTCTATGTTAAGCGTGCAGAGAGCGACAAAGCTACTCAAATAGAATCAATTCAACAATTGAACTCTTTTTTCGGAACTGCAGATCATCTAACATTAGCCTCCTAATATTTATGGTTTTTATATGTAGTCTAGATCACTTTATTTTCACTCATTTCATACGTTCATCAATCTACAAATATTATTATTCTCTTAAAAAAGTAGGCTTCTATTTTTCTCTTTATCTTTTCTTCTCTTTCTTTAATGACTACAGTCATGGCAATTCTAATCACTACCTCTTTTACTTCTGTTCTCTGATGTATTTATTGTACCTTCAAATCATGTCAATACTGCGACTCATCGCCTTCTTGAAAGTTTCATACGAACATGCAAATTAATGATAGAGCAGTTTCCTGTGAGAGCAACTACAATATGATTCGTGTACTTGCTAAGGTTCGGCCAGGCTTAAAAATTTGCCATATTAATGCCCAGAGCCTGATTAATAAAATTGATGCGTTTAGATACTTATTTGAGGGCTTAGGAGTCAACATAATTTTTGTAACAGAAACTTGGTATCTGCCAGAAATGCCTGACGGACTATTTAAAACACAAGGTTTCAATATTCATCGTACGGATAGAGTGAGTCATGCCGGAGGAGTAGCCATTTTTGTTAGTGAAGGTATTGTTTGCAATTTTCACAGTAGGTCAGACGTAAATAGCCCAATTGAATATTTATTCCTTAGTGTAATTAAGGAAAATTTAAATCTTCTCATCGGCTGTGTATATAAGTAGGCCCAATCGGAATATTAATTTGTGTCCATTATTCGACGCTATTCAGGACCATACGTTGAATTTTAATAATATAATTATTGCCAGTGATTTAAACTGCAACATTTTAAATGATGTGTATATAAATAAAATGACAGCTTTAGGATTACATTCAGCAAACATTACTACTCCAACACACTTCACTAGGACACGATTGTTCGCTTCACAGGATTGGAGACGATTTAAAACATCTCACCTTGCTACGATATAAATATAAAGACCCTAGAAGAAGGGTTGTAAGAGAAATAAAGTTTGCGAAGACAAGATACTATGATAGAAAATTTAGTAGAGCAGTAAGTGGTAAGCAGACATGGAAAGAAATTCCTAATATTGGTATTGGTAAAAATGTTAAATGTAGTAATGTTAATATTGACCCAAATTTCCTCAATGAAAAATTCGTCAATCTTCCGTTTGAAACTCCTTGTGGAAATTCGTACAATCATGCTGTTAGTCTGTTATCTTCTGAGAGTGTATTTTGTTTGAATCGAGTCGATGTGTTGGATGTATTAGAATGTTTTGTTAGTATAAAATCTAATGCTTGTGGAATTGATGGAATCCACCCGATATTTATTAAAAGTCTGCTACCTAGTTGCTATCGTATATAACGCATATGTTTAATACGGTAATAATGACATCAACCTTTCCAAAATCTTGGAAGGTGGCTAAAATTATTCCAACACCAAAAACAGACAACGAATTTCGTCTAATTGCGATATTACCGTATCTGTCAAAAGTATTTGAGTGCCTTATAGCTAAACAAATTAATAAATTCCTTGCTCACAATAATATTATTAGTGATCGTCAAACAGGCTTTAGGCAGAAACGTAGCTGTATAACAGCACTTATAGATGTCTCAGAAGATATTCGCAAGGCACTTGACGAAAGCCAAATTTCTTTTTTGATACTTCTTGATTACTCAAAGCCGTTTGACTCAGTGAACCATCAAAGACTCTGTTCAAAACTTCTAAATATGTACAATTTTTCTTCTTCTACAGTAAAACTGTTAGACTCTTACCTTAGAGATAGACAACAGGCAGTATATCTCGCGGAAAGCTTGTGCAATAGAATATCTGATCTCCTTCCGGTGTTCAAAGGTGTACCTCAAGGTTCTATTCTGGGTCCACTTCTATTTATTTTATATTTAAATGACCTTCCATCTGTTCTCAGTAACTGTCAAATACACATGTATGCCGATGATGTTCAACTTTATACAAGTTGTAGCTGTGACTAAATTGCAAACTGTGTTAAAAAAAAAATAAATTAAAATCGAGCGATGTTTATGAATGGACAAAGAAAAATGGTCTCTGTATAAATCCCCTACAATCAAAATGCTTAGCAATATATCGACTCATAACCGCCAAAATATCTTAAGCGCCAAAAAGAAAATTTTACAGGAGAAGGTTTTTTTTAATTATCTTTGCTATTAATTTTATCTTTTATCTCTTATCTCTTTGCTATTAATTTTATTTTAATAATTTTATCTCTTATATTGATTAATTTCTTTTAGAGAATTTCATCTTAAGCGACACTTTGCTGTCATGAAAAATGTAAACAAACATGTAGTGTGTACTTAAGCTAAAATTGCTTTTGGTTTAAATTCATAATCTAATTTCGTACACCTATGAAATTTTGACAGACGATGTAAACCATCGCAAATTATCGATTTTCATCAAAAAACATAAATCGGATATTATGTCGCTTAAGATATTTTGGCGGTTATGAGTCGATATAAAAAACATCTACACGCAAAGAAAAAAAACGTTTATCGCCAGTTTGCCGCAAACGAACTTCGTTTGTCGTGCTTAAAATCGTTATTTGCAAACGTTTCAACAGTTGTCATAATAACAGTTCAGTTGCGAGAAACGCGTCATATAGTTGCAGGAAATTAATTTCGTTTGTCATAAACGCGAGTGATTTTTAAATTGCAGCAATTGAAAACTTCGTTTTTCCCAACTGAAAATTTTGTTTATTTTTCCCTTCGTTGTATAAACATAACGCTTATAGTTTAGAGTTACTTTTTGGACAAATTGTTTCTATATAAGGAAATTGGTAGTTTGCTTAATACGCGGACGGATATAGCAATGGAGATGCAATCCATAAGAAGACGGACGGACATAAGGAGAAAGATTATTAATATAATAAATAATAATGACCGAATTAGCTTGCGGTATATATATATAAGATATATTTTTAAGTTGTGACAACTGAATATTCGTTTGCGGCAAATACAGCTCGCAAACGAAGTATAGTTGGTGAATTTTTCAGTTGTGGTAAACAAAAAATTTCTTTGCGTGTAGACTCAATAAATCTTCCAAGAGTTTTAATGGGATCAACTGAAATTGGGTATGTACGCAATACCAAGAACTTAGGAATTATATTTGATAGAACGTCATCGTGGAAATTACATATAAACACTTCTTCTATTGGTAAAGTTTACGGTATGCTGCGATCTTTATGAGCAACGCAATATTTTACGCCGCTTAAAACCAGAATGTTACTTGTGAAATCTTATCTCATTCCCACTATCCTCTTTGGATGTGAACTTTTTGCAAATTTTGACACTGAATGTAAACAAAAGCTTAAGGTATTATTTAACAACATAGCCAGATATATTTATAAATTAAAAAGAAGAGACCATGTATCTTACTTAGATAATGAGATTTTCAATAAGACTTTTGATCAGCAATTAGACATGAAAACACTTATTTTGCTACATAAAATTATATACAATAAGGAACCATCATACCTGTTTAAACGTTTAAGATTCACTCACTCTAGCCATTTTAATCTAACATCTGACCGTCCATTCTTTATTTATGCTATCAGGTTATGGAATTCGCTTCCTACTCATATCATTAACAACATTAATTTCAAAATTTTCAAGGAGGATCTTTCACGTTATTATCGAAGGGAATAAAATATATCTCTCTTCTCTTCTCATTTAATATTTCCCCACTTATTTTTTCTGATCTGTATTTCTCCCTCTTTTCTCTTCTAGTTAGTAATAAGTTACTTATCGGTCAAGTATTGTTAAGTTGTAATAATGTTACTTGTATTTGTCTACTCTTGTATAAATTATTATTTTGAAGTTCATAGATATTAAGAATTTTAATTTAATCAGATTAGTCCATGAATAATGCACAACTTGTCATTATGGCAGCTTTATAAGATTATATTATCTTAATGTCCTAATTATTCAATAATTTTATAAAATAATCTAAATAAATAAATATAAAATGTAATTGAATTAAAAATATACAAAAAGCTATATTTTAAGAGTTATGGAACTTTATTTATCAACAAAAATTGATTTGAATTAGAAATAAAAAAGAATGACTTATGACATGATATTTAAAATGATTTATGACACTAACAGCCTCCCTTCTTTCTTTGCATTCTCTGGCAAACACAAAAGACACATACAAAAGTTCCTAGAAACTATAATCGCCGAAAATTCCAGCTTATAAGCCACACCTTATGCCACAAAAACCACAAAAATTGCACAAATTATTCAAAATCAGAGCCAACATAACTTAATATCAATCAAATAAGTTTAAATTTTTCTAATTTATAACCCAAAAGACACGCCCATATCGCTTCAACAACGCACGAATTTCAGCAACTTTTCACATAGCACAACTTCTGAGACAACATAAAATGAATTGCATATCATTACGGAAGATTTCACACCAGCTCAGCAGCAGCAGGAGCAGCAACAACAATAGCAAGAATTAAGCATAACAAGCAACATTAAAACATAACGTTAGTAGTTGCAATAATACATAAATACAACATATTTTGCATTTGGCCAGCATTATTTTTATTGTAGTCCACCAATGTTTGAAATTGCTTGTGGTACAAAACATTGGCTATGTGTGACCTAAACGTAATAAAATCATGGCTTACAATTGCTGTTAAAACGATTTGTAAACAACAATAGCAGAGCAACAACAACATTAATAACAACATCAGCAAAAAAACATGCCACACTCACTTCTTCTTGGTTTGTGTTGTACAAATTGGCAAAAACTATACAAGCCTAAAAATAATGGCATCAAGAACGTTGGCATGAATGGATGAAGTGCTGAGCATGTACATACATTACTTTTCCTTTTTTTTTTTTCTAAATGTTTCTATTTCTTCTAAGCAATCGGCACGCGATCTTAGAAATAAAAAAATGTTGGCTGAGTTTGTGTTGCCAGGAACTTGCTTGCAACAAATAAGCGTATAACTTACACTCATTACCGCTATGACTGGCTAGAAACTAACTTTTTGTTTTAATTTTTTAACCATGAAATATTATTTAATACTTGATTAATGGTTCAATTTTGAGATTAAGTTGGAGAGGTTTTTAGTAAATGACCCTAATTATTACGCTCTTAAGCTAGTTTAATACATCTGTGAACTTTGTTATTAATTATTTAGTAATATGTTTGGAATTTCATAACCAATGAGACTTGTTTAAATACCACTCTTTGGTAATCTTATACAAGTAATAATGGGCCTTTTTTAAATTGAATTTAGTCCAAACGTTCGCCATATTAGGTGTGTTTGAGTACAAATTAGAGTAAAATTAAAACTGTGATAGATTACCTGTCCGTATAAGAGCACCCAGTAAACCAGAACCAAACAGTTCTATATAGGCATAGGATTTTGACATGGAAATGTTTGATAACATAAGCACACAAATAAAAAGTTCAAACCTTATGATCTGACCATAGTAGATACTATACAGCTACACAAATATATGAAAAAATACTTGCAAGCCATCTGCATTCTTTCAAGTACTTCGTCTCTTCTGCAGTTTTGTTTCAAACAAGAAGTGTTGAAAGCAGAACCCAATCGCACACTTGTAAAGTACCATCTTAACTAGTGCCTAGTGCTAGGTGTTTTTTTAAGAGATTGAGAACTTTAAATAATAATACAAGAAAAAAATATTGTTGGAATGAATTTTTTTATTATAATCTGGTAGATAATTTCATGGCATTTATTTTTTAAATATGATTTCCGGCATATGTCCGCCACTGCTACGAGTTCGATCGGTTGGATCGGACCAATTTTTCACTAATTTTGACGTAACGAAGTTACGTTTTACCGCGCAGGTTTCCAAAAAAGTTGAAAAGTGCATTTTTATCAAATGCATTGAATTGTTACTCACTGAATATAAGAGCTATCACTAAAAAGATGGTGCGACCGCAAAGGCTAATTCTTTGATTTCATTATAAAAACAAAACAAAAATTTAAAACGTCATCGGGACGCAGTGGAAGCTGCTTAAGCAACGCACCTAAAAATTTGTTACATGGAATTATTACTCGCTGAGTATTAGTCCTAGGCTTAAAAATATGATACACCAATAAAGGCCTGCTTCAAACCCTCACAACAAAACTAAACAAAAAATTTCGAATGTCATGGGGACAGAGAGAGCCGCTCAAATATCGATAATGCAACATTCATTCAACAACGTTGCATTGAATTTTTAGTCGGTGAGTATATAAGCTACGATAAATGTTTGAAAAGGAAACTGAAGGATTTATACTTGGCCTTACGACAAAAATAAGAAAAAAATTCCGACGTCACCAGATCGTGAATATAGCAACATATGTAACAGAAATGTAATATCGTTGCATGAAATGTTTATTCACTCGGGAGACGTGCTGCGGTGAATTTTGTTTTACGACAGCATAGAAGTGTTATTACGCCTCACAACTAAATCACAAAAAAAATTTTTGCCATCATGACTTCAGAGCGGTAACCACATAATGCAGTAAAAATGCTACAACCATGAAAAAACGTTGCATGGAATTTTAACTCTGTAAATATTGGCGTAACAGTAAACTTGAAGGAAAGAAAATAAAAGTGAGGACTTCGGGCACATGATAAAAATAAAAATAAAATTGACGGCGTCATGAGGCCCTTCAGAGAACCGCCTAATGTGACGCAAATATATCACTTTGGCTAGATTAATTGTATGCAACTAAGGCAAAGTTAACACACCAAGGCACAACCAATGAAGAAGCAAATAAAAAAAAAAAAAAAAAAACAAAAACAAAAGCAAAAGCAACAACACCAACATCAACATCAACATCAACATCAACATCAACATCAACATCAACATCAACATCAACATCAACATCAACATCAACATCAACATCAACATCAACATCAACATCAACATCAACATCAACATCAACATCAACATCAACATCAACATCATCATCAACATCAACATCAACATCAACATCAACATCAACATCAACATCAACATCAACATCAACATCAACATCAACATCAACATCAACATCAACATCAACATCAACATCAACATCAACATCAACATCAACATCAACATCAACATCAACATCAACATCAACATCAACATCAACATCAACATCAACATCAACATCAACATCAACATTAACATTAACATCAACATCAACATCAACATCAACATCAACATCAACATCAACATCAACATCAACATCAACATCAACATCAACAACAACATCAACATCAACATCAACATCAACATCAACATCAACATCAACATCAACATCAACATCAACATCAACATCAACATCAACAACAACATCAACATCAACATCAACATCAACATCAACATCAACATCAACATCAACATCAACATCAACATCAACATCAACATCAACATCAACATCAACATCAACATCAACATCAAAATCAACATCAACATCAACATCAACACCAGCATCAACATCAACATCAACATCAACATCAACATCAACATCAACATCAACATCAACATCAACATCAACATCAACATCAACATCAACATCAACATCAACATCAACATCAACATCAACATAAACATAAACATCAACATCAAAGTTAACGCGCTTCACCGCGCGTATGTCAAAAAAAAGCCGGCATCGACTAGCTTGCGCTAGCCGATGCCCCACAGGCCAATTATTAAAACTCACTTTTATATTCTTTTCACGACTTTATTAGCTTAAACTGGTTATAGAACTTAATTTGATCACGCTCCAAATTCGAATGAATTAATTCTAACTTAAAAACTAAAGCTAAGCCTAAAGCTACCCCTGCGTTGTGCCATATCTGCTGCGTCGACATTCCCACGTTATGCAGTGTCCGCAGCCACGTTCCCGCAATGCACTTCTCCCACGTCGTACGCGCATGCAGGTAACCAGACGCATGCTCAGCACTTTTATAGGTGACAGGTACAGTGGCTCGCGTTGGCTAAACATAGGATCGCTCGTCTTAACTCCTCCCCCTTCAAATATCTGCGTCCCGCAGATCTAAGTAACAACCGCAACCGTTGGGTGGGCGTCATGCGACAGATGAGTTACTGGGAGTTGTATTGTTGGGAGACCGACCCTTTTTGTGAGTTTCCGCCAGATGGAGATTGCTATTGCAACTACAAAAAGTATTGTAAGAATATCCATCCATGATGAGAAGTCAATTCTACCCGCCAAGCCTTGTAGTCGATGGGTATTTGTCAAGCTTAGCTCTCGTAGGTATTCAATGTCGACTGCTACTCCCTCGCTCGTAACATTAGCTAGTACAGGTGGCAGGGCCTGGAACTTCGAGGACGAATATGATGAAAATGTCTTGCCACCAAGCTGCAGCGTCTCGTTGTCGAGTTGGATGACATAGGTTCCTTCCAGCCTTTGGGAAAAGTTTCCGGTTTTTATTTCGCCCTTGAAATTAGTTATAAAAAGTGTGTTTTCGTTTACTAATTCGATAACTTCTTCTTTTCTCGTCCTAAACCGACAGCGTGCGTCTCCGCCCTTGAGAAGCTTTGGCAGACACGAATTTTCAGGAACCCTTTCTAAGCTTGTCGTAACACATACCGAGGAGTTTCCGATTCTCAGGCATTCTCCAGTTAGTCCATAAGTTTCGGTTCGACTAAGGAGCAATTTCGAAAATTGAAGATCCACCTGAGTTCCATTAAAAATCGCAGCACGGCAATTCACTACATGATAGGCGTTTACTTTTACTTTTGGTACTGCTAGGACATATAACATGAGGGTCCCATTTGTGTAGACTGAGGGATGGCCAAACTCAATAGCTTCAATTATATTCTGGTATGGTAGAACCTCAAGTTCATTTATAACCATATTTACCTCCTCAGCGTCTAAGAGGTTACTGTTCACTATACCCTTTTTTGCCATTTGACATGCTCGTACAATCTCGTTGACTCCCTCCTTGAGGATAAGTATTTTGTCCAGTAGATTATGATCCTTTGTGCTTATATCGCTTTTTTCGATGACATTATTAAGGCTAGTTATCATCCCATTTATCTTACTGACGACTTCATGAGTGGCATTAAAAAGATTCCTGTTGATTTTGTATTGATTGTTGTTGTTCTCAATTATGTCTGATTGGCTTCTTAAAATCTCATCCCAGTCTATTGCGTCAGGGGATCCTGCTAGCCACTTCCAGGCTGAACCGATCCAATTAATAGATCTTGGGACTCTTGTTTTAGGTGAACTACGTAGTTCGTTAATTCGTTCTCTCGTCTGTTTTAGGTGAAACTGGAGGGTTAACCGCATGCTTTCTTCTGCAACATCCGTCGCCACTAACTTTTCAGATTGCTCGATGATGTCAGCATAACGTTGAAGATCAATGGTGTGTATGAGGTTGAAGTAGCCGTTGGTTATCCATGCCATTCCTTCCTGAATCGTAACCACAGGTGAATCATAACTAAAGATGTGCACTGCGTCAGCAGCAGATATAAGCGCTAGTCTGAAATGAAATATCTTATCGCTCTACTTCCATAATTTGATTAAGATTGTTTTTTTTTTTTTTTTGTTTTTTTTTTTTTTTTTTTTTTTTTTTTTTTATATACCAATCGTGAATGAATTTGTAATTGCTTTTGACATGTTTTCTAAATTGTAATGTTAAAACAAATAGGAGCTGATCATAGATTGTAGTAATATATAATATAATAAGGTTAAACAATTTGATAGCTTAATTAAATTAATTTTGTTTTTATTTACTAATGGGATAGTACACATTTCCCTTTTTTTTTTTTTTTTTTTTTTTTTTTTTTTTTTTATATATTTTAAATGAATTTTTGTGATTAGTACTAAGTTTTACAAATATTACAAAAACAAAAGCTTCTCTTTCTGAATAAGGTTATTACCTTAGTTAATTTCATTGCAATCATATAGACATTTTTATCTCTTGTTTTCTTTATAATTTTTACATATTAATTCAGTTTTTCTCTTAGTGTATAGTCCTTCGTGTAATTTTTACTGGACTTGAGTTTTTAATGTGAGCCTTATGTACCTTCCTCCCGCTAACCGTTAGCACTGTAACTCTGTTATTCCTTTTCACTATTTCCCGCCTAAATAGAGCCTTGTTTTTACCTTTAATACCCTTTGTTGCTACAAAGATTACCTCACCTCTTTTATAATTCTTTGGTTTTGACCGTTTCTTGTTTCTTCCTGCATTTTGGAGAGCTTGTTTTCTTTCTATAAGACCTCTAAGGTCCGTATTTATTTTTGCTCGAAAGTTGAGAAGATTTTGGTAATTTATTCGTGATGACCTGTCGAAAAAAATATCACTTGGTTTTCTTCCAGTGACTGAATGCACCGAGTTATTGTAACGATCAACTGCCACATACACCAGCTCTTTAACATTGAGGTTTGGTAATTCATTCTTCAGGCATCGATACATTTCGATGATAGTCGAGTGGAGTCTCTCTACCTGCCCATTAACCTCGCTTCGGTTAGTGGGAGTCAAATACAATTCAATTCCCATCATTTTTATAAGATTGAGGATAATTGGACTAACGAAGCTTCTTTCGTTGTCCGTAATCATGACCCTGGGTGTCGTAAAATAGTGTAATATTTTTATTATTTTCTCGCGAAGGTGTAAAGCGGAGCGGTCATTAATGTGAAAGAATTTCCCAAATTTTGAAAATTTATCAAGGCATGTAATAAATTTTTCATTTTCGATCTCCATGATGTCTAAGTGAAGAATTTCTGTGGGATATTTCGGTATTGGTGTTGGTTGAAGTTCGGGTTGAAAAGGTCGTCTATCGTATTTATTGGCATTGCAAATTCTGCAATTTGCAACGAAATTTTTAATAGAAGAATACATTTTTGGGAAGTAGAAAGCTTCCAGGATTTGTTGCCTATTTTCCCGAGCATTTCTATGTGCTCGCTTGTGCTCTGTTTCGATTATGACAAATTTTCGGTCCTCATTTCGTATGTCCTCCACGATTCGTTGTGTAACCCGAATTTTATATCTATTAAACGTTGAAACATAAACCTCTTGCAGTAGTCCCAGATATTTTTCGGCCATTTTTATTCCATTTATTACGTTTGGATTTAACTTCTTTTTCAATATAGCCGTCAATTCTTGTTTGTCAAGGGCAGGTAAGGTAATGTAATGACGAGTGAACCCAGGATGAGGAGCCTCATGTGAAAATAGCTCCTTGCCTTCCTTGAAAATCAATTGATTTCGAAAGACGTTTATTGGTACCTCAACATGAGGTATGAGGTTCGAAGAATCCTGTTCTGCGCTATGGACCGTTCCAGAATCAGAATCGGCAACATCATTAACCGCTGGTAGTCTCGACTCGCTAGCTGTGTCAGTATTGGAGTTACCTTCGCTAGCAGTATCTGTACTAGAATTTCCCTCACTGGCAGTGTCTGTTGAAGAATTAGATAGGTGGTTCATCTGTGTTTGGAGCCTTGAAAGAGCGTCAGCCACTGAGTTTGATTTACCAGGCTTGTAAATCAGCTCGTGGTTGTATTCTTCAATACGCGCTTTCCAACGCTTCAACTTAGCATTGAAATTTCTGTTTCCCAACGCATAAGTGAGCGGCTGGTGGTCTGTGTATATGCGTATGTTTCTTGCTCCATAGAGATATGACCGCAGGTTGTCTAGTGCCCATACTATAGCGAGCATCTCTTTCTCGTTAGTCGCATAATTTTCCTCAGTTTTATTTAGCGAACGAGATATGAATGCTATCGGCTTGTCCTGACCAGTCTTGCCTTGCGAGAGCACGGCTCCGATTGCGTAGTTCGACGCGTCTGTTGTTAGATTAAATGGTTGTTCGAAATCTGGAAACGCGAGAACTTCGGACGATGACAATAAGGTCTTTAAGGTATTGAATGCTTTTAATGCGTCTTCGGTCATTGTTACCGGGACCTTTTTCGATTGGTTTGCTTTAACCTGTGAATTTTCTCCTCTTGTGAGATTTGTCAAAGGTTTGGCAACCTTCGCATAATCCCGGATAAATTTCCTATAATACGATGTCATACCTAAGAAACGTTTTAAGTCTTTCAAATTATCAGGTGGGGCAAGGGTTTGGATTGCTAGTACTTTCTTTGGGTCTGGTTTAATTCCGTCAGGGCATACTATGTAGCCTAAAAACTCAACTTCAATCCTCATGAATTGTGTTTTTTCAATGTTTACCTTTAAGTTCGAGTCGAGAAGTCTAGAGAATATGGCATCAACGTTGCGTAGGTGTTCCTTCTCATCACGGCCAAAGACAATGATGTCGTCGATGTATACATAGCAGATTTTCCCTATGTATTCTTTCAACACATCGTCTATCATTCTTTGAAAAATGGCCGGAGCATTTTTCAAACCGAAAGGCAACCTCAAAAATTCGAATTTTCCATTCATGGTGGAAAAAGCCGTTTTTGGGACATCGGAAGGCTTCATAGCAATCTGATGAAAGCCAGAAGTAAGGTCTATTGTGGTAAAGTATTTTGCTTCACCCAAGCTACAAAGGGTTGACGTTATATCAGGAATCGGGTAAGCGTCAGATATAGTTACTGAATTTAGGCGCTTAAAGTCAACTACCATCCGATACTGTTTTTCTCCTGTGGGTTTTGGTTTTTTCGATACGATCCAGATCGGTGAGTTGTAGGGACTCTTTGATGGACGAATGATCCCTTCCGATAATAATTCGCTTACCTGCCTCTCTACTTCCTCTCTCATACATGCCGGATACGGATAGCTTTTTGTATATATCGGGTCTTGTGTGGTCGTTTTTATTTCAGCTGCTACTCTCGTTTTTACTGCCTCACCCCCTTGGATTGGGCCAAAGAGAGCTCTATATTTCTCCACGAGATCGTTGATGGCAGCCTTAGTGTCGTGTGACATTTGATCGTTTATTAAAAGGTTTACTTGTTCGGATAACATAGCTTTGAGTGGAATTTTTACTCCAGAATTTAAGTATAATATGTTGTATTTGCGGTCAATAACTGCCTCCAATCTTTTAAGGGTATCGTCTCCGATAATACCATCAAAAGATTCGAGACCAGGTAAAACAAAAAACGTAATGGGTTCATAATTGTCGTATTTTTCAAAGAATCTTCCCACAATCTTTCGATTTATGGTAACATTTCCGGCGGCGGAATGGACTGAAAATGGAGTTTTTAAAGGAACACTTCCGGTTGCCAGGGATGGTCTCATAAAATTTTTATTGGCTCCGGTGTCTACCAAAAAATTTAATGTTCCCCCATCCTTTGACTCGTATTCTATATATGGAAGGCTTGAGAGGCTTCCTCCATAAAATTCAGTTCCTCATGGACATTGTCATTTTGTGACTCCTCACAAGCTGTCTCATCGATATAAGGTTCGGCCTGAAGGTTATATAATCTTTGCTGTTTCCTATCGTAATTCCCCCAAGAAGAAGCCTTGCGTTTAAAAGAGTTGTTAGGTCTATTCATGTAGTTAACCTGTCTGCTTTGCATGGATCTGTCAACATCCATTCTTTCTTGAGGCTTGGGGCCAGTTGGCCGAGGTGGAGGGACAGACTGGTATGGTTTGTTTTCTGAAGGGTTTCTGGGTATATTCATTGGGGAAGGTCCTGCTGAAAATCTGTTTGAGTTGAAGGAGGGATAAGGTCGCCTAGGAAACTGAACTGGACGTTGTTCTATTCTTGTCATTTCGTTAATGGGCACTGTTATTTTGTTAGGCCCATTTGTGTGAATGCTATAATTCCTCAGACTAAGATTTTGAATTTCCAAGCAACCCGAATAGGCTTCGGGCAAGGTCTTGGGTTTCTGGACTATCATCATTCTTGATAAGTCTCCACTTAGCCCACGGATGAAAACATCCAATGCTCTATTGCGGTAGGTCTATATGAGTGCGGTTACGGTTTCGCATGAATAGTTGTCTGTCTTTAGCTTATTTATGATGAGCGACAGCTGATGGTTAACAGCTGCATAAAACTCATCCAGCTTCGTCCCTTTTTGTGCCAACTGCCCTAATTGGTGCTCAAGGGTGCGCAAATCGCGCTTATCCGCATAATGCAGTGAGAGGACCTGTTTAATTGCAGGCCAGTCCCCGTCAAGGACATTGTACGATACCAGAGCGGTATCGGCACAACCCCTTACCTTTTGCCTTACGTGCTGGAGTATTGCGCGATAAATTGGTTTATGTCTGACGATTTCATAGTCTTTGAGAATGGTTTCCACATTGTGGACCCATGAAATGTACTGCGTAGGGTTTCCCTCAAAAACCCTCAGCTCCTTCACGCAATCAGGCAGTTTCCCTATTTCTTTTAGATCATCTTCACTTATTGGCCCGCGAGGAGCCTCTTCTACCGCAATCGTAGCTGGGGTCACCGCAAATTCTACCTGCTTTAATCTCTCGTTAATTCTCCCAAGCTCACTATTGGATTCAAGCGCGGACAAACGCCCCTCGATTGCCCTTAGCTGTGCCATAATGGCACCCATGGCTCCCGTATTCTCCACCAAGGCCCTTTGCATTTCCTCCATTTTTATTTTTTTTTTTCAATTTGATATAGGAATTATAAATACAAAAAATATCTATCTGACTTTCAAAATGTGTGCTACGGCGCGTTAGGTTAGCGGAAGGTTAATAAGGTTCACTTACCCCTTGTTGCTTTACTTTTGTTGGTCTTTACTTACAAAAGTAACATTAGTTGGATTTACTGTGGTTATCCCTTGTTGCTTTGCTTTCTCGTTGGTGTAGTTCTGAAATTAAAAACATTTATAATTTCGTAATAAATACAATTATTTAAAATTCGCATATTGGGTTGATCGAGGAAGGATCGTGTTTTTCCCGTTTAGTTGTCGGTGTTAATAATTACCGTCAACCTACTAATGGCACGATTGACTTCACTAGTATGTTCCTTGTTCCAATTTGATCTCCATTCTGTTCTTATGGGAAGAATGAAATAAGCGTATGTAGGTGAATGAATGGGTGACGTGTTCCCATGGTAACGCCACCGTGCACTCCATAGAATGTACAATCACTTATGCACACAATCAGAGGAAAAAAGGAACATACTATTCGACCGACCCTTAAATTGACAAAGTTTTTCTCTCTTTTTTATTAAAAAAAAGGTTATCAAAAAAATACTTCTCTTTTTTATTAAAAAAAAAAAAGGTTATCAAAAAAATATTTCTCTTTTTTCTTAACAAAAAAGGTTATCAAAAAATATTTCTCTTTTTTACTTAAAAAAAGGTTATCAAAAAATATTTCTCTTTTTTACTTAAAAAAAGGTTATCAAAAAATATTTCTCTTTTTTACTTAAAAAAAGGTTATCAAAAAATATTTCTCTTTTTTATTTAAAAAAAGGTTATCAAAAAATATTTCTCTTTTTTACTTAAAAAAAAGGTTATCAAAAAATATTGTTGGAGTCCTGTGGCAATATTTTTTTCAGGTGCGTATGTCAAAAAAAAGCCGGCATCGACTAGCTTGCGCTAGCCGATGCCCCACAGGCCAATTATTAAAACTCACTTTTATATTCTTTTCACGATTTTATTAGCTTAAACTGGTTATAGAACTTAATTTGATCACGCTCCAAATTCGAATGAATTAATTCTAACTTAAAAACTAAAGCTAAGCCTAAAGCTACCCCTGCGTTGTGCCATATCTGCTGCGTCGACATTCCCACGTTATGCAGTGTCCGCAGCCACGTTCCCGCAATGCACTTCTCCCACGTCGTACGCGCATGCAGGTAACCAGACGCATGCTCAGCACTTTTATAGGTGACAGGTACAGTGGCTCGCGTTGGCTAAACATAGGATCGCTCGTCTTAACTTCAACATCAACATCAACATAAACATAAACATCAACATAAACATAAACACCAACACCAACAATAACAACAACAAAAACAATAATCTTGTTAGTTATGATCCAATACTGCTCACAAACAAAAAAATAACACAAGGAAATCGGCCTATGCATCCGGAAAAGGAATAACATGAATAAGGATATGGATTTGGACACAAATTAAGACACACTTAAAACACACCTTTCCAAACTAGGAAATGAATTCGGTATATTTGATTAAGTCAAGAATTTGGTCATGGATTAAAAGAAGAGCTTGGACATGAAATAGGAGTACAAAGAAAAAAACCTACGGGTGTGTCCACGATTTATTTACACCAGATATAATTGTTTTTTACACAAATTATTGACATTTTCCTATTAAAACTGTGAATAATTGACACAAACACTTTTGTTGTTTTATTAACTACATTTTTTTTTTACAAAAGCCAACTTGTATAATTTTGCTTAGGTTTTATCTCGTTGTAAAACATAATTTAAAACAAATTTATGAAATTGAATTTAAAGATAAAAATTAACATGAAATGTTCGGCTATATATGGAATAGAATATTATCAGATTTATACAAATTCCAAACTTTTATTCACTGACATTCAATCTGCAAACATTCTCTTGCATAATTAGAAATGTCTCACTTAATAACATTTAAGATGTGAACTTTTCTTAACATAATTATCGTATCATATCTCTCAATTGTTGGCTCTTTCTTTAAAAAGAGTCCTTCTACAGACATTGACATTGACATTGACATTAAACATTGAATTTGTCACACTTTCCAGAAAGTACAGCATTATTTGAATGACTTTGAAGAAGAAAGTAATAATAAATTTATAATTTTTTTTTCTTTTTATTGTTTTCCAGAATCTTTTTGCCTTTTAAAGCAAACAACAAAAAAAGCATAACTGTTTGATTTTGCTCTGTGGGTACGAATAAGATCTTTTTGCAAAGATAACCAACAACATCCATCTTGCCCATGCCCCAAGCAATGAACAGACATGGCTTTTGTTGCTTCTAATGAAAATGAAACGCACCGAAGTGCCATTACATTGGATGGATGGCAGAGGCCAATGCCAGCCAGTGTAAGTGGGGAGTTTCAAAATTTATTGATTTAATTGAATTCTTTTTGCAAAATTAATTTAGTTTTTTTCTTTAATCAAATGAATGCGCATCGTTGAATCAACACTTGAAATGCTAAGGATACTCCAAGGAAAGCTTCGAATGCCTCATGCGAACTCTTTTGCCAACAACTGGTGTATGTGTTTGTTTGTGCAGCGACATGTATTGCGTTAGCAAATAATTCAGATAAAGAAGAAGAAGACAGGCAGGAACTCAGCTGAAAATAAAAATGAGAAATGTGTTTTTTTTTTCTTTGACTATTTAATAAGTTTACAAAAAGTATAAATTAATGCTTTCGTGTGCATATCTGGCATCTAAAAAAAAAAAAAAGAAAAGACACACGCAGCAAAAAGGCAGCGGAGCGTCTTATATATCATCCGCTCTTGCATAGAAGAGAAAATACCAAAGTTGGGATACAGCCGCCATTGAATAAGATTTAAAAAAACTGCTAATTTAATTTTATGCTTTATTCCTTTTATTTTTTGTTCTATCTGTTTTTAATGGCTAGAAACACCCTTCACAGCAGCAATGTTAAAATAGTTCAGTCACCCTGAATTCTTTTTTCGCCGACCCCATGTTCGGCTCATAAGCAAATTTAAGAATTTCCCTTTTAACACTTGAGTGGATACATTTTTTTGTTGCTGGTTTTTTTTTCCTCCCCCAAAGTTCCACCCAAAATTTAACTGCTACCAAGTTGATTTGAGGCTCGTTGGCGGAGGTCTCGCCTAGTTGTTAATTTTCTTGAAGATTGTTTTTTTTTTGTGTGGTCACACTTTTTGCCAGTTAATGCCTGTCACGAAATGCTATGGACATTGACAAAATGGTAATTAAAAAGTGTGGCTAGGAATATAATACGCTGTCAAATATTTGGAATTCAGCTGGCAATAACGTTGGCCCTTCCATACCCGCTTCAATGAAGCTGGTCATAACAACTTAGCTATTTAAAATTGTCTCGTGTAATTGTTTATTTAACCTTGCATATCTTCTAAGGCATTAATTTATAGTCTCCATAGCTCTCATAACCACTTAAAAACCATACATACATGTTTGACATTTTCTCAAAGGAAAGTAACTTGCAGTGGCCACAAAGAAAAAAAAAATATTATTAAAATAAAACTAATTTTAAACTTTAACATGGCGCAGAAACACGCGAAGGTCATACAAAATAATGACTTTCAAATTGCGGTGATTTTCCGTTGGGCGCTTTTGATTAAACTTTGCTACAACTTCAGCCGCGCCAACATCGATTCAAGTCAATTCATAAATCGTTGTGGTCTTCATGGTTGACATTGTCGTCGTCGTCGTCGTCGTCGTAGTCGTAGTCGTAGTCTTCGTGGTCGTGGTCGTGGTCGCAATAGTCGTCGTCTCCCATCATTTTGTCGTGCCTTAGTTTTCGAACAGCATTTCACGCACGCAGTGTTTTTCGATGAAAACTTAAATGTGTTTATCCTTAGATATATAGCTGACCGCGACTGCGAAACAGGCTGCCAACAACTACGCTTGAACCATCGTCGAATGAATATTGAACGCATGCAATCGTTTTTAACCCTTACATATAAGCATTGTTACACTTGAAGTGAAGGTTGAAGTGGAAGATTGATTTGAAGCAACGCATTGTACTCATAGATTCGAAATGAAAATAAATAAAACGAAAAAGTAAAAGAAAAACGCATGCAAAGTGAACAAAAAATTCATTACTTAAGAACAAATCCATCATTGAAAATTATCTAAAACATAAAAAAATGAGTTGGCTGTGTCGTGGTTTTGACGTGACAGCGTATAATTTTTTCGCAAACTTGTCCTCATCCTTTTGTTTGATCTATTCCTTATCCGAATCCTTGTCACCCTTTTTTCAATCCTGCCCTTAATATTGCTAACTATGGCTAAATATTGTAGTTCTTATCCTTGTCCTTTCCTAATCCTTATTTGAATCCTTATCCTTATCCTTATCCTTATCCTTATCCTTATCCTTATCCTTAACCTTATCCTTATCCTTATCCTTATCCTTATCCTTATCCTTATCCTTATCCTTATCCTTATCCTTATCCTTATCCTTATCCTTATCCTTATCCTTATCCTTATCCTTTTCCTTATCCTTATCCTTATCCTTATCCTTATCCTTATCCTTATCCTTATCCTTATCCTTATCCTTATCCTTATCCTTATCCTTGTCCTTATCCTTATCCTTATCCTTATCCTTATCCTTATCCTTATCCTTATCCTTATCCTTATCCATATCCTTATCCTTATCCTTATTCTTATCCTTATCCTTATCCTTATCCTTATCCTTATCCTTATCCTTATCCTTATCCTTATCCTTATCCTTATCCTCATCCTTATCCTTATCCTTATCCTTATCCTTATCCTTATCCTTATCCTTATCCTTATCCTTATCCTTATCCTTATCCTTATCCTTATCCTTATCCTTATCCTTATCCTTATCCTTATCCTTATCCTTATCCTTATCCTTATCCTTATCCTTATCCTTATCCTTATCCTTATCCTTATCCTTATCCTTATCCTTATCCTTATCCTTATCATTATCCTTATCCTTATCCTTATCCTTATCCTTATCCTTATCCTTATCCTTATCCTTATCCTTATCCTTATCCTTATCCTTATCCTTATCCTTATCCTTATCCTTATCCTTATCCTTATCCTTATCCTTATCCTTATCCTTATCCTTATCCTTATCCTTATCCTTATCCTTATCCTTATCCTTATCCTTATCCTTATCCTTATCCTTATCCTTATCCTTATCCTTATCCTTATCCTTATCCTTATCCTTATCCTTATCCTTATCCTTATCCTTATCCTTATCCTTATCCTTATCCTTATCCTTATCCTTATCCTTATCCTTATCCTTATCCTTATCCTTATCCTTATCCTTATCCTTATCCTTATCCTTATCCTTATCCTTATCCTTATCCTTATCCTTATCCTTATCCTTATCCTTATCCTTATCCTTATCCTTATCCTTATCCTTATCCTTATCCTTATCCTTATCCTTATCCTTATCCTTATCCTTATCCTTATCCTTATCCTTATCCTTATCCTTATCCTTATCCTTATCCTTATCCTTATCCTTATCCTTATCCTTATCCTTATCCTTATCCTTATCCTTATCCTTATCCTTATCCTTATCCTTATCCTTATCCTTATCCTTATCCTTATCCTTATCCTTATCCTTATCCTTATCCTTATCCTTATCCTTATCCTTATCCTTATCCTTATCCTTATCCTTATCCTTATCCTTATCCTTATCCTTATCCTTATCCTTATCCTTATCCTTATCCTTATCCTTATCCTTATCCTTATCCTTATCCTTATCCTTATCCTTATCCTTATCCTTATCCTTATCCTTATCCTTATCCTTATCCTTATCCTTGTCCAATTCCATGTTCTAATCTATGTCCAAATATTTGACCTACTCCATATGTCATTCTTGGTCCTTACCTTTCTCCAAATTCTTACCATAATCCTTTTTCAAATCTTTGTCCTCATCGGTATCCAAATTCTTGACTTAATCCTTGTCCTAGTTTTCATTACATTTTTATTTTTGTTTTTGCTTTTGTGTGGTACATTTACATTTACGTTAGCATCATGCAATATATCCATGCAACAATAATGCAGTTAAGTTACTTTAAACGGTTGTCTGAAAGGCCATTAATTTATGTTTTATTTTATCATGTGGCCGAAAGCCTCAACTTTACTGTCGTTCCAAAAAATTTACCGTAAGGCCTATAATTACAGAGTTATAATTCCATGCAAAGTTTTTTTATTTTTGTTGCATTTTGACTGTATTCAACGGTTAATAACGTGGTGTCGTCGATCCAAAAATTTTTTTCGTTTTCGTTATGAGGTCAAAGATTAATTTTTTACTGTGGTAAAATAACATTTTTCGTAGCACTTCTACTCAGCGAGTAATAACTCAATGCAACAATATTGAATTTTTGTTGCATAAGTTTCTATCTCCGCGACCTGACGATGTCATATTTTATTTTATTTTTATCGTAAGGAAAAGTACAAATTCTTTTATACAATTTATCGTATCGCATATACTCGACAAGTAATAATTTCATGCAATGGCGTTTCATGATAGCTACATTTTTAATCTTGGAACGACTCTCTTCACGGCCTAATGATGTCATGAATTTTTCGTCTATTTTTGTCTTAAGCTCTTACTGACGTATAATAGTTTTCACTTTAGCACACATATGATATATGTATGGCGTGTTATAATTCCATGTTACAAATATTCAATTGTATTGCTTAAGCAGCGCTCTCCACGTCCCGACAACGTTTTTAATTTTATTTTTATTTTTGTCATAAAGTAAAAGAATTACTCTTTACTGTCATACCATTATTTTCGTTATTGCACCTATACTCAACGATATCCCTCTCTTCTAGCTCTGTATACCTCTCTTATACCTTAAATTTCATTGCACCGACTATGAATGAGCTGAACATATACATATCTATACAATATAACTATACATATGCTTCGTATGACCAATAATATGATCACCAAATTCAACTTTCATCACGTGACCGATTGCTCTGATTTTTAATATGTTGTTGTATATGGCTATCTGATTTTCGTTCGATTTTCTTACCACAAAAATCGACTCTTTTCATTGTAATTTTGTTATTTTGATTTTTTTATTCTTTTGTATTCTTTTTTATGAATTGTATTCTAATTCATATGAATTTTTGAAAAAGGCATTTGTACCAAAAATGTCATTTCATATTTTTTTATTTTTTAAGCAATATGAAATATTTATTTTAAATATTTTTATGTATTTAGGACCACGCTTTTCATGGCAATAAGAGCTTTAGTGAAAATGTGTGTATTTTGAAAATAATAAAAAAAAAATAATAAATCATCTACCTTAATGGTTTCAATTATTCTATACATTGAGTTAATTAGTGCGTTAACAGAAATTCTAATAAAATCAAGAAGTCATCAATGCTAAAAACAGCAGCCTTAGGCCAATGAACTCTTGGCTTTTTCTGTTTTTAATTTGATTCTATGAACACCAAAGCTGACTGGCATTTTTCATTTACAAGCCCTCTCCATTATACATATGTATATCATTGAAATGGTAGGCTTGCCACATGAATCAATAACAATAAACATTCATCACTGTGATTTTACACGAGGAAAAATTAGTAGAAATACTTTAGTTCAAAAGTCATTAATTCAAAATTTTTTGAAATTTTTTGAAATTTTTTAAAATTTTCTTTTATTTTTCTGTGTCTCTCTAGAATTCGAGTTGGATTCACGCTTAGAAATTCCAAGTATTGTTTATCAATGCGAAAATTGCTCTCTGCGCTAAGCAATTGGCAACAAGTTGAGAATTGGCGTTAAGAGAATTGATTGCTAAGAACTTCAAACATTGCTTTTTCCTGAATTCTTATTAAACTAGTAAGAAATGATCTTCGACTGGGCCGAAGTTAAAATACCCTCACGTCCGAACCAAAGAATATTCAAAGCCGTCAATAAAATGTTTATTTGTCACTTTGTATGGGAGGTGGGAGTGGCTTTCATCCGATTTGGTTGAATTTTATACACAGAGTATATACTATATATCAAAGTTCATATGCAGTCCATATATTAATTTTTGTGGAATTTAAAGAGATTTTACCTTTTTGTTAAAGTCACTTTGTATGAGAAGTAGGCGTGGTTTTCATCCGATTTGGCTCATTTTCGAACTTGACCTTTATTTTTTAGATAAAAGATTAAATATCGAATTTCGTGGTGATGGCTTGAAAATTACGGCTGTAATCGTGATCACAGACAGACAGACGGACAGACGGACATGGCTAAATCGACTCGGGTGGTGATGCTGATAAATAATATATATATTTTTGTATACCTGCCACGCCTGCTTATGGGCGTTACAAACGGAGTGACAAAATTAACATACCCCCATTTACGTTTTTTAAACGTGGGGGGTATAAAAATGTAAAGGTTTCGCTGTATGTTTAACTTGTCTAACTGTCAATTAAACTCAAGTTCTTTTTGTGCTTTTACTAATGTTTTATTTCACATTTACATTGCCTGGTTATTAAACGAGAATAAACATATTTCCACATACACACACACACACACAACCGCTGTTACCATATACATTTGAATGTGTGTTTTTCTGTTTTTCTCTGAGTGTATGATTTGGAAATCATTCAATAATATTGATTAAATGGAATTTGTGGGCTTCAGTTTCCTGAAATCCAGCTGATTTCAATATGTAAATAAATAAAATGATTCATGCATTGAAGCAGACCTACGCAATCTAACACACAGCCAATCACACATTGAGCTCATTCAGCAAACTCATCTGTTGTGCAGTGTTGTTTTAGCGTTACCTTAGCGCTGTTTTTCTTTGAATGACTTGCTACGCAAAACGTTAGAAAGTGTGTAAAGTTGATAATGTTTATGTTCTAATGTTTAATTTTCAATAGTTTTAATAGATGTGATTCTTTTTAAAAACGCCAAAAATTGTGAACAAGCTTATATAGTAACAAGTTTTGGTAAATTTAAAATTAAGTTTTGTTTTAATTTTGCTTTTCATAGTTTCTTGTTTGAACCTAATGGATCTTATCATCCAAAGTGCATCCTTCGTCAAATGCATCCAAGGTTCGTTGCTATTGCTAAGCATGATGTGCCAAACGAGTAAAACAATTTTTTCATATAAAGTAACCCCCTAAAACTAAGTTTTGTGCGACATTTTATCATCAATTCTGAATAAGTACGAAATTAACCCTTTAACACATTTTAAGTTTTGACTTATTTCTGGCATTTAAGTTGAAATTTCAACTTTGGTATATTCAAAAACTTATAGTAGAATTTTACGATAAATATTTTTGTGGAACATTTTAACCCATTATATCCTTGTTTTATGAGTCTTTTTTGCCTTTTATCACAAAAATCAAAAAAGACCGGTAAATTGAGAAGTTAGGGGGTTAAAATGTTTCACAAAAATATTTCTCGTAGTATTTTACATAAATCCTCAGAACACATCCTATACCCAAAATATAAGGATAACATAATTTCCTATGCCGATTCACTGCAAGAATGTTCAAAAAGGGGAAAATTAATTCCCCCCTAAAATAAGACTCAAACGTAAACTTTCAAAACGCCGATACACGATTATTGTTTTTTTTTCCTTCTACCAGAATCCTTGTTATTTTGGAAAATAATTGCTTTTGTTTTTCAGTGTAATCTTCCAACACCAAGATTATATACTTCGAAGACAATACTGGTTCTGCATGTATTCCAAAAGTATTGATTAAAGCCGTTTTACTTAAATCTTATTTAAAAATTTCTTATTCAAAATAGCAAAAACAAAAAATCTGAGTATATTTGCATACACGCAGATTTTTCATAAAAATATAACTATCCTGTAAATTTAGTTCCAAAAAACTGCTTATCTCAAACAAAAACTAACTCAGCAATGAAGGCACAAAAAATAACCAATTATTCATTTTTATACCAAAATTTTCAGAAATAATTGATAAACGCGAATTAATTGCATTCCATGAACCAATGGTTATGAGATTCATCTATAAGACGCCATGAGAAAATGAAAAAAAAAGACGCCATGGTCTTAGCAATAGAAAATATCGATTTTTAAAAAAGTCAGCTAGAAAAATTCGTAACTTATTTTTACCTTCATAAAGATGACTGAAAACGTACTTTTTAAGATTCTCCTCGAGAATAGTTGGTAACTTATAAAAAGAAAAATATATTTTATGGTTTATTTATTTTTTTTTTCAATTTTTAATCTTTTCAACTGTTTTTTCTACTTATCCAATCGACCCCACTGCTTATAATAGAATTTTAACGAACCATATAGAGAATATAAACTGAGATATAGGGTTTTATTTCAGTTAAACCCCCTCACTATACACTTCATATTTTCGAAGAAAAATATTAAACTAACCAACGGATTTATTTAAGTTGAGTACTTGGCATAAAACACAATAAATTCACTCGATCAAAAAAAATTTTGGAAAAAAATGTTTACCACTGTTTTGGAAGAACAACACAATGTACGTCTGAAAAACGTATAGCTTCGCTATATCATGAAAAACTGCACGGGAATGAAAGTAACACGTGACGGTGTTACACTTGGTTATATGTAAACGCGCTGTCAAGAGTTCACAGGTGAAACGCTTCACCGCACCTACTATAATATTTTTATATTCATTGTTTAAAATGAATGAATTTAATCTATTCAATAATGAATAAAGTAATATTGAATAGATTTTATGCCACATACAACTTCTATTTACAACTATATTAAGTGTATATTAATAAATTTTTCAATAAATTGAATTTATATTTTTGTTTAGGTTTTGCTTTGGGAGCATTCCAAGATAATCGCTACCAAGGCAAAAATTTTATAATTTAAGATATCAGATTAAAACCTATTTTTTATGGGAGAGATTTAGTATTAGTTAAGTTTCATATTTTAAAAAATTAAAAATAAATGGTAATCTTAGATATTTTTCACTTTAAAGTTAAGCTTTATAACGAAAAATATTTTTTACTTTTTAATTAGAGCAGCACTGTAAGCACCGTTCTATGTGTCAATTAGTTGTCAGTAAAAATATTAAAGTGGAATATGAAAAAAAAATTGACGACGGTAACAGCTAGTTGTTGTAATTCAAATTAAGTAAATTAGCGGAAGCGATATTTTATATTATTTAAACTTGCTAAGTTATTTGTAACACCCGTCACAAAAAACAACGAATAGTTATGTCAATACAAAAGTTTTAATCCAATTTAGATGTAACTTTACAAAAGTAAGGCTATGCATGCAGCTTATTAATTTCTAATATTATTTTTTCTCATTGTTTTTGCAGAGCGCCAATTTAACACGATAAAATTGTGTAACACCCGTCACAAATTTCTTTTTCTTAACTATTACACCTCGATAGTTAGGTAAGATTTGTATATATTTGAATAGGTCTGTTGTTCTTTCATACCCTACACATATTAATGTTACGTAGGTTGACTTTTAAGTCTTGAGGTATGCCAACACCAATGCGAATATATCAAATTTGACATTGTCATAGTAAAGTTCAATATTTTTAATGTTGAATGTAGTCAGAAAGTTTTGTCATACGAGTGCTTTTTGTGTTGTTTACAGATACTTAGAACATTTATATTGGTAAAAAAATTGAATTAAATGGTTAACATTTTCGTGCGATGATTTTCTAAGACTTTCGATGTGGATTAAACCAATAGCAGTGTTCCGATAAAATTCGATTTTGTTGAAGCCCCATCTCGAGACACCATGTTTTGCTGGTTTTTTAAATGTGATCATGGTCGAACTTCGCTACAGGACGAATTTCTAAAGGTCGTCCAAAATAGGCTGTTGTGACACAAAAAGTTAAAGTTTCACTGTTTCGTTCATTCTCAACAAGCAAGGATTTGCAACACAAAAAAGAAACAACTACAGACACTACAGCTATATTCCAAGTTGATTTTACCGAGAACTACTCTATAACTTCATTGATTAGGCATTCTTCGCAACGGGCACTGGAAAAGGTCCCATCGATGGTATCGGCGCAACAGCGAAGCGCAGATTATGGTGGGTAACGAAAACTCAGTAAAGTAAATTTCGTAAAAAAGTAAATTAAATAATATATTCGATTGCTTCGTTTACCTCGCCAAGGACCTAAAAGGGATTAGACAGCACAGACGTCAATATATTAAAGGAAGTTCTTCTAAAGAGGTGGGAAACTTTAAAACCTATTCCGTAAATACAAAAAGTCATTAGTTTTGTCATAGTCATTTTCCCACAAGTATGCACTTGTGGGAAATAAAATTGCATACGGAACAGCAGCATATTCCAAACAACATAATATTGCAGTATTTGAAGAAACCATATCCTGTGATTGTCTCCTGTAATTTGATTAGTTTTAAATTTGTCTTTATTTTTCTACTGTAACACCCGTCACAATCTGTGTAACACCCGTCACACAATAAAATTGTAATAAAAACCTCCAAAACGAATTTTTAATTTTTTTGTTTTAATACAGGGTTAATCGTCATAGATTATTTAATTGACAGAAATTAAAATGATTTTTTTAACAATGCTAGTTTGGCTGAATTTCACAAACATTCAAAGTAAAGTCTGATTTTTCAATGAGTACTCGTAACACCCGTCACAGGTACTTTTATAAAAATTCCACAAACATGGACCATGATTTTGAAAGATTTTTTCCACGTATGGATAGACAAGCATAAAAGCAATTTATTATGACTGCAAAAATTTTAAATACTTTTATGTATGCTAAAATATTGATATTTTAAGGCGTGCAAATGTAACACCCGTCACCGTGGAATGTTCCTTTGTTTTTTATATTTAAACCCATCATTTAAACTAAATATAATGAAATGACATCTTCTACCGAAATAACGCCTTTAAACAAATTTTTGTTGATTGCTACGACAACAGTTGAGTTTGCCGAATGCGCCCATTGAGGCATATTTCAAATACATCGACATCAATATACATTCGATAGACTGAGGAGTCACAGACAAAGATTTGATCCTAGTACGGAAAATAAAAATAATTTTCCTTAATACACTTGAAAGTGTGCATGTTGTGTTGTTGATGTGTGATGACTAGTATATTTTTAAATATATTTTTGCATCTAAACTAGTGTTGCCATATGTTCCGTATTTTGCATGATTTTTTAAATGTCCCGCCGGGACAAAATTTGCCCCGTTTATTTGACATTTTTGTAAAATTTCTATGATTTCAAATACGCATTCACATAAACTGATTCAGAAAAGAAGTGTAAGCCCACCATAATATGCATATAACTATTACAGAGTACAAACATTTCAAGCTATGTGAAGCGCAACATTTGACTTTATTATTTCCCTGCAGTGTAAGACTAACCAGATGAATCATGACTAGATTATAAACTAGTTCAAATGATACTAGCTCATATTTCGACACAATTTACCAGTTACCAGTTATCGAATAGGCGTACCTATAAATTAGTTTAAATTTGATAATTACTATATATTTGTTAGCAACTAGTCGTAAAAAAAAAAAATTTAGCTTTATTAAACACAGATGATCCACAACATGCTTTTTTCCCCTTTAATTGCAATAAAACAGCAGCAAAATGTTGTCTACTTAAGTGGAATAAACCTAGAACTGTGGGTGGCACCAATACCGCGTCTACCGTGCTTAACAGGTTTGTATCAAAGCGCGAATTCACCCAAGTAGTGACCGATCATTTCTGGTTTGATTTCAACCTGCCCGAAATCCTTGCCATTGTAGACACCAATGATGGAGCCGGTCATCTCAGGAACAATGATCATGTTTCTCAAGTGAGTTTTGACAATGTCTGGCTTCTCATTTGGTGGTGCCTTCTTCTTGGCCTTGCGCAGTTTTTTGATCAAAGCCATTGGCTTACGCTTCAGACCGCGAGAGAACCTCCTGCGGGCACGGCTGTGCATAAGCTCAGCCAACTGATTGTTGGGCATATCTAACAATTGATCTAAATCCACACCACGGTAGGTGAACTTCTTGAATACGCGCTTCTTCTTTAGAGTTTCGTCGACCTCAGCCACCTTGACGTTTCTAAATTACAGAACGGAAAGAGAAAACTTGACTTTAGCTTAGTCACAACCAAGCTAAAATTTAACTCTTCATAATTACACAAGTTGTAAACTAGTTCAAACCTTATCTTTACAAAGACAATTGTCTTTTCCAATGACATCACCACGATAAAAATACCAGTCGTCTCTATTAGAATAGGACATAAGTCGAACTAGATGTTGTATATTTTCAACTAGTTGTTGGCTGGTATAAATCTAGTTGGCTACACTGCAGGATTATTATGCGTACCTGAATAAATTGTTTTTTTCTGAAACACATTTTTTTAACAATAACTTTCTGTTTATTTATTGTCCCGTAAAATTTTCAAAAATCCCGTTTTTTTTACATATTTTGCATTTGTCCCGTATTGTTGGAAAACAAATCTGGCAACACTAATCTAAACACAAACTTCTTTATGCTTGTTCAGTATTCGTCTATCTGTATGCGTGCATGTCTAGCTTTTATAATGGTGCTGGCATGTTCAATAAAAAAAGCTTGCATCTCTTTAACTTTTAATCATTTCTTAATATTAATGAAATTTATTTGAATTTGCTGTAAGATAGCTGCGCATTTATTGATGTGCTCTCGTGCTTGTATGCATGTATGTATGCTTGTTGAAAGGTGGTATTTTTAAATGCAATATTATGAATTAACCCAATAAACCACAGAGCGGACTCGCATTCGTTTCGCATTCGAAACGGAACCGAGATCTCGGATCCGAGTTCTCGCTTTCTATTAGAATTCGAGATGATTCCGAGAATATTAAAAAAGCTAATATTTTATTTTATGAAATTTGTCTATCTTGTGGAGAATAATAATAAAAACAATTTTTTAAATTTTGTTTCTTTATTAACACGATTTTAATGTACCAAAGGAATAAAATACAATTCTTTACTTAATTTTAAAAACTTTTTAATATCTTCTACAATGTGTTTACAAAGCACTTCAAGCACTTTCAAATTGCACTTCTCAAATTTCAAAAAAATAAAAAAAAAACCGTGGCAACTATAGACTTGTCAAAAACAAAAGAAAAACAAATCATTAGCTACTCATTGTATAAGCTTTCAAAAACGCATTTTGATATTTTTAAAGTTTATTTTTAATAAAATGAAACGTATGAGAATTTTAAGTCATTTCTCCTCATCAGGGAGCTACACGACGCCAGGTAAAGTATAAATAAATAATTTAAATATATTAAATAGGTGAAGAGAAGCCACCCGGTAGAGGCGTAAATTTCGTACTGAAGTTCCCGGCCGTGACTGAAGCTGCTGGACACAAGAAAATTAATTTCAAAGAAATGGATGCACAAGACGTCAGCGAGACAGGATATGTATACATATTTCTTTGCAATTAGATAAACTTTTTTCCAGCACCTTCCGTCACGGACGTGAACTGCAGTAGGGAATTTTCCCTTCACCGAACGGCTTCTCTTACAAAAATTTTAGAATACAAAAAGAATTTTATAAGCTGCAATAAAGTTATAATTCAAAATTTTTAAAAATAATTAAAAATTATTAAAAAAGTCATTGGTTTCATAAGAAGAATATTGAAATCACAAGATTTGAGAATATAAGAAAATTTAAAAAATCTCGTTTCGAAAACGATGCGATTATTTTAAAAATCTCGTTTCTAAAACGATTCGATTATTCTAAAAATCTCGTTTCGAAAACGAAGTGTGAATTTCTTCCGATCGCGGATTCGAAAACGAAAGTAGAACGAATTTCGTTTTCGAGCTAAATGCACGAGATCTCGGTTTCACCTCGAATTTGAAACGAATCCGTTTGGTTTATTGGGAAATTTCAGTATTTTTTCTAGATAAATTTGAATATTTCTTATTATTTTCAAATTAGAAATTTTTTTTATAAATTTTTTAAATATTTAAATTCAATAATCAAAAAGTATTTTCAAAAAGTCCACGCAAGTAGTGGTCGAGAACGGAATTCAAACTTAAAATTCTCCACAGAATTGTGGAGAATCAACTCGGGGTTTCTTCATCACGATAACTCACCGGATCACACACCTTATCTTGTACGCAACTGTTTGACCGTTGAAAAAACGTTCATACCATTCCACAAGCTCCATATTAACACTACATGGCTCCTTGTGACTTTTTCCTATTCCCACAACACAAGTTACCACTTCACGGAAAACATTTACGATTGAGGAGAGATAGGAAAATTCTCACAAAGAACTGAAGGCTATTCTAAATCCAGCCTATGAGCAGTATTTTCAAGTTTGTAGGTAGCGTTGGAATATGTGATTACTAGGAAGGAAACAAAATAAATATTCAAGATTAATTGGATCGTTTTCATTTTATTAAAGAATTCCGGTTTTTTGATCAGAAGGTAATGTTTTCATTTTTAATAAATTTTGTTTGTTCTGAATTTTTTTTATTTTTCTGAAATAAATTTTTCTTGTTCTGCATTTTTATACCCCCACGTTTAAAAAACGTAAATGGGGGTATATTGATTTTGTCACTCCGTTTGTAACGCCCATAAGGAGGCGTGGTAGGTATAGACAAGTATATATATTCTTGATCAGCATCACCACCCGAGTTGATTTAGCAATGTCCGTCTGTCTGTCCGTCTGTCCGTCTATCTGTGATCACGATTACAGCCGTAATTTTAAAGCTATCATCACGAAATTCAATATTTAAGATTTTATCTAAAAAATTAAGGTCAACTTCGTAAATGAGCCAAATCGGATGAAAACCACGCCTACCTCCCATACAAAGTGACTTTATCAAAACGGTAAAATCTCTTAGAATTCAATAAAAATTAATATATGGACTTGCAATTTTGCATATGAGTCTTGATGTTTAAAATACACTCTAAGTTTGAAATTGAACCAAATCGGATGAAAACCAGGCCTACATCCCATACAAAGTGACTTTATCAAAAAGGTAAAATTCCTCTAATATCCACAAAACTTAATGTATGGACTTGAAATTTTGCATATGAACTTTGATATATAACGTGTACTATGTGTATGGAATTCAACCAAATTGAGTGAAAACCACGCCCACCTCCCATGCAATGCGACTTTATCAAAAAACAAAATCGAATATTTTCTGTAAAAATATAACGAAAACGTTTTTACAGATAAACATTTTATTGATTGCTTAAGACTTTGAATATACTTTGGTTCAGCCGTGGGGGTATTTTAACTTCGGCCCAGTCAAAGATCATTTCTTACTAGTTTTTTTTCATTTTCAAGAGTATGAAAAGTCTCAAGAATATGTGGCTAAAATTTCAAGTCGATATCTGAAAAATTAACAAAATTATAGCCTAGTGAGTGAACCGAGAGCGTGTCGTGCCGGACCTTATTTTCAAACGCGTTTTTCTCGAAACCATGTTTTCAAAGTCGCGGACCAAAATTTCTCGAAACTCAGGGAACCGATCCTTTTGATTTTTCTGCAGGTTTATTTTGAACATATGCTGATGATATCGATAACATTGGCCATAATACGCGCGAAGTCAGTGCAGCATTATTATCCAGATTAGCGAAAGAGTCGAGTCGAATGGGTCTTGCAGAGAACGCAGATAAGATGAAATACCTAGTTTCGACAAACAAACAGTTCCAGCGTCTTAGAAACCACGTCACTGTTGACAACATCTCCTTCGAGGTTGTTAAGGACTTCGTCTACTTGAGATCCAGCATAAACTCTTTCAACCATGTCAGTATTGAGATAAAACGAAGGATAACTCTTGCCAACAGGTGTTACTTTGGGCTGAGTAGGCAATTGAGAAGCAGAGCCCTCTCTCGATGAACAAAACTCACGCTCTATAAGTCACTAATCATGCCCGTCCTATTATATGCAGCACAAACCTGGACGTTGAGCAGTTCTGATGAAAATACTTTGGGAACCTTTGAGAGAAAGATCCTTTGTAAAATTTTCGGTCCAATCTGCGTCAATGGCGAGTACCGAATTCGATGGAACCACGAGCTGTATGAGCTGTACGCTGACATTGACATAGTCAAGCGCATTAAAATCGAGCGGCTCCGCTGACTTGGTCATATTGACCGAATGGAAAACGACGCTCTAGCGAAAAAAATATTCGATTCGGTGCCCGGTGCCCGGTGCTGGTCAACGCAGAAGAGGACGCCCACATCTTCGTTGGAAGGATCAGGTGTTGGATAACCTGACAACACTTGGTGTTTCCAAATGGCACCAGCAAGCGCAAAACAGAAATGGCTGGCGTAATTTCTTATACGAGGCCAAAACCAAGCAACGGTTGTAAGCGCCAGATAAGGAAGTATGTACTAACTTACTTATCGATAGATAAGTAAGTAAGTAAGTTATTTGGAACATAATAATATGGTACTTGTCAAAGGATTTTTTTCGTAACTTCGTTCATAAGTTATAGACAAAATAATTACGAATTTTTGGTCGAAAATTGTTACTTTACGTGCGGAAGTCCACCATTTTGTGAAAAATCAATATTTTCAAAATAGGCTATGACAAGTACTAGTTTAATCATCTTTTTCGTTTTTTTTTTTCTGATAAATTTACGAGGAGCAACCTTGGCCACGCTTTTCACATTTTTTTCACAGCGCTTTTAAAAATACTGTATCTACCTTAATATTAAATTTTGTTTTTAATAAAAAAACAAAACTAAACATACTCTTGAATGTGTATATTTTTAGGTACAAAACCCCTCATTTAAAAACATCCCTTAGGTTTCCTTAAAAAAATTCATAAACATGACCTTTTTTCGGCTTCTGAAAAAGCCTTTTACCCCAGCTGAAATAGTAAATTTTTTCAATTGAAATTAATTTTTTTTATTTGCTGTCACCTCTCTGCAGACAATGGCAAACCTCAGAGAGTAAATAATGTCATGTAAAGCTTCTTTAGAATATTAGCCTTTCGGGAGTCAGCATCAAACTAGTGGGTCCATTCATCGGTCATTTTTGTATAAAACACTTAATAACAGGCACAACACAACTCGATTATAATAAGCTGGGTCAAAGTCCTCTCAGGGTCAAAAATGGCCAATTTTTTTTTTGTTGTTTTTTTTTTGAAGCAAAGCTTTTTACACCTCGTTTTGTGATTTGCTTGATTGAAATCTTAAAAAGAACGCTTTTTTTCGACACCGTTTTCTTAGAATTGATGTTGCATTTTATTTTGCTTGCGCCTGTTACAACAAAAAAAAAAAAAAAACAAATAAGAAATAAATTACACTGTGCGACACCAATACATAAAATAAAAAATAAAAAAATATAAAAACCAAAAATAACTAAAAGAACTCCAATGATTTCTGACAGTCATTTGTCCATAGAACATATCATCCAAGGAATTTTTCTGGGTTAGCTCAAATAACCGATTTTTCAAGGTCACATTTTATGCTATGGGTCCGTCCTTATTTCCCTTAACGCCTAAACTAAGTAAAATTTTGATTTAAGACCTTTAGTAAAATTCTTGCAAATTTAATTTTCTTTGAAATTGGGAAACATCATTCACACAGAGAAGGGGGGAGGGGGTCAAAAACTAATTGCCTTCACAGTCCGACGAGTAAGGGGATAGGTTTCACCAAATTGCCACGCGTATGGAGATTAGCTACAAGGGAAAAAATTTAAATGAGTCCAAACCTCAAATGAACGATGGTATGGCAGCCTAATAATACAATAATTTTAGGTTTTAGAACTTATTACATTTTTTACTACTTTCAATTTGAACTTAAAATACATTAGTTTTTGAATAAAAACTTACGAATATTATGTATTTGGTATGTATGTGCGCTTGACTTAGTTTTACATTTACAATAAATAAACTATTCTTCTAAAATTGAAATTTTTTTGCTGATCTTTTATTTCTTTTTTTTTAATATTTAAGGTGAGAAATTTCAATGGCGATTTTTGATAGAAAGCCAGATTTTTTTGTGCTAAGGCCCTTAGTATAAAATGTGACCTTGAAAAAATCGTTTATTTGTGCTAACCCAGAAAAATTCAGACAACATTGAAAATTTTGCAGTTATTTAAAATGACCCTTAAATTGTCGCACAGTGTTATCAAACCTATGAAACTGCGAGAGAGCTTCGCTTCCCTCGTGAGTCCAACGACGCACCTGTGTTTTTTTTTTTAATCAAGAAAAAACTCTTTTGACACGAAATAGATGTGAATGAATCCTGAAATACTCAGAAATACAATGTGCGTCAGTTAAATGACTCCTTTCCTTTTCTTTCCGGTTGTCAAAACGTATAAAGACGACAAATTCATTTAAAAATGGCAGACGTTATTGTAGATGTTCCCTCAGCCGCACATATCGTTGGTGACGCCATGGATATCAATACCGCACTTCAAGAAGTACTCAAGAAATTGTTGATTGCCGATGATCTCGTTCATGGTATTCATCAGGCATGTAAAGCTCTGGACAAGCGTCAAGCTGTGTTGTGCATTCTGGGTGAGACTTTTGATGAACCCCTCCAGAAGAAGGTCATTACAGCTCTCTGCCATGAACATCGAATTCCATTGATCCATGTCGAATCGCACAAGAAACTGGGCGAATGGTCCTGTTTGTTTACAATTGATAAAGAAAGCAAACCACGCAATGTGTGTGGCTGCTCCGTTGTTGTCATCAAGGATTTCGATGAGAAAAAAACACAAGCTTTGGATGTTGTCAAGAAACATCTCAGACAAAACAGTTAAAAAGTGTTTTTTCATAAAAGTGACTAAACAAGCAAAAAAATATGCTTGCATCAAGGGTTGCGAATTTTTTTTTGTAATTAAAACAAAACAAAAAAAAAAAAACTAAATGAGGACAAGCTGATTTCAAAACTTAAACAATTAAAACTCCATTATTAGTTATTACATTTGAATAAAATTTTTTGTAAAGACTAATTAGCAGGGTGCAGAGAACGATCAAAATACGATCTCACAATTAATCACTGCAAATAATTTCATGCTTTCAATTTCTCATGAGTGAGAAAGTTATGTGACGAACAAAAGCATTTACGATCGCTCACCATCAAAAGCAAAGTTCAAAAATATCACGAACGGAAAAACTTCGCTGCAAGCGTTGTTGGCTCGCTCACTCATCGTTCTTTGGTTGTGAACGCTCATTTTAAAATTCGATACGTAACTCATATTGTGAAGACTGAATCTAATCGTTCGTGAGCGTCGCGGTGCTAAATTTTTACTCTGACAGCGAAGAAATAAGTAAAATTTTGTAATTATATTATACTCTTCAACTGATACAAAATATAAATAATACAAAAATTTGTTTCTTTATAATAGACAATTATTTTTGCCTATTAATATATTTGATACTCTATACATTTTTCACATTAACCAAGCGAATGCACAACACAGCAATTTAAGTGATCGATTGCATCTATCTGCTTTCGTTTGTTTCACAAGAGAATGAATTTAAAGATTTCTTCCCTCTGCGCTATACTCATGAACTTTGAAAAAGTCGCTCACGAACGATTAAAAATTCAATCTTCTCACGATAACTCATTTTGTGATTGTATTTTATTATGATAAATACTTTAGATATTGAACGTTCACGATAAATGCAGTTATTTTATGTAAACATATTTCTCATGAGTGAGCTACCATGGTACAATGAAAACAAGGTAGAAGCATTTCAGAGAGGTAGACTGCCGCAACTGTCAAAACGAAATTGACTGCCCATAGAAAATCTGAAAACGATTATTTTTTTTATTTATTTTTTTTTTTCTTTCATTTTCAAATTACTATTGAAAGACAATTTTGGCTATGAGGAAGAGAGCGCAGTCCGAAATGCGTCTACCTCTGTTATTCTACCATGTGAGCTACCAAAAGCGATTGTTTGTAAGTTGAGCGAAAAATCATTGCATTTAGTCTCTCGTGAGAGAACACGAAGGCAATGTTTTCGTGAACGTTCGATTTCAAAAGAATTTATCATAATAAAATACCATGGTAAATATAATAATACAAGGTAGCATTGACAACTGCTTATTTTCTCTTCTACAAGAAAACATCTCCTGTCAAAAACAACTGTTTGTGCAAATTCATCTGCAGCTGCTCATGGTGTAATAATAATAAGGTGTTAGTGAATTTTTGACAACACCAAGAATAGCTTTCTTTCTGTCAAAAAATTTAGCGCGAAAGAGAGGAGCCGTTGATAGTTGTCAAATTGTGTTATTTGTTTGAGTTGCTAGATGATGATGTGTTTTAGTTTTTATGGGTTATTGTGCGAATAAAGTTTAAATAAATATTTAATTCAATTAATTGTGCCGTGTTGTGTTGACAAAAAGTTATTGCAGTTGTCTTCGCCCATGTGCCAAGTTCGCCATTAAATGGTTTTGTCATTTTATCAAAAACGTGCGTTGGAAGGTGCCACCGACATGAAGCTTTGGCCAGCATGCAAATTGTCTTGCATTCACATCGACTGCTTCAATAAAATATCGAATGAAAGAATGTTCAATACATCAATTGATAATAGTCATCAAAAGAAGTGTTCATGGCAGTGAGCTTCGACCAACTGCACGTTAGCTGATTTATTTTCATTCCAATTCACCATCAGCTGTTTTTGACAGGAGCGGGGCGAAAAAATTTATCATTTTGAGAGAGAAGTGTCAAATTAACTAACACCTTATTATTATTACACCATGCAGCTGCTGAAGTTGTTTTTTTTTCACTTCTACGTTTTCAACATTGTTTGTGTTTTCAATGGCAGATTGTGTGCGCTCTCTTTTTGAGTATATTTTTTGACAGGAGATGGTTTCCCATGCAACTGTCAATGCTACCTTGTATTATTATACCATGATAAAATACAATCGCAAAATGAGTTTCCATGAGAAGATTGAATTTTTAATCGTTCGTGAGCGAATTTTTCCGCACCCTACTAATTAGCTCCTTAACTTAAGATCTATTCAATAAAAACCCCATTTGCATCAATAACGGCTTCAACTCTTTGTCGGAAACGTCTGTATGCCCGAATTAAGTGGTATTTGTCCAAGTTTGTCATAATTGTGGTTATAGCTGCAGTTAGTGACGTTATTGTATTGTGAGGATGTTTGTTAGTCTCCCTTTTAACAGCGCCCCACACGAAATAATCGAAAAGGTTTAGGTCGGGAGAGCTAGAGCACTCTTGCGTCCTCGTGGCCTTATGTGAGGGAGCAGAATACTGTTGGAACACGTATGGCCTCCCATCACGTACGCTATCTATCCAAGACTTAACAACTGTTCTTAAATCCTCTGAATGTAAGCAGCTGCATTCACATTCCTTGGGGAAAAAAGTGGGGTGACATGATATGCCCTTCACTGCAGATCACTCCCAAAACCTTGACTGTTTCCTGAAATTTAGTATGCATGACATGGGGAACCTCCCAAGGATCCGAACATAACCACCTGTCGTTCCTTCGGTTTATTTTTTGATCCTGGTCAAAATTTCTTTCATCGGAAAAAAACCAAAGCATTTTCGGGGTCTCTGGATGCTTTAAATTGTTGTTTAAAGCCTTTTTCAGCGGATGACACGTTACTCTTTCATTTGTTGAGACATAAACTGACCTCTTCGCATCACATACGACTTGTAACGAATGTCTTCGTGGATAACCCGACGAACAGTGCATTCAGAAACATAAAGGTTTCATATCGAGAGATTTCTCTCGATCGCTCTTACTGATTTCGAAGGGTCTACATTAATAACACAGTGTGACGAAATCGACCAAAAAAAAGCACAACCAAACTTTATAGAAATTCTTAAAGAGGGATATGTTGTGAGTCCATCGCACTTGGTCTGACCTCTCAATGTCGTCAAAATTTTTTTAATTCGTTTTTAAAGTTGAAGGGTTCGATTTTTGTTGCGCCGACCTACATTGAATTTTTACAGCTATTTGCCTTGTTGGAAATGAAAAACAAATTCCACTTCTTTTCAGTAGAATTTCACGTAAAATGAGGTTGTGTAAAAATAAATACGATAAAATACAAAATGAAGCGTGTAGCGAAGCAAATACCTTAATTGTTTTTTAATTTCATAAAAAAATTAGTGTTTCTATAAATTTAAATGATATAATTCAGGATGAATGACATGTTTTTTTTCACAAAAATTCATTGCACGTAAAAATACCTTTTCATTGAATCCAAAACCATTAATATCGGTTGAGAATTGGCAAAATGGCGGCAGTTTTAACGTTTTTTTTTTTTTTTTTGTCAGAAAACACTGACTCCCATGTATATGTTGCTATCGCACAAAGTGCTGTCAAATCTTAACCGATTTTGGAAATCTTTAGCTCATTGGAAAGAAAATATGATGAGTAACATATATCTTGAGCATTGCAGTATAGATCTTTGAAAAATGTAAATGCTACTATGGAACGAATAAACATATTTTTATTTTCAACAGGATTGTTATATGAATGAATGTGTACGAGTGCATTAGACCATAATGGAAAAAGTAAGCTGCAGTAAATTTATAGAAACACTAATTTTTTTTATGAAATTAAAGAAAAATTTAGGAATTTGCTTCGCTACACGCTTTATTTTGTTTTTTATCGTATTTATTTTTATACAGCCTTATTCTACGTAAAATTCTACTGAAAAGAAGTGGAATTTGTTTTTCATTTCCAACAAGGCAAATAGCTGTAAAAATTCAATGAACGTCGGCGCAACAAAAATCGAACCCTTCAACTTTAAAAACGAATTAAAAAACATTGTGACGACATTGAGAATTCAGACCAAGTGCAATGGACTCACAACATGTCCTTCTTTAAGAATTTTTATAAAGTTTGGTTGTGCTTTTTTAGTCGTTACACTGTGTAATGTTTTGAGCTTGAGAGACTTTCACGCTTTTTGCGTTTAGAGGCACTTTCCACATCGTCACAGCATTTCGTTTCATTTCCTCGGTTAACTTATTGCTCTATATTGATTAACTGAAAACAATTTAAAGAATAAAGGTAACACTTGTTGTTCTCTTTTAACTGACGCACCCTGTAGTTTTCCACATGAAAAGATGTAAAAGTATTTCATCCTTCTAAAAATCGTTTCAAAAGTGCTTAAAAGCACAATTAATTTTAAGCTCTTCGCTACGACACAGGAAGCCGAGCAACACTGTATTCTTGTTAATGCTCAAAATTACTTAACACCAAATTAAATTGTTAAGTTTTAAAGTAACCAACCAAAAAAACAAAAACCGACTCGACAGCTATGCTTCAGTAACAAAGAAAAATCGATTTCACATTAAGTGAAAATATTATAAGTTCCAATCAATAGTCGACAATCGAATCCGAGCTATATATGGTTGATAATGTGCAGAAAATCATGAATAATCCTGCTGGTAGACAAGCTAATCAGAAAAACAAAACAAAAAAAAAAATCGTTGCCCTCGTCCAACGATCCAGGCAAGCAATCAACTGTGACAGTGCAAAAAGACCGAACCCATTTCCAAACTTAAAAATTGGGCATATCCTTTGAACAGTTGATAAGTGGAAAAAAAAATATATAATTTCCATAGCTTTGAAACCCTTTTTTATTGCCACAAAGAGGAAATCACAAGCGTTTTTCTCTTTTTTATGGCTTGCATTTGAACAGCAGCGACCACAAATTTAGGCTTATGCGTTGTAATAAGGAGTTGGCACTCTTTTCAGCTGATTGCTATGATTATTTTTTGATTTTCTAAACCTGTTTCCTTTTTTTTTTTTTTGTTTTTTTTTTTTTTGTTTTTTGTCTTTTAGCTTAGCTCCAATCTAAAGGCTGTCATTGTCCTTTTTTGGATTTGATTTTATTATCACTTTGATTGTCGGCCGTATCTACTGTGCTAGTTTTTTTCTGTAATTTTTTTTTTTTCTATTGACCAAATGCCAACCCTACGTCTCGGCAGCTGGTCTTAACCACATTTTAACAAACTCTTCAGCTGCTTTTCAGTCTTGCTTGTTTTTCGTTTTGTCGGTTTTCTTAAGCTTGAGCAGCCACAATAACAACAACAACAAACAATATACTCATCCTATTGATTGGATTCATTCTTCAACTTGCTTTGATAATCACATCAGATCCAATAAAATCCCATACAAATTACGTATTGTATAGAACGAAATGAAATGAAATGGAATGGAATGAAATGAAATAAAATGCTGTCGCAAGGCTGATGATGTCATAAAAAAAGACACAACGCTGCAAATAATCGGATTGAGAATTCATCATAAGGATGCTTTGACGAATATTGTTGTCTTGTTGACCGATAACAAATGATGCTTTGAATTTTTCCGCCAATTTAAGGCCGCCTTAAGTGAAATGGTTTAAATAACGTTCATTTATCTTGTTTTCAACTTTTTTGTTTTTTTTTTATTTTAATTTTTTTTTTTTTTTTTTTTTGTTGACTTGTTGGCTGAGGGATTGTTGGCTGAGGGAAATTTGGTTTGAAAATTGAAAAGGCGCTCTTGCCAATTTCGGTTAGCTATCAAATGACTCAAATATTCTCTCAAAATAATATTGCCATAACAATCACAAAATTAACACCAACCAAGATGAAGTATAAACTTCTTCGTTTCGAAATTTAAAATTTAAAAGAAGACGCATTCTTCTTCCCGCTGCTACATGTTTTATGGTCTGGCATTTAAGTAAGTTAACAGATTAAGCAAAGAATTCTTGCGAATTCTGTTTATTCCATTCTTATATTATTTATATTATTTAATGTATTATATTTTCTGCACTTGATTTATCAAGTCAACCTGTCCAAAAGGTAGTAAGACAATGTGACTGACAAACAGACATAACAGACAATGTGACTCATTCCGCAAAGTGTTTTAGGGGAAAAAAAAAACAAATATACCAAAGAAGCCGCAAGTGCCAAAAGTGATGTACAATCCAATGCATACACGGAGAGAAATAATAAAGCGAGAAGTTCATTCACTGCATTTGCATATGCGTCCGTTTACTCGCTACGCAAGCAAAGTCGAAAATATTTCAACTTTTCTTGCGTAATTTGCGTTTTTTGACAGCTCGTTACTTATAGCGAACATAGAGAAGAAATAAAAGAAACGAGTCTGAAGCTCATTGCTTTTGGGGATGGCTCTTGTAAATAAATCTTAAAAATTAAAAATTTCTATAATTTTTTCATTGTTTATTTCTCAAAAGTACATTTTTATACTCAGGATTTAAGATTGTTTTAATTATAAACCTAACCTAACCTAAGTATTTTTGTGTAAATACTTTAAAAACTCAACATTAAAAATTTACCAAATATTTTACAAGTTTGTAGCCCTGCTTAGTCTGAACGTAAAACGCAATCATTGAACTCTGCCATAATTTTCTTGCGTAAATTGTGCCAACGAGAAGACGGACGCATATGCATATGCAGTGAATGAACTTCCCGCTTAATGATCTACGAAAATTTAAAATTGAGCCTCATTTGCTAAAATCAATGCTCAGTGTCTTATCTGCTACTTTACTTGGAAACATGTAAGTCCAAGTCTTCGCCTTCGAACCATGCCATAGTTTCTCAATCCTCATCATCTTAAACATGTTTTAATGTAAACATGTTGTGAATTATAAGCATTCCAATACAAGTTGAAGTGAGAAAAATTTGCTTGATTCAAGTAAACAATTTGCTAAAAACTAAAATAATTTTCTGTGGAAAAAGAAAATAACACAGATATACCTGTATAGTAAATTTTTTGGGGATTCGGATAGGAACAAATGTTCTTATTTTTAGGTTGGCACTACTGTCACTGACATCTGCAGAAAATTACACGTCAAAATATTTATGTATGTTTGAGATACGCATCCTTTTGTAAATAGCTAAAAGTGAATTTTTGCGTTTTTTATAATGTCTGAAAGTATTCAACAACGCAATTCCATTAAATTTTGTGTGCGGGATAAAATTTCTGCTGCTGAAACATTGAAAATGTTGCAGAAGGCCTTCGGTGATGAAGCTCTATCGAAAACAAGAGTTTATGAGTGGTACGAAATGTTCAAAAGAGGGTCGAGAAAGCTACAACATCAACTGATGAGCTACACGTCAACAAAATCAAAGAATTAGTGCTTCAAAATCGTCCATTGATAGTCCGAGACCTTTCTGACCTTGTTGGTATATTTGAAGTAAATGTTTTGATTGACTATTTGGGCTCAAAGTAAAACCTCAATTGGTGTCAAAATCGCTCAATTTCATAGAAAAACAGCGCCGAAAAACAATGCTTTCCTACTATCAACACAAAATGAAACGCACCATAACTGGAGATTAAGCTTGGGTCTACGTTGACGTCCCAGAAATAACCGATCAATCGGGCGAATACCGTGCCAAAGATGAGCCGAAAAAAACACGTCAAAACAAGTTAAAAATCAAGGTCATGTTGACAGTTTTCTTCAATTATCGTCGTGTGAAGCAGTATAAAAAAGAATACTACTTGGGTGTTATGCATCGCTTGCGTAATGCTGTGCGTCAAAAGTAGGCTTATATAGTTCATGAACGAACTAGTTCAATTGAACGATTCACATTCATGAACTATTTGAACTAGTTCAGTGTTTCTCGTTCTTTCAGTTCTTGTAGTTAATTTTAGTTTAATTGATATTGCAGCGATGTTTAAAAAATAACTAAATTTACCAAGCTATGGTTTGAGTGCTTGGTTTAAAACACTTTTTGTGTTTGCACTAATAGAAATGGTGGATTCACATATTCAGACCAAGTTTGTTTCGACCAAAATGAACTAAAAGACCAATCGAACTAAAAGACCTAACGAACTAAAAGAACTAAGGGAACAAACGAAGTAAAGCGGGAAGTTTTTTCACTGCATATGCATATGCGTCCGTCTACTCCCTGGCACAATTTACGCAAGAAAATTATGGCAGAGTTCAATGATTGCGTTTTACGTTCAGACTAAGCAGGGCTACAAACTTGTAAAATATTTGGTATGTCGTTAATGGGGAATTTTTTATCGTATTTACACAAAAATACTTAAAATTTCTTCATTTAAAAATAAAAAAAAATTTAAATCCTTAGTCTGAAAAAGTTCTTTGAGAAATTAACAAAAAAAAAAAAAATTATAGACTTTTTTATTTTAAAATTTATTTAGAACAGCCTCCCTAAAAGAAATGAGTTTCTGACTCGTTTCTTTTATTTCTTCTCTCTGTTCGTTATAAGTAACAGGCTGTCAAAAAACGCAAATTACGCAAGAAAAGTTGAAATATTTTCGACTTTGCTAGCGTAGCGAGTAAACGGACGCATATGCAATTGAACATAGAAAGTTTTTTCAAATGAAATTATTCTAAATTATAATAAATTATAATTATTATTATAAATCTGGATTATCCATCTTTAGTTGCTGAACAAATACCCATTTTACATTGGTCAATAATTGAAAGCAATTTTTCGAGTTTGTAGGCTAATTGCGGCGAATTGGCTGAGAAGAGAGGAGGGAAAAATTGACGGTACGCTTGTGTTGTATCGTCAACTTTTTGGGTTCAAAAGAGAACCAATGTAAAAGGGGTAAAAGTAACAAGTGAATTAAATTCAAAAATAGCGAAACAAAATAGCCGGTAAGTCCCGGTTTATACATGTCAAGAGTTAACGGTTAGCTTGTTGATGAGAGATAAGTATATGTACACTAACAAAAAAATTATAACGATTGTTAATCATTTAAAAATTTTTTAATTTTTTTTTTTTATTTTGGGAAAAGGTAAATTTTTTTCCAAAAGTGGTGAATTTTTTCCCAAATAGTGTTAAATTTCAATTCGTCTCTCTGGCAACACTGGTTCGGAGTCGGCATAAAACCAGTAGGTCCAGTTCTCGATCAATTGTGTGCAAACATTTAATAACACGCACAACACAATTTGATCATAAGAAGTTCGGTCAAAGTCCTTTCAAGGGCTCAAATGGACAGTTTTTTTTTTTGTTTGTTTATAATGCTCCATCTCACACTGCACTCGTAATTTGCGATAGTTTCGTCAAAAAGTCGAACCATATCGTTCTGCAACCACCGTATTTGCTGACTTAAAACCATGTGACTTCTATTCGCTAAACTCAAGAGACCGCTCCGTGGACTCCCTTTTTGAATCGATAGACTTGAATCTAGAAAAAGTGTTCTTGAGTTGTAAACAAATGTTTCTTGAATGTTTTAAATTTGCTCAATTCTAGAAAAATAAAGTCCCGGCTTACACTCATCAAGAATTGACGGTAAATTTTTTCCAATTTCCTTTTAAACTTGACGTTCACGTTTATACACATCAATAGTTGACGATCAATTATATGTATATCATATACAGCTATGGGCAGAGAGCACTCTGGGAGCGTTGAGAGTAAGAATTAAGAGCAAAGGCTTATGTAGCAACACAAAACGCAACAACAAATCAAACACAAAATACAAACACAGAAACAACACAAAAGCTTTAAATGTAGTGGTACCCATACCCGATCATATACTATCGTTTCATTTCATATTATAGAAATGATATGAAACGACGCCGTTGATGCGTAAATCGAATACAAAAAGTAGAGGGACAACGAACAAACACAAAACGAATTGCCCAAGAATTTCCCACGGTCATTTTTTTTTCTTCCCTTTTGTTACGATTCCCGCACCCTTGAACACAAGACTTGATCGTCAATTCTTGACAAGTGTAAACCGGGACAATGCTTGAATGAAGAAATTTACGATTAAGTGTAAACTGATAGCCTATTTGCTTAATTCAAGCATAGAATGCTTGATTTTTTCTCTTCGTGTATACTTGAATTATATGTATGTATGCACAACGTAACCATGCTCTTTGGAGTGAACACCAGGAATTTAGAACTTTAAATGCTTTAAATAGAATATTTAGATGATTTTGGTGGATGGAAGATTTGCTACACTGAACCAAATATTGTTCTTAAAATCAAAGAATCTCGTTCATAAAGCGAAATTCATTGATTTTTAAGAACTATTCATTGCCCCAAAGAACGAATTCTTTGGTTCAATGAATCGTTTTTCTTAATTTTAAGGAATAGTTCATTGTTCGTGTTCATTAAAATTTTGTTCCAGTTCTTGTGTTGTAATATCTAAAAAACCATTAGAGAATTTTATCTCAATAAGAAAATGATTTTTTTAAATATATCTTGATATTGTTTTAAAATTTCTAAGGACAGACTAACTTATTGTAACAGTTGTATGTGTCATCAATTAATCATTTTTCTTCATAACATATCAAAGAAATAACGTAAGAACAAAGATTCATTGAATCAAGGAACTCGTACTTTGGACCAATTTTAATGTATAATACATTGGGACAAAGAACTTTTTCTTTGTTATTAAGTACGTTTTTGGTTCTGTGTAGGTCTGAAACCTCATCAAAAAGGTCAAATTAGCTGGTTCGGGATGAACTTCAGATTTTTATATAATACGCTCGACAGGATCTTAAGCGAAAATGAAGGCTTAACTAAAATAGACGAGACGTGACGAAAGCAACTTTACGAACGTCAGAACTCGTTGCGGCTGTTTTGACATTTAGTCTAAAATGGAATGTTATCGAACACAAGGAGCTGATCAGCTGTTTTGTGAAATTAAAATATCAAAATAAAACATTTTGTACTAAAAGTTGTTTGAGTGAATGAGTGAAATTGCAGGAAATTTAATTAACTTACCTGAAATATCAGAGATGTACATAAAATATTTAGATTATTAAGAAATTTTAAAACTGTTGTTGTTGTTGTTGTTGTTGTTGTTGTGACGAGTGCAGACTTTTATAGTTCGATTCTTACGGAACAAAATGTCCCGTCACAATCTTTCTTTCAATTTCAATTTTGTAAGCGGCATCTTTCTCGACAGTGGCGTCGCGACACCTTTGGTCGTGCCACTGGTTTCGCCGGAGGCAATGCACAGTGATGCAAAAGGGCATGCTAGACGGAAAAAAATTCTAAATCGAATTTTTACATTTTGAATATGTAGAACTGTGAAGATATATCCACTGAGCTCAGGTTTTTTTTTACTGATCTCTGCTTTCCACAAAAAATACAAAAATTCTTTAAAGTTAGCCCAAAAAGTGAAATTTTTGAATTTTTATTCATGAGTTTTGTTGTTATAGTTGATTATATTTTTTAAATATTTCCCAATATCCAAAGAAGTTAAGAATCGGCACATTTCATGACTAAGATATGTTCGTTTGAAATAAAATAAATTTAATTACAAATGTATCTTTTAAAATGTTGGCACTATAAAACGGTATTTAAGGATATACAGCCGTGGATATATGTATAAATAGCACAAAAATACATGTAGAGTGTTTCACATGAATTTAAATAAAATACATAGAGGAAAATAAGAATTTATTTCATGGTATTTGAGTTTAAAAACATAACAAACGTAAAATCAGTAGTAACTTTGTAATTACGAATTAAAAATTAGAAAATTAACCAAAAATTTGAAATTGCTCCTTAGCTGAGGTGGACATATTAATAGCACAACTTGGATTCTGAAAAAATTACATAGTTTTTATTTTTATTTTACAATGAGCTTACGAATATGCTTACTAGTACTTTGTACTGTATCCCGAATTGTCCAAAACAGCCCGACATCTTCGTCCCATACTCTCCACAAGCTTCCTGACCTTATCCTTCGGAATAGAGTACCAAACCTTCTCAATTCCACTCCATAACTCATCTAAATTTCGAAAATTTTAGTTGCTTATGACCTTTACATCATTCCATAAATTTTCTATGGGATTGAGGTCTGGGCTTTGAGCCGGCCAATTCAAAACATTTATTTTTTCCTTTTTTATCCATTCAATCACAACCTTTGCCGTGTGTTTTGGATCATTATCGTGCATAAAAGTCCACTTAATAGGCATGTTCTCAAATGGAAATGGTTCCATCTGGTTATTTAGAATATCTAAATACATAGTTTTGTCCATGGTGTAATTAACAAGGTGATCGTGACGTTTACTAATTTCCCAACGGTTGTCAAAAAATGTTGAGAAAGTAAGAAAAAAAGAGACAAGCTGCAAAAAATTGTAATAGATTGCTTGCAACTTTTGCTTGGAATTTACGAACAGCTGTTTTTGACAAGGGTGGGTAAAATTTTTTTGAGATAAGCTAATAATTCACGATCATCTTGTTAATTACACCATGGTTTTGTCCATTATTCCTGGTATACGAAAAATTGGCCCAACGCCGTGCCAGGTAAACCTACCCAAGCCATTAAATTCCCTTCTGCATGCTTTAATGATTTTTTGTATAGTTAGGATTCAACTCTTGGCGTTTGCGGCGCCGAACAAAATTTTTTCCATCTGGTCCAACCCTATTAAATTTAGTTTCGTCAGTCCAGAGCACGTTCTTCCAAAATTGGTTTTCTTTATTCACATGGGCCCTTGCAAACGCTAAACGATCCTTTAAATATTTTTTTGTTAAGAGCGGCTTTCTTTGGCTAATGCGTCCATAAAGATTAGCTTCATGTAGTCTCCTAGATACTAGTTTTCTTGAAACATTAAGGTTATTTTCTTCCCTCATAATTTGCTTTGCTGACTTGAAAGGATCAGCCTTACTTTTGCGAACTATAAGTCTATCAGTAGAAGCGGTGGTTTTACGCGGTCTAGGATTGCGAGGCTTATTCTCGAAATTATTTTAACCATTTGATTTAACCAGCTTGAGTGCATTATAGACCATTTTTCATGAAATTTTGAGAATATCCGCGATTTTAGGTGTTTTTTCGACTTAGTTCGTGAATTATAGACCTTTTTTCCGAAGTGCAATGTTTGCCACGACCCATTTTATTTAGAATCGGCGAAATTAACTGAATACAACTCTAAAATTTTTACAAACAACCGATCTTGTTAACTTTTATTCACGAACTAACATGTGTGCTTTTTATATGACCACAGCAGATCGTTCATGTCTATACAGAAAGAGATGGCCTGAGCAAATAAAAGTAAGTAACGGTATATATATCACTGAGTTTTAAACAGCGTCACACTGGAGTCTCAAAAAATTATTACTACAGTTAATAAATGCGTTATTAGGTACAATCGAAACGTTTAAAAATAAGTGCTAATAAGATATATAATAATAAGATAAACATTTGTGCTATTTATGTGTTCATGGCTGTTAATGCGTAAAAGCGGAAAATTTGGTAAAATATTTTGGAAAATAAAAAATTTAAGTTTTTTTTTTCTAATCTAATGGGTGTTTTTTTTAGGGGTTTTTCTAATCTAATGGGTGTTTTTTTAGGGGTTTGTTTTTCGAATAGAGATAAAACTGGCATTTTGTGGTCAAATCTGGCAACTCTAATGTCATTTATGTTCAGTTTGGTTTGCCATTTCATCATGAACAGGTTGACAAAAGAACAACGCTTGCAAATCGTGCAAATTTATTTCGAAAATAATGGTTCAGTTCGCGAAGTTTACCGCAAGCTCCGTCCATTTTATGGTCGACATAATCGTCCATCAGAGCGATTAATTCGGTTAACCATGGGTCGTTTTCGCACTACGTTTACTCTATGTGATAATACGCATCCGCAGAGACGTCAAACAGTGCGCACCGAAGAAACAATTGCCGCTGTAGAGCAAAATGTTGAAGAGGACCCGAATGAATCGATTCGCCACCGTTCACAGCAATTGGAGCTTTGTCCATCAACTTTATGGAAGATTTTGCGCAAAGATCTTGGCTTGCGACCTTACAAGATCCAGCTTGTGCAAGAATTAAAGCCGCGAGACCATGCAATGCGTCGTGATTTTGGTGTATGGGCCGAAAATGAGATTGATCTCGATGCTGATTTTCATCGCAAAATTTTGTTCAGTGATGAGGCTCATTTTTGGTTGAATGGCTACGTCAACAAGCAAAATTGCCGCATTTGGAGTGAAGAGAATCCACATGAGATCCTTGAGACGCCATTACATCCACAAAAACTGACTGTTTGGTGTGCTCTATGGGCTGGTGGAGTCATTGGGCCATACTTCTTCCGAAATAATGCTGGAGAGTCAGTTACCGTTAATGGAGACCGGTATAGAGCCATGATAACCAACTATTTTGTTCCCGAATTGGATGGCATGAATGTGGATGAGTTGTGGTTCCAACAAGACGGCGCTACATGCCACACAGCGCACGTCATAATCGATTTATTGAAGGAAACATTCGATGAGCGCATAATTTCGCGGAATGGACCTGTCAATTGGCCACCAAGATCGTGTGATTTGACATCATTGGATTATTTTCTTTGGGGATATGTGAAGTCGCTCGTCTACGCCAACAAACCAGAAACGTTAGGGGACTTGGAGGCCAACATTCGTGGCGTTATTGCCGACATACGGCCCCATATGCTCGAAAAAGTGGTTGAAAATTGGACCTGTAGAATTGGCTTTATTCGAGCCAGCCGCGGCGGCCACATGCCCGAAATCATATTTAAACATTAATGGCATAAAATTATCCTTCCAATAAAGCAAAATTGATGGACATTAAAACGATTTTCTTGTGTTTTATTTCAATTCGAAGTTCTATACCTCTAAAAAAAACACCCTGTATATGTTGGTCCCAAAAATGCCGGTTTAAACCAGGCTATGACCGTTTTGTATAAAATGTCAATTCAAATTGAATTTGAAGTTGGTGAGACTACCTGTGGGGTTTGAATATTCTCAACATGTTATATATTTACACTGAAATAAAACAAAATACAATATGTATTAAACAAAAAAAAACCATATTTTAGTGGAGGTTTTTTTCTTGTAAAAATGCAAAATTTGGTAAAACATTTTGTAAAATAAAAAAAGCCCATCTTTGATTTTTGTAATCGTTGCATATCTAATTTCTAAGATATGGCGCAAAATGTGTTTAAGCTGTAGATGCCACGCCCACTTTATCAATTGCATCGACATTTTTTTATACTTTTTGGAAATCACATACTAGATGTCTACGTTTTATTTTTCCATCATAGTTTATCTTATTTTTTAGATATAGCGCAAAATGTGTTTAAGTTGTATCGCAGATGCTACGCCCACTTGTCCAATTGCGTCTAAATTGTTAATATTTTTGCAAATAACGTACAAGACGTCTACCTTTGGTTTTGCTATCGTTGCATATCTTATTTCTAAACGTGTGTCAGTTATATGGCAGCTGCTACGTTTACTTGTCCAAAATTTTTTAATTATTTCTTTTGTACTTACCTTTACCTTAAACATCGAAAAATACTAAAAAAAAACATATTTTCCGTCTAATTTGTACCAATCGCATCACTGTGCGGAGCTCTCTGGCGTGGCGTCAGCTCGAAATAACATCACCAACTCCTGTCCTTGTCTCCTGTCAAAGTTTTGACTTTTTTTTTAGCTCTTTTTCATGCTCAGATGCTGCGGTGTACGACTACAGCACTCTACGCTGCTTAATTTTATTGTGGTGCCCCGTAGATTTTCCCATATTTTCTATATATGTATACACATATATATTTATATATTTTTTTAAATATTTTTAATATGAATACATTTACTTTGAAATCATAATTAAATAATTTGAAGTTTTCATTTGAAATGAAAAACAAAAGGAATGTCAAAAATATGTCAAAGTTGTCAAAAAAAATTGGCATCACTTTTACTATTCTAATAAATTCGCCACCAGTTTTCTCGTTCAGCGAAGAGCGCAATGTGAGCGGCAAGTTTTAAATAGAAATAGAGTCTATTTCGCTGCGGGTGGCCAACGACGAGCTTTTAACCATGGTTTCATACATTTTATTGAATGAAGCCGTTCATTCTGTTCAGGTAATAAAAGGGTAAAGTTAAGCGGTGTGTTATTCTTTTTTTTTTTGATTGAGGTGAGATGACTTGTTTGAAAGAAACAGTTGGAGGTATTTTTGATCAAATACTTTTTCAGTTTATTTGTCTGCTTGCAGTTTATTACATACATTGATATGCGTATAAAGATATTTAAATATATATATATTTATATTAATTCGTACATATTTACAACACATTGTTTGATATTTGTTGAAAATAATAAAAATATAAAATTAAAAAAATAAAAAAGAGAGAGACTTAAGACAAAATTCAATATCGTCGTCTTAAGTTAAAAATCAGGCATTGGTATTCGTTGGCTTCGATCATGTTCGTCAAATGTGAATGTTTCAAGAGTGTATCAAGGATATAACAGAGTTTTATAGAATAATATACATATTAATAGACTTAATTCAATTATAAACCACAATTAAACAGCAGAGTTTAATGAGAATTTGTGGCAGTGGTTCGAGTGTCCGTAAAATTGTGGTGACAGAGTAGAAATAATATAGAAGGTATAAAGGAAAAGTTATAGAGAGAAAGAGAAAATTGAAAATGAAATAGACAAAATTCTGTAAAAAAAAGAGATTCAAGATTGAGAGGGTTAGAAAATGAGGGTAGAGAACCATTTCCTATTGTAGAGTGTGTGTCTGAAAGAGCTCGAAAAGTTCAGAAAAGTTAAATGAAAAAGAGAGGTAAAAGACATTGAGAAAACTCAGATAAAATAGCTATGTAAAGAGAGAAACGTAAAGTAATTGGGAGATAAAGAGAAAAAGAGAGAGAGAGATAGAGAAAATAAAGATAGAGATAGATAGACAGCGGAAATTTAAAGTGACAAAGAGTAGTACGCATTAATTTTAAACAATACAAAAATCATTTCAGTGCACGTTCTTAAGTATCATCATCATTCAATCCCATTCCACATCATCCTCTAGTAGTGGTGACCATAATGACCAAGATAATGACCATCGTCGTGACCTCCGTGATAACTGGCACCATGGCTGGCTGCAGCAACTGCGCTCAAGTGTGCGGCACGTGCATGTTGCACCTCTGGGGGCTCAACGGGCACGCCATTGTGAATGACTGGAATATGAATGGGACCTTTGTGCGCATACCCGGAAGCATAGTGGCCACCATCATAGTGAGCAACATTATAGTGTGAGCCATGATCCCAACTGCCGTCGTAATGACCATCATCGTAATGTCCGCCATCATGATGACCGCCATGTGCAGAAGCCTCCGCAACAGCGGCAAAGTGAGCAGCCTTGGCATGTTGAACTTCAGGTGTATCGACGGGTACACCGTTATGAATCACAGGTACATGATAGCCATGAGCTGAGGGCAACACAGGGTGACCAGAGCGTGCAGCAGCATGAGCAGCAAAATGTGCAGCCTTGGCATGAGCAACTTCGGGTGTATCAGCGGGCGCACCATGACCAGCGCCGCCGTAATGACCCAAAGCCTGGGCGTGAGCAGCGAAATGTTCAGCTTTAGCGGCTTGTACATCAGGAGTGTCGACAGGAACGCCATCGTGAGTGAGTGCAACGTGGGTGTGAGCAGCATGACCGTAGGCCCAAGGACCGGCATACAAAGAACGCTTGTACAGATGATGATGATCGTAGGGATCATGGGCGGCGGCAGCAGCAGCAGCGGCATGAGCAGCGAAATGAGCAGCCTTGGCGTGTTGCACTTCGGGTGTGTCGACAGGAACGCCGGCATGAGTCAACGGCACATGATGAACGGCAGCGGCATGATGATATGGCACATAGGCGTGAGCGGCAGCATAGTGAGCTACGGGTGCAGGTCCCTTGGGCAGATTGGTGCCAACAGCATTGAAGCCATGATGTGGATCAGCAGTGTAGGAGACGGACTGTACGTGACCGTGGCCATCAACGTAAGAATATGAGCCGCGTGTGATACCATCGTGAGAGCGTGACTCATGCTTCTGGGAGTTCGGATCGGCGTAACCGTATGAGTAAGTATGACCATGTGGATCTAGGTGCTGATACTGAGAGGAGACCTCGTGGCCAGCATAGAGGGAGGCCGAGCAAGTCGAGACGAGCAGGGCGGTTAGAATCAACTGTTACAAAGAGAAAAAGAGAAAGAGAGGAAAAAACATTAAGTAGGTTTTCTCAATATTAAGTTCAGTTGAATTGATAAAAGAAAAAATAAATATTAGGGATATTCTCTATGCCTAGGATATGCCGTTGCACGGTGCAAGAATAGGAAATGTATAATATCTGCAATTGAGAAACAACAATGGCGGATTGTATATTTCCTATTCTTGCACCGTGCAACGGCATATCCTAGGCATAGAGAATACCCCTATTGTATAAAAAAAGCAATGCAAGCAAATATTATAATATTTACAGGTAGATTCATCATTCAGATACTTAGACAGTCAGACAGACTGGACCGATCAAAGTGAGTGAAGACAGCAAAAATTGGAGCAAGCTTTTGCTATTATAAATGTAGCAATTGCTACACACAAGCCAAACATTCACACAGTGTGTGTCATAACGATAAATAGCACAACTACAAAAACTAAACCAATAGCAATAAATATCAGGCCAACAATTATTTTTATTGCCCGTATCGAAGATTAAAAAAGTAATTTAACAAAATGTGAGTATTTGCAATAAATAAAAAAAACAAAATTGCTAGCAAAGCAAAAACAAAAAATGCATAAGTAACATCAACATAAGCAAAATATAGGCAAATAAATGTATTAACAACAGCTGTTGAAGAAAGCAAAAGCTTTGCGCCTGCGCGCATTCACTGCAGCGCAGATTGATGCAATTACTAGCTGCTATTTTGATTTTTACTCTATTTCTTTCTTTGCACTTCTTTCTATTGTGAGATTTACCTATGGACTCTGGCTTTTGTTTTGCTCCACTGACCGAATGTTGCACGCCAATCATCGGTTTGTTTTTGTTTTTGTTTTTTTTTTTTTGTGCAACTTGACGAAGAATGTGCAACAAGTTTTTGCTGTAGTAATAATCATTGTTGCTACATTTATTGCTGCAGCCAAATTGGTTCGGAAACTTACTCAAGTATTGCCCAGATGTAGGCAATGTAATTGGTGGAATTTTCTCTTGATGAAATTTTGATATCGGACTCTTAACTTTTGTAACTTAGTAAACGTATTAACGACAAGAAGAAAAACGCTGGAAAAATAATCACAAAGTTACAATACCAACAACTTTCTATACCAATAAAGAACAGAGCTTCAAAAAATAGCCATCTCAATTAACACGACCATATCATCAGCCTGTCTAGAATAGTGCTTTTTCAATGGGCTGAAACTGATCTGTTAGCCAACCCACTGTTAAAACGCAATATTCTCTTCAGGAATGAGTCTCATTTTTGGCTCAATGGGCATGTCAATAAGAAAAATTGCCGCATTTGGAGTGTAGAAAATCCACAAGAGCTCGAGAATCTCTACAAAACCAATATTTCTTTCCACAAAAAAGTTACAGTGCGCTTTATGAATCGGTGGAGTCATTAGTCGTTGGCGTTTTAAAAATGAGGCCGTCGAGAGCGTTATCGTGAACGGTGAGCGCTATAGAGCAATGATTGTCTATTATTTCGTCTCCCAATTATGTGCAATGTTTATTGAAGACCTTTTTCCAACAAAACGGCGCCACATGCCATATAGCATGTCAAACAATCGACTTACTGAAGGAAACATTTGGCGAACGAGTTTTTTCTCGATATGGATCAGTCGATGTATCACCAAGATCGTGCGGTTTAAAGCTTTTGGATTATTTTCTCCGGGGTGACTTGAAGGAATTGGTTTATGCGAACAAACCAGCAACTATAGACGTGCTGAAAGACAACATTGTGCGAACCGTTGTCGAAATATGACTCGAAATGCTTGAATAAATTGACCAAAATTGGAATTCTAGAAAGCGTCACATCCTTTTCCGCCAGTCACGGCGGCTACATGTCCGAAATCATATTTGGCATAAAATTATCTTTCTAATATGGCCAATTTACAGTTTGAACTTATGCAATATCAGTATTTTATTTCAATTCACAGTTCCACACCCTATATTCCTCTTATTTCAACACCCTATAATACTGGCATATTTTATTCTGAATTATAGAGTATTCTAAGACAAATCCAAGGGCTGGAATGGCCAGTTATTTATTTTTTTATTTTTTAATTTTATTTAAGACAAATCCAAAGCATCGTTTGGGCCTCAGATCAGGCAAAATTATTTAGATGTACTACCCACTATAATCTCTTTGCTGATCTCACTCATATTTTCCTTACCTATCCTACATTAAAACTTAAATAATCAGGAGATATTTTACAAGCTCCTCAAAGACTTTTGCAATTTCTGTGTTAATAAAATTTTAAAATTTCTCTTAATACTGGATCTTCCTTCAAAAAAGATTATAAGCTGTCTGAAAACCCATCAGATATCAAATATACAGTATTTTTTTAAGCGCCGGACTTATATCCTTCATTTTATCTCATATCACCGGACTTATAACCTTCATTTTATCTCATATCATATGGGATGCTAGATCAACGACCTCAGTATTCCACTTGTACCAAATTTTATATTAATCCCAACTAAAAACATTGATCATAGCAAGTTCCATTTTCAAGAATCTTACAGGTTTCCACATTTATATAATTTTTATGTAACATGTGAACTTGGAGAAATTTATTTATTTAAATACTTTGAAAGTAATTATCAAGGCAGGTTAATACGCACCGAGCTACTGAGAAGTAATTGATCGAGATATTGAGAGTGTTAGTCTCGCAAAGAAACTCAGTATGCCTCGTTTAATCCTCGCAAAGGCCTAAAGAACGAAACTAAGGCGAGAAGCCTCTTTTATTATCTCTTTTATATCCGTCTCGTAAACGGAAGTATTATTACTTCATTACTATTATTACTCCCTCATTATTACTTTGCATGGAGTAATTATTGCAAGGTAGCATTGACAGTTGCTTGGGAAACCATCTCGTCTCAAAAAATATGGCAATATCTACAAATAATATTGAAAATATTGAAGTGAAAAATAACAAAAATCTCAGCAGCTGTGCATTTTTACAGTTTTTTTATTTTGACAGGAGATGTTTTCTTGTAGAAGAGAAAATAATCAGTTGTCAAAGCTACCTCGTATTATTATATTATGATTACTTTGAAAGTACGGCTGTGAAGACTTCCATAAATAAGTGAGCGAGCTTGTATGGCTTGTTTCGCAGAAGCTCTTGCGAAGTAATTTATCGGAGTAAATCCTAGCAAATGCGAGGAAATGAGGTAAATTTATAGTAAATGGGGGTAAGTTGAAATGAGAAGCCTCTCTGAACCTGTTAGTAGAAGCCATGTTTAAATAATAAGGTTATCGCAAGGGTGAGAGTGAGTTGCCCATAAATGTCAAATCGAAGTTGACAGCTCATACAAAATCTAAAAGCGAAAATTGACAAAATGTAAATCCGATAAAGTTGTTGTTGGTTACTAAGAAGAGAGTACGATCAGCACCAAAAGTAATATATACAAGATTATGCCATGCGCATGTCTACCTACGTCATGATCAACAAATTGTCAAAATCAGCTGTTTTTCACTAAGCAAAACGTAAACAAACAGAACTGTATATGAAAAATAAATTATACAGAACTATTTCACACTATATTTCGTCTCTTCTTACACGAACAGAAAATCAGTGAGAAAAACAGAGGTAATGTATTTTCTTGCCCAGAACGGTGCATCTTTTTCTGCCTCTGTTGACGTAATCTGATTTCTATTATTTTTGGATCAGCACCGAGCCAACCTTTTTGACGTAGAATACGTCATTCTCGGAGGTAAGTAGGGTGGTTGATAGTGATCAGGTGTCGGTATTTACATTACTTTTTGAGCCTTTGGTGGGCCTAAAGTACTGATCGTACAATGTTGATGTTAGCACTTGTTGGTCTGCTTGATCCTCAATGCGACAAAAATTCATGTTAGAACTCTCTAACTTATATAAATTTTACACAATTACATGAAATATAAAGCCAACATTTGATGTTTTTTTTGCTTAAACTTGCTACCTATTTATCGACAGTTTCCGGTTTTATCGACAAAACCATAAAATTTGTATGGGAGCCCCCCTAAGGAGTGGTCTGAGGGAATAGGTGTGAAAGGCAAAAATGTTCCTTTTGCAAAAGTAATGGGGGTCAGTCATAAATATTAACCCTCTCCGGCACTCTCTTAAAGGTCATATGCTCAGGTGTATGGAATAAATAAACAAAAACCATAAAATTTGTATGGGAGCCCCCCTAAGGAGTGGTCGGAGGAAAAAGGTGTCGAAGGCAAAAATGTTCCTTTTGCAAAAGTAATGGGGGTCAGTGATAAATCTTAACCCTTTCCGGCACAAACACAATAAAATTTGTATGGGAGCCCCCCTAAGGAGTGGTCGGAGGGAATAGGTGTCAAACGCAAAAATGTTCCTTTTGCAAAAATAATGGGGGTCGGTGATACATATTAACCCTTCCCGGCACTCTTTGAAAGGTCATATGCTCAGGTGTATGGAATAAATAAGCAAAAACCATAAGATTTGTATGGGGGCCCCCTAAGGAGTGGTCGGAGGCAATAGGTGTTAAAGGAAAAAATGCTCCTTTTGCAAAAGTAATGGGGGTCAGTCATACATATTAACCCTTTCCGGCACAAAAACCATACAATTTGTATGGGAGCCCCCCTAAGGAGTGGTCGAAGAGAATAGGTGTCCAAGGCAAAAATGTTCCTTTTGCAAAAATAATGGGGGTCAGTCCTACCTATGAACCCTTTCCGGCACTCTCTTAAAGGTCATATGCTCAGGTGTATGGAATAAATATACAAAAACCATAATATTTGTAAGGAAGCCCCCCTAAGGAGTGATCGAAGGGAATAGGTGTCAAACTCAAAAATGTTCCTTTTGCAAAAGTAATGGGGGTCGGTCATACATATTAACCCTCTCCGGCACTCTTTTAAAGGTCATATGCTCAGGTGTATGGAATAAATATTTTGCTAAATAGTTTTTAAAAAAGATGTCATCAAAAGCGAATTGACTAATTCTACGTCTTGTGTTACGACATAGTCGAAACTACTGTATCTTTTTTATTCAACCATGGTAGAAGCATCGTATCAATGCAGAATCATAGTACAATAAACAAAGTAGATGCACGGCGCAGAGCCAATACTCAAAACTGTCAGAAAAACACCGAACAATGAACAATAGCAAAAAGAAACTGAAAATTATTTGTATTGATTGTGCCAGTTTCGAACCAAAGCGAGAGAGGATTTTCAGCCCCGAGCCTATCTTGTTTATTTTACTATATTTATTATAAATAATGTAGTCTCGCGCTTAAAAATACTCTTTCGCCCTTAGTCAAAACTGTCAAAATCAAGCTCTCAGCCGTGCAACTTCTTTGTTTATTATGCTATGAGAGGAAGTTTTAATTTCTCTCCATTATAATTTTAAACCACTTGTGCATGATACAATTATAAGGTAAGCTCATTTTAAGATGGCTGCTCAAATGCGAAATTTTGCAACAACAAAACAAACGTCAAACGACGAAAGCAACAAAAACAATTAGAAAAACTCAAAATAACCAGCTGATTTTGACAACTAGCTCGCTTTGTTCCCAATATGAGCCTACTTTGCACTTGTGAATGCATGATATAATAAACAAGGTAGATTCTCGGCAGAGCATCAAGAGTTGGAATTGTCAAAAAAACACCGACTGGGAACAACAGCAAAAAGTAGAGGGAAAATTATTTAATTTTTGACAGTTTCGACTCAGATCGAGAGAGGATTTCAACCGCGAGACTACCTTCTTGATTCTACCATTGTAAAGGCAATAGCAACGTTAATTTTCAAAGCTCAGTCAGCTTTTAAATAAGTTATGATAGAGTCAATAATGGGGGTGTTTCATACCCAAGCGAACCTCTAACGAGCTACAAAAAAATTCGAAGCAGCTTCGCACAAGTGAATGCTCTTAGAATTAAAATTTTAGTTGGGATTAGAAGTCGTAATCTACTTTTGTTCTGAAAAATTTTATCCTGATTCAAAAATAGGGTGAATAATAAGTATAAAATCGTATACTAAATAAGTACAAAAGGGTGGAATCGAAGAAATTTAAAATAATACTTATGTATATGCAAATTTTTTATTTTATTAGAACCAATTATGGATCTATCATTCAATACTAGGTACGTACTCTGTAGCTTTAAAACGGAACTTTCTTATGTGTCGATTTTTAGCAATTATGTTATTTATAAAACAAAAATGTGACGATTAAAAAAAGTTTGCCCCAAAGTGTTATAGTATAAAAAATTGTTCCAGGCACTTTATTGATCATTATGCTCAAGTTAGTTCTTTTTTCCAACGCTATAATGGGAATGGTTGAACTAAAAGAATTGTTTTTATATTTATTTTTTTTTTTTTCATTAAATCATTGACTGGCACTTCAACTTACAATAGAATTTAATAATTTTCTTAAGAATGAATATAGTTTCTTTGTTTTTTCCTTTGTACTTTTTTTTTCTCTTTAGAGTTCAAATTCAAGAAATTCCCTTAAAAACACTTTAATTCTAATTTCCACATATGTAATATATATCAAGACCAGTCGATGACCTTTATAGGATCAACTCCCTGATTCAATAACTCCAAATGAAATTTAATCCATCAACTAATTTATTAGGTATTTTCATATTATTTTTAATGAATGCTTTCTGGCTTTGGATTTTTCTCAAAAGCTTTGTGTAGGAAGTAGTATATGTAATGCGAATTTCTTATGAAATCCTTCTTTAAAAACTAATTAATATCCTATATTCGAGTAACCTTTGGTACCAGGAGTTATTGTACTAATTACTCCTCCTTTGATATGAGTTTTGACTATAAGTAGAGGTATATTTTACACATTTTTCTATTCTGATATACAGTTAGATTAAAAATTTGCTAAGAAAATTTGAGATGTGTCTATGACAGCTTGTAACTCTATTCTACGGAAGACTTTATATATTTTTATTCTAATATTCTATCCACTTGTCAACAATAAGCTTCACTTAAGATAAAGTCAAACATTTTATTCTTATCTAAGCAACCAACTACTCCTTAAACAATGAATATGGAACACCGTTCAAATAACAGAATATTATCAGATTTAATCAAATTTTAACCATTAAAGCTTAAAAGAAAATTTCATAATAAATAGCCCCTTTCCAAAAACGTTTCCAAGATAAATCCTTATTAGTCTTTAGCATCCCGTTTCGTGCTTCCTGCATTGTTTCAATTTTCGTTTAACAAAATATTTAATTATATTTTTATTCTACTTTGACTGCAAAATAACCAATTTTATAGTTTTATCCTATTAAATTTAAAGACGCAATTTTATTTTGTTCTTATTAAACTGCTTGGTTATAAAATTCCTTACAAAGGCTTGCTTTTTATACTTTGTTTAACACACACACACACAAACAACAATGCACGCACTCAGCCAAAAGCAAAATGTTATTTGCATATTGAATAACCGTTACTTACAAATGGCTTCATTTTTGAAAATCACAAAATTAGCTTAACTCCTTCGTTTATGGACAAGGTTGCTCGCTTGGAGGGTTGGGGTTGGGTGGATGCTTAACTTAGGATCACAACACAAGCACTCAACAAAATTGCTACTTGTTTTGGTTGTCGAAATTTTTTTTGTTTGTTTTTTTTCTTCTTCTTTATGCCTTAAGTTGACACAAACACACACTCTGGTCTAGTTGAACCTCCTAGAATCGCGACTAGGACTGTTAACGAACTGTGCTGATCTCCAGCGTGGTGCTCCAATATATAGCAGAAATCAAAGAACCGAAAGACAAAAGCGACCACCACCGAACGACCCGACTGCAGCAGAATAATCGAATTAAAATACCGATTATTGAATCGCAACGAATTGGTTTGGATTGCTTTGAATTCAATTGAATTCAATCGCTCTGGCTTAGATTTGTTTGCGAATGTGTGTGCGTGTTTTTTTTCACTTTTTATTACTGTTCTGCTTAGAGGTAGCGAGCAGCACGCAAAGCATGAATGAATAAATGATTCAACCAACTGCAATCAACACAAGCGCCAGCAACATGTCGCTAAACATGCTACAACAAAGAAACAAACATTTGAAATTAGATCGAATTTTTAAAAAATCCAGTTTGCAACTCAAAACAAAAAAAAAAAAAAAAAAAAAAACTACAGGTGCAGTGACTGAGCTTTTGCGTTGAATGTTGCCGAAAAACTTTGGGCTGGCAACATGCTGCCTACTCGTACTAACAATATTTCTGATAGCAACGCATTGTAAGGCGTGCACAATACTTCGTGACCTTGCTTTCATTGTTATTTTGCGTTTCCTCCCAAAATGAAAATAATAACAACAACAACAACAACAACAACAGCAAAAACAACTACAACAACAACAACAACAACAACAACAATTGGAGTAAAATTGCTCGTACTTTGTGTTGGCACAGGCTTTTGTTTTCTACATTCATTTGGTAGATGTAGCTGTGTCTGTTGAACTGATCGATTGTTGTTGTTGTAACCACCATTGCTCTGGCAGGTATATCAATTTTCGTCTTCTACACATTTAACATCTACAAGGTTTAAACAATTTTGGTAAAAGGAAATTCAATAGGAAGATTGGTATTTTTTTTTATGTATACAGCATATTGTTTGAAAAAATTGTTTTAGCTTCTGAAATATTGAAAGTATTTAGATTGCTTTACACCGTCTAATTGCAATTTTCATGGCTTTAATTAGTTAAATAGAATGTTGCTATTTAAATGCTTTTAACAGATTTAATTTACCAATTAAATAATATATTAAAATAACTGCTAATAAAATTAAAAAAAAATGGTGCAAAACGTTATTGCTGCGGACCAATGTTATATCACATATGCCTCTCAACAATTATGAAATTGCCAACTAAATAAGACTTTTTCAAAGGATGCATCTATTTATCGAAAGTATATTGGTAAATTTAGAGATATGAAATATCTCACAATGGCCAATATCGTTCCACGAAATAACCCCCAAATGAAATAACCCCCAAATGAAAAAACCCCTAATGAAATAAGACTCAACGAAAATTAAATAAACCCCAAATTACTGACATGAAATAATGCCTTAATGCAATGAAATAAAACCCAAATGGAAAATAAAATAAGCCCCAAAAGTCTATAGACATTATAAAAAAACACAAAAATTGGGCCTTGAAAATGCTCATTTTGTACAAGGGACCACATTTCGTACTCATGTGGGACCACATTGCAACAAATTGGGCGATTTTTCATTTTTTTTTGGGTGAATTTTCGTTTTTATTTTTGGCTTTATTTGGGCTTTTTTTCGTTTTCTAGTGTAAAATTTCGGGTTTTCATTTTGGGCGATTCTTCATTAATTCTTGTGTCATTTTTCATTTAGGTGATTTTTCATTTTTTTTTTGTCGATTTTGCGGAAGGTCGACTCAGCGTAGGTACTACAAGGTGGGGCAAAAGTAATCACCCAATGTTCTTTTGCTGTAATTTTTTTTTTAATGAATAACCTTGGTTATCCTTGTGAAATTTGTTTATTTAATCCAGATAAGAGATATCTTTTAAAAGAAATGATATCGGCCAAGTGGCCGCTGCCAGAGTTGATGACCATAGGGGCTCGTTATATGGCATTTTCCATCACTCTTTCCAGAACTTCGGGCAAGAGATTCTCGCATTCTTGGCGAATATTTTCCTTAAGATCTTGAAGAGTCTGAGTCTTGTTGACGTACACCCGCTACTTAAAAAACCCCATAAAAAGGAGTCTGGAGCGATTAAATTGGAAGATTTGGCCGGCCAGTGCAAATCACCAAAACGAGAGATTAAGCGACCCGCAAATGCTTCCTTCAGAATATCAGTGTGTGCGCAGTGTGCGCTGTTGCACCGTCCTGTTCTTCAGTCCCAATTCATCCCATTGAGGAAGAAAAAATTTTGTAATCATGGCTCTGTAGCGCGCGTCGTCCACAATTTGGCCCGCGGCGTTCTCAAAACAAAAATGGCCCGATGACTCCTACAGCGTAAACAGCACACCACGCAGTAGCTTTGAGCGGGTGTAATGTTTCTTCGTGGGTGATACACGGATTTTCGGTGCCCCAGAAATGATTATTTTGTTTATTCACGTAACCGCATAGATAGAAATGAGCCTCATCGCTCATGATAATTTTCGATGAAAAATCGTCCACCTCTTCGTTGAGATTCAGGATGGCTTGAGCGTAGGTTATACACGGTTGGCGATCAACCAGCGTTGCCATTGTGACGTTAAATACGTCATTTTGACGTATTTTAAGCTTTAATGACGATTGACGTATTTTGAGGCATATTTGACGTATTTAATAGACACAATAGTTTTCATTACAGCATAAAGTTTTAAAGGTAGAATGTGAACGTGTGAACATTGATGTATGATAAGGAACACTCCTTGCATAGTATACATGCAACACTGCCTACATAAGTGATAATGTTATCGACTTTATTATCATCGCAAGTATTTGTTAGCGGCGTGATATTTTTTAATGTATTGAACGAGCACGCAGCTTGCATCCAAATAACACAAATGGAGCGCTATTTTCAGCTGTGTAAGTGTTTATTTGCTAATTTTGTTTATTTTTGCTAATTTTATTTATTTGTTTATTTGCTAATTGATGTATTATTTTTAAACCCAAAATTATTAATGCTTTTAGGCAAAGACCACCAAGTGCAGGAAAAACCAATAAGTCACGATCCTCGTCGTTCACTGCTGCAGCAAATTCAAGTATAAATGCTCCGGACGAGGATGTTCCAGAACTTTCTGTTCCGGTAAGTATTTTTTATTATTTTTATTAAATTTATTTCAACCTCCCAAGTTATCGAATTTTTAACAAAATTTTATTATATTGTTCTTAATTTTATAATAAATTTTGGGGACACAATTATTTCGTATCCGAAGACTTCATCGATAATTTTATCCGGATAAAACGTAGTCAAAGCGATAAACAGGTCTACACTAAGGGATATAACGCATATGAGCATTATCCACGCCTGAGTATAAATTTTATTTAAATATTTACGTGGATAAATCGAATGTTTTCCTTACAACTTGTTTTATTCTCGTATTTGAATTTTATTTATACCACACACGTACACACATATTCCATACAAGCAAGCAGCAACAGCATCGCACTCTGTTCCTGCAGTTTATTTCTTGCATTTGCAGTTCTTATAGTTCTCATTTAGTTATTGTTGCAAGAGTAATATAGTATGCATGTTTGGCAAAGAAATTAAATTATGTAGGGTGGAGTGACAACTCGGTATTTTCTCAAGAACATCTTGGACCGGTTGTCATTTACCTGCATAATTTGCTTCTACCTACATATATTTTGAACATTACTTTTTCGTTCTCTATTTTATACTATTTTTGACAGTTGGTGCCCTACTATTGCACCAACTGTCAAACATAAATAAATTAAAAAATAAATAAATAACTGGCCATTTCAGCCCTTGAAAGGACTTTGACCTAGCTTCTTATGATCAATTGTGTTGTGCGTGTTATTAAGTTTGTAAACAATTGACCGAGAAAGGGACCTACATGTTTAACGCCGACTCCGAACGGCGATGAACGTAATGTTCTTATTCTCAAGAAGCTTTACATGGCATTTGATTACTCTCTGAGGTTTGCCATTGTCTGCAGAGAGGTGGCGGCCGTACAGAAAAATTATTTAATTCAAATAATTTTCTGTCGCTGCTGGGGTTCGAACCTGGGTCTCCAGGTTCTTTGACATAGCGGCCACGCACTTTAACCAACTACGCCACGGACGCCACGAATAAATAAATTAGAGAACGAAAAAAGTGAAGCGGTAATACATTATACAGGCAATGGCATTTGATGAACGCAATATGAAGAAAATAATACCATAAAAAATAAAAAAAAATAAATAACTGGCCATTTCAGCCCTTGAAAGGACTTTGACCTAGCTTCTTATGATCAATTGTGTTGTGCGTGTTATTAAGTTTGTACACAATTGACCGAGAAATGGACCTACATGCTTAACGCCGACTCCGAACGGCGATGAACGAAATGTTCTTATTCTCAAGAAGCTTTACATGGCATTTTTATTACTCTCTGAGGTTTGCCATTGTCTGCAGAGAGGTGGCGGCCGTACAGAAAAATTATTTTAATTCAAATAATTTTCTGTCGCTGCTGGGTTTCGAACCTGGGTCTCCAAAGTTCTTTGACATAGCGGCCACGCACTTTAACCAACTACGCCACGGACGCCACAAAAATAATACCATACAACCATTAATAACATATTCATTTTAAATATGTTTTTTTTTAAATTCAATATTTTTATTTAAATTTTCTTTAAATCCGATAGTTTATTTTCAGAAAGGAAATATTTGAAAGATATTTTAAAAAAATTCGTGCATAATTTTAATATATATTTTATTAATTCTGTTTAAATATTTAAATATTTAATTTAATTAAAAAAGTATTTAAATAAATTTTAAATAAATGCGTTATTGGTGCAAAAATGACTCGCTTTTTGGATAAATTAAAAAGTTTTTGGATAAATTTAAAATTTTTTGCCCTTAGTGTAGATATTGCAAATTTGTTTAATTAATTGAACCTTAAGAATTGAATTGATTGCTTTAAAGCAGTGTCGGCCGACGCCTATGCACGCGTGCTTCGTGAAAATTCGTATTTTTACACCGACATAAAACTGGCTGTCGTGCTTTTACACCGACGCTGCCGATTATTCGTAGCAAGAGCGCTCAGTCGATGTTTCGCTTTTGGCTGGTTAGCACCACGCTTCTATGCGCGCAATTTATTACGTAATTTTAAATGCTTACACATAAAAAAATGTTCAACCAAATGTGGGAATTAGCATATTTTTTCCTTAAAAATTGTTTTGGGGAAGCGAAAACTTAATTTGTCAGAAAAAAGTAGGGTGCTTTTTTTATTTTGAAGTAATATGCAATATAAATAATATTAGTACTATTAGGAGTCGGTAAATGTTATTAGTAAAATATTACTTTCCAAATAATTATGTAATATTAAAATTAATAATATACATATTCATATTGATATTATTAATAAAATATTAATATTAATGTTATTATTAATTATTATTATTAACGCGGCCCCTAGACAATAAATAATATTGCACATTATTTACCCAGTAAGAAATTTTTTTAATTTCAATTCACTTTCATATACCTGCATTCATTTAGAATGCCGCTTAATGTTAATAATAAAAAAATTCTTTAAGCCTCCTGCGAAGTAAAATTTTCACAGTGTAAGCCAAAGAGAGATTTTTTGCTCTCACTTGGGCGCACACTATTACAAAACTGAAAGAACTGTGTATGTATTTTTTTGGCCGACACTGCTTTAAAGTTTTGTTCCTTATAAATGGTAATAAGACCAAATTGGCTTTATTTCCTTTCAAAATTGAAATTAGGGCAATTTCGTAAAATTTTGTTTCTCTATTGTCAGGCACTGACGGACAGTGGCGTCCGTGGCGTAGTTGAAGACCCAGGTTCGAACCCCAACAGCGAAAGAAAATTATTTGAATCAAAATAATTTTTCTGTACGGCCGCCACCTCTCTGTAGATAATGGCAAACCTCAGAGAGTAATTGAAATGCCATGTAAAGCTTCTTGAAAACAAGAACATTCCGTTCATCGCCGTTCGGAGTCGGCGTTAAACATGTAGGTCCGGTTCTCGGTCAATTGTGTACAAACTTAATAACATTAAGCCCTTTCAAGGGCTGAAATGGCCAGTTATTTATTTCGAAACGTTTCGACAAAGCATTAAAGATTGGCAGAAATAATAAGGAGCAACAAAAATGACGCAATTTTTTTTCGAAAATTGAGGGTTATGGCTTTGTTGCCACATTATTGTATGAACTCAGTTTTAATTGTACTTAAACACAAATTAGATATTCTTTTCCGAATGAGTTTGAAATTTTTTACTATAACTCCCAGAGGTTGTGGGTGGAAACGTACCTGTAAATCTTTCGCGCGGTTATCGCGCCGGCCGTACCGCGTCACGCCGCTCGCGGTTGTCAAGCCAGCCGCGCCGCGAACGCAACCACTAAAACTTCAGTGCCTTGACTTTTCACAGTTTATAAAATCTTTTGCATGTTGGAGCACGTAATTTTTCAGTTTTTAAAAAATTAACAAGAACAACATCTGACATTGAAGCCAACAATAGTATACTAGGAAGCATGATTTCGAAAAACGGAAATTTTTACAAATTGTCAGAGTGCTTCAATAAGAAGAATTTCTTAAATGTCAAAATTACAAGATGCTTATAGAAAGCGACTGTACCGATGGTGGAAAGAAGCGTAAATCCTCAACAGTTGAAAGAAATAAGCAAATACTTGAAACGTTGATTGAAATAAAAATGTTTTTTTTATATGTCATGAATTCTAGGCAACGCACTGTTACATCGTGCGAATAATTTTAACTGATTTTCCTAACAAATAATATTTTTCCGGAAAACTTCTTTTACAATTCAAGACACACTTGAAATATAAAATGTAAAGATTTTATGATTCCCAATATTAATACAGAAGTGTTACAAATACGTGTTACAAAAATTAGAATTTTTCGTGGAATTCTTGATGTATGTTGTTAATGCCTAATGCATAAGCATCTTCTTTCTTTCGTTTGGACGATTGTTCATCGTCATTTTGGGCAATTATGTTATTCAAAATTAATTAAAATCCAATATTTTGAGCTATTGTTCATTTCAAATTTGGGCGATTATTTGCAGTTTTGGGTGATTGTTCATCCTTTTTATGGGCGATACAACTCCTACTCTTATATTACCAGTGTTTTGATTATTAAGTCAACTCAGCCTTGATTCGAGTTAAGGTAACATTTGTAGGCTAGATTTTGAGGCAAGTGTTATGCCTTTACCTCAGTCAGTTCTATTTATAAGGTACTCAAATAAGGTAAATATACCAGAACCTGGCTGAGATTCGAACCGGGGCCCTGGGGGGTGGCAGTGAAGGACTTTACTTACCATTCCACTACTAAGATCGCCCAACTAGAATTTCTCTATGTTATGTGTGCTCAAGCTTGTAGGAGAGAGCCGTCAAAGGCCGGAAATGTAACAGTCATGCAACGGCGTTGCATGGAATTAATTCTTCGGGAGTATATGTGGCACGGTAGATGTGATTAAACAGAAATGAAAAATTAATACTTGGCCTCACGGCTAAAATAAAAAAATAAACGATGGCGTCGTCAGGTAGCGTATGTAGTCGCTTTTGCAACAAAAATGCAATATCGTTGCACGGCTTTAGTACTCGCTAAATAGAAGTGCTACGGGTAAATTTATTTTACGTTTGCGAAGAATGGTTACCTTGCACTCATAACGAAAATAAAAAAAAAAAATGTTTTGTGTCACAACACCACGGAGACAACAGCTTAATGCATTGAAAATGCTACAACAATTAAAAAACGTTGCCTTAAGTTATTAATCCGTGATTATTGGTGATAAGATTCATTTTATGGAAAGGTAGTAAGCTGAAATTTTTGGTCACATTATAAAAAATAATGGCGTCATAAGGTCTTTCAAGGAACCCCTTAAAGTAACCTTAAGGGGAGCTTCTAGTAGAAATCGACGGAAAATTTTTGTTTTTGTTTTTTGCTTTACTTTCATCCCTAGGATCTTGAAAAAAAAGGATATTTACCTATCTAATTTATTTACGAGTCATAGCGTATTAGACGAGAGAGTGCGTCGGCCGAAAGACAGGTATAAATACGCGTTTCTCGAAACACCTTTTTTTTCGCGCTGTACACAATTCCGCTTCAATGACTTGAGCGATTTCGATGTTCGATGACTCAAATTAAAGCTTGTTCAATTTAGGGGGCCTTCAAGAAGCTTTTTTTCCAAAAAAAATGTATTATCATTATTTTTTTAACGTTAAAGCAAAAGAAAAAGGAGGACGGGGTTTTTTTGAAGGGCTGCCATTTTTTTTTAAATGGTTTTATTAAAATCGGAAATCTACAAGGCCCCCAAATTTCATCTAGGCTAACAATTTTTTTTGGTTTCTTCGTTTCAGATCACTTAGCAGGGCTGTAGAGTGTACAGCGCACATTGGCTATCGTTGTGCACGGCTTTGATCAGCGAGACATTCAGCCGCCGTTTTGAATTATTTTTCATGGAAAAAATTGTATAATGTTCTTGAAATATACATTAATAAATGCCACAAAAGATTTTTTTTAAAAAAATTTACATTCGCTCAAAAAAAATCCTACAATAACGTTACGTTTCTACTAGAACCCCTCTGCCCCCTTCTTTAATGCATCAAATGCAATAGCAAAAGCAAAAATTAGAATAGAGATAAAAAAACACGAATTAAAATTAAAATAAAGGCAAGAACATGAATACGGATTAGCACAAGGATGATAATAAGGATGAGGGCCAGAATAAGATAAGGAATAAAATATGTAGTAGAACCAAGGCATATTTAACAAGGTAGACTCGTTTCGGAGAGGTGGGTACAGCAGCTGTCAAACACAAGAAGAATATAAAAAAGAAAAAAAAAACAACGAATAGAAAACTGTGCTTTTATTCGTAAACAGCCGATTTTGACAGGTACTGTGCCCACCAAAAGAGAAAATTTCAACAACTAACACTACCTTGTTGAATATACCTTGAGTAGAATAAAGATTTCAACAAAGATTCAAGCATGAAATTGAACCAGAATTAGGACAAGAACTCAGGCAAGGATTTTGAAAAGGTCTGGGACAAACATTTATAGTTTGTCCTTGAACACATCTTAAACAATATTTAGAAGAAAATTAGGAAAAGGATAAGTGAAAGAAATGGAAACAAAGTAATATGACAATTATTTTTTCTCACTGAAGATAAGATTTGATACAAATATTATGAAAAGAAGTGGAGAGAGAATCGAACAAGGATAAGACAGGATAATGGACATGTAGGAAATCAAGAGTTTGTACAAGAAGTAGGAAAATTATAAGGACAAATATAAGCATAAGAATAAGGATGAGGACAGGTTTAAAAACAAAGGAAAATATAGGGACTAGGACAGGCCCGTAGACAAGGGGGGGTTTTTAGGGTTAAACCCCCCCCCCCTTATGGTCCAAAAAGTATAAAAAATAATATATCAGCATTAATATAACTTTGCCAATGTGCGAATACTTGCTGCACGTGCGTCTTTTTTCTCTTACAGTGCAAACTGCAAGTGCAAACAGCAACAGCGAAAACATCAACATGCTTAAGTATCGAAAAAAGTTCGATACATTCAATTGAACTTTGTCTACCACCAGCAATTTAAGAATTTATTGCGTTAACAGGTGTTACGTGAAAGTGGTGAAATTTTGATTGAGTTTTGTTAGATAAGTTTAAGAGTTTCTATTGTTAATTTTACTGTGCCAAAACTACAAAAATGATTCTACTTAATTGCCTGCAGAAACCAGAAGTAAAAAAGGCTAGAACGGTGGAAAGTAAGTTCTTGATTTAAATGATTTTTTTTCCTTTATCAAAGCGTAAATGTGTTAAAAAGTTGCCGAATATTTCTGAATGTTTGAAAGCTGTGTTTTTTTTGGTAGCGTGTTTGCATTGATTGAATATTAATGGATTAACTTTTTGCTCGATGCGGAACCGACAAAATCCGAATAACATTATATTTCATCTGTATTGCAGAAAACGTTCAAGAAGCTTTGGAATCTGAAAAGTCTTCAGAACTTCCTTTGTAACCTGCAGTTGAAGAAAGCTTTAATGTTGACAGCTATGTGGAAAGCGGTAGTACAAGTTGTGGAATCAATATTTTACTTTTAATGTTTATAACTCTAAGCTTGTGTGTATGGTTGAAGAAGTTGTTCCAGAAATATCATTTGATTTATCGGAACTGCCTTCGACTTCGAGAGTATATCAATGTCCAATTAACGATATTTCCAAGTTGATGAGCAATATTTCTGATTCGAACCGCCTTGAAAGTTTTCAAAGTATTTATGTGCCTCCCCAAATTTTAATTTTCCTGCCAGCGGTTTTCGCAAATCGCAAACTCCGATTTAAGCATACTTGGTTGAACCGTTGGCATTGGTTGGTTTACTCCAAATTAGAAAATGCAGCTTATTGGAAGCTTTGCATATTTTTTAGCACTGGTTTTGGAGGTGCAGGATCACAACCTTTTGGTAATTTTACTGAATGATAATAAACACTTTTTAAATAAAATTTTTTAACCTTTTCATTGTGGCCTTTACAAAAGTCAGGAAATACGAGAAAATGTCGTTATTCTAATCGTGGTTATTTTTATATAGAATTTTAAACCGACCGTTTGCAAGTAAATTATTAAAATAATAATATAAGATGCTTAATTATCGTCATTTTAGAAGTTTGTCTTGAAAATTTTATTTTTTAGCTTCTTTCTGTATTCCAAAATGACAGTGCAACGATAAGCAAGATATATAGCCGAAACACATTGAGCTCAACAAACGACAGTTTTGAAATTATAGAACACACGTTTTTTATGTTCAATGGGTGTGCATCCTTAAGCATACATAGGGATTGCAGTGTCACAGCGGACGCTGTGTTATTAGAATTAACAAAAAAAAAAAAAAAATAAGAAGACTTAATCTATATATATAAAAATCAAATGCGTGTGCGTTTTGCTAAGGCTCAGAAACGGCTGGGCCGATTTTAATATTTCCTTTTTTGTATTGTTTGCCTTAATACAGATGTGGTTTAAAAAGAAAGAAAATTACAAAAACTTCAAGGAACAGCGGAAAAATCGAAAAAATCAAAATTGGTAATTTTGTATGGGAAATCAGACTACTTTAAATAGCCAACAAATCTTAACGGCAGGACGGATTTAACTCAAATTCAGCACACACATTACTTGAATCCTAGATTAGGTTATGGCGTACTTGGTTTTGACCACGCCCCTTCTTCTGCCCCTTTACAAGAAACGTAAATTATCCTACTAGCATACTTTAATTAGCGAAACTGTGCGTCTAAATAATTAAAAGAACATTCTGTCAAAAAATATTCACATATCTTCAAAATTGCACAAAATATTAGTACAGCGTCTTTTTCTAATAACTTCGTTTCCTTAGAATAACAAAAAACTATCAGAAATTCGTATATCTTATTGATATATTATAATAATTTTAATATTGATATATTATAAGTATTTCGTTGATAAATTCAATTTAAGCACTTAATAAACCAGATTTGAAGAAAGCTCCAACGTATTCATTTTTTACTCCAAAAATCAAAAAAGCTGTCATTTCAATAAATAAAAAAAACTTTAAAAAAAAATTATTTGTTTGCCCATTGTGGGGATCGATCCTTAGACCACCTCATGGCTTCAAAACTAACAGTTGAGCTGACTATTTTTATTCAAATTGAAATGTACTAAAAAAATTTTCTAATAGAATTCGCAATAAAATGATATGACAGCATAATCTTTTGAATTCGAATAAGAGCAGCCTATTACATTCCGTGTTAATATGGGATATTGGAGTGTTTCATTCAATCAATAATTGATTCGATTGGCACCATTGGCACCATTTGTTATCGATCATGAATGTTCGATAAAAAATTAATTTCGGGTGGAATCGTGATTTTAGGGCGGGACGAAGTTTGCCGGGTCATCTTGTATAAATATATAAAATATTTTTTTTTTTGGTTTTTGTATTTGGTGTACAAAAAAGTTTTAAAGTGTTTTTTTTCAAGTTTGTCGCTTTGTTGTGAAAAATTTGTTACAAATTCATTTTTCAAAGTATTGTTCATTTCTAGCCACTAATTTTTCACATCTTTCTGGTAATTATATAAAAAATACGTTTTCATTTATCGATATCAAAAACTATCGATATTTTTTTAATCCAAACCCCACCCCCCCCCCCCCCCCCCCTTAGGTAAATCCTGGCTACGGGCCTGGACTAGAATAAGGACAAGGATAAAGCTACCCTGCCACGTCAAAAACTACGGGTGTGCACACGATGCGCCAAACCTCTTTTATTTCGAGTTTTCGAGTTATTCTCAAATAATTCGTCCAAATATCATTAAACAGTGTTGCTCCACTAATTGTCTGGAAACTTTTTTCTTTATCGCTGCTTACGAAATTTTCATGCTACGCTAAATTATGCGACTTTATTTATTGAAATATTTTTTATCTTCGTATTTTTTATACATTTTGTCGCATGTCGTATTTTTGCTTTTGATCAACCCACATAGTTTATGAGTGGACCCAATGAATTCCATACCGATTCTAATATCGAGTTACCAAAAGTATTGCTATTGTTGTTGTCAATTGATTTTTTTTTTTTTGCTTTTTTGCTTGCAACATTTAATTTTTGTTAGTGTTATTGTTATTTTGGGCGTTTGCCTGCCTAATCAGTGAACTGCATCAGAAACCGTAGCAAAAGGAACGAATAAATGGACGAAAAATGCTCCACTGCACCAAATAATGCCATATGCTGCATGCAACATGCCCGCAACATATCGGTGGAAATGTGAAACAATCATCGGCGTTGCTTTTTTCATCCGAAATAGTTATCTTGATATCATACCATGTATTGTTATTGCTTTTATTGTTTTTTCTTTTTTTTTCTTTTTTTTTTTTTTTTTTTTTGTTTTTTTGTGGCAACTTTTGTTATTTATAATAAATTTAAGAAAAAATATCCTGTATAGTTAGAACGAGATGGATGTAGGTGAGCGATTAGAGAACATTCATAAATCTTGACGATGTTGCTGCTGCCCGCTCAGGCTAGCGGAATATAGGCAAAATTGTTGTTGTATCTGTGTGTGCAGCAACTTAATTTGGCGCACTTGCAGATTGCGTTTCATGAAAAACGAGTGCAACGTACCTACACGATGTTGCTGCTGAGTGTCAAAGTGCAGTTATTTTATGTGCAATATTCGGCTGGCGCTGCCCAAAAATCAGATTTTTTACTCCATTTGCCTTGCAAACATGTTGCAAGCACTTTATTTATGAATTGTTGCAGACCTCGGGGCTTAAATGTTCTGCTGCAATGCATGCCAATTTTATTCATTGTTTGGCGATTTTATTATTAATTCATTTGACTGGCAGCTAGAGCACTGAACGCTGCTGCTGCTGTTGGCGATATATTTTCACTTGTTGCTAGATACAAGCAAGCTCTGCGCTGAAATCGTTGTTGCTCAGCTGTTGGTTCTGTAATTTTTGGAATGTGGGCAGTGCGCGATATGTGCGCATGAGCACCTTGATGTCTTGACTCGATGTTTTGGTGTTGCTATTGTTGTTGCTCAGTTGTGGGTGGCTAAACAAAAGCGTTTTTGGTGTTGATTTGACGTATGTGAATGTGTGAATGTGAGTGTTGTGTCAGCTATTACTGCGACAGTGACTTAAAGTGCTATCTTAATTTAAGATTCGACTTATGACTGGTAGTTTTTTTTATTAAGTTTTAATTAAATGTTAATCATTTTTTCAACAACTGATCAACACGACTTTTTGCCGTTAGTAAAATTATCTATTTGTGGTATCTTTCATGTAGAATGAATAAAAAAAAAGTTGTACAATAAACGATTTCATCTTCAAAGTTGAATATCTTAAGCAGCTACGTCTTAAGCTTTAAAGTTTAAACCAAAAATAATAAAATGTCGAATACATCTCGAATACATCGAATACTTTCTATTAACAACTAAGATTTTTTTCAATTAATTTAGTTTGTTACAAAAGTCTTTGTCAACTTGAAATGAGTCCATTTTTCAGACCCAAAAAACAAGTAAATTTTTCTGAAAATTCTATAAATGCGTTAATCTGTGAAGTCCCCTTATTTTCTTGTAATTTTGATGTTTCGTGTTTACATCGTTTGTTTTTTTTTTTTTTTTTTGTAAATATATTGCAAAATATCCAATAAAATAAAATTTTAATTAAGCAAGTCTCCATAGATTTGAAAGTATTAATTATCGATTATTGGAAGGAAGGCAAAAGTCCACGTGAAATTGGCGAAATTTTGAAAAAACACACACTACCGTTCAGTACATCATAGCAAAATTAAGAAAAAAAAAATTGAAATTAAGAAAAACTGTGGCTGTGCTCACACGTCAATCGAATGATTGAATGAACTCAAATTTGTTGTTGAGTTGTTTTTTTGTGAGAGAGAACATGACCTTTGAATACTTCATGTGGTCAACTCAGACGGAATTGCTTGATTGGCAATCGATGAACTTTCCTTACTCTCCTTCACATTCTGATTGTTGGCAGCTCACACGACACGCCAATCATCATTTGACATTTCTTTGAAATACTCTACTTTAACATTATTCAACACTATTCAGATTGCTGATTACTGTCATGTACAGCAATCTCAAAATGAGCAAATTTTGATTGGCCCATATTACACGGTGTCCATTTGTCCGGCGTGCAATCAATTTTGTTGTTGCTTTCAGCGTGAAACTGTCAGAAACCATTGAGAGTGTGAGAGGATAAACATTTGAAACAGCGGGGAAAATATGTTCATTCTTGCACGGTGTTGATACAGTGAACCGTGATTGAATAAATAAGGTTGTCTTGGAGATGATCGTACTCTCTTCGCAGTACCCATAATTGTCAAAATCAATGAAAAGCAACAACAACTTCTTCGTCTTTACATGTTATCAATTTCAGATTTTATATGAGCTGTCAACTTCGATTTGACATTTATGGGAACTTGCTCTCACCCATGCGACAACCTTATTTATTCAAGCATGCAGCGAACATCGTGCAAAACAGTGTTGCTGGGTGGTGAAATTAAAGATTTGGGCGTTTAAGTAGCTAAAAGGAACATTTTTTAAAGAAAAGTACTACTATTGTACTATAACAGTTTGAAGAAAACAGTTGTAGGAAACCCTTGTAAAAAGAAAAAGTAAAGAACTGAATGAAATATGAAAACTAGCTCAGCGTGCATATTTCTGTCTTGTGACCTTCCAACGTGCAAATTGAGAAAAGAGTGTTCATTGTCCTCCTAGCAAACGAGCACCGTCTGACCTCAGCCTTGGGGAATAGCATCAGACCTGAATAATTCAGTCAAAGCGTTGCAAACTTTTACTTGGCTGCTGCTTAGTAGTAAATTATTGATAATAAGGTAGTAGATTCAACATAAAATTATTTTTATGAGTAGAAAAAGCATAAAATGGTAGTCAAAATGATACTAATCGCAAACAGTAGGTAGCAGAAAAGCTTACGTCGAAGGTTCAATCAAACTATCACGTGTGAGCAGACATCAGTCAAATACTCTCAAAAAGAATAAAAAGAGCAAAAAATCCCGTTGTTCTTCAATCATTTGATTGACGTGTGAGCATAGTCTATGCGGAAGTGGAGGACCACAAAAAATATGTACCTCACCGGCAGTGATAAGAATTGCTCGATACATACCGTTTGATCCCAAAACATCCGCATTAACTATAGTCAAAGAACTAAAATAAGCTGAGATTGTTGACGTCCATCCGCAGACTGTGAGAAACTTTTTGCATTCACTTCATTTGAGATACACACCACGCAACAAACCTTTGTTTGTTCAAACCAAAAATCAAACCAAAAGATTGCAATACGCCAAGGAATATATTCATCAGTGTGATGACTTCTGGGACAAGTTCATTTTCACAAACGAATTCAAATTTAATTTATTTGAAAGGGTGAAAAATAAATAAATTTTAAATATTTACGTACTCGATTTATGCAAATGCGTTATTGGTTGAAAAATTACTCTGTTTTTGGATAAATTAAAAAAGTTTTTGGATATATTTAATATTTTTTCTCTTAGTGTACCATCCTAATGTACCATTCCAATATCATCAAATTAAAGCTCGCAAAAACTTTTCTCCTCCCCTTCGTATTCATGATTGTATTGATGTTTTATTTTAGCAAAATTTCAATTTTCCCTGTAAGCTGACTTTCATCTCATCAATGAGCTCAACATATCGTCGTTCGTAAATTATTGTGTTCTATATCACAAAATTGAAAAAATTGAGATAAGACTGGTATAAAGGCAAATTTTTCGGGATCTATCGATCTGTGTCATCAGTTTGCTTTTATCTTTTATAGTTTTCGAAATATGAGACATCGACTTTGTGGTATACAACACTATTGTGACAGGCTTCGTAACCTATTGTGTTCTATATGCAAAAAATCGTGCATATAGAACAAAAACGAAGCAAAAATACTAAGTAAAAAAATATTTTTTTATTTTGTACTATATGCGAGTCTAAATAAAGTTATTAAAGTTATTATTTGGAGGTCTTTGTATTTTGCTTTTTTTTTGTTTTTTTTTTCTGGTTTTTTGTAGCTTCACATTGCACTTGGCAAATAAAATGAAACAAAAAAGAAAAAATCCAGCTTTAGATTGCAGTTGGTAAATAAAATGAAACAAAAAAGAAAAGAAAACACCATCATAAATAACATAAGGTTAGAAGTTAAATTTTACAACAACGTTTAAAAAATGCTAAATACTAAGAATATGAATGGATAAACAATAGATAAGAAGATATCATCGGAGAAAGTAAATGATGTGAAAAGTTTATACAACTTTTTATCACTTGATGCAGTGGCATACTACAATAGGGGTATTCACGGGTTGATGCGAATTGCAAGAATGTGAAAATGCAACATATTTTTCGCACTAACGCGTGAACATCAATATTGTAACTTTACTTATTTGAATCAACGTACAAACTTAGCCTTTTTAAAGTTTTACCCAGATGGCAACTATGCTTGAAACCACCTTTAACATGAATCAGCTGTTTCGGATCACTGTTTGTGCGCTTTCGCAATAGGTTTGAGCAGTGCGTAATTCAAGAAGAGTTGCAAAATTACTTCTAATGTGTTTGTTGTTGGAATGAAGAAAAAATTCGTAATCTTGCATTTTCGCATCGTCGCAACTGTGTTTCGCATCAACCCGTGAATACCCTTAATAATTTGTTTAATACAAGTTAAAATATAGTTACAATTTTTTGTCTTCGTCTTTTTAACAAACTTGCTTCAATGAAAAAATCTCCGCAAATCAAGCATGAACTTCGTGGAATCGAAGTCAAATGAATTTGGTTAATTTTTTACTTGATTTTGTAGTCGAAACTTACCTTTTAAGAAATTAACAGGTATTGATTTAAGTGGACTCATAAGAACATATGTATAAGATTAAGTTTAAAATTAAGTTAATATTATAATATATGAAATAAATTTTTTGTTGAGTGAAATCACATTGCTTTTCATTTCTCCAATACATATTACATTTTGTTCTATATGCTAAAAAACAAGAATAGTTTCGTAAATAAGTGCATATAGAACAAATTATTTTTTTTAAACGCATCTTACTCTAAAAAACGCTTCCAAAGATGAAAATTTTTTTTGACAGAGAAAACCACAAACTCTTGAACTTTCATTGGTAAGAAAATCGCGGCAGATTTTTCGGTTCAGGTTTTTACTAAACTTTAAACTTGATTTACCAAAAAAACATTTTTGTCATATAGAACACAATAATTTGCGAACGACGATATTACTGCTGGGATACAACTTTAAGATACTCGTAACACCAAAAAATAAATTTTCTTTCACTAGAGCAACACTTTAAAGCAATCTTCGAGCATATTAAATTCTGTCGGATAGCTCTGTGCCACTCAACGCTTTTACGCTTCAGTACGTTCTTAAGCGCGAATCCTAAATGTCTCGAAGGGATTTTGTTAAGTGTTACGTCAATCATTGGAACGAGCTAGCCGAAGATATGCCTCGCACGTAGCGAACCTTAAAATTATAAAGCCTTCCTGTTAAACTATCTTGACTTCATTACAACCGTACTTAGAGGTAGGTATGAAAAACTTTCAAACGCGGTTCGCATTCTTAAAACTTTAAAGACTAAAAAAAACAAAAAAAAACATTCTTAAATAAACACGTGTACAATTAATTTATTTTTCTCTTAATTGAATGAATATATTTATTATGAAAATAAAATATTAAACTCTCTGAAGTGTACTACGTTAAAAGACACAAAAACTAAAATTATTAAAAATTGTCTTGTCTTTAACCATTTAATGACCAATTAAAAAATACATTAACTAGAAAAAAATGCAAGTTTTTACTAAAAAACACATTTGATATGTTTGCTTCTATTATTAGTACTCAAAGAATTTACTGGGGGTATAAAAAGTTATACGCTTTAGGGTGTAACTATTGTCTGGAGTTAAGAAAAATAATTGCTTGTTTTCATTATTTTCTGTAAATTTAAATCTTGGAACAACAACAACAACAACATCGAAGTTACAAGCCATGTGTTGTTTTGATAATAGTTTTAATAGCATTAAGGCGGCGTCACGGTGTTGATTAAATTGAGCATAAAAAAATAAAAAAAAATTCCTTAATTCAGTTATAAGCACTAATTGGCGTAGAGAATTTTTAAAGTCTCGAGTTAGCAACTCATAATTTTTAAATTTATGAATACTCGCAAGCAATTGAATGAATTGTAGTTTAAAATACGGTTCTCCATTAAACAGGGTGTTTAACATATTATTAGTTTTAAATTAACGTTCCACCTGGTTATTTTAATTTAACACAGCAATACTCTTTACTTTCTAGAAACTTTTTGTTCAAGGAAAAAACACACTTCCAAAATTTTTCCAAAAATTTCGTCTATAATGTCAATCAATGGTTTGAAATTCTTACGGCTGTATTCCTAAAAAATTACGAACCTCTTATAAAGCCTTCATAAGAAAAATAATGAAAAAAAATTGGAAAACATTATTCATAAACGTTCAATAGCGTTAAAAATCTCTTTTAAATGCTTCATAAATGAGAAAATTTTAAAAATTATTGAAACCTTCAACAAACCCTCGATAAAGCATTTTTAAATTTCTTTTGTTCTCATCGGAGCACAAATTTTACATTAAGGCGATATTGCGATTCTAAAAGTTCACTTTAACCATTTGAAGCTTCTCTAATTTTATTTTAATCGATAATTTTGGAGTTGAGTTTTTTGATGTGGCTTATTTAAAAATTAAAAAGTTTTGAATTAAAAAAATAATTTTCTATTAATAAATTTGAAAAATCTTTAGTGTACATACCAGAGAACAACTTGAGTGCATTCAAATGGCATTTCCATTGACGCTCGTCAATATACGAGCTACGAATGTGCCTTCTGCATTAAAATTAATGCGGGAATACATGCACCAATCACTGAAACGAATGGCATAAAGTACGAGCGCTTGCGATTACGAATACCTACGAATCAAGAATACCAAGCGAAGCATGACATGAGCAACTTTCGCCAAAAGCAGTGGGGCCCAAGAAATTTTAAGCGCGGGCCAATGCTTAAAAAACAAAAAAAAAAAAAAAGATACAGTATACCGCGTATACAGTAAAGAAGTGAAACTTCTTCTTTGTATACACTCTTTCTTTTCTAGAATAAGAACGATTTTAGTGTAAAGGCTCGATTATGCAATCGTAAAGCTACGCAACGTAACGTGGCGTAGAGTTCTATCTGGAATAGAACCCATCGCTGCACTAGGGAGAAAACTCAGAGCGTAGCTTTATTGAAAGTTTGAGAGCGAGAGTATGATCGTGAGAAAATCAAGTGTAAAAATCAAGTGTGAATAATTTCTTAAAAAGGAATTTTTTTATTTTACATAACTACAATGAGCGATTTTTTTGCCAATGGGAGCTTCAGGTGCATTTATAAATTTGTTTTTCAAAAATTTTTTTTGGCATATTAATAAGGAGTTTCACAGAACAATGTCACAACAATAAATCTACCTCAACTGTAAACTTGATCTTAACTTTCATTTTTATTTCTGCCTTAAAAACAAAAAATCAAAAATTACCGGTTATTTTGTACTCAAAAACTATGGGACAAATTTTAGTTATTATTTTTGCTTTAAAAAAATTAAGCCTTATAAATACTTTTTTGTTCAAAACTTTAAATGTGAAAAGATAACTAAAACTTTCACACACACATTATACTTACTATTATTAATAGTAAATAGTTCGATATAAAATTATATCACTAAGATATGTATAAAATAGTTATCTATTGAAAGAACTTATTCCAACTTTTCTTGCGCACAGTGTCAAGTTGGCGTCATGGGCGACAGCATATACTTCATGAATTTGGGTTTCTATATAATTTTATATCGCAATATTATGAATAATAATTTAATATGTGTAATATGAGCAAAATTCATAGAGGTTATATTCATATATTGAATTAAGGATATACATACCAACGTTAGCATTCTAATAAAATATTAGTTAAGATTTTATATAATCTTATATTATATAATAAGGCTATTAGGCTAAGATTTCTCGAAACTCAGTGAACCGATCGTTTTGGTTTTTTTGCAGGCTTATTTTATTCACAATAATCTCGTACTTGTCATAGGATTTATTTTTCGTAGCTTCATTCATTAGTTATTGTTTACTTTGTTTGTGGGAGGCAAAATAATGACGAATTTTTGTCGAAAATCGTTACTTTACGTTAGGAAGTCCGGCTATGACAAGTACGAGTTTTAAGTATCTAGTTTAATAATATTATTAATTTTTTTGTTTCAGATGAATTTAGGAGGAGCAATCTTGGTCACCGCATTTCACCTTTTTCACAGAGCGCTCTAAAAAAAGTGCTGTATCTTCCTTAATATTAATTTTTTTTTTAATAAAAAAAACTAAACATACTATTGAATGTGTATATTTTAAGCAGCGAATGAAAAAATGTTTATGAATAACAACTTAAGCAAAATTGCGTAGAGGCTGCGTAAAGCCTCAAACAATGCGTAACTAAACAAGCGTCGAACGGTTGTTTAAGGAAATCTATTGAATAAGGCTGTATATCGTTGACTCATTGTCAGTAAACGCAACATTAAAAAAAAAGAATTGCACAATTATCGCAACTTGCATTTGCGTAAACTTGCATAAACTTTTATCTTATATTCTTTCAGTTCTTCTTTGCTTGTAAAATACATTTTTAATGAAAAATCTATTCAAATAATATTTAAGGATACAAAGTGCATTAACCCACAATATCTAAGATTCAGAGACATAAAGCTTTATGTTTAGAAGTTTAATTGCGTTTCTTCAACGTTAACTATGTCAATTGCCCGAATTTCTATTAGTTGCATTGAGCAAGGTCGTACTGTAGTTACTTTTTTCTCCATACAAACATTTTTGACTCTACACTTATATTTCGGGTGTAGAATTAAATGCTAAGAAATTTTCGTTTCTACAGCATACTACGCTTTATTCAAGAATGATAGAAAAAAAGATTACGCATTGCGCAGGTCCGTTATGTTGTTTACTTTTCATTTTGACATTTCTAGCTACGAACAAAGTATTTTTTACGATCATGACGTCACGCTAGGCCAAGTTTGTTTCTTGAATCTTTTGCCATTGTTTCATATTTGTTCACATTTTTAACAAGACTTGGCAGAAAGCCATATCGTAAGCTCATATCGTAAGTCTATCGTAACGTAGATGCGCAGATCGTAGAAAATTATTTTTACTATCTGCGCAATCTATATTTCTATCATTCTTGGGCTTTATTCATAAACATTTTTTCATTCGCTGGTCATGTTTGTAAGGTTTGTGTCTGAACTAAAGAAAATCTCTACAAAAATTAAGAATTCCAATGGATTTGCAATGGCCGCCACATAAAAAAAATGCTGCAAAAGGCGCATATGGAGCATGTCTTTGATATTAAACGAAAAGACAAACAAAAAACATGGTTGCGAAAATGTTTATGAATAGCGTTTTCTTGTTTAAAGTTACACTGCCTCTAAAATGTGTTTATGAATAAGGCTGTTATATTTTCCCGCTAGGAGCGCTGTTTATTTTCCCGCAGGGCATCTACAGCAAAACTAGTTTGATTAATTGGTATGTAGACTACATTTATGTATGAAGACCTTAGCACTGCATGTAGCACGTTGGCTTTTTAAAACTGAGATCGCAGGTTCGATACTCAGCGCTGACAAAGAAATTTTTTTCAGTCTTCTATACAATGTATATCTCTCTCATTCTCTCTACTGTAAAACATATCTTTCTTCTCTATCGTGTAACGAAATGAAGTAAATTGACCTTGAAATTTCACTCCTCAATATTCTCATTCAAATTTCGAAGCGCCGCCTAAGAAGTTTCACTTCAAAAAACAAAATGTTTCTCATCGTTGCGTTTGGCAAAAAATCATACAAAACAAAAAAACATTTACAATGCATTAAATCATATGTCATGAAAAATTACTCGACACACAAGTAACGGCACAGCCAGCTTCGACCAGCTTCGATCGTCATCATCGAGTGTGTGCTTTTTTATTCTGGCTTTGCATGCATTTTTTTTTTGTAAAGTTCGCTGGAAAATATGCTGAACACTGAACGAGTGCGGTTTGTGTTGTTGTTTTTTGCAGGCGTTCTTTGATTTTGGCCCATCGCAAAGACAAAATAAAGATAGAAAAAAATTTGTATAAAGGGGCACGCGGGCCATACGGGCAATACGGGCCATACGGGCCACTATGTGGGCATGTTTGGCCAAAAGTAATAAAAATGCATGCTTTTATGTCAAGAATGATATAAAAATAGATTGCGCAGATCGTAAAAATAATTTTCAACGATCTGCGCATCTACGTCACGATAGACTTACGATGAGCTTACGATATGGCTTTCTGTCAAGTCTTGTTCAGAATGTGAACAAATATGAAACAATGGCAAAAGATTCAAGAAACAAACTTGGTCTAGCGTGATGTCATGATCGTAAAAAATACTTTGTTCGTAGCTAGAAATGTCAAAATGAAAAGTAAACAACATAACGGAGCTGCGCAATGCGTAATCTATTTTTCTTTATGTCCATTTGCACTAATGAAAGAGTTTTAAATACACTGTTCAACAATTGTCCAAAAAAAAAAAACTTCTTGGGGTTTGACGACTTTGTTTAATATTTTCGAAGTTGCTGTAACCGAAAATGAAGTCCGATTTTTCGGGCCACAAAAGTTTTTTTTTGTACTACTGGGGAGGGCCAGAAAGGGTTAATATGTATGATCGATCCCCATTACTTCTGCAAAATTAACATTTTTCCCTTTGGGACCTATCCCCTTCGACCACTCCTTAGGGGGGCTAAAAATTTTATGATTTTATGAAAAATTCATGCAGCAGCAGGCACTCGAGTTTTAAGCGAATTATTCGAATGTCTGCATTGTCTGAATGCTGCCATTGTATCTATTCGCAATCGTGACAAACTGTGCTTAGCACTAATCGTTGTTTACGAACTCGAGTGGTATGCATGCATTCATTTTTATGTGCGATTGTGGCTGACAATCGAATGTTATTCGTGTTATTCGAATGGCAAAAAATGACGAGTGGTCTCCTGCAGATCTCTGGTACCTACACACAAAGAAAAAAAACGTTTATTGTCAGTTTGCCACTTATGAACTTCATTTGTAGTGCTTTGGATCGTTATTTGCAAACGTTTCACCTGTTGTCATAATAATAGTCAGTTACGAGAAACGTGTCATTTAGTTGCAGGTAATTAATTTCATTTGTCATATATGCGAATGATTTTTAAATTGCAGCAACTGAAAAATTTGTTTTTCTCCACTGAAAACTTCTTTTGTTTTTCCCTTCGTTGTATACACACAACTCTTATAATTCAGAGTTACTTTATGGACAAACTATTCTATACAAGCAAATTGGTAATTTGCTTAAGAGGGGTTATGTACCCAGAACATTTTTTTTTTCAAAAAATTTTTTTGTAGTTTGAAGTCTCAAAAATGTGTGATGAAAATTTCAAGTCGATATCTCACAAAATAATAAAGTTATAGCCTAGTGAGTGAATCGTCTTCTAGGGCGCGCAGTGCTGGCCTCTATTTTCAAACGCGTTTTTCTCGAAACCATGTTTTCCAAGTCGGTAACCAAGATTTCTCGAAGCTCAGTGAACCGATGGTTTGATTTTTATGCAGGCTTATTTCCTACATAATGATCTCGTACTTTTCATAGGATTTTTTTTTTGTAGCTTCTTTCATTTTTTATAGGCAAAATAATGACGAATTTTTGGTCGAAAATCGTTAATTTACGTTCGGAAGTCCGCCATTTTGTGAAAAATTAATATTTTCAAAATCGTCTATGACAAGTACGGGTTTTGAGTATCTAGTTTAATAATATTTTTAATTTTCTTGTTTCAGATGAATTTAGGAGGAGTAATCTTGGTCACCGCATTTCACTTTTTTTTCAGAGCGCTCTACAAAAAATGCTATATCTACCTTAATATTAAATTTCTTTTAAATTAAAAACTAAACTTAAAAGTTTCCTTAAAAAAATTCACAAACATGACTTTTTTTCGGCCTCTGGGTATATTTCCTCCCTTAATACACGGACGGAGATAACAACACACGTGCGATGAGTACAATCCATAAGAAGTCGGACGGATACAGGGGTAAAGACAATTAATATAATAAGTAATATTGGCCGAAATAGCTTCCGGTAAATATATATATACGATATAATTTTAAGTTGACAACTGAATATTCGTTTGTGGCAAATACAACTCGCAAACGAAGTTTAGTCGGCGAATTTTTCAGTTGCGGTGAACAAAAAATTTCTATGCGTGTACATGTGTATATCGATGGCTTCATATAGAAAAGGCGTAACTCGATTTTTGTTACTTTACAGTAGGGGTGGGCACAATTCTTGCCCGTGCTGCGACTGCGGGCAAGCAGCGGGCAAGCAGCGTGCGAAATCAATTGCATGATGAATTTGGAGGTGAATCGGATTGCGGAACGGAAAATCCTCTCTGTAATCCTCTCACAATATGCAATCACAAGAGCGCACTTGAGATTGCGTTAGTACAGAAAAATATGTATTAATCTCACGTACAGAACGATCAAAGCTTCAGTGTTCAAGCGAACGTCAAGCAGACGACATCTGCACTGGCCTGTTGCTTGAATAGATGACGAAAAATTGTACACTGTACAAAATTTCATGCATGCAAATTTTTTGATGCTTCTGCATCAAACTGTATAATTTTTATATTGCAGTAGTTTTGTGTTCATAAATTTTTTTTTCAAATAAATATAAATGTCTATTTTAAATCATCGACCCTGAAGTCCGATTTATTTTTTGTTAAAATCATTCAAGATCTATAACAATTTCTTTCCCAACAAACATTGTGGCAAGTGGTGATTCGTTAACGAATCACTTATGAATCTCTGTTTTAATTGTTTTCGAATAGTTTCGTTCCTACTGCATCAGAGATTGGCTTGATGCTTAAAGAAAGCACCGATTGAAATCATGACTTTGTTAAATTCCATTGAGGACGCTTTTAGCATCGATTTGCTATCGAATCGCCTTTCAACATTTTTGTGGTTCGTTAGCAAATCAAGTCTTTACATTTTAGCGATTTGTTAGCAAATGGCTTCTCTCATTTTTAGCAATTCATTTACGAATCACTACTTTTATTTTTAGCGATTCGTTACCGATTGACTTAAGCTTTATTTTACGATTTGTGAACGAATTCTTATGTCCCCAATTATTTCCGATATTTAATATATCTTTCTTATTTAAAAATTTGTGATTGTTACCTCTTATATTAATGCGCAAACTTTAAACCGTCTCCCTTTTTACCCCTTTTTTAAACAACACATTCGAATGAAACTTATATCATTTGAAAGCTCTGGTTCATACCAAAATTTTTATTCAAAATATCTGTCATTAAGATAAGATAAGATAAGATTCGTTATCGAATTGCTTTTTTTAGTTTTGGAGACTCGTTAACGAATTGCTTTTTATATTTTTGGGGACTCGTTAACGAATTCCTTTTTTCGGATTTGACGATTCGTTAACGAAGGAGGAATTTCTCCCGCTCGCGATATTATAAGTGAATCGCTTCTAATAATTGCTAATGAATAAAATGAACGAGAATGCGATTCGTTAGCGATAACATAAGTGAATCAATTTGTTTGTTGGGTTGTTTCAAAAAATCAACCAAAAAATTTTTTGTTATTTTTTTATTTTCATTTATTATTTATTATTATTTTTCCATGAACCCATCGCCGTCCCATAATAAAATTTTGTGCACTTTTAGCCGAGATATACAAACCAAAAAATTTGAAATGGATTGTTTTCAGCTTTTTACATGTCCGTTTGCTTATCTGTATTTCACTTTAACCATCTGTCACTGTGTTTAATTTTTATAATCCGTCCACTACACATTTATTTCATTTCGCAGTATAAATAAGAGCAAAGAAAAAATCTCAAATATCTATAAAATTTCCGCAAAAACCACTTTAGCACTACTTTGTTTTCAGTGTGCTTTATAAATAGAAACCGTAAGAGCGAGAGCATGCTGTTGTGAAAAGTAAGTGTTGCATATCTAATATATTAAGAGGATTGCTTATTAAAAGGGAGTTTTTTTTTCTTTAAATTACTACCAGCAGCTATAAAATCGCTTTGCAAAAACAACTTCTTGGCATATTTATAATTGTTTTGCAAGAGCATGCAACCATTACAATTCTACATCTGCCTCCTAACATATTTTTAACTAATATTTTGTTAGAACTGAATCACATAATAAATTTATACTTTTATTTTGCTCGTAACTACTTAAAAGCAAGTTTAGGACACAAGACGTTATCGAGATATGATTGAATTCAACGTGATTGAATTCAATTAAATTCAAAATGTTAAATAGTAAAATTATAAAACGCCCTTTTTTTGTATAAATGGCATGGAACATTGATTATGAACTGCTCTGAGCGCAATGAGCACAAGTATCATATCACTATCTATATTACGCTCTTCTTACGCTCTATCTCATTATATTTGTGCATGTCCCTCGTTTCCTTTACCATCGAATTTATGAAGCAATGCTGTCGCCCGTGAAGCAAGCAGCGGGCAACCAAAATACACGTACGGGCAAAATGCCCATACGGGCAACTTTGCCCACCCCTACTTTACAGGATAAGAAAATAACTGAATAAAATTCGCAAAACTTTTGATATAATAACTCTTTTACAGTATAATTCCGTAGCGGTAACGTTTATCTTGTTACCGAAGAAGTTCAGCTTTTAGTAACTTTTACACCCGGTTGGTATTCTACAACCAAGTGTTACCGATGAATATAATTACCATCTCTTTAGGCAGTAACAAGCAACACAACTGACATTTTTATAGCTTGGATTAAAAGAAGTGCTCGTGTTTTGATTAAATAATTTACTTTAAAATCCTTAAATCGAAATTGGAGCAAATATAAAAAAAAAAAAACAATGTCAAATTCACTATTGGTGCTTCTTCGGTACCTTTCAGTAAATAACAATTTATAATAATTCACTGTGTAATATTAATTTTTATAGAATTAATATGTAAATTAAATATACACAGAAAAAAAAGAGTAAAACTTTTACCTAAAAATGTAGTCAATTCAGCTAAAGTAATCCGGTGATTTTCAGTCAACGAATTTGATTAGGTGCGCTACCAATTTCTAAATGTTAATTATATGCAATTATATTGGGTAGTTTAACTGCGAGAGTAGCTAAAAAAACCTAAATATTTAGGTGTACCTTCAACCATAAATAGATAAGACACATAATTTATTAGAAGAATAAGCTAATTTTTTTTATACTATGACCACTTCAGATTAGGCAAGCCACCTACTAAGTGTAGAAAAATCATCTAATTATTTAGATAGCATTCCCACTTAAGAGTGGGAATGCCGTGCAAAAAATGTGCAAAAAATATGTTTTTTGTTTTGCAATTTCTATTTTGAAGTGAAACTTTCCTTAGGTGACTTTACTTCATTTCGTCACATGATAGAGAAGAAAGATTTGTTTTATAGTAGATAGAATGAGAGAGATATATACATTGTATAAATGACTGAAAAAATTTCTTTGCCACCGCTGAGATTCGAACCTGTGATCTCAAGATTTCAACAACCAACGCCTTATCTATTGAGCTAAATTTCCAATGCAGGAATTTACTCTACATACCATCTAATCAAATTGCTGTAGATGCCAAGTGGAAACATAATTTCAGAGTTGTGGACCTCATATTTTTATATACATTTTGTTCACAAATTATTAAACGGCGTAACAGCACAGCGGTAAAGCGTTTGACTATAAAGTCAGCGGCCCGAGTTCAATTCTCGCGTGAGGCTTTATTTTTTGTAAAATTTTCTCACTTTGTTTTTATTTATGTTTTTTATAGGAGAGCGCTGTGCTCCTATAAAATTCAAATACGGGAAAAAAACAAGTTGTAAGGAAAGCATTTGATTTATCCACGTAAATATGTATTTATATAAAATTTATACTGAGGCGTGGATAATGCTAATATGCGTTATTTCCCTAGTGTACGAACAAATCGACAACTTGCATTAGGTAAAATAACTAGAAGAATTAGATGATTTAATAAGCAAAATTTTAGTTGAATTAACTAATTTGAATTAGTTGAATTACCTAATGCATGATTGTTAAATTAACTGTGTAAGTAGAAAAGTTGTTGAAAAGATTAGGTGAAATAGAAACTTTCACATTAGCTAAACTAGTTTAGGTAATAAATCAATTCTTTTATTTTCTGTGTAGATCACATCGCAGTTGCGCCGGCGTAGATCGTGCCTATTTCCTGTTAAGAAAAACAAATATTATATTAAAAGTTAACAAAATGTAATTAATTCTGTATACTTACTCCTCATTTTCCATTGTTCATATTTTTTTTCCACACTTTGCTGCTTTTAAAGCTCACCAAAAGAGCTTTATTTCAATAAGGTGATCTTACGACGTTTGACAGTGTTACCCAGTATACAGAATACCGATTTCTAAGACCGGTAACGAGTTTCGGTAACAAAATTGCTATTACCGGTAACACACAGAATCTATCTGTAAATGTAGTTTTTATTTAAAATGGGCAACAATAACAACAAAAAGGCCATTGATTTTTTAAGTTAGGTATATTTGAGAGTGTTCTACCAGAATATATTAAAAACGCGATATCGAAGTTACGCCTTTTAGTTATAAGTCATCGATAGCATGTTTTTGTTTTTTTTAAATAAATTTTGTTTTACAAATTTCCCAAATATTTAAGAAAATAATTTATTCCACATTTTAAGTACTTCACCGTAATGGCATTGCATTGTAATGGCATTGCAATATCTAGCTGCCATTTTAACTTCTAAAGCTTCTGAGAATTGATTTGAATTTGAATGAGTTTGTTGGTGAAAGAATAACAACGAATAAATTGTTGCAGTCTATTTTTCCAGAGATGTGCGGCGTATAAAGTCATCCATCCATCATAAAAACAACAGTTTAAGTCTAAGTTTGACAGCTATGGCGTTGGAATGGCATTCTAGTTTTCATCAGAAACGATTCAATTGTTGATCGCTGTAGTGGTACCATTGTTGACATTGTGTCAATGATAACATTTTTTAAGCTAATATTTGGTTTTGTTTAAGTCAGAACTAAAATTTAAGATTAAATAAAACATTTTATTTCCATTTAAATGTTAAAAAATTTTTATAAAATTTATTTCATTCGAAAAATAGACAAGATTTTTCTTGTATTAAATTATTGATGTAAATAATACAAAGGTAAACAAATCATATTGAAAATCAATTGTTGAGCTTAAGGCCAATTATATTAATGAACAAAAGAACTAACAACAACAACGGCTCTGTATAGAGCAAATCATACAGCAGACTAGACAGACTGTCTCGTTGGTCGCTACACCAACTCATCAGTAGTCTTGTATGACTTTGACTGTGATCAAATCACTTTACAATTGATCCATAGGTATATCAAAAACATAAAATAAAAAAAAAATTAGTTACATTAAAAAGCTTAATAAATTTTATTGTATATAGTAAATAATACATTTGTTTATGTTCGTATTCCATGCAGTCACTTCTTAGAAAATTTAAGCAAGCTCTCTTCTTTTAGGTCGCGTATAAAGTGCGCGCTGAAGCTGGTGCCAGATTGTGCTTGCAAATGGGAGCAATTTATTGAGCTTGAATGTTCTTAGCAGAGAACGCAAATAAACTAAACGATATCCGAACCGATCTCTCAGAGGTTGATACAAAAACGTTATTTTTCATTCGTTTCGTTCGTGAGGACTAACGAAACACGAAACTTTTCAGTGGAAGAGAGAACTAACGTAATTTTAATAATTTTTGCGAACGCGTCAGTATAGAAAACGAAACCAAATCAAACGTTTCATTAATGATCATTGGTATGCAAAAGGCATTGAACTCAAACTCCATGTAAAGAGTCAGCATGCGAATGATGCTTGCCTCTTCTATCGCGTTGTTTTCGAATCTGATTTCAGAATTTTAAAATTCAAGATGGCTGATAGGGTTGCCACTTAATTTTTTTTTATTTTTACGAATTCAATGCTGAAGCAAACACTAGCTACAAATGGGTCGCTGAATCCGAAACCGTTGTCAGAATTTCAAAATTGTGAAATCTTAAAACTATAGGGTTGCCACCAAAAAATATGCTTTTTTAGGAGTTTTAACATTATCCAACAGTTTTAGGGGGTCTCTGATTTCGAATCTGATGTCAGAATTTTAAAATTCAAGATGGCTGAAAGGGTTGCCAACTATTTTTTTTATTTTTATGAATTCGATGCTGGGGCGAACACTAGGTAAAAATGGGTTGCTGAATCCGAATCCGTTGTCAGAATTTCTGGATTTTGAAGGTTTTTTGGATGTGCTAAAGACAGAGCTGATAACGGCCAAAGTTAAATGGAAATATTACAACAGCGTCACTGACTTCATCTTATAACATTTGTCGACTAAAAAAATATTTAAACCAGTGACATTACCCGTAACTATAAAAGAATAATCATGGGCGGATAGGATAAATGAAATTAGCTGATAAAGGTCTATGGAATAGAAAGACTGGCTATTAAGTACCACTAAACTCCATTGACCTCGCCGTAGCAAGCGTATGTATGGAATACAAAGGAAAGAATGGAAAGCTTAAGAAGAATCCCAAAAAGCTCATAAAAGATATGCTTTATTTTTTAGAAGACAACGCAGATAACCTCAGTATCTCAGTATCTTAGAGTATCAGTATCACAGTATCACAGCCTCTAAGAATCTCAGTATCTTAGCATCTCAATATCTCAGTATCTCAGTATCTAAGTATCTCAGCACCTCAGTATCACAGTGTCGCAGTATCACAGTATCTCAGTATCTTACTATATCATCTATGTATCTCAGTATTACAGTATCACAGTATCTGAATATCTCAATATAGTATATCTGTATCTCAGTATCACAGTATCTCAGTATCTCAGAATCACAGTATCTACACTAAGGGAAATAACGCATAATAACATTATCCACGCTTGAGTATATATTTCATTTAAATATTTACGTGGATAAATCAAATATTTTTCTTACAACTCGTTTTTTCGCGTATTTAAATTTTATTTATGCCACACACTGACACACATATTTCATACAGCTGCCAAGCAGCCGTCAAGCAGCAGCAGCATCGCACTCTGTACCTGTGCGATGCTGCTGCAGTTACTTCACACCAGCAGTTGCAGGTTTCTTATAGTTCTCATTTAGTTAATGTTGCAAGGGTAATATAGCATGGATATTTGGCAAATATGATTTGCGAGTGCGGTGGTGAGTACGATGCATGATGAATTCATGTAAGGTGGAGTGACAACTCGGTATTTTCTCAAGAATGTCACTCCACTCTACATGATTTCATCATGCATCGCACTCACCACCGGACTCACAAATCATATTTTCACAAAAAGAAAATAAAATATAACACTAAATAACGTTTGATATGGACGCAGCTCGTGGGAAATATTCAATTAAATTGTTTTTCAATTTCAATATTTTTATATAAATTTTCTTTAAATGCGATAGTTTTATTTTCAAATAGTAAATATTTGAAAGATATTTAAATATTTTCGTGCATAATTTTAATATATTTTTTATTAATTCTGTTTAAATATTTTAATATTTTATTTAATTAAAAAGTATTTAAATAAATTTAAATATTTACGTAGTCGATTTAAGTAAATGCGTTATTGGTGCAAAAATGACTCGCTTTTTGGATAAATTAAAAAAGTTTTTGGATAAATATAATATTTTTTTTTCCCTTAGTGTAAGTATCTGAGTATTTTAGTAACATAATATCTCAGTATCTTCGTATCTCTTTATGTATTTCGGTATAAGTTATAATTGCTTTGGTTGGTTTAAGTAATTTTTTTACCTAACACCCTGTTTGAGGTCATTGTTTTTTTTTCGTATATTTTCCCATAATGGTTTAATCGTACTGGCTTATTATAACGTCATACACACACTTGCATACTATACAGTTCGCTTACAAATCAAAACAATGCATTCTGATTTTGATTAAAAATTATTTTTGTAAATTTTTTTCTAGCTCTTAGCGCTGCTACTGCTCTAGATTTATTACAACAACAACTCCGTGAGCAACAAAAAAAAAGGTAACGACTGAAGCATAATTTCAAAAATTCATAAACGCTATTTGGCTTAAAGTGGGCGTCGATAATTGTGGCCGAAGCTCAGGTGGCTAGAAAACTAAATGAGTTTAAAAAAAATGTTGTTAAATAAAAACTACTGATGAAGGGGTAACCTGCAAGAGGTAAGTGTGTATAGCACTTGTTCTTCACTTGAGGTTCAGGCTACTGACTCGCTGGTTGAACTAACCGAAGCGCTTGCGCAGCATTGATAAGCAATTAATTAAAATTGCATGGTTATTAGATTTGAAAAGAGCCAATTTTTCAAATAACAGCAATAAAAACAAGATTACACGAAAAGAATTTCAATGTCAAATGAAATTTGTTGAAGAGCAATCAATTTGAAATAAAAGGAAACACAAAAAAAAACAACGAAATCTAAGTGAATGTGGAACTGATCATTAAAACTTTACTGTACTTACAACAACCTTCCATTTATCGATGATGCGTTAAACATGCCAATCAAATGCCATTCCATTCCATTTTGTTGCATAATTTCAGGCGTGTTTCTAATAAAATTGCAACAAGTGCAACAACACCTACACGAACACCACAAACACCAACAACAATAACAACTTGTGCAATTAAGATACATTTACAATAATTATAATGGTTTAATTCAATTCCAATTAATTTGCATAATTTTCTCATGAAATGCTTAAGTAAACAACGACAAAGCGATTTTATTTGGATTCCGCAGATAGTAGTGGCTGAAATGATGCATGAAGTGTAAATCAAAGGTGGCAAAAGTGGTGCAGGCTAATTATAATTAGTTGTCTAAGAACAATAGTGCTAATTTAATAAAAGCATGGTTTTCTAAGATGACATTTTGTCATTGCATTTAAGTGCATTTCTGAAACAATTACATGGTGTTGGGCTTTGTTTATGCAATCACATTAAAGTAATGAAGATATTGTAACTCATACATAAATATTTCTTTTTTCGTTATTATTTCACTGGCTGAACCAAACCCTCTTTACTTGCTTAACAGATTCTTATTAATGGTTAGCCAGATTCAAATCTAAATATGACTTCGGTAGTCTAAACATCAAGAGATATAATGAAGTACTAGTTAAGACCTTTTCAAAGGCATATTATTTCTTTAAGTTCGGGAATAATATGCCGTTACATTAAATGCTTAAGTTTTAAGGAAAGTCAAAAATTCTATCGAGGTCAATTGTAGACAAGAGGGTGAACTTAAGTTCCACCCGGCCTAGAGTGCATATTAATATTTAGATACGAACCAAGCGCGGATCCACCACGGTGGGGCGATAAGGATATACAAGTTCTGTAAGCTAGTCTCAAAACATATTTAGAATAAAGCATTTGTGCCTGAGTATTTATTTTAGAGTAAGCAAACAGTTCTATTAAATAATGCAAAACCAGTATAGTATAATTTAATAATATAAATAGTATAATGCAAAACATTTTCAAGTCCAAATAAAAGATAAATAAACTTTTCCCTCTTTTCCTCTTTAATAGTATTTACAAGAAGCATGACACTATTAACCCGTTTAGGAAAGTACAACATGTCAGACGAACCGACAGAGAATTCAAATTGATATTAAATCAGCGCAGTATACTATTCAAGATACTTTCATTTTATTACAGAAGAAACGAAAATCCTGTGAGATAAAATTTGAAACTCTTTTAAAAGAAGTTGACAAGTTTGCAAATAATATTGGAGTAGAAATTAAAATGCCACGTGTAGCAGGAAGTTTTAAAAAGAACCGCGATAATTATCCAGTAAAAGATAACCCATAGCATATTTCAGACAAGATGTTTATATTCCTATGCTGGATAATGTGATGATGGATTTAAAAAGTCGATTTTCAACAACTACTTTGGATTTGTATTCTGTTCCTTATTCCATTACCTCGAAGAGCATTACATTATCTATACAAGCTGTGAGAAAACTTTGTAAAAGATATTACATTTTCTTCAAAGAATCCTCACAGGTTTTAGAAAGATCTTTGATAAATGAGTTGGAGATGTGGCACTTGCAATGTGAAAGAGAAAAGTATGATTCAAGTACTAGTACAATGCAACTATTACACTGCTGTAGTATATCCTCTTAGTCATACTCTTTTTAAAATTTTAATAACATTGCCTTCAAGTGGAGCAACTGCTGAGAGATCATTTTCTACATTGAAGAGAATTAAAAGCTATTTGAGATCTACGACAACAGAAGAAAGATTGAGCAGACTTGATTTATTGCACTAAGAGAACAAAATATTTAATTTATCCAAAAACTTTTTTAATTTATCCAAAAAGCGAGTCATTTTGCACCAATAACGCATTTCCATAAATCGATTACGTAAATATTTAAAATTTATTTAAATACTTTTTTAATTTAAATATTAAAATATTTAAACAGAATTAATGAAAAATAGATTAAAATTATGCACGTTTATGTTTAATCCAAAAATGTAAGCATACAAATTTTATATTTCCCTTTTCATTTTTATATAAGTTATGTAAAATTTTTTTTTAATTCATGTAGAGGAAAACTGGTTAACTCTTTTTAACCGACTTCAAAAAGGAGGAGGTTCTCAAGTTCGTTGGTTTGTCCGCTTTTTTTTTTTTTTTTTTTTTAAATGTATGTACATCGATAACTCCTACAGTTCTTGCCCGATTTCCGTAATTTTTTGTCAACAGATAGATACTATGAACGCGGAGGTCCTTTTTTAAAAAAGTGGGCGATATTCGACAAAGGGGCGTGTCAATATAAGAAAAACATTGTATTTCAGTTAATATTGACACTAGGGTACTGAAATTTACAGTAAAAATACTGGGGTAGGCACAATTATTACAAATTTTGGTCTAAAAAGTGGGCGTTATATGACAAAGGGGTGTGGTCATATTACAAAAACACTGCATCTCAAATAGTATTGACACTAGGGTGCTGAAATTTAGTACAGGGGTAGACAGAATTCTTAAAAATTACTGTAAAGAAAGTGGGCGTTATTCGACAAAGGGGTGTGGCAATATTGAAAAAACACAATATCTCGAATAGTAATGACACTAGGGTTCTGAAATTTAGTACAGGGGTAGACACAATTTTTAAAAATTACTGTAAATAAAGTAGGCGTTATTCGACAAATGGGTGTGGCAATATTAGAAACACACTATATATCGAATAATATTGACACTAGCGTGCTGAAATTTAGTACATGGGTAGGTACAGTTATTACAAATTACGGCCAAAAAAGTGGGCGTTATTCAACAAAGGGGCGTGTCAAAATTATAAATATACTATATCTTAGTTAATATTGATACTAGCGTACTAATATTTGGTATGCAGGTAGGTGGGTAGGTAGAATCATTAAAAAAGTGAGCGGGATTGTACACAGGGTGGCACTTTAAGGAAAGTACTATATTACGGTTAATATTGATACTTGGAAAGTGAAATTTGACACAGGGCTAGGTAGAATTATTATAAGGTATGGTAAATACAGTGGGCGGGTTTAGATAAAGGGCGTGGCACTAAAAATTTCAAAGAAGCAGAAATGAAAAATACCCAACAATTTTTCAGGAATTAACAAAACAAATTTTTTAAGAACAAAGTTTCATGTTTGAAATTTTCCCCAAGAATAACTATTACATAAAATATTTCATATTCTCTAAAAAGGAAGAAATAAAAACTTTTTAACAAAAAAAAAAACCGACCTCAAAATCACTACAAAGTAAAAAATAATTTTAAATAACTTTTCCCATTCATTTCTTGGTCATATTTTAAAAGCTATTTATATGTATTATAATATTGGAAATCTTATCATTTTAATTTTTTCTATTTTGTTTTATTATCATCAATATATTAATTGCTTTATGAACATAAAAGCTTTGAAGTCGGCGCTCATCTTTGATACACAATCATGATCTTTTACCATCCGTGCACTATTTGGTGCCTTGGTGACACTGTAGTAATTTTATAAGCTTTCTACACATTAAATTTCTCACTAAACTGGTTTGGGTGAGCTTGTAAAGCTCATATTGAATATGACATAGTGTGTAACAGCTGCACAAATAATGCATGGAACACATTGGCTACATTCAGCGTTCTCAAAAATTGTCAACTGAAAGAAAAAAATCGCTAAGAAGCTTTTATATTCATAAAGTTAATAATATTTTTATGATAAAACAAATTAGAAAAATTGAAATAAAATGATTTCAACATAGTAAGATAAGCGCCGACTTTAAAGCTTTTATGTTCATAAAGCAATTAATATATTGATGATAATAAAACAAAATAGAAAAAATTAAAATGATAAGATTTCCAATATTATAATACATATAAATAGCTTTTAAAATATGACCAAGAAATGAATGGGAAAAGTTATTTAAAATTATTTTTTACTTTGTAGTGATTTTGAGGTCGGTTTTTTTTTTTTTTGTTAAAAAGTTTTTTTTATTTAACATATTCGAAAAACTAGTTTCTAAAATATCGCCATTTTCGGGTTATTCCACAAAACGATTTTTACATTTTATAGAATATTTTTTTGCTTTTGATTTGATTTAACGAACTACGATCGCCCCCCCTCCCCCCAAATGAACCTTTTGGATCCGCCACTGATTCGAACAGAAGGGTTAAATCACCAACTTGAACATAACTTATAGTATTGCCACCACATAAAATACCATGTGGCAAATAAATTTTTTATTGTTTAAAACATTATTCTGTGGAGTTTGTTTTAACTGTAAATTGTAAAAAGATATGTATACAAGATTTTAAGAAAAACAACTTCAAAATCATTGAATTTATGAAATTCCAAAATTATTTTTAACACACTTCCCATTTTTAATCGACAGTATGCCTTATTTTACTTGGGCTGTTCACGATCTGGTGCAAATAATCTTGCATCATAGCAAATGTAAAATATCTTTGTACCTTTTACAATCACAACAGCCAATTTTACTCATTTTCATATGCTATACGTTAGCATATACAATATGCTATACCGAAATATTTGGGCATACGAGTACATTTACAACATGCTCTGACGCCATTACAAATGTCTTTTTTTCATAAATAAAACATGATACAGTATACTATGTTTCTCTGAAGCAATTTTTGACCGCTGAAGACTAAAACCAAAACTTTATTAAAAAAACTGTGGTCGTCGCCGTACCGATGTTCAAATCCCACCTGAAACAGAAAATTTTTTCAATTGTAATTTATTTCTCTCTCTCTCTCTCTTTCTCTCTGTCTCTCTCTGTATCTTTCTGTCTCTCTCTATTTCTCTCTCTCTGGATCTGTTTCTGTCTCTCCATGAAACTAGTAAGCCCACAATTTGTGATCATAGATCGTGAGCTCGAGCTTATTTCTTCCCAGCAGTTATTTTTTTTTTTATTTTGGAGTGAACTAGTTCATTTCTAGTGAAGTTCGAAGTAGCTCTGAAAAAGTACAAACTGGGATCAGTGTAAAACAGTTCAGTTTGCTTTTGTTTTCAAAAGTATTGCTGAAAAAAATAAACGGTCTTTGGCTATTTTTTTTTAAATTTGCTGCGCACAAGACGGAATAGGTTGTTGCTCTATATGTATAAATGTAAATTTTCTTTAATAAATCTTTTAGATGGAAAAGTTCGTACAAATCAAATCTTTAGGAGCTTTGCACCAGTACACTAAATTTTTGCACTTTTAAAATGTTCACTTTAAAACTAGTCAAAAAATAGCCACTCTCAGGCTATTGTGAAAGCAACCAGTTTAAAAATTGTCCTAAGGAACTAGTTCAAATATGAGGAAAAAGGAGTGTTATGGGGACAATTGTCTTTTCCTGTGACATCAACCTGCAAAAAGCGTCAGTTCGTTCAATGTTAAAGGGTATTGTAGTGGAACTTTTCTCCACTTTTCCACTTTTCTGTTGGGTAATGTTCTGGTACATTTTTAGATTTCTAGCTCGAAAGTTGGAGCCACACAATATTTTACAAGTTATGTATAACTTGAATAACGGCTGTTGTGGGTTTCTAATGAGTTCCTTCAAGTATGTAAACTAGAATTTTGTCATTATTGTTTACTGGAAATTTGTTATTAACAATTAAAGATGAAAAAATTAGTTTTTGTCAGAAGTAAATAGGTCAACCTAAATTTTAGCTATGAATAATATGATTTTATTACCTAGGTATATATTTTTGGGGTAGCTGATTACGAATCCGCTGTCAAAAATTACTTTTGACAGCTGCCAAGATTCACGCTATAGTTTAAATTCTCGGAAAACACGCTGATTTAATTTTCTGGGGTCCTCTAGTCCCGACTTACAATGGAACTGATATATGTTTTGGCAGTTGGCAGCTGCTAATAGACTGTCAAGATGGTGTAAATGTCGTAGAAATATGAGCTGCCAGTCATTTTATAGGTTTTCAGGGTCACTGATCATATCACTAAATTCTGGACATTTTGACAGTTTTCTGACAGCTGTCAGCCGTCGAAAAATTCTACCTTCAACATGATTGGTCTTTAAACTTTCTGGAACAGCCAATAAACGCCTGTTTCCCAATTTTCATTGTATATTGCGTAACATGACAGTTGATTTGACAGTTGACAGCTGTCAAAGCTCATTTCTGACATCGCAAACGGAATCAGCGACCCAGAAAACCTCAAGTGCTACTACTTTTTCCAATTCATACTCTTCCCAAAAATGTGCCCCTCAAAGGGTTAATAAATATTGCTCGACCGCTCGCGGTCACGAGCAAGAGGCAGTGCCAGGCTTGAAATATTGTACATCAACTGACAAAATGGGCAAATGTATGGCTCAAATCTATGGCTCTCGAGTCGTAAGAAAAACGAAGACGAACATTTGCGTGGCTCTGGGTTGTAAACGGAGCTCCAGAAATTAAAAAAGACTCGAAGTCGTGAGCAAGAGCTGCAGATATTAAAAAATTAACTCGGAAAGAATTTCCCTTCCCAGGTTATAAAATTATTGTGTGTTTATTATTATAGGTAAAGGGTTGGCCATGGGCTACTTGCTTTTTAAAAATGCTATAAAAAACATTGCTCAGTTATTTCTTTCCTTAGTAGAAAGAGTAAACCTTGCAATTTAGGCATGTTGCTACTTGGCGCGCTCGGTATTTGAGTGAAAATTTAAATTTTTTTTACAAGATAACGGTAAGAGATTATGGAAAGATTTTTTTTTAGGGTAAATTAATACACTCAAAAAAATATTTACAAAAATTTTTTTATTAATTCTTGACATTTTGTATGCATGAAACTTTGATTTGAAGTTTTTTACTTACTTATACCTGGTTACCATCGTTACACAAAATTTTCCAATCCGATTATCTCCAAATTTTATCCGCATACTTTCCACATCGTGTGAACTAAAATATTGTTAATAAGTTTACGTGTGAACTAAAATATTGCAACAATTTTTACTTTTTCTATATTTCTTTGCACAAAATCTAGAAAAAACTTGCGTTTTTACGATTATTTTTTTCAAATATTCAAAATTTTTTAATTTTTTTGCCAAACTTAAAAATTTTAGTTCACACAATAACCATACTCATATTACTTATGAATTTTGTTTTTGTGTTTTTCTAGGTGCTGTCAAACTTAAGTTATTAAGGTAACCATAAGTAATTTACGATTTCGACACGTCAACTTCAAATTAAAGTTATTACCAAAACAAACGTAATAACTTTTTTTTCCGTGTGATTAATCTGTTCCATTTTTTTTTTTTTTTCTTTTATAGAGTGATCTTTAACAGAATTTTAACATAAATAGCAAATTGGGGCAATGAAACCAGATTGTGCGCCGCTTTCATGCATTGGAGTCCGTAGTTTCCGTCCGAAGAGAATATAGGCGAACGTTTGGCGGCACTCCTCCTAGCAGATGGACCATTATGAGGCTCGTGAATAATTTTGCCGAACGTGGAACAATTGCAAGAAAGCCTTATAATCGAGAACCCTCAGTTCGGACGCGGGAAACTATCGCTGCTGTTGATGCTGCCATACAAGCTAATCCTAGTGTTTCGACAAGGAGCTTATCTGTTGGCTATCAGCAGACAGTCTCTGCAGACAATTATGCATAGAGATTTAAATTTATACCCATATAAGATACAACTTACAAACAAACTGAATGCAGCAGATTTACCGATTCGCTTGGAATTTTGCGATTGGATCATTCAAATGGCGGAAGGGGACGAAAACATGTTGAACTGCATTTTTATGTCTGACGAGGCCCATTTCGATTTAAACGGCAATGTTTCTAAACAAAATTGTCGAATATGGAGTGCTTCTAACCCACAGGTACTACATGAGATGCAATTGCATCCACTTAGCGTCACAGTGTGGTGTGCAAATTCATCAAGATTCATTGTCAGCCCTTACTTCTTCAAATAAACACTCTTACTGTTACGGTCAATGGAGACATTTACTTAAAGATGCTGAAAAGCATCCTTTCCAGAGCTACGCCTTAAGAGAATCTCATTAAACTCTGTATGGTTTCAACAAGATGGTGCAACTGGCCTCATACCCAGGCCTGTTATGAAAGAATTGCAGTAAAAATTCCCCAATAAGCTGATTTCTAGAAACTCCACATTCGTTGGCTCCCAAGATCTCCTAAGATCTCCTGATCTTACTGCGCCGGACTTTTTCTTGTGGAATTATTGCAAACAAGAAGTTTTCAAAACAAAACCAACAAATTTAAATGATTTAAAGCAATCCATTCGAACGATAATTGAGGCAATTCCCACTGCAACCCTCCATGCAGTACACAGAAGGAAAAACCTAGGACTGAGCACGTACATTTGTATACTCATAACAGAAATTTTCGCACACCTAAATTTTACATTTTTCTTGTATTAAGTACATGTTGAAATCTGTATTGACAGTGCTGTAGTCAATAAAGAATTTTATGTACTCATCACAAAATTGTTGAAAATAATTTATGTAATGAGCACAGTTCCGATGTAAGTAATACATAGATTATTGACCCATTACATAAAATTTGTACAGCATTTATGTGATGAGTATAGTATCTAAGAACCATCTTCATGTACTCAGTACATATATTATTTACTCATTACATAAATTATTAACTCATTTCATATTTGTAGTACATAATTTTATGTAATGAGCACATACATAATTGACTCATTACATATTTGAGTATTAAATTAAAGAGTGCATATTAGAGAGATGCGCAAGCATACGACAAATGACTTGCAAGCCATCTATCATTGGGTTTTATTGGGTTTCTTTTTTCTATCGGCCAACATCAATACGTGAACGTCGCAAAAACCGATCTTTTTGGCCCATCTTGCTTCGTTTTCAAGATATGTCGTTCTTCTCAATTTTTTAAGGTATTCATATCGACCGACCTCTCTGCCTGTGCGTATCGGGTTCGAGACCCCCTTTAGAACACCCAAATCCGTATTGGTATCCGTATTTATGTATTGAATAAATGCCTTACTTTAATCTCATAAGGACTAAGTGCATATTGAATTATAAATTGAATACATGTGTCGCTTCAATCGATGTGTACACGTGCTCTGTAGTGAGTGAATAGCACTTTTACCATGCCGTTGTGTAAGCGAGAAATGAACTGAGTCTATAGTTTATGTATTGAGTACATTTCTTGTAAAACGTAACATAAAATAATAAAATATTGATTGAGTACATGTTATTTATATTTATTGAAGTCTGCAATGTATTCAACACATATTTCGCTGTATTGAATAAATTTTTTATTCATTTTATAAAGTGAATAAATGCATACACTGAGAAAAAAACCCATATCTTTTCTCCATAAAAAAATCTCTATTTTTGATAATAGCAATTTTCGCTTTTTCAAATAAAATTTCCTACAGTTAGAATAAATTCTCACATATTCGAAGAAATATTTCTTCACTTGTCGAAAATGAAAATATTTCAAGCTTCTAATAATGATAAGTATTTTTCTCCATGGTAGAATAACAGAGGTAGACGCATTTCGGACTGCGCTCTCTTTCTCATAGCCAAAATTGTCATTCAATAGTAATTTGAAAATGAAAATGAAAAAAAAAAATAAAAAAAAATAATCGTTTTCAGATTTTCTATAGGCAGTCAATTTCGTTTTGACAGTTACGGCAGTCTGCCTCTCTGAAATGCTTCTACCTTGTTTTCATTGCACCATGTTTTTCTCCACTAAAATATTCTCATGTATAGATAAAAAATTTTCATTTGTAGATAAAAATTTCTAGAAAATGAAAAGTTTTCTCTGTTACAGATAAACAATTCACTAAGCGAAATATTTTCTTCATTAAAAACAAATAATTTCTTAAAAATAAAAGTCTTTTTTTCTAAGAACAATATATTTTTCTTATATTTCTCTTTTTCATTGAAGTTTTTACCATTTTTAGGGAATTTTTGGTATCACTATTAGAGAAAAGCATTTTCTGGAGCAAACTCTATACCATTTTTCTCTTAATATGATGCCTTTTTTATCATATTCCGAGAGACTTTTTTCTGAGTGTATATAACCAGTACACGCTTACTTTACTCAGTAAATGCAGCTCTCGTTGCGTTCTCATACAAGGCGCAGTACATAGATTTTACATAGATGTCTCTGTACCGATTACATGACTTTTTCTCTTAGTGTAATGAATAACTTTTTGATGAGATGTCGCATATGCGTCAACGAGCGTGGAGGCAATTTAAATTCAATTATTTTAAAACCAATTAAGTAAACTTAATTAAAATATACACACTGAAAAAAATTTTCCATTATCTCTTACCGTTTTCCTGTAAAAAAATGTTAAATTTTCACTTGAGTAGCCAAGTAGCAACATGCCTTCATTGTGATAAATAACTTCATTCAAATCGCTTTCTTCGCTGTCACTGCAGTAGTTCATCCTGTGAACCCAATTTCTGCGACACATTTCCGATGGTTTCTGCCCCTAATTCAGCAACAAATCGCACAAATTGTGTTTTAAGTGTCTGAATGGTTTCTGGATTGTCGACATAACAATGACACCACACAAAAAAAAAGTTCAACATTGTCAAAAAGCCACCGAGATGAAAATGCACCACATCCGAAGAGATGATTTTTTTGAGCAAAATCGAAGTAAATGGTTGTTTGCCTTTTCATCCATTTTGAACCGCGTAGATATGACATTGAGCTTCCGTCACTTTGTTTGGGGCAAAATAGCTGTGATTCAAGAAGAAAGCAGCCGATGGCTCACCCTTAGTTTGAACATTTAAATACTTTATTATTATTGACCGTTTTAAAGCATTTTAAAAGGATTAAAAAAAATACAAATCCAGGTATAAAGCAAAGAACTCGTTGTTAACATCTTGAAGTATTTGTCAAAGCAGCGATTTTTTTTTTTAAATATTGACAAAAAAGTCAAGCCGGATTCCCTAAACATATCGAACCTGTTTCTGTTGCAGGATTCGATGAAATTTTGAATTTGTAAAAAAGAAAACTCCTGGCCAAAGAACACTTTCTAACACCCCAATGAAAGCTCCATTTATTGAAACATCTTCAATGAATAAACGAACCATAACTCATTCAAAAATTACCAGCTTAGTTGAGAGAAAATTCGCAGCCTTATACATATTTATCAATAATCAATAATTTTTCAATTTTACATTTTTATTTTTTTTTTTTCATACTTATAAACACTCAATTTATGCACACACCATCAAATACAACAAAACCATGAACAGTCAACAAGAAATATTCCAATAAATATACATTTTAGGCAATCCAAGAAGTCACGCAATCACGACCAAAACCATTTTTCTTTCGCTTAATGGCCCTATTTCAAAGGAGCGCTCGAACTTTAAGCTTGGATGACAGCAACAGCAAAAAAACAGGCACCTTTTATGGTGGTTGCTGTTGCTGGTGACACTTGAGCGTAACGTAGCGTTAAATTTGAGTGCTCACATTGATCGCAGATACAAAGGCATGGATATCGAAGCAATGGACAAGAACCGGCAAAAAGAATTTTAAGGCGTTTAATAAAAATACAAAATAAAAAAATTATGGCGCACAGCATTGACAAATGCAACTAAATAAATGTCATATTTGAATGATTGAGCCCACCGTTGAAGTTATTAAAATTTGAAAAGAAACGCTTACTAATAATAATAAACTGTTAATAATTTATGGCTTATAGTTCGAAATTGTCGACTATGAATATTCGTTCAACTTATTAGCGGGCCAACTTTGATTTGACCTTTTCAAAGTTGAAAACCTTCTCAAATATATTTTAGTTTATTACAAAAGAAACTTAATAATGAGCAACGTATTGTCGACAAATATTTGAATTTAGACACGATTGCAACACCTCGAATTCGAGGCAGTGAACGCATTAAATGTGAAGCTGAATACTTTGCAAGAACCAAGCAAAAACCACCCAAACCTACATCTTAAAAGGAAATGCAGCAACAGGCTGACAAAAACAGCACCAATACATAACAATAGCAACATTTATTGTTGCTGCTGCTGCAACCACAACAACAGGCAGTAGGTTTGGTCCTAAACGATGGTGGCAGCAGCAACATGGTCGGTCGGATTTGGTTAATTGCACTATGAGCCGCAGCAACAACAACAACAACAACAACAACAACAACAGTTGAGTAGACCGCTACAATTACAACAACATAATGTGGGCTGACAACAATGAAATTTGCTACGTTCTCGTCTCGCTTCATAGTCAGCGATATGCTAACATTTTAGGTTAGGGCCTTAGCTCTGCATCTAAATGTTCAAGCATTTAGCCAAAAACAACAACAACAACAACAAAATCAACAATAGCAACACTTAGATTCACAATAGCACCTGTATTGACCACACCGCGTGCTGACCAAATAAAACGTTTGCAACAAAATAGTTGAAATCAAAAATAAAACACAAAAAATCACAAAACTAAAAAAAAACTCAATGTTGCGAAAAGTAAACTCAATTAAGTAATGAACAAGCTGGGCAACACTTATTGTTGTTGTTGTTGCAACTCGCTTGCCATATAAACTGTTTGCCCAACAATTGGAGCAAATGGAGCACCAGCAGCAAATGGTACATAAAAACCTGCGGTTTTCAATGGGTTGGTTCATAGGAGTAATTGGCAAAAATAAAACAGAAATAAATTTTTGGAAGTTCTGATTATCTCAAATTAATACCATTTGTTTTTTCTCTTTTCATTGTTGTTGTTGTTGCTGTTGTTGTTATGATAAACGCAGCTAAAGGTTAAATAGAATAAAATAAAAATTGTTGTCTGAATGCGATTCAGTTTCAAAACATATTTGAATTATTGGCACTGCTTTAGTTTTGTACCAAGAAATTAATTTTATTGCAAGATATTAATATTGTACCAAGAAATCGGTTTTAAAGAAAATATTTAAGGCAGCATTGATAAAGATAGACAAAGCGGCTTTATTTTTTTTTTTTTTATATTCGTTTTATCAGCTTTTTTAACTTTGATGTAGAAATTTTGATAGAAGAAAATGTTTAAAGTTTAATGTAGGAAGCTATGAATACAAAAATAAGACCCACCAAAATGGTATATGTAAGGCCTTACATCATCACTAGCAATCCTTGAAAACCTTGGGTCAGTTCTAAGCATCTTATAAGTAGAGGCAATATTTGTGTGTTTGCTTACGAAAGCTTTACATTTAGAGGCTACTATTGATCTCAGTACTGTCACTTTTTGGCGGCATTTTCGAGATTTGTCGCACGTAGAGGTTGTCCAGAGAAAATATACTCGGACAATAGAATCAACTTTGTTGGTGCCTCAATAATTCTAAAGAGAAAGTGTTGTCCTAGTTTACCTACCAACATTTAGCTTGACACTTTATCCCAGCAGGTGCTCCCCATATGGGAGTTCTGTAAGTAGCGGGTTGCAAAAGTTTTAAAATACACTTTCGTAAGGTAGCTTCAGACCTCAAATATACTTTTGAGGAGCTCTCAACATTGCTGTCGCGTATCGAAGAATGTTTGATTTAGTGCGAATGATTTAGCACTGTTAACTCCAGCTCACTTCTTGGTAGGTGGCCCTTTACTTGCTCTCATTGAACCGGATATTGCCGAAACGATTATCTTAAAGAACTTCACAAAAGATATAAGTGGAAACATCCCCGCTTCGATTTAAAAAATGGCGACTGGGAAAAGTCGTCAAGGTTTATCTGGGCTCCGACAATCGCGTCCGTATCGCGGATCTCCGCACTGAGTGCGGAATTATAACTCGGCCGAAAGTGAAACTTATTGTTTTGCCACCCACTTCGTAGTAAGTTGTCCTCGTCTTTTATAAAATAGTCTTTTCCGGTCCATTGTCTATGTCTATGGTCTATGGTCCATGGTCTAATTAATAGATTAGGGCTTTTGCAAAATGAAAATTATTTTTAAGAAAGTATTTGAAATTATTAAATTGCTCTCTGCTTAAACAGGGAGTGACCATTTCTACCGTGACCCTAGTTGTGTGAATTTTGGAGTTCGAAAAAGATATGGGCGCTTTTTTTGATGAATAATAATAAGGTTTTAAAGTGAGTCCTTGACAATTTGTGCTGCTCCGAAATTTGTGATCTCCGCTGTGTCTACTCGGATGTGGGCGCTACTCCTGATGACTTCAGATCCGTTTCTTCGTCCAATCCTGGCTCCGGTAAAGTATCCCGTACCTGCTTTCTTTTATTTTTTTCCTGTTATGTATTTTGATAAAAAAATGGCAAGAGATTTCAATTCGATTTTGGTGATTTTTTTCCATCCCAAAAATTTCGTTTTTCCGGTAGTGTATTCATTTTTTTCTCGAAATTGAGCCGGAAATGTGCATAAAAACCGCTTTAACGAGATACATATCAAAATAAAGACGATAAATATTAGGATAAGAGCCTATCAGACAGAACAAGTACAGCAGTGGAGGATATTAGGGTAAATAAGTGGAGGATATTTGGGTCCAAAATAATTTGGTGTTTGGCCTTAAGACTTCAAAGAAATGAAGCTGAAGGTTAAGGATAAGGATGAGGAAAAGGAAAAGGATAAGGACAGGGATAAAGGTAAGGTTAAGGATAAAGATAAGGATAAGGATAAGGATAAGGATAAGGATAAGGATAAGGATAAGGATAAGGATAAGGATAAGGATAAGGATAAGGATAAGGATAAGGATAAGGATAAGGATAAGGATAAGGATAAGGATAAGGATAAGGATAAGGATAAGGATAAGGATAAGGATAAGGATAAGGATAAGGATAAGGATAAGGATAAGGATAAGGATAAGGATAAGGATAAGGATAAGGATAAGGGTAAGGATAAGGATAAGGATAAGGATAAGGATAAGGATAAGGATAAGGATAAGGATAAGGATAAGGATAAGGATAAGGATAAGGATAAGGATAAGGATAAGGATAAGGATAAGGATAAGGATAAGGATAAGGATAAGGATAAGGATAAGGATAAGGATAAGGATAAGGATAAGGATAAGGATAAGGATAAGGATAAGGATAAGGATAAGGATAAGGATAAGGATAAGGATAAGGATAAGAATAAGGATAAGGATAAGGATAAGGATAAGGATAAGGATAAGGATAAGGATAAGGATAAGGATAAGGATAAGGATAAGGATAAGGATAAGGATAAGGATAAGGATAAGGATAAGGATAAGGATAAGGATAAGGATAAGGATAAGGATAAGGATAAGGATAACGACAAGGATAAGGATAAGGATAAGGATAAGGATAAGGATAAGGATAAGGATAAGGATAAGGATAAGGATAAGGATAAGGATAAGGATAAGGATAAGGATAAGGATAAGGATAAGGATAAGGATAAGGATAAGGATAAGGATAAGGATAAGGATAAGGATAAGGATAAGGATAAGGATAAGGATAAGGATAAGGATAAGGATAAGGATAAGGATAAGGATAAGGATAAGGATAAGGATAAGGATAAGGATAAGGATAAGGATAAGGATAAGGATAAGGATAAGAATAAGAATAAGGATAAGGATAAGGATAAGGATAAGGATAAGGATAAGGATAAGGATAAGGATAAGGATAAGGATAAGGATAAGGATAAGGATAAGGATAAGGATAAGGATAAGGATAAGGATAAGGATAAGGATAAGGATAAGGATAAGGATAAGGATAAGGATAAGGATAAGGATAAGGATAAGGATAAGGATAAGGATAAGGATAAGGATAAGGATAACGACAAGGATAAGGATAAGGATAAGGATAAGGATAAGGATAAGGATAAGGATAAGGATAAGGATAAGGATAAGGATAAGGATAAGGATAAGGATAAGGATAAGGATAAGGATAAGGATAAGGATAAGGATAAGGATAAGGATAAGGATAAGGATAAGGATAAGGATAAGGATAAGGATAAGGATAAGGATAAGGATAAGGATAAGGATAAGGATAAGGATAAGGATAAGGATAAGGATAAGGATAAGGATAAGGATAAGGATAAGGATAAGGATAAGGATAAGGATAAGGATAAGGATAAGGATAAGGATAAGGATAAGGATAAGGATAAGGATAAGGATAAGGATAAGGATAAGGATAAGGATAAGGATAAGGATAAGGATAAGGATAAGGATAAGGATAAGGATAAGGATAAGGATAAGGATAAGGATAAGGATAAGGATAAGGATAAGGATAAGGATAAGGATAAGGATAAGGATAAGGATAAGGATAAGAATAAGGATAAGGATAAGGATAAGGATAAGGATAAGGATAAGGATAAGGATAAGGATAAGGATAAGGATAAGAATAAGGATAAGGATAAGGATAAGGATAAGGATAAGGATAAGGATAAGGATAAGGATAAGGATAAGGATAAGGATAAGGATAAGGATAAGGATAAGGATAAGGATAAGGATAAGAATAAGGATAAGGATAAGGATAAGGATAAGAATAAGGATAAGGATAAGGATAAGGATAAGGATAAGGATAAGGATAAGGATAAGGATAAGGATAAGGATAAGGATAAGGATAAGGATAAGGATAAGGATAAGGATAAGGATAAGGATAAGGATAAGGATAAGGATAAGGATAAGGATAAGGATAAGGATAAGGATAAGGATAAGGATAAGGATAAGTATAAGAATAAGGATAAGGATAAGGATAAGGATAAGGATAAGGATAAGGATAAGGATAAGGATAAGGATAAGGATAAGGATAAGGATAAGGATAAGGATAAGGATAAGGATAAGGATAAGGATAAGGATAAGGATAAGGATAAGGATAAGGATAAGGATAAGGATAAGGATAACGACAAGGATAAGGATAAGGATAAGGATAAGGATAAGGATAAGGATAAGGATAAGGATAAGGATAAGGATAAGGATAAGGATAAGGATAAGGATAAGGATAAGGATAAGGATAAGGATAAGGATAAGGATAAGGATAAGGATAAGGATAAGGATAAGGATAAGGATAAGGATAAGGATAAGGATAAGGATAAGGATAAGGATAAGGATAAGGATAAGGATAAGGATAAGGATAAGGATAAGGATAAGGATAAGGATAAGGATAAGGATAAGGATAAGGATAAGGATAAGGATAAGGATAAGGATAAGGATAAGGATAAGGATAAGGATAAGGATAAGGATAAGGATAAGGATAAGGATAAGGATAAGGATAAGGATAAGGATAAGGATAAGGATAAGGATAAGAATAAGAATAAGGATAAGGATAAGGATAAGGATAAGGATAAGGATAAGGATAAGGATAAGGATAAGGATAAGGATAAGGATAAGGATAAGGATAAGGATAAGGATAAGGATAAGGATAAGGATAAGGATAAGGATAAGGATAAGGATAAGGATAAGGATAAGGATAAGGATAAGGATAAGGATAAGGATAAGGATAAGGATAAGGATAAGGATAAGGATAAGGATAAGGATAAGGATAAGGATAAGGATAAGGATAAGGATAAGGATAAGGATAAGGATAAGGATAAGGATAAGGATAAGGATAAGGATAAGGATAAGGATAAGGATAAGGATAAGGATAAGGATAAGGATAAGGATAAGGATAAGGATAAGGATAAGGATAAGGATAAGGATAAGGATAAGGATAAGGATAAGTATAAGAATAAGGATAAGGATAAGGATAAGGACAAGGATATGGATAAGGATAAGGATAAGTATAAGGTTTTTGGATTAAAGTTTAAACGTTAGAAAAGCAGGCATCCTTTTGAGTTAGCCTACCATTTATTGACGTCGTTCTCGGAGGTAAGTGGGGTGGTTTATTGCGATCAGCAAATTATGTTTTTGTCCTTTGAGCCGTTGCTGTGTTTAAAGTACTGATCGTATAATGTTGATTTGAACACTTGTTCTACTCGTATTTGATCCTCATTGGGAATCAAATTCATGTTAGACTTATATAAATTTAACACAATAACATAATCCCAATATTTGATGTTCATGTTTGCTATTCGCATAGTTTATTGTATGACCTTATTTACTTACTTAGTGCTTATATCTTACGCAAGAGAGCACGCAAGAGGTGAAATACAATCGAGCACATTGATTTTTGTATGTTTAGTTTACTGAGTGCTGCTATTTAACGCAAAAGGCATCGCAGGTTGAAAAAATAAGTGAAATCGACGAGTCAATGAACTCAAGCTATTACACTTAACGAATAAATCGAAAGACTCGTTATTGTTTCTTTTTGGTTGCTTTAAGAATCTTTATTTGCGCCTATTGCTAGCCTTGTCCTTTGGCCGCTTCAGAGTAAATCTACTTGGCCCAACTCATTGGTTTGCTTATTGTACCGATTTTAATTAGAATTCACATTTCATCACAGATCACTAATTGACGCACATAATCACGGTTTCAGATCAAGGTTAAAAATGGCTAAACATTGCTCAGTATCTCGAACTCGTTGTTTTTTTTTTATCGATTGTTAACACACATGGTACCCATCTGGCAACCATATTTTTCATACCCAAATTATCAAGTAAAATGAAAATCATCGAACCAGTTGATATCTCTGTTTAATTTCGATTTTTTTATTTTGTTTTGTGCCCCCTATCAATTAGTTTCTAAAACCAAAAACAAAAATTCCTGAAATAATATTTAGAGTAAAATAAAAAAAAAACGCGCAGTCATTGAAGCAAGCTAACGGAATTCATACAATATCATTTTACCACATACACACGTAAACACACACACAATCCCCTTTGGCACATTGGCACACGCATGCTGTTGACCTCGACATTGGAGAGCGTCTGGCAGCCAAGCTGGAGGTGGGTCTCCGCAACTAATCCCAACCGGCTACAGCGAGATGTGCTGCTGCACCTAGCCACACCGAACCACACCGCAATGCACGGTACCATACAGTTCCGCACTTAAAAACGCGCCACAACAAATGTGAAGGCCGTGCGTCTTTTGGTTTGTTGGTCGGTAGGTTGTCGGGCTTGCTTTTTGTTGGTTGTTTTTTTTTTTTTTATTACTGTCTGCTGCACTTGATCTTGTTATGTATACGCAACAAATGTGCACAACGGATGTCTGTGGTTTTGGCTGTTTGGCTACGCATGTGCTTTCAGCTATGTTGCGTTGTATAAATGTTGCCAAGCCAAGGCAGGTTATTGCGTTGTTTGTTGCTTGTTGATTTGTTGTTGTTGTGATTGCTAGTGACTTTATTGTGATATATAATGTTGCTGCAATTTAATGAAATGCGATGAAGTGATTCGTTACGCTTATCGATTTAGATAAATTTTAATGCGTTGCAACATTAAAATCTTTTGCACTTGTTGCATGGAAGAAACGAGTTTGTCAACGTTTCTGCTTAATTTTTTAGACAGCTTTAAACAATTGTTGGCAGTAAGGAAATTATCTACATTTGGTGACACTGAGAACAATTTTTTACATCGAGCGAAACCTTGCTTCTACATATGTTGCCAGAATTATTTGTGGCGCTATGGAATTCCCTAGTAAGCCGGAGGCACCAGCCTTAAATGCTACAGCAACAGACTAAGCATCAAATATTTTTTTTTTTTTAATTATTAATTTATTAAAATGCAATAAAATGAATCCAGGTGTGGTGCACACTCACAACTGGCGTGCCACAAGCAACCGGCAAGCACTGGTCTTAATTGCCTACTTGTAATCGTTTATTAATCAGCTAATGTTGCAATTAAAAATGGAAATAATTCCATTACCGCATAGTTCAGACAGGTAGCTATTTTGTAATTTGTTGCATTTATTAAAATAGAAATGTTTCAGGTTCTGTGACTCTATCAGTTTCGGTTTCTTTCAGTTGATCTATCGATTGAATGAGTCGGATATACAGTCAGTTTGTTGTTTTTGTTGTTGTCATTCTTGCTTTTTTCTATTATTGGTGACATTCATTGCCAGAATCAATCAGTCAATTAGTTGGCGCTCTAATTGATTTTTTTCCTAACATTCAAATTCAATTTACAACATAGTGACATGTTTTCTGTCCGTTTGTTTGTCCGTACAACTGTCTGTCTGTCTATCACCAATTTTATATCTTTCATAATATAAGAACATGTTTTGTAATTTACTCATTTCAATGCGTTTCACTTTGATTAAATAATCAATGCAATGCTTGGAAATCAATTGAATTGGTACTTGAACTCATACCGAACTGGTTGCTGCATATCTTGTTGTTACGCATAACTCATGCCGCTTATGTTGTTGAAACCTCGAGTTGAAGAGGTGAGGCCTAATTGGAAAATAATGTTATATACGAATGTAATTAATTTTGACATCAAGATGAAAGAAAGGTTCATTTATATATATATACGTACATACATAAATACACATATAATCTCAATCAATTGCACACCATCATACCTGCCACTCCTGCCAGTTTGTATGGAAATTAACTTCATTGTGTTAATGAAATTAAAAATTTATTGGAAATCTTTCATATTTAATACGTTGAGTGTAAATAAAGAGGGCTCTTTAAAAACTGAATAAGTCATGCTTTTACAGTATCGTATTGATATAATTTTATACGGAAAGTTAATAAGGTGATTCATATCACTTACGATGGTTGGCGTAAATCGTAAATTGCATTGAACAAAATTTTTGGGAACTTTTGGTACTTCTTTGCATTAGATCCTACCTACTTTATGATTGAGCGCTCTGCTAGCGATGTAGAAAAAGGCTTTGTTTCACTAGCAAACGTTTCAACATAATACCAAAAAAATCAACAACGTACCAAACAAAAAACACCAACAGCATCAGTGGCGTAACTAGGTGATCAAGGGCCCCTGTGCAAAACTCCGCATAAAGAATTAAGTTCATCGATATATTCTTATCTAGATCCACGTTAAAAGTCATGAAAAATAATCGCACGGAAATGTTCACGAGTTAATTCCAGTTTCCCCGCAAAATGCTGGAAAGAGTTATGGTGGAACGGCTCCAAGAGTGCGATAACCTGTGGATTTACGATAGGCAATTATGGTTCCGTGAGAGTAAGAGCGTTGAGAGTGCCTGACTGTACGTCAAGAGCACGATAAATGAGAGTTGGTCCAAATATGTTCTGAATTCATACATTGAGTTTATGGCTTCCTTTGACTGTCTATGCTGGGGAAAAGGTAAAATATAGGCTAAGAGAGGTAGGTTGCCGGGAAATTAAGCTCTGGCAAAGCTATTTTTCTGGTAGAGAAACCTGTTCACAGGGGTTCATCTATGGTTCTTTCATTTGGAATCTTTTGATGGACCCTCTGTTGTGGCATTTAGAATATTGGTCTAAGTACTGTGTGTACGCACGTACCTACTTGTTCTGGTAGAGGTTCAGTCTCGTGCTGAACTTGAAGCCATAGGAAGTGAGGTAACGGCTCCAGTGTAGATGTAAGCTTGTAAAGGGACAAGTGCGTGATAATATTGTTAAAAGGTAGATTATGTCTTGGTAGACCTCTTTTTGTCAGGTTGGAGAGAGTAGACCTTAGTTATGTGACTGAAGTCAAATATCAAATGATATTTATATTAATTTTACATAAATTGCATTATATTCTACGTTAAAGTCTATTGGATTTTCTTTCATATAATCCAATGAAACTAGTTAATGAAATAGATGAATAATATGTAGTCTAAAATGAGCTTGCTAGCAGAAACCTAGAAATCTGCGATGACAAGCGCTTTATGGTTTATCGTAGACACGACCTAGGTAGTCGAGTAGTTAGCGTGCTTGACTGCAACCGCAGAGGTCCCGGGTTAGAATTACGGTCAGGTCATGGTCCTACGCTTTAACCTTTCTGCATTTCCTTCCTCATTTTCAAATGAACTGAAATTAAAAATCAATTAATATTTATGGCTTGAAGTTGAAGTTACGAGATTGTTTATAACTTGAATTGGCATAGGTAAAGACGTAACACTTGCTTCAGATTCTAATTCACATGTTTCTACGGCTTTCCAACATGCTTAGTACATCCGACACATATTGCGGTTGGTTGCCCCTTTCTTACCACTAATCTATCATCACATTTTCGAACCAAGGCAGACTGGACTCAATAGGTATTACACCTGAAATATTTGGTTCAAAACTAAAAAAAAAGGAAATTTTCCCAGAAAACAGGCAGCATAAGTCTAACTAAAGTAGCTGAGTGGATCACAGTGAAAGTCATGCAAGACTACTGATGAGTTGATGAGAGCTGTCGGCGAAACAGTCTGTCTAGTCTGCTGTGTGATTTGCTCTATACAGAACTTTTGTTGTTGTTTTCTTCATAAACATACTTGGCCTTGAGCTCAAATGATTATATAAGAAAAAGGAATTTACCCCAAGGGATAGATCTTCCAGATGTTAATGCCCAAAATTATTCATCATTAACTTTCCTCCAGATAGATCTTTAAGACGCCAAAGATAATCAATTCATGCCATTAACGTCCATCTGGCTATCTCCTAGCGTCATTTTTATGACTACAGACCGAGACTGCCACCCTGTTATTTTTATTTCAATACCTGATATATAAAGGGTGATTTTTTTGAGGTTATGATTTTCATGCATTAGTATTTGACAGATCACGTGGGATTTCAGACATGGTGTCAAAGAGAAAGATGCTCAGTATGCTTTGACATTTCATCATGAATAGACTTACTAACGAGCAACGCTTGCAAATCATTGAATTTTATTACCAAAATCAGTGTTCGGTTCGAAATGTGTTTTATCGACAAATTTTGTTCAGCGATGAGGCTCATTTCTGGTTGAATGGCTACGTAAATAAGCAAAATTGCCGCATTTGGAGTGAAGAGCAACCAGAAGCCGTTCAAGAACTGGCCATGCATCCCGAAAAATGCACTGTTTGGTGTGGTTTGTACGCTGGTGGAATCATTGGACCGTATTTTTTCAAAGATGCTGTTGGACGCAACGTTACGGTGAATGGTGATCGCTATCGTTCGATGCTAACAAACTTTTTGTTGCCAAAAATGGAAGAACTGAACTTGGTTGACATGTGGTTTCAACAAGATGGCGCTACATGCCACACATCTCGCGATTCTATGGCCATTTTGAGGGAAAACTTCGGAGAACAATTAATCTCAAGAAATGGACCGGTAAGTTGGCCACCAAGATCATGCGATTTGACGCCTTTAGACTATTTTTTGTTGGGCTACGTCAAGTCTAAAGTCTACAGAAATAAGCCAGCAACTATTCCAGCTTTGGAAGACAACATTTCCGAAGAAATTCGGGCTATTCCGGCCGAAATGCTCGAAAAAGTTGCCCAAAATTGGACTTTCCGAATGGACCACCTAAGACGCAGCCGCGGTCAACATTTAAATGAAATTATCTTCAAAAAGTAAATGTCATGGACCAATCTAACGTTTCAAATAAAGAACCGATGAGATTTTGCAAATTTTATGCGTTTTTTTTAAAAAAAAAGTTATCAGGCACTTAAAAAATCACTCTTTACCATCTTTTTGTATATTTAATTTAATAAATATCTGTAATACCAGTACGGGTAATACCAGTATTGGAACACTATTGCAACAGTACCAATTTATGGATAGTGTTATCACCATCCACATTTATTGGTGAAAGTCGAGACCGATCTAAAATCTCTGACAATGTATGGGCATTGACACTCGGTTGTAGACAAGCGGAACTTCACGCCGTCCACCATAGATCATGCTCCCCGAAAAGCCAGAAACCAGAGGACCAGACTGTAAAGCCTTTTAACTCGCCACTTTTTTTCCACCAAGATCAATTCTGAGCCACCAATCAACATCCAACAGCCTTTTTCACACCTCTACAAAATACTGATACTACAAAATTACTGTAGCAACTATTTCGTTTCATTGTGTTGCACCTCAACAACACTCCAAAAGTGCTATAGTCAGCTATTTCATTTCATCGCATCGATCTAAACTAGGCCATCAGACATCGTTTGGTAGCTCTTCATTCAATGCAGTCAACATTACTCCACTTTTGCAGTTATACTGCCTTTCTTTTTTAATACATCCAGACGATATGTTAATATACCAGTGGTAATGTGTTCGTGTCAGCCAAGGCTGATTTGTAGGCATACATAACGCTACCGTTGTATGTCAATGGTCAGTGGCGGATCTAGGGTTCGCCAAAGGGGGGCTGGAACTATACTTTTTTATGCCAAAGGGGGGCTGAAACGTCTTTTTGGACTTTTTTCATTTTTTTTCATACAAAAAATTCTCCAAGGGGGAGCTTAAGCCCCTTTAGCCCGTATGTAGATCCGCCACTGTCAATGGTCCTACCAATATTTAGCTTAACACGCAAGGCTCAAGGTGGACCTGAATCTGCCTTTACAAATGAGAATAAGACGAAAACGAAATGAACTGAACAAATGTTCTTGTAATGAACCGAGTGTCGAGCGACAAACGAGCTGAGACGGTAGAAGCAGCTATATTGAAACTACAGCTAAATTTCTTTAGTTGATACCCATTTTTCAAGTTACATGGGTAAATTTAAAAAATATGGATATGGCAGATAAACGTTTTAATTTTTTCAACTTTAATATCGTTCAGCTTTAAGCAGAGACACGGTTATGAAAACTAATGTAGAATCCAAAATCGCTGTTACGCTCCTTAAAAAATTCTGTTTAATTACATTTTTTTCAAGTTTTTGCAGAAGTGCAAAGAATTTTTGTCTTGAGTGTTGTACCATAGAAATCTACCAAAAAAATGCTTAAATTTAAATAAATTAAAGAACTAAATTTTTTTTTAAATGGTAAGTATATTGTTGAGCTGTTTGATTTATGTTTTGGTTAAATATTTTATTATTTTTTTAAAAATTACACAATATTCTCTCAAAAATCACAACTTTCTCAAATAAGGGTTACTATGTTTCATAATTTTGGCATATGAAATTATATAATTTAACTAGAAATAGAATTACAATAAAGCTCATTTGTAAAGCAACCTTCTTCTTGGAGAAATTTTCAAAATGGGTTAATTAAGCCAGAAATTTTCATAGAAAGTTCAACACAACACTCAAGACAATTAGCAACACTCTGGACACAATGAAACCAAAATTTATAACATAACAAAAATAAACATCTATTCTCAATTATTTTTAATGTCTATAAAAAAACGAAAAAAAAATTCTACTCCGAATCTGTGTAAACTTCTTTGTAAACAGATCTTATCTTTTGACGGGTTTCGCTTTGCGTTTTCTTCAATTTTTACAGTGTTCGCCTTTAACCCATGGCAATTGCATAACCTTCTTTTAAGCCAATTATTATTTGCACAATAGCAAGAGAGATTTCCATGCATTATTGTTCCTTTCGAGTATGAAACGATTTGATGAATATCTCTTGTTCCCTGTATTGTTTTAAAATTTTTAGTCAATTGTTTATTAATTAATTAGCAATTAATTAATAATTGTTTGTCAAAAAATCTCTTGCATAGTAAAAAAAAATTGTTTTTTTTTATATCTGAAAAGAAATGAATTGTAGTTACATTTGGAGTTTTTTGTTTCAAAAAATCGAAAATTGGATCTAAATGTGCCCAAATGGCACTAGGACCATGGTAATTTAGTTATCTTAGGCTGAAAGTTTTAATAAAAATAAAAAAAAAAATTAATAATTCGGCGGCATAGACGTTGGTGTTGAAACAACACTCAGGACTTTTTACCATTTTGTAAGAGTTTAGTTGAAAAAATTCTGCATTAAAAGCTTAGAATATAAGAAACAGTTAAAAACTAACTTAGCAATCAATTACAAACACTTTTTTTTAATATCGATATTCAAAAACGCAAAATCGATGACAACACTCTTGACATATAAATCTATACTTACCATAATCTGCTAATTATATTTAAACAAACACTTTAAAATGGCACTTATTTAGTAAAACTGAAAGCGATAAATCTTGTGTTTACTTGTAGTTATGCACTTCACGTCATATCAGTAACTGAAATGGAGATTAGAGCAAATAAAAGGTCTGTTCCCGTACTCTAAAGTTTTAGTCCAATTTACCATTTTTACAGGTTTTAGTCCGAGAAGCGTTCCCGTACTCGAAAAAATGGTAAAAGAGAGTGCAATCGAGAGAGTAAAAAATTTCCCCTCCCTGTCAAAAGCTGCAAGTTTTAGTCCGAGAAATTTCTTCTGGCATAAATGGTAAAAGTGTCAAACTGCTTAAAATCATATGTTTACATGTTAGCGAAGAAATTGCAAAGCAATAAAAGTTCTTAGAAATAAATAAAAAACAGTTGGAATAGAAACTAAAAACATGGTAAATTGTGTAAAAACTAAATATTAATGTTTATTTGAGAATTAATTTTTATATTTTTCAAAATCTTTAGCATGTCGTCTGCGCTGCCAATGCTCCACATATAAAAAAACGATTTTATTTGACAGTTTACACAATTTTAGTCCAAAAAGCGTTTCCGTACTTTTTTGTGTTTTTTAATATTTTTGAGAAATTTTTCCTTACTCTCACGTTTTTGACAGTTTTACCATTTTTAGCCCAAAAAGTACGGGAACAGACCTAAAGTATAACATAACACTACTGACACGGGCCGATGACAACAAAAATTTTGCAAAAAAATACTGTTATGTAAACTTTAGAAATTGAAAACACCAAAAAACTCTTTAATATTTATATTGGCATCGCAAATCAATGCATATTCTTTTTTTTTCTCTTTCTTTTCGTTTTTTTTTTCTATATTGAACAACTGCTATATATATATAGAACATACATATATATTCTATATTATATTCAAACTTAATAATTATTTATTTTAATGTGATTTAGAACGGTAAAAATTACATAAAAGCATTACAACCTTTTTTCAAACTACCCTCGCAATTTCAAATTTCAAATTCATGGACACTCACACACCCACAGAGAAGGCACTCATTCTTCTTTGCCTTTTTTTTTTTGTTTTTGTTTTTTTTATTTTTGTTTTTGTTTTTTTTTTTTTTTTTGTTTGACAAATAACAGACTTTTTGTTGAACAACTTGAGAAAAAATTATTTTTGATTTCTGTTACGCTCCTTAAAAAATTCTGTTTAATTACATTTTTTTCAAGTTTTTGCAGAAGTGCAAAGAATTTTTGTCTTGAGTGTTGTACCATAAAAATCTACCAAAAAAATGCTTAAATTTAAATAAATTAAAGAACTAAATTTTTTTTTAAATGGTAAGTATATTGTTGAGCTGTTTGATTTATGTTTTGGTTAAATATTTTATTATTTTTTTAAAAATTACACAATATTCTCTCAAAAATCACAACTTTCTCAAATAAGGGTTACTATGTTTCATAATTTTGGCATATGAAATTATATAATTTAACTAGAAATAGAATTACAATAAAGCTCATTTGTAAGGCAACCTTCTTCATGGAGAAATTTTCAAAATGGGTTAATTAAGCAAGAAATTTTCATAGAAAGTTCAACACAACACTCAAGACAATTAGCAACACTCTGGACACAATGAAACCAAAATTTATAACATAACAAAAATAAACATCTATTCTCAATTATTTTTAATGTCTTTTTTCATTGTCTATAAAAAAACGAAAAAAAATTCTACTCCGAATCTGTGTAAACTTCTTTGTAAACAGATCTTATCTTTTGACAGGTTTCGTTTTGCGTTTTCTTCAATTTTTACAGTGTTCGCCTTTAACCCATGGCAATTGCATAACCTTCTTTTAAGCCAATTATTATTTGCACAATAGCAAGAGAGATTTCCATGCATTATTGTTCCTTTCGAGTATGAAACGATTTGATGAATATCTCTTGTTCCCTGTTTTTTTTTAGTCAATTGTTTATTAATTAATTAGCAATTAATTAATAATTGTTTGTCAAAAAATCTCTTGCATAGTAAAAAAAAATTGTTTTTTTTTATATCTGAAAAGAAATGAATTGTAGTTACATTTGGAGTTTTTTGTTTCAAAAAATCGAAAATTGGATCTAAATGTGCCCAAATGGCACTAGGACCATGGTAATTTAGTTATCTTAGGCTGAAAGTTTTAATAAAAATAAAAAAAAAAATTAATAATTCGGCGGCATAGACGTTGGTGTTGAAACAACACTCAGGACTTTTTACCATTTTGTAAGAGTTTAGTTGAAAAAATTCTGCATTAAAAGCTTAGAATATAAGAAACAGTTAAAAACTAACTTAGCAATCAATTACAAACACTTTTTTTTAATATCGATATTCAAAAACGCAAAATCGATGACAACACTCTTGACATATAAATCTATACTTACCATAATCTGCTAATTATATTTAAACAAACACTTTAAAATGGCACTTATTTAGTAAAACTGAAAGCGATAAATCTTGTGTTTACTTGTAGTTATGCACTTCACGTCATATCAGTAACTGAAATGGAGATTAGAGCAAATAAAAGGTCTGTTCCCGTACTCTAAAGTTTTAGTCCAATTTACCATTTTTACAGGTTTTAGTCCGAGAAGCGTTCCCGTACTCGAAAAAATGGTAAAAGAGAGTGCAATCGAGAGAGTAAAAAATTTCCCCTCCCTGTCAAAAGCTGCAAGTTTTAGTCCGAGAAATTTCTTCTGGCATAAATGGTAAAAGTGTCAAACTGCTTAAAATCATATGTTTACATGTTAGCGAAGAAATTGCAAAGCAATAAAAGTTCTTAGAAATAAATAAAAAACAGTTGGAATAGAAACTAAAAACATGGTAAATTGTGTAAAAACTAAATATTAATGTTTATTTGAGAATTAATTTTTATATTTTTCAAAATCTTTAGCATGTCGTCTGCGCTGCCAATGCTCCACATATAAAAAAACGATTTTATTTGACAGTTTACACAATTTTAGTCCAAAAAGCGTTTCCGTACTTTTTTGTGTTTTTTAATATTTTTGAGAAATTTTTCCTTACTCTCACGTTTTTGACAGTTTTACCATTTTTAGCCCAAAAAGTACGGGAACAGACCTAAAGTATAACATAACACTACTGACACGGGCCGATGACAACAAAAATTTTGCAAAAAAATACTGTTATGTAAACTTTAGAAATTGAAAACACCAAAAAACTCTTTAATATTTATATTGGCATCGCAAATCAATGCATATTCTTTTTTTTTCTCTTTCTTTTCGTTTTTTTTTCTATATTGAACAACTGCTATATATATATAGAACATACATATATATTCTATATTATATTCAAACTTAATAATTATTTATTTTAATGTGATTTAGAACGGTAAAAATTACATAAAAGCATTACAACCTTTTTTCAAACTACCCTCGCAATTTCAAATTTCAAATTCATGGACACTCACACACCCACAGAGAAGGCACTCATTCTTCTTTGCCTTTTTTTTTTTGTTTTTGTTTTTTTTATTTTTGTTTTTGTTTTTTTTTTTTTTTTTGTTTGACAAATAACAGACTTTTTGTTGAACAACTTGAGAAAAAATTATTTTTGATTTCTCAATTTGTAGGAACTCGGTTTGATTGATTGATGTATCAATGACAGTTTTTTTTTTTTTTTGTGTTAAGAATTGAGGAATTTTATAGCCAATATTTTGTATGTTGCAATGTTTGTATGCGTGCTTTTATTTATGGTTGGGAATGTGTTGAGAGGTGTGACAATATCAATATTTAGCTGCAACATAATTATGTCTTTGAATTGAGTTTTTTATTTAAGCTCTTTTTAACTTTATTTCAAAAAACAGCAGGTTAAAATAGTTAAAGAAGAAAAGCTATGTGCAAGGCCGCCACTCGCGGTAGAAGCAAAACTAGAAGAGAAAACGTAGAGATCTTGTAGTGTTCAAATACTACTGTCCACTATAAGAGACCAATTTTATTTTTAGAGTAAGAAACTAACTGTTTTTAACTCGATATTTTTAATTTCACGTCAGGTCAAAAAATTCGACAAACGGAAATATGCTTGAAGCATCGAATCCTTAAAGTGGTATAAATTTTTCGTTCAACACAAATACATGGTGTGTCAAAAAATATCCTAGACAGTATCTATAAAACATAATTAAAACATGATTTCAGTTAATTTTTCTCCTTCCGATTCAATACACAGCTGTTACAGCTATTCAATAAGGACAGTATCGAAAAGAAACTCCCTATGTATTTTCAAATATATTAAGGTATTTTTTTTTAAAGCCAGGTAACACAATATCAAATAGTTTTGATAACAAACAATTTAGGTTTTAGAAGATGCTCTTTGCCAATTCCGTTTGATGTCTGTGAAGTTTTTAGCACATTTTCCGGTTTTCTTAAAAATTTCTTTCAATAGAGCCCAGTAACGTTCTATTGGTCGTAGCTCAGGAGCATTTGGCGGATTTTTCTCTTTTTCAACGAAATTAATAGCATTGTCCTTAAACAGCTTTAATGTTGATGTGGAGTAATGAGCTGAAGACAGATCGGGCCAGAATATAGTCGGCATCTTGCGCTACTTGTAGAAGGGAATGAGCCATTTCTGGAGGCATTTATTTTGGTTAATTTTTGGCGTTAATTGTCCCTGTTGTGACAAATATTTCAGGCCACATTAACAAATCGCTTGCCAAATGAGAGCCTTGCTTCCGAACTTTCCGACTTCTACAGTCTTGACGGAGTCGTTGACATCCTCACCTTTAGCTTTCGTATAATATTGTGGACCAGGAAGTGTAGAAAAGTCAAATTTTAAATACGTTTGGTCATCCATAATTACACACTGAATTTGTTCCTTGTTAAGACGATAATACAACTTGTGTACTCTTTTTTTCCCTTGTTGTTTTTTGTGTTTCAGTCTTTCGGTGCTTTTTGTTTGTTATATGTCTTTAAATTGTTGAGCTGCATAATAATTGATATGTTATTCCAACCGTTGTTTTACCTTTTTTGGCTTAATCTGGGACTGATATAGAAGGATACTTTTTTATCAAGCTCAACAACTTTAGCTCCAAATCGGGACGAAGTGGACCTTTTTTCGACCACTTTTTGGTAAATTCGATAGAGTGGCGTGTTCGCCATAACGTTAAACTATATTTTTGATTGATTTGTGTGATACCTTATATCGGTTTGCTAATGCACGATATGAAACTCTTTTTTCTGTAAAGTAATACTTAGTACAAAATTTGTTTTCGCACTTTTAATGCAATTTGCGGCATTTTGAACATAGCAACAAAAAGTAAATAAAAGTCAAATGTATTCTAAAGCTTGAAATGCACTCTTATTAACAGCATGCGCAGGGTTGCATACAAACTGATGCACTGAGAAAATTCTGTGGGAAAAGTGGAGAGTTCCTTTTCGATACAGTTCTTAGTGGTTCAAATGCCTACTCTTGCTAATTTTGCAGAATTGCCTAAAGTGCCCATGTCATAACTGCTTGGATGGTCAGTATGATGTTAAAAAAGCATGCTTTCAACTTCATTTTCAATTTCGGGAACAAAGAGAAGTCGCAAGGTGCCAAATCACTGTGAATGATTTAACACAAACGCTTGATTTCGAGCCAAAAATTGACGAAAAGTGAATACTGTGTGACTCGGTGCATTATCGTACAACAGAGACTAGCTTTTGGATCGTGAAATTCGGGTGGAATACTACGCATTCTGGACACCAAATGATTCAAAACTACAAGATTGTATGAGGCATTAACTGTTTGACCAGTTGTACGTTGTATGTGGATAGTTCCTTTGCTATCGAAGAATGTGATGAGCATTGTCTTAATTTTTTAAGGAACTTTTTTTTTTTTGATTTTTTTTTTTTGTGGCTTAGGATGAATTTTTTTACTGCCGTCCCGCACTTTGACGCTTGGTTTCTGAACATCATGGTATTGGAAACGCCATGTTTGATCACAATTGAATAAGTTTGGTTTATTTCTTGAGGCCTCAACGACGTCTCTGGAATGCCGGACTCTCATCAATTTTTGGTCATCATTCAATGTGTATTGAACAAATTTTGCACAGACCTTTGTTTTGCCCAAATCCTCTTGAAGAATTATTCGAATAGTCTCTTTGCTAATGTTTAAGGCCTCTTCCATTATTCTCACTGAAGCATTGCGGTCTTCTACTACAAAATCACGTACTTTTTAAATGTATGTTTGTCATCCTCCAGTGTCTCTCTTTCGCCCAAAACATAGTTTATACCACTCAAAAATAAATGTTCCACTCAAACAAACATCACCGTATACTTGTTGCATCATTCGAAATGTTTGAATTTCGATTTCGGTCCCTATTGACCTCCTTAATTAATATCCCAGCATGCGTGGCTACCTAAATATTAAGCACGGACGTTTGTACATTGCTTGCTAGTTTGATATATTCCATTTACGGTCATATGCATCACTCTTTCTGAACTTACCACCGAGTCAGAAGGAATTTAATTTCAAAAATATTTCAACTTTTTGAAACCCTTTTCGGTTTAGTTCCCTAGTCAGTGATACTTTCGAAATGGAACACTTCCTACGATACAACCTTAAAATATTTCATTCATATTGAAAGTAAAATATGAACTTCTGCACACAAAAAAAAACGTAGTAATGACAAATGATTTTCAATTTGACTCAAATAGAATTTGCATTTAAATCGTTCCCAACAACAATTGCTGTTGGTTCAAATGCGGACTTTCATTTGGACTAAGTGCAAAAATTGTAAATGTAAATTTTGTTGGCTCAAAGGCAATTTTTTTCGGCCGAAATTAATTCAATTAGAAATAAGAATTTAAAAAAGCTTTTCCAAGTATTTTTTTTTTTTTAAATTGGAAGTGTATTCAAGCAACTTTTTGGGTCATCATTATTTATTATATTCAGGCATGTTCTGAAATCCACCTCGGAAGTGGTGATTAATTATCTTCCTCCCCATGTCCGTCCGGTTTTTATTGATTGCACTCATCGCACCTCTGTTCCCATCTTCGTCCGCGAATTAAGCAAATTACCAATTTGTTTATATGTAACAATTTGTCCAAAAAGTAACTCTGAACTATAAGCGTCATACTTTCTCTTAAATAACATAAACATTCGGTGATGCTTGGTTTGCAAAGCATGCGATTGCATTTGACTGGAATAATTTCTGCCCAAATGAAATTGCTCTTAATTGGCATATTTTAAGTCAAGAGCAATTCCGCATTTGATTCAAATGGATAGTAGCAGAAATTGGGAAGTCAACTACAATTGCATTTGAATTAACTACAATTTCGTTACAGCAACTACATTGCTTTTGAGCCAAATGCAACTCACTAACAACAGCGCCAAATGCAATTTTCATTTGATTTAACTGCATTTCTTATTTTCAGTGTATTTTTATATAATTATGTGTAACAACTTCATTGCATAGTAAAAAAAATTTATTTTATTTATATGTCTATTTAAAAGCAAAATCATAGAAATAAAGTCAAATAACGTCGCTTTTTAGTGCCGCCCTCGCATTCGTGAAATAAACGTTGCCCGGGAGCAAATAACTGCGAACACCTTCAATAATTTATGCCGCAATTAAGAGTATAAACAGCAATTTCGACAAAATGTGCTCCATTTATTCTGTTTTCTGAGCTATGTATGTATATTTTTGGAAATAATCTGAGCTAGCTGCTGGTGCACGCCAAACAGTAGCCATTTAAATTAAAGCTGATCTAGAGTTGAAATCTATTGCAAGCAGGTAAAGCAGGAGCAAACATATGTATCTATGCATATGAACATTTCTAGCTAAATAATCAAATAATTCAAGGCCTTCAACAAAATATGAAGCAACACTAGCCACATTGAAATGTGTGCATGTGTGGGGGGTGCAGCATCCAACACTGGAATGTGGTGGTACTCGGAATATAATAAAAAACATACAGTATTTAAGCCATGGTACCATGCAAAGCAGCTCTCATTACTAATTAATTAAACGCTGCCATAAGCCGGTGCGTTGCTTTTGTGTGGTACAGTGTGCTGCACTATGTCGCCTTTAATGAACTCGTTCAACTCATCCACCAGTGACTTTCGCGGTGCAACATTAATGCTGAATAATCCAGATATACTCAGCTACTCGAATTCGCCGGAAAAGACTAACTGGCCATTCTCTCCAGCCTCCAATTTGTACGTCGTTTAGTATTAAGCAGCGAAATTAATTAGTTTTTAATCTTTTATAATTATAAGTGTGCAGCATCGATTTACGGATTCTAGTGAGCGGTGTTTCAACTGCACACCACACAATGCACCTCTACGTATATGGCACAGTGAGGCACCGTTTCTGCCACCATTTTCGTTACCTTAAAATTGAGCTGTGAAGTGTTGCGTGGGCTGGATGTGGGTGAAGTGTTAAATAGTAAAAAAGATTAAGGCAATGTTAGGCGTGTTTAATGCCAGGACCGCACTAGAATCCGTATATCGAAGTTGCACACTTATAATTATAAATGATTAAAGAGCAGAAAAAATAGTAGGATTATGCTTGAAATGTAATGCAAAAGAAATCAATCTGAATGGAATAATTGTTTTTACATTTTATAGGGTTTTCCGCAGCCATTTCTGCCACTACTTTTCTCTATAGTTAAAAAAAAAAAAACAAATCAAATAAGATAATTTGTCTCCTTTTTACCATTATTTTAGAGTCATTTACGGCCTTAGCCAGCCTTTGCACATTGGTCTGAAATTTGAGAAAACTAGCATAAATGCAAAAATGCATAATTAAACCATAAAAACTGGTAGAGAAGTAATATTAGACCATATGAGAATCAATGACAAAATGAAAAAAATTTTTGATATTTATGTATGCTCACTCCTAAGACCGTTCGTTGAAGCAAAAACACAAAGCAAGAAGTGGTACATGTTTTCCGCCTGATTTAAGGTCACAGAACTCGGGATGCATCGGGATTGCATTTAATTGTTACTCGCTGAGTATAGGCACTATGATTAAAATAATGGTACGAACGTAAACGTTAATTTTTTGACTTCATTATAAAAAATAAAAAAACAAAATTTCAAAACGTCATCGAAAAGCGGTGGGATCTGCTTAAGCATCGAAACTGAAAATTTGTTTTATAGAATTATTACTCTCTAAGTACTAAACCCTTACAAAAAAATTAGACAAAAAAATTTCTGACATCATGAGGACACAGCGAGAGCCGCTCAAAGATCGATAATGCAACATTCATGCAACGGCGCACAGTGCACTTTTTTGGCACTTTTTTTGAAATTAAATCTATAACTTTTGAACCACTTGAGATTTTTCATCCCGGTTTTTTTTATATTTAAGAAAATTGATTGCTCTATATAGTAATTACAAAAAAGTTTCCAAAAATGTTTTGGTTTTTTAACAGGGTGGTTCAAAACAAGATTTTTTTTATTTTTTTTTTTATATGATTTTAAAGGTATTTTTTTAAACTAAAATTCATTTAATAACGCTTAATTTATTTTTCTTGTCAAATTTACACAATTTTATGAAAAATAAGAGACAATTTTTAATTGTGCTTAATAAAAATATCAGTATTGCCTGAGAACATACCTTACTAAAAGTATAACTTTTAACACGTTTTCAAATTCATATATAAAGAAATTTTTACTGGTTTTTTCATTGTTTTACTAAAAGATTTCTGATTTCATCAAAGTTATCTTCAGAAAAACTTTTATTTTGTACATTTTTGTGTTGCAGTGATGTTATTAATGGGTCACGATATCATTACCATTGTAATTAAGTCTGTATTTTGGTTCCCCCTACTATTTTTCCTTGTGTGACTTAGTCTGAAATTCTTGTAGTCCTTATTGGGAAAAAATTATATTTTATTATATCTTTTCCATGGCACAAAATTTTATGAAGAGTTGGAGTTATGTCCTTCCAACTTCCATATATATTCTTGTGCAAGTTCTGTGTTTCTGATGCGAATTTTCAAACTTTTCTGCGTCAATGTGTTGACAAGAATTGATGGCAATCGAAGTTTTTGTAAAATTTCTTAAAAGCTCCACATGGATTTTTGTTATTGATGCTGTCACTGCAACATCTTTAAAAAAACACCTCGCAATATTGCCATAGTTACTATTTCCAAAGCCTTGCTTAGGGAAATCAATGCGTAGCCCGGTTTCTTCTCGAAACTCATCTTGAACTCTTTTCTTTGATAAAAGAGAATTGATAAAAAACATGTCAAGTTTTGTCACTCTAGCTCAATTTTAAGCTTAGTTTTTGAGTTTTCTCTATTGTGGGTAGTGTGGGAGGTGGACGTGTTACGCCCATTTTCGATGCTCATCTTAGAATTGGTATAACATATACTCGTATCAAATTTTGTCTGTCTAGTTCGATTATTAGACCATATTTTGAGTTTTTCTATACTGGGTGGTATGGGAGGTCGGCGTAATTGTAGGCGTATCCAGAAATGTTTTCATATGTCAGATCCCTGGGTCCATAGGAATATGTGTGAACAATTTCATTCAATTATCTAAGCTCGTTCTCCTTATTCTTAAAGTCAAACAGATTTTTGATAAAGCCGGAATTATCATATGTACGGAATTATCTAAAAATTCAATGGGTTTTTTTACAAAATCGAACACTTTGTTCTACATCGCGAACTTCCGGGGAAAAAAACCTATTTGACATAAAAGCCAATACATCAGCGCAAACTGTGATGTATATCATTATGGATTCCTATGGATTCTTTTAATTAAAAGTTTACCGAAAGTTGAAAAATAGTTTCAAAAAATGGTTTTAGGTTATAGTTTATTGTAAACTACTTAAAACAAATACAATATTATTGATACATAAAAGCAATATATATTAAACACACAAACTTTATAAAAAAAAACCGCATTCAAAAATCTCAAATGGTTTCTTCACGACATTGTTCTAAAGTTGAAAAAAAAATATCAAAATATTCACTTCTTGAAAAAGTTGAAAAAACTTCCAAAGTTTGAAGCATATATCTTTACAGGTGTTGAAGAAAGCTAAAAACAAAAATTAGATTAATAAAATATAGACATTTTTAAGTTATAAAATAGTAAACATTTTAGAATTCCGATCAAAAATTTTTTCGATTTTACTTATTTAATATCAAATCCCATGCTAAAAAAGTGCAGTGTGCGGCGTTGCATAGAATTATTATTCGGTAAGTATATGAATTACGGTAAATGTTAAAATGAAAATTAAGGATTTAGACTTTGCTTTACGACGTCGTCAAGTCGTGAAGATAGCAGCTTGTACAATAGAAATGTAGTATAGTTGCATGGAATTATTACTCGCTCATCAGACGTGCTAAGGTAAATTTTATTTTACGACAGCAAATCACATCTTTGCCTCACAAAAAAAAAAAAATATTAAATTGTCAAAAATTTTTACTGTCACAACTTCAGGGTGGCAACCAGTTAATGCAGTGAAAATGCTACAACAATGAAAAAACGTTGCATGGAATCTTAACTCTGTGACAACTGGCGCAACGGTAAATTTAATGAAACGAAAAGGAATGAGAGGTCTTCTGGCAAATGATATAAATAAAAAAAATAAAAATTGACGGCATTATAAGGCCCCTCAGGGAGTTACCTAATGTAACGTATATGCATTATTGTTGCATGGATTAATTGTATGCAGCTAAGGCAAAGTTAATGTAGCACAGAAAAGCACAACCAATGGAGGAGCAAAAGCAAAAGCAAAAGCAAAACAAAAATCAAAAGCATAAGCAAAGACACAAACAAATGCAAACGCAAAAGCAAAAGGAAAAGGAAAAGGAGAAGAAAAAGAAAAAGAAAAAGAAAAAGAAAAAATAAAAAGAAAAAATAAAAAGAAAAAGAAAAAGAAAAAAAAAAAGAAACAGAAAAAGAAAAAGAAAAAGAGAATAATTGTTAAGCTCGAAGCCAAGTATGTTTATGAAGAAATCAAGTAACAACAACAACAACTCTGCAAATCACACCGCAGACTAGACACCTGTTTCGTTGGCCGCTACACCAACTCATCAGTAGTCCTGCGTGGTTTTCGTTGTGATCCACTCAACTACTTAAAAGTTTTCTAGATTCTGACAATTGTCTAGAAAGTTTTTCTCAATTGTACAGCCAACGAAACAGCTGTGTAGTCTACTGTGTGATTTGTTCTATGCAGAGTTGTTGTTGTTGTTAGTTGTTTTCATCATTAACATACTTGGCCTCGAGCTCAACAATTAATCTCAATTATTAATTTCTATTATATTTATCTATTTATTGAACAGTTGACATTTTAACACGTCTTTATTAGCTTCACTTCATTTGTCTGTCCCGTACAAATCTTGGCATTTTTAACCAACTTTTCGATGAAATAGAGTTTTGAAACTTAAAATGTAGCTCACAACGGGATGACAATATTAATTTATTTTCTTGACTGTATGTTTGATTGCTTGACAAAAATGCGAAATTATTTGCTATATATCGAAAAATGATATAAAAAAACAGAAAAGCTCATTGATTTTTGAAATTTCAAAAATTCATAACTGAAGTAAAAAAAAAAACAAATTAAAAACATTTTTTTTATATTCATTTAGAAAACATTTTAATGTGGATTCTGTAGCTCAGTCTATGTTACCAGAAAAGCACGATAAATAGTGCTTATGGTATTTTTCAACGATTGTGGGATGTGGGAATTCCCATGGTATTTTGTGGTAAAAATATCTTGCGTGGGAAAAAAAATACCACATGTGAGGTATTTACCACGCGTGGGAATAAAATAATTCAAATTACCACAAAATACCATAATACCTCAAAATACTTCAAAAGAAAATTTGAGGGATTTTGTGGTAATTTGAGGTATTGTGGTATTTTATGGTAATTTGAGGTATTTTATGGTATTTTGAGGTATTTTGCGAGTGTGGTAATTTGTGGGAATTAAGTGTGAGAAAAAGAGAATTCTGGTGGTAATTTCATCTGGCGACACTGAGCTCAGTGCGTAAGCGATTGCTATATAACCGCAAGGTAGTGAGTTTGAGCGTCAGCAATGCGAATGGATTTTTTTTGTTTTTTCTTTTTAAGTTTAAATAAGTTTAAATTTTCAAAAATTCAACTCTAAAAATGAAAAAAAGGTAAAAATGTGTAGTGTATGTTGGAGAAAGCGTAACAAAAATAATAAACAAAGATAAAAATTTTAAAAAAGTAATAAAGAAGAACTTGATTATTTATTCTCAGTACCATCGTAATTATATTAATAAAAACGCAAAACCTTCAAAATCTATTGAAAAATTTTACACAAGACTAAAAACCAGATAATAATTATTTAATTTAGATCTCCTAAAAACGTGGGACGCATGCTACTGAAAATATTAAGAAAAATATGTTATAATATATATATAAGAAAATATATAGGTGTAGAGAGGAAAATTTTTAACAATAAAACTCGTCAGACTTGATAACTTCGACATTACAATTGAAGAATTCTGAAACCAGAGTAGAACTTACTGGACTGAACACAATAGATGTCTGCAAACTTGAATCTGCCATCCATACTAGGACTTCTATCTTGACAGTCACGGGACTTTGTAACTACATTTAGCTTCTTTTTTTTCTCATTTAGCTCCAAAAATTGTGTTTTAGTTTCTAGCTACTTTTTTAGCTCCTTATTTTTCGAGTTTAGCTATTTTAGCTGTTTTCTTTTTTTGGTTAAAAATTCAATATTTTCGTGATCACTTGTTACCACCGATATTTTGTTTTGTGACATCTCTAACTTATACATACGATGAAATCCAATGGAAAAACTTCACACTTATGCCTGGACTAAAGTGTCGTCATCTATTGATTTTTGGATAGAAGTAAAGCTTGTATGACACTTCATTTTTTTGTCCAATTTTAAAATCTGAAAACAAGTGGCGGGTGCGCAAGACAACAATATTGTTGTCTATTGTATGAGAATAGGATAAAAACATATTCAGTGTCAAGAACCAATTTTGACTGTTCAGCGACGCATGGTATAATTATACAAGGTAGCATTGACAACTGCTTATTTTCTCTTCTACAAGAAAACATCTCCTATCAAAACAGCTTTTTGTGTATATGCATCTGCAGCTGCTGTGGTTGTTGTTTTTTTCACTTCAACTTTTTCAACATTGTTTGTGTTTTCAATGGCGGATTGTGAGCGCTCTTTTTTTGAGTATATTTTTTGACAGGAGATGTTTTCCCAAGCAACTCTCAATGCTACCTTGTATTATTATACCATGCAGCGACGTTGCTAGTTGTCGCTGATTTTTTTTTTCTTTAAGGAGCTACACCAACAAAAAAAATTCTAGTATATTAAAATAAAATTGTTTTCAACTAAACAAGAATCTTGTTGATAAACAACCATAAAAAGTCTTGTCAATACAAAGATTTGAGTATTTTTCAAACTATTATATGGTTGCTATAAAGAGAAGAATTATTTATTTATAGCATTTTATGAAATCAATTTAACAACACTGACATTGTTAATAATACCAACAAGTTTTTTTTGGGTGAAGTTGCGTTGAAACAAAAAGTTGACAGAAAATATTTGATCGAAACTTAACGACGAGCAAATTGAGAGAATCGTCAAAAACAATTCATTGAATATGCAGTCCGTCCCACATTTTTTCCTCAAATTCGTACTATATGCGTACTCACTCACACCAATTGAATCTATGTGACTGGGCCGAGTGTAAAGAACCACTGCTCTATAGCATGCGCCCCACATTTTTAGGAGAACCGAAAGCCCCACTCTAGGAGAAATTATTTTATACTTTTAAGTTCGTTTTAAAAACGTGGTATTGTCATGTCAATATTCCCGGCTGTGTAGATATACAGGCCACTAATTTTTGTGTTATGAAAACAATTTCAAAATTTAAGTTGTAACTGAAAAATTTATTCATATCCCATAAAAATCATTATGTTACATTATTGTTTTTTTTTTAAATTACACAAAAAAAGTACACAAGTAAAGTACGTATGAAGATGTAACATACCCGAAATGAATAAAAATCAAAAGAAAAAACTTCTAGTTGACCACTCTACGTGATCTTTACGTGAAAACAAATAACTTAAAGCTTGAAAAGTCAGTCGGGGACACAACCAATACAACAACAACAAGATAAATCAAAACCTGGTTTCTTATAAAAAAATCTTAATTTTTCGACAAAAAAAATATGCATGAGGGCCCGACTTTATTAGCTTATCACTCAAATGTTCATAACAGAAACAACCAAGAAAATACCAACGACAACATTTTCTACAACAGGTTCTTAAAATTCGACACGCGTGCCAACCACAGGCAGTAATTGAGCGCCCAAAACAATAAATTAGAATTCTTTGATATGGATTTCAAAATTATATCAATTACATTTGAGCAATTATTGCCAAATCAAACCCTTCACTTTTAAGCATGAATGTTGGTAGTGACATGCAAGAATATACAAAGCATTGTATCTTCTAGCTGCAATCTCAAAACAAAAAAAAAATGAATAAACAACACAATGCGTTTAAGGCCAACAGCATAAAACTTGACTGTCTTGGTCTAATAAGTTTTAAATTGATAACATTTTCTGACATTTTTAAAGATATTTTTGTATCTTAACCTAAACGGGCATGTTGCCATAAATAAAGCTAATTACCTTCGCACCCACAACACCAAAAATAATACCAATAGAGCCTAAGAAGCATGGAGTTGATATCATGCAAAGCATATTTGGCTAGATACTTGGGGCAAGCATGGGCCCAGAAATTGCAAAGTTCCAAAAGTGAATTTACAAAAAAAAAAAAAAAAAAAAAAAAAATTAAGCAAAAATGCAGCACCGCAAGACCGTGTTAGTTGAGCACATCAATTACAAAAACGCGCCATGGCAACACTGGCCAAAAAAGTTTGCTACATAAATGAACACAACAAATTAACAACAAGAAAAAACAAAAAAATTAACAGAAAATAGTACCGAGTACCAAATACCAACTCTCAAATTATTTTAATTAATTTTAGTACTTTTTGCTGCTTGCAGCAAAATAGAAACACTAGGCAACAGAAACAGTTTATTTGTTTGCATTGCCAGCTGCTTTCAATGCCTGTGGCAACGAAACAAAAAAACAACTAATATAAGCACAAAATTAAATCTAAAACAGCTACAACAACAACAACAACAACAACAACAACAACAACAACAACAGCAAATTTCAACATTTACAAAAATGTAAATTAATGTAATATTCCATTCGTTTGGAATTTGCATGTTAGCAGAGCGCAAAAACTAGCAAATGCTTAACACACAAAACTAAATCGGATAGCAAATGGAAGTTACTGAAAGGCAACAACAAAGATTTACACTGTAACTTGTGCGTTTTAAATTAAGAGATAGAATCCAAAAAACAAAAACCAAAAAACAACCTCATTTTATTCGAATTTCAATTAACAAAGCCAAAAAGCGTCGCCACTGTACTAACAAAGCAAAAACAAGTCAAGCAAAGTTCCACTAAATGTTGGCCACAAAGTTGACACTCCCTCTTTCTACACCCGCTCACTGCAATAGCCGTCATTCATCCATGACTTTGTGCCTACTTTAGTGGTGGAACGTCTATGCCTCAAAAATCTAGTTGTAGTTGCCAAAGTTGCTGCAGTTAAGCTGCATTCCTGCGCTGCAGCACTTTTTGTTGTTCAAGCTGCCCAAGAGCGATTTTCTCAAATTGCAGCCCAAAATTTTTTTACAGTTTTTTTTTTTCTATTTCATGCAAAATACGTACGTGATTTCTACATCTACCATTTTTATGGCTTGATTATTTTCCCTCAACTTAAAGTCTAGATTTGTGTTAAGTTGTGATAACTAATTTGCTTAGCTATGCATGCTAAATGCATAAATTGCTCTGATTACATTTCTGCAGCATTTGAAGGCATTGCGAGGATTATTTGGAAGCAATAAAATCCAAGTTAAAAAAATTATTGCATGATTTTGAAATAACACGAGCCAACACAACAACACAAAACATCTGACTCTAAAATATTTTCCAAAGGTTTTTTATGCACTGGTTCTGAACTTGTCCTCATAATTGATAATGGTGCACGGAAAGAAAAAATCAATCATACTATGCTTGAATCAAGTAAATAGACTATCAGTTAACACTCAAGCGTAAATTTCTTAATTCAAGCTAGAGTTGCAAATTTAAAATTCATGATATTAAGAAAAAAATTTTTAATTCAAGAAACTTTCGTTAAAAACCAGTGGCGTAACTAGGTGATCAAGGGCCCCTGCGCAGAACTGAAAAAAGGGTCACTACTAGAAAAATTTAATAAAAAAATATCAGGCCAACTTTTTTTTAATTCAAGAAACTTTCGTTAAAAACCAGTGGCGTAACTAGGTGATCAAGGGCCCCTGCGCAGAACTGAAAAAAGGGTCACTACTAGAAAAATTTAATAAAAAAATATCAGGCCAACTTTTTTCTTGTTCTTAACCCATTTTTCAAAATATTTTCTTATTACCAGTGGAAATTATCAACACATACAACCAACAAAAAAGTTCAAAACGAACACGTCTAAAACAAAGTAAAAAAGAAATTTACACAAGTTTAAAATACAACAGATCAACATATCTATACAAATAAACATATAGTCACCTAAAATCCAAGATGGCATAACACTTAAAACGTCTGCTGACTTTCTTATGCTGCCTGTTCACTGGCCTTTTAAATTTTGTTAATAAAATAGCCATTTTTGGATGTGTATGTCTTGTACAGTCTTGTAGGGACTTGAAACTTAGTTTGAATTTTTTTTTCTTACGCCTTCTTGGATTTTAGGTGGCAATATATACAACAAAAACTAAAATTTTTAGACTTACTTAATGATAAATTACTTGAATGATAAATTTTTAGATTTTAATAATTATTGTAAATAGTTATATTACACAAAATAAATTCATTTCACAAATATTTATTAACGAAAACACCACAGATGACACAAGCTTGATCGCTTGTTGGTCCAATTGCTGTTCATTATTGAGGAAACTAATGTAAACAAAAACAGCTAATTGGTTACAACTCCAAAATAAACATAGCTTTCAGGGATATAATGTTTTAGTACGTTCTTTGTTTGGAAGGTAGCAAAATTTTAATAAAATAAAAATAAATAACTGGCCATTTCAGCCCTTGAAAGGACTTTGACCTAGCTTCTTATGATCAATTGTGTTGTGCGTGTTATTAAGTTTGTACACAATTGACCGAGGACCGGACCTACATGCTTCGCCGACTTCGAACGGCGATGAACGGAATGTTCTCGTTCTCAAGAAGCTTTACATGGCATTCTGATTACTCTCTGAGGTTTGCCATTGTCTGCAGAGAGGTGGCGGCCGTACAGAAAAATTATTTTAATTCAAATAATTTTCTGTCGCTGCTGGTGTTCGAACCTGGGTCTCCAAAGTTCGTTGACATAGCGGCCACGCACTTTAACCAACTACGCCACGGACGCCAGCAACATTTTAAACTAGTGTTAGAACTTAGGACATTATGACAGTTTAACAGGATAGTACATGTGAATCTCTTTAATTAACCAACTTTTTAATTATAAATCAATAGATTAGTCCGCGACGTAATTCCACGTTCAACGTTACGATTTATCGAACAGAGATCTGCAACAAGTCAATTGAAAATCAAGTAACTAGAAAATAATCAAGTTTCGACTTGAGTTGTAGAAACTTGATATGTTTCTACCCTACAAGCCTCGACTTGCTTCTGAAAAACGAATCATAAGTCAGACTTGATTCTATTTTGTATCTACCCGACATTAATTGGTAGAAAAAACCAAGCTTTCTACTTTTCAAGTCTGTTTTCAAGCAGTGTTTAAAAAACTTAAAAACGTTTAATTGCTTTTGCTTTTACTTTGCTGTGCTTATTGAAAATCAAACAGCAACAGCCAAAGCAGAAAGCACTATCACAAAAAAAATTGTACTCATTTTGCTTTGCTTTCTGAATCTTCGAAAGGCTAAGCAAAAGCAGCAGCACTAAAAAGAATTTGTTTTGCTGCGTAGTGCTACGAAAGCATAAGAAATTATTTTAGTGCTTTGATTTTCATTTTGCTTTTCTAATTTGTCGCAGCACTACGAAAGCAACAATTATGCGCTTTGCTTCGTTTTGCTTTCGGAAGCATTTTATTTTCATTCGTTTGGCTTTCGGGATTTACTTGTCATCGTTTATATGCTGTATTTTAGACACGCATGTCTTTTTGTACGTTGTTGTTTGTATAATATGCGCACTTGTACGCAGTCGCGAATGCTTGGTGTTGTTTTTGTTGTGTGTAAGGGTTTTGTTATTGCATGAGTTTTAAAGAGATCGCAGAAATAAATTTAGCAGCGCCTATTTGGAATTTAAAGAAATATTTAAAAATAATAGCTAAGGTGTGCATAATAAGAATTCCATGAAAGTTTTATGAGTTATTGGTTCGGGAGTTATTGGCTACGCTGATTTAAGATCTCTTTTATATAAAAAATCAAAATAATCAGGAAGAAAAGAATTTTTAATAGAAAAATATGTAACTTAAAATAAGATACGAATTTCATGGTCATAAAAGTTTCTATAATCACATTAAAGAAAAAAAAATATTAACTTAAGATAAAAAATAAATAATGCATAAGGCATTTACTTCACAGCCAAAAAAATACTAAATAAAAACAAAATTATGTTAAAAAGACAGTCTTAATATTTCTATATTAAACATTATCGTCATCTTCGAACAACGGCAAATTGTCGATGGCTTCATTCAAAAAAGTTGGGTTTAATTTTACAAGCAAAATATTTTCCAAAGTTTCTTCATGGAGCCTGTTCCGATTGTCAGATTGATACAAACAACAATGTACAAAAAACCATGATTCAATTATTATAAGGTTGTCCAGATATTTGACGTCTACTCACAAGAATAAGAATGTGAACCCTTATTTGAAGAGGAGAGCAAAAGAGCAATTTTTCAATAAAATAAAAATCACGCAGTTGCCTGAATATGATACTTTTTCGTAGTACAAAAAGCTAAAGGTACATTTGACTACTACGTTTTCTACTACTTGTTTTTTTTTAACTAAAATTACATTATGAGCTTTTAAAAATCTAATGGTATAATTTTTGACATAAAATAACATTGAAAATAAAACATTTGTTTATGTAATACACAAATCACAAAGAATTTGTTTGAATACATATATTTATCATGTTTTTGCGCTTTGAGTTCAAATAAGTAATAAATTAACTGACTATAGTTAGTTTATACTATGTTCACAAACAGGCTGAAAAGCCGCTTTTCAGCTGAATACCCTATTTTCAAAAAAGGGTGTTCACACTTGAAAAGCAGCTTTTCCTTTGACACACAGTAGTCATATGTTTGTTATTATTGCGTTTTGTTGCATAGTTCTCAGAAAATAAGGTGCTCATATTGGCTACAAGTATACACATTAAAAAAACATACAGACGAAATGTCAAATATCAGTGACAACCTGGATTTTAGTAATCGATTTTGATTTTACTTCAAAAAACAGACTTCAAATCAGGGTTGTTTTCTAGCTATTCAGAGTTTTTCGCTGAAAAGCACACAAAAAGATGCTTTTGATTTGACAGTTTTTCTATGGCGAAAAACTTAATATCATGTAGCTTTTCAGCTCAAAAGCCATTATTGTCCAAAAGTCGGCTTTTCGGCTTTAGTGTGAACATAGTATTAGAGGTAAAATTTATTGAAAATTTTGTTAAATCTGTGATACATAGCTTTGAAATCTTTTGTTTAACCGAAAGTATGAATATAGTGATTTTTATATTTGTATTTGGGAAAGTGAGAGTATCTTAAATATGGTTGAAACCTTTGAAAAATATTGGAAAACATTATTCATAAACGTTCAATAGCGTTAAAAATATATTTTAAATGCTTTTTAAATGAGAGAATTTTAAAAATGGATGAAATCTTCAATAAACCCTCGATAAAGCATTTTCAAATTTTATTTTGTTTTCATCTGAGCACAAATTATGTCAAAAATATATCAAACTAGCGACCACCGGTGCGCGTTGCTGCCCCCAGCAACTTTAATAATAATAATAATAATAATAGTAATATTCTTAGACTTTTTCCGTTGTTTGCAAGCGCTCTATAAAGAAGAGGCAGAATAAAGTGAAATGTGAACGGAAAATTGCAATAAAAAAACTTGTATGTATCTTGGTTGCGAGCGTTCAGCGCAAGCGGCTTGCGAAAGCTTTACATTTTTCTGACTTGTCAGAACAGTCAGAAAAATGTTAGAGCGTTTAACAGACGCTCTAAAAAGAAGTTACAGAAGAGAGCGAAATGTGAGCAGCGAATAGTTTTGCTCTGAGTTTGATAACGTTGTTCTCAGCTGCTGTTAATAAAAGAAAAACCAACATAACAACAACAATTATATGCAATTATATGCAAACTTTAATAAGCTATAACTTAAAAAATATAAATTTTTAAGAAATAAAAAGTCCAGTTTGTACATCTACAGGTCTAAACCTATCAAACCATACTAATTTTATTAAAATTGGACTTGTACTTAAAAAGCCTTACGCCGGACAAAATTTGGGTTTGCGTAATATATATAAGATTGTTTCAAAGTATATAAAAAGCAAAAAAAATGTCAAAAAAATTATTGAAAATGTTTGTTTATAAATGAGAGGATTTTCAAAAATGGCTGAAACGTTCAATAAACCCCTCATAAAGCATTTTTAAAAGTATTTGCTCTCATCTGAACACAAATTTTGTCAAAAATAATTAAAAATATTTCAAACATTTGAAAAATATGTCAAAAAAATTTTAAATATATAAAAAAATTCAAAACAAAAAGAAAATAAAAACAAGAAAATTTGTCAAAACAATAAAAAGTATTTACAAAAAAAGGTAATAAAATGACAATTTTTTCAGTGCAGAGGGTAGCTTCGAAAAAATGTTGATGTTTAAACATCAAAATGTTGATGAAATTGTGACAAATAAATGAAAATTATTGAATTTATCAAATTTATCAAACAAACCATTATTGACATTCTTCCCACTTCAAATCGAAAGTTTTCCTATTTAACTACAAAGAGCTATAACATGTGTATAACATGTGTATTTACAAAATTTTAAAAGAGTTTTTAACATTAAAAAGCTTTTTAACTATTGAAGATTTTAAAGCTATTTTAAGATATTTTTATCTTAAAAGTCTGTAAAAGTCTTTAAAATTAAAAACTTCTTAACTAACGTTTCAAAGCTATATTGAAATATTTTCATTAACACTGTAAGAAATTAAATATAAATGACGCTACAAAAATTGAAACAAACTTCCACGAATTATCTTAACGTCAATAAATTTTACTAAAGTTGCACACTTGCTTTTTTTTTCTTTTTAACAGAAGCTCAAATATATAAAAAGGGTACTTAAAAAAAAGGTACAGCAAAACCCTGAAACATAACTTTTTTTCGGAATGACCACACAACCCTGACTGCTATTTTTCCAAGAGCGTAAACATATTTTTGTTTACATAAAATAAGGATGTGTCAAATATCTGGATAACCTTATAATTATTGAATCATGCAAAAAACATGCGTCTCTGAAATACAGCATATAAACGATGACAAGTAAATCCCGAAAGCCAAACGAATGAAAATAAAATGCTTCCGAAAGCAAAACGAAGCAAAGCACATAATTGTTGCTTTCGTAGTGCTACGACAAATTAGAAAAGCAAAATGAAAATCAAAGCACTACAATAATTTCTTATGCTTTCGTAGCACTACGCAGCAAAACAAATTCTTTTTAGTGCTGCTGCTTTTGCTTAGCCTTTCGAAGATTCAGAAAGCAAAGCAAAATGAGCAGCATACGCTTGTCTTGAAAAACTTTAGGTAGCACTACGCAGCAAAATTTTCGTTGCTTTTGCTGTTTTGCTGAAAGCAATTGAAACCCTGTTTTCAAGTCTATGCGACTGCGCTGCCGCAAAAAGCCACTGACGAGCGTCTCCTTATACTTTTCAATACAAAGTGACAAAATAAAATATAAACAACAACAACAACAAAACAAACAAACATACTTCAATCCATGAACCAACAAGACAAGATCAAGCAATCAGCAGTGCGAGAAAAAAGTATATAGTTATGCAATAACAAAATAAACAAACTCTATCGAATATATTCAACATAAGCAAAGTCTGCTTCCGTTCAGCAGCTGCTGTCCCACGCTTAAAAAAAGGCCAAACGTCAGCAATCTCACGCTTATGTAGAATACATTCGATAACGGCAAAAGAAACCAAGCGTCAACAACTTTATGCTGACTTAGATATTAAGAGCTTAGTTTGTAAAGTTTGAAAAGAATTGAAAAATAAAGTTCAGTCTACATTTGGAAAGCAAATGAAGTTGTTTTTCTTAATTGGCGCAGTCGGTATTCGGCCATAAAATTAGTGCAGTTATATTGTAACTAAGACAATTGAGTAATGACATTTTTTAATGCAGTTGTAGTGCAGAAATGGTCAAAGAAAAAATCCAGTTAAGCAGTTAAATTGTTTACTTTCCTGGAATATTGTGAATTAAATCGACGCAGTGTTAATGCAGCGATCGTTAGAACAAATCAAAACGCAAGCGAAAGACAAACATTCGAAGAATTTTAGTCATCTTTAAACCAGTGCAGTATTACTGTAATAATTGTGAGAAGTATTAATCAGTAACGAAAATACTTTAACAAATAACCCTGGAAAACTTTTCGATCATTTGAGAAAAAAAAAAACAAAACAACTTCTACAAACAAGTTTCAACGAGAATTAAAACATCATCCAAATTTAGAAAACAACCACAACAACACAAAACAGCATCCAATTTAATGCGGAGAGGAGCCATTGAGTTGCAGTACAAGATTTAAGTTCGAATTAAAGGTATAGAATAAGTTATTCTTAGTGAACACAAAAAAAAAAAAAAAAAAAAAAATAAATTGATAACAATGAATTCTGAAGTACAAAACACGTTACAATACATTGCAAAAAGCATTAGCTTTATGACTCCATTTGATGGAAACAAATTTTACTTAAGTAGCTTTATAACTAGAATTGAAGCAATGATACCAATGATCGAAACTCTAAGCAATGATTTCAAGTTAGTGGTTCTAGGCTACATTTCCGACAAAATTGTAGGGAAAGCCAAGGAAACTTTGATAAGGCAAGGCACATTAGAATCTTGGCCTGACCTTAAGCGGGCGTTAATTAAAAGCCATGGGGAAAGAGAGCCGACATCAGAACTGTTAGATGAGCTAATGGTGTCTAGATGCACCTATACTGTAGAAGATTTCTATAATAAAATAAATTCACTGTTGGCAAGAATTATAAACTCAATAAATTTAAATGAGGACAATACCTCATATGAAATAGCTGCTATAAAAAGACTAGCAATGAAACATTTTGTAGAGGGTCTTCCTCCTTTAGCAAAAAATCTAATTGGATGTCAAAATCCAGAATGCATGGAAGATGCTTACGACTTATTAGCGCGATTTAACTATTTGTGTCATACAAAACCAAGAGGTAACAATTTAGTTAATGACAATAAGACTAGCTCTAACGTAAACAAACAAAAAAATACGAGTAGTAATAACACTTTTTTTCGACAACAGGACGAAAGGAACAGGTTTTCCAACACGGATCATGCGACAAATCACTACGGAAGGAACAGGTACCCTAGCGGAGGCCAACCTAGACATTTTAATACGACAAATAGTTATGAAAGAAATAGACCCTCTAACTCAGACCAAAATCGAAATTCTTATACATTTAACAACTACGAAGGAAATAGTAGTTTTAATAGGAATAACGCACCAAGATACGGAGCCAATAGTTTCCAATCGAGGAATTTTAACAGTAGTAATCGTAGAGCAAACCATTCAAACAATGTCGTGGAGCAAATGGATATATCAGTAAACGAATTAGATGGTAATAACCAAACACAACAGGGCTTCGAAAATCCACGTACACACAGAAATCAGACAAATTTTCGGTCAAGTGCAGAAAACAACTACCTTATATAGTAATAAAAAACGATATACGCAATATGAAGTTTATTATCGATAGTGGTGCTGAACAAAGTATTATAAATCCTCATATTTGTAACAAAAAATGGGAAGTTCCAATTCCAAGTAAATCACTTAAAGCTTTGAATTGTGAGATTAGAACACATATATGTTACAGTATCCCTATTTTTAATGAATTCAAAGAAGCCAAGAGTTATAAAGTAGAATTTTTAGAACACAATTTCCATAATGACTTCGATGGAATCATAGGTAACAACATTCTAGACAAACTTGAATCGGTTATTGACTATAAAAACCGACTACTTAAAACACGAAACGCAGAAAACCGAATTTATCTTAATAAAGAAGAAGAAGATTATGATAGAAATATTAAAAATAACGAGTTTGTTTTTAATCAAGAGATATATTTTAACGAAATGCCAGTAGAAACCTTTGCTCGACACTTAAATGGAAAAGACACGAATAAGCTTAAAAATTTATTGAACTCATTCAAGGACGTATTTTTTAGGGAGGGTGATAACCTTTCTATGACTAACGAGATTAAACACAAAATCCTCACGAAAAATGATATTCCGGTTTACGCTAAATGTTATAGATACCCCGAAGTTCATAGACGCGAGGTAGATCGACAAATCAAAGAAATGTTGAATCAAGGAATAATAAAACCAAGTAATAGCCCTTACAACGCACCCATTTGGGTTGTTCCAAAAAAAGTAGACTCATTTGGACAACAAAAATGGAGGCTTGTAGTAGACTACAGGAAGCTAAACGAGCAAACTGTAGACGACAGGTTTCCCATACCAAATATGGAAGAACTCTTCGATAAGCTTGGAAAGTGCAACTATTTTTCAACTCTAGATCTGGCGAAAGGTTTTCACCAGATAGAGGTTTCACCTGAAGATAGCCATAAAACAGCTTTCTCCACATCCAGTGGACATTATGAGTTCTTAAGAATGCCGTTTGGGCTCAAAAATGCCCCATCAACGTTTCAAAGGTTGATGAATTGTATTCTGGAACCCTACATAAATAAGATATGTGTGGTCTACATGGACGACATTCTTATATTTTCAACAAGTTTCGAAGAACACTTGGTAGCCATTTCTAAAATTTTGAAAAAACTTAGAGAGAAAAATCTCAAAATTCAGGTTGATAAGTGCAATTTTGCAGCACAAACGACAAAATTTTTAGGCCATGTAGTTACCATGGACGGAATTAAACCCGACAATACAAAGATTGAGGCAATACAAAAAATTAAAGTGCCTTCCTCAGTTAGGGAAATCAAACAATTTCTAGGTATCACCGGGTTTTATCGGAAGTTTATTAAGGATTACGCCAAGGTGGCATATCCTTTAATTAAATATTTGAAAAAAGATTCAAAAATAAATAAATGCGATCCTGAATTTCTATCTGCATTTAATAAATTGAAAACGCTTTTAGTTACCGAACCAATACTGAAGTGTCCTGATTTCGAAAAGAAATTTACACTGACAACGGACGCGTCGAACTTTGCTATTGGGGCCGTACTAAGCCAAAATGGCCACCCAGTATGCTACGCATCGCGAACACTTAACGAACATGAAAAAAGGTACTCGCCTATTGAAAAGGAACTTCTCGCCATTATATGGTCAGTAAAATACTTTAGAACGTATTTATACGGAAGGAAGTTTACCATCTGTACCGATCATAAACCGCTGATATGGTTACATAACATAAAAGAGCCAAATCTGAAATTACAACGCTGGAAGATCATGTTAAACGAATATGACTTCGACATAACCTATATCAAGGGTAAAACGAATCAAGTTGCAGACGGGTTAAGTAGAATAGATAATCATGGTAATGATGGAAAAGTCGTTGACGCCATTTTGTTCAACTCAGAGGATTCAGAAGGTGATAATGTTGAGATTAATTCTACGGACGCAACAATACATAGTGCAGCGGAAGACGACATAGATTACATTCATATTACAGAAAAACCTATAAACATTTATAGAAATCAAATTTACATACAAAAGGGAAACATAGAAAAAATTCTAACGAAAACCGTGAACGCAAAATCTCACAACTATATCACTGTAAACGAAAAAAGTAATTTAAAAGTAATCTTACAAAAGGTTTTGAAAGATAAAGGCACAATGTGCATCTACTGCGAAGATGACCAACTTTTTATACGGGTGCAAGATATTTTTGTCCAATTTTTCTCAAGAAATGTTAATTTAAAACTATTAAAGTCCAATATTAAACTAATAGACATAACCGATGACGAGCAAATTTTATCCCTGATAAAAGAAGAGCACTACAAGAAAAATCATAGAGGAATTCAAGAAGTTTTTAATGAATTAAAAGTGAAATATTACTACCCAAACTTAATAAAATTAATAACAAAATTTGTAAATAATTGTGAGACATGCTCACTAGCAAAACATGACCGCCACCCAGTTAAAATTCCATTGAAAATAACGGAAACGCCAAGTAACTTTAATGATATTGTCCACATCGACATATGGTTTCCTTACAGAAATATAATGTATTTAACAACTATAGATAAGTTCAGTAAATACGCAACCGCGCACAAATTAAAGGATCGAACATGGGTATCAATACTTTACACGCTAAAGGAACGCATCCGGTTTCTCGGTAAGATGAAAAAGCTAGTTTTCGATAACGAAAGGTGCATCCTCCATAACTCTGTAGAGCTATTTCTTAAAGAAAATTCCATTATTTCCCATGCGACAACAGCTCATAATAAGACAGGAAATTCAGATATAGAGCGGCTTCATGGTACTCTTAATGAACATCTAAGGATTTTGGAAGTCGAAAAATGTACAGACAGCATAGATGATAAAATTTTTAAGATAATCACCGTATACAATAACACCATTCACTCAACTACGAAAATGCGACCTATCGATTTTATTGAAAACAATCTAACTAGTGATCAGATTAGCAATCTAGCACAACGGTTTGAGGAAGAAAAGCGAACGCGAACAAACAAATTAAACGATAATCGTAGAAGTAATTTTGAATTGGTAGGAAATATAGTTCAGAATAGGGCCATAGGGAAGAATACACCCAAATACAAAAAACTTGTTAACTATAAACGAGATGGAAACTACATTATAGACACTAGTACGAAACGGAACACTAGATATTATGCAAATCAACTTAAAAGGAAGTACAACTACCAAACAAATTAATTTATTTGCTCTTTTTCAGATGTTTCTTCTCTTTTTAATTTTTCCCCTGACTCTGGGAAAATTCATTGAGATATTGCCAGTGGACAACAAGTATGGATTTACAGTACTCAGATTAGAACAGAAAATAATAGTAGAAAACTATACCAAGATTTTGCACATAGTCGAACTAAGCGAATACAGTAACATACTTAAGACACTTGAAAACAACATTCAACAGTTAAACATGCCCAACAGCAATGACTTTGACTTTTTGACTAGAGAATTAGTGCTAGCAAATAATACTTTAAATACAATCATCCCTGTTACCCATACGGAAAAGCGTGGTAAAAGAGGATTATTTAATATTGCTGGGAAAGCTATAAAATTTTTATACGGGACAATGGACAATGATGACGCCGAAGAAATTTACAGCCATTTGCAGAACTTAGATAAAAACTCAAGACAAATGACTGATCAAATCAACAAACAAGTTATAATTAATAATGATCTAATAAAAAACTTAAAACAAGTGACCGAACACGTTAACAAGCAACAGGTAAAACTAAACGAATTTCTTGGAAATCTAACTATTATGACGAACAAAGTCCTTAGCTTTGCGGAGAAATCCAAATTTATTTTTCAGATTTACTCAGACTTAATACTTATAAACAGGCAATTAGACAAAATAATGGATACTATTTTAATGAGCAAGCTCAACGTGCTCCCACATGACATAATGACTGATCAAGAAAAGAATAAATTTAACATAACTATTGACAAACTAAGATTCATTAAGTCAAACGTACTGTACTTTGGAAACGCGCTTATATTTTGCATCAGTATACCAAACTTTACTACTGAAATTTATTATAACGCATTAATTATTCCAATTCCAAATGAAAATAAAGAAGAGTTAGATCATGAAATTGCTAGAGTAATAACTCAACAAAACAAAGTTTATCTTAGTGAAGAGAATGTAATTACAAAAAAATCTTTAAAAATTCATAATAATGATTGTCTAAAAAATGTCCTAAAGCTAAGTAATGTATGTAAATTAAAGAATAACAATGTATCCTCACTTGAAGAGCTAAATGAAGGTTTAATTGTAACAAAAAATTTGGAACTAACTAAAATCGATCAAAACTGTATTGAAGAAGACATATTAATCAAAAACAACAACATTATAAAATTCAGTAAATGTAGATTGCTACTAAATGAGCTTATGTTTGAAAACCGTATTGAGAATTTTACTAGTAGTATACTTATGCCAGTAATTCATGTTAACTTTACCAAAATAATTAATAACTTTACTTTGGAACAACTCCACATCGATAATATTAAAAATAGAGAATTAATTAAATACATTGAATTCCAAAATAAAACTACTACGGGTTCGACAATTGTAATAATTTTATCGCTAATGATTATTTTTATTATTATCTATAAGACAAAAACCTGTAAGAATAAAAAACAAAACACAGTAATAATAAAAAATAAGTCATGTAAAAATCCCAATCCATTTGCAAGGAGTGCAAATATTCCAAGGGTTGGAGGAGTTATGCAATAACAAAATAAACAAACTCTATCGAATATATTCAACATAAGCAAAGTCTGCTTCCGTTCAGCAGCTGCTGTCCCACGCTTAAAAAAAGGCCAAACGTCAGCAATCTCACGCTTATGTAGAATACATTCGATAACGGCAAAAGAAACCAAGCGTCAACAACTTTATGCTGACTTAGATATTAAGAGCTTAGTTTGTAAAGTTTGAAAAGAATTGAAAAATAAAGTTCAGTCTACATTTGGAAAGCAAATGAAGTTGTTTTTCTTAATTATATTTTTCGTGCTACGTCATCGGTCACAAAAAAGCTATATTGCATACGTTTTTCATGCAAAACATGTGAAAACTTAGATAAAAGTGGAAAATTATAAAATTAACAAGTTAAATTCGCGAAAAAGTGTTTGAATACTTTGTTTGTTTATATTTTCATGCAGTAACGAAATTTAAAGTAATTTTTTTTTTTGCTGTTGGAATTATTGCACGTCGGTACAGCACACTTCATTTTTATAAAAAATACAAAAAATTACTGAATTATAGACACTAATAATTCTTTAAAACTTCAAGAAATAATTTTTCACATCCAATCGCTACACGTAAACAAAAGAATTTGTGACCGATGACGTCAGACCTATCAGCTTTGTTTTGTTTACAATATGGCGGCTCTTTTGTTTGCATGATCTTTATTTCTTGATTCATGCTTCAATCCAATGTTTAAAGCAGTGGTGCTCACTACATGGTTTCCCATGAACCAAGAAATAAAGATCATGCAAATGGTTTTCCATAGCCCGCGGGCATCGTGTGTTGTTGAGCTTTTGCACACGAAGTATCAATCGGCTCGCTGTGTTTGTACACTGCGTAAAAGTTTGTTATTTCTAATGTGCTTTAAATTTCCAGTCAGTATGCTTTGAGCGTTAATGTGGTATGGGAATCGCTCGCTGTTTCATTTATGAATATACGTAAATATATTGCAATGTTTCAGGAAAAGCATTAATACATTTTTGCTTGTTGTTTTCTATGTTGAAATAGCGAAAAACGAACGCAAAAATAAAAAAAAAAAATTATTACATTGAAAATCCAACACTCGACAAGAGTTCCTTGCACCAAATGTTGTTAGAGCTTTTAACAACTTCTTGTTTCAGTGTAAAGCTGTGCACTCGGAAAGCTCTCTTTGTTGTTGTTTGAACAGTGCGTTGAGCACCACTGGTTTAAAGCAGTGTCGACCACGTAATACAGACGAGTGCGGAGCAACACTTCGTCTTTTTGCGTATACACGAAAGAGTAAATGAGACAAATGCCGTTGCTGTGGTCGACTCTGCTTTAAAGTTAAATTGTTTTCTCAACTCAAAAAACGAAGTTTGCACTGACGACACGAAGTTCATTCCAGGAACTTCGTAAACAGACTTGAAAATAAACGCTTTGACCCCTTTTACATTGATCAAAACTTGAAATCAACTTTTTTTGACGTTCTCTTTTAGACTTGACGAAACCTTTTACATTGGTCAAGAGTTGAATTCTGGTGCAAAAGAGATGCGTTCTTTATTGCTTTAATATGTTTGCTCTGCTCATACACATGCACTATGTTCGCAGCCTTACAATTTTCAGCTACAGCCCAAAAAACAAAATTATTCACTAATGTTATCGTTTACGAATCGCATTCTCGTATATTTCATTCATTAGCAATTATTAGAAGCGATTCACTTATAATATCGCGAGCGGGAGAAATTCCTCCTTCGTTAACGAATCGTCAAATCTTAAGATTTGGAATTCATTAACAATTCTCCAAAACTATAAGAAGCAATTCGTTAACGAGTCTAACATTAGTCTTAAGATCTTATTAAGATAAGATCAGATTCGTCTCGGTGAATCGTTATCGAATTGCTTTCTTTAGTTTTGGAGACTCGTTAACGAATTGCTTCTTATAGTTTTGGCGAATCGTTAATGAATTCCTTTTTTCAGATTTGCCGATTCGTTAACAAAGGAGGAATTTCTCCCGCTCGCGATATTATAAGTGAATCGCTTCTAATAATTGCTAATGAATGAAATGTACGAGAATGCGATTCGTAAACGCTAACATTAGGGAATCATTTTGTTTGGGATCTTAATGACAGAAATTTTGAATAAAAATTATATTGTGCACTTGGTATGAACCAGAACTTTCAAATGATATAAGCTTCATTCGAATTTGTTGTCTTTAAAAGGGATATAAAGGAAAGTAAAATTTTGTGTTTACGTATTAATATATAAGATAGCAATAACAAATTTGTTGTTTATTAAATTTATTAAATAAGAATCATAAACTAAATATCGGTATTAATTGGGGACATAAGAATTAGTTCACGAATCGTTTAATATAACTGAAGTCACTCGGTAACGCTAAAACTGAAAATAGTCGCTAAAAATAAAAGTAATGGTTCGTATATGAATTGCTAAAAATTAGAGAAGCAAATTGCTAACGAATCGCTTAAATTTAAAGAATTGATTCACTAACGAGTTATAAAATTGTTGAAAGGCGATTCGATAGCGAATCGTTGAGACTGACGAAAAAAATATTTAATTAGAAAAAAATTGTTTCTTTGTTTAGATTGGGCTAAAAACATCTTCAATGGAATTTAACAAAGTCATCATTTCAATCGGTGCTTTTTTTAAGCATCAAGCCAATCTATGATGCAGTCGTAACGAAACTATTCGAAAACAATTCAAAAAAAGTTTCATAAGCGATTCGTTAACGAACCACCCCTCGCCAAAATGTTTATTGGGAGAACACCAAACGCACGCAACCAACGAAAAATAATGTGAAGCGCTTTGTCAAAACAGCGAAAAGCACAAAAGGAATACAAAAAATTGCCAAAAACTTGACGGCACAGCGTAAATGTTCTCTTACCCTTTTGTCGCTTCCGATGAGCGGCGAATTGCCAACAAACTCACAGACTTGAATTCAAGTCTTGACCAATGTAAAAGGGGTCTTTGTAGGCAAAATAATTGCTTTTTCCCTAGGACCCTTTTTACATTGTTCAAGACTTGAAATCAAGTCTGCGAGTTTGTTGATGAAAGACGCGGACATCAACGTGAGAGAGGGTAAGTTTAAAAGGGAATAGCAAAGAACTGAATTCAAGTCTTGACCAATGTAAAAGGGGTCCTACAATTCAAGTTTCTACATTTCAAGTTTTCTACATATTAAGTTTCTTCATTTCAAGTTTTCTACATTTGGCGACTTGATTCTTGCTGCCTATGATTCGCGCAATCTTGTTGTTTGCCTGCCTCGACTTGCAGGGAGTTAAAAAATTAAAGGAACTTGAAACAGCAAATGAATCCATTCATGCAGATCTCTGCTACACACCATGTTTGGCTCTATCTTGGCTCTATCTTTTGTCTTTGGCATTGTCGAATCTCTGCCCTCGATTTTAACGTTCCGCAAGCAGCAGGATATACTCAAATCAAGTGGTGCCACTGGCGCTAAACTCGCAGCAATTTCATGCTCACTATCCGCTATCTAATCAGAGTCTACTGTCGATCTTAATTCTCACCAACCACTGCACAACGAAAGAGAATCCCTATCGCACAAGTCTCTTCGGTTGTTCCGACTCCAAGGACTCACCGCTTGAGGGTTCCACATTTAAAATCGATTTCAACATAGTCTATGAGAAGCTCTGCCGCATTATGACCATAGATCAGATCGCTCTGTTGTTGTATTTTCTACTGTATCGCAATGAACGCTTCTATCGTTTTGTAATGGCGCAAAATAATTTGGAGAACTTAGTGATTCCCATACTGATAACGTTGTATCAAGCTTCACATCCTATCCACATGCACCGTTGCCAGATTGGGCGATTTATCGCCAATTGGGCGCTTTTTTTCTTGTTTTTGCGCTTAAATTTTTAGGAAATGGCCTTGCGATTTTTTGGGCGATTTTTGTAAAGACAACCTTTTTTCATAAACTCATCTAATGTGTTCAAAATTTCAATTAAAGAAAATAACAATTGTTTTAAGTGTTTGGAACACTCTGTTAAAAATGCGACTGAACACAGCTCAAAAGCCCTTATCGATAATTTATTTATATCGAAATACTTATTTTTTTGAGACCGTTTCTTCAAAACATCAACTCACTTAATCAGTGTTCCCAGATTAGGGGATTTTCCCCTAGATTTAGGTAGAAAATTTAGTAGAAAATTTAGGGGTCAAAAATCTTTAGGGAAAAACTTTAGGGGATTTTAATTTTCTGTTAGTGTTTTTTGAGAATTTTTAGGGGTTTCTAAAAGAAGTGACAACATCAACTATGAATTATATTTTTTTGGATTTGATGCACCCTTTTGTGTTATATTTTTCATTTTGTTTTAGCTCTTACAAAGTTTATTTTGTCAAAGTGAGTCAAAACAATTGTGTACCATCGAAACAATGCTGATTCGCAGCTGATTGTTTGTCGAATGAGCGGAATAGCACCAGAATATGTGTGAAACGTGAGACTGTTTTAAATTCTGACGACTATGAAGCATTATTGATTGATAAATACCATTGATTTTGTAACAAACGAAAAAAAAATGTTAAAAAATAAAAATTAGAAAAAACGTGGAATTTATTAAGCAATTTTTATTTTAATAAAAATTAGTAGAAAAATATCTAAATAGTTCAACTTAATTACAATCCAAGAATTATACTTTCATAAAATATAGTATTTCTGCCTTATGTTTCTTAAAAAATTGGCTGCGTAAAGTTGCGCATAAGATAAAAACACTTCATTTAAAAAAAGCTTAAAAACAAGTTTTCCTCAAAACGCACTAATTTTCAAGACAAATTCTGTTAAAGAACTAAAAGATGTTTGTGAAAGATGTGTTTGTGTTAATTAACAAAGGTACTTAAAATTAGTAAGATATATTTTTGTTTTCTCCCGCCTTTTGCCATGTTTCCGTCTTTCCGATTGTCTGTCTGTTATGGCGATTAAAGCTCTTATATTGAAGCGATCTTAATGAAATTCAAAATATGTAATTTCTTTTAAGAGTTTGTGTTTTTAAGTTCCTCAACGAATTACTATGTACACAAAAACCAATGTGATTGTTTTTAGTCCAAAAATTTATTTTGATATTGTATTTATTTACATCAATTAAACCAAGTATTCAATAAATTTAACTAACTCAAAAAAATTGTAGGGGTTTTTTTTAAATTTTAGGGGAAAATTCAGCAAATTTTTTCAGATTTAGGGGAAAGAAGCTCAACCTATCTGGCAACACTGCACTTAATTCATATTTTCAACGAGAAAAAGTTGACTTTTTTCAAGCTTATGTTGACATCACAACATTTATTCAAAGACTTGTTTCAAAAATAATAAAATAAGACATTGTCAAAAATTTAAATTTTGATAATTTAGCTACATTCAGCTTAAATAAAATTTTAGCGGATAAAAGCAATTATAAAATAATTAATGACCTTACATTTTATTATCAGTTCCATGAAGAAATTCACAAATTAAGTGATGATATCGTTATGATAGACATACTATCAAAATGCCAGAATGTTATTATAGTTTTAATCAAGGAAATGTTAAAACGATTACCTAGTCTGTTAGAAATTTTTGAAAATGCTTTTATTTTATGTCCTGAAAGATGTTTAAACTATATAAGACCTTCTTTCCTTGAACTCCCTCTTCATTATCTATCTCTTGAAGAGCGACGTGCAGAAGAAATCGAATACGAATCTTTGTTGACATTTCCATGGAGCAATGTTTTCAAAAACAAAATGCCATCTGAAAGTGAAGAATTTTGGTAATCGGCATACAAAATTAAGACAGCCGTAGGCGGAAAAATGTTTGACAATATTTGTAAGTTGGCATTCATCTTGCATAAACTAAATCAATGTATGAACTAAATAATACTTCGAGAATTGACGAAACGGAGGAATAGTCTGAGGAATAGGCTGAGAAACTACGTTTTTTGCAAAAAGTTTTTTTTTTAAAGTTGCATATTGAAAAATTCTAAAAAGTTATAGTCTTTCAAAAATTGTTCTTTAACGATCAAAATTCTCGTATAAAATGAAGTAGCTTTTTTATTATTTTTTATAGATCTCAAAAATATGAAAATAAGAATATCTAATACTATTAACAGATCTCAATATTATTTGAAAAAAAAAAATGTATATAATTTGTTTTGTTTTTTTTTCTAATATAATAAATTTCTTAGAAAAAATGGCGATTTTGGCGATTTTTTTTTTTCATTGGGCGATTTTGGGCGATATTTTTTTTAAATCTCGCGCTTTTCTCAGAAAAGTTCTGGCAACACTGTCCACATGTCGCTCATTGTATTGGTGATACTTAGTGGGGACGATAGCTTTATAGCTGAATTTCAATACTGCGTTAGGTCGGTCGGCCTTTGACCGTACTTTGGTCTCCGTTGTAAAAACTTTACGATATAAGCTGTCAAAACGGACGACCTCAAACTTTGCAAAACTAAATGTTGCATTGACAGATCGTGCGTCTGTCATTTTGGTGATGCCAATAAAAGCAGCTATACTAAAAATCCCACAAAACGTCCCTTTTTCCGAAATCATGCAATTATAATTGTAATCAATGAAAAATTAAAAGATAGTGTCATAATAGCGTTAAAAATCTTTTTTAAATGCTTTATAAATGAGATAATTTTAAAAATGGAGGAAACCTTCAATAAACCCTCGATAAAGCATTTTTAAATTTTATTTTGTTTTCATCTGAGCACAAATTATGTCAAAAATACATCAAATTGTTTGTTTATAAATGAGAGGATTTTTAAAAATGGCTGAACATCCAATAAATCCAATAAACCCCTCATAAAGCATTTTTAAAATTATTTGCTCTCATTTGAGGACAAATATTGTGAAAAATAATTAAAAATACTTCAAAAATTTGGATAATATGTCAAAAAAATTCAAAATTATAAAAAAATTCAAAAGAAAAACAAGAAAATTGGTCAAAACATTTCAAAATATTTTCAAAACAAGATAATAAAATGACGATGTTTTCAGTGCAGAGAGTAGCTTCGAAAAAACAACGATGTTTAAACATCAAAATGTTGACGAAATTGTGACAAATAAATTAAAAGTCATTGAATTTCAATGAAATGAATTTCAAATCAAATACACAAACCATTATTGACACTCTTCCCACTTCAAATCGAAAGTGTTCCTATTTTAACTACAAAGCAGCTACAACATTTTTATGAATAACAAAATTTTAAAAGACTTTTTAGCATTAAAAATTCATAAAAATACATTTTTTTCTTCAAAATTAACCTTTATTACTATGGATTAAAGACAATATATTATTTAAGCTTGGAAATTAATCTTTCATTTGGTGTATAAAATTTAAGATTTACTTGAACTTTTATCCTGTTTTTCTATGATATAATGATTGCCCTTGTACGAAATGCTCTAAAAAATAGGGTAGATAACGATTTCTGGAACGCCACGATTCGACAGTGCATTTCAGAAGTTCTCTTCATAAAAATAAGAATGGCTGAAGGTTTTCTAGTAGATGGACATTACCAAGTGGCAGCTCCATACCAAGTTTCATTTTTATGTGGCATTTAACTCCAAAGTTATTTGATACCATAAGTTTGACTTATATGGGCGGTGCCATGCCCCCTTGTCCAATGCTCACTCAATTTTTCCAGTCAAAGGACAAGACTAAATAGTACATTCTTACCGAGTTTCATTGATGTGTGACTAATAGTTCGAAAGTTATACCCACAATTTGGGAAGCCGAAAAAGTGCCACACCCTTTTCCCAACGCCCATAAAATTTTGCCAGTGGAACGGCACATGTAAATCGAGGCCGGACACCTAATTCCAATGTTGTGCGACCTATAATTCCAAAGTTATTCAATATTGCAGATTCGAGCTGCCACGCCCCCTTGTACAATGCTCGCTGAATCACTTGTAATTAGTGAGTACTTGGGTACAACTTTACAAAAACAAAGTGAACGGCATTTGCCAATCTACCTTACCACAACATTCCTTTGTGTGTTATATTATTCAAACAATGATATTAAGGGTATTCGTCCTCAACCAACCTCATTAAAATTGAAAAATCTTAATAGTTTTTAAGAGTTTTTAAATTTTGCTCTGGAGTGAACTTGAGCTTGATTGATTTTAATTTTAATAATTTGGGCACTTAATTAAACGCGAAGAGCTGAAGACGAAAAAATAAACTTAACGCGTCGGTGTCTGATTTCAAGTGTTTGTTTTAATGAATTCAATACTTAAAGCTACTACAAAATTTTGGGATAGAAAAGACGAAGAGAGAAGTTAACGAAAAAAAAAGGGTTGCTGAAGGCATGAAAAAGGAAGCTTAAAACTAACAATTCAATTTGTCTTAAAACTAACAATTCATGTAATTAACTTAAATAATATTAAAAAAAATGAAATGCCAAAACACCGGCCACCTTGAAGGACTCCACTGTCTTCAATATCTTACAAAAGGCAATACAGCCAGTTTGTGTATTGGCCGCCTAAAATCTCCTTTGCTGGTTTTGACATCCGCAACGCGGACCTTGCCGTCTTGACCGGCGATTACGGCTACTACTCTGCCGAGCATCCATTGTTGGGGCGGTAGGTTGTCTTCGTGAACGATGACCAGCTGACCCACCGCGACGTTGGGCTGATCCAGCGCCCACTTGGCCTTGGGTTGAAGACCCAGAATGTAGTCTTTCGACCAAGACTGCCAGAACCTCCGCTTGAGCTCGCATAGTGTTCGCCATCTCGGTAAGCACGCCATCTTGCTGTCGGGCACGGCGAGCACGGATCCTGGCGGCAGCGTGCGTAGAGAATCCCCGATTAACAGGTGCGCTGGTGTTAGAGCCTCGTTGTCGTTGGGATCCTGACTCAGCGGCGCGATGGGTCGGGAGTTCAGCACGGCCTCGACCTCGACGAGCATCGTTTGCAGCTCTTCGATTGTCAATAGAGCGCTGCCCATTGTTCGCTCTAGGCGCTGCTTGGCAGACTTCACAGCTGCTTCCCACAGTCCTCCGAAGTGCGGGGCTCTGGGAGGTATGAAGACAAATTCGGTCCCCCCTTCTGCGGCGTATGAGACGAGCTTGTCCTTCTGGTCTTCGAATGCTTCTTGTAGCTGTCGCAGCTTCCGACTCGCTCCTACGAAGTTCGTCGCGTTGTCGCAGTACATCTTCTGAGGGAGCCCACGGCGTCCGATGAACCTTTTAAAAGAAAGGATAAAACAATCAGAAGATAAATCTGTGACAAGTTCTAAATGGACGGCTTTAGACGTGAAACAAACAAACACAGCAATATACATTTTAACTGGTGGTCAACCGCGAATTTTCAGAGTTGCGTATACGGGACCACAGAAGTCTACGCCGCTTATTAAAAAAGGGCGTAGCGCTCTCAGACGATCAGAAGGTAAGTTACCCATTATCTGAGTTTGGAGTTTAGGCTTATAACGAAAACAGTGGACGCAACTTCTTACGGTTTTACTACAGGCCTCTTGTGCATTTATTAGCCAGATTTTCTGACGTAGAAGCGATACTAATGCCTTTGGACCCGCATGACAATTAGTTATGTGTAGATACCGCAGATATATTTCGACGAAGTGCGATTTTTTAGGCATAAGTAGTGGAAATTTCGATTCATACGATATTGGTGCATTAAGAAGACGACCGCCTACACGAAGTAGATTAAAAACTCTATTTCCGTCTTTGAACTCGTGAATGAACGGAGTCAGTTTTTGAATACTGGGCGGTAAGACTTGGGACTTTTTTAACTTATGAATTTCATCTGCAAATTCATTTCTCTGAACGATTTCAATCAATTTCAGAAAAGCCCATTCTAATTCCTTTGCAGTTGGAATATACGACATAATTTCTTCGTTTTTTTTAGATCTTTTCAAAAACCGGTATACATAAACGAAAATTCTCAGTAATCTGGTATAAGAAGACTGGCTAGAAATTAATTTAAGAATGTCATCTGGAGTTTCTTCGACTGCAAGAAGCACCGTTGTGGTTTTTTTCTTTTCTAGAGTTTCTTGTGCTGGCGACAGATCGAAGTGGCTATTTTTGGGCCACGTATCGGCGCCTTGAAGCAGATATGATGGACCTTTGAACCAAATTGAGTCATTTAGCTCGTCCACATTACATCCTCTGGAGACCAGGTCTGCAGGATTTTGCTTTGATGGCACATGTCGCCAACAAACGTCATGGGACCACTCTTGTATCTCAGATACTCTATTTGCCACAAATGTAGTAAGTGTAGATGGATGTGTTTTAATCCAATGTAATGTAATTTCTGAATCCGTCCAGAAATATACATTCTCAATTCCACAATTCAAGAACTGCTGAATTCGTGTCCAGAGTTTTGCTAGCAGATGCGCTGCACATAGTTCAAGTCTGGGCAAAGACTTTGTTTTAAGGGGAGCGACTTTTGACTTTGCAGTTAAAAGCTCTGAATGGACACCGTTAGAGTCATTGGTTCGAACATAAATGCAACAGCCATAGGCTCTAATAGAAGCATCAGCGAAGCCATGAATTTGGCACTTTGAACTTGGATGAGTGTTCACGTAGCGTGGAATACTTATGGAATCCAACTTACTCAAATTCGTTTTAAAGTTTTTCCAACCAGTATCGAGGCGCATAGGGATTGATTCATCCCAATCGAGTTTTTGTAGCCAAAGCTCTTGCAATAAGATTTTTGCTTTGGTGACAATTGGGCAAAGAAGTCCGAGAGGATCGAAAAGGCGAGCTGACACAGACAATATATTTCGTTTTGTGGCTCGTAAATCATGAAAGTTTTCTTCCAAATGAAACTTGAATGTATCATTCTTCGGAACCCAATGTATCCCTAGCGCCTTTGTGGAATCGGTATCATTAAACTGCAACGATTTTTCTAAATATTCTTTGTTTTTGTATGACGAATGGTTTGAGAACCATTTAGTCAATTGGAATCCCGCTGAATCGAGAATCTGAGTGACTTGCCTTCGAATAACTTCGAGATCTTCAAAACTGTCGGCACCAGTAAGCAAGTCGTCAACATAAAAATCGTTGCGTATTGACCTTGACCCAACTGCATGCGTGTCCTTGTACAGGTCGCTTAAATAAGCAAGGCAGCGTATAGCTAAAAATGGCGCAGGTGACGTACCGTACGTCACTGTATCCAACTGATAAACTTGTAGCTCATCTGACAAATTCTCTCTCCAGAGAATAAGTTGGAATTTCCGGTCGGCCTCGTCAATTAGGATTTGACGGTACATTTTAGTGATGTCAGCAGTTATTGCATATTTATGCAAACGAAACCGAAACAAAGTTGAATACAATTCTTCTTGTATCGTTGGCCCAACTAATAAAATGTCGTTTAATGACATTTGGGATGATGTTCGACAAGACGCATCAAAAACTACCCGAAGTTTCGTAGAAGTACTATGTGGTCGCAAGACACACTGATGCGGTATAAAATAGTGTGGAGTGCCGGAGAAGTTAGTTTTTGTCAGGGTCATATGACCTAGATCACGGTACTCTTTCATAAAGTCCATATATAGATCCCGCAGCTTGAAATCCTGTGATAATTTGCGTTCCAAGAACAGAAAACGTTTTTTCGCTGTCTCAAATGACAGTCCGAGTGAGCTGGGATCAGACTTGAAAGGTAGCGATACCTTGAACCGACCAGACGGTGTACGTTGCACCGTGTCGAGAAATTTGTCTTCACAGAGCTGTTGCTCTGGAGTGAACTTGCTCGAAGTCGACTCCTTGGGAATTTCTTCTAATTCCCAGAATTTTTGAACTAGAGAGTCAAGTGAGCAGCTCTCTTCTTCTCTGAGGCTTAACAAGTTACAAATTTGAGACTTAGGAGTTTCGGTATGCTTATACTTTCCAGACACTATCCAACCCAGTAAAGTCTTTTGGAGTGTCGGAAGATCTGGACTTTGTTTTATTTGTCCGACGGAAAGTAACTCAAAGAACGTTTCCGCACCAAGCAGCAGATCTATTTTTTGTGGTTTGAAGAAATATGGGTCTGCAAGTTCAATATTCGAAGGAATGTTCCAATTACGTGTGGAAACCTTATGATCCGGCTGGTAAGTGGATATAGATCGCATTACCCAGAAATCTGTTGAGAACTCATGAGAGTTGACACGAGATCTCACAGTAGCGTGTAGCTTATGCTTTACTGTGGAATTTGTTTTACCAATGCCGATCAAATTTAAATTCCTCTCTTCCTTTCTTAATTGCAACCTTTGCGCAAGTTCCTCGGTTATAAAATTGATTTGCGAACCGGAATCAAGCAAAGTTCTGGCTAGTTGATACTCACCAGATTTGCTTTGTATACTAACTACGGCTGTAGCTAGAATGACCTGGTCATCGCTTGCTGAACTGTGGTTTACAAAGGCACGAGAGGTTGATGGATGACCAGAATCAGAACTTGAAGTTGATTGAGGAAGGTTTGCAGAATACTGGTGCAAAAGTGTGTGGTGTGACCTATTACACACTCGACACCGTTGAGCTTTACATCTTGAAACGAGGTGTCCTTTCTTCAAACAATTAATGCATGCTGGTATTGCTTTTACTGTGTCAAATCTTTGTGATACAGGGAGTGCAGCGAAAGATGGACAAGTAATTATCGCATGCTCTTTCGACTTACAGAATAAGCACTTGCCATCTTCCTGAGAAGTGTTTTTGTTGCACGCAAATGACGATTTAACGTTCTTTTTATGCCCATAATCTTGTTTTGGTTTGATTGACCTTGCTCTCGACGTGGAGGCTTCATCAGCAGAAATATGTTGGTATCTCTTATTAAGCGCATTTTCACAATCACTCCAGAGAGGCAGCTTATCGTAGTCTAGCTGTTCTTCCCATTTGGATTTCGTGATTGGATCGACTTTCGACATTACCAAATGAATAAGAATCGCATTGGTGATATTCTTATCATCTCCTATCGATAATAGGGAATCGTAAAGCGCTGATACCGTGTCGATCATGGTACGTAAGGCAGAAGCAGATGGTTTATTGATCTCTGGAAGATCGAAAAGCTTCGAAATGCTATCGAAAAATATTAGACAATTGTTGTCATAAACTTTTTTCAGACTAGCTAAAGCCTTCGGATAATTTCTTTCCGTAACTTGGAAGGCCTTTACTGTACCCAGGGCTTCCTCCGATAGGCATGAGAGCAGATGATTGAATTTTTCAATATCAGTCAAAGTGTGATCGTTATCCACAAGATTTTCAAAAAGGCTGATAAAATTCTTGTAATCAGCATATTTTCCACTAAATTTGGGAAGACGCATGCTGGGAAGTCTAGATTGATGTTGACTACATCCAAACGATGTTTCTGGGATACTCGACTTCCTGTGTTTGCTTAATATTTGCAAAAACAACGATTTTGTGGAGACGCATGCATCTTCAAGGCTTGAGCGGAAGTCATCGGTGGCATCGATTGACTCTATCTTTCTTTGATAAGTCATAGCTTGCTCAATGTATGAATTAAGAATGTCTAAGCGACATTCTACTTCGAGAGGATTTAAAGAAATTGTTTTCTCATGTATTGCTCTCTTCATTCTGAGAATATTAGCCAATACAGTCTCTCTCTGTTTAATTAAAATATCAGTGCCATCATTGTGTGGAGAATTTTGGCGTTTTGGAGCCATTGTTGCGAATTTGAGAAGCAGTTAATTTAACACAAACGCAATTTGCAATAAATTTACGACCAACTTTAGTAGTTGTTGTTAAAATTATTTATTCAAAACTTAATGTTTAGAATTTTCTCGAGATTATTCAGGAAATAATTCGAAACAACGAAAAAGCACTGAATTCGCAGACAAAACTTTATTATTTCTTAATAAAGCCTCACACAGAATTTTTTTTTTTATTGTTAGTCTAATAAACAATAAAATTTATGCCGAAATTAATTAAAAAAAATTTTTTTATATAATAAATTATGTCAAAATAATTTATTCTCAGTTTGGTTTAACAATAAATTTTATTAAATTCCAACGTTGTAAACGAAACCGGAAAAAGAGACGAAAAAAATCCCGCGAACGCTACTTATATAATATAAGTGGTGGCAACCCTATTCTATGTGACTTAAAAGGTAAACAAAGAGAGTGCTTAGTAGATGTGGTATATATGTATGTATGTATTTTGTACATACAAATGGTCCACTAACGACAACGAAAATTAGCACTCAATTTGTTTATCACACACGCACTATTATTTATAGTTAAATTATTTTTAATAAATAATTTCAATAAGTCGCGAGGGTTTTAGTTCGGTTTTTCCAATAAAAACGCGAACTCTCAATTCAATAAATTGGACCACTTTACCGACGGCACTTTTTTATATTAAATTAAAACAAGTAATCGACGGGACGTTCAGGATTATTTCGGCAACTTTAATGGCGACTTAACGAAAAGTGACTTGACTTATTTTCAATAAAATTATGCGCGATAAACTTAATAAATTTGTTCTGTAAAATTATGCGCGACGCACTTGTTGTTTCACGTCTATATATATGTATATGTATGTATGAATGTATGTCAACGAGAAATGCAATTAATTGTGCTCAAAACGAATTTTTTACTTTAAAATTTGGTTTGTTTATTAAATTTAAAAAGTTCTCGGAAACTTTATTAGTTTTCCGGATATATTTAGCGATTATACGCCTTGTTTAATAAACAGATTTAAACTATAGCACTTTTTTTAAAATTAATTGCATTTAAATACCTCAGAACTCGCTACTTCCTTTTTGCATGAGCAGCAACTGCAGACCATTGGAACAGCAATACAGCAGCGATGTGGCAGCAGCAGAAGCAGTGGCAGCGGACGGCACCAGCAACGTCGGCAATGTGATTGAAGCGGTTGCGAGCAGTGACGCTTGCAGCAAGGGTGGTCAGCAGCAGCAGGCAGTAGCAGAATCAGCAAGTGGCAGCAGAAACAACGGCTTTCGCGGCCACTGAACTTTAGACAATACGCGGGTGTTGGCGCTTGGCACAAAAATGGCGTGAATTTTTTTTTTTTTTTTTAAAGTTTTAACGCGAAACTTATAACTTTACCGAACGCGCGACACTTCAGCTCCAACGAAAGAAAAAGTAATTAATTAAGTCCCTGCTCGGGCGCCATGAAAAATCTTAATAGTTTTTAAGAGTTTTTAAATTTTGCTCTGGAGTGAACTTGAGCTTGATTGATTTTAATTTTAATAATTTGGGCACTTAATTAAACGCGAAGAGCTGAAGACGAAAAAATAAACTTAACGCGTCGGTGTCTGATTTCAAGTGTTTGTTTTAATGAATTCAATACTTAAAGCTACTACAAAATTTTGGGATAGAAAAGACGAAGAGAGAAGTTAACGAAAAAAAAAGGGTTGCTGAAGGCATGAAAAAGGAAGCTTAAAACTAACAATTCAATTTGTCTTAAAACTAACAATTCATGTAATTAACTTAAATAATATTAAAAAAAATGAAATGCCAAAACAAAAATATCTAATTGACCAATATATAAGTTTGCCATTTTGCATGAATACCCTTATAATATTATTTATAATATACTAAAACATGCATAAATTTTAATATGAAATACAATTGAATAATATTAATATCATGCTAAATTCATCAAAATCATTTTTATACTACTTAAGCAGCATGTTAATTTAAAAAATTTGATCAATTTAAAAAAAACTCGCATCAAAATATAAATTCCCACGATAATCCTATGAAAATCTGAGTTTTCCATCGGAATCCAAGAATACCCACATTTTAGCATTGCTCAACGAAAATGCAACCCAGCGTTAATATGGAATGTCAAAAGCATGACCTAGCTTGAGCATGTCGCTACTCATAGCGTTGATCGTACGTCACCCCCTCAAATTCATATTTACGGGATGAGGTCGACGCAATGCATGAGGTCATATTTTGTGTTGCTTCATAAGAACCCATTGTTTCTAGTCGAGCTGTCAAAGGCCGACCGACCTAACGCAGTATTGTAATTCAGCCATTAATTGGAATGTACACAGCATCGTAAATGAAACAAGGCGGAAGAGGCAGTAGTATTCACTTTATATCGTAATTATATAATATCGTTATATTTTTATTTAAAAAATAATAATTTTTGATAAATTAGAATTTTTAAAAATGAAATAAAACATGAACTATAATTATAAAAATAAAAATAAAATGTTTTAAATAATGTTTTAACTGTACGTTAGCCCTATATGTTTACTATGTAACATCTAACCGTTTTGTACGTTAGTCCTACACATTTATTACGTAACATTTAACCGTTTTGCATGTTAGTGCTACATATTTTGTTCGTAACATTTAACTGTCTAGCACGTTACATCTAACAGAATGTAAGGGCAACCCTACCTCATATTTACATTAGGTGTATTAGTTAAATACTTGTTTAAATTACCGGCAGTATTAACATGAGTAGGTGAGACAACTATAAGTGAAAGTATACTTGACACTTCATGAGAAAGAAAAGGATGGCATTATTCATGTACATGAGTTTCGGGTAGTTTTTTCCCAACGCCCTTAAGAAACTCATAGAAACTCGTTCATATAGCCTACCCAAAATTTTCGTAGCACTATTAGTTAAATACCCAATTAATTTACCAGAACTGTTCTTGCTGGGTGGTGAGTAAGACAAAAATATCAAAAATACGAAAATTAATTTTTATAACATGCTTTTCAAAGTTATTCCGAGTCAACGCATGTGCGCGACCACGCGACTACGCGACTTCAAAAAAGAGTAAATTAAAAAATTACATTTTCAAATATTTCCGAACATTTTCTAAATTTAAAGGTAATAAGATGTAAAAATACGAATGTAAGAGATCTTATTTACATTTTTAGTTAGGAGAAATATGTGATATTTGGAGCGCTAGAATTTATAAAACAATTTTTAAATTTTTGTAGTATCTATTAGGAAAGCAATACGGCTTTCAAACTTCGTTCGCTTTTTTAGGTGAAAAACTGATCCTCAACGAAGTTTGGAATGTTCGGCACCGCCGGACTGAAAGGGTTAATAAAATTTAATTTTTTTAATATTTTTCGATTTCTTATGATTTGTTTTTTCCAACGAACTCATTTTACCCCACTGACTGTAAAATTTACAAATACGACAAAATTAAAAAAAATTTAGAAACATTCATCAAAAATAAGATATAATCACACAATATTTCTCTTTACACTTTTGCCATTTTGCACAAGAGCTCTACAAAGAGCTCCGGATCGTGAATACCCCTAATGAATTCATATTCTATGACTATCAACTAATATATTTATTATAATTTTAATTGACACACAAACGTTGTTTTGTGACAACTTCTAAGGAGTGTCTTTGTACTCATTGTCCTCAACGCTTGTCACATTGCTATAATTTTTTATTCAAATCGGAAACACACATACACACAGCTGTCTGGTATTATTTGATTTATTTCGAACAAAGCTACATAAACTAAGTTTATTAAAATAATAACTGAGATTGAGTGTCAAACAAGCCGCGAAATTTAAATATTTATTGTTGTCACTGTTATAAAGCGGACCTGAGATTGTCGCCGATTGTTTGTAACAGTTAATTAACTCGCATTAGGCGTGATTGGCATGTTTTTCTGACAACATGTGTTGTAACAGATGTGTTAACATGTTTCAATTAAAAACTATCACTTTTTTTTATCTGTACTCATAATAAATTCATTATGATTAATACTGCTCATAACATATAAATGAACTTAATTTTTGAAAATAATTTAAAACTTCAAAACATTTATTTCTCGATAAGTTTAGAGCGCCGATCAGCACTATGTTTAAGTTGGCCAATTTCTATGGCATGTTTAACAGATTCTCGCAAATAATAACCAATAAATATGTTAAATTGCCTACATTGCTACATAAAATAATTGCACATCATTTCTGTGCAGATAACACGCATCTGTTGCATAATAATGCATGAGCTGCAATTTCCAAGATACGCGCAGCAGTTGCAGATACATGCGAGTAGATACAATGCAGCTACAACGTTCCACGCAACATTTTGCTGCTGCTGTTAATGCTGCTGTTGCTGCTGCATTTAAGTGCACATAATAATGGTTCGGATGAAAATGCAAAGCGAAGCGGAGAAAACCAGAAACGTGTTTCATCTGTTAAAAAGTAGGCGTCACAACTCATATTAATTACAACAAATCAACAATACAGCCGCGTCGATAGGCAAACGTTGGCTGTTGGAATTTCTCTATAAGTCACAATTAAATGGCCAATAAAACTGTTGCGGACTCCATAAATTGAAACATAGTAATTACTTAATTAAAATACGCCAAACTTGGTAATAGCGAAAATTTAATAAATATTAATTTAAGCTGGCATGAAACAAATTGCTTAGAATAAGTATAACAATGAAAATGTTTATTAATGCATAATCATTAAAGGCGGGACGAAGTTGGGCAGAATTGTCGCAAATTAGCAGACCATTATTAGCATTCTGTCAGGCTCAGATATTAGGCGCAGCTGCTGTCAGCCACAGATATTTCCAAGACAATATTAGTTAACAAAAAATTGGACAAAAAAATATGGACAAATGTTACAGAAATATACCCACTCGAAAACGATACGATAAGCATCTTTAAGTTGTAAACGAAGCCACAACGATATCTCACAAAGCAAAATGTTTTCCCTTGCATTTGTAGGATGCACTTGCTTATTCAAATCATTAACACTTATCTCAGTAATTCACCGGGAAGTTTAAATAATTATAGCACGACAACTCTGGCAGTTATTATCAATGATAGACTTTTTACAACAACATGCAAACTCTCTTAACTTGAGTCATAAAACAGTTGTAAATCGGTTAATGTGACGTCATTGAATCGAATGTTCCTACTTTATATTTAAATAAAAACTTTTTAACAAACAAAAACAACCGACTTCAAAATCACAACAAAGTAAAAAATAATTTTAAGTAACTTTTCCCATTAATTTCTTGGTCAAATTTTAAATAAAAATAAAATAAATAAATAACTGGCCATTTCGGCCCTTGAAAGGACTTTGACCTAGCTTCTTATGATCAATTGTGTTGTGCGTGTTCTTAAGTTTGTACACAATTGACCGAGAAATGGACCTACAGGTTTAACGCCGACTCCGAACGGCGATAAACGGAATGTTCTTATTCTCAAGAAGCTTTACATGGCCTTTTGATTACTCTCTGAGGTTTGCCATTGCACATTGGGCCAGGAATTTCAATAAGTGGCCAAAAGTCAAATATTTTCTGTATACAAATGATTCTTAATATTGATAACGGGACACATTAAGGTACCCTGAGACGAAATATTATTAATATAAAATTAAAAAGTACAATTTGGGAGGCATTTTAAGTCAAAAATTGTATTTTTTTTTTATTTACATCTAAAATTTGAAATCATCAACAGTATAACTATTTCTCAAACTTCTTAAACAATTTTTAGCACTTTTTTAAACACATTGAACACAATATTGAAAAAGTAGATGTAAATATATATTTTCCTTTGTTTTTAATCCTTTTTTCCACATAGTAAATACAAAAAAATGGGTTACAAAAAAATAAATTCGGCGCCTTAAGAAGATTGCCTGAGATTCGCTCGTCATTGAAATAATTTACATGCTATTACTTTCTTTAAGATATTTACTTGAAGAGGGATATGCACACTTTTGCACGTTTTTATTTACTTTTGAGAAATTTATAAAAAACTAACGTCGCACAGTGCAACGAGTTCTATAAGATGAGGGACAAAAATAGAAGGAATCATCGTAGGTACATACATGAGATTAAGAATGTGTCATTATTTCATAAATATATAACGCCACACAAATTTGTATCAATATCGGCCACGCCCTTCGCCCACCTCCCATACAAAACTAAGATTAAAAGAGCAATATCTTTAGTTGTAGAAAGTGTAGAGAACAAAATTAACTTGAATTTCATTAAATAGAATAAACACTTTGGGAATCTGTTTAGAAAGAGTTGTTTTAAAACATACTCAAAAATAAAGAAAACCAAAACTGCCCTTTTTCTTTAATAGCGTTTGAAACTTATAAAAAATTTGTTATTTTCCCCTATAAATTTGCTCATTTTCGCCAAAACATGCTATAGGGAAAGCGTGATTAAATCCGTAATTTTGATTTTACGTGATAGATCTTTCGGAAATGTGCTTAGAAAGAGTTGTTATAAAACATGATGAAAAAAAAACCAAAACTAACAAAATATTTTACTTGCCCACTTGCAGAAATCATTTTGAATAACATTAATTAAATTAAAAAAATTAAAAATAAATATTGTTTTGTCCTAACTGAAAACATATTTCATAGTTATGGTCTACATTTTTTTTATATAATAAAATATATAAATATATAAAAAACAAAAGATAAAAAAAAACTACAATAACAAAAAAGCAGAAAAACCTTCACGTGGTGACCCTGGAAACTATATACTTGTGTCATTTATGTAGGCTAATTGCGGGTTTTTTTGTTTCTCGATTTCATAAAATATTTATTGTTCTAAAAGTATTATTTTCTAAAACCTTGTATATTTATTTTTAGTTCACGCATCACATGTCAGATTCGGTAAAAGCAACGCCTTGATCTGTCTCTTATCCCGCCTACTTTTTAATACCACAGAATAAATAATAACCAAACTACAGTTTTTATATAAATAGTGCCACGCTCCATTGTTGAATCCCACTCACTTTTTCTAAAATTCTCGGAAACGATTGTACCCACCCCTATACCCAATTTCAATACCCTAGTCCCAACACTAACTGAGATACGGTATTTTACTAATAGTGAAACGCCTCTTTGTTAAATCCAGTCGAATTTTCCACCATGCTCAGAAAAGAGCCCACAAAATAGCACTGTATCGAATTTTAATAACGTAGTCCCATTATTAGACGAGATACGGTATTTTATTGATATTGCCACGCCCAATTCTTGAGTCCCGCCCACTTTTTCTAACATGCTCGGAAACGATCCTACCCACCCCATTACCCAGTTTCAATACCCTAGTCCCAACACTAACTGAGATACGGAATTTTATTAATAGTGACACGCCCCTTTGTTTAATCCAGTCCAATTTTTCATCATGCTCGAGAAAAGATCCCACAAAATACTGTAACGAATTTTAATAACATAGCCCCACTATTAGACGAGATACAGTATTTTATTGATATTGCCACGCCCCATTCTTGAGTCCCGCCCACTTATTTTCCCGTGCTTGAAGAAGGTCCTATGTTGGGTATTCTGTACCAATTTTTATTTAATTCTGTCTATGCATTGCCAAGATATGAGTTTTGGCCACTTTTTCAAATTTCTGGCCCAATGTGCATTGTCTACAGAGAGGTGGCGTCCGTACAGAAAAATTATTTTAATTCAAATAATTTTCTATCGCTGCTGGGTTCGATTTTTATGTATTACAGGGTAATTCCAGTGGAATGGATTTTGTGTGGTGTCAGTAACCACAAAACATTTACTTTTTTCCCCCGTTAAATATTAAAACCTCTGTAAAAATTATATTATTTCTTCATTTTGTAAGTCTCAGAGAAAACTTTGTAATAAAAAAAAAAACATCGAAAGAAAAAATTGTATAAACCTTTATCCTGACATGAGAAATATCGTTTGTATTGTAAGTAAACATTGGAATTACCCTATAATATTAGAAATCTTATCATTTCCTTTTTTTCTAATTTGTTTTATTATCATCGAGATATTAATTGCTTTATGAACATTTTTTTAGCAATTTTTTCTTTCAGTTGGCAATCGTTGAGTACGCTGAATGTAGCCAATCTGTTCCATGCATTATTTGTGCAGCTGTTGCACACTATGTCATATTCAATATGAGCTTTACATGCTCACCCAAACCAGTATAGTGAGAACGTTTATGTGTACAAAGCTTTTAAAATTACTACAGTGTCACCAAGGCAGCATAGCACCAAATAAAAAAGTTTAAAATAGTGCAATAGTGTCAAAGATTAGCGCCGACTTCAAAGCTTTTAAATAATAAATAAACATATAAATAACTTTTAAAATATGACCAAGAAATTAATGGAAAAAGTTATTTAAAATGATTTTTTACTTTGTAGTGATTTTGAAGTCGGTTTTTTTTTTTTTTTTTGTTGAAAAGTTTTTATTTCGTCCTTTTTAGAGAATATTCATGTCATAGTATTTTTGAGGCTTATTTCAAACATGAAACTTTGTTCATAAAAAATTTGTTTTATTAATTCCTGAAAGTTTTTTGGGTATTTTCCATTTCTGTCTCTTTACAATATTTATTAAAGTGCCACGCCCTTTCTCTAATCCCGCCCACTTTATTGATCTGACTTTGTTATGATTCTACCTAGACCTGTGCCAAATTTCAGTTTCTAAGTATCAATATTAATCGATATAAACTACTTTCCTTAAAGTGCCACACCCTATGAACAATCCCGCCCACTTTTGTAATGATTCTATCCACCTACCTACCTGCATATCAAATATTAGTACGCTAGTGTAAATAGTAATTGAGATATAGTATTTTTATAATATTGCTACACCCCTTTGTTAAATAACGGCCACTTTTTTGACCGTAATTTGTAGTATCTGTGCCTACACATGTACTAAATTTCAGTACTCTAGTGTCAATATTATTCCATATACAGAGTTTTTCTAATATTGCCACACCCCATTGGTGAATAACGCCCACTTTCTTGACCGTAACTTTTAAAAACTCTGCCCTCCCATGTACTAAATTACAGTACCCTAGTGTCAACATTATTCGATATATAGTTGGTTTCTAATATTGCCACACCCCTTTGTCAAATAACGCCCACTTTTTAGACCGTAATTTGTAATAATTGTGCCTACGCCTGTATTTTTACTGTAAATTTCAGTACCCTAGTGTCAATATTAACTGAAATACAGTGTTTTTCTAATAGTGACACGCCCCTTTGTCAAATATCGCTCTTTTTATAAAAAAGACCTCCGGGTTAATGGTATCTATCTGTTGACAAAAAATTAGAAAAATCGGGCAAGTGCTTTAGGAGTTATCGATGTACATACATGTAAAAAAAAAAAACGAACAAACCAACGAACTTAAGAACCTCCTCCTTTTTGAAGTCGGTTAAAAAAATATCGTTTTGTCTCTCACAATGAGAGGAATTTCTTACATATACTTAAGAATCAATAATCAAAGAAAGTTTTAAGCTAATAATTACACAGTGCGACAATTTAAGAGTTATTCGAAATAACTGCAGAAATTCCAATTGTCTCTGATAGCCATTGATCCATGGAATATATCGTCCAAGGAATTTTTCTAGGTTAGCTTAAATAAGCGATTTTTTCAAGATCTTATTTGATACTATGGGGACGTAGTTAATTTCCTTTAACCCTCTACTGCATAACAATGCCTTTAGGCACACTTACGTTTGTATTCAAGTCTAGAACTGAAAACCTTTTTCCAAATTCAGAAGTCAAATCATAGATTATATATCGGTTCTATGCGCTTTGAGTAACATTTTGTGTAACGGAAATTTTTTCTAGCTTAGCGTATTTTGTAATTATTGTCAGTTGTAATTGTTAAAGGGAGCGTTTCGCATGCAGAAAACATGCATTAGAGGGCTAACTCCTAAATAAAGTAAAATATTAAAGACCTTCAGTAAAATTTTTGAAAATTTAATTTCCTTTAAAATTGGGTAGCTGGATCTTATCAGCCAAAGTGCATCGGATAAGATTCGTTGCTATTGCTAAGTATGATGTGCCAAATGAGTAAAACACTTTTTTCATAGAAATTAACCTCCTAAAACCAAGTTTTGTGCGACATTTTATCATCAATTCTGAATAAATACGAAATTAACCCTTTAACACATTTTTAGTTTTGACTTATTTCTGGCATTTAAGTTGAATTTTCAGCTTTGATGTATTTGAAGACTTATAGTAGAATTTTATGATAAACTTTTTGTGGAACATTTTAACCCATTATATCCTTGTTTTATGAGTCTTTTTTGCCTTTTATCAAAAAAGGGTAAAAAAAGACCCATAAATTGAGAAGTTAGGGGGTTAAAATGTTCCACAAAAGTACACCTCGTAGTATTTTACATAAGTCTTCAGAACACATTCTATACCCAAAATGTAAGGATAACATGATTTCCTATGCCGATTCACTATAAGAATGTTCAAAAAGGGGGATTTTAAATCCCCCCTAAAATGAGACTCATACGTAAACTTTCAAAACGCCGATACACGTGTATTGTTTTTTTTGTCTCCTCTACCAGAATCCATTGTCGAAACATTGTTATTTTGGAAAACATTTTATTTTGTTGTTCAGTGTAATTATTTACTGCAAAATAAATTTCAAGCATTGAAATACTCTGCACCGAAATACTGGACAGTAGTAAAGTATTATGAATAGAAACTTTTGTGCAGTACCTAAGAAAATATACTAGAAGAATGACCAGAGAACTACAAATCGTAGGTTTACAAGGTTTACAAGTCCAACTACGAAAATTCGGTTTTTTTACTTTTTGATGCATGGTAATGTAGAAAGTCATTACAAAATTTCTGGCAATACTAACAGCCCTATTCTGGCAGCTTAACTAAGCTCACCTTGTTAATGTGGTTAATATTAACAGAGTTAATATTAACAAATTGTTAAGGTTTCGTATTCTGGTGATAATTTGAAAGCTCCTTTCTTTACTATTTTGTTAATGACAGAAAACAACTTAACAACGAAAGATAGTTCAGTATTAAGCCAAAGAAATGCTGTGTAAATAAAATAAAATAAAAAAAATGAATGAATTCTTACTTTTTACTTCTTTTTAGCATTGATACTGAAGAAGATCAAAGAAAAAATAAATTTTAAAGACTGCAAAACACTCGAAAATTGCTTGGCTATTAAAAAAATTCATTTTGAAACTTAAAACAATTGAAAACAATTAGTAAATTATTTATTTCTTAACATTTTTCATCTTACTTGTAGAAAAACAAACATAAGCAATCAAAACAAGCAAGAAAAGAGCAATATAAAAACAGCTGACGCTATATATCTAAGGCATTAAAATTTTCACCATGCGTGGTGAACTTTAATAGTTTTTGAGAGCTTTAAAATTGTTAATAATTTGCCAGAATACGAAAATTTACTTTACATAACAAGAACATTAACAAGAGCTTCTTTGGTCCTTTTAAAGATAATAAGTATGCTAGTAGAGAAATCCAACTTGCTATTAGTGACAATAATATCGAACAAATCTGTGTAGCCGTTAGCTGCAATTCCCTAGGAGTTATATTTATTCTGAGTTACATTCCACCTAATACATAGTACTGCTAATGTATATGATTCTCATTTATTCAATGTAAGCTCTATCATTTCACATTTAAATTCAAATCAATTTCCTTGTGTATTGGGTGACTTTAACTTAGGGAGTATTGAATGGAGATATTGTTCGGATGAAAAAATGTTAATCCCTTTTAATTTGAAAAATTTAATCGAACATAAACTTTCCGATTCCTTGTATTCTCTCGGTCATTTTCAAATTAACAAATTTGAGAACGATTTAAACAGGATTTTAGACCTGGTTTTTGTAAATAATGAAATTAATCATAATATTTTTAGGTGCGACACGCCATTCACAAGTGAGTCCGTGCATCACAAGGCTCTTTCCATAAATTTTTCGTTTTATACATATCAAGGCAGTGATATGAATGAAAAAACTGAATGATTTCTATGGCAGTGTCAACTGGAAGATAGTATTACACAATAAAAACATTTATTCAATGTATTACGCTTTCGAGAAAGTCCCCTGCAGTAAAAGGAACTAGTGCTGTACTAGCGAATTCACTAGTGCGTAGGCTACCACCACTAGTTCCACTTTCATCTACTTTTCATGCGTTCAACTGGCGAATTTTATATGGACATGTCATAGGAAGGGGTGAATTGCTACCTCTTATACTATTATTCTCCAGTCACTTCACTAGTGCTAAAGTATTTACTACTTTTATAGTGCTTAAGGGTCAACTACTTCACTAGTGTGCAAAAAGCAACTACATAGCTAGTCCTTTTAGAGTTAATTCCTTCACTAGTGCAAAAAAACTAGCTAGCTCTCTAGTTCATTTTTTTTTTATAAAAAAAAACAACCATTTACGTTTCCTGTTTTTTATTTAAATGCTTCAAACATAGTATTATATTATAATACATACTTAGTACTAACCCGAACTTCAATTTTTTTTATATGTAATTTAAACGAATAATAGTAATTAAACAAAATTAAAGAAACCATTAAAATCAAGAACATTTACGTCAATAGTAGACTAAAAGATGTAAATATTAAAATAAACTGTAAAAAATATGGAATTTACGTTGGGTTCGATTCTTTTCTTGCTGATTTTGCTTTGAAAAATCGTTTTTTCTGCAGCTGTATTGCCCTGCGTAATTGATTTTCAGCAGTGTTATCTTCTTTAAACGCAATAGAATCTGAAATAAAATTAAAATAACATAATTTTTAGTTTGCTTAAAATAGAAATGCAAATGCAAATTAATTTTTATCAGTGTGTATAAGTTCATTTGTACTTTTAATGTTTTCTTACCCAAAAGCGCACTGTAGAAATTTTCAAAACTTTTCAAACGTTTCTTTCCATGCACCCCATCTATGTTGAACGCTGCAACGATTTCCGTTGCAAGAACTTTTTTTAAATTTTTGTCAATTCCTCCAGGTTGCAATATTGACTTCATTACCTTGATCTTTAAAAGGAATACATTTTATAAGCTTGAATGAATAAATTAAATTATAAACTTACATATATATCTTTATTGTCTCGGGTAATCATTTGGTTTAATTCAGTCAGTTTTTGCTCAGAAGTAAACGGAAATATTGACTGAAGCGATAAATCCTCACTATGCTGCCGTAAAAGTTGCGATATTAAAACCTTCTGCTCAGCAAGTGCTTCAACGGCAATTTTCAGTTGGCCTTAAAAAATCATTAATATAAAAATTTGGCATTTTTTATTTGTTTTTTTTTAAATTACAATACCTTGAAGCACGCCGAATTGTCGTTGCATAGAGGCTGAAAATTATTTAATAAGTAATAATTTGCAATAAACCGCGATAATTTAACTATTCAAATACGTACCTTTTATATCATCGATTTGTTTTTCGATAATTTCACATTTACAGTGAGAAGTTCGGCATCCTAAAAAATAAAAAAATTATTAATTTAAAAAATACTTGCAAAGAAATGGTATACTTACTTGGCAAATCAAATTTAATTGATTTAGTTGCAATGCGATTAATTTTCTTTTGTGGACTTCCAGGTTCTGACATTTTGACAGTTATAATTTTGTTTGTTTTTTTATTCGGTTATCTATTTTAGTATGTTATTGTTTTGTATTTTCTAACCTAATCTTAAATATTTTATATATACTTTTTTCTTTTTTCACGTCACTTTAAATTCTTTTTTGCACTTCTTATAATTCGTATAAAACTGAACGATAGCACTGAACTGCGTAAAAGTTTAAATTATTGAACATAAAAACAATATACAAATGCCCCAAAGTCTCCTTTGCTTTCTTCAGTTTTCTACGCAGAGTGAGCATGAAGTTTGTGAACTGACCCCTTTATGCATTACCCAGGGCAAAAAAGTAACTAGTGACAGTATGCACTAGTGAAGTAACTACACTAAGGGAAATAACGCATATTAACATTATCCACGCCTGAGTATATATTCCATTTAAATATTTACGTGGACAAATCAAATATTTTCCTTACAACTCGTTTTTTTCCCGTATTTAAATTTTATTTATGCCACACACTGACACACATATTCCATACAGCTGCCAAGCAGCCGCCAAGCAGCAGCAGCATCGCACTCTGTTCCTGTGCGTTGAGTTTCTTCGTACCAGCAGTTGAAGGTCTTATAGTTCTCATTTAGTTAATATTTCAAGGGTAATATATCGTGAACATTTGGCAAATATGATTTGTGAGTGCGGTGGTGAGTGCGAAGCATGATGAATTCATGTAAGGTGGAGTGACAACTCGGTATTTTCTGAAGAATGTCACTCCACTCTACATGATTTCATCATGCATCGCACTCACCACCGTACTCAAAAATAATATTTTCACAAAAAGAAAATAAAATATACCACTAAATGGCGTTTGATATGGACGCAGCTCGTGGGAAATATTCAAATAAATTGTTTTTCAATTTCAATATTTTTATATAAATTTTCCTTAAATGCGATAGTTTTATTTTCAAATAGTAAATATTTGAAAGATACTTAAAAATATTCTTGCTTAATTTTAATATATTTTTTATTAATTCTGTTTAAATATTTTAATATTTTATTTAATTAAAAAAGTATTTAAATAAATTTTAAATATTTACGTGGTCGATTTAAATAAATGCGTTATTGGTGCAAAAATGACTCGCTTTTTGGATAAATTAAAAAAGTTTTTGGATAAATTTAATATTTTTTTCCCTTAGTGTAGGAATGTAGTAGCAATTGTATACTTTTAATACTACAGGGTCTTAAGCGAAAGTTTTTTCCTTTATGTACCTGTCAAACGTAAACGACATAACTTCAATCTGCCTTGATACAACAGCAGTCTTTTACGCCTAAAAAACCAACGAAACAAGGCACACAGTAGGTGGAAGAAAACAAATTCACGTAAGGACTGGGCGACTTTTGCTTTGCGAAGAAAAAAATTCGACTTTTTATCTAACTTCTTATATAAAAAATATCTAGATTGCGTTGAATCTAATATTAAACATAATCCTAAAGCATTTTGGACATTTTACAACTCAAAGCGAAAAAGCTCAGGTATACCTAAAGTTATGGAATTCCAAGGAAAACAAGCCAAAAATTCGCAAGACATATGTGAACTTTTTGCAAATTTCTTCGGCTCAATATTTAATAATCACGACCCTGATGTAAGGTCACTCGACTTCTCCCACTTACAGCAATTCTTTGATGTTGGCTCTATGAATTTCTCTGTTGATGAAATATATGAAGCCCTAGCATGTTTGGATCGAAACAAGGGTGCGGGCCTCGACTCTGTTCCTCCGCTGTTTCTTAAATACTGTGCATCAACCTTGTCTACCCCACAAACCTCTATTTTCAATATGTCTCTTTTTAGCGGAATATTCCTAGACTATTGGAAGACCGCATACATCACACCTATTTTTAAAGCAGGTCAAAAAGGGATGATTGAAAATTACCGACCAATTACAAAATTATCAGCTATTCCTAAGCTGCTCGATGCTATTGTAAACAAACGCCTCTTTCTAGAAGTAAAAAACTACATCTCAAACTATCAACATGGATTTTTCTCCGGGCGGTCAACAAGTAGTAATTTGTCAATATTTTCAAACTTCAGTATTAATACTGTTGAAAGGGGTCTACAAGTTGACGTTCTCTACACAGACTTTGTTAAAGCGTTCGACGGCCTTCCACACAAAACCCTCTTACTAAAGTTAGAAAAACTGGGTATTCACTCTAGTCTTTTAAAATGGATATCCTCGTGCCTGGCAAATAGAAAGCTTATAGTCAAGGTTGGTGATTGTTACTCACGTATCAGTCATGCTAAGTCAGGGGTTCCGCAACGCAGTCATTTGGGACCCCTACTGTTTATAATCTTTATCAATGACGTAGTAGAAGTTTTTAATTATTGCTCTGTCTTGCTTTACGCCGACGACTTGAAAATGTATGCAGCAATACACACGTTGTCTGATTGCACGAGCTTCCAAAAAGATATTGATTCTTTCCTAACCTGGTGTGCTATTAATGGTATGAAATTGAACCTTTCAAAATGCAAGCATTTAACGTTTTCACGAAATTTTGCACCGATTTCGTTCAATTATAATCATCAGACCATTGGATTTGCCAGAGTGGCCGTAATCAAAGATCTCGGGGTCTATTTCGATTCAAAGCTTACTTTTAGCCCCCATAGGGACTACGTAATCTCTAAAGCAAATTCACTACTCGGTTTTATCAAACGAAATGCTAAGGAATTCACAGATGCTTTTACACTAAAAACCACATTCATTTCCCTGGTTAGATCAGTTCTTGAATATGGGGAAGTAATTTGGCACCCTATTTATCAAAACGATATTGATCGGATTGAGAGAATACAAAGAAATTTTACAAAATTTGCGATTCGTCGGACTTATTCGAAAGAAAATATGCCATCGTATGAAGTGAGATGTCGATTGCTTGTCTTACAAAAGCTTTCAGTAAGATTCAACATATCGAGTGTTTTATTTATTAAAGATATACTTAGTGGCAAAACTGATTCACCCGAACTCCTATCTCTTATCCCATTTCACGCTCCTGCTAGACCGCTTAGAGAACATTGTGTAGTTTTCATTAAGGTTCATAGAACAAACTATGGTCGTAGCGATCCTGTCTCTAGATGCCTTACTCTATGCAATTTTATTAATTTTGATTTTGAACTTGAAAGACCAGTCTTGATAAGAAATTTGAATGAACTTTTGAAATGATTTAGCCTTTATTTTGCTTTTGTTTCAACCTAATTTGTAAATGAATTTTGTTACCCCTAGCTTTAAGAAACTATTGTAATCTGTAAGGGCTTGACCCGGTAGATTAATAAAGAAATAATAAAATGAAAAGGTAACTCAGCAACCTTTATAACAATTCAAATTTGTTTTGCTTTTTCTCACGAACTATGTATGTTTTTTCCGTTGGTCAGTTATCCTGTAAGTCGACGAAATGTTTTTATTTCTAATGATTATTTGCGCTGTCCTAGTAAAATGTATCACTTATTAGTGAATAATACACATAACTAATAATTTTAATCACTAATAATGATTAGCACTTTACTCGTAAGTTAACTATTTGGCTTCACTGCTGGGGTTCCATTTAAGTTGACTGATTATTTCTATGTTCTCAATGAAGCAATCATGTTCCAATGAAATTAACCGTTCTCGCCCAATGAAGACCATTTAGTGAATAATCCATGACTGCTGCGATGACATAAACTTTATTCTATATTCCCACCAATATCGAACCAAGATGCAACTTAAAAGCTATTATAACTGAAAATCATGGTTGGAGAATAGAAAACCCGCTCTCTCTCTCGAATAATTTTTACTACCCTCAGAAATGTTGTGCTATTATTTCCATGCTATTCTACTTTCAATATAATTATATCGATTAAAGCAAAATCAACCGCTTATGAGTAGGTAACATGCTGTGAATAAACATACTAAATAAATAAACTCCAATCAAATTTTGCACATCATGATACACTGTAAAAATTATGCACACGTATTATTTCAGGTATTTAATCCTTGTAAAAAATTTTTTTACATATTTCTATATCCCGAACTATATAATGTCTGAACTTTAAAGAATATCATGACAAATTGAATCAACACAAAAACTGAGCACATCTCAGTGAAAAAAAATATATATATTAAACAATTATTTCAAATTAAACACTGCACTGTCACAAAACTCTACAAATTCTATTTGACATTGAAATTTAGAAAACGACAAATTTGATAGAAGTAAAAAAAATATTTTTTCTTATGTATAAATGGAATTATTGTTTATTTTTTTTTTCTGTGAAAAACAAACTTGAAATAACAACGTCGCGAGTTTTCCAACAAAAATTTTTCACATCTAATGAGAGTTCAAAGAATCGCAGATATAATTAAATTATTACTGTTGCTGGTGTTGTTTTTGTTAATATTAATTAGTGGTTGCAGTGGAACATCTTTGAAAACAGCAACGATAAAAATAAACGGGAAAAAATAATAATCATACAGTGCATTATCCCAACTCGAATACTTTCCAAAGTTCTACTCATCAGTCTCTATGCGAACGCGTTATTCATAGGAACGCTTATATCTTCGATATGAAATGAATTTGTTCGTTGGATGCAATATTAATTTCAGTGGATAAATAATTTCGGTGCAGAAAACAAAGTAATTGTGTGAAAACGGAAGTGATTGTTCGAAAAAGTAAAAGTGCTCCGAGAATCAGAGAAAAATAACAACATTTCTTGGCAGATGAAAAATTGTCGTCCTTGACGCAATTTAATTATTTGCGGTAGAGTTCAGCATGATACCTCAAGAATACAACAGCTATTGGCGAATTTGGTTAATTGTGTTTTGTGCAATGACTGAGCAGGAAGCAGACAAACAGCCATTGCATCAATCAATATTTATAAAAGTCAATCGCCCATAACGTCTTGTTGACGTTATGTAGGGTATTTAATGGATATGTGCTTTGACTAAGATGTGCATTGATAAAAATGGATTGGCAAAAATGCACGCTAGTGATGCAACAATTTTTGTTTTGTTTGTACACTACGACAAAAAACTAATATTTAGTCATAAGCAAAAACTTTTCATCTAGATAATGAAGCTAATGTTTATCTTTATTACTAATTTCTAAAATTGTTGACAAATTCATCTACCGTGAAACATGTTTGTATATGAGCCACCATCACAGTCCGTCTGTCCAAAGTTCTAAATGCTTTCGCTCCAATCATAGCATATGTATACGCTCTCATACAGCCAATCGTTTCAGTGCCCATTTAAATAATTTACTCAGTTCAGCTTCGGAGTTCAATTCAGACGTTCATTCACCTAGTTTTTAATTAATAGTATCAATTGAAAATGACAACAATACTGATTTTATTCAAGAAATTCTCTTATTCCTTTAGTTTATAAATTGATAGCTCCATCCATCCATCATACAGGGCTAGTCATTTCGTCGCTTCAAAAGAAATTTGTATAAAACACACTTCCAATTCAGATTTTGCAAATTTTATACAAAATTACTATTTTAAGTAATATTGAATGACAATTTCCATTTAAGTTCCAACATTTTGTTGTTATTAAGCCATTAATGCGTGAATGATAATTGTTTATCATTAAGTAAAGGAGCAATCGGCCCTGATATAAAATCTGTTGCATGACATCCTTACGGTTTACTGCACAGGTTTCCGAAACAGTTGAAAAAACCATTTTTTCCAGTGCTTTGGATATGTGAAAACTTACAGATGAAAGTTCATTTACTGCATTTGCATATGCGTTCGTTTACTCGCTACGCAAGCAAAGTCGGAAATATTTCAACTTTTCTTGCGTAATTTGCGTTTTTTGACAGCTCGTTACTTATAACGAACAGAGAGAAGAAATAAAAGAAACGAGTCAGCATGGTTGAATAAATAAGGTTGTCGCATGGGTGAGAGCGAGTTCCCATAAATTCGAAAACGAAAATTAATAACATGAAAAACCGTTGAAGTTGTTGTTGTTGCTTTTCATTGATTTTGACAATTATGGGTACTGAGAAGAGAGTACGATCAGCCACGAGACAACCTGATTTATTCAACTATACGAGTCAGAAACTCATTACTTTTAGGGATGACTCTTCTAAATAAATCTTAAAAATAAAAAATGTCTATAATTTTTTTTTCATTGTTAATTTCTTAAAAGAACCTTTTTGTACTCAGGATTTAAGATTTTTTTAATAATAAATGAAGACATTTTAAGTATTTTTGTGTAAATACGATAAAAAATTCCCCATTAAGAACACACCAAATATTTTACAAGTTTGTAGCCCTGCTTAGTCTGAACGTAAAACGCAATCATTGAACTCTTCCATAATTTTCTTGCGTAAATTGTGCTAGCGAGTAGACGGGCGCATATTCATATGCAGTGAATGAACTTCCCGCTTAAGAACATAGAACCCGAACACAATCAAAGCGATTAGCGATTGGCGACATTTTCAAGCAATAGAATGCATGAAAACATATGAACACGTCCGAAATCACATTGCTGGTTTTCGATCGCGACGAACATTCGCCAGATTAGAATCTATTCTATTTTTCTCTGGCGACCTGGAAATCCTCTCTTTGAGTGGTGCCTACCATGATAAGTGTTGCCGTATTTTTCCCAATTATGGGGTACGTTCAGTGCTATTTTCTTAAATTTTATTATCTTGTGACATTTGTTATCTGTGTTTCTTTTTTCTTCATGTCAATTATGCATACAAAAAACAAAACATTCTGACAATTAAGAGCCCGAACAGAATCAAATATCGTTGCGACCGCCGATCCTCTCTGGTCGTCGATCGCAGAGAATGTGTCCAGAATGATGCGATTGCGACTGACGATTGAAAGTTGCTTTTATTTAGTATTTTTTTATTTATTTTTTCTATTTCATTTCAATGTATTGGTCTCTTCAATTGTGTGAATACAACACACACAAAGAAGAAACGTCAAGACATAATAAAAACTAAGGAAATGACTTTGAACATATCCCATTTCTAGCAAAAATATGGCAACACTTATGGCACTCAGAGAGAGAATCGTCGGTCGCAAGAGAAGAAATAGAATAGATTCTAATTGTGCGATTTATCGTTGCGGAAAAAGAGCTGCGTTTTTCTCTACATTTTGCATGTATTTACCAACAACAAAGATCGGCGGTCGCAACGATTTTTGATTCTGTTCAGGCTCTAAGTCTGGACGTGTTCTGAGCGATTGGCGAGAAGAGAGGATCGCCGATCGCCAATAGCTTTGATTCTGTTCGGGCCCATAAGTAGCCACTGAAGCATTTTATGCATTCATTTTCATATAGAAAAAAATGAGATATGTTCTTCTTAGATTTTGTCATTTTGTGCCTTTATTCAATAAGTGATAAAATTTCATTCGCCATATAACTAATATGTTGGCATATATTTTATCTTTCTACGATGAATATGAAAGGCTGTATCAAGGTATATTAAGGAAGGTAGAGTTAGTAGTTGAAATTCTCTCTTGTGGTGGGTACAGCACCTGTCAAAATCGGCTATTGAACGAATAAAAGCAAAACAATAAAATTTTCCAATTGTTGTTGTTCCAAGTGTTGTTGATGAAAATTATTTAAGTGATTTAATGCCCAGAAGTTGTGCAATTTGTAAGAAGCCTTTTCAAAAAGAAAATGGCTCGTCTTTTAGTGTGCCTCTTAATGAAGCAAGACGTAATCGCTGGAACGTTGCTTGTTCCACAACAATTTCCCAATCAGCGCGGGTCAGCGAAAAGCATTTTTATAAAACGGATTTTATAAATCCTCTGGGGAATAATTACGGTCCACTCCGGTTGCAGCCAGGAGCAGTGCCTTCCTCAGTGTTATTTTACCTTCACGATAAATACTAAAAATAAACATTCAGCACGCACAAAAATGAAAACTATGAATTTTAACACATTTGACAGTTTTCTATTCACTGTTTTTTTTTTATATCTTCTTCTTATGTTTGACAGCTAATTTACCCACCACTCCAAGACGAGACTACCTTGTTGAATATACCTTGGGCTGTATATAAAGTATTGCATGTATAGTAAGTATGTATACATTGTATACCCCAAAGAGTTGACCAAAACGCTACATGCGCTTTGGAAAAATTTGTGAAAACGACCCCATACAAACCGCGCTGAAAGACTCTTCCACGTCAAAAAATATAGACACCATCAGAACGCCCAGTGAGCTATATAAGTATAGCTCATAATATAATATAATTGTAACTCGCTGATTATAGGTACAACGGTAAAAACCGTTTTGCGCCAGAAAAGACTATTTCATAGGCCTAGTGACATAAATAGACAAGAAGTTAACAAGTCTGCGGAAAAAGTCATTCATGCAACGGCGTTTCTGGAAATTATTACTCTGTGATTAGATACCCCACAGTAAATGTTTTTAAATACATATGAAGTATTTATATTTGGCCTGACGACATACTATACATGAACAAATTAATTTTGATGCCATCAGCTAGCGGTAATAGCGCCTTATGCAATAAAAATGCATTGTTGTTTCATGAAATTATTACTCACTTAGTAAAGGTGATACGGAAAATTTCTTTTTTTTTTTGCGACAATAAAGATAGATCCCTTTAAGGCGCCACGATACACCGACGACTACTGCTTTATGCAACTGAAAATGCAACGCTGAAATAACATTAGATGTAACGGAATTACATGGATCGACAATAAAATAAGAAGAACAATTATGACGTCACGACGCTCAAATACACCATCGTTGTGGATTCGCCATAGAAAAGCAAAGGCAAAAGCAAAAGCAAAAGCAAAAGTGAAAGTACAAATAAAAGCAAAAGCAAAAGAAATAGCAAAAGGAAAAGTAAAAGCAAAAGTTAAAGCAAAAACAAAACCAAGAGCAAAAGTAAAAGCCAAAGCATTTTTTTTCGTACGAAGTCATTCCCAAACGCACACGACGTCACAGAGAAAACACAAACAATTTGAAACAAAAAATCTTTATTTCTCTACAATGTCACCTTTCAGAGCGATACACTTTTCCCAGCGATGTTGAATAGCTTCGATATCCTGTTTATAGTGGGATTCATCGATCGTACAAAATAGCAACCAACGGCTTCCACCACCTCTTCATTTTTGGCGCAAATCTCTTGCCAACGAGTAGTTTTTTCAAATTTTTGGCATAAGTCAAAATATCGTAGGTTAGGTTAGGTTCTTATGGCTGAGCTGGCAGACGACTCGTACACTTAGGCCAGTGCAGGCCCGTTGTGATACCACATAATCTCTTTTGACCTATGAGAGATATCCCTCCTCTACAAACCAGTTCGAACGGATTATGAATTATGAATTATGACTTTTATTATATGCCTGATTTCCAGGCATGAGACTTCGGTAAGTCCATTTAAGAAGGGATGGCCCAGAGTTTCCAATCTCCTTTTACTAAGCGCCGGACATTCGCAGAGGAACTGCTGGACATTTTCTACCTCTTCCTCGCATTTGCAGCTTCTGCAGAAATCATTTGATATAAGTCCCAATCGAAGAGCATGTATTCCGATTAGACAGTGACCCGTGAGGATTCCTACTATTTTTGAAAGGTTTACCCTGCTTAATTTAAGTAGTGATTTAGTGCGTTTTAAGTCGTAGCGAGGCCACGTTAGCTTAGCTACCCTACATGTGTCAAGGTGTTCCCAACGTACTTGTTCAAGACTCAAAGAATTGTTCTTGCACTGGAGTTTATAGGAGGACTTGGGTATACCATATTATTGAGCCATATTATTGACCTCGATATCCCTATGACCAGGTACCCATATGAGGTGCATCCTGAATAACCTTGCCATCTCGTTAAGAGATATGCGGCACTCAGTGAGAGTTTTAGAGTTATCAATATGCGAGTTCAGCGCTTTGAGCGCAGCTTGACTATCTGAGAATATGTAAATATTCTTTCCCCTTAGGTCTCTCTGACCTAAAATCTTAGCGGTTTCATATAAAGCCATCATCTCCGCTTGGTAGACACTACAATAGTTTGGGAATCTAGAGGAAGCTTATATTTCCTCTTGGGAGTAAATTCCTCCCCCTACATGTTTTTGAAGCTTGGATCCGTCTGTAAAGATTTTAATTCCGTTTATTTTAGCCCAGTCTAACCGTGAAGGGACGAGAACTTCATAGTTATTTTCAAGATTTAAACAAGGTACACAGTAATCTGTTTTGTAGGGGACCGACGAGTTCAGAATTACCGTGTGACCGCAGCTGTTACCTATCCAATTTCCAGATTCTCTCAGCCTGAGGGCTGCTGAGTTAGCACACTCTCTAGCAAAGATATCTAGAGGAGGAAGGTGAAGTATGACATTAAGAGCATTAGTTTGGGTTGTGGATAATGCACCTGTAATACAGAGACATGCACTTCTTTGAAATTTTGCAAATTTCTGAAGTGCAGTTGCCTTGTCAAGGGCCCTCCACCATACCAGTGAACCATATACAAGTATGGGGCGGACAATATCCGTATAAATCCAGCGTACTATTTTAGGAAAAAAATCCCATTTTTTACCTATAGATTTTTTACAGGCAAATAGAGCTATATTTGCCTTTTTAATGCGCTCCTTTATGTTATCATTCCAGATAAGTTTCTTATCCAGAATAACTCCTAGGTACTTCGTGCTATCACTAAAGAGCAAAATATCGTAAATAAGTGTTGTTTTATTTTTCTTACCTCGTCTGTTTCCCAGTAAAAAAGCGATCTGGTATTTTTGCAAAATGAATAGACATTCATGTGTCTGCAATTTCCATGTTGGATTGTACCATTACCTTCCACGAAACAGACGAGATAAGGAAAATAAAACATCCCGTATTTACGATATTTTGACGATATTATGTCAAAAACTTGAAAAAAACTACTCGTTGGCAAGAGATTTGCGCCAACAATGAAGAGGGGTTATTGCCAGAGATTTATTCCCGAAATATGTGTAGTAACCCTCGTATTCTATCAGATAGGCTCGTTGACCACTTTTTTCTAACAAGTGTCATAAAACTTCAAGTTTAAACTTAAAAACTATGGTTTTTTACCACCAAAATTATTTTTATCAAACAACAATTGACATCTATAAGTAAGATCGGATACTTCTAGAACTGACCTTGTGCATTAAGCAGATAATTTCATTAGAGAAATTTCCTGTATCGCACGGTACCTCCCATTTGCGCGTACGTATTATTTTTCCGTCTTCATCAAATTACTGACGTTTGATCAACAAACTTCTTAACGCATGGTCACCAAACTCTCTATGTGTATTCAAATGTTCTCCTTGACCTTGAAAAATATAACCGATATCTTTCATTTCGCTATATTTTGCCCTAACTGCTATAACTTTTTATATTTTTCTTGATATCTTTCTGCTTTGCAAATTAATTTGACAATTTAAATCCATTTCATCATATTTGCAATATTGAATAGTTAACTTTCGTAACAATCTTCGAATAACGAAAATTTAACAACCTTAAGTTCAAAATAAAAATAGCATGAAAATTCAAGAACATATCCGTAATTGTGCTATCTCCATAATGAAGCTACATTAATATTGCCTCATAATCTTGTAATACTAACCTAACCTAAATACATGCGACACAGATGGCACATACATGCATGGAGCAATTTGTGTATGTTACAATTTTGTAGGCTATGTGATATGCACACTCTAAAAAATGGGTAAATGTCACAAATAGTCGCGGCGAAGGAGAAAACGTGCAGCGCAGTTACCGCAGCATGCGATAGCCATTAAATCGCCTACGCGCAAACGTATGACTTCACTTTCAAGCACTGCTCTAAGTGCTGTCGGAAAGATAAACAATTTACGAGCTCGTCATGAAACTTGATACGTAGGTAAATATGATGGTGGTATTGGTTATCTAAAACAGCAAATAGTCAGATCACTTGAGATAAGCTTGAGTGAGCTCACACAATCAGCATGAGCTGCAAAATCACACAGAAACTAACAACAGACATAACGTCGCTGGATAAGATTGATTATATTGAACAACTACAAAAACTTTTTGGGACTAAATAAAACTAAGCGACACATTAATAAATTAATAAGGACATGTAGTAAACTTATTTTCAAAAAAGTATTTCATTTAACCAATTATAAAGTCGGTAATTTAACAACTTTCAAAAATTTCATGGAGACAAGGAGTCCATACAAGAAATTGCTGTGGCACTATAAAGGGTGCTTTGTTGCGGTTCCATTTTTCAATAAGGATTAAACTCTCATATTGTGGTCAGATCTGGCAACTCTATTACCATTTGCGCTCAGTTTAGTTTGCCATTTTGACTTGCAAATTGATCAACGGCCAGACAAAGTCCACTCGGCCGAACAGCGGTCGAACGTTGCCAAAAATAGAATCCTAAAAGTCTTTTGAGCTAAAACCTTCGTCAATCCGCGGCCAATTTTAAGTGAAATTGCGAATTGGCCCATGGATGCAAATTAATTTTTTTAAGGAGGTTTTGTTGATTGAATACAAACTAGGTCCTAAAATAATTAAATCTTAATATTTGTATACGGCCTTTTCATTATTTATATTGAAAACAAATTTTTCGAGCTCTAGGCCAAGCATGTTGACAACAAGACAACATGAAGAACAAAGAAGGCAACAACCAACAACAACAACAACGGCTCTGTATAGAGCAAATCACACAGCTTGACTATACAGACTGTTTCATTGGACGCTACACCAACTCATCAGTAGCCTTTGTATGACTTTGTGATCCACTCAAGCTACTTAGGTTCTACATATGCTGCCAATATGCCGAGAAAGTTACCCGGAATTTATTTTTGGCAGAGAACGCTTGAATTTTTGTAACTGAGTTCTTGTCTACTTTTTGATGCATACTGTACCAAGGTTAACCTAGATCGTATCATACTTTTAGGCATAGCCTTAATTCATGTGCATCTTCGAAATTCGATCACAGCGGTTTACTGCTATCAGAGCATATTGAAGTTGTTGTTTTTTTTGCTGTTTAGCTCCTCCCTTTTTTTTCCACACTTACCGCTGTGATCGAATTTCGAAGATGCACATGAATTAAGGCTTTGCCTAAAAGTATAGGTATATACCAGGGTCGCCATATAAGTGGCGACCCTGGACGGAAGCGATAAAGTGAGTGGATCATTCGATAGCAACTATACGAACCGCGATATTCGTGGTTCGAATCCACGTAAAAGTTCTTCAGAACTTGCACGTTAGTCGTTCGGAGTTGGCATACGAGGGTAATTTGAGAATCAAGGGTAATCAATTCACTGGTTCGAAACCAAAGAAAAATACTATGGAGACTCTGCACCATCAATTTCAATGTTTAACCCTTTGACGTCCGCTACTGAACCGCTGGAAAATTCGTTAATCTGACAACGGATTCGTGTTAAGCGACTTCAAATTACTAGACAAAAATGTCGCAAAAAACAATTTTTTTACCTGCAAAAGTGTGAAAAATCATGGGACCTATATGTCCCAATGATCGTCAACGGTAAAAATGTATACAACTATTTTCTCTCGTTGACAGTATGCGAACGAAAAGTTTAAGGTTGAATTTTGATTTATTTCATGAGAACTCGTTGTTTTAAATCTGTTTTGAAAGTTAACCAATGAAAGTTTAAAAAATAACCTTTGCAATGATGGCACTTTGTGACCTCTGTATGACTATTGGTTTAGGAGATATTCCCAAAATATTTAAAAAGATTGTTAAAAAACCCCAAAAATTCTATCTTAATATCTGGCCTTCTATATTTGCTACGGCGTAATATTTGGCATCCAATGAAAGGTTCAAAAATATTCTTCCAATGGTGGTACTTTGACCTCTTTATGACTATTCAAAATATCACAAAATGGGTTAAATTTTCCAAAAAATCGGATCATTCATTTGATGCAAAACAAAACTCCATAACAAAAAAATTGTTGGGATTTCTTAACGAATTTTTGACCTATTTTGGAAATATCTTCTGGACCAATAATCGTAGAGAAATACCTCCACTAGAAAGAAAATTACACTTTTGATTTTGTGTTTTTATTTCAGTATTACTACGAACACGATCGCAAATCAAAGACCAAATTCTACTTGCGTCTTTTCTGCGATCGCTTTGATTTGAGTGTGCACAACCAGTCGCGGATCTAGGATTCACCAGAGGGGGGAAGGACTGAGCTAACAGTTTTATAGTCGATGGGGGAGGCTGAACACCGCTTCCAGGGTTTGTTTTCAATTTTTTTTTTCCACACAGAAATTTTTTCAAGGGGGATGGCTGCTAAAGCCTTTTCAACCCGTATGTAAATCTGCCGCTGTGCACTGTGGTTACAACACAAAAAATTTTTCAAGGGGGATGGCTGCTAAAGTCTTTTCAACCCGTATGTAAATCCGCCCTGTGCACTGTGGTTACAACAAAATTTCTACTTCTAATAATGATTCATTTTTTATATCTGCATTGGAAGTCCGCGGGCAACTGGCTACTCAATTGATCATTACGGTCACCAACCGCGAAGTTGTAAGATAGGTACCTAAGAGATTTAAACTTGTGGATATCACTTCCCTGTCCGATAATTCTGCAAAAGTGAAACGGGTCGTAAGGATGTATTTTCTGCTCAAAACAACACAAAGGCCATTGAAAAAATACTATTTGTGCCTTTTGCAAAAAACCATTTTGCTTCACCAATGATCGAAATAACTTTAAATTTCATCATAGGAAAATAAAAATTCATTGCATTGATCAAAAATGCAAACAAATTTATTTTTATTTCAAATAAATCAACTTTTCAACAAAAGTAAATATGTCTTCGATTTTTACCGTTGACGACCATTGGGACATATAGGTTCCGTCAGATTTGGGGGTCGCTTGGATAGCCCAAGTGGACTATCTGTTTTTGCTATTTTTTGTTAAAAAGTGGACAGTTGTCCGCAACTTCATCAAACATTTTTTACCTATAGCTCCTCCTACCCCCAAAATATTGCAGCATGAAGAAGGGGGAGAAAAAGTAAAGATTTTTCGACTTTGGGGTGGTCTGGTAGGCAAAGGGATGAATCTACCCTTGAAAATTAAGTACTTTCTGGAAGCCACATTCATTCCCTGTTGAATGATACCTTGTAAAGAAAAATCGTTTGCATAGTTTTTCCAAGAAAATTTCCAAATTAAAGGGTCACCGGTGTCCCAATAGTCGTCAAAGGGTTAAGAAGTGGTCAACTGAAGTCCGTTGTGGTCGTACTCGTACTAGCACAAGTGACGTTGAACGTTCAGATCACCGAAAGAGGTCGTCACGCCAGAAATCGTCGATAAAACGATCGGAGAATGGAGGTGCTTAAAAATCTATCTGCGCGATGGGTGCCACAATTGCACACACTCGTCCACAAACGCAACCCTGTGACCACTTTAAAGGAGTGTTTGACGATGTTCCAACACAACCACAAGGAGTTTTTGCGCTGTTTCACAACCGTAGACGAAACATGGTTACATCTAAACACACCAGAGACCTAGGAACTGTCAAAGCAGTAAACTTCTTCGGGTGAACGTGCTCCAAAGCAAGCCATTATTGATCTATCGGTCAACAAGATCATGGCTACCGTTTTTCTAGAATGCATGAGGAGTCATTCACATGATTAACGTTGAAGAAAGTAAAACGATCACCGGCGTATATTATGCACAGCTGTTGGACAGATTTTATATTGATTTGAAGCAAAAACGATCACATTTTACGAAGAAAAAAGTGCTCTTCCACCATGACAACTCACCGATGCACACGTTTGTAGGTGCCGTGGCAAAAATATATAAATTGGTCTACGAAATACTACCCCAGCCACCATACTCTCCAGATTAAGCCCCCTGTGACAATTTTCTATTTCCAAACCGGTAAAAATTACTCGGCGATTAGAGATTTGGGTCAAATGAAGAGGTCATCACTGAAACATCTCTGAAACAAATGCATATTTTGAGAACCTTGATAAAACCTCTTACTTGGAAGGAATAAAAAAATGTAAAAAATTCTGAACTAAATGTAATAATCGAAAAGGAAACAATGTTGAGAAATAAAATGATTTTTTGACTAAAAAAAAAAATACCTCTTATTCAAAAAGTCACGGACTTATCAAATTGCCCTCGTAAAACTACAATTGTTTGTATTTTTGCCCTGTACAAACATCCAACCACACGCAAAACACAACTTGATCAAAAGAAGCTCGGTCAAAGTTTTTCAAAGGTTGAAAGGGACTAATTCTGTTTTTAAGCTGAAACCGGTTACCATACAAACAATGCGCCAAAATTTCATTGGAATCCACTGATCGGCTTAGGAGCTTATTTGTCACAAGTGGACAATCATCTTCAAATTGAAAATAGGTTTTTTTCAAATGTACCGTCTGTTTAAAACTGAACCGGACTGTGCGAATGAAACAACACCAACGATCTGTCATGTAGTTTCTTTCTTATTGCTTTGTAAACAAGTTCACCTCGAGTCTGACCTGCGAATTTCACAATGGGGAAAAAAAAAAGTTGAGCAAAGAGTGTGTTTGAAATGTAATTGAAATTGTGTTTTGCCAACGGATGAATTTCTTTCCCGGATCCATTGAAATTGTTGCAGAAAACCTATGAAGAGTCTGCTCAATCACGAACGCAGACATTTGAGTGGTACAAATTGTTTAAAATGGGTCATACATCCAACAACATCAATAAACGATGAAAATGTCAAAAAAGTAAAGGAAATCGTGCTCGAAAATCGTCGTGTGACCGTGAGAGATAAAGCTGTCGAGCTTGATATATCAACTGGATCGGCGCATACAATTTTAAATTATGTTTTAGGCATGCGACGAGTTACAGCGCGACTTTTGGCAAAACTGCTGAATTTCCTTCAAAAAGCGTTTCGCAAAACTGTCGCTCAGGAGATGATTTTAATGGACAACACGGACATTTAGCGCATCACTAGTGGTAGTTAAACTTGGGTGTACGAGTATGATGTCGAAATACCTCAACAATCTGTAGAGTGCCGGTATCCAGATGAGCCGAAACCCAAAAAAAAAACACGAAACAGTCGTTAAAAAATTAAGGTGATATTGACTGTTTTCTCAAGGTTTCGTGCACTAGAAATTCCTTCCGCAAGGTCAATGGGTTAACGCTCAATATTATTTGAGTGTTTTTTAGTATTTGCGCTAGAATATTCGGCGGAAGAGGCCAGAATTATGATAGACAATTCATAGGTTTTACACCACGATATTGCACCAGCTCACACATCCCGCATTGTACGCGATTATTGTACGCGACCCCGCAATGTACAAAAACAATGTCAATATAATTCAAAAAGCACCATATTCGCCAATTATGGCCCCGAGTGACTTTCTCCTATTCCCCAAACAAAAATTGTCGCTTGAAGTCACGACTGAAGTCATCAAAAAGAATTCGCAGAGAGAGCTAAAGGCCATTCCGAAATCGACCTACCAAAAGTGCTTTCAAGATTGGAAAAAAACCTTGGCATATGATTATTTTCAAGGTTATATTGAAACAACCGTTGTTGTTTTATTTGCACAGTCCGGTTCAATTTTGAAGAGAAGTATTTCTTATGCATATGTTTGGACAATCTTTTTATAGTGATACTGCTTAATTGATGATGGTTTATTTTTAACTATTCCTCACTAATAGATCATTTGGAATCCTACGTTCTAATTTTTATCTTAATATATAAAAATGAATCTTGGTATGTTAAGATGATTAAAACTTGAAAACGAATGGACCAAATTGGATACTTCCTTCTGTGAGTTTGTTCGTAATTGTTACGCAAAGGTTTTGGAAAAAATTCACGGAACATTTGACAAGGGGGCGTGGCACTTCCCATGCAACCCAAATCTACGGTATCGAATAGCTTTGAAATTATAAGTCGCATAGCATCGGAATTCGGTGTTCTACCTCAATTTAGAAGTACCGTTCCACAGGTAAAATTTTATGCGCATGGGGCGTGGCACTTTTTCAGCAGATCAAATTGACGGTATAACTTTCAAGCTATAGGTCACACATCAATGAAACTTGGTAAGAGCGTACGGTTTAGTCGCGTCCTTCGACTAGCAAAATTGAGCAACCATTGGACAAGGGGGTGTGGCACCACCCATTAAAGTTAAGTTAGTTAAAATATATGATATCGAATAGCTTTGGAAATAACTGTCGCATAACAATAAAACTCAGATTGGAATTACTATTGGGTGATGTCCTTCTATGTACTAGAAAACTGAGACGGACCCATACAAGCCACATTCTGGATATCGAATATATTTGGATTTAAATTAAGCATAACAATGTAATTTAGTATAGAGTTGTCACTTGATGATATCCTTTTACTAGAAAACCGTGACGGACATTGGAAAATGGGCTGTGAATCCACCCATACAAACCAAATTTTTGTTATTGAATAGCTTTGAAAGTAAACAAAAACATTGTTTACAAAACATTGAAACTCAGAAAAACCAGGACGGACATTGGACAAGACATTGTGGCTCCGCTCATACAAGCACAGTTTTTGATATCGAATAACTTGGGAAGTAACTGGAAGAAACTTAGTTTAAAGTTACTAATTGGGCAGTTATTTCTTTTGGAAAACTGGCACGGGCATTGGAAAAGAGGCGTGGCTTCGGCCATGCAAGCCAAATTTTCGATTCAGAATAGCTATAGAAGTAAATGTAACAGAACATTGAAAGTCAGAATGGAGTTACCACATGCTGATGTCCTTCTACAAGAAAACTGGGACGGGCATTGGAAAAAGGGGTGTAGCTCCTATCGTATAAGCCAAATTTTTGATATTGAATATCTTTGAATGTAAAAGTCACAGAATATTGAAAATCATAATAAATATTCAACTTATTGGTGTTCTTCTAATAGAAAACAAGGACGGGCATTGGACAAAAGGGTGTGGCTCCACCCAAACAAGCCAAATTTTTTATATTAAATAGCTTTAGAACAAAACGTCACACAATAATGAAACAGATTCGGAGTTACTAAAAGCCTAGGTCTTTCCACTGGAAAACTGGCACGTGCATTGGAGAACAGGGTGTGGCCCGATTTTCGATACAGAATAGCTATGCAAGTAAAAGTCACAGAACAATTAAACTCATACAGGAATTGATACCTTAGAGTGATGTTCTACTACTGGGAAACTGTAACGGGCAGTGGACCATGACCGTGGCAGACTAAGGGACACATAACAGTTTTGAATTTACTTATTATTTTTCAATATACTTGCCGGGTGTAGCAACGCGCACCGGGTATCGCTAGTTTTAAATAAAAGTAAATAAATTAGTTCAAAAGTACGTGTCTTTTCACGGTAACTCACAAAACGTATCAGCCATTCCAAATTAAACGCATCAAAAAAACGTAAATTACGGGTTGACCACCTCCGATTTTGCTCAAACTTTCAGAATTGAATCGTCTCATGAATTCAAAACACTAATTTGAGTAAAAAAATTTTACATATTTTTCAAGTTTTTACGTAACATTAAAATTTCGCCAAAATGGGAGAAAAAGTGAAATTGCCTTACTCTTGAAAAATCATATATTCAACAAAACTAACTCGATTTTCACGTTTGAGGTATTTTCAAAAAGACAATAAATAGTTGTTTTTTATAAAAATATAAAAAAAAACAAAATTATTTTTTTAAGTTTCTTAACTTCAAGGTCAAATTTTGCAAGTCATAAAAATAGGGTTTTCCCCACTTTAAAAATTGAAAAAATATTTTCAGAAAGTTCATTTTATTACCTTTCCATTCGCCAAAAATCATGAGGGTGTTATTTTTCTTTATATTTATTTAATATGGCGTCCGTATATTTATGTGGCGTCCGTGGCGTAGTTGGTTAAAGTGCGTGGCCGCTATGTCAAAGAACTTTGGAAACCCAGGTTCGAACCCCAGCAGCGACAGAAAATTATTTGAATTAAAATGATTGTTCTGTACGGCCGCCACCTCTCTGCAGACAATGGCAAACCTCAGAGAGTAATCAAAATGCCATGTAAAGCTTCTTGAGAACGAGAACATTCGTTCGTCGCCGTTCGGAGTCGGCGTTAAGCATGTAGGTCCGGTTCTCGGTCAATTGTGTACAAACTTAATAACACGCACAACACAATTGATCATAAGAAGCTAGGTCAAAGTCCTTTCAAGGGCTGAAATGGCCAGTTATGTATTTATTTATTTTTTTTATTTATTTAATATATAATTATAATTTATTTAATATTTTTTAAACGACCACCTACCATACTACTTCCATACAACCATACTATGTACATTAGACTGTACCCCAAAAAAAAAGTGCGCCGTATACCATCGAATATGATGCATTTTTGCATGACAAAAATTTTTTTTGACCGAACGTAGGGGTCGCGCATTGACATATTTCTTCATATCTCTGGTGTTTACAGTCGGATTTTAAAGTTTGGTATATCAATGTTTTTGTCTCAAGGAGACCAATATGACATCTATAGAAGTCATTGACCTCAGGTGCATCGTTCTAGTTCTTACCATCTAGTTTTTTTTTTATTTTGGAGAAAAAATAATTGGTCTCTTTCAGATAAAAATATCGATATGTCATTTAATATGATCAGACTTTTGTTAATGTGATACTTTTCTATCGGTAATTAAAAGAAAGACGATTAAACTTCACGGCTGTTTATTAGCAACTAACTAAATATCTAAATACAGAATAGAGAGTAACCAATTAAGAAGCAAATGATAAAAGGAAGAATACAAATATGTATATAGAGTTGCCAGATTACAAATTTTACTTTTAACAACTTTTAATACCGATAATATGATGAAAATAAAAAAAGGGAGCCCTACGTTCTGCAAAAAATATTCAAAAGTTTTTTAAAAATAGTTCTGCTGGAAATATCGACATACTTTCTGAGCGTCTCCAACAGTGCATCTTGAATTATTTCTCGGAGTGATCATTTCATGATTTCATTTAATTAGAAAAGAAAATCATATCAGTTAGTACTTAAAACGTATAAAGCAGCTGACAACTCATTTCATTGAACCATTTCAGTAGCCACCACAAATCGTCAGTTTATCATTTTTTAAGATAAGAAACATGATCTTGCTATAAGTTCTATTAGTCAGCCCTGAAGTCATATAGTTCAGTAGTTATAGTTTTTGAAAGCATAACCTTAATAAACAATCTTATACACACATACACTCACACATAATTTCTTCCCACGAAGTACATTAGCCCCATGGCACTAAAAACCTAAACGAAATAGCTTTGATAACGAGAACACACAAGGTCCGATGATTATGATGATGAACTTGTTGAAACGATATCAAAACCACCCTTATTACAAAGAAATAAAAGCATGGTGATCTCCCAGAGATGCCGAGCATAGAAATTAAATATATTGACAAACATTGGCATTATTTTTATATGAAAACGTTTTTATAAATTATCCGGCAGACGCATGCAAGACCACACAAACAACAACAAAAATGGCATCAATTGTTTGTTACTCTATTATGTGAGGCGGTCTGTCTAGAGACCGCTCAGTCGATCGATCGGTCGGTCTGTTGGTCAGCTGACTCGGTCAGTCGGCTGGCTAATTTGTCGATCAGTCGCTCTTCATATCGTCGGTCATTCTGTTTCCATTGCGCAGTGATTTTTGTGTCAGAAGAATCTTCACAGTTGAGCGCTAAAAAGTTTCTCAGTACGATACGCGCGCGCGTCAAATGCAGCCGCTACAATAAACGGCGGCAAACGTTCTACCATAATTTTTGCTTCTATTTGTTCGGGTTTTGATTTTTCTCTCATACCCAGCACAAAATTTATTTCAATTACCTTCAATTAAGCAATAAAACCGCACTGATTGAAACGGAGAATAAAGGAGAAAAATTAAGTTTTGCTCTAGAATCGGATACCTGCAAATTTTGCGCAATTCCATGCAATGTCTAGAAATGTGGAAATATCTGTAAACTCCACGACGCGCGCGTATCCTGTACCGCAGTTGCACCAACACACAATTAACCAAAACGTCGACGTCCGAGCGGCAAGCAAACCAGCGTCCAGAGCAAACTGTCGCTGCAAGCTTGGCCTGGGCGTAAACGAGCAAACGGGACGCCTGCAGTGGTGTCCCGGTTTTACTTGTTGTAAATTCATCATTATACTTCCAGTTGTTATGCTGCCATTGACCTTGGTACTCATACTGCTGATGCGAATGGATGGCATGTTGACAGCGCTACGCTTGCAACAGCAGCAAATACATGAGGAGGAACAGCAACACTTCAGCATCGAGCACTTCGACAACAACAGCTCTAAGCCAATAAATGATATTGTAAGTGATCACCTACGGCTGCCATTTCACTCGCTTGATCTTAGCGATGCGGAGCGCCTAAGGCGCTGCATATCCTTCAAGTTTCGACAAAGCGAAGGCCTCGATTTGGAGGAGCACGATCTAATGAAGGATGCACGCACATCCTTTCTACCACCAGACAGTACTGCAATGCCACGCGAGTGTCTGGAAATCTTGAGTTATGGCAGCCACCTGAGCAGCCTGGACGACTACAAAAGCGCTGAGGAGTACTTGAGACGCCGACTGCGACGTGCCTCGCGCAACAACTACCGTTACTATCGCTCGCTACGCAAAGAGGATGTGGAGAAGTTCGATACTATGCCCGAACCAATTGTAGCCGATGATGCTGGCGATATAGTGGAGAGCATTGCAGGTCTTCAGTCCTTTTGGAACGAACAGGGCACAAGAGAGGTCATTCGACAGCAACAAGCCAAGACTATGCTAAAGTATATGGACACGAAGGTGAATCCGTGTGAGGATTTTTATAAATATGCATGTGGCAATTGGGAAAAACTGCATCCGATACCGCGTGACAAGGCAGGCTTTGACACATTCGAGATGCTGCGTGAAAACCTCGATATTGTTCTTAAAGAGCTCTTGGAGTCTAATGATGCGGATATTAGTCACAAGAAGACAAAGCTAGCCACAATCACTGACAACTCCTACTTCCAGAATAGTCGGAAAACTGAAGCAGACCTATTGGCGCAGGCACCGGTGAACGTAGATACAAGCGCTGCAAAAACCACAGAGGAAAGCAAAATTGTGCAGATCCGCCCAAATGCGCCATCAAACAATATCAAGGCCAAAGCGGCAGGAATAACTGTAACCATGCCCTTAGCACCAAAAGAACCCGAACAACTTCAGGTGAGAGCCAAACGTTTGCGCACGCACATAATTAATCAACGCGCCGCCTTAGAACGCCTTTTGCGGCGCTATCAACGTGAGACAACAAATACTAAACGCAAGCATTTCACCCTGCAGCGCTCCAATGTCAAGGCCAAAGCCGCGCCGCCTAAAATGGCCTCAACAAAAAATGTGCCAAATACGGCACAACGCAAGGCCAAGCATCTCTATAAGTCGTGTATCAACAGCCGTTTGCTAGAGAAACGCGGTATTCAGCCGCTACTCGAGCTCATCGGTTCACTTGGCGGTTGGCCGGTACTCAATCCACACTGGAACGAACAACACTTCGACTGGCTCAATCTGACCGCACTCCTAAGGCGTTACAACAACGACATTCTAATTGTGGAATGGGTCGGTCCAGATATCAAGAACTCCGACGAGAATGTTATTCAGTTCGATCAGACTAGTTTGGGTTTGCCGACACGCGAATATTTTCTGCAGGATGTGAACGCCAAATATCTGCAAGCCTATCAGCGTTTCATGAGCGAGGTCATGCACAAACTTGGCGCTCCAGAGGATGTAGCGGTACGTACCGCCGCTGAGTTGATTGCCTTTGAGTCACAGCTAGCTGCAATAACATCGCCCGCGGAACAGCGTCTAAATGTTACCAAGCTCTACAAACGCATGACGTTGCGACAACTTCATGACACGGTGCCGCAAATTAACTGGATACGCTATCTCGGTATACTGCAGCAGCGTGAAGTTAAGGAAACAGAGCAAGTCGTTATCTATGCCATCGATTACATGCAAGATCTGGTGACGCTGCTTAGCGAAACCAAGCCACGCACTGTCTCCAACTACTTGCTATGGCGTTTTGTGCGTCATCGCATCAATAACGTCGATGATCGCTTCGAGGATATTAAGCAAAGCTTCTATCATACCCTGTTTGGGCGCGAGGAAAGCCCATCGCGCTGGAAGGTTTGCATTGCGCAGGTGAACACCAATATGGGCATGGCCGTGGGCTCTATGTTTGTGTCCAAATACTTTGATGAGAACAGCAAGCAGGATACATTAAAAATGACTCATGAGCTGCAGCAAGCTTTTCGTGATATTCTCAAATCCACCGATTGGCTGGATAGCAGTACAAAACATCTAGCAGAGATTAAGGTGAATGCTATGTCACTCAAGATTGGCTATCCGGACTTTATATTGAATCCTGTAGAGCTGAATGAGAAATACGAAGGCATCGCCATAGATCCTGACAAATATTTCGAGAACACGTTGAATGTCCTGCTACACACCTCCAAGACGGAGCAAAATAAGCTCAATGAAGCGGTCAACAAGACTGCTTGGCAGACTGCACCTGCCATCGTGAATGCCTACTACAGTCGCAATAAGAATCAGATCATGTTTCCGGCTGGCATCCTACAACCGCCGTTCTATCATCGGCATTTTCCGCGTTCACTGAATTTTGGCGGTATTGGCGTGGTGATTGGTCACGAGCTGACGCATGGATTCGATGACAAGGGCAGATTGTTCGACAAAAATGGCAGCATCCACAAGTGGTGGACCGATGCATCGATCAAAGGATTTGATGAGCGTGCGCGTTGCATCATTGCGCAGTACAGCAACTACACTGTGGGAGAAGTTGGCATAGCTTTGAATGGTGAAAGCACACAAGGTATGTCTTTATAATACTCGTATGTGTATATTTTTAAAACACTTCCTTAAGTTGACCTTATTTATTACTTATTAACGATCTAACATACAAATGAAGATAATAATGGGCTTAAGCCAAGGTTAAAAGGTGTTTTCTCAAAAAATGTGTAGGCCTCTCAGTGGGAATATCGAGATAAGTATATCTAAAAAACTTTACTCCCAAAAGCTATAGATAGACAGATAAAGTTTAAATTATAAATTTAACTTAGGATGAACAGTTCATGATATATAAGAAATCTTTTAAAAAAATAGTCCTTGAAAGTTACCCCCAACTTCTTAGAACTAACCCCTTGGAAATCGAGATGATTACCATACCTCATAAAAATTCAAATTTTTCTATATACATACATATGTTTTGTGAAAGATATTTTTGAGATCGCATATAAATATATATCGAATAAAATGTGATCTTCTTAAGTCCGTATGATAACACAAGGTAGTTGTCAATGCTACCTTGTATTATTATACCATGATTATTACCATAAGCATTGTCAGATGAATTTTTTACAATTTCATTTGAATATTTGTCATTTTCTAGCATAACCCTGAAAACATTTTCTGAGTGCCTCAAAAAAAATGACTCTAAAATGAGTATTTCTTATGCGTGTTAAATGAGCACGCAATAAAAAGACTCATAAAGGAGTCTTTGATATGATTGTAAAATGATTGCTCAGAAATAAGACTCCAAAAATAGTATTTTTTATGTGTGTTTTATGAGTACTCAATAAAAAGACTCTCAAAGGAGTCTTTGATATGATTGTAAAATGATTGCTCACAAATAAGACTCCAAAAAGAGTATTTTTTATGCGTGTTTTATGAGTACGCAATAAAAAGACTCATAAAGGAGTCTTTAATATGATTGTAAAATTATTGCTCAGAATAAGACTCCAAAAAGAGTATTTTTTATGTGTGTTTTATGAGTACTCAATAAGAAGACTCTCAAAGGAGTCTTTGATATGATTGTAAAATAATTGCTCACAAATAAGACTCCAAAAAGTGTATTTTTTATGCGTGTTTTATGAGTATGCAATAAAAAGACTCGTAAAGGAGTCTTTGATATGATTGTAAAATGATTGCTAAGAAATAAGACTCCAAAAAGAGATTATTTTTTATGCGTGTTTTATGAGTACGATTAATGGCAAAATATGGAAATATTTTTATTTTTATTATTATTAAATAAATGGAAAAAATGGCACATACGATAATTTCGCGCAGAGGGGTTTCTGAGGTTTTACTAACATCATAATAATGTCAGAAATTAGTGTTTACAAAGAGTTTTTAATCCATTAATGAGCCTTTAACATGAGACTTATGACTCTTAAAATAATAACGTCTATGAGTTCTGAAAGAGTCTTCATATGAGTCTTTAAAGATTCCATTACATGATTCTTAAAAAGAGTATTAAATATGGCTTTTAAAAAAGTCTTAATTTTGAGTCCAAAAATACTAATTTATATGAGTTCTAAAAGAGTCTTTATAATGAGTCTTAAAAGAGTCTTCATTTTGAGTCCAAAATGAGCCATAAAGCAGTCATTATTATGAATCATATTTTGAAGCCCACAACCGACGAAAATGTACACATAAAAAGAGTCTTTTTTGAGCGCATTATGACGATAAAAACTCATTTATAGGAGTCTTAAAAGAGTTTTTTAAGAGTCATAATGTTTGCTGGGAAACGTACTGACAGCGTTTTGGTGTATGTGCGTTTATTGTGTTGTTTACGGTAGTTTGAAAATTGTATTTCAGCAAAAAAAAAAATGTAATTAACAAGTGAACATTTTTGGGTGATGATTTTTTTACAATTTTCGACGTGGATTGACAAAAAACAAGGCATCGATGAACTTAGTTCGACTTTTGGTAGTGAAGCACCATACTCAGCGATTCTAAAACGTTGGTTCAATGAATTCGAGCACGGTCGTCATTCTCTCTAAGACGCATTTCGTAAAGGTTGTCCAAGAACGGCTGTTATGGCAGAAAACATCGATGTTGTGCGTGAACCACATTGGAAGCAGTGATATACTGTCAGATGGAGTCATCCGTAGGCATTAGTGTGACTAGCATACATTCAATTTTACATAAGCCTTCAGGCTTTCAGAAGATTTCCTCCCGTTGGATACTCCATAAATTGAGGGTTGCTTAAAAAAACGGTCGTGTCGATTGATGCAAGGAAATCTTATATATTAATACGCAAACATCGAATGTTGTCGTACACTTTTTCAATATTTATTTTAGAATAAGGACAATGAAACGTACATCATTCGAAAGGTACTGCACCGTAGATGTGCCGAATTATATTAGATTTTAAATTGATGACCTTTGACCCGAAATATTAACGTTGAAAGTTTATATCAATTTTAGTTAGGGATCTCAGAACTGGGAAGAGGTAGAATGAAGAATGTGGTATCAGATGAAAGGTCTGGCTACACAATATGATTGAATATAAGATTGGTGACCTTTGACCTCAAATATGAGCGGAAAAAGAGCGTTTATTAAATAAAAGCTAAACTATAAGAGATGGAAAAACATGATATAAGAAAGAAATTTAGACATTCATAAGATGTGCAAAAAAAAATTTAACATAATTTCCGTTATTTTGACATCAAAATTATTGTGATATCTCGAAAACTATAGATGTTTTCAGTACAACGTTTTTTGTATGAAAATTCGTTGGTTGAGAAAAATAACGGTATACGAAAACTTTTTTGCTAATATTTTCCACGAATAGTATGTTAAAATAATTTCCCGTTATTATGACATCAAAAGTATTGCGATATTACGAAACCTGTAGATTTTTTCCATGCAATGCATTTCTTAAAGCAATGTCATTGCCTCAGAATGAGAAAAAAACCATTGATATTTCAAATTTTGATTTTGCATGCAAATATCTCAGCCATTTTTTAATCGATTTTTCATGAATTTTCTTTGTCTGAAAGTTTAATTAAATAACTTTTGAGAAATAAGAAAAGATTTACCGTTATCTCACCAAATCAATTTCTTATGTTGTTTTCAAAAAAACTCTAAAATATTCAATTTTTGCTTAAAAATTAGACCAGACATTCTTTTTTTGTAATTTTATTTTTGTTTTTCTATTTTCTTCTCTCACACTCTTTCATATACCATATCATTTATTTGCAAAAATTGCTTCATTTTGACACATCATTTAATTAAGTGTTTCTATCATCGAAATCATGAGCTACCCCCTATGTTTTTTTTGATGAAAATTACATTTTTCAAAATGTTGTTTTTGTATTTTTCATAAAGTTCTACAGCTACAAAAATAATTTCTTTGAAAAATTTTTTCAAATATTTCAAACCACTCCAAAGTAATCCATATATTAATACGCGAACAAAAATCTTGTGGTACACTTTTTTAATATTTATAATACAAAAAAGGGCATGATTCTTATATCAGTCGAAAGGTAATGAGCCACAGATGTGCCAAAAAATGAAAAAAAAATATATTATGTGATTATTGCAGTTTAAAAGAAGTGTATGCACTCTCACTCTCATGGCTGTAATTTGAGTCTCACTGCTTTTCTTACTCGAAAGAAATTAAAAAACAAAGTTATATTAAAGATAAGGAGTAGGAAAAAACTTTGGACAAAGATTAAAGCATAGAAATGGACAATGATAAGGAAGAGAATTCAGACAGGAATTGAGAAGAGGAATTCGACAAGGACTGAGACAAGGGTAAGGACACAAATTGATACTTACCTAAAACAATATTTGGGACAAGATTGGCAAAAGTATAAGGGTCAAGAAATGGGACAAAGAATAGAACAAGGATTTGAACACACTTAGGACGAACTTTAGAACAAAGATTTAGAAATAAAGTTGGAAAAGGATTAGGAAAGGATTCGAATGAGGTTATGGTCAGGAATTTGGATATGGATTAAAAGAACAGTTTGAACAGGAAGTAAGACAATTGAAGAATCGACGTGAATAACATTGTAAGTGACAAAATTATAGGTTTTCAGGAATTGCAAAAAAAAAACGGTTTTAATGGCGGACTTAGAGCCATTTGATTTCGATGTCAATGTCCAAAAATGTATGGAATTTGAGAAACTATGTGCTCTTATAATAGGCTAGAGCATTTTTAACGTTAGTATGCAAAACAACTATTTTTGATGAATATGTCGCTTACAACGTTATTCGCGTCGACTCTTCAATTATTAGTTTGGGAACAAATGAAAGGAACGGGACAAGAATAAGGATAAGGACAAAGATACACTGTCAAAATCCATGGATGGGTGCACGATACAGCCAACTTCTTTTTAACTTTACCAAGCTTTTTTCAATATATATAAATAAAAAAACAAGAGAAAAATCTATTTTGATATGGTCGAATTTTGACCACAGGCGATACTAGTGTTAAAAAATTACCCAACAAAAGTTGTCTGCGGACGGAGCAGATCCAAATAAATGGTGTTCTAGCGATCTAGTTTTTTCAGAACAGTTTTTTTCAGAAAAACCGGTCATGCGCAACTGTACAAGTTGAACAACGGAGCATTATTAATGCTGAATGGTACATACCCATTTGTTTGGGAGAATTGGGGAAAACCAACTACCGAAGGATAATCATCCTCCATCACGACAATGCGAGTTCCCACACATTAATCAGCTCAAACAAAAGAGTTTGTGAGCACTCAAAAGGTAGAATTTATGGGTCATCCGTCTGACAGTCCCGACATCGCAGCCAATGACTTCGTCTTGTTCCCTCACATTAGGGACTTAAAAGACAACCTACACATTAATTTTTTTTCATTGACCCCTAAATAGAATAAATTTTTATTATATTGAAGCTTTAAGCAAACAAAAAACTCATATCATAGAAGAACACAAGTATATATTCTTGAACTTTAAGGAGCCATTTCAAATTTGTTGAATATATTCTAACCATAGCAAACTCTATTTATTCTCTTTAACATATGCTCTCTTTACTCTTATCAACACAGGTGAAAATATTGCCGACAATGGCGGCATACGTCAGGCATTTCATGCGTACAAGCGATGGCTTCAGGATAATCCAAATATAGCACCTGATGAACGCCTACCCGGCATCAATATGAGTGGCGAACAATTGTTTTTTCTTAATTTCGGACAGGTCTGGTGTGGTGCCATGCGTCCCGAGGCTGTACGCAACAAGCTGAACACTGCCATACATAGTCCAGGCAAATTTCGTGTTATCGGCACACTTTCGAATTCAAAGGATTTCGCACGTGAATTTAAGTGCCCCCTGGGATCGCCCATGAATCCTGAGCACAAGTGCAGCGTATGGTAATAAGCGAGCTGTCTGTCTCACTATTGCTCTCTGTCTGTCATCTCAACAAATAGAGGGGCAATTCTCATACACTTGCAATTTAAGCACATAAGTTCACTCTTTAATCAATCAACATAACCCAGTTTACCAAAGCACTCAGCTCTTGCAAAGCAATGCAGAAGCACAGGCCAAAGTCTAGCAGTATTCGTGGCTGTCGTCAACATCGTTGCCGTTCCCGTCGCTCGCCTTTTTTGATTGTTATAATGATGATGATGATGATGCTGATGATGAAGTGTGGGGTAAGTATAAATGCTAGGCGCCAACTCTCCGCTACTTCTTCTGTTAATGTTCCAACTTGGTTATTAAACTCAATTGCGTATCTTTTGTCATCAATTAAGATCACTTTAAGCTAATATTAATATTTAGTCCGTGCTGTATGTTGTGGCGTCATACTTTTTATCTAGATCGTACTTAAACCAACGCCACGCAGTTGGTTAAGGTTCATTGTTGTAAATTATGTTGTTTGTGCATATTTTGTAAATATGTCCCAGCAATATAATTGCGCGTTAGACGAGCGTAAGCCGCTTGTGTAAAAAAACAAAAAAAAAAAAAAATTAAATCAAATCAAGTAGCTACTCTAAAATATACCTCAATGATTTCACCCTGAACTCGGTACAATTTACATACGAGTACATAATTGAAAATTATTTAAAAAAAAAACAAAAATTTAAATCACTTTAATCCGTAACATGCGTAACTTAGTAAGCTTCAATTACGACGACGTTCAGACTAATTGAATATTTTTTTTTTCTGTTCATATCTTGAAAAAATATCTTATATAACTTTGAATCTTTTTGATCCAAATAAAACCGCAACGCAGATATTACATGAATGGTTCTTGATAGGGAAAGATACAATTATAAATCATTAAAGAAATTTCCATAACTACCTTGAATCTTGGTTTAGTACCATTGAAAAATTGAAAAAAATACATGTATGATAAAAGCTAGTAAGAAATTATCTTGGCCCACACAGTTATGTTTGATTATTTCCGAAATAATGAAGATTTTATAATTTTGATGACGTCACTTTGTATGGAACGTGGTTGTAGTTTTTATCCATTTTCATCCTCATTTCAAATTCAGAATACGTTTTAAATATCAAAGCTAATTGCTAAAAGATCAAGACGATAAATTGTTTTTTGTCAATTTTCCGAAGGTTTTACTACATATTTTCATGACGTCGCTTTATACGGGAGTTAGGTGAAGTTTTCATTCAAATTTTCCAAATTTTAAACTCTGACCGTATATGAAAAATCAAAACTTATATTTATGCAGTTTCTAAGCCTATCATTCATTCTTGTAGAATTTGAAGAAATCTTACCGTTCTGATCAAGGCAATTCGTATGGTAGGCAGGCATGGTTTACATCAGATTTCTTTCAACTTCGAACTTCATCTTGACTCAGTAGAAATATTCGTTGAAAACAAGTAACCGAAGAGCTTAAAAAAGGAAATTGATTATATCGTGGACACGCCTTTTGGTTTTGACGTGACGTGGCACCGATGTATTTTGGAAAAATAGTTTTTACAAATTTTTTTGAAAACCTGTGCAGTAAAATGTAACGTTGTCACATCAGAAGTCACATTTGTAAAGGGTGGTTAAATTTTAAGGGCCGATGTTGATTTTGAATAAAACACAAATTATTTAGGAAATAATTGTCATTTCTTTTTATTATGATAATATTGGTATCGTTCAATTATGTACGAAACAAAATATCGCCCAAATAGCCTCCGCAACCTCGGCGGCAAACCTCCATCCGATGGTCCAAATTTTCGATGACGCTCAGGCATAAGTGAGGTTCTATCCTTTAGCTCTTGAATTGTTGCTGGCTTATCGACGTACACCTTTTATTTCAAATAACCCCAAAGAAAGAAGTCCAACGTTATCAAATCACATGATCTTGGTGGCCAATTGACATGGCCACCACGTGAGATAACAAGGCCATTGAATTTGTCGCGCAAAAGAGCCATTGTTTCGTTAGCTGTGTGGCAAGTGGCACCGTCCTGTTGAAACCACGTATAGTCCACAACCATATCTTCCAATTCGGGCCATAAAAAGTTCGTTGTCATCTCACGATAGCGAACACCATTCACAGTAACTGCCTGACCGGCCTCATTTTCGAAAAAATACGGCCCGATGATGCCGCCAGCCCATAAACTGCACCAAACAGTCACTTTTTGTGGGTGCATTGGTTTTTTGATAATCACTCTTGGATTATCATTCGCCCAAATTCTGCTTATTGACGAATCCACTGAGGTGAAAATTTGCCTCATCACTGAAGATGATTTTCTTCGAAAATTTATCATCCACTGTTGCCATTTCTTGCCACCATTCTGACCATTGGCGACTCTTGAAATGGTAAAGAGGCTTTAGTTCTTATGTCAATTGCACCTTGTAAGCGTGTAAATGCAAGTCTTTATGCATAATGTTCATCAACGACGAGCATGACAGGTGCAATTGTTGGGCACGACGACGAGTTGAGGTGGACGGCTCTTCAGCCACAATATCGCGAATATGCAGTACGAGCTGTACGAGCATGCACTGGTGTTTTCACATCTCCTACAGACCCGGTTTGCTCAAATTTTTGAACGATTTTTCCGATTGTACGCACATTTGGACGATTAAATTGACCGAAAAAATCACGAAGTGCACGATATGCATTTTTATTTGAAAGCCCATTTTCATAATAAGCCTGAATAACTTTAAAACGTTGCTCGATTGTGTATCTTTCCATGGTTCAAATTGAGTTTGTCTGAAATTGAGAAATGTCAAATGAAATGCAGAAAAAAAATTGACGTTTAGGTATGGTTCATATTCAACATCGGCCCTTAAAATTTAACCACCCTTTATTAATAATACAAAATTTGGTCTCACCCGACATTTTCTGCATTAATTAAAATATCGTAAATAATATTCTAATTTTCCATTATTGTGATCTTACCCATACAATTTATTTACAACAAAAATTTAATGCTATGTATTTAAAAACATTTAAATTGTTCCTATTCAAATCGACTTATCTCGGTTATTTTTGTTTATGGCTTGAACCAATAGCATTTCACTTCTTGGTATAAACTTAACCATCTCCATTACCCCAACAATTGCATCATACACTATTCACAAACTTACAAACGTAAGCGTTTGATTTGGAAAAAGTTTGTGAAAATTTTCAAATCGACTTATTTTGGTTATTTGTGTTTATGGCTTGAACCAATCACATTTCACTTCTGCACTTATTTTACTTCTTCATATAACCTTAACCATCCCCATTTCCTCAACAATTGCATCATACACTATTTACAAACTTACAAACGCAAGTGTTTGGTTTGGAAAAAGTTTGTGAAAATAATAGCTAAATGCTTCAGAATACTTTGGAACAAACAAAAGTCATGCATTGTAAAAATATATCTAAAAATAACCTAGTGAAAAAAATTATTTTCTATTATTGTGTAGAAAAATTTTATAAATTTTTACTTTATTGCAAAATCTTAACTTCTTGGAAAACCTCAAGGAACTCGAAGTTCCAAAGCAAAAATTTATCAGAGAAATGTATGAGCAAACGAAATAGAAATAAATGTTCGCAAAACGATCACTTTTGTCAAAGATTTTGATTTAATTTCAGTGGGTAATTTTAAATTTAAAGTTCAAGAGTATAAAAAACTGAAGAGTAGTGAATCATCTTCGTAACCAACTCCTACCCAGCAAAAAATTTCAATGCGCATTGATTGTATGCACATAAAGAGCAAATAGTTCTGTGTGTATAGCGCTATATTTGTAGCACTTTCTGTAACGACTACGGAGCACTTGAAAAAAGTATTAGATTTTAATGTCAAAAAAAAAAAAAAAAATCAAAAACGGAAAAAATCATATAAACGTCCCACGTAAATTAATTGAATACTTCAAGTCCGGGCTTCCATTCGAAAAAATATAGTAATATTTTAAGTTGAAATATAAAGCTTTTGAGTTATAAAGTTTTTTTTTTATAAAGCTTTTGTAAACGATGTTTTCTGTTTTTCCTACTTCAAATAAATAAAATGCATAAAAATCCATACATTTTTATATCAACATTTTTATATCAAATACAAGGAGAACCATGGAATGGAGCGCTTCAGTTCGTTCATGGAGCGCTCGGTTCCCTCCTGGGTAGTAAAAACTTTCTGAAAACACTTACAACTTCCTCCTTACATAACAATTTGACAACACGTCAGTATTACTCCTGAAATCCTTGGTTCAAAGCTAAAAAAAATGTGTGGAAACAAAGCGTAATCATTGGGTGTCAAATCAGAACTGTACGGTGGATGACCATTAGCTCAAAAATGCTTTTGAATTTTGTCCTAGAATCAAAAAACGCCTCAAGCTCACTTTGTCTTGGTGAAGATTAATTCTTCGGTACTTGTTTGTTTTTCTTATTTCACGGAATATTTCTAATTTTCTACATGTCTCAAGAAGTACCGTGGCAAGAATTTAAAAATTGTTGTCTTTTTTTTACAGAATAAAAAAAAAATTCGGTCTTTATATTTATTCCCGAAATATAGTAACTCTCGTTCGCGCTAGCGGTCGCGTATCCTATTGAAAATTATTTCGAACGCGTTCACGAACGATAAGGCCGATGAGACTTTTTTGTGTTCATGAAACAATTCATGAACCCCATATAGCAATGAGGGGCATTCATGAAAACATTGCGCAGTAGATAGAAACCATGGTAATAAAGTTTGGTTACTAAAACTTTTAAAGGTCTCTTGCTTGCTTGTATAATAAACAATGTATATAGTTGTCTAGATCCATATATTATGCCAGGGTAATCAATTTATCAAAAAATCATAGCTGTTTATCCAAGAAGTATCCAAAAAATAACACTGTGCGACAATTTACGGGTCAATTGGAATAACCTCAAATATCTAAATGGTTTCTAATAGTGGATGGTCTATATATTATGCCTTCATACTCAGTTTTATCGGATTAGGTCAAATAAGAGAGAAATTCAAGGTCAAACTTCACCTTTAAGGCACAAATTTTTTCTTATAACTCTTAAACTAAATTCAAATTCTATGTAGTAACTGCATCTAAATATTTGCAATGGATGATTCTTTACATTTTGAGACCATTTTTTGCTCAAAAATTTACGTAAGGGGTTTAATATTTTCTTCGAAAACAGGGCTTTTTAAAAAAAAAAATAAAATTTTCAATAGTTCAGTTACTATGTATTTGTCTTCAAAAACAATCAGATTTTGCTGAATTTTTGCATACACCTTAAGTAAAATAAAATAACCCAACTGTGAAAAGATCACAACAATTTCATGTGTGCATCCAAAGATATTCGGATTCAAAGATTACCAACGGTGGTAGCTTCGATAATGTAAGCCCTAGCGTAAAATCATCCAGATGAAAAATATAGATCCAACAATTTTCTTCAAAACTGTCCTTAACATCTTTACCGAAAGAGTTACCGTTTTAAAGATATGCGCGTAAATGTGTAATTACAACATATATGAAAATTGGAACTTGAGAAGAAATAGAAATAAAAAAAAATTTTTATTTTAACCGTTTTAATTTTTCATATATGTTGTAATTACACATTTGCGCGCATATCTTTAAAACGGTAACTCTTTCGGTAAAGATGTTAAGGACAGTTTTGAAGAAAATTGTTGGATCTATATTTTTCATCTGGATGATTTTACGCTAGGGCTTACATTAACGAAGTTACCACCGATGGTAATCTTTGAATCCGAATATCTTTGGATGCACACATGTAATTGTTGTGATCTTTTCACAGGTGGGTTATTTTATTTTACTTAAGGTGTATGCAAAAATTCAGCAAAATCTGATTATTTTTGAAGACAAATACATAGTAACTGAACTATTAAAAATTTTATTTTTTTTTAAAAAGCCCTGTTTTCGAAGAAAATATTAAACCCCTTACGTAAATTTTTGAGCAAAAAATGGTCTCAAAATGTAAAGAATCATCCATTGCAAATATTTAGATGCAGTTACTACATAGAATTTGAATTTAGTTTAAGAGTTATAAGAAAAAATTTGTGCCTTAAAGGTGAAGTTTGACCTTGAATTTCTCTCTTATTTGACCTAATCCGATAAAACTGAGTATGAAGGCATAATATATAGACCATCCACTATTATAAACCATTGAGATATTTGAAGTTATTTTTTCGTGTCGCACTGTGTAATTCAAAAGAACCACTTAAAACTATATAGTTCGATAGGATTCTTTTTGTCATAAAATCATAGATTTTAATGAAAGAAACGGACACAGTTTACGAGTGGCTTTACGAGCTTTAATAGTCTCATATGCCTACTAGTTAGTAGGCACAATCGCAAGAAAATTTTTTTTCGCGCTCTCGTACATGAGTAAGAGTGTTCCACACCAGTGTTTAACGTAGACACCTGCCGTAAGGACTTAATTGTACAGTGCCCCTTGACACAGGAATCAAGGTTCATGGAAATGACACCCAGAACATTAATTTCCTGTGTGTCACATCCGTGACTCCAGATGCGACCATCGCCCCATTAAAGTAGTTTGAATACCGGATACACACCACAATTAAGGTCTATATTTAAATTAATAAATCTTTTAAATAGGTAATTACTACAATTGGAACGGAACAGTACCAATTATGGACGTCTAGTGTTCTCACCATACTCAATTCGTACATGAGTAAGTACGATTGCTTTTTAAATTCGGCTTTCGTACGAGTACGTAGGCGTGAGACATTTTAAAATGTACATGAGCGTATATCAAATTCAGCTATGAACTGACTCCCGTACTTTTATGAGCAGACCCTTCCGTACTCTGGTTTTATCTTAATAATTATTTTCGCTCTCCGCAAAATCGCTCAGAGAAAAATCGTCCAATCTTTTCCATACGAATTTGGGTGATTTTTGGCGAAAAATTGGGAGATTTTGCATTTTTTTTTTTTTTTAAAAAAATTTCGTTCTTTGCTTTTGGGCAAAATTTCACCGTAATTTTTTCTTTTTGAAATTTTTTGCATACCAAAGGAACTTGTTGTTTTAAAAAGAATTAATATCACAGTGTGACGACTAAAAAAGCACAACCAAACTTTATAGAAATTCTTAAAGAGGGACATGTTGTGAGTCCATCGCACTTGGTCTGGCCTCTCAATATCGTCACAATTTTTTTTAATTCGTTTTTAAAGTTGAAGGGTCCGATTTTTGTTGCGCCGACGTTCATTGAATTTTTACAGCTATTTGCCTTGTTGGCAATGAAAAACAAATTCCACTTCTTTTCAGTAGAATTTCACGTAGAATAATGCTGTAATAAAATATATACGATAAAATACAAAATGAAGCGTGTAGCGAAGCAAATTCCTTAATTTTTCTTTAACAAAAATTCATTGCACGTAAAAATACCTTTTCATTGAAGGCTCATTCCACCAGTTTTCGCCCAATTTAAAAAAAAAAAGTCGCAACATGTTCTAGAAAAAAATTGACAAAATTATATGTTGTTTTTGTGTTAAAGTAGGTAATAAAAAACATTTTTTTAATTTTTTATTTTTAACCGTTAACCAGTGGTGGCGCTCGAAAAATTTTTGGCGGGCGCAAAAATCACGATTTAATAGTTTACGGTTTCATTTATATCTCCGCTTCTGTAATTGGTATTGACTTAATTTAAAAACTGTTTGACAGATAACAAATTGATGCAACTTCTTATATAAAATTTAAGGTCGTAAACTTATTTTTAATAAATAATAAAATTCACCAAACTTATGCTAAAAATTGATTTTTTTTCGATTTTCATCACCCTGTTTCAACAACTTACAGGGTTGCCAGACCTAAAATTTTTTTACAGTTTCTTCTTCTATTACCTTTTAACAAGATAAGTTGAAAAAATTAATGAAAATGTGTAAATATTTTTAGTTTGACTGCTTTGAAAGTGTGGATTTATGAGAAATGGTACAACTTCAGGACCCTGTATCGGCAAAAGTGCACATTTTAAAATTCAAATTTTTTTTTCTATTTTAATTTCATGTATTGACAACACACTGAAAAAACATTGGGAGGGTGTTTTGCCTTGTTTTTGAAAAATGATCTTTTGAAAATTATGTCATAACTCAAATAATTCAAAAAAGCAAGATGTTTAGGTGCCTCCCTATCAAATAGTACACAAGCAAAAGTTTTATAAATCAACGTAGATATTGTTGAACTCACATTTAAAATAGTCCTCCAATTTGGAGAGACTGCTTTAATTTTTGTTGGACTTATGAAGTTTTAAAAATTGGGTTTAAATTCAAATTGAAGAAAATGTCTTCCATTGTTGACCCCGTATCTCAAAAAATGCACATTTAATAGTAATGAAAATCAACACAAATATTGTATAGATGTATTGTTGTAATAATTTTACTAATTTCGAGAGGGTGTTCTAGTTTTTTTTCAGTAAAAATACGTTTGCATAAACTCTGGTTTAAATGAAATAAAAAATAATTTTAAGAAAATGCATGCTTACAAGTTTTTCCTTAGAAGTTGTTTATATTCGTTTTCCATCATTTTAGTTTATTTTATGATATTCCTTTTTTGCTAGGCGGGCTTAAAATGGATTCTACTTGCCATATATTTGAACCTGATATGAATCTAGTCTGAATTGTTGATGTTCTGACTGGTATAAAGCTATGTTTTTGGAACCGTTCGAGCGTCCATGAACCTTTGTGCTAAATCGGCTTCCGTGCTTCGTATTTCTTCGCCATCGACATAAATAAATGTGATTCCGGGAATATGGGTTATACAAAAATTTAACATTTGCGGGACAGTTTGAATGTCATTATATTGCAAACTTGCTTTAGCGACAAGTCTTTTTACTGTACCACCTACTCCATCGCATGGTCCCTTTCCATGGGATGTGGCAACAGTTTTATGGAATTTACAATCAGAATTTCCATATTTTTTTACAATTAATAAAATGAATGTATAGTAACGGGCGACTTTTCAGTAAATTTTACATTCGTTATACAGGATGAAATTCAAAGTTATCACTGGGTGAACTAACCATGGAAAGGGACCATGCGATGGAGTAGGTGGTACAGTAAAAAGACTTGTCGCTAAAGCAAGTTTGCAATATAATGACATTCAAACTGTCCCGCAAATGTTAAATTTTTGTATAACCCATATTCCCGGAATCACATTTATTTATGTCGATGGCGAAGAAATACAGTGGCGATCAAAACTGAGTGGATGCTTCGTAATTCTGTATGCATCAGCTCGCCAATTCTTTAATATTAAACAAAAATTAATAAAAACTTCACCAGTTATTCTTTGAAATGTTAACAACAATACCCTGTTTTCAGAACAAATCATGTAAAACATAAACAAAAATTACAATAACAAAACTTAAAAATGCGGCATTCACTCAGTTTTGCACTTTTTGAACAGCCTAAAAAAAACCTGTTTGTGTTCGTTGTGACAGTTATTTTTAAAAGTAGCTGCTGCTGGTATATGCAGTTATCGCTTGTAACACATTTAGTCAACTATTATTTTTGTAAAAAATTCTGTGAATAGTGAATTCGATTTTTGCCAAAAATGAGAAAAATTTCAAGTGATATCGAAAACAGTGTTGTTGTGATGATAAAGAATGGGTTTTCATCTCGGAAAATTTCACAAGAACTGAAAATAAGTCAAAGTACTGTTATTTCTGTGAAAAAAAGAAACCAAATTGCTTCTACACCTAACCTTGGTGGTCGGCCAAAACTATTGTCGAATTCAGACGCACGTCTTATGGCACAACAAATGAAAAAAAAGAATGCGAAACACCTTAACAAAAAATATTTAGCGGCTAAATCACTAAACAAAGATGTTAGTGCATCAACAGCTCGCCGAGCTTTGCACAGAATTGGGCTTCAGTCTGCAATAAAAAAGAAGAAGCCTGCATTGTCTGAGAAAAATGTAAAGGCACGGTTGAAGTTCAGCAGAACCTATAGGAATTGGACAGTGGAGGACTGGAAACGTGTCGTATGGTCCGACGAAACAAAAATTAACCGCTTCCAATCTGATGGTAAGCAATATTACTGGGCACGTGAACATGAAAGAATAAAAAAACACCATGTGAAGCAAACCGTAAAGTATGACGGTGGCAGCTTGATGGTATGGGGCTGCTTTACGTGGTGGCATGTCGAGCCTCTTGTGAAAATTGATGGTATAATGAGGAAGGAAGAATACCTTCATATTTTAAAAACCCATTTACCGGAATTTGTGGACTTGTGCGCTTATCCAGAAGAGGAAATTGTATTCCAACAGGATGGAGACCCAAAACACACATCCAAAATTGTTAAAAAATGGTTATCAGAGCAGACTTTCCAGCAACTGGAGTGGCCAGCACAAAGTCCTGATCTGAACCCCATTGAAAATTTGTGGGCTATAGTGAAAAGGCGTTTGGGTATGTACAAAAGAGCTCCTGAAAATATGACGGAGTTATTGCGTCGGGTTCAGGTCGAATGGAGCAATATCCCCAGAGAAATAATTGAATATTTGGTCGAAAGCATGCCCAGGCGCATACAAGGAGTCATAAAAAACAAAGGGCTTTGGACAAAATACTGATCATCGTCTGTATGCAGATGTTCTTTTGAAGCTGGTCGAAAAGTGCAAAACTGAGTGAATGCCGCATTTTTAAGATTTGTTATTGTAATTTTTGTTTTTGTTTTACCTGAATTGTTCTGAAAATAGATTTTTTTTTGTAAACACTTTAAAAAATAAATGGTGAAATTTGGATTAATTTTTGTTAATAATTGCAAAATTGGTAGGCTGCTGAATGCAGAATTACGAAACATCCACTCAGTTTTGATTGCCACTGTACGAAGCCCGGAAGCCGACTTAGCACAAAGGTTCATGGACGCTCGAACGGTTCCAAAAACATAGCTTTATACCAGTCAGAACATCAACAATTCAGACTAGATTCATATCAGGTTCAAATATATGGCAAGTAGAATCCATTTTAAGCCCGCCTAGCAAAAAAGGAATATCATAAAATAAACTAAAATGATGGAAAACGAATATAAACAACTTCTAAGGAAAAACTTGTAAGCATGCATTTTCTTAAAATTATTTTTTATTTCATTTATAACAGAGTTTATGTAAACGTATTTTTACTGAAAAAAAACTAGAACACCCTCTCGAAATTAGTAAAATTATTACAACAATACATCTATACAATATTTGTGTTGATTTTCATTACTATTAAATGTGCATTTTTTGAGATACGGGGTCAACAATGGAAGACATTTTCTTCAATTTGAATTTAAACCCAATTTTTAAAACTTCATAAGTCCAACAAAAATTAAAGCAGTCTCTCCAAATTGGAGGACTATTTTAAATGTGAGTTCAACAATATCTACGTTGATTTATAAAACTTTTGCTTGTGTACTATTTGATAGGGAGGCACCTAAACATCTTGCTTTTTTGAATTATTTGAGTTATGACATAATTTTCAAAAGATCATTTTTCAAAAACAAGGCAAAACACCCTCCCAATGTTTTTTCAGTGTGTTGTCAATACATGAAATTAAAATAGAAAAAAAAATTTGAATTTTAAAATGTGCACTTTTGCCGATACAGGGTCCTGAAGTTGTACCATTTCTCATAAATCCACACTTTCAAAGCAGTCAAACTAAAAATATTTACACATTTTCATTAATTTTTTCAACTTATCTTGTTAAAAGGTAATAGAAGAAGAAACTGTAAAAAAAGTTTAGGTCTGGCAACCCTGTAAGTTGTTGAAACAGGGTGATGAAAATCGAAAAAAAATCAATTTTTAGCATAAGTTTGGTGAATTTTATTATTTATTAAAAATAAGTTTACGACCTTAAATTTTATATAAGAAGTTGCATCAATTTGTTATCTGTGAAACAGTTTTTAAATTAAGTCAATACCAATTACAGGAGCGGAGATATAAATGAAACCGTAAACTATTAAATCGTGATTTTTGCGCCCGCCAAAAATTTTTCGAGCGCCACCACTGGTTAACGGTTAAAAATAAAAAATTAAAAAAATGTTTTTTATTACCTACTTTAACACAAAAACAACATATAATTTTGTCAATTTTTTTCTAGAACATGTTGCGACTTTTTTTTTTTAAATTGGGCGAAAACTGGTGGAATGAGCCTGAATCCAAAACCATCAATATCGGTTGAGAATTGGCAAAATGGCGGCAGTTTTAATGTTTTTTTTTGTCAGAAAACACTGACTCCCATGTATATGTTGCTATCGCACAAAGTGCTGTCATTTTGTCAAATCTTAACCGATTTTGGACATCTTTAGCTCATTGGAAAAAAAATATGATGAGTAACATATATGTATGTATCTAGAGCATTGCAAAATAGATCTTTAAAAAATATATAAGCTACTATGAAACGAATAAACATATTTTTTTATTTTCAATAGAATTTTTATATGAATGAATGTGTACGAAATGTGTAAAAAAGTACACACAAAAGTACAAACATTTTTGTGAGAAAATTTATCTTAAGTTTATCTCCGGCATTTACAGTTCTATCTTATGGCGTTTACTTTTCTCAAAAAAATTCTGCATTTTTTCAGCCCTCTTTGAGAACTCTGCCCTTTATGTGCTTTTTTCTCAAAAAAATTCTGACCTGTAAATTAAATCGAGTTCCTTTCTCGACAATGTTGACATTGAAAGTAAAAAAAATGCAGAATTTTTCTCTCTCAAGATCGGCGATTTTAAACTCTGCCCTCAAATGCTACCAACTGAATGAACAAAAAAAGTGACATGTTAGGAAAATATTAAATATTATCATTGACATTTCATTTAAATTTGAGCTTTTTCATGGATGACAAAATAAATATTATAAAAATTGTTCTCAAAAGTAAGCAACAGTACAGCCAACACAACAACATGGAAAAAATCTTTCATTTTTCTGATCTTTTCTCGACTAAAAACAGTTCAACATTTTTTGAGTGCAGGTCAAAATGTAAAATATTCTGCACTCTCAGAGGGCAGAATTTTTTGCCAAGAAAAGAAAACGCCATTAAAGAAAGATATATAAATGTTTTTATATCGAGAAGTCCAACTTTTTTGCCCTAAAGATCACTGAGATCAATCACCCCGTTCTAGCACTTACCCACGAGAAAGTATATGACAGGTAAACTTACCCTACTTTTTTATATGTGAAAAGTAGCTTATTAAAATAATTAAAGTGACTTTTTAGCAAAAGCTTACCCACTAATAAAGTTCTGTGTTTTATTTAAAAGATAAAAAAAATGCAAATAAAAATTTAATTGAGGACTTTCAAGGTTTTGGGCAACGGCTCAAAAAGCCTTTTTTTGATTTGACACTTCTTTTTTAATTCATGTCGTAAAAGTTGAAATCTGGTAAGTACTAGAAAGGTGTCATCGACCCCAATGTCTTTTAGAGCAAAAAATTTGGACGCCTCGAAATAGAAACATTGATATATCATTCTTGGACAAGATAGGTCTGTAAATGCCGAAGATATGAAGAAAGACTAAAACGTTCGGGAAAAAACAATTGTTTTTTTTCGAAATTTTCTTAAAAAAATGCTCCAGATTAGACAGTGTGCAGCTTACTTTTTTCTATTACGGTCTAATGCACTCGTACACATTCATTCATATAAAAATTCTGTTGAAAGTAAAAATATGTTTATTCGTTCCATAGTAACTTTTATATTTTTCAAAGATCTATATTGCAATATTCTATGTTACTCATCATATTTTCTTTCCAATGAGCTAAAGATGTCCAAAATCGGTTAAGATTTGACAAAATGACAGCACTTTGTGCGATAGCAACATATACATGGGAGTCAGTGTTTTCTGACAAAAAAAACATTAAAACTGCCGCCATTTTGCCAATTCTCAACCGACATTGATGGTTTTGGATTCAATGAAAAGGTATTTTTACGTGCAATGAATTTTTGTGAAAAAAAGATGTCATTCATGCAGCATTATATCATTTAAATTTATAGAAACACTAATTTTTGTTATGAAATTAAAGAAAAATTAAGGAATTTGCTTCGCTACACGCTTGTATTTTATCGTATTTATTTTATTACAGCATTATTCTACGTGAAATTCTACTGAAAAGAAGTGGAATTTGTTTTTCATTGCCAACAAGGCAAATAGCTGTAAAAATTTTACGAACGTCGGCGCAACAAAAATCGGACACTTCAACTTTAAAAATGAATTAAAAAAAATTTTGACGACATTGAGAGGCCAGACCAAGTGCGATGGACTACAATACAATTTCACAAACTCATGATTTCTCATTGTTTTTTTTTTTTTGTTTTTGGTGAATTTCGTTTTTTTTTACATAATTTTTTCAAAAATTTTTGGGCTTTTTTGTTTTGGGCGATTTTTCATTAATTTTTGGGGCATTTTTCATTTAGTTGATTTTCCCTTTTTTTTTTTGTTTTTTTGGGCGATTTTATTGAGAGCCATTATTTTTAAAGCATGTTTGAAGTAGTTTGTCTTTAGCCTAGCTCCAGAAGGTAACTCCAATTAACAATTAGGATAAGCTTACTCCCATTACTATTACAGAATCGCAGTTAACATTTAAAGTTCTTAATATATCTTAATAACGCTTTGTTTTCCTTTCAGATTTTCCAGTCCTCTCATCATCATTATCGTCCTACTCTCTGCATGTATTTATATGCTGATATTTATTTATAAATATATATATATATTTAGATGTTTTTATGTATATTTCTACACATTGGTCTTAGATGTAATATTTTTCAGAATGTGCCAAATAATGTTATTAATAATATTAATGTTAATAATTATAATTTATATATTTGTGATAGTTAAAATTTTAATGTTATTTAAAAATAAAGAAACACTTTTAATTTTAATAGAGCTTTTTTTGAGTTTGCAGCTATTTTCCAAAACTTTCGATTATAAAGCTTTTACTCGTGAGCAAGAAAATTTATGAAATTTGGAATTTTCCAATCTAGTAAACGTTGAACTCTTGCCGCTGTACAAACAACTTTTACTGAATAAACTTGCCGCGTGTGTTTTTTGTCTTTTGAGCAGAAAAATTATTAAAAGTTAAAAATAGATAAAGTTATAGTATCTAGAAATTATGTGCAATATTCCAGCACAATTGCAAAATTTGTATTGAAAATGCAACTTTTCAGTAGCATTTCACTTATTTTTATAGCAACTTCACTTGTTTTTATAGCGAGTTTTATTGAAATCACCACAGCATATTCACCTTCACCATATAGCAGTGGCGGCAGTGGCTTGACAGGTGCCGGTGAGAACATACCCATTGGTAAGTTTTTCTTGTAGTGTATTTATGTGCATGTAGTATATACAATTATACAAATTTTATTGCAAATTATCGATATTTAAAATTACAAGTATGGTCACTACCTTTTATCAAATCTTTTACTTTTTGAAGGCTTCATTTCGGATCACAACTCCGAAGAGTACCGCCTAGTTTTTGACTATGCTATCTCTGTAGCAAATGCTGACTTAAGCATACCTTTGATTGGCTATCAAGAGGTGATAAATTATGGAGACTCCATACAAGGCTATGGCAAACTATGCAAATTGATGCAGGTGCAGTTACACAGTTTTTTTATTGAATTTTTATCGCTTTTCCTTTGGCAATTTCGATTATTTTTTGTGTAAATTTTTGTGTAGAATGGCGTGGGCGCAATATTTGGACCATCATCAAAACAAACAGCAGCGCATCTTATGAATGTTTGCGACACCAAGGATGTACCCTTTATCTATCCACACATGAGTGAACATAACGATGGCTTCAATTTGCATCCACATCCTGCGGATATGGCTAAAGTTATACATGCGATAATTGATGAATTCGAATGGTCACGGTTTATATTTCTTTACGAATCTTGTGAGTTTAAGTTTTAAGAATTTTACAAAAGTTATAGCAAAAAAAGTGGAAATATTGAGGGGAAAATCATAAACTAAATGATTGATTTTAAAGTAGAAACAAACAGCACTTACTCGTAAAGTATAACGAAATTGGAAAAATTCTCCGGATAACAACTCGGCTGAATAGAATTAACCCTCTACGGCATAACAATGCCTTTAGGCACACTTACGTCTGTATTCAAATCTAGAACTGAAATCCTTTTTTCAAATTCAGAAGTCAAATCATCATAGATTATATATCGGTTCTATGCACTTCGAGTATCATTTTTTGTAACGGAAATTTTTTCTAGCTTAGCGCATTTTTTAATTATTGTCCGTTGTAATAGTAAAAGTAAGCATTTCGCACGCAAAAATCATGCATTAGAGGGTTAATTGCGGGTTCTCATAATTTATAGTGCTTCTAGTCATTTCTGAGTTATGTATTCATGTATTCATGAGGACTTTATAAATTCTTTGGCAGTCTCAAATTGTAAAATTTTATTTGTCGGATTTAGTTCTCAAATCCATTAGGTAGACTCCATAATCTTAAAAATATTAACTTTGATCTGGATTAAATTTTGAATATATCTTGTTGGTTACTGATTGTATTAAATAAGTAGTCATCAATGGGATATTCAAAATTAAGTTACAAAAAAATAACTCAGATAGTCACTGCATACTAGCAGAGATCCTTGAATATAAAACTTATATAAGGCTTTCTCTTGTCCCGTATTCATGATGATGTCATGGATTTTTTTTTTTTTTTGTGGGTTTGTGTTTTTTATTTTAAAACAGTTTTAAATATTCCAATTCTATATGTCGGACTGGAATTAAGGACTGGAACCCCATAATCTGAAAAATATTTAGTTTGATCTGAATTAAATTTTCAAGCTATTTTGAGGTCCGGCTTGGTTTACAAATGTGGTCATAAATAGATTATTCCTGGTAACCAGATCAGGTCTCAGATAGTTTTAAACGGTCACAAGATTAAGCTACATTTATAAAAGTGGGAGTTTCTGTGATCACCAAATGCAAATTCCTTATCATAAATAAGAAATTCAGTTTGAACCCGGCAGAACTCACTCAGAACTCTCTTACTCAACCGGAAACTTAGATGAAAAATTAAAAAAATAATCGGATCCCTATTATTTAGTTGCAATTTATGGTTGAAATTGAAATATATATCAGGCTTCCACTGCAGAGGCTTGCTTACTAATCAGACCAGAACAGTGGTATGGTATCCAGACCAGAAATCATAGGTGAATTTTCTTAAAAAGCAGTTCCAAATTTCAGTTCAGAAGGAGCAGACAATTGTATGAAAAATGCAGACGTCCTTTTTCAAAAAGCATTCAGGCCCCTCAGTTTTGCTGTCAGGCAATAATGCCTGTCAGGTCTTATTCATGCCTATCAGGCCTGTACTCCATCTTGAACCACCTTACATAACATTTTCTGTTGGGATATTACTTTAATATGAAGTTCCGGGATCAAGACCAGATATTTCTTAAAAGTATTTGTACAAATTGAAAAAAAACAATAAATTTTGCTATAAATACACATTCAAGTTAAGTGATTAATCTGCTTCATAATTCCATTATGCCATATTCTTGACCTTCATAAAACCCCTTCAGTTTTATTTATCAACCACCTTTCATTTTCTGACTAAAGATACTCATCCCTTTATGTCTTCACGTTCCTATCGTGTCTTATTTTTGTAGTGCTCCGATTCAAAAATTGACTTTTTTACTCAAGGAGCCCACGGATCGTTCATAAATTACGTGACCGAGTTTCAACTTTTTTTACCCCCCCTCCCCCTTCCTTACTCTTCGTAATGCATTTCAAAACCCCTCCCCTCCGCACTATAAAATAACGTAGTATGTATATGAAATAAAAAAATGAATTGATTAAAAATATTTGAAAATATATATAAAAAATATTATTATCTTAACTACCTATTAGTATGTGTGCTATCATGACTAGATAAATTTAATAAAAAATTTTAAAAATTAATTATTTTCATCAATAAAAAAATTTTCCATCTTCAATACAAGAGTCGATGCTCTCAATCACTGGCAACTTTGGGGACTCTTCGAAATAGAATTCTTCAACGGATTCCATGTCGACCCATTCCAATATCCTTATTTATTTAATATTTTTGTTCACGTTACCCCCCTCCTTAATTGATAACGTAATTTATGAACGACCCCCTACATAACTCAACTGTATCACAAGCCCCCAATAATTATTTTCTCTTTTCATAACTTACCTTCTAAATCTACTTCTTCGTGTAGCTCAAATACAAAAATTACATTTTTATGAAATTGTCTCCATTCCATTCTTATTTTCTGTGGGTACCCCCCCCCCCTCCCACCTTCAATTACGTTTTCAATTATGTCAATAATTTTCATTATATTTCACCTCCCTTAGATTCCTTCAAATAGTTGAAGCTATAGTATGCTCCTAGAGAATTCAATTATGTCATAGACTCCCATTATTTTTCCTCCTCAATATTTATTCTGTTAATACAAACTCCCTTTAGGCTGGTGTTAATATAAGACCGAACGTGAAAAAAGAGATTAGGTAAAATTTTATTTCGAATTCTCGATTCTTACTCTCCAATAGGATTTGGTAGTTCATGAACGAACTAGTTCAATTGAACGATTCCCACTCATGAACTATGTGAACTAGTTCAGTGTTTCTCGTTCTTTTAGTTCATTTTAGTTCAATTGATATTGCAGCGAGTAGGAACAAAACGAACGAGATCAAAAATAACTAAATTTACCAAGCTATGGTTTGAGTCCTTGGTTTAAGACTAGGTTTGAGACTTTTTGTGTCTGCACTAATAGAAATGTTGAATTTGATGGCTATCACATATTCAAACCAATTTTTTTTCATTTGGTAATGAACCTGGACATGAACGAGTAAACGAAACGAACTAAAAGACCAATCGAACTAAAAGACCTAACGAACTAAAAAAAACGAATGAACTAAAAGAACTAACGAACTAAGAGAACAAACGAAGTAAAATATGCAACGAACAAAATGAACGAACGAACTAAAAGAACTAAATGAACGAACTAGTTCATTCCATACGATTGAACTAAAAGGAGCGATCTTTGTGGTGAACTAAAATGCCCAAGCCTACTCTCCAATACCTTCTGACTGATCTATTGCTTTCCTAAGTGAAAAAAAAAATATTCATTCACTGACGAGATAAGCTTATACACTGTTGATCTTCTATCTAATTTAAAAAGAATCTATGGTAGGTGGACGTGTCAGACTCATGTTTGGAAACTTATATGCCCGTAGAGTATAAAAAATTTTTTTAAAATTTAGCCAGACCATTTACCATAGTTATTATATGAAGACTAATCCGTATTAACATAATTTTTTTGATGAGACCCGTTCGTAGTTCAAGTTTCCAATTTTAATTGCTTAGGTATTTAATTATTACAATCTCACTTTTTCATTAGTTTTGATTAAAGTTCTGTTGCACTTAAACATATGGAGTATTAGGTTTAGTATAACGATGTTTTTGGAAGTAACTCTTTCGATACTACTCTAATTACCTGTTTTCATTTCAAATTCAATAAGTTTAAATTAATTCAAATTTAAAAACTCAGCCCAATACTTGAGCATTTTGAATGGTCTGATGTCCTATTATACAACGGATGGACCGGTTATTTCGGTGTTACGCTACGACTTGAACTTAAATGGTAATTACAAAGCGGTCTTGCGCAGAGTGCGTAAGTCCATAGATAGCCAAATTGTTGTGGTGGGCTCCACGGAATCGGTGGCAGAGCTTTTGAAACAGGTCAGACAATATTTACCGTTATCTATTCGTACTTTCATTTTAACCCAATTTTCACATCTAAGGCTCAACAAGTGGGCATCATAAATGAGGACTACAAATATATTATTGGCAACTTGGATCTGCAAACCTTCGAATTGGAAGAATACAAGTACAGTGAAGCAAATATAACTGGCATAAGACTGTTTACAACAGATCAGCCGGAAGTATTGAATCTTATAACGCAATTGGGCTATTTTGAATATGAGTCCGAGCAAATAAGAAATGGTACGGCTTTTTCCAAAAATTTTAAGTTGACGCGCTAAGAAACCATTATTTTTTGTTTATTAATAATTTAAGGTTCCTGTCCCATTACCTTGGAAATGGCCTTAACATATGATGCTGTTCAAGCTTTTGCGGAGACAACAAAGCATTTACTATATCGACCGCAGCCATTAAACTGTTCGGATCGCAATGATAATGTGCAGGAGGATGGTTCTACGTTTAAGAATTACATACGTTCGGTAAATTTCACTTTAATAATAATGCAAAATATTCTCTAACCTCTTAATATCTTACAGCTAAAAATAGACCAAAAAATTCTGACCGGTAGCATTTACTTCGAAGGCAACGTGCGCAAAGGTTACACTTTCGACATTATCGAGTTGCAGCCAGCAGGCATTGTAAAAATTGGAACTTATGATGAGAGCAAGAACTTGACCATTCAAAGAGAACCCCAAATTAACTTAGATATAGATATGAACGAGAGCTCATTGGCAAATAAAACATTCAGAGTGTTAATTTCGGTGCCGGTGGGTTTGAATTTTGAAATTTGAAGATGTGCATTTGAAGCAAAATGAGATATTTACTCTTCCAGAATAAGCCCTACGCCAGTTTGGTGGCCACTTATAAAAAACTCGATGGCAACAGTCAGTACGAAGGCTATGGCGTGGACTTGATCAAAGAGTTGGCTGACAAATTGGGCTTCAATTTCACACTTATAAATGGTGGCAATGATTATGGGTCCTTCAATAAGTCAACAAATGTGACCACTGGCATGTTGAAGGAAATTGTCGAGGGTGTAAGTTGATTAGAATGAGCTTGTTAGATAGAGAGAAATGTTTAAAATTTATTCATTGCTTTACAAGCGCGCGGATTTAGCTGTGACCGATTTGACGATCACTTCGGAGCGCGAGGAAGCCATTGATTTCTCTATACCATTCATGAATTTAGGTAAGAAACTTCATTCTGATATTTTTGGTTGTCTCATATTTAAATTTACATTAAAATATGTTTTATATTTGAATTATCATTTAAGGCATTGCTATTCTATACATCAAACCACAAAAAACCCCACCTGCTTTATTCTCTTTTATGGACCCATTCTCAGAGGAAGTCTGGCTCTATTTGGGTCTCGCTTATTTAGGCGTTTCTCTCAGTTTCTTTATTTTGGGACGTCTTTCACCAACAGAATGGGACAATCCGTATCCATGTATTGAAGAACCCGAAGAGCTGGAAAATCAATTCACGTTAGGAAACTCTTTGTGGTTTACTACAGGCGCATTGTTGCAACAAGGTTCCGAAATAGCACCCAAGTAAGCTAAATTTTTGACGTAATAATGTTACTTCTTACCTGGCAGTTTTCCAAAATAATTTAAATGCTTTATTCCGGCGTTGCATTGAATTCTTACTCGATGAAGTCGTAAGAGAAGAGTTAAAAATCAAAATCAAAATCAAAATCAAAATCAAAATCAAAATCAAAATCAAAATCAAAATCAAAATCAAAATCAAAATCAAAATCAAAATCAAAATCAAAATCAAAATCAAAATCGAAATCGAAATCGAAATCAAAATCAAACCAAAATCAAAATCAAATTCAAAATCAATTCAAAATCAAAATACAGACACATATACAATTTTTTTTTCATAGAGCACTTTCGACCCGCATTGTTGCTTCTATTTGGTGGTTCTTTACGCTGATCATGGTTTCTTCCTATACTGCCAACTTGGCAGCCTTTCTTACCATTGAGAATCCAACATCTCTTATTGATAATGTGGATGATTTGGCTGATAACAAAGGCGGTGTACAGTATGGCGCTAAACGTACGGGGAGTACACGAAACTTTTTTCTGGTAAGTACTCTAATGTAATCTTTGATATAAATGCAACACAACAACTGATTATTTCAACTTGACTAGACCTCTGAAGATGAACGTTATAAGAAGATGAATCAATACTTGATGGATAATCCAAAGCTCCTAACAGAGACCAATCAAGAAGGTGTGGATAGGGTTAAAGTTGGATCAGAATATGCCTTTCTAATGGAATCCACATCCATTGAGTACAATACGGTGCGCGAATGTAATCTGCTGAAAATTGGTGAACCATTGGATGAAAAGGGTTACGGCATAGCTATGATCAAAAGTAAGAAGAATCATTTTATAAATTGATATAAATACTTTGAGGAAAAATTTCAAATCCTACAGATTGGCCCTATCGCGATAAATTCAATAATGCTTTATTAGAACTTCAGGAACAGGGCGTGCTGGCCAAGATCAAGAGTAAATGGTGGAATGAAGTTGGCGCTGGTGTTTGTAATGTTAGTTTCTAAAAAGCTATTGAAAGTCATTTTATTTGTACAACTTCATTGAAAACAGACGAAAAAAGAAGCCGCCGAAGCCTCTGAGTTGGATTTGGATAATCTTGGTGGCGTTTATTTTGTGCTTGGCGTAGGCAGCTGTTTTTCTCTGATATACGGAATAGTTTCCTGGTTTATCTTTGTGGCAAAAAAAGCCAGACATTATGAGGTTTGCTTATCCATGGAAAATTAAAAAAAAATACTATTACTCTGAGCTTTTTTCTTCTATTTTTCAGGTACCCTTCAAGGAAGCTTTTGTGGAAGAATTTAAATTTGTTTTTAACTTTTCTAACAATGAACGTGCTTTGAAAAGCGCACAATCGGTGTATTCACGTAGTCGCAATTCTTCACTGTCCTTCGAGTCCTTGGAAACCGATTCAGATGATAGCAAGGATGATTGTATAGATTGAAGCAAAACTGAATAAAAATATTTTGTTTACATATCAGTAAATGAAAAAATAGCTCACGTCCTATTCTTTTTTTGAGAAATGTACAAAGCTTTTTTAACATTTCATTTTTTCGCTAGAATCCCTCTTTCGACGAACCATAAAGCTTTTCCAACGCTGAGTGAAAATTGAGCAATACTTCCATTTTTTTTTTCTATTATTTCCAATCTTCTCATAAGATCCAAAGTAACGCATATCTGGAAGATCGACGAAATAGTCTGCGTTAAACTGTCGCTGTCGGCACATCGAACTTTTATTTTCTAGTCTTCACAAAGTGATTTCAAAAAGTGTTGTTTTAAAAATAGATACTCGTATCTTCAAATTCTATTAAAAACTTTGAATTTTGATGTTTTATCCAAGAGTTAATAGAACTCTATTGAAAAAAGCATGTATTTTATAGAGTTCAATCGAAGTCTTTTATTGATATTATCTGTAGTCTGCTGGTCAACTGCTCAATATTCGTATCCCTCTTATCCCACTTATGGAACTGGCGGCCAAGGTATTCCAATTGGTATGTAAAATTGAACACGCATGTATCAGATATGCTGTGCATAACAGTCTTTACGTATATTTTTATATAGTTGTTTTATTTTTAAAACGATTTTTTTTTTTTTTGAGGTTTATTTGTGTTTATTTCGTCTGTCGACGCTGCCGTTGTATTTTACTATTGAATTTGTTTATTTATTTGTTTTTCTTGGGAAATACCTGTCTGATGTATGATGACTCGTGGGAATATGTTCTTATGTATACATAAGTGTAAATCAGAAAGTTCAATTATTTGTTTGTCAACAAGACGGCTTATTTTGTTTACTTTTAGTATTACGTTGTTTCATTCATGCTTTACATTTTGTATTTTTTTTTTTTATGTTGTGTTTTGATAATTTCTGAGAACAAGAAGTTGTTTACCGAAGAGGACCTGAACGAAATTTTAAGGCGTCTTTCGAATACACTACATTTTTTTTTAGACGTGAATAGTTCAAGGGGCATATAAGGTTATGTTATATGAGTATAAAAGAAATTTTATAGGAATTATAGGACTAACAAAATTTAATAAAACGTTGTACTTGGATTTTCAAATACAGCCAGAACATGCAAATAGCTGTATAGATTAGTCTTATAATAGTCCAGTTTATTTCATATTTTGTATAAAATTCTTGGATTTTAAAATGTAAAAAACTTATGTTGAATTAAAAGATTCGGAAAAAGAAAATAAACTGAAGTCTGGTGTTCCAGCATAATTTTCAATGTTATTTCGACAATTTTTACGTATTAAAAAAATTTTAATAAATATGTTATTATTGACATCTTTAACTTTACAAAAAAAAATAATAAAGATTATTTTACAATACACTATTTTGCATAACAATAACCGCCCCCTATTTTTTCAGTGTACTGACAGTTTAAAAGGTAATTGAAAAAATGTGAGAAGCGGAAATGAAAGAAGATTTAAAAATATTATATAGAAAAAAAAAACAACAAAATCATTTTATTTGTCCCCGTTATATTGAAAAGTGTGTAATTTGAATGGTGCATAACTATAAACGCGTGTTGTTATCATTATCTTTTAATTTAATTTTAATTAATGTCATCATTAATTGCATCGATATCTTTTGTTGGTAAAGAATCAAACACGTATTATATTTTTGAGGCAGGCAAGTGAGTCAGTGCAATGCCACGTGGAAAATACCTCTCCGACTTTGAAAAGGAAAAAATTTCTGCACTTTTTGCTGAGGGGGTGTCGAAAAAGGGGATCGCTAAAAAAATTGGTCGTTCTAATCGAGTGTTGCGGAATTTTTTAAACAACACTACCAGTTATGGACATAATAAGCGAGGAGGACCCAAACCCAAGCTCTCTGAAAGGGACAAAAGGCGATTAATTGTAGAAGCAAGTATCACAATGAAAAGTGCTGTTCAGCTAGGTCGCGAATGTGGCATAAATGTGTCGCGTTGGACAATAAATCGGGCGCTTAATCAATCAGAATATCTTAGAAGACAAAAATTAAAGCAGGCTCCTACACTAAGGGAAAAAAATATTAAATTTATCCAAAAACTTTTTTAATTTATCCAAAAAGCGAGTCATTTTTGCACCAATAACGCATTTGAATAAATCGACTACGTAAATATTAAAAATTTATTTGAATACTTTTTTAATTAAATTAAATATTTAAATATTTAAACAGAATTAATAAAAATATATTACAATTATGCACGAATTTTTTTAAAATATCTTTCAAATATTTACTATTTGAAAATAAACTATCGCATATAAAGAAAATTTATATTAAAATATTGAATTTAAAAAAAACATATATAAATTGAATATGTTATTAATGGTATTATTTTCTCCATATTGCGTTCATCAAATGCCATTGCCTGTATAATTTATTCTCGCTTCACTTTTTAATATTATTATTATCCTTGCTATGCAATATTAGGGCACCAACTGTCAAAAATAGTATAAATTAAAGAACGAAAAAGTAATCTACAAAATATATGTAGGCATGGTATAATAATACATGGTAGCATTGACAACTGCTTATTTTCTCTTCAACAGGAAAACATAAACTGTCAAAAACAGCTTTTTGTGGAAATACATCAGCAGCTGCTGTGGTTGTTGTTTTTTTTTTCACTTCAACGTTTTCAACATTGCTTGTGTTTTCAATGGCGGATTGTGAGCTCTCTCTTTTTGAGTATATTTTTTGACAGTATATGATTTCCTAAGCAACTGTCAATGCTACCTTGTATTATTATACCATGATATGTAGGTAGAAGCAAATTATGCAGGTAAATGACAACCGGTCCAAGATTTTCTGGAGAAAATACCGAGTTGTCACTCCACCCTATATAATTTCATTTCTTTGCCAAACATGCACACTATATTACTCTTGCAAAAATAACTAAATGAGAACTATAAGAACTGCAAATGCAAGAAATAAGAAACAGAGTGCCATGCTGTTGCTGCTTTTCGGAATATGTGTGTACGTGTGCGATGCTGTTGCAGCTTGTCGGCGTATGTGTGTACGTGTGTGGTATAAATAAAATTCAAATACGGGAAAAAACGAGTTGTAAGGAAAACATTTGATTTATCCACGTTAATATTTGAATAAAATTTATACTCAGGCGTGGATAATGCTAATATGAGTTATTTCCCTTAGTGTAGGTTACTGCATCGTCACAAAAAGATCGCGTGGAATTTGGTAAAAAAAAAACATTTCTACTGACTGGTAAAAGGTACACGGAGAACATTTTTACAAAGCCAAAAATTTTTTTTTTGCAATGCAATCAAATAATTTTTTATTTTCAGATTGTTTTTTCGGACGAAAAAAAAGGTTAATTTAGACGATCCTGATGGATTTAACACTTATTGGAGGGACATCCGTAAAGAACCGCGCTTTTTTTCTAAAAGGAACTTTGGAGGTGGCACACTCCTGGTTTGGGGAGAATTTTGTTTTGATGGGACCTTAGAGTTAGCCTTTCAAAACACTCGTATGGACTCAGCTGAGTACATCCAGCTTTTATCAATGAACTTGCTACCATTTTTGAGCAGAACCAGAGGTAAAAAGTGAGTGAGCAGAACAACGCTTCGATGCATAAAAGTAGGAAGACGCAGTCTTGGCTTCAGGGGAAAAAAATCGCAACTTTAGATTGGCCTGCCTGCTCTTCTGACATTAATTCGATAGAGAATGTTTGGGGGCTCCTTCTACGGAAAATTAATGTAGAAAATAAGCAATTTATTAATGTGTCGGAGCTTAAAGCTGCTGTGATTGAGGCATGAGAGTCGCTATCATCGCAAAAGCTTCAAAACTTAAAAATCACTATGCCAAATCGAATTTTTGAACTTATCAAAAATAGTGGAGGAGCTACAAACTATTAGCAGTATTTTTAGTTTTTTTGTTTTTCGTTTATGTGAAGTTTTCACTGTGTATTATAGGGCGCGTTTATAGTTATACACCACTTAAATAATACACTTTTCAATAAAACTGGAGTAAAACAAATGATGTTGTTCTTGTTTTTTTTTTAATAATATTTTTCAATCTACTTTCATTTCCCAATCTCATATTTTTTTCAATTCCCTTTTAAACTGTATGTACACTGAAAAAATTTTGAATTAAAATTTTCAAAAATTGTTGAAATTGGTCAGTCCCTTGAGGTACCTCCCTTGGACATACATATATAAATTTTTTACATGACTTTGTATCGAAGGAACATACAAGACTGCGCCGATATTAAGGAAACTCGGGTAGAAAGTAAGACAAATATAAAAATAGATGTATATTGAAAATGGTTTAAATCGGTCAGACCCTAGGGGTAGCTCCCTTGGACATATACATATTAATTTTTTACGTAATTTTGTATAGGAGGTACATACAAAAATTATAGCCTAATTTCAGGCACGCTTTAAATCGGTCAGACCTTAGGGATAGCTCCCTTGGACATATATTAATTTTTTACGTAATTTTGTATAGTAGGTACATACAAAAATTATAGCCTAATTTCAGGCACACTTTATTTAAATTGCAAATGCAGAAATTAAACTTGTAAAGAATAAATGAGTAAAATATTTTGGTTTATGAACTTCATTCGGAATCATCGCAATTGAATTTTTCTTCGGAATCATGATCATGGATATATTATAAAATTTGATTTTGTTTTAATATTTCTCTTAGATCTGGCTCTCGAGAATTTTTGGGTATGATTAAGCATACCAACCGTACTAATTTAGTAAGTACAGATGAAATTCCATTTTGTGTAACGCGGACACCTGCCGTATAGGCTTAATTCCCCATGGCAGTGGGGTCGAGGGTCAAGGAATTGATGCCTAGGAGATAAATATTCAGGACGTCAGTACCATGCTCATATATACACTGAATCAAACAATTGCACATACAGCAGTTCATTTTCCATTTAAAGCTATATTTTTTACAAAATACGTTTTAAATATCGAAAACTTATATTAATATTTATTGAATGTTGTTATTACATTCAAAAAACAATGTATGACATTTTCTGAAAATTACACTTCATTTATGAAAATAATTTAAAAAAAGTAATCTAATTAACTTGAACTCAAAAAATTGTACATACATTGCTTAAATATCTTAATTTAAGTATTTTATAAAGAACTTAATAGCTAGTATGGTATACATTTGCATTAATGACCTCTCGTAAACGACGTTTTATCGATTCCACCAATTTGGATGTATCGTTCGGCGATATTTTATTCCACTCCTCTAGGATAACTGTTTTAAGCTGATCTCGGTTGGTTATCTCATGCTGTCGTACTTTACGCTCGAGCAAATCCCAAAGATGCTCAAAAGGATTGAGGTCCGGTGATTGAGGGGAATGTGGAAGTATCGATTTGCAGTTGTAGACAAGCTAAGTTCTGATTAGTAGTGAATTATGCTTGGGGTCATTATCTTGGACCAGCATGAAATCACGACCAAGTTCTAATGTTTCAGCACTGGCTCTTAAATTATTTTTAGATATAAACGGTTTCTTGCGGGACACGCAACCTTTGTAACCATGTGAATGTAAACAATTTCTTATTCTTTGCGGATTAACGGATGGACCTCCATGTTCTGCAAGGCTTGCCGCAATTTTTGGGGCACCAATTTTCGGGTCCGCTTTTACCTAACTAAAAAAAAATGAAACATGCTTATTCAATATATGTACATTATTTTAGAAAATACAATGGCTTAAATAAAAAATTAGCTACTGTATGTGCAAATTTTTGATGCAGTGTAACGACGTCCGTCATACCTCTCCTAGGCATCTTTTCCATGACTCCAGACGCGACCAACGCCCTGTCATAGTAGTTTGAACACCTTATGTTCAGCTTGACGTTCTGATTTTTCATAGCGTACTTCATTTGTTTTTCAAAATAATATTAATATAAAAATCATATGCGCTGAGTCGATAGTTGTGTAAATGTTGCTACTAAAATTCCTCTATTTAGTATTTTCCCACAAATGTTAAAAAAATCGCGATGTGACATCACTAAACTGATGTTTGACAACACAGCTCGTAGTTTTAGAAATGTCAAATCTACTTTCACTTTCTTAGTCCATCTTTGTCAAAACGCTTGTTTTTCTCTGTAAACAAAAATATTTGCTTTAGTTTCAACGGATCTTTAAAAGTGTGCTATTTCTGTGACCAGCTAGAAACTTAACTGTAAAGGCTGATATCGCTAAAAGAAACAAAGTAGAGGAAAATTGTTAAAGTTTTTTTTATTTTTCCGAAGTAAAAAATTTATTTTCCCAAAGCAAAATGATTTTCTTAAATAACAAAACCCCCGCATTTAAAAGCAAAATGCGACTTAATAATATACGTGTAACAATCAAAAACAGGAGCTGCTTTCAAAAAATTTTTTTAGATATAAGGAGTTATTATTTTTTTTTTAAATTTATACGCGTTATTGTACATAAAAAATACTTCATAAAAATATTTTTTTTTTTCTTAAATCAGTTCTGGCTTTTATAAAGAGGGCGCTGAAAATGACATTGAAAAAAAGACATCCAAAACGGTTCGATGGATATGGCCTTTCCCATGTATCGGAAAGAAAAAATTTATATGACATTTTAAAGCATATACCATATATTAAGCATCCCCCTACGCAAGACCCCCGGGGTCTTTTTTTTAATTATGGCGGAAGTTGAAGTAAAAAGTTTGAAAAATAAATACATTTTCGAGCGCTTTTTTGTTTATAAAAAAAAAATGGATACTTGAATTTAGGGGGGATGCTTAAAGGACAAAATAAGGAACAAAATGCAAATAAAGTCATTGAAATTGAATCAATAGATTTCGAGTTATCTATCGAACCGTTTTAAAAAAACTAGTTTCGAGGAAATCGCATTTACGGTATTTTATTTGTTGTATGGAGCTTAGACATAGGTTAGGAAAACCGTTATAACTTGTTATACCCCCACGTTTAAAAAACGTAAATGGGGGTATATTAATTTTGTCACTCCGTTTGTAACGCCCATAAGGAGGCGTGGTAGGTATAGAAAAGTATATATATTATTGATCAGCATCACCACCCGAGTTGATTTAGCCATGTCCGTCTGTCTGTCCGTCTGTCGTCACGATTACAGCCGTAATTTTAAAGCTATCATCACGAAATTCAATATTTAAGCTTTTATTTAAAAAAACTAAGGTCAAGTTCGAAAATGAGCCAAATCGGATGAAAACCACGCCTACCTCCCATACAAAGTGCCTTTATCAAAACGGTAAAATCTCTTTAAATTCCACAAAAAATAATATATGGACATTTTGAAATTTTGCTTATTAACTTTGATGTATAACATGCACTTTGTGTATAAAATTCAACCAAATAGAGTGAAAACCACACCCACCCCCCATACAAAGTGATTTTATAAAAAATGAAAGCGAATATTTTCTGTTCAAACTATGTAGGTATAACAAAAATGTTTTATACAAATAAACATTTTATTGACGGCTTAAGACTTTGAATATACTTCGGTTCGGACGTGGGGGTATTTTAACTTCGGCCCAGTCGAAGATCATTTCTTACTAGTTTTTTTTTTTAAATATCGATTTAAAAATGTGTATGTATATTCTTAAAACTATAAAGAACACATTAAACAAAAAAAATTTTTCTTCGAAAAATTTACACGTATATTATACCTTAATAGAGGTGGAAAGGTCCAATTGACTCTTTCCTAATTAGTTTCTATTTTCATTAAGAAAGAAGCCAATTTCCATTTTTAATTAGAAAAAAGCCAATTTAATCATGCATTAAGGCTTTTGAAAATATTTGGAAAGTATTTCTTTCCTGAAAGATCCTGAAAAATGTAGATTCATGGTACCAATACTGAGTGACTTTTTAGAATGCTTCAAAATGGAGTCGAATTACTCTTAGAATGAAATGATATTATTTCAATTTTATATTTAAGGTTTAATTACTGATCAGTATAATGAAGAAATGGGCATTGTCTTCGATCATGCCATCGAAAGAGCAAATACCGAACTAAGTGTACCACTATCGGCCATAAAAGATGAAGTAGATTATGGTGATTCATTTCAGGCCTATGGACGACTTTGTAAAATGTTGCAAGTAACTAAAAATATAAATGTCTATTGTTTTTGTAATAATCATGATAAAAATTTTACTTTTAGACAGGAGTTGGTGGTATATTTGGACCATCTTCGAAGCATACAGCAGCGCATCTGATGACGATTTGTGATGCTAAAGATATACCGTATGTTTACTCGCAAATGAGTGAGAATTCGGAAGGCTTCAATTTGCATCCACATCCTTTGGACTTGGCGCGGGCCTTACATTCGATAATATCAGCTTTTGATTGGTCACGTTTCATATATTTATATGAGTCTGGTAAGTGGTTAAGGGACCTATATCAGCTCACAACTCGAAAAACTGAGTATCGCAGGTTAGAATTTAAGAGTTTATGGCATTTAATGCACTGAACACATTGACGACTACACGACTTTACGACGCGACGTGAAGAAAGAATCAACAATCTGGAAATATCATACGATTGTTTCATTCACGCATACACAAACCCTTATATTTGCACTTTTGTCGCTCGTCAAATTAGAAATAATTCTATATCGACGTCAGCATCATTGCTATGTCGCCGCGATATTTTCACCACATTCACCTTCGTAAGAAAAGCATTAAAAAAAAATTTGACAGATGTCGCAATATCATTGTCATCGTCAATGTGTTCAGTGCATAAGTCATCATTATTTTATTCAAACCTCTAATGACATTTTACCTTAAATCACTTCATTTTTTTTATCTTAATAAAACCAACTCTGAACAGAATTATTTCAAAATAATTTAATGACAATTAATTGCTTATATTATAAAAATAATTCTCTATTCATTTAAGCCGAGTATTTAAACATTCTCAACGGTCTTATGGCTTTGTATGGCAATAATGGACCCATAATATCAGTGCTGCGCTATGATATACACTTGAATGGAAACTACAAAACTGTTCTGAGACGCGTACGAAAATCATTGGATAATCGCATTGTTGTTGTGGGCTCAACGGATACCATGCCGGAATTTTTGAGACAAGTTAAGCTAAAAGCATATTTTTTAATGAAAATCTTTATTATAACTTCATCACTTTTTTCAGGCTCAGCAAGTGGGCATTATCAACGAAGATTACAAATTCATCATTGGAAATTTAGACTTTCATGCCTTCGATCTGGAGGAGTATAAATATAGCGAGGCTAATATAACAAGTATTCGTATGTTTTCACCAGATCAGCCAGAAGTGCGTAATTTAATGCAAAAGCTGGGTGGCGCCTATTTGGAGGAAGAACTAAGAAATGGTTAGTATGCAGGTGAAATACAGGGTTTTCCAATAAGAGGTGTTATTTTGGTATTCAAAGAAAAATGCCATTTTTTGAGATAAATGATCGGATGTTTATTTCATAATTAATAATGAAAAACAACATCAGCCAAATGGCCACCACGACCACGCTTACAGGACAATATCCTTTTCATGTAATTTTCCATAACCAAATCACAAAGTGGCTGCCCTATGTCCTCGATAGCCTCACGAATTCCATCTTTGAGGTCTTCAATCGATGCTGGGCTGTTGGCGTGGACCTTATAAAGGGTGATTTTTTTGAGGTTATGATTTTCATGCATTAGTATTTGACAGATCACGTGGGATTTCAGACATGGTGTCAAAGAGAAAGATGCTCAGTATGCTTTGACATTTCATCATGAATAGACTTACTAACGAGCAACGCTTGCAAATCATTGAATTTTATTACCAAAATCAGTGTTCGGTTCGAAATGTGTTTCGCGCTTTACGTCCGATTTATGGTCTACATAATCGACCAAGTGAGCAAACAATTAATGCGATTGTGACCAAGTTTCGCACTCAGTTTACTTTATTGGACATTAAACCAACCACACGAATGCGTACAGTGCGTACAGAAGAGAATATTGCGTCTGTTTCTGAGAATGTTGCTGAAGACCGTGAAATGTCGATTCGTCGCCGTTCGCAGCAATTGGGTTTGTGTTATTCGACCACATGGAAGGTTTTACGCAAAGATCTTGGTGTAAAACCGTATAAAATACAGCTCGTGCAAGAACTGAAGCCGAACGATCTGCCACAACGTCGAATTTTCAGTGAATGGGCCCTAGAAAAGTTGGCAGAAAATCCGCTTTTTTATCGACAAATTTTGTTCAGCGATGAGGCTCATTTCTGGTTGAATGGCTACGTAAATAAGCAAAATTGCCGCATTTGGAGTGAAGAGCAACCAGAAGCCGTTCAAGAACTGGCCATGCATCCCGAAAAATGCACTGTTTGGTGTGGTTTGTACGCTGGTGGAATCATTGGACCGTATTTTTTCAAAGATGCTGTTGGACGCAACGTTACGGTGAATGGTGATCGCTATCGTTCGATGCTAACAAACTTTTTGTTGCCAAAAATGGAAGAACTGAACTTGGTTGACATGTGGTTTCAACAAGATGGCGCTACATGCCACACATCTCGCGATTCTATGGCCATTTTGAGGGAAAACTTCGGAGAACAATTAATCTCAAGAAATGGACCGGTAAGTTGGCCACCAAGATCATGCGATTTGACGCCTTTAGACTATTTTTTGTGGGGCTACGTCAAGTCTAAAGTCTACAGAAATAAGCCAGCAACTATTCCAGCTTTGGAAGACAACATTTCCGAAGAAATTCGGGCTATACCGGCCGAAATGCTCGAAAAAGTTGCCCAAAATTGGACTTTCCGAATGGACCACCTAAGACGCAGCCGCGGTCAACATTTAAATGAAATTATCTTCAAAAAGTAAATGTCATGGACCAATCTAACGTTTCAAATAAAGAACCGATGAGATTTTGCAAATTTTATGCGTTTTTTTTAAAAAAAAAGTTATCAGGCACTTAAAAAATCACTCTTTATTTCACGTGGCCGCAAAGGAAGAAGTCGCAAGGCGTTAAATCACAAGATCTCGGTGGCCAATTGTGATCACCTCTTCGAGAGATAACACGGTCTGGAAACTTTTCCCGTAAAAGATCAATGGTTTCGTTGCTTGTGTGGCACGTAGCGCCGTCTTGTTTAAAGTAAACGTTGTCCAGATCAATACCATCCAACTCCGACCATAAAAAATCATTAATCATCTCAATCCATTCACCGTAACTGCTGATCCAACCTCATTTTCGAAAAAGTAACGTCCAATGACCCCGCCGGACCATAAACCGCACCAAACAGTCACACGTTGAGGATGGAGAGGCTTCTCAACAATAACTCCTGGGTTTTCCGAGCCCCAGATGCGACAATTTTGCTTGTTGACGTAGCCACCGAGGTGGAAATGGGCCTCATCAGTCAAGATGATTTTTCGATGGAATTCCGGATCATTTTTATGCATTTCAAGGACCCAATCAGCAAAGACAATCGTTCCATTTTTAGTAATGGCGTAGTTTCTACTTGTCAAATGTCAAAGAATAAAAGTTTTAAAAGTGAGCGATTCACAATAGCGGGCGATGCACAATAACACCTCTTATTGGAAAACCCTGTACATTCGTTCTGTTTCAATTTCAAAAACGACAATTTCTCAATATTAGAATGCTATGAATAATTTATTTGATCCAAGTAATTAATTCTCTGAAATTGTCTAAAAATTTTGCTTAATATACTCAGTACTCTCATATGTTTAGGTACACCGAAAAAAAAGCAGTAGTAAAATCACCAAAGCCGGCTTGGGTAAAGAAAAGTGTATGGAAATTAGAAACTTATGGTTATTCACCAAAGTAATATATTGTTTAATACATAATTAAATAAAATAAATAATAAATTAGGTCCGTTCGCGTACTTCTCCATTGAAAATTATCCAGCAGCAACTTGCAAGAGAGAAACGCACAATTCTCTCTCAAATAGAAAAATATCCAAAAAAGTACGCGAACGCAAAATTTGCAAAAACTTGCAAGCCTCGATAACAGCTGATTAACGTCTTGCTTACATTTCAAGTGGAATGGAAAACAAAAGGAAATTGGACTCAAAGTGTCCAATTTTCAAATTTTTTTTAAGGAGATTTTCAGTTATACATAAACAAACATATAAATGTCATTAAATTTCCTTTTTTCAATTCCATTTTTTGTTTTATGTTTCATTGAAAATCAACTTGAAATTCAATTTTCGATTGAGGAATGTATTGAATTATTTTTCAAGATGAAAATTATATTCTCGGCTCATTATCAATTTATTTATGAAAATCGATCAGTTGTGAGGTTAGTCGTTTACATAGTTGCAGGCTAAAAAGTTGTGAATTACTTAAACTTTGATACCCTCTTTCCAACATAAAAAAAAAAAAAAATAAATAACTGGCCATTTCAGCCCTTGAAAGGACTTTGACCTAGCTTCTTATGATCAATTGTGTTGTGCGTGTCATTAAGTTTGTACACAATTGACCGAGAAATGGACCTACAGTCTTAACGCCGACTCCGAACGGCGATGAACGGAATGTTCTTATTCTCAAGAAGCTTTTCATGGCATTTGATTACTCTCTGAGGTTTGCCATTGTCTGCAGAGAGGTGGCGGCCGTACAGAAAAATTATTTTAATTCAAATAATTTTCTGTCGCTGGCTGGGGTTCGAACCTGGGTCTCCAAGGTTCTTTGACATAGCGGCCACGCACTTTAACCAACTACGCCACGGACGCCACTCTCTTTCCAACATATTATATGCAAAATCTGTTTTAGGTGTTTTTTAGAGGTTCCATTTCTAAATAAGGATAAATCTGAAATGCAGTAGTCAGCTCTGGCAACTGTATTATCATATGTGCTGTTTGGCTTGCTATTTTATAGTGAATAGACTTAGTTCAGAATAACGCTTATAAATGGTGTAAATTTGTTTCAAATATTGTATTTTAGTTAAGGAATGTTAGTTTGTGCTACTTTCATTTAACAGTTGTCATAATCGTCCTTCAGAGTAACAAACTGTAGTAACTATGGATCTTTTTCGCCCCACGCATGCTCTAAATTATAGTACGCACCCGCTATTCCCTTCAAATTCGAAATAGACTTACTTCTTCATATATTTTACACGAAACGGGTGGCTTTTCGGATCCGAAACTGATCTCTTTTCGTATGAAATTCCTCTCAAAAACGCGAATCGTTTTTTCCCTTTTTTAGGATTCCTCTCGAACTCGGAACTGACTTCATATACGAATCCGTTTCGGACTCTTTTTTTTTGTTTGAGACGAACTTATTTCGCATTTAAAACGGAATAATAAGGTTTAAGCTAAATTGAAAAACTTTGTTTTTTTGTATTATAATTCTTTTATTATTTTAGTTTTAATGAAATATTAGATGAAAACTGAAAATAATGAAGTTCTGAAAAAATAAGAATCTGATTATGTTTTTGTTTAAAGTATCATGCGTATAGTGTAATAATTTCTTTGCCACGTCCTCCACTGACGATCTATCCTCTTTTTTTTAACCATCTTTGAAATACATCTGTGGAAAATTTTAATATATATATTTAATTTTAAATATTTAACTATTTAACCTTTATATTTTTAGACCCTGATCCCTGAGTATCCCTGATCCATTGAATATAAAATAAAAGATTTGATAATAACAAAGAACTAAGATATAAGGAAGTGATGTTATTGCACAAAAGTGTGGTATTTTTCTTATTCGTGTTGGTTGACACAAATACATAAACATCCACAAAGGGCCGTATTCAGTTGCATCGAAAAAGAAGGCTCAAATTGTTTCTGATTAGAATAACATAAAATAGTTTTTTAGATTCTTACGGTATTAATAAAACGTTTGATAATTGAAGACCTAATTATATTAAAAGAAAATTGTATTGTAATACAGAATTATTTTACTCAGGGCCGTATTCGGTAAGATCGTTAAAGATGGTCCAAATGGTTTCTAATTGGAATCACATATACAATAGATTCTGAGTTAAATTTACTGATTTTGGAGCTAATTTAATTATATAATATAAAAGTAATTAAATTATTATAAATATAGGCTTTTTAAAAATATGATAATTTAGTTTTGTTTTTATTATATTTCCACACCACCTATTTTTTCTTTTTTTTTTTTTGATATTTCGTTGGGTAATAATAATATAATAATATAATATAATTTGAGATCCAAAATATGCGTAAATCTGAAAAAAATTAAAAATAACAATTATATATTATAAACTTTGCTGAAGACAAAAGCGCCCCAAAAGTGTGTTAAAGAGTGAAAAAATAATGCGCCCCTGAAGCAGTGATTGCGTTTTGACAACTGTGGTCGCATCAAATTGGCGCGACTATTTTTTTTTGTACTAAGAAGACTTGTAACAGCTGACGATCGCTCAGAAATGTCAAAAAAACGCACTCTGTCTCGCTCACTCAATTTACGAAATTGGCCACAGTTCACGTACACTGTATGTGTAGACAACACCACTTCCTTATATTTTAGTTCTTTGGATAATAACTTGAAAACTGTCTTTTATGTTAACGTTGTGACTATTGTTTTGACGTATTAGTTACGGGTTCGAAACGGGTCCATTGAAACATAAACGACCGCATTCCGAGCTGACGGAATCATAAGGGGTTCGAAACGGGTCCGTTTCTGGGCACATTTGGAAAGTAACAATTGCTGCTGTAAAGCGTAGTGTTGAGTGGATTCACCATCGCACTCGACAGTTGGAGTTGAATCTATCAACTTTATGGACAATATGACCTACACAAAGATGGCCTTGGCCTACGACTTTATAAGATTCAGCCGGTGCAAGAAGTAAAGCGTAATGACCATCGTTTCCTCCTAAGTTCAATCAATTTGCTGCAAATTAACTGAAAGCCAACCCACTGTTTTATCGAAATAATCTGTTCAGTGATGATGATAATTTTTGGCTAATTTGAGGCTCAATAAGCAAAATTCCCGCATTTAGATTTCAGAAAATCCACAAGAGTTTTTCGAGACACCGTTATATCTAAAAAAAAAATCACTTTCTGGTGCGCTTTATGTACCGGTGCAGTTATCTTTCTTACATTTTTTTAAAAATAAGACCTGCGAGAGCGTTACCACCAACCGCGAGCGCAATGAAGCCATTATTGGAGGATATTTCGTGCCCCAATTGAATGGGATGTTTGTTGAAGACATGTTTTTTCTAACAGGATGCCGCTACATGCCATACAGTGCGTGAAACAATCGACTTACTGAAAGAAATATTAGGCGAACACTTTATTCGGTCTATTGGCCAACAAGATCGTGCGATGACTTTGCACTATTTTCTCTTTGGTTTATGCGAAAAAACCAGCAACTATGGATGCCTTGGAAGATAGCATTGTGCAAACCATTATGGAGATTCGTCCACAAATGCTTGAAAAAACGGTCGAAAATTGGACTTCCAGAATGCGTTGCATATGAGCCAGCTGCAGCGGCCACGATATCATATGTGAACAATAATGGAATGAAATTTTCTTTCTAATAAAGTCAATTTTCAGTTTGAAATTGAAAATATCAGTATTCTATATCAATTCAAAGTTCTACCAACGCTTCTAAAAAAACACCCTATAGGATTGACATTTTCCGTTAGTTTTTAGTTTAAAATAAATTTTTATATAATAACACAGTGCGACAAAATGGAACGAAGTTGGAATACCTGGGAGAGATAATGCTATTCTTCTGGTAGGTCTTGTTGAGTTAAAGAATGTTCTATACTTGAAATTTGCCGTACACCGCCAAAATCTGGACTTACGGTAAAAAACCGATTTTAACCAGTTAAGCGATGAGCAAGGAAAAAAACTTTCACCAAAAAATAGGAATAATAGAAAAACATTTTGAAGAAAAAATAAAATTAAAATGATTTAGGAGTATTGCTGGTTATTACAAAGTGAAACTAATGATGCCAACTTAAAAAAAAAAAAGATCAAGCAAACATTTTTGAGTTGTCATACCGAAAATGTTTTTTTGGAAAAAATCTCTTTTCATGAAAATTGAATAACTTTGTCAATTACTGACCAATTTTTAAATACTAAATTGCGTTAAAATTCCTAATAAATGTTTTCTATGAATCCGTACATGACTAGTATGTTATCAATATAATTAAGTGTATAGAAAAATCGTCAAAGCTGAAAAAAGTCAAAAAAATTGAAAAAAGTTGTATTTGCAGAGTAAATACACTCATCTTTCTCAAGTTGTCCCAAACAGAATATCTATCGTTTGAAAGGTTCAAGTATCGTCTTTCAGGATCCGGTTAAATTTTTAAAATCGGTTGGCAATCAGGTAAGTTATAAGCCTAGTGGGCAAAGGTAGGCAAAATCGGGTTTTTTACCGTAAGTCCAGATTTTGGCGGTGTCCGGCAAATTTCAAGTATAGAAAATTCTATAACTCGACAAGACCTACAAGAAAAATAGCATTATCTTCCAGGTATTTTGGACTGTTGCACAGTGTAATCATTCTTTGCAAACATAGTTTAAAGATTCAAGCAGAATGCCCTCTTCTTAACATTGGTTTTTATGTTACGACAGTTTTTTTTTTAGAAACTTCTTCTACTTTTTTTTAAAAAAAAATATTATTTTCACTTATAGGCTCCTGTCCCATTTCGCTCGAAATGGCTTTGACTTATGATGCAGTACAGCTATTTGCCGAGACTACAAAGCATCTCAATTTTCAGCCCATAGCATTAAACTGTTCGGATAGAACGGAAAGCGTTCGCGATGACGGTTCCACTTTCAAGAACTACATGCGAACTGTAAGCAACGATGGTTAATTCAATTAACTTAATTATCACCAAAATCTGTTCACAGCAAGACCTACAAGAGAAAACCATAACAGGACGGCTTTTCTTTGAGGGAAACGTACGCAAGGGCTACACCTTCGATGTCATCGAACTGCAGCCATCGGGTATAGTGAAGGTCGGCAATTGGGATGAAGTAAATAATTATACTGCACATCGTTTGGCGCAAACGAATTCACTATTTGATAACTTTGACAACTCTTTGGCGAATAAGACTTTCATAGTGCTGCTGTCGGTGCCGGTACGTACAGAAGCCACTACAAAATGACTGCTTATGAAAAATTGAATATACGTCCATAATTCCCAGAATAAACCTTATGCAAGTCTCGTTGTGAGCCACAAGAAACTTGATGGCAACAGTCAGTATGAAGGTTATGGAGTGGATCTTATCAAGGAGTTGGCCGATAAGTTAGGCTTTAATTTTACTCTACTCAATGGTGGCAATGATTATGGCACCTTCAACAAGTCTACTAATGTTTCGACAGGCATGCTCAAGGAGCTGATGGAGGGCGTAAGTTACTTAAATCGTATATATATATAGTTATTTTTTAGCAATATATCTGCTTGAAACATCAGCGCGCAGATTTAGCTGTGACCGATTTGACTATAACGTCCGAGCGTGAGGAGGCTATCGATTTTTCGATACCCTTCATGAATTTGGGTATGTTGTCATATCTCTATTTGAGTCACTTAAAATTAGAAATAATCAAAATAATATTCTAGGCATTGCTATTCTATACATTAAGCCGCAAAGGCTGCCGCCTGCTCTTTTTTCTTTCATGGACCCGTTTTCATCTGAGGTGTGGCTTTACTTGGGCCTCGCTTTCTTGGGTGTATCGGTTAGCTTTTTTATATTAGGTCGTCTATCGCCGAATGAGTGGGACAATCCATACCCTTGCCTGGAGGAGCCGACAGAGCTGGAAAATCAGTTCACGATAGGTAATTCCTTTTGGTTCACCACGGGTGCGCTACTTCAACAAGGCTCCGAAATCGCGCCCAAGTATGTCCTTCTTGTTCTAGCTATATAAAAGATTTTCGCTAAACGGAATTTTTTAATTTTAGAGCACTTTCAACACGCACGGTTGCCTCTATATGGTGGTTCTTTACGTTGATTATGGTCTCCTCCTATACTGCGAACTTGGCTGCCTTTCTTACCATTGAAAACCCGACAAGTTTGATAGATAGTGTTGACGATTTGGCCGAGAATAAGGGTGGCGTTCAATTTGGTGCCAAAAGAACAGGCAGCACGCGTAACTTTTTCTTGGTTTGTTGAATGGAACTGGGGATCAATTTCCGTTCTGTGAAGCAATATAAAGTTTTCATATTTGTTCCTGTGTTTTCGATTTGCACTCATTAGGAACATTTCGGATGAGTTTCAAAAACACAATGATAGCATACAAAGCTTTGTAAGGCTATTTTATTTAATCACTTCACAAAACAGGAATTGACTTCCTGGGAAAAATTCCACAATTTTAAAAAACAATGCTGAGCCCTAAAACCTTTTTATTTGATTTTAAAAACTCCTCTGTTTAAATCCTTTTATTTTCAGACCTCTGAGGATGAGCGATACAAGAAAATGAATGAGTTCATGATAAAGAACCCACAATTTTTAACCGAGACCAATCAAGAGGGCGTGGATCGAGTTGAGAGCAGCTATGCATTTCTTATGGAATCGACATCCATTGAGTATAATACCGTGCGAGAGTGCAATCTTAAGAAGATTGGTGATTCTCTAGATGAAAAGGGTTATGGAATCGCTATGAGAAAAAGTACTCTCAGTTAACTTCAAAATTGTCAGAATTGAAATTTTAAAACGTTAACATTGTAGATTGGCCATATCGTGACAAGTTTAATAATGCTTTGTTGGAACTTCAAGAACAGGGAATTCTAGCTAAAATGAAGAACAAATGGTGGAACGAGGTGGGCGCCGGTATTTGTACAGTAAGTTTTTTATGTATGTCATCACTGGATAACTTGCGGTAGAAGTAATAAAAAAAAAATAAATAACTGGCCATTTCAGCCCTTAAAAGGACTTTGACCTAGCTTCTTATGATCAATTGTGTTGTGCGTGTTATTAAGTTTGTACACAATTGACCGAGAACCGGACCTACATGCTTAACGCCGACTCCGAACGGCGATGAACGGAATGTTCTCGTTCTCAAGAAGCTTTACATGGCATTTTGATTACTCTCTGAGGTTTGCCATTGTCTGCAGAGAGGTGGCGGCCGTACAGAAAAATTATTTTAATTCAAATAATTTTCTGTCGCTACTGGGGTTCGAACCTGGGTCTCCAAGGTTCTTTGACATAGTGGCCACGCACTTTAACCAACTACGCCACGGACGCCACACATACCTGCGGTAGAAGTGTTTACACATAAATACGAGAGTATTTTTGAAACATTAAAATATCCCTCTCAGTTTCCAAGATATGAGAATAAGTTCAAGGTCTTATAAGATACCTATTAGTTAAACCTATAGGATACCTTAGAGTGAAAACCCGTTGTATGAGTATATCCTTGATTCTAGTGGAGTTTAACGCCAGGTCGAGCCTAGAGATTCTGAATTTTAAGTCTTCTAATTTGTTTCGTATGTTTTATTGCACTGTAGAGTTCCATCAGATATTTCGTTAAGTTCCTATATTTACATGAGAAATGGTCCTGTAAACTGCAATATTTCAAAATATAAAGATCTTGGTACTAGCGAATTTCTGGCTCTATGGTGACGTATTCCGAAAGCTTTTGTTTGTCGAAAGTTTTGCATTTGATGTTATTATACTATAGTTAATAGCTGTTAATTTTGATGTAGTTTCTCTTTTATTAAGTGAACTTAGGGTAACATTGTTAAACAATCCTTTTACCGAAACTATTCGCAATATAGGCAAAAAAAAAAAAAAATAACTGGCCATTTCAGCCCTTAAAAGGACTTTGACCTAGCTTCTTAGGATCATTTGTGTTGTGCGTGTATTAAGTTTGTACACAATTGACCGAGAAATGGACCTACAGGCTTAACGCCGACTCCGAACATCGATGAACGAAATGTTCTCATTCTCAAGAAGCTTTACATGCCATTTTGATTACTCTCTGAGGTTTGCCATTGTCTGCAGAGGTGGCGGCCGTACAGAAAAATTATTTTAATTCAAATAAGTTTCTGTCGCTGCTGGGGTTCGAACCTGGGTCTCCAGGTTCGTTGACATAGCGGCCACGCACTTTAACCAACTACGCCACGGACGCCACGATTAGAATCGATGCCGGAAACTTTCATTTTCTTTAAGCTTGGAGCACAATGAACGAATGATAACGATAATGAATATTGCCTTTTTGAAATTTTGCTGCTTTTGAGAGTCAGCAAAGTTTCTCTCTCATAACAACATATTTTTTGGAATCACGGTTACGATATCCTATATCTAGTTATTCTAAAATTTTTCTCCCAACTTACAATTGGATTTCCAGGAAACTATTGTAAGGAACATTTCCCATCCTTGTTAGCACTTGTGCGAAGCTTATTTGGAGCAGTTATAGGTTCTCTCTTGTATGAAATAGCGTCTTTTTGCAATATTTAAAGTATTTTAAAGGATTACTGAGGGAGTTTTATGTACAGAAGTTTGTAGATCACAAGTTTTTAAAGGTTTCTAGTCTCAGCTTCGCCTCAGAAGCATTTGCGAGGCTTAAGCTTTTTTGGGAAGCAAATACTTATTTCAAGCATCAGAAGCTCGCTGACAAAAATACGAACTCGGGAAGCAAGCTTGCTCGAAAATGGAACCTATTGGAAGTACAACAAAACGATGACGTTGTCATGTCAATACTTCCTGCTGCCAAACGTCCGTTTTATTATTACAAAATTGATTAAACAGCTGATTTGCTCAAAAACTGCGTCTGTGCGTTTTTAAAAATGACACATAATCAAGTGTGAACTCCCACAGTTTGGACTTTACTGGAATTTTGTACAGGAAACCAGCCTATATTTTAAAAAATATTTAATTATTTAATATTTAAAATTTCTTCACACTTTAAATTTACAAATTGGCTCGTTAAGATCGTCTATACGCTGAATGCTAAAATGAACCTATAGCCAGAAATATTTTCACAAACACTCGGAAGGGCTAATTTCATTTGCTCCCATCAGGATTTGTTACCTGTGGTTGTAGAATTTCTATTATTTTCTCCTTAAAAATATCTTATTTTTAATTTAATGAGAGCCCTCCCCCTTTTCTCTTTCAGTCCAAAAGTGAAACATCTGAGGCAAAGGAGCTGGATATGGACAATTTAGGTGGCGTTTATTTTGTGCTCATTGTAGGTAGTTGTCTGGCTTTGCTCTATGGTATAATAAGCTGGATATTGTTCGTTGTACGCAAGGCTAAACATTATAACGTAAGTGTTTATAACTTATTAAAATTATTACATCACTATAATGAACATTAATTGTTTCTTAGGTGGCTCTAGTAGATGCTCTCATTGAGGAGTTCAGGATAGTTATAGATTTTCAGACCAATACACGTGAACTTAAGAGCTCGGCATCAGTTTATTCGCGCAGCAGAAATTCTTCAATTTCCATTGAGTCTATTGAGGCCGATACAAACACCGTTGAAAGTTGATGAAAAAACATACAGATATTCTTTAAATGTCAGCCATTTATTTTAACAAAAGACAAAATCTGTTAAAAACATTTAAAAGCTTGTTAATAAGTTAGGAATGAATTCTTAATTCAAAATTACTAAAATATATGAGATTCAATAACGTGAGGAATATTAAGTTAAAAGCTATTTTTAAATACTTATTATTTTGTTTCTTTTTTTTTAATGTTAATACAAATGCGGTTAAGCTAAAGCTTTGTTCATTGAAGTTAATAAATAGTGTTTGGTTAAAAATGCCACATTAATGCATCATAAGTTATTAAAAATTTGTTGGTTTTAAGGTCAACTAGTTGGTTGACTTGTTGTTTTTAGGTCCAATTTTTAGCACGCCAAAGTAAACAGTGGATATGATTTTCCACATCGGCAGGTAGCGATTTTGTTGCTTTTAATTGCTCTGAATAGGAAGGAGTGGCAACGTGACGCGGTGAACCATCCGGTGTATCCATGTAACGCGATATTAAGGAACGATAGCGACGACCAATTGTTGCAATCAGTGGAATTTTTTGATTTGGAACAGCGATGATGGTTTTTATCTGAAATTCGACAATTTTTAAGTTGAGTTTAAAAGTTAAGTTTCGAAATTCGAAACACACTTTAACCTTGATTAAAGTTAACCCACCTCGTTTTCATAGGGCCGAAAAACGGTTATAGGTCGCAGCGTAGTTACTTCGGCTATTATCAGACAGCCCCAGGTGGTCCCAATATAGAGTTCATTGCCGTGGGCAGTCAACGCTGATATTTGACATTTAATCAAACTTAAGTGTTCATCGATAGCAATACTTTTGAGCGATTCTGAACAAGGCAAGAGTTTGGAACAATCTAATTTATTTTCAATTTGTTTGCTCGATGCATTCCATTGATAGACCATGAAACCCGGATAGAGACAGGTGAAGACGAACTGATCATTCGAAGACATGCGCGCCACTTTAACATCCTCAATGGCATCCGGTTCATCGTTGTGGCATAGTGCCTGATGACCACAAACACCCGATCTGCTCAAAGGAAAAACATTGATTTTGCCTGATGTTTCACCGCACCAGAGTTCGTAGATGCTAAAATTTGAAAAAGGTTTATAGTTACAATACAGCAAGTGAACAAATTAGTTTTATTACTCGTCAACAAAGGCAGAGCAAGCACTGTGCAGTATGAGTCCAGAGCAGATTTCGGTTAGCACAAATGAGCCCTCGGCAAAAGCACAATTGGTGGGCACTTTTGATGAGTCCAGTAAGAAGACGCGTCCATTGTGCAAGCCCACAGCAACTCGTTCAATGTCACGTAAATAGACTAGACTGATAACGGGCGATTTTATAGCAGGATCAAGCATATAGGAAAAAACGAGCGTGTAGTTCGTGGCGCTAAAAATGAAAAGTATTTTGTTTACAACTTTGATAAACTTCATATTTAACGGACCTGTAGCAATACAAGTTCCCCGCAGAGTCTCCCATCCAAATGGTTTTCTCAATCGCACAACAAGAAACCATGTTGATTTTCTGTGCACGACTAGATGAACGCGAGCGCGCATTTTGTGAGGATTTTGCGCTCTCCCCACGCGATTTTGTTTGCTCCATTTGCATTCTATTCTCACAGATAATGCTGCTACACTGCAGAAAATTACCAAAAGCTGTAGCATCAAGTATATCAATTCGTGAGTTGTAGGCAGGAAGCCAGAGTTCAAAACCAGATGCTTCATCTTGAGTTGGGGGCGAATGAAAAGGTTACATTTTATATAAATGTTGAGCTTACAACTTACCGTCGGGCGTTACTAAAGAATTGATGACACCGCAGACTACTTTTTCGCTATGTGGCAAAGCAATAACCTCCAACAAATGTATGCATTCCGGCGCTGAGAGTATTGAAACGATTTGACTAGCAGAAGGACGCTTTTTGGGCAAATCATCCCAGCAAAGCACCATAAGATCGAGGCAATATGTAGGAAATTGTGTTTCACGTTGTGTCAGCGGTGGACGACTGCCTTCTAGAATACACTCCTTGATGGATTCATTGCCTTCGTAAGGCTGACGCAAGCTAATATTCTCATAGATAAACATGCCGAAGGAGAAGCAGTCGACCTTTTCTGTGTATTCCTCCTCGCCGTTGTAGCGTATTATCTCTGGTGCCATGAAGCCTTCAGTGCCACCAAAACCTTTGGAGCCACTGGGCGCTGTCTGCCGACTAATGCCATAATCAGCAATTTTAATGTGCACCAAATTCTTCGGACTATCCTCACTACAGTGAAAAAAATTAAATTAAGCAAATAGTACACTTTTTAACTTGTTTACTTACGCATGCGGCTGTGGAAAATCCCAGACGAGTACATTTTCCGATTTCAGATCGCGATAAATGATTCGACGACGATGTAAATATTCAATGGCACGTGCAGCTTGCAGCACCAATATCTGAAAGGTATGTGGCTCAATGTGCGAGCCACTGCGACGATATTGCCGCAGTATCGAATCCAGACCACCCATTGGAGCTAGTTCTAAAACTAAAGCCAGCGGCTTGATGCAAATTCCAACCAAAGGCACGATATTTGGATGCTTCAGCGTGAGCAGTACGGCCAGTTCTTGGCGGGCAGTGCAATAGGCTTTGCATGAATGCTGCAAAGGATCACGATCCCATTTCCCCAATGCCACTTTATAGGCCATCAAAGCACTCTATTGGAAAGTTTGAAAGAAAGAATTAATATCTTGATAACAAGTGGCAAAAACTTCTGTTTCTAGAAGGACTGAGAAAAATTATAATATATAACCTACGTCTTTTGCTCTCGGTCCCGGCGGTACAGGTTGCAACATTTTCATGGCGACTGCTTTAAATGAACGCGAACCTTTTATTTTACATGTGGCTTTGAAGACAAACCCGAACGCACCACGCCCCAGCATTGAACCTCTTATAATACTCTCTGCAGCGATGGTATATTTATCTGGCACATCAGCAAATATGGCATCTGGTGCCAATTTAAATATATTCATTTCCAAATGTAATGGGCAAGAAACTTTCGTTTGATTATAAACGGAGAGAATGCATTCTTCAATCATCCAGGTATAGCAAACATTAGATGTATCGGGTAGATTGTACAAAGGATGGCCATCAACAGAGGTGTTGCGTGAAGAACCGGCTGAATCAGGTCCAACGCCAGAATCCGCATCAGATAAGCAGAGAGAATCCTACAACAAGAAGCAAGAATAGAAAAATGCCAAGAAATAAATTAAATATGTTTACCTCTGAGCGGCGCTCTCTTCTGGTAGCATTAAGATAAGCGGAAAACACATTTAAAGTATGATCATCAGCTGGATCGAGCAATGTGCGTCGTACATTGATGCGACTTCGAGTAAAGCTCATAGCGCCCATAGCACTGCTACTTGGCTCATCGCTACAATCAGTACCATCTTTGCCATGTTCCTGACCATTGCCATTATTATGCACCAATTTGCGCAAGCACTTCGGACAGAGCACTAAGCGGGTAATAAGAAAACGTCCCTCTGATGTGTGCACAAATCGTGTGCCCAACGAAGGATACCAGTCTTCCAACAGCAAATCGATGTGGTCCACCGACAAGGCTAGCAGCTTGGAAATAATTGGCATATTTGGCTCTACTTGCGCCAGCAGTTGGCGCTCATTATTATCGATTTCTTGACTTATATTAATGTGCAAGAGAGGAAAATAAATCTCCAAAATACTAGATGTTGACAGATTGATGTCGCTCCAAGTGCCATCAAGTTTGAGCTTAAAACGATTAGCTGCGCTACGAAACGGTTGTGTTGCTGTTGTGTCCGCAAAGGGAACTTCCCAAATTTTGAAAATTAATATATTGCCGAAATACAGCGCCACACCAGTTTGCCAAAGCTTCCATTGGGTTTCCTGCTCGAGGCAGAAACGTAAATCGAAGTCAAGAAATTGCTGTGAGAGGAGGGAGAGAAAATAATAAAAAATTTAAAATTATATATTAACTAGGATGTACATCATTAGCGACGCTGTATGCCGTTTTGACTGCCTCTGTTATTTGCTCGTCCGCGAGCAGCCTTGTTATAAGTCTAGACCAAAATCCGGAAGGGAAATAGGTCATTAGGAGTATACGCCTTAAGCCCATTTCAGAGGCATAGACATCACTCGTTGCAGATGTGGGCAAATTTTCATAGATAAGCTTATTTAAATTTATTTCATTAGAAATTGAGCAGCCAAGATTTAGGTTACGTCCACGTGTGCGTTGAGAAATCTTTGAGGACAAAATAAAAAATTTTTCGTTGATACAATCATAAAAAAAAGTTTAATAAAAACCTTGACTCTTGTGCCGCCAGTGGATGTGTCATCTTCGTTTTGTGGCAGTAACGATGGTATCAAGAGAGTTCGTGAGTCCCAAGTCAAAGCCACCTCAAACTTATTTAGCAAACTCACAATATAACTGGAGGGAAATGAAAATATAAGATTGATTTTGAGGTTTCAAAATCTAACTATTCGAAAACTATTCGAGAAGAATAGTACCACATACCTGCGATTACTATTTGACTTGGAATTCGTATTGCGAAATAGCAAATTCAAGTCATCCAACTTCATGACACCAGTACGTGCAAACGGATTGATTTCACGCACTGTCACAACGTGTGCCAACATATCGCATAGCCATTGCGGATCAAGGAAATAATAGTCACGTAGTGTTGCATCATCATAGTGCAAAATAACTCCATTATCGTGTAAAAACATGGTAGCTTGATTGAGTTCAGCTGCATCACGAAAACTTTTGTAGTTATGCAAACGCATCTCCTCCGTAACCATAGATTTATAACGTTCCGCTTCTAACACTGGATCTAGACCAGCACCACGTAAATTGCACGCAATCACATTGACGATATCTTCGAGTGCTATATAGCTGGCGGGTATTTTTTGCAGCAGTAACGATTCCTTGGATCCTGGTGAGCGCAGCATGAAGGCTGTATCATAGATGATGTTGGCCAGCAGTCGTATATTGTGCATGGTACTATAAGTGGTTATTAATTTACTCAGTAACTTCAGGGGTTGAACATATTTTTTAAACATACTCACCGGCAACTTATTTCAATAGAGTCTATAACGCGCGGCAGACCAATTTTCTCGGCATCCGGTATGGCAATAAATTTTTCACGTATGATTTGCTGCAGTTCTTCAGCTTTTTGTGCTGAGAATGTCTCGCCAACAGCATCAAAATGTGTACCTACTATAATGACCGGAGAATTGGGTGCACGAGCCTTTTAAAATTGCAATTTTGAAAACATTGGTCTGTGTATCTTGTCATTACACATACCTGGATATTTCCCAACCACTGCAGCAGCTCCGCCAAGCCCTTGTGACCATCGCTAATTTTCCACAAAACCAAATACAGACTGCGCTTAGACAAAAAATACTGATGCGTAGCATAGTATCTAAAAATTAAGTAGTTCTTCAACATAATGCAAAAACAAAACAAGAATCGTTCGTTATCACCCACTCTTTCTGACCGCCAAAGTCCCAGGTGCGAAATACAACGGGTCCATGCGAACCTGGCGCCTTGCGTCGCTTCTCACAAATCCAAGTGCCAATATCTACTCCAACAGTTGAAATATTGCCGCCACGATTTGATTTGCCCAAATTTTTTGTGTGACCCATGCGCTTGGCCCAGTGATTTTCGGAGGCACGTGATTTTTGCGAACCAGCGCCTTGCCGCAGTAGATCCAACAACGTTGTCTTGCCTATGCCTTGTACGCCTACAACCATTAGCTTCATGCGCGCATAAGGTTGAGCATCTTCGTAAATGGATTTTAAATAGCCAATAATGTCCATAGTTTTGTACTTCTTGCTTTCGATCATTGATTTAAGGGGATCCTGCAGCAGACAACCTCTAGTATTTAGATTCCAAAGACGAGACAGTAGACCCAAGTGTGGCGGCAGATCGGTGACGTTCACATTGCCGCTTATATTAAGCACGCTGAGACTGCTCAGCTCATGGAGAGATGTTGGAATTTCCTATTAAGAATTCCATTAAAATGTAAACTGTTGCTTTTCAAGTAAAAAAGACAATTGTAATTAATTACCTTGAGACAATTGTTGCTAATATCCAACATAGATAGATTAGGAAATATTAGTTTCGACTTTGTAACACCAACCACACTCCAGTCGGCATCATCGGACTCATTGAACAATGTTGTCACATCGTCTGTTGACAGTTGAATGCGTGTCAGCACATTGTCAGCTAGAATTAAGGTGCGCAAAGACTCCAAACGTAAATGTCGTCTATGGCGACACACACTCTTGAGCACAGTACTGCGGAATGATGAAATTTTGTTGCTATTGGCGCTCGGCTTTGAAAATGAAGCTTGCTCAAAGTCTCCGGAGGCGGCATCAAAATGTGAACGTTCTACAAAACTATAGCATAGCAGATGCGGATCCGACTCGGTGATGCGTGGAAGACTAGGCCAGCAAGAGATCTCATTGTGACTCAAATCAAGCTGTTTTAACGTGGCAGGATAGCTCGTAACATGACCCATGGATCTAAATGCAAAAAACACAAACATTTTTATAAAACTATAAAAAAGTCAAGACATCTTCTACAAACATGTATTAACCTTAGACTATTGTAGGACATATTGAGACGAGTTAAATTGACGGCCAAACAAGGTAATGCTGCTGGTATGCTTGTAAAAAGATTATTGGCAATATTAAGACTATTGAGCTGGGAAACGCCCTCCTCCTTCTTAGACTCATTCCACTTTAGATCATTGTCGGTTATTTCCAAAGTGCTCGACCAGCTATTGCGATGCAGCAGCTGATGATGTGTTAGACTGCGTGCCTTATTTTTACACATGTCGGATGATTCATAATTGGAAAATGGTTCCATATCCAATTTATCCAAGCTTAATAGCGAGCATGACGTCTGCATGGGCGGCACAGGCAAGTCTTTCAGCAAATTAAAGGCAATGTTTAATTCACGCAGCTTAGGCGCTTTCCACATATCGAAGGGTAACTCTTGCAGCTTGTTATTGGACACATCTAGAATTGTTAGCGAAGGTAGACGGAAAATTTCAGCAGGCATTGCGGCCAAGCGATTATCTTGTATAAATAGCTCATCAAGCACAGGACAGTTGTAGGCAGGTTTGCCATTAATGGCAGGTGGTGGAGGCAGATTGGCGATTTTATTTTGTGCAACATTGAGATATCTGCCAAGAAAATTACAACAAATAAGTCCGAAGAATTGGAAGCGGCTTCCCCAGAATACTTACTTAAGACTGACTAGACCAAAAATTTCAACGGGTAAACTTTTGAGGTTATTGTGTGAGAAATCAATGCGAGTTATGGCTGTTAGAGTCACTTCTGTAAGCTTTGGATGACCTTGTAGTTTTGGATTTAATTGTAGAACTCCATTAACCATCCAGTTTACACTATGGTAAAAAAGGAGGTTTAAATAGTTTTAAAATAGTTGAAAAAAAACTCACCGTATAAATGGCAACTGCACATTTGTGTTGTTGTGCCAATCAATGATGGTCGGTACATTTGGAAACATGGCACTGTAGGATATATTTGTGGGTGATGGTAAAAATACATTCACCTCAACAGGTGTGGGTAAGCTTTTCTTATTGATTTTATAATCCGAATCGGGATGCACGCGTTTTGCAAGCAAACGATTTAGGATGGACTCATCTTCGGTAGCCACTGCAACACTCAAGGCTGTGCCATGTTCATCGCGGGCACCATATCTGAATGTTATAAAGAATGGTCACTTTTATAATAGTTATGCACTCTAAATAATTTCACTTGATATGAGCAGAAAGTTAGCTGCACTTTAATTTATCTATTATTTTAAAAAAAAAAATGTGCTGCGATGTGCCTGATTTGTGCTATATTGTTTCAGAAATTTGGAAGTTGTGCAAATCAGCACATTATAGCACACATCGGGCACATCGCAGCACATATTTTGCTTTTAATAATAAAATAAAAAATAATGGAGCAAGCTAAATGCACACTCAGTTCATACTTACTTCAGCAGCAGCTCTACCATAGGCAAACAGCGCTGCTTACAAGCTTCAGCTATGGGCACATTGCTCAAACCATAAATTTCTTCACTGCACTTGGGATCATTTTGATCTTCGACTGGTTTGGCGATAATATTTGGATTAGCACCATTTTGTAGCAAGGACGTTGTAACATCCAGAAAGCCACCACGCACTGCTGCCAACAAAGCAGTTTCACGTGTAGCACCACAAAGAATATTCAAATTGATGGGACATTTTTCGCCTTCACTTTCCTCCTATTCAAAATTAAATAAAATGTCAACTTAATAAAAATAGGATAAGTAGTCTTATAGGGGTAATCCACCTGGACTAGATTTTCGCCTTCTGCGGATATATTCAACTTTGACATAATCGCTTGTATGCCAAACGAGATACGCTTGCGTGTGGGCGTTATAGGAGTGCTCTGAGGACTTTCAAGCTCAGTTGTTTTGCGGCATTTAACTTTCCAACGCAGCAACACGTTAACCAGCGACTTATTACCTAAAATGCTGGCAATATAAAGACTAGTTTGTCCCGTAACATCCTGTTGATTTGGATCGAATGGCAATCTCCACTCCCAGAGGCCCTCTTCGTCACGATATGTTGTAAAGAGATACTCCGGATATGGGAAGGTAATGAGAAGTTCTAGCAAATTGATATGTCCATTAATGCAGGCAGCATGTAGTGGCAGCCAACGTTCAACTGTTGGTTGCTAAATTTGGGGCAAATTAAAACAATATATGTGGATTATTAGAATTTCAACTGTATTTACTTGTACTAGTTCAGGAAATTTTTCCAGCATTAATTTGGCTATATTGTAGTAACCGTGATGTACAGCAGCATAGAGTGGCGAGTACTTTGTGACGGCATGTGAGCGGCCATCAGAACCGGCAATTAGCAGACGCTGTGTAATACTCTCAAAGCCCGATTGAGATGCTCTGAAAAGGAGGAAAAAGAACTTGCATTATATGCAAATGACCGATATTTATTGGAGTTGGTTTTCTTTACTCTACGGGCAGCTATAAAAGTTTTTGAAAAGGTTTTCTAAATTATGCAAAATGCAATTTAAAATTTACACACCAGACTTTTACACACCAAAAGATTCAAGAAGCAGTTGTCGCATTCAAAATGTTTCTTTTGGAATTATCTCACTCGGAAAAAGTGCTTCCAAAATTGGTTCAAATGCATACAAAAGTGTTCATAGAGAATATGTTGAAAAACAATAAAACCAATTGCGATCATAAATATGTATTATTTCATTGTTAGGCTAGAAATATAAATAGCAACCCTTGTATAAAATTAACTTGACTTTAACTCAAATATAAATAAATGAAGAAATAAGACTTCAACTAAAATAAAATCAAATTAAGGAAAATTCATTCAAAACAAAAAGGCGGAACACACAGGTTCAAACGTCTTAGTTACAGTTAGCTAGCGAAAATTTGTCATTTAATATGAACTTGGAACGCCCAATTACTCTTTGGAAATTTCACTAGAGTAATCATTATTCTTTTCACGAAAAAGGTGGTTGAAAAAAATTCAAAATTAAATTTTTATTTTTTGTTTTTTTACTTACAAAAACAACAAAGTGTTAGCGCCAGACGGTGCCATATTAACTATTATCTGCCGTTCACTACCCAAGGCCTCGAGCAGCACGCAGACGGTGCGTTCATCGCCCCCAACTACAGCTTGACGCAGTTCACCGTGTTTGATTAGGCGTACCTCCTCGCGTGCATCTGAAAGAAAGAAACGAAGATTAAATAGTTTGTATATGTAGATAGTTTTTTTAACCGGTTGAAATATTATTTATTTAAAAATATAATTCGTTAGTCACACTGCTGCTATTTTGTGAATCTACCTAAACTTTTGGTGACTTCAATGACCTCATCAACAAAATAATCACACGCATCCAAAGCGGTTTCAGTGCCGGATTTGGTTTTTTCACCAAAATTCCACTCCATATTGCAGCTAGGCACAAACGGAGAGATAAATATAAACTGCGCACTGGATGGATAGATGGCTCAACTTTGAATATTATTTGGTTTTAATTTAATTAATGATGCATTTAGATGTAATAAAGAACACTTAAATCTATTAATAAATGCAAGCTTGATATGCGTTCGACTAGCACCGCGACTGCACCCACACTCAGCGATAGAAATTTTCACAATGCTATTTTTTATAGCCGATAAAGCTGACAGCCGACAGAATATGAGTGTGTGTGCCAGGAATAGTCGTAGTGGTTCGTGTTGTTTTATGTATTGGGAAAAATCAATAGTTATTTGATGCTTATGTCCTTTGACAACTACTCTGCGCAAGTCACACAAATAAGGAACACGTGCACGGCGAGCACTTGTTGCTAATGACTGCCGCCTTCAAGTAGCTAGCAACAACAATAACCTGCCCTAATGTGCGCTGCACTCAAGACAACGATTATAATGATGATGATGATGATTATGGTGATCATGATGATGATGATGATGATGATGATGATGATGATGATGATGATGATGATGATGATGATGATGATGATGATGATGATTATGGTGATAATGATGATGATGATGATGATGATGATGAAGATGATGATGATGATGATGATGATGATGATGATGATGATGATGATGATGATGATGATGATGATGATGATGATGATGATGATGATGATGATGATGATGATGATGATGATGATGATGATGATGATGATGATGATGATGATGATGATGATGATGATGACAGTGATGATGACAGTGATGATGACGATGTTGAATAAGATAAAAAGTAGGTGATGCGGTTACATTACATGATAAGACCAACTAATCCAAGAGTTCTTCGTGAATGACAGCGATAAAGCATGATTAAATGATGCGCACCAGATTACTGCTTGATTTTTCAAGCATATCAACTGGATTACAAGCAGAGTAGAGTATTAATGCTTGTGGTTAATGCGTACCATAATTGTTATCTGATACTAGTATGTTTTCCAAACTAATTTGATTGTTCCCCCCTCTTCACCTTGTACTGAATTTTGAAATTAATAAAGAGATTCGTGGGATTCTTTTAACTAAGCTTTTTTTTTTTTTTTTTTTTTTTTTTTGAAAATTTAAACTCCAGCTCGAAAAATAGCATAGTTTTGTATCCAATAGGTGACGCTTCTATCGAATTTTAGCTTAAACTCCAAAAAACTTCCGTAAGCGATCAATACTGTATGATGTCTACTGCTGGGTCGATACCAAACTGCAATTTTGGCATTCGATTTTTTTCGAATACGAGATGGTTGGGGAAAAAATGTTGCCACACCCACATTTACAGTCAACAAATCAATAAAAGTTGTAAATTTCAGGCGGTTTTGGTCGTATGAGACTAAAATATTATAAATCAGTTTGTATGGTCACTGTCGGTAACTGAACCAAAATTGCAAATGCGAAAGGTTAAAACGTAGGACCATGACCTGGCCGGGAATCGAACCCGGAACCTCTGGAATAGCAGTCGAGCACGCTACCTACTCGACTACCGGGGCCGATAACAATGACCATATGGGCTTGGGTGTTAAGTGGCACCACCGTAATTCGAGGTGCCATTATTTTGGCAAAATTATCGATTGTGCCTGTACTTCGTAGCTAATGGGACAACAAGATCGGTAAACCTCATACAGTGCCCTGCAAGTTTACTGGCAAGTGCGGTTCTGTGTCGGTGCGTTTAATTCCAGCATCTCGTTCTACTGGCCAATGTCAGACACAATTGTCTGCACCAGTACCTAAAAAGTTTTTGACAAATGGCTGGTATTGAGGATTGTTACACATCAGCCCGTGGCTCCACTGGAACTTTGGTCAATTTCGCCAAGGCCACCTATGCAGCTTTGCAAAGACCTACGCATACTTGACTCCAGATTTGTGGAAGGAGATGTCTTTGGATGCTTCTCCCTATCAGGAGTTCGCAGATTTCTTGGCCGAAAATCCAGGTAGTGCTGTGCGTCATCATGTTGAGGCTTAAGAATTTTGCTTTTCTCTAAAGCATATAAAATTTAAACCATATTAACTTATATCGCCGGCTTACAAGGAAAATTTACCAATTACGAAAATTCAGTTTTTTACTCATTAAGTCATTAAAAAAATTCTGGCAAAAGACCAAATTTAAAAGGAAATACAAGAACATTCATAGCAATGAAAACTTCTTTTGATTTTTCTCACGAACTGTGTTAGTTGGTCAGTTTTAAGCCAACGATATATACAAAAAATCAAAAAATCAATTTTGGGCCGGGTCCACTAGTTAAAAAAGTAATACGATCAAATTATTTCTACTGATTCTGATACTGATTCTATGGTTCTTCTCTTGAAAAACAATAAAGAAAAATAAAAGTTTGAAAAAAAAACAACTCACTTTTCATTTTCAACTATACACTACCAAAATGGATGATTTTTTTATATATTACTATATAAGCGGATAATATGCTAAAAAGAATCTATATATTTGTAACGATATTCACCGACTTAAATAGGACCCAGTTTTATGCCCGATTTACCATATCTGTTTAAATAAGTATTTTTCGACCTTTAATTAGATGGACAATTAGATATTGTCAAAAAGTCACAATATAGGAATAGTGTTGCCCCGGTGTAGCATGATTTATCATAATTAAAAAAGCAATGGAGTCGAAGAAAGTCAAATCAATAGAGTCAAAGTGTCACCATTGCAAATGAGTTTTTCAACCTTAATTTTGGTACCAAAATTATCCCGTAGAAAATATTCAAATTGATAATTTTTCATACAACATCTATGTGACTCTAGCCAACCTCATGTGAAACGAATATGTCGTGTACAAAACCCTTGTAGTTGTTATCCTTGCATTGTTTTTTCGTTCTGTTTTTCATAGATCGATAACCGACAGGAAACTACATTAAATTTAAAGTCGCTAGCTTAATTAATTAGATATATCAAAATTTAATTTGAAAAAGGTCTGACCAGACTCATGTCCCAAATAGAGGGTTAAGCCTAAAAATAATTTTGGCTAGAAAATTTTAAATATTTAATATATCATTTTATTATTTTCAATGAAAATTAATTGAAAATTGAATAAATAAAACACTCTGAACATTATCTCATACATTAACATTTTGCTTAGCTTATTTTTTATAAAATTTTAACAGATTGTTGCTGTGCAAATTATTTTTTTTATGTTTTTGGCATTATTCTGCCGACAGAATGCAAATTTTCAAAAAAATTCGACAGCAGAAAATTTATTTTATTTTGTGTGAAGACAATTTATTTTTTAAAAAAAAAACCTATTTTCAAACTGAAAATATATTTTCAAGCTTTTGTAAGAGCTAATAACTCAAAATACAACTGCATAAAGCCGACTATTTGAAATACGTTTATTGTTTTATTTTAATACGCAGGGACCGAAAAAAAACTGTTATTTTCGAAATTTCAATTGAAAAAGTCAAGTGGAAAAATTTGTCTTTTCGAGGTTTGAATAAAGCATTGCGATACTTGTTAGCTAAGGTATAATAATCTTCAAAGCTTTTTATTTATTTGACTTTTTAAAAAAAATCAAAAAATAATGGTTATTTCTTGACCGATTTTTTTTGGTCAAAAATATAAGTTAAAATTTGACTTTTATTTTTACGGTCAAAAATAACAGTTAAAACTTGACTTTTATTTTTTCAGTCAAAAATAAAAGTTAAAATTGAACTTTGTTTTTCGGTCAAAAATAAAAGTTAAAATGTGACTTTTACTTTTTCGGTCAAAAATAATAATTCAAATTTGACTTTTATTTTTTCGGTTAAAAGTATAAATCATAATAAAAGTATAAATTATATTCATTCCACTCTTCTCTACCTTTGTTTTGCTTATCACTACACATTGCGTTGCCTGTCACTGTTGTTTGTCGAATCACTACACATTAGAGGACTGCAATGAGTATCCGACAGAAATCGGATACTCAAATCATACCCGAGTTACTTGTTGTTTTCTCAATGAAATATGTTAAATACTTGAACTCATTCGACTCATTAGAATATTTTCGGTTGCAAGTCAACGTGTACCGGTTAAGCTAGTAATTAATATAGGATATCACTGTCATATTTTTAACCTTTCTTTTTATTGGAAAGAATAAAACGCAAATTTTAACTCTTATTTTTGACTCAAAACCGAAAAAATAAAAGTCAAATTTTAACTTATATATTTGACCGGAAAAATAAAAGTCATATTTTAACCTTAATTTTTGACCAAAAAAAAAATCGGTCAAAAATAACCATTATTTATTGACTTTTTTGAAAAAAGTCATAATAGTTATGGTCCCTGTTAATACGTTAATAAGTTAAAAGTATTCCAGCCGTATTCATAAAAATATTTTATTATAATAGCTCAAAATTTATTCATAAACATGTTGTATGTCGCAGCCTTGTAAATAAAATCGAATCACTTCCGATATGAAGCGGTAAGTGTCGAAATGTCAAAAATAGTTTGGGAATTTGATAAATTCAATGGTTTTGGTTTATTTGTCACAATTTCGTCGACATTTTGAAATCACTCAAAAGTTCTTGGAGCCTTCTCTCCACTGAAGAAATTGTAAATATATTATCTTATTTGTTAATATTTTCTTTTTTTGGAAATATTTTGAAATGTTTTGAAATATTTAACAATTGTTTTGAGCAATTTTTATTCTTTTTGACAATATTGCCCTCAGATGAGGATAAAAATTTTAAAAATTATTTTATAAAATGGTTATAAAACTTTTTTCAACCATATTTTTTTTTTTGTAATTCTCTAAAGTTTAAAGATATTTTCGACAATATTTGTGCTCAGATAGAACAAAAAATTTAAAAATTACTTTATCAAGGGTTTTAATAGAAGGTTTTAACCAATTTTAAATTAAAATTAATCGCTTTCATCGGCCTTTGCAGACAATGGCCAGTCTCAGAGAGTGCTTACTTACACATTAGCCGTTTGGAGTCGACATAGAACTTGTAAATCCTGTTCTCGATAATTTCTGATCATACATTTGGCGTAATTGAAGATGAACGGAAACTCAAAATTTAAATATTTTTTTTTGCGATCGTATTAATTTTATATGTATGGGTGTCATGCTGGTCGGAATTAATTTTCGTTGATAGAACACAATATGCAAGATTATGAAGGAAAAATAAAATTTATTAATACTTTTTAAAACTTTAGATATATGTAACATAAGTGTTTAATTTTATGTAAAAATTATATTTTATAGTTCTGCATCGTGTGGTAAAAAGCTTTGGTCGCTGGAAGCAAACATACAACTGGAATGGTAAAAAAAGCTTTGGTGGCTGAGAGCAGACAAACGACTGGAACGGTAAAACCACTTTGGTGCCTCCGAGCAGACATACGCTCGCAAAGAGTTAAAACCTTCCAAGCTCAATTCCGCAAAAATATCACGCCGCTCTCAAGTTGTTAAGAAGTTATAGGTCTCAAAAGTTGGGAAAATGGGCCTGAAAACTTGTGATTTCTTTTTTTAATTTCCTACAAATCCTAGCATTATGGGTTCATTGCTCTATTTAATCACTTATTTTGCTTATATTAATTTTTTAATTTGACTTTTGTCGTGACCTTACGTTTGGTTGTTTTGTAAAAGTGTGAATCGTCAAGTGGGCATAATATGTAAAAGGCTATATCTTCAAAAGTTATGCATGGATTTTTAATGGTTAATAGCTCGTTGCATAGGTAACATCATATTATTCCTAACTTTCGAGCCCTATAACTTCTAAACCACTTGAGAGCGGCGCGAAATTTTTTCACCTTTAGCTTTTTTAGCTCTTAATACTCATTTTGAAAAAAAAAAGTACAAAAATTCTAATTCCAGTCATCTTCAATTGCTCCGAACGGTCTATTTGTAAGGAAATGAATTGTAGAAATAGATAAATAGAAAAACGTTATTATTTGTTACTATTTATGAACCGAAATTTATTCATTATTCGGAATAATTTCTACGTATAATTTGAAAATATATCAATCGTGGATTCCATTTAACCCTATTCATGTCAGATTGTGTCTTTGGGTTTCAAACCAAACTATTCAATTTCAAACCAATATAAATGATTTAAAACTTGTTTTTAAGCAAAATAAGTTAAATGTATTTTATTATTGGTCATTCTGTTTCTGTAATATACAATTAATTTTTTTATGTTTTTATAATGTTTACCTATTACACAAAATATTAAAAAATAACATGAACTGTCACGTAGTGACTCTAAGACACTGGTATCTGCAAAAGACGTGATAATGGAAAACTCATCATGAAACCCAGCTTAGAATGCATCGACAGTCAAAGGAGAGGCGTCAACTTAACTGTTCCTCTTATAAAAAAGGACTCGGTTGAACTAGATATTTTAGCATTCGTTGAAGTTAAATTGACTTAAATTATCATATTATGTGTTTCTTTTTTGCCTAAACCGAGTTTAAACGTTCAATTTTGGTGAGTTAACCTCGGTTTAACTTGACTAGAGTTTAAACTCGCACTGAAAAACTGACCCTAAGTCACACCGTGACAGTTTACGTTATTCAAATAGCGTGACATGAATAGGGTTAAATTATTTTCCTCTTGCTTTTACAAATAGGACAAACAATTTTAGAACAAATATATGGCAACGCTGCTACTACTGGATATACCCACACTATTGCTATTAGAAAATATGCGACTGCAAAAAATCCCCAGATAAAATTAACTTACTTCCAACGCAACTTTACCATTAAAATGTGATTTTTTTTATTTAAATTGTTATCTATATACCCCATATTTTATTTTTTTTTTATTTGACAATATTTTATGCTCCAAATCTGTACTGATTCTATATCAGCGAATGTCCCACATCATAACTCACCTTCATCGGAATCGCTCATGGTGACGCTTCGAACTTGATATTGAAATTATTCTTCTAACTATACTTCTTTTGTTTTTATTAACAATTAGAATATGCACTACATTATTAACAAATTTTTAAAACTTCTGTTTATTTAATTGTTTTTTCATCATTTTTGCACTGCATGTCTTTCACAAAAGCTGGAAGAATATCCGCAAATATCAATAAAACAAAACATCAGAGAAACATAAAATGTAAATAAACGCAGAAGTACTTTTTCTTCGTTTATCTTCAATTGACAGTAGATACATTTTATCCATTTCATTATTTACATTTTCTTAAATGTACTAGAATAATAAGAAACACAAAAATATGAAAAGCAGAGATGCCATGCATATAGATTTTATTTTAAATCAAATTTTGGATTGTAAAATATATAGGGGTATTCACGGGTTGGTGCGAATTGCAATAATGTGAAAATGCAACAAATTTTTCGCACTAACGCGTGAACATCAATATTGTAACTTTACGATAACTGAAAGAAATATATTGCCACCTTATTTCAAAATAACAAAAACTTATTATAATCAACGTACAAACTTATCCTTTTTAAAGTTTTACCCAGATGGCAACTATGCTTGATAACTACCATAACATGAATCAGCTATTTCCCATCACTGTTTGTGCCCTTTCGCAATAGGTTTGAGCAGTGCGTAATTCAAGAAAAGTTGCAAAATAGCTTCTAATGTGTTTGTTGTTGGAATGATGCGAAATTTCGCAATCTGGCATTTTCGCATCGTCGCAACTGCGTTTCGCACCAACCCGTGAATACCCCTTATGTAAACGTCTGCGTCTTTTAAGACTTGCGCCTCGGCAAAAAAAGCATTGCCAGATGAATTTTGATAGTTCCATTCGTAAATTTGATATTATCTATCATAAACATACTGACAACAATTTGGTTTATGTGTACTTATTGTGTTGTTAACAGGTGTTTAAAAATTGTATATTAGCAAAAAAAAAAGGGTATTAACACATGTACATTTTCATGTGATGATTTTTTATGATTTTTGATGTGGATTGACAAAAAAAGAATTACGTGAAGGTTACCCAAGAACGGATTTTTAACTGCCAAGTGACATACCACGAGATGAAGTCATCCTTGAGTATTTGTTGAACTAGCATTCATTCGATTTTAGGAGCGTTCAGACGTCAAGAAGATGTGTTCACGTTGGATACTCCATAAATTGGGTGTTGCTTAAAAAAAGGCTCGTGTCGATTGATACAAGGAAATGCTAAAAAAATACAGCATGTGTGGTTCGGAACACGTATACGATAACATTAAAGATAACAACAACAAAAGTTGTTCGCAGACAGAGCAGATCCAAGCAAATGTACCAGTTGAACAACGCAGAATTATTAATACTGCATGGTACATACGCATTTGTTTTGGAGAAATTCTCCATCACGACAATGCGAGTTCCTACACATCAGCTCAAACAAAAGAGTTTTTGAGTACTCAAAACGTGGAATTAATGAGCCATCCGCCTGATAATCCCGACATGATAGCCAATGACTTTTTCTTGTTCCCCACATTAAGAAAAGATGGCCTTTTCTACTGTCAAGCAGATCGTTGAGGCCTCCAAAAACCTGGTTTTGGAGTTACCAACTTTTGAGTGGCAAAACTGTTTCGAAAATTTGTTCAAACGAATGCTACAGTGCATTGTGCATCTTGGAGAATACTTTGAAAAACAATAAAGGCATGATCTCTGATTAAGTATTCATTTTTTCAATATTACGCGAAAGACTTAAAAGGTAGCCCTATTATAAGTAAATAGTTACTATATATATATATTTGCATTATTTACTTTGTACGCATAGTCTATTCTTAAGATTATTAATTTTTGGATAAGGATTAAACTTGAAATTTGAAACTTAAAACAGCGCTTGAAAATTGTGCAAAATTGTCTCAAAAATCGGGGTTCAGTTCAGGAATACCGCCATCCGTGACGTTTATTTTACAACATAACTGTCCATCTGAGCGACTAATTGGTTCAACCATGGATCGTTTTCTCATCACATGTACTCCAAATTATAATACGTATTAGCAAATACGTTGTAAACTTTGCTTCTAAGAAGCAATTGCTATTGTTGAGCATAGTATTGAGTGGGACCCAAATAAGTCGGCTCGCCATAATTTAGACGTAGAAAATTTGACTTCTAAACTGCTTCACATCTAAGCAAGCCTCATTAACATCCACCGGATATCATATTTTATTTTAATATTAATTGATGAATTTTTCTTTGTAATAAGTTCAATCTTCAGTTTGAAAGTATGCCATCTTAATATATTATTTCTCTTAAGTTTTTTTAAGTTTTTAAATAAAAATTTTTTTTGGCTCAAATCTTCTGTTCAGATATAATACGTATTTCTCGAATTTTCGTTTACAATTACAATTAAAATTAAATTACAATTTTTTTCAAGTTTTTTATCTCTTAGTTGTAAAACATGTGATTTCAGCTAATTTTTTTTTAATTAAATTACACTGGCAAGAAACTTGAGGTATTTCTTTGTTTCAGTTGCTTTTGAAGTTATTTTGAGTTGGAATGTACAATAAATTTTATTGTTTAGTGTTTTTCTTTTACTTTTAACATGTTCAGATTGATTTCAATTAACTTATTGACTTCACTTTTACTTTAACAAGATCGATAACATTGCTGGAAACTGAAACTATGGCATTCAATTTTGAGTAATAAATATACATTTTTTTCGCTCGAAAGTCTCAGTATTAAAATCTCTTTATCTTGTAACTTCAAGGAGTTCAACATAAAATCTTTAAAATTGTGTTTTTGATGTGTTGATCTCTTGAAATCGAATATCCCTGAAAATTAATTCAAATCTCAAGCACCCTGTGTAAATTAGTCAACAAACGTCAAATAAGAAATAATTATGTACTAGATGCAAATGGTACGTAAAAGAAAATTCGAGCTTACTAGAAAACACAACAGTATCGAGCAAAGATAAAAAGTGTACAAATAAGTGAAAAATATTTAGTTTTAGCGCGCATTGGCAAATAATATTAAATGGACATTTAAAAACAATTCTTGCATATAAACGCAAGCCTTACAAAGCAATTTTTATTTGTTTGAAAATTCTTAACGCGGGGCATCAACAATTGACGTTGGTCGTTCAGTCGTCTTTCTATTTGCTGCATATTCAAAGGGCCACTGCAAGTTTTCCTCAAGGAAATGTTTAAAAAATTTCCGCAAAAGTGGCGTTTGTAAGCGATAATTTGAGTTTTGAGCGATATTTCCTCCAGAAAATGCAGGTGAGTTGCTACATTGATGAGGACAACCAAGTAGTAGACACAAACATAACCTCATTTACATAAGTCTACTAGCGCTACGCTGAGGAGGCACTAGATTCGATATAGCACCAAATATAAGTACATTTTTTTTTTACAGCAAGTGGATGATCCGCCGTCGCTACCTGTCGGTACGGAGGTGAGCGCTAAATACAAAGGAGCCTTCTGCGAGGCCAAAGTCAGCAAAGTTGTTCGCAATATTAAAGTTAAAGTTGCATACAAACATGGGCTTGGCTCGGGTATTGTTTCTGACGACGCAATTAAGTCTGGATTATTACGCATTGGTTCCGTGGTCGAAGTAAAACATCCCGACCGCAAGGAAACGGTCGAGGCAACTGTCACCAAAGTTCAAGACTGCTCCCAGTATACGGTCGTTTTTGATGACGGCGACATAACAACATTGCGACGCACTGCGTTATGTCTTAAAAGTGGACGTCACTTTAATGAAAGTGAGACTCTCGATCAGTTACCACTTACTCATCCGGAACATTTTGGCAATCCGGTTGTGGGTGGGCGACGCGGTAGACGTCGTCACCTTAATGGTGATAGTTCTGATGATGAAGATGAAAGTGACACCAAAGAAGTAGTCAATGAAAAGGAGGAGCACATTGGCAAGGTTGTTTGTGTGGAAACGGAATCGAAGAAGAAGGATAAAGAAAAGTGGTTTCCAGGGTTGGTGGTGTCGCCGAATGCACAGGCAAGTACCAAAGATTTTTCCGTGTAGCTTTCATATTTTTTTTTATCAAATATAGGCCACTGTACGCATTCGTGTCAAGGATGAATACCTCGTGCGCTCATTTAAAGATGGACGTTATTATACAGTGCCAAAAAAGGAAGCCACTGAATTTACACGGGAAGCTGCTGCCAAACAAGATGGTCCTGCCGTCCAAGCAGCTCTCGAATATCTAGACAGCGACGTTTTGCCTGCACACTGGGATCGCGATGCCCTCTTTGGCCTAAGTAATTCTTCCAGTGAGGATGATGGTGAAATGGATTCAGATTCCTCGGATGATGAGCCGCGCGAAGAGAAAGACCGCTTTGTAGCGCAACTTTATAAATATATGGATGATCGCGGCACGCCACTCAACAAAGTGCCCTCAATACAAAGTCGTGATGTTGATTTATATCGTTTGTTTCGTGCTGTTCAAAAACGCGGTGGCTACAATCGAGTCACCGCACAAAATCAGTGGAAATCAATTGCAATACGTTTGGGTTTTACAACCGTAACCGTCAGCGTGGCCAATCTAGTCAAGCAAGCATACAAGAAATTTCTTCAACCATATGGCGATTTTCATCGCAAGCTAGGCTGTTCTATGCTCATGACGCCGCGCAATTCAAATCGTAGCAAAGGCCGTAGCTTAGTGCGTGCCAACTCGGTTGCATCTCCAAAGCCTGTCGATAGTGTCAGTAAAGAGAGCAGTGTTCCAGCTGTCAATATTGTTACTAAGTTAGCTTCGGTTGCATTACCACAGCCTAGTACATCTGCTGCTGCAGCTGCCGTCGCTATTGCAGTAACTGTGGCCTCGGCCGCTTCTGTGCAATCTTCTACTTCAGCAGTACAATCAGCTACTGAGGAATCGGAAAATACTAGTGAATCAAGCATTGACACGTCTAAAAACAAGCGCAAAACTTCGATCAGCAGCAACAAAGTCAAGTCGCTGGTAGAAAAGTACGAAGAAAAAACCTCAGCTCTAAATAAAGATGATGGTGATGTGCCTTTGTCCAAAATAAAGGCTGCAGCTGCAGCTTCAACTCGTACCGAGGAGAAGGAACCCACAATTAAGGAGAGCAGTTCATCAGCTGTTCAAATTGTAACAACGCTACGGGACACTTCGCCAACAGGTGAGAAATTTTTGTTTCCTCTTTTATTGCGAAGATTATATTGCATAACTATAAATTTATTTAATGTAGACCCTTTTTCGTGTAAAACAGACTTCATCAATCGTTATTTTAAATCGAATAAGTTTAGTAATTGTTCAGTGCGTAAGGGTTTATTTACACTTGCCATGAAAATAGAGGCAGTTCTTAGGTGATAGAGACTGAGGGTCTTTTATAACAACCAGTGAAATAGTTTATAAAATGTTTGTTTCAAAATTCCACCTTTGCTTTGCAAAATATTTTTTTTTTTAACTGAAAACTTATAATGTTTTATAAAAAAATTTATTTGGTCTTAATTAAAACTTCAAGTCAACTTTAACACGATGATAGGCATTGGAGAGAACGCCGCGCAGATTCCATATATTCTCAAAACTCTCTGGCTGTACATTGTATGCCGAGTCTACGGCCTTGGCCCAAATTTCCACATTAGGATTTGTTTTTTGCACAGGTATGCGTGCAGTCCAAAGTGACCAACCATAGTGGCGTCCATCGGGTAAATCCTCCTGCTCCAAATCTGCCACGTGCCAGCTCTTGCCTTTATCGACGGTGAGATCAACGCGCACAATTCGACGTCCACCACCGGACCAAGCATATCCGCGCACTGTAATGTAGCCATCTTTTGATACTGACACTGTTTCACCCGCCGATGGTGTGCATATAGCTGAAGTTACAGGCATTGCTTGTATAGCTGGAGACTGGCTAAAATCAACTGTGTCCCAATCAGTGCTTGGACTGAACCCTTTGTAATCGTTCTGCTGCCAGTGTGAGGATGATTCTTCTTCTGATATGGCAATGCGTTTAAGCCATTTGACGTTGCGCGCGCCAACAGTGCCCGGCACAATAACACGGAGTGGATGACCATGATCTCGATTCAAGGGCTTGTCATTCATTTCATAAGCTAGTATAACGTCACCGCGTTCATCCAGAGCTTTGGAAAGTGGTATCGAAGCACCGTATGGATGTGATGTAGGATCCAAGTCGGCACCCTCGAATATGACATGCAGTTTCTCGTTTGGTTGCACACCCATGGCAAGCAATACATCGCGTAAACGTGCGCCGGACCATGTTGCATTACCAACCGCCGCAACACCCCAAGAGAGACCTGTTGAGAGAGTGATAGAAATGTTAAAGTAAAGTAAAGTTAACAACTTGCTACCAAGATTAGATTTTTCTTCGAACTACCTTTTACACTCTTAACCGCAGTCATTTCCGAACGCCTATTGCCACCGCACATGATGGCTGCCGTAACTGTATGCTTAGGAAGAGCCTTAAGTTCATTCAATGTTAAAATTTGGGACTTTAACGAGGTGCCGGCAGTTTCAGTTTCCACGTCCAGTTCTAGTTCATAGCATGATGCATCAATAACAGGCACTGGTAAATGGTTGCGTACATAGAAGAACTCGTTGGGTGTATAAAATTGTTCAGTCAGAATGACGCTGGGTGGCTCTGCATTGTATGGCCGCTCTGAGGTACTCTTAAGCAGCGGATGTCGTTTAGGTTCGTTTGCCCAAGGCGAACCCATGTCTTCGGTAGAGACTTCATCTTCGGCATTAATGTTGCCAATGCGATACTTTTCAAGTAGCGTTAAAATTTCCTTTGTATTATGTTGCTGATATATAGCCCAAAATGGATCGATGGCACTGCCTGCGCCAAGCATAATTTTTTCGCTGCCTGGATGCTTGGGTATAAAGTCTGTGATGTCGTAAACTCCAATACCATAAGTGACCCAAATGCCCTCTTCCATTGTGCAGTGTTTTTGCACTTCATCCAGACTGAATGTGGGTAAATCCGAGCGCTCGGTGCTGTGCCATTTATGACAGATGTCCGCGGTTTCTACTGTGGAATGCTTTATTTCGACTTCGGGTTTTATGACTGCCTTTAATTCCGCACTAAAGGCATTAGATATTTGGTCTTTATACTCAAATAATGCATAACCAGCGCCAATGCCACCAACGGTCAAGGCAGTGTATAATACTGAGGATGCATTAGACTTTTTGGAACTCGTAGATGCATTACGATACTGATTGTTTGAACTTCTCTCAATACGATTTGTCAAACTGTATGCTATGGGTGCAACCAGTAAACGTCTTTGTGCCAATTTAGCTGTTTTTATTATGGAACTCATGTCGTTTTAACTAGAAAAAAACCAAATAAAATTTAAATCTCTCAGGATTTAAAAGTAAAACAAACTTTATCAAGATTAAAACGCTTAAAAATACATTCAACAAAACAATATTTCAGGGTTTATGAGAAATAAACGAGAAAATAAATAACATTCTGGCTTTTCTTATTTGCTTTAGGCATTATTAAAGAAATATTTTTGCATCATTAAGAATAATTTTTATTTTTAATTTATTATGTGTAGGCCTTATGAAAGTAGCAAAGTCTTTGAGAAATAATCAAAATCATAAAAAGATCGCAAAGCAAACGTAGCAGAATGAAAAAGTAAATCGAGATGTTATTTTAACACCATCTGATGAAAGGAGTTGGTTGAACACAGCTCTTCAACTGCAAAAGAAATTGTGTGCCAGACTGTCCCGAATGATATAAATGCTATGTTTAAGGCATGAAATTTTTTACTCTCTTCAAGTGCAATGTACTTAGAAGGTTATCAGGGTTCCTAATCTAACTGTTGATGTTGGATACAAATTTTTTCATTTTTTTTTTTTATTATTTTCATCTTAGATTCATCTCGAACCCAGAATTTCCCCCAATTTTTAAAATTTTAAGACGCAATGCAAGTAATGTTTGATTTGTCATCAGTTAATCGTATTGTGTGATTTTGCTTCCAATAAATTCTGTTTTAATTTTTCATTGTCAAATCTCAAGACAATGTCGAAACAATTTTTTCTCTGCAACATAATGGTTAACTGTTCTTTAAAAGATGTGCACCGCTGTGTCATGTGTTTTTTATTATTATTATCGCGATGTATTCTTCATCCTCAGGTGTAATTTTTGGGGAACATATTCTTAATTCTAATTAGAACATACTCTTAATTCCAATTTTTGGGAACATAGTCTTAATTCCAAAAAGAGACGGGAGAGGTTACCTTTAACGAAAAGGAACAAGATAAAATAAAAAAATACCATATGGCATAAATAAAGTTTTCAGCAGTAATTTTAACGCCTTTCGAAGTTTTTTTATATAATTTAAACAATTGTATTGCTCTACTACAAATCAATCCATTTTTTTTTCCTTTTTTTATTATAAGTAAAAAGTAAATAAATTACATTTCAACTACTTAAAACTAGCTATAGCGACTGAGCCCTTAAGCTTTAATCAATCTATTTATCGACTATTTATATATGGATGCCCTATAAGTACCACTGTAAGTCATTCTTTTCATTTTTGAAAATCAAAGTTATAGTCCAGTAGGTCTGAATAATTTTCTATCTTAAAATAAATATTAAGGATGTTTTGCACTATAAATATAATTTAAAACTTAAGGAGGAAAAAAAAATATTTCGCCTCAAAAAATATGCGGTGGTCTATTTACAACAAAATCTCCTTGGCGTCCATTTAACCTTTAACTTTACTTAACAAAAATGAGAAAAAGATTAGTCTTAATTATATTTTTTTTCAAAGCTTTCTTTTTCTTAAATTTCTTTTTCTTACTTAAAATTGATTTTATAAATTATTTATTTTGTTAATTCTTTTGTTTGGTTATTGTAAGTAAGTGAACCCGTAATAATTCGCAATTTGGAGTAACCATTTGCAACTTTTCACTTTTAAACTTTTAACCGTTTAGTGAAAATAAAGTTAAGTGCTGGACTAAGACTTTGTTCCGCAAAAATAGTCAATATTGCTTACTTTTTCATAAATATACCCGCGCTATTGCTACTCTATTGCAGAAATGCTCTTGGACTGTGTAATTATGCAAAAAGTGTGCTTTATTTCTCTCGAAAAGTAATATTTATCTGTGTCAAGTATTTCTCACACAGTCGAAAGGTTCGCATGGTGACTTTCGCGATAGCTTTCCCGGTTTAAGGTTAACTAATGATAAAGTAATCACTATGATAACATATGTTTGGACTATTTAAGACTATCTTAAGCCCATAGTTTTACATATAAATTGTCGTACCGTTTAAATCCCAATGTGACCGGCTCTATAACCAATGCTAAGATACTGAAACTGACATACTCAGCCAACACTACAGAAATATAATCTTATCCCAACAAAAAGTTCATGGAATTTGTATACGTTTCTTTTCGTATAAGAATTTATTATTGAACCCTCGATAACAGAACAGATTATGTTTCTTTTAATTTCGTGCTTAACAGATGCTCTTATTTCTATAATTTTTTTTTTCTTGTGGCGCTTTCTCATTCTCGTTTTCACTACTTATTATCACTGTTCTTCATATAACTTACTTATACAATTTTTATTATTTTATTCTATACTAAATAATCTGCATTGATATCGAATAAGTTCAGGTATAATTCTTATTTTATTTATATACTTATCAACTGACAGTATTTTAACCAACTGTCAGAGAAAGACCGAAACAAAACAAGAAAACCATTGAATAACGAATTAACGAAATATTTGCTTAAACTTGCTTGTTGTTGTCAAGTTTTATTAACTCGTAGTAAGGGGAGCTTTTGTGCTTTTTTTCGTTGATTGTTGTGGAGCTTAGCCAAGCGAGATGAGAATGTTTAATAAGAGACACGATGAGAAAGGCAACTTTATTGCTCTTTTGTTTATATGAGCTGCCTAGTGCTGGTTGGAGATTAGTATGGGTCAGTAATGGTAAGAGTAAATTTTTATATTACTATCCTATTGCCTTGAATTTACGCATTCAAAATTTTATCAAATCACTGGGTAATTCAAGCTTATTAAATCACTGTGTTCATAATCAATAACATCAATTAGTGTTTTGAGAAATCTTAATTCCAAATTTTTAATCGCCATATAAGTTGTATGAAAGCTTCATTGAATTTTGTTTCATAACTTTGGTTTGGTTCATGTTATAGTATAAGCTTCAGATTTTGTCTATATGAATAGATATATTCAAGGAATATAATAAAATAAAAAACTCAGTTCTGATCAAAGTCGACTTAAGCGATTATTGCATATGGGTACAGAATTATTAATGTATGTAATGAAATAATTCTGATAATCAGGGGGTTTCTTTTAAGTAAACTGAATTTTTACTCCATATTACTTACATTTTTTAAATCTATGGTTAAAATTTTGTACAGATTTTTAACTTTAAACACCTTTTACCATTTCAAATGCAACTTTTTCCAAATCAAATTTAACTTTTTACAATAAAAGACTTTTTCCATTTCAAAAGTCTTTCCATTTCAAATTCTAAAATTTAAAATTCAACCTAAGTCAGGAGAAAGGGTTATTTTTGGGCTTTTGTTATTATTTACTCATGAAATCATAAAGTATTACATATTCTTAGTTTGTGCGTGTATCTACTTGAATAGAAAATATTAAATTAAAAAAATACCATTAGTTGGGAGCAACAAAAAAAAAATTTATTTATTTATTTTAAATAAAAATTAGTCAGCGGGCTTGAGGTCAATTTTTAATAATTTATTTATTAACTCCAATATTTCGAACTCCGTCGGAGTTCATTATCAAGGACTAAAATAAATATACATATAATATAACAATTTTGCACAATGACAATAAATATTACTCACAATTATAAATTATTTTATTAAATTAGAACATTAAACATTAAAAAACCACAACGAACAAAACCAAGTTATACATTGAACAACAAAAATTTTTGAAAAAATATTGCACTTAAATATTGCACTTCTAGATTTTCCGCCTTGTAGTTGTCCAATGTTTTGATATTGATTTTGTTGTTATCGTCTTTGCTGTTTTTAGCTCTGCTTTTGAGTGTTTTTTGTTTTGATCAGATGTCTGTAGATGTGAGCGCAGTTGTCAGTGTCTGTCTTGTAGTTGAGTCGTTTGTGTATAGGTGTGTCAATTATGTGCAGTATCTCCAGAGTAAATCTACGTGAGTAGTTCTTTTCTTGTTGTAGTATTTGTATATTGTCAAAATTGGGAGCATGTCCAGTTCTACTACAGTGGGCTGCAAGTGCAGTTTTTTGTTCAATGGGTTTGTCATGTGCTTTTTGATCTGATTTATGTCCTGCTATTCTAGTCCGGAGTTTTGTCATAGTTGTTCCAACATATACTTTATTGCATACGTTGGATCCGTTACCTGCGCACGAAATTTGATATATCAAATTCGATTTGTCATTTTTGTCAATTCTGCATTTCGTTGTGCTGAATAGTTGTCGTAGTGTATTATTAGTCTTAAACGCAATTTTATATTCGTCTTTATTGTACATGTTGGATTTTTTGAATTTTTCCGAATAACCTGGTAAGTATGTCAATGATTTATATATTTTAGATGTATTGTCAATATTTACCGCCACATTTGTTCGTTCTTTGTATTCTTTTAAAAGTCTTTTTGACGTCCAGATCGGAAAGTCATTTTTTGTAAGTATAGTCAGTATTTTTCTTATATTGTTCTTGTGAAATTCTTGATCGCTGATGCTCAATGTCCGTCTTATGAAATTTTTCGCGGTATTAATTTTCATGTTTTTAGGGTGATTTGAATAAAAATTAATTAATCGTCCAGTAGCAGTTGGTTTTTGATACCAGTCAACTTTCAAAGTATTTCCTTTCCTTATTACGAGGGCGTCTAAATATGGAAGTTTTCCTTTGTCTTCTTGCTCCATTGTAAATTTTATGCGTCTATGGAATGTGTTAAGCTTGTCTAGGGTATCCTTAATTTTATCAGTTTTAACTATAGCAAATAAGTCGTCTACATATTTAGTTAATATTCTTGGTTTAACGTCAAGTGCTTCAAAAGATTTGTCAAGTAATTCTTCTAATATTATGTCAGCAACTATGGGTGAGGCAGGGGACCCCATTGGCATTCCTATGAGCTGTAAGAAGGTTCTCCCGTCATATTTAAAATATCTGTTGTCCTTAATGCAAAATTTGAGAATATCCATAAAAGTATCTTTAGTCATTTTAGTGTACTGTTCGATAATTGTCCATTTTTTGTTTATAATATTAAGTGCTAAGTCAACTGGTATGCTTGGAAATAGTGAAACTACGTCAAATGATACTATCGTTTCATCGTCATGTATGGAGCATTCTTTTAGTCTATTTTTGAAGTCCACCGCGTTCTTTACATTATAAATAGAATCCCTAGTTACATTTTTCAAAACCTTAACTATATATTTACTTAAATTGTATGATGGTGAATCAACGGAAGAACATATTGGTCTCAGTGGCATGTCTTCTTTATGCACTTTTGGCAGTCCATATATCCTCGGTGCTATTGCAGCTTTTGTCGTCATCTTTAATTTTTCTTGTTTAGTTATGACTCCTTTTTTGAGCAAAGTGTCCAGTTATAAAAATATAGTTATATATTTTTATACTTAATATATATAATTTTTTGTTTTTTTTTTTTTTCTGTGAATTTATATCTCCAGTAAAATAAAACGGACTATTTTTAGTGTGAATAATGACGTGAACATTTTTTTTCTCTTTCGTTAGGATAAAGTGTGGTTAATGACATGGTTTTATAACAATATTCTCTATATTACACCCATATATTCTCTACTTTATATGTTTTTAGCACACGAATTTAGTAAGGTAGGTAAGGTGGGTAGGTATAAAAACCTATACCATAAAATAGTGCGTTTTGCATAATAAATCTTCAGAATTTACGATATTCCACCCACACTGTAATAATGATGGAGCTAGGGCCTCCATATTTGCCAGATATAACCCCGTGAGTTTTTTTCTGTTCGCCAAAAATAAATAGAATTGCAAAGAACCTTCTTTTTGCAAGCATTGATGAGATTAAGGGTGAATCGCTGAAAGAGCTCAAGGCAAGATTGGAAGAATTGTTACCATAAGTTTATTATATCTAATGGAGACTACTTTGAAGGAGATAACATTATTGTTGATAAATAAATATTTTTTTTTAAATATTAAAATTCCCGTTCTTGTTTTGAGCATACCTCGTACACTAAAAATCTGTTAGTTTAAAAACTTGAATAAAAGGATAGAAGGAAAGAAAGGGAAATGAAATGAAATATTTATTTATTTATTTCATTCAAATTATAATCCACAGCCAATAAAGGCCAAAATTGATTATACAGGTTTACACGAGTAAAAAATAAAGATCAACATTTCATTTAACCTCTTAATACATATTATATTACAAACATTTTTATTAAAAATAAAATATAAATCTATTAACTTAATTTGCGAAAAAAACCGCAAGAGGTAATTTTTAAAATAAAACGATGAATAAGATCTAAAGGCCCAATTGCAGTAAAGAATACAATATAATTTAGATCACGAGCTAGAACGTAGATAATAGAGATAATTTTTTCTTAAAAGTGACGGAATATTTTAAGTTCATTAGGTAAGTTATTCCACATTCTTGCAGTTTTAATAAGGAATGATCGCTCATAAATAGAGTTGCGAATTCTAGGTATAACTACCGTCGAATTTCTCCGAGACCTACATATAGTAAAAAGTCCAAAAATGTTAAATGGAGCAGCGCATTTCATTATTCTATAAAATAGGGATATTAATCTAAGCTTTATGTAATCACAGAAAGTACAATTAATAAATTCCACAGTATATTCCGCTTCATGGTCACGAATGTGAAGATTATAAACGTATCTCAGAACCCTATTAAATGTAAGACGTAAGTTATTAAAATTAGATAAAGTAGTACCGGAGTACAACTCCAGACCATAAGCAATATGAGAAATTAATAGAGCATGAGCAGTTTTATATTTAACTGTAGGAGGCAAGTATGTATAAGTTCAAACTATATAATTTTCTCAAAGAGTAATTGATTCTCTCGCTAATATGATTAATATGCAATTTAAAGGAAAGATCAGAATCAACTATAACTCCTAGGCATTTCATTCTATCAACATTTTCGATCAGAATACCATCAAAGGAAACACGTAAGAATTGGGCTCTTCTACAGTCACCTTTAAAGATCGTAATTTTAGTTTTACTACTGTTTATTCGTAGCCCATTTATAATCAACCCGTTACTTATTGTATTATTGGATTAGTCAATGACAGCTTGGAGAGAGTCAATAAAATCAAACGTTGATGAGTAAAGTATGTATATGTCGTCCGCAAACATGAAAACATTTGAGCAATCTACTCCTAAGTAATCAACGAAGCCATTAACATACATCATTAAAAGTAAAGGACCGAGTACTGACCCCTGCGGGACCCCACTGTAACATCTAAGAACATCAGAAGATCTGCCACTACTCAAGACAAATTGTTTGCGGCCATTCTGAAAAGAAGCAACTATTTTGCAACCACTACTAGCAAAATTCAAATATGTCTATGAGTTCGATATGTGGTGTAGAAATGTAGGAACCCACCACAATTTTCCACAGCTCTTGCCCCGTTAACTGTTCCCAAAGGCGACTGTTTATGATTAACAATCCTTGTACCTTTACATAAAATTGGTAAACAGTACCTTTCACAAGTTAAAAAGTTGCATTTGAAATTTAAAAGGTATTTGAATTTAAAACCTTTATATATTCATAATTAATATTTTATAATTGATTAATTAGTTTTTCAGTATCACGGCAAAACTTTTTCAAATCGTATCAAAAATATAAAGAAATTATGTAAAATTTTTTTTTGGATTTTCAAGATTTTCCAGCAGTTATACATTTGCTAGTACAAAATAAAAAAAAAAATCAAATTCGTGCCTAATATGTAGGCAAGTTTAAATAACTTTCTAAATTTCTTTGTATTGTAGTTGTTTACTTTGAACTACAAAGTGATGAATTTATATTTACAAATAATATTATAATATTCTTAATTTTTTATATCAAGATTATCAGATTATCCAATAAAAATACCCAAAAGAATATAAGGGAGAATTTCAGAGATCCATACAAATATTATCTATTGTCTTCTATAGTATTTTCTATTCTGTATAGAATGCATTCAATATTTTATTGCTTATCTTTCCACATTAGTACAAATATTCATTTATCTATTCGAAAGCAAATCGAAGTAATGTTATGGAAAGCTTTAGAGCTAATCGAAATGATTACATCACGCTTATTTATTGAATAAATTGTTATGGAAATCGAACTTTGCAGCATTGGAAATAAATAAATCTTTTCACTGTTGACAAAGCTTTTTTAACTGCCTTGCTTTTGGCAAACAAGAGATATCAGTGCAATTAATACCCCAACAAACCAAACAAATTTGTAATGAAATCGAAACGAATTCGTTTAGGTGATAGTTTTGTTTGAAAATAAAAGTTCTCAACGATTCGTTAATGACCTCATATTTGTTAGAAATTTACACTTGCGATTACGAATCCATTGTTTTATTCACGAATTTGTTAAAGTATTCGATGATGAATAACATTTTTCCGAAAGAATATTTATACCTAAAATGCGTACTAAATCGACACAGCTGCCAGCATTTAATAGATTACGCAAAAAACCAAGTTCAAATTTAACTGAGAACAATAAAATCGTTTCTTAATTTAATTTTTTAACGTAGAATACGTTATACGGGAGTGTTAATCTGGAGCACAAAATTTTGAGAAAATGTTTGTCACTTTCATTATAAGTTTTTGATACTTTATGCATGCATTGAAGAAAATTCAAGTATGGTCGTAACATACTTAATATGTCTTCTTTTGATTTGTATTTAAATAATCATATTGCTACATATAATTTTTTTGATTCTATAAGTAAATCAAAATTTAACTCCTTCAAATTTTGTATTAATTTTCATATGCTTTGTATTTTATGTATTATAACATGTGTAAGAGCAGTACGATTATCTGTGTGTTCATCACAGAACCAGTGTGAGAAACGTACACACATATTCCATACAAGCAAGCAGCAACAGCATCGCACACGTACACACATATTCCGACAAGCAGCAACAGCATCGCACTCTGTTCTCTTGCAGTTGCAACCTTAGTTCTTATAATTCTCATTTCGTTTTTGTTGCAAGAGTTGTATAAGAGGGATATTTGGCCGTACGTATGAGCGATTGCCTGCAGAGATAAAGAGATGGGAAACTTCGTTTCTATTGTGAATTCTGTTGATTTTGACAGCTGAAAATGCTTCTTCTCCAATTTTTTATGCAATCACGTCTTGTGTATGTGAGTTCACCTCATATTTGTCAAAAATAGGTATTACACCCAAAAAAGTCTTCCATATTTAAAAGAAAATTGTTTTTAGCTGAGCAAGAATATTGTAAATAATAGTCGATAAAGAACTTTTGTTAATATAGAAATGTTAGTTATGTCAATCTAATTTGTGGAGTTACTTCGATAACAGACAAAAATATTTTTGATAGAAAAATATGTAATTTAAAATGAAAACAATTGTTCTATTTACAAGTGGTGTTGTTAACAGAAAAACATAATTCAATTTCTTTCAAGAACAGCTATATCTTTGTTTTAAAAACTCTGTTCTAATTTTTAAATTCATTAATTTGTTTGAACAAGCATTGTAGGTTAGTTTTTCCCTATGTGTACACTGGTGGCTTAGCTGTCGAAAGTCAGATATTCACCAGCGCTCATGTCCATCCAGAGGGGTGAATTCATCGAGAATCCATCGAGAGGGGTGAGTTTGTCATGAAATTTTACTAACACATTTATAACATTTGCATTAGTATTGACTGCATTTTAGCATATGGCTATCTCCTTTTTGCCGAAGTTTCCAATCTCTTTATCTCTGATTGCCTGCTGAAATAATGCAATTATGTGGGGTGGAGTGACAACTCGACATTTTCCCACGAATGTGTCGCACTGATTGTCATTTGCCTGCATATTTTGCTTTATTAGTTTGCTTTATTAATGCCATTAGCATGGTTACTTTATTTCCTTTTTTCGTTCTATAGTTTTATACTATTTTTGACATATGGTGTCATAATTGCACCGACTGTCAAAAATAGTCTAATATTAAGGATATTGAAATATTTTATTTAATTAAAAAGTTTTTAAATGAATTTTAAATATTTACGTAGTCGATTTATGCAAATGCGTTATATAAAAATGACTCGCTTTTTGGATAAATTAAAAAAGTTTTTGGATAAATTTAATATGTTTTTCCCTTAGTGCACTAAGGGAAATAATGCATATTAAACCTCTGCACGAGTGCGCTTGAAATGCGTTTCAAAGCACTCGTTTGTAGTGCAAGCTTTTGCTATGTTTTGCTTTCGTCAATGAAATCAAGCCTAAGGCTGCGAACATAGTAGACGCGAGTTGCTGATCCGAGCCGATTGAAACTCAAAAACGCATTCGGGTAAAAGAGATGCATGACTTGCGTACTGTATTCAATGTCGCCAGATGAAATTACCACCAAAATTCTCTTTTTCTCACACTTAATTCCCATAAATTACCACAGTCGCAAAATACCTCAAAATACCTCAAAATACCTCAAAATTACCACAAAATACCATAATACCTCAAAATACCTCAAAATACCACAAATTACCTCAAAATACCTCAAATTACCAAAACATACCAAAATGCAGTAAACTAAATTGATTCTGACAACATCATAACATAATTACCAAGAATTGACCATATTCAATAAAAAAAATTGATTTTAAATATTATTCAGTTCTTTATATATTAAAAACATAATAAGCATATTAATTCAGTTCTTTTTCTAAATATTAATTAAATAAAAATATATACACGTATAAATTAGTTTAAATTGATATGTTCATAGCTTAAATAAATTAATTTTTATACATTACGCTATTATAAAGTTCATAGTAGATTTCATTAAAGTGAACTTCTGTTGTGTAGTTTGATTTCGATAAGCTCTTAGCGTATAAAATGCTTGAAAGGTATTTTGTGGTAATTTGAGGTATTTTGTGGTATTTTGAGGTATTTTGAGGTATTATGGTATTTTGTGGTAATTTGAGGTATTTTATGGTATTTTGAGGTATTTTGTTTTCCCACGCGTGGTAAATATCCCACATGTGGTATTTTTATTCCCACGCGAGAGATTTTTACCACAAAATACCATGGGAATTCCCACATCCCACAATCGTTGAAAAATACCATAAACACTATTTATCGTGCTTTTCTGGCAACATAGACTGTATTGCTCTTATATGTTTTTCGGCTCGGCAGCCTAACACTACAAAGAGCACTCGTCGCTTGAGCAGAACAAGAACAAACTAAAACCAAAACAATGTTAGGCACCATGGTATAATAATACATTTTCTTTTCTTTCTGCTTATTTTCTCTTCAACAGGAAAACATAAACTGTCAAAAACAGCTTTTTGTGGAAATACATAAGCAGCTGCTGTGGTTGTTGTTTTTTTTTTCACTTCAACGTTTTCAACATTGCTTGTGTTTTCAATGGCGGATTGTGAGCGCTCTCTTTTTGAGTATATTTTTTGACAGTATATGATTTCCCAAGCAACTGTCAATGCTACCTTGTATTATTATACCATGGTTAGGCACGATTCGAAAAAGAAGTGTGCACTGACTAGAAAGTTATGTTGTTATGTACACAACAGCAGATCGCTTGGAGTTATGCTGTCTTTGAATAGCTTTGGAAGTAAATGCCGTATAACAATGAAACTCAATGTGTATGGAGTTCTTACTTGGTGATATCCTTCTACTAGAAAGTAGAATATGGGAAGTAGGGTACTGGGATGGGGATTTGACAAATGGGTGTGGCTCCGATCCAAATAATTCAAGTATCCAAATAATTCAATGAAGTGTAGGAAAAACTTAAGCGTATTAAGACCGTTTAGAGTTCTGTAGATTTCGTGTTTAGCCGTTTTTGGAGTAGCTGATTTCGAATCTGATTTCAGAATTTTAATATTAAAGATGGATAGGGTTGCCACCTAATTTTTTGTAGTTTAAAAAATTCGTCGCTGAATCCGAATCCGTTGTCAGAAATTCAAAATTGTGAAATTTTTAACCCTTTAGGGTTGCCACCTAAAAATATGCTTATTTAAAAGTTTTCATCACTATCTTACAGTTTTAGGGGGTCGCTGATTTCGAATCTGATGTCAGAATTTTAAAATTCAAGATGGCTGATAGGGTTGCCACCTAATTTTTTTTTATTTTTATGAATTCGATGCTGGCGCGAACACTAGGTAAAAATGGGTCGCTGAATCCGAATCCGTTGTCAGAATTTCAAAATTGTGAAATTTTTAACCCTTTAGGGCTGCCACCTAAAAATATGCTTTTTTAAGAGTTTTGACCATTATCCAACAGTTTTAGGGGGTCGCTGATTTCGAATCTGAAGTCAGAATTTTAAAATTCAAGATGGCTGATAGGGTTGCCACCTAATTTTTTTTTTATTTTTACGAAATCATGCCTAACAAATAAGATCGGAAAAAAGGTCAGATATATATTTATCTATATATTTTATCTCAGCTACGAGGCGGACACACATCCATACATACAAATGAAAAACTAAAAGTAGTGGAAGTTTCATTCATGCATTCGTCTCAAGTTCTAGCTGCCACTCTCAAACAATTTTGATGCGCTCGTGGGAGAGTGAAAAAATGTCATTCACGGTGATGCTTTCGTTAGGTCTTAAACTCGGGCGCTTATAATTAACATTAACAGTGCTCTGTTAAGTTCATGAAACCTCTTTACAATATATGCTCTTTGCTGTAAGTTTACTTCTTTCCAAACAGCAAACATACATAATGAGAAAAGCTGTCCAGATAAAAATTTTTAAAAAGAATTGAGTACCGGTGATAAAAAACAAAAAATATAAAATGAAAAAATTGTTGATATACAATTTCTATGTAATTTTATATCAAAAAGTGACAAAAATTGTTACGCGTCTAAACTTAATTAATGGACATTTTTCTTGTTAAGGACATAATTCAATTCTTTTTTTTCCGGGCTACAAATGAATGATGCCATATTTTTTTATGATTATTATTAAAATTTCGTATATATTTTAAAATATTTTCGTTTATTAAGTTTTTACTACTATGTTTTTTTATAATTTTTGTTAAATATCTAGTTTTAGAATATTTTTTTTTTGTTTTTTGTAAATGAAAAATGTTTTTTTGATAATTTTTGTAAATGAATAAATTGCTGATGAACATGAATTTAAAATGCGTAAAATTTGTGTGAAATTAATGATACTTTGCTCCACCTGTACGAGATCACACCAAAAAAAAGTTTGAAATGGCATATAAGCAAAGTGGAGTTTTTTATCGTTAGAAAATGTCCTTTTGTGCGTGAGATCAAGGATTAGAAAATATGTTTTTGGCATTGCCATTTTTACACAAATTGATGGGGAGACGTTCTTACAGTTTTCTGAAAAAAATTTCTTCAAACTTCAACAAAATGTGTTTTTTGAGCATAGAGTACATGAATAATGAAGCACCGGACGAAGATATATGTTTAAAAACTATATTTTTTTTCATAATTTATTATTAAAAGTTGATATTGGTCGAGACAAGGTTAAGGAAGAATAGAATTTATACGAAAAAGATGGACTGTTTCATTAAATTATGAAGGCAGTTATTGCTGAAAAAGCCGACAGTAAAATTAAATTTTTTAGTCCATGTAAACACACATGCAATTCTTTAATAACTTTCATCGCAAGTTGATTAATTATATTGGTCGCCAGAGGAAAACTTCTAATACAGTAGTAGACATTCGTTTATACGCAATCATTTTTTTTTAATAAACTGATGATCGTTTTAAAAAATTCAATTTTGTGACATATACTCTGTGTTGTTTACAGTATGAGAAATGTGTTGATCAAATATATTGGGGATAACGGGACTCTTGTTATAGTGGTTTTGTAACTGATCAGTAAAACGTGCACACGTTTTTGACGCGACATTCGTTTATGCGCATTTGAGTTTTAATGAGTAATTTGATGTTATTTGATGTAAAGTGAGTGTGGCAACTTTTTCTTAACAATTGTGTTTTGTTTATTTATTGATTGGTTTTATAGCCATGGGTAAAGGTGCAAAGCTGACTGATTCTGAACAGGAAATAATTAAAATTTTGAGACCCGAGAATTATTCCAACTGGCAAATTGCGAAGAAGGAGTGAGGGAGTGAGGAAGAAATAAGAAATTTTTTTAAAAAAGACCAAAATTACGGCGTTAAAGTTCCAACTAGAGGAAACACGAAGCTAACGTTGCACCAAAAAGGACAAATTCCTTTTCCGTCCTCTACAAATCAAGGACAATTTGGATCTACCCGTTACTCCCCGACATGTCGCACTAGTTTTAAGCGCCATATTTACGATAAAATGGACAAAACTAAAGGGAAAACCACGCTTGACTGATTCTCATAAGACCAAGTGATTGGAGTTTGGCCGCAGATACATGTCCTGGAGTGAAGAATGGCGAAACGTAATTTTTTTTTGGATGAAAAAAGTTTAATCTGGGTGGGCCGGACTGTTACAGTTGTTATTGGCATGATTTGAGCAAACAACGTAGTACGTTCAAAATGAAATTTCGGTGGAGGAACGGTAATGGTTTGGGGAGCCTTTTCGTACTTTCGAGCGACACCAATTTGCTTCATCGAAAATGAACTCCGAAACATACACGGAATTATTAGAAGATGTTTGGGTTTCTTATTATGAAAACAATCCTGAGAGAGAGTTCATCTTCCAGCAAGGCAATGCGTCAATACATGTTTCAAGGCAATCGAAAAAATGGGTTTCTTCCAAAAACATCAACTTGCTGCAATGGCCTGCTTGCAGTCCAGATTGTAACCCCATCGAGAACCTTTGGGGCATACTTGCTGGTAAAGTGTACTCAAAGGGAAAACAGTATAACATCGTGAACGAAGTCAAAAATGCTATTTGCCAATCTTAGGGTGAAATCGAGTCAGAAATTCTACAAAGGCTAGTTAACTCTATGCCAAATCGAATTTTTTCCGTCATTCAAAATAAAGGAGGCCACACAAAATACTAAAATGGCAATGCTTTTTATTTTATCAGTTATATGTTTATTTTTTATTGTATGCGTATAAACAAATGTCCACCCTGAAACTCGCTTTTTGTAGAAAATGAAGTAAATAGAATAATTTTACTTAATTTTTATAATTCTTAAAAAACATATTTTTACCAAAATTCTTTTGTTTAGCTAGGTTTGGCAAAAAGATGTGCGCGTATAAACCAATGTCTACAACTGTGGTATTTTAAGAGTAGTTTGCACCCTAAGTGATTTATTGATTATGGATGAAATTTCTATTCAACGAAGGAATGTGCAGACTCGCCGTTATATATATGGCAGAAAAGTCTCGTATAATTGTCCAAATATTCATCCTAATAATTATCTACGCGAAGCACAATGCGGGGTAGTTGAAATTCTTAATTCGAATACTGCAGTTTGTAGTAATGTAACGGTAGTTACTTTATGTAATGTATGTAACTTTATACAAATACTATTTTTCTCAATTAAATATTGAGCAGTTACTTGCTTCGAGGTAGTACATCCCAGGACTACTTTAAGTGTGTAAAATACACTTCGTAAATTATTGGTGTTGAAAAAACAAACTATTTTACTCTAAACTTTTTAGCTTGTATTTTTAAACTTTTAGTTAAACTTTTACTTATTTCATTCTAAAAAAGAAGTTTTTGAGTAAAACATTTTTTATAAATTCTTAGATAAAAAATATATAAAAAAAATTTATTATTTTTGTCACGGGTTTTAATTTCAAATTCAACCATTCAAATTCGATTTGTCAGATGTTGAATTTGAAGTATTAAAAGTTAAATTTGAAATGTGAAAAGGTTGAACTTGATTTGAAAAAATATCTGTTTAATTCTAGAAAAAGATTGTTAAAAGTTACTTTTGTTCATTTTCCTTCTGCATAAATAGAAAATATAAAATAAATATGAAATATCCATCCAACTTTTTCGCCCCTGTAATAAAAAACCAAATTATATATTTTCAGGTATTTCACCAGGATCAGCGACTAAGAAAGAAAAAAGTCAAAAGAAACAAACACCGCAGAGTGACGAGAAACGTGGAAAACGCAAAAAAGATGAAGTCAGCGTGGAGAAAATTGACGTCGGTGACTTCATTGTCGAAATTGGTGATAAACTCAAAGTTTATTATCACGAAAAAAAAGTCACATACGAAGCTAAAGTTATTGAAATAACGCTACAGCGTGGCACGCCGATGTATTTAGTGCACTATACTGGCTGGAACAATCGCTACGATGAATGGGTGCCACGCGAACGCATTGCCGAAAATCTTACAAAGGGTTCCAAACAAAAAGGTGGACGTTCTTCAAGCGGTGGTAATCTGCCCCATGAGAAGTCAAAAGAGAATCCACCAAAACCCCCTACAGTAGCTCAACTGCAAGCTGCCACAGCAAGCAGTTTGATATCAGCATCGTCATCATCTTCAGTAATGATGATGGGCAGCTCAGCAGGTTCAAAGAATCCCACGCCAACTTCTGTGAGACGTGGGCGTGGCCGTAGCGATTCACTTCCGCCACGTTCGACGACACCATCTTCCGTGGCATCCAACTCAAGTCGTACAAAGTCGCCAGCGGCTTCTTCGGCTTCGTTGAAAAGAAGACCAACGCGCGTCAGTCATCCCAGCAGCTCGCATCGGCGCACATCTGCTAATGTATCGGATGTATCAATGGCCACTGAAACAGATACAGACTCTGACGATGAGCCCGTGCGCAGACCGACACGAGCAGCCAAAGACACTTTGTATAAAAGTGGAGCGACTTCAAAGTCACCAGCTAAGCACAAATTGTCTGCCTCAGCAACCAATAGTCAAACCGACGATGACACCGATGAAGAGGATGACGACGATGATGATGACGAAGATGAAGATGATGATGAAGTGCGCAATTCAATGGCCTGCCGTACAGTGGGCGAGTCTGGTACAAACACTAAAGGGCGAGATTATGATTTGAATCAAATACGCTCGGAACTCAAGGGTTTCCAGGAAATAAAATCACCTTCCCCCTGTGGCGATGACACTGCTTCATCCTCTAAAATAGTCATCGATATTAAGGACGAACCAACAAAACTCGAAACAAAGGAAGAAACAGTTAAATTGGAGAAGCTAAAAGAAGAGCCTATAAAGTCTTCAACAACTGACATTTCATCCGAAACTGATTCCTTTGCCGATGATGACTCGCAGTCTTCTGACAAAACTACTACCTTAGAAAATATGACAAAAAAGTTCCAGCAAAAAATTAATGCCGACAAACAACGTGCTTTGGTGAAAATGCCCATCTCGGGCAAAATAGTAGCTGAAAAAGTTACCGTACTCTCTACAAAAACACACATTGTTGAAAAAATCATCAAGGACTCGCTGGCAGAGAAGCGTCAAGAAATACTGAAATCCAAACCGCAACCACTTATAAAGGAAGAACCATCAAAAGTCATAAAAATTGAACGTGATCTCTCTGGTGGTGGCGGCACTCCTATAAAAGTGGCTCATGCTGAGGCTGGACGCTCATTAGCCGCTGCGGTTCTAAAGGAGGATGATAAAAAGCCTTTGGCTGCAACTGTTGTGGAAACTAAGGCTTCTAACATAATAGCACCAGCGCGTTTTGGCAGCAGCAGTGTGGGAGCTGGAAAATACACGTCGGTAATTGTGGAAAAACCGCTGAGCGTTAGTAAAAAATTCGAGGCAACTGCAACGCATGCCAAGAAATTTGAAACGCCTAAGAAACAGCAGTTAATTGAAAATGCGAATAAAAAAGCGGTGGTGGAACAGCCCAGCTCAGCTTTGCATAAAGATGCTTTAATAAAAATTGAGCAATCCGCCGCTTGTTCGCCAACTTCTTCATCATCATCTTCATCCTCAAGTTCATCATCAACATCTTCGACATCGTCCGCATCCTCACGTTCGTTGCCCGATATGAGCAAACTCGATATAAGCGGCTCTTCCTCCTCGGCTACCTCTTCCATAAATACCAGTAAAGAGACGACAAAGGCAGTAACAACCATCGCCAAATCAATTTCACCCGACATCTATGAGTTCAAGGATCCCGAACCATTTGAGTATGAAATGCGTAAGTCTACGCTTATGCCACATTCGTCGGCCAGCAGCATGTTGTCTGCTTTATCTAGTACGTCATCCATAACAGCTGCTTCGCCATCTACTTCCACCTCATTTGAGAGTAAACGCAAACTGGTCGCTCAGAAAATTGCGACCGCTGCAGCAGAACCACCAACGACCAACCTCTTAGCTGCTCTGGTCAATCGCAAAAAACGCGGTTCACCTATGAAAGATTCAGCCGCCGATAAATCGAAACATATAAAAGTCGAAGAAAAGCAACCGATTGTAATGGAAGCTAAACTTACGTTGCGAAGCTCCATAACAAGTAGTGCCCAAACGAGTACGAGTACTGTGACGACGGCAAAAACCTTGGCAGCTGTCACGCATAACAAAATGTCCACCACAACGCATACCACTGTATTGACGCATACGCCTGTTGGCGCTGGAGCTGCTGGCAGCAAATCAATTGTAGCCAATCAACCGCAGCCGACATCTACTCTACTGACACCACCACAAAAGCACGAACACTTTGATGCATTGCGAAAATCGCCCAGCTTCAACTTGAACATGAATGCACTCAACGAAGAGTTGGCACAGACGGTTCAGGAAACCACACGTGCGCTGACGGATGTGCTGCAAATACCGCCAGCACCTGAGCTCACACCAACAAAACCAGTAGCGACAGCAACGGCAACGGCAACGCCACCAGCTTCAACATCAAGCGCCTCAAAAAGTGGAACATTCACCGCTTCCCCTGCTGCTTCGACCAAATTTGTTACTCCACCTCCCTCCATTAAGCCTGCCGCACAACTTGTTGGCAGCCCGTTTATTGAAACACGCAGTGATCTAAGTAATGTCTTTGAGCTGTCTACAAATGAAAATGAAGCTTCTGGGTACACTGGTGGCCACAAAGACAACAAATTCGAATTGGAGAACGTGAAGATTTTGCTGTCGGCGTCAACTGCTGCGTTCGATCTCGAGCCAGCTAAGTTCGAAAATAAACCCACTTCGATTGCCGATAAAGTCTTAAAGGCTATCAGTCAGAAGAAGGAGGAAGTTGAAAATAAAAATAAGGAGCTTATTAAAAATGCGGATGCGGAAAAGGAAGCCACCGCAAGCGCCGCCGGCTCGTGTAGCAAAGTTAAGGATAATATGGCGTCTTTGTCTTTAACCACAACCACAGAAACAAGCATTACAACAACCGCACTTATTTCGGCACCACTAGCTATAATAACTGATATGCCCAGCTCATCTACGGCTGCGCTCTCTACAACTGCAAACAAAGAGCCAGTTCTGGATAAACCATCTAGTATCTGTTCAATACTCTCTTCGGTTACATTAGCGAAACGCCCCTTATTGGCAAGTCCCGATTCCAAGCTTAGCATACTTGAATCAATAAACGTCAAGAATAACGATCTGAGTGAAACCATACAAAAGTTGGAGTGCGCCCTCCAAAAGAAAACACCCATTCAGAGTGGGTCTAACGTTTCATTGCAATCTATAGCTTCAACATCTTCATCTCCGGCACCCACGCTGGCGTCAGCTTCGTGCACATTAGCACCTGTTTCAACCTTCTCTGATGACTCCATGGATAGCACAGATTCTGAACGCCGCCTAGTTATTGAAGATATTGAGGATCAGTCAGGCAGTATCAGCGAGCTACAGAAGAGTCCGCCAACTATTATACAGCGCCTAGAAGCGAAATCTTCGCATGCGCCTTCGTTGATACACTCATCTTCACCAGCAAAAGTGGAACCAACAGCCACAGCAGTTGTTGCCACACAACCTGCAGCAACAACACCACCCGCAGTAGCCATTGCCATTGTACCAAGCTTGGCAAACGCAGCCACTTCTATTCCTCTAAAGATTGTTACACCTGGCAAGACACACAACGCTGTGGTCAGTAATTCAGCGGCTATAACAATAACATCCAGTTTAGTCGGAAAATTGAGCAGCAGCACAACGGCTGTCATCTTGACAGCAAAACCTGTTACACCTATAGCGCAGACTACACCATCTGCAGCCACTATTTTACAGCAGCAATCGCTGCAGTCTGCACCTAACTTACAAACGCAGGCGCACTCCCAAATAATTCGACTACCGGTGACCGCCGTTAAGTCAGCAGAGGTTGTGGTTGCCAGCAAAACGGGTACGCCCTTAAAAGCGGTTTCGTCGCAGGCGCAGCAGCCGTTACGTGGAGCTGCAGCAACCGTGGTGCCCATCGTGTTGCCAGACATCCCTGTTTCTGTTGTTGTGGCCTCTAGTGCAGTGCCATCAGTTGTTGCAGCAGCACAAGCAGCAGCAGCTGCCGCACAGCAAATCCCAACGCCAACAAAACAACTCATTGGAAGCAAATCTACAACCGCGGTGTCATCTGCCACACCGACGGCGACAATATCAACTGCAGTAGGGCATCATATTACCACATCCTCATTTTCGGCAAATTCAGCTTCACTTAAGACCTTCGAAAATGCTGCTGCAGTCCGCAATATTTTAGTTAAGCCGATTGCTATTGTAGCGCCACCCCCACCGCCGCCTCAGCAAACAATAACACAAGCAACCGCTATAAACACCAGCAGCGGCATTTTTACTGAAGTAACAACTGCACCCACTAGTTCTGCTAGTTCCTCAGTCTTCTTCTTAGATGCACGTCGCAGTACTGCTGATTTGCGGCCAGATGATGGTGTGAAACCCATATTGGACATTCCAGATAACAACAATCCAGATGGAAACGTGTGCAGCAAAACTTCGAGTGATACGAAAACGGAAACCAACAGTATCGTCGATAATAATGCAATTACTGCATCTTCCAGTATTGATCCGAATAACGATTCTATCAACCTATTGCTGTGTGAAGAAACTATACCAGGTAGTCCAGCACCAGCTTTTAGTAAAGAGGAGTTTTCAACATCGGTGCATCGTAATAGCACACACTCATCTGATGATAAAGTCTCCATGGATTTGGAGGAATTGTTGGGCAAAGATGACTTGCCAACAACTTCGGCAACAATTGCTGCGAATGATACGTTTTCGGTTATTCCGACTCCGAATAGTTCGCCCAACGACTCTGCTAGTCAGGATGAGATGAGCAGCGAGGATCTTAAGAAGAATATTGATATAGAAAATGAAGTTTCGCCTAGGAAACGCAGACGTACAAGGAAGCAGTCGGAAATGTTATCGTTGATTAACGATCAGCAAACTAAACGTAGGCGACCTTTAGCGTGCGCCAAAAAGAATACGGGTGAGTTTTATTGATTAACGATTAAAACATTTAGGGCAACAGTTAGCCCCCTCACTTTTTTATTTATATGTCATAAAAAATATCGCTCTTTTTCTTCAATAACGTAACAATCCAAAAAACATAAAAATTGAGTTAATTGCACAGCAACATTCCTGTTACCATGATCTATGCTGTGTACAATTTTGGTAACGATATCTTCTTTAATTTTTGCAGGAGAATAGAATTTGTGATTCATTCACCTCAATATATTTCCGATTAGATCGTATTATATATCGCTAATCTTCAGTTTTTTTTTGTCACTTTGTATGGATTAAACCATTTTCATTACAGTAGTACTTGTATATTTGATGTTTTGTCCATATTTTGAAAATGGTGATTTAATTTTTTTTGTCTGTTCAAAACTTAAAATGCTTCTCCTGAAAAATCTAGTTTTTTGAGTTGTAACGTTATTGAAAACGAGCGATATGTGCTGCCATGTGCCCGATGTACGGATTCAAAAATAGTAACTTTTGGGGTAAAAAGTAAATGCGATCAGATATATCGCAACATATTTCATTAACTTAAACAAGAATTGGATTTAATTAAATCACTTTAAAACGACCGAAAAGTGTTCCATTGTTTTCTCCCATTTGTTCCGATCTGAAGTTGAATTTAAAAATACTTGTTTGTGTCATATTGTAAAATGCTGATTTTGAATTGCTGAGTTCGGAGAGTTAAATTATAAAAACAAACTTTGGGTCAAAACTTTAAGTTTGCAAGGACATGATCTCTCTATGAGACATTGCAGCACAAGTCAATAACATCGCTCAACTTCTAAAAAATTAGCATGGTCTGTCTTCACTCACATAAATTATACCTTTAGAATGCATTCTATTTTTCTTTTGTGGTGAATGATAGCACACAACTGGCGCATTGCTGCACATATTTTGTTTAGTGATAAATCAAAAAGTGTGGAAGCTTACTCTTCGTTGCGATAAACTGAATTTCCGCGAAAGTAAGCGGTAAATTGAATTATGATTTATTACCTTGATTCGTTTTTCTCTTTTCAGCTGGCTCTGATAGTGAGGACAATTCGGACACAATTTCACAAAGAAGCACCACTTCAGCGCGACAACATCAACAGCAGTTGCAACAACAACTAACGTCCGGCGGCAGAACATGTCCATACAACTTCTTAGTCACATTAGGTGAATTATTGTTTTTTGGTTTTGGTACTTTGTGTGGTACATGTAATAACTTCAACTCTCATGTTATTTTAGATCCTACTATGAATCCTGACCAACGCATTGCTATTTTATTAAAGCAAATACAAGATTTGCGTAAAACTTACAACATGATTAAAGGTGATCTCGCCAGTATCGACCGTCGACGCAAGAAACTACGACGTCGCGAGCGTGAAAAGAAGCAACAAACTCAACAACAACAAATTAAAATTTCAACATAAACAAACTTCCCGATTTTAACTGTGCTTGGCATCTAGTTAAGTCGGAGATGTGTTGAGTTCAAAATATTGACATATACCTACATATAACATAATTATGTATTCACTACTTTTTCATAATGCTACATATTTAAAGACATCTTATTGATACATACATACATAAACATGTAGTTGTAGTATATACAAGTATCTATTTAAACAAGTTAAATAAACTATATCTTATTTTCATTGCATTGTAGTTATTTATTTTCATTGTAGTTAAATAAACTACATTGTATTTGGAATTAGCTTGAATCTGACTAGGATCAATTATCAAATACTATTTTAAAACCACGGATACCATGATAGTTTTTAATAAAAATGCAGACTTATCACTTGTAAAACAAAATTTTTATTTATTTATTTTTTTTTTTTGTTTTTTGGTTTTAGTTTTAAAAACATTGAATTTTTGTGTTTTTTAAATATATAAAAATTTTACCTAATGTTCTTATGCATAATTTTTAAATATCCTATTAAATAGTCCCCAAGATGTTCGTTAATATAGAACGCCCAGTCCAAATTTGTTCTGTTATTATCCATTTGCGTTGGAATTTGCAGTAGATCATTTAAAGGATCATTTGCGAAGATCGAATTACTACTGTTACTATGAAATGATGAGCGCAGAAAGGTCATAATACGTTGATTTGTGTAGCTTTGGTCCTGCTCGAATTAAATAAAACGAAGGGTATCAATACTGTTAGCAACACATGGAGTTTTAAAATATTAAAAAAAAATTAACATTAATGGATGGAATAAAGTCCAAAATTAAGTCAGCCCAATCATGAAACATAACTCGTAGTTTTTTTTTTTGTATCGTGGTTTTTTCCCAACGTCCTTTACGAAAATTATAAATTATTTTATTTCTTTTTTTTTTTATTAACTTTAATTTTCTTGTCACAAAGCAAGGAAAACTCCAAGATAAAATACAAAAATTCCAATCAGAATATCTTCCCAAAACTCTCACTTTTCGACGAACATCTGCTTTTCACTCAGTGAGTATTTTCGAATTCCTATTCCAATATCTTTATTCCTGGCGTTTTCGTTATTGAGGGGGTGAAAGAGTGGTTCTGGGTGTTTTCATGATTGGGTCGAATTATAAATAATCCTTAATAATAATAATCTAATAAAAAGCTGATCTCCTTACCTCTTCGTTTACTTCTCTCTCTTTGGCTATGCGCACACATATCAAACTCTTATCTTGGGGATCAATAGATATATCCACTTTATCTATTGGCAATACAAAAGCAAGCTTTTCCCACTTTGCCTCAATGATGGCAAACACAGTCGATGTGAGGAACACATATGCACGTTTCAGTTGATCTCGTTCCACCAGCGTAACTTCCTGATAGAACAAAATTTGATCCGTTGGTAAAATACCAGGTAACAACTTCCAAATACGATAATCTGCCGGTTCTATAACAACATTGTAGCAAGGTGCCTGCGAACGCTGTTGTGGCATTGCATTGAAACCAACAGATTGCAAGACACCCTGTCCAGTTAGAGCTAAAAGCTCAGCGGCACCACTGAGTGGTTTTGTAACAGCACCCACTAGACCCTTGCCGACACCGGTGACCACTTGCGCAGGCGTGCGTGCTTCTAACGTATGTCGCGCAATGCCGCCTACAGCGCCTAAAATGCTTATGCCTAGTCCTGTTACGCCCTGTGAAAATCCTTCAGTAAAGCCCTGCGGTCGCGAGCGACGTAAAGCATCCGTGCGATCAATATGATCCTGATCCAGTGATAAACGATCCAGATTACGCGCCACCGAAGAGGCCAACTTAGTCATGGAATTAACAGTACCCGCCGTTACGTTACACAACAAAGAAGCCGAACCCTGCGTTATACCCACAATAAAACCCCAAGGTCCACGGAAAAGACCACGGACTGGCATGGAGACAAAGTCTCGCAGACCGGTACTGAATGAACGCGCCAAGCCGCTGGGGCTGCCCAATATTTCCAGTGAGCCCACAACCCAACCAGCACCGAAGATGGCACCAGACAGATAATGCATACCGACAGATTGGCCAAAGCGCAGTGGCACGGTAAGTATCTGTTGACGTTCATAACGTGAGAACGAAAGCGGTGAGTGATCTAGCGCAATATAAAGCCGCACTGATGTATGTACTGACAACAATAAGTCCAGAGGTTGTATGCGAAAAGATTGTAATTTCATGGGCTCCGCCATGCAAATAGATTGCGCAGCAATTTTGCGTGGCAACAACATTTGTCCAGCACTCAAAGTCAAACGTTGTTGCTCCTCCTCCGATTGATAGACACAATTTGATGGTACACACTCAACGAGAGCGTCGAGCAAATTATTAACATAGGCATCCTCAATATATGCGCGTACAGGACTAATGCTGCACTCTATTGCACTGATTTTCAATTCATCGTCAAAGAAATTAACACTCAGCGTAATCATTGGATGCTTGTTGCACAAATCTTCGTAGAGACGATCCAAACAATGTAATTGCGGCAAGATCGGCTGACGATTGTAGAGCTCTTGAGCACAGAACACCACTGGGAAGTCATAGTTACCGGTTGAAAAGAGCTGATTGTCAATCTGTAAATTGGCAAATAGCAAGTTCAACTGACGCCGATCATAGTCCGCATCGTAGGCGAACATGCACTCGTCCACACATAACGCAAAGATGTCCTGTTTCATGTAATCGTTTTCCTTGCAGTCCGTCTTAAGATTTAGATTGATTTCCTTGATGAAGAAACGCAGCTTGATATGGGGTCTTACGCCGTTTTCCAAATCGTTACGAAAGTGCAGACATTTATAAGAGGCTGAAGCGCCAACTATAGGTTCTGGTGCAGGATTAAGCAGTGTTGTAATGGAAGTACTGGAAGTGGATGTTACAATATCTGGCTCAGGCAATTGAGGTGGCGAGGGCGGCGTAAGCAAGCGAGAGCGCAGATCCTTGACTGAGAACTCCAGTTGCTGTAGTGAAAGAGAGTAGTATTTTTATATGTTTTATTATCTAAAAATGGGGTTTATTTCAAAAGTTCGCTGCAATTAAAGATTTTCAGACAAACCGTTAGATATGCATAAAGGTAGCTTCGCTATAAAAACTCTTTTTAAAAGTCTCAATATAAAATTGTTTCTTACTTGTAAAATATAGTAGATTGAGACACGAATTATATTGTGTTTATCACAGATTATTACTTTGACATCACCATGATTTGGTACATGCAGAAATTTCTCCCATGTTTTATCAGTTCTTATGGGTTTTGACCAATGAATACTCTTTTTCGCATTGCTACCTGCATTGCAAAAGATTAAAATTAGTTTAAATTAATTAAAAAAAAAAATTATAACATCCAAACAACATAAATTCAACTCACCATTCCATAAAGCTAATGTCAAGTTACACATAGTCGATTCAACATCGGGAAAGTTGGAATACATTTCCGGTGGCGTGTAGTAGCATTTACTAAAAGGCGCCACTCGCTGATACCATTCGAAATGTTTACCATCATATTCTGGTGTCGTATTTGAAACTTTGCTATTCTCCGACGCACTTGTCTGAGCAACCATCAGCTTCATTTCAGTTTGATTGTTAACTAAAATTGCCGGGGATGGATCTTCGAATATACTTAAGTAGAATATGCCACTTGTTTCGATGAGCGTCACGACTAGTGGTATGCTTTCGCTACCGTTTTGTAAGCTAAAGCATTTTCTTGTAAATTGCATGGTTAGTGGAATTGGTATGGAAAAATTAGCAACTTCGCTGATTTTAATGCAAACAAAACAAACAAATGCGGTATCGCTAGAACGCAAGGACTTGCGGCCGTTCAAATCATAGAAACTGTCGAGTGTAAGTCCAATGCTGCAAAGAAGATTTGGATAAATTAAATTATACGGTTTAATACGAATTCAGATTGGCACTGATATAGTATGATTTCAGTTCAAAATTAATCTGAAGTCATTAAATTCAATTTTCGTTTAATTGTATGTATGATTCCGATTATTTTGATTTTCTATAAAATATTTTACATTTTTTAGCTCTACCAACAAGAATTAGTTTAATGGGTCTATGACTCCTTTCTATCTTATAACAATGGAAAAATATGTTACACTTACCAATTTTTCAGCGACTTGACTGGTGTAATTAACTTTTTCTGTTTTTGAGCATCTAAAGCCTTAATATCAGCTCTTGTCGACGACTCCTTGTGATCCAAAGTAAATGGTAGAATACAGAGATTTATTTTGGTAAAATTTGTCACATTATATTTCGAGCGCAAAATAAAATGTTTGCGATCGTCTTCAATTTTAAAATCGAGTACAAATTTCAATACTTCTTCGCCGTATAAAATAACAATTTCGGAACCGATATTTTCTAAAGCTACATAGTATTTATCCGTAGCAGAAGCACTAGTTTCTTTAAAGTAAATCGGCAGTGAAGCAATCCAATTGTGACCACTCTTCACTTCCACCGTAAAAGCCGTGTTTATAGCGAACAACATCTCAATGGCATTTGATGCAATGCTCAAACGTGCTTTTGTCTCAAAATTACAAACACTCACTTCCAAACCGGTGGCATTGACAAACAGACCCCATGGTGAAACAGACAAACACAGTGAACATGAGAAATCACGTGAAGGTGCACACATATAGCTAACGCTAATAGCAGATTCCGCGTGTGAAATACGTTTAATACGCTGTTCCTCTTCGTCATTTAGTGGCCATTGGGCAGGTATATCTTCGGCCAATTCATGCAGAGCATCTTCAATATGCCAGTTTTGCTCATCGTACCAGAAAAATTTATTCCAGTCCATAGATTTGAGTGAGAGCATGTATTGAGTTTCCATTTTTTTCTCCACAGAATATCTTAAATTGAAGAGAGAGACAGAGAAAAGAGATAAAAATTTGGTGCGCTGCCTTAAAATTAGTCTGAGTCTTACTTATAATCAAATTTGATTTTGTGTTCTGTGAGATGTGTGACAGGCACGTTTAATAAGTAACGCCCACCTTCCGGTTGTACTTCAAACCGATGATTGTTGTTGCTTATATCTGTGGCCTTTAAGACATTCGTGAGCATTGAACAAATTTCAAATATTGGCCAGATGGTTATAAGAATCCGTTGTGGCCGAAACTGCTCTGTATTAAATTCTGGAATGTCTTCACGTAAAATACGCACCCAAAAGCTGATGAAGTTATTATTTTGATGAGGAACTGAAATATTTATTTACATTTAGTTATGTGTTTTATGATGAAGCTTAAATTTTTGTTTCAACCTTTGACTAGCCAAGGTAGATATTTATTTGTCCTAAGCGGAATATCGCCGGAGCGTCCTTTTCCTTTGCCACTCATCAATTTTAATCTTAATCAAAAGAAAGTATTGAAATAAAATTTAATTTAAAATTTTTTAAAAATACCTCATCGTTACATTGGAATTACGCTGCACACTTCTAAAGAACGAGCAGCGGCTCTTCTGCTCAATCGCATACTCCAATGCATTCTTTTCGTCGTTAGTATTTCCCTCGTTTCGTATTTCTATGCGAAAGTCATGCGGCACAAAAGAGATCAACTCAAATTGACCTTTTATTAGCACATACATCTGTGTGGTGGATAACTTTTGCATTTTTATCAACAGGCATTTATTGCCAATGCGAATGTGCTGTAATTGTTTTGTTCCTTCAAATTTCAATGTTATTGGAACTGGCTGTGAAGCCTCTGTTATGCGCGTCTCGTCGTCGGCTATGAAGAATGTGAGTTCCTGATTAAAACAATCACTGCGAAATGAATACATATGAACTTCCTTCGGTTGCAGATGAATACGTTCGGTGGTTTCAGTTTGACCGAAGGCTATGTGTGAGTATGTTTGATTGACAACAATAAATTTAGGTATAAAAGCATGGTGCGTCCGTTGACTCTTCGAGTGCAGGAGCTCTTCCCAATGTATTTTTGATGAGAGTAAAGCATGTATAATGGAAGGATTAAAGTTTAAACGAATCTTATCTAACATCACATTGGCGACTATTGAATTCTTTTGTTGGTTTGCATGAAAATAGCTATGCAAGGTGCTCTCTTCCAGCAAATAAACCATGTTTAGAAATCCATAATCAATACATTTAACATTGAAAGTCATGTCACAGCTTAGAATATTATTTGTGGGCGCAAGACGCGCCCAATATATGCTAAAGCGCTCTAACGTGAGTGTCATAAATGTTTGGCTTATTTGTGTGCTTTGAGCCAACTTGTAATCTCTAAGCAACTTTGGCAATTCAACATCTTTAGAAGGTTGATTGAGAAAGTTCAATTTGAGTATATTTAAACTAACCAGTAGTTGGAATTTTGGCACTGATTCAGATTGAAAGGATGTATCAATACGCATGCAGCCAACTAGTACTTTTGGGTGCAAAATGAATTCAGATTCTTTACGTTCATTGCTGAGGGCATCGTCAATTTTAATGGCGTGAATCTGTAAAAAAAAAGAATAAGAAATTATTAATAAACAAATTCTAAAATTCTAAAATAGTCAAGTTATTCTACGATTTTGGTATTAACCGTATTTTTGGAAATTTATCATTTATAAAAAAAGTCATACAATTTTCGAGTAAATTTCTGTGTAAATATTGAACTATGCCCAAAAAGTAACAGATTTTTAATATATAAAAGCAATTTTTTTTATTCATTTTCAAAATATATAATTTTATACAATTCATAACTCCCGCGAAGTCCTAAGGGCTTATCTGCAGGACAAAATTTTGACATAAGTTTGCTAGTAAATTTACAAAAAGTATTCTAATGAGTGAAATAGATACTAGTTAAAAAATACTAGGCATCAAGTTAACTAGTCAATGAATAGCTTAAAAGTTTTGATCAGTCAAAATTCGAGTCTGAAGCAATTTGTCAAGTTAAGTTGAAGCAAGTTTTAAGTATCATAGACCGACATTTTTCTTATTATTCTTCTCCCTCGAGCTCGAAAAAGCGTACAGAAAAGTTTCAAGTTACTTGAATTGCGTACGCAACAGTATCTACCCAATACACAAATTTCAGACTAAAGCCACCATATGATTCTAAGATTAAGAGCTGTTGTGTGGCGGTCGGGGCCAAGTGCGTTAAAAAGTGAGAGGACCATTCGATGCCAGGTTCGATCCTCAGCTGACAGAACATTTCAATTCAAAATACTTTTTGATTGGTCATTGCCTCCCTCCATATAATGGCAAGTCTCAAAAAGTATATAATGCATTCTTGAGCACATTCGTCTTTCAGTGTCGGCATAAAACTAGTAGGTCTAGATCTCGATCATTTGTATAGAAACATTTAATAACACGCACAGCACAATTTGATCGTAAGAACCTCCGTCAAAGTCCTTTCAAGGGCTGAAATGGCAAATCTCATTTTTTAATTTTGCTCATATTTTTTTTACAACTATTATGTTCGATAGGCTCACTCCCATTTGTATATTGGCTAGTTTCGGAGTGGTATGGGAAATGGCACTCCCGGTTTTACAATTGCATCTATACTTTATTTTGTGATTATGACCAATAATAATAATTTCCGTAATCAAGCTTAAGTCAGATAGCTCTTCAAAACTATCTCATGTAGTGATTATCTTATATCTGAAGTTAATTCTTAATTCAGATATCGGAAGTATATGGGGGATCCACACCTAATTTCCCATTTCCCAACACAATGGTGACAACCGCATCGAATGATGAATTCTGCAGATTCTTAAGTTTATCGGGTTCCGAAAAAAAGCTTAGCAGAAGTTTTTCTTTCCAGCAACTATCATTCTTACAGTTCTTTGATAAGTTTCTCATGGGTTTGTCGAAGGCATGAATAGTGTACGACTTATTCCTGAAATACGTTATTTTTCTAAATGCTGTCTAAATAATAGTTTTCAAATTGAACAATATTACAACAAGAATTAAAGAGACTTACCGATTGCAATTCTTCGTCTTCCTCGTTTGTATCGAAACAGTCACCATTGATGGAAACCAACGATTGCATAATAACAACACGCCAGATATTAGCACAAATTGCACGTTTTGGTAGTTCAATCCTTTTCGAAACAGTTTCTGAAAGCCAAAAGTCACAGCAATGTAGAAAATCTTCATGTGCTTCACTAAAGTATTCCATGCGGCATTTGATATGAATTGGATTGGGTACCTTGAAAAGGAATTATATTTAAAAAAATTTTAAAAAACTGTATCTTGTTTCCAGCAACTGACAGCCATTGGAACTGGAAATATTTGTATATTACACATTCTGCGTGGCTGTGGGTAACGCCAACATATGATGCCAAAATTTTTCTTAATAATTTGTATTTGGTATGGAAGCGGTAGAAATGAGTCTGTCATCATTTCAACGAACTGAAAGGCACCGGCTCTGAAATTCAAAGGAAAACAGTTGAAGAGTAAAACATAACTCAAAGCAATATTATCAATCCATATTTCATACCTTAAATCATCTTGATAAAATTCATCACGTTGTTTTGGCTTATTTTTATGCTGTTTGCTATTTTTAATCAATGGATATTTGTAGGGCACCAAATTGTCCTTATTTACATTTACATCCACTTTATAGGTAGGACGATTTCTCAAAAACGTTTGCCATTCTGCTTGAGTTTCCCCGAGTATTTGCTGAAAGCTTGCTACGGCGTAGCGTATCTTAAGTAACTCCTGGACACAGGCATCAATTTGAACAACATTAAACTTAGCATTTGCCGTTATAAGTGGCAGCGAGTGCCATGGCTCGGTGACTAATTCTGTTGAAGCGCGTAATTCTACCGGATGTACAACGATCTTGTGATCGACTATCAGATACATGGCACCAATAGTTAACTTGCCAATCGCTTTTTCAGGACGCAACAGAAATTTCATATTCGATCTGACATCGGCAACAACTAGCTTACAATTATACTGTGTGGAATTGAAATACTTTAATTCAAAGGAATCGAATTTGCAGTGAAAACGATCCGCATCAAAGAATTGCTGACGCATTAGTTTAATTTTGCTGCCACGCATCACAGGTTTTCGGCAGCGTATTTCGAAGCTAGGATTTTCCAGAAGAACCTCATTAATAAGCACGAACTGTTTGCATAACTGTTCAATGTACTTTTCGGCCAAAATGCATACAATAGGTTTGGAAAGCTCTATGTTCACTTCCAACAGCTGTTTCTTAGATAAGTGTGACTTGTAACTGAAAAGCGGTGGCGGAATACCGGTGGAACTTTGTTTGCCATGCTTTGTGTCCAGTATTGTGTTGGGAAAAAGGTTAATGCCACTTTTTTCGTTCACTTCAAGAAACTTGGCTAGATTTTCTTGCATTAGTAGATTCAGAGTCGTCTCTTCACAATTAGCAATGTGTACATATAAGTTAAATAGTGTTAGTTGCGTAGTGGACTCGTAAATATTTTGTGTAATCATAAAACTAGGCTGTGAAATGGTAAGCGAACACAATGGTATAAAGCGTTGTTTTTTGTCGACATTAAAAATTTTAATTATAAATTGACCCGTGACGAGAGAGATCGTTTTGGGTATTTGGCGTTGCGTATGAAGAGCGGTAGAGGGCTTTTGTTCATCTAGTCGCTCCTGCAGCAAAACAGAGGAACTATCACCAATTGAGAAAAATCGTTCCTTGCTATTGATACGCATGCTTGTAGCACTGGTAGAAATACAGGAGTAAAACCCAGAATCTGTGACTTGTGTCATATTTTGTTCACTGTTCTCATCAATTGAATAGAAGAGCTTGCTGCCAGATGAAGAAATTGCATCGTAGAACATGTTGCGTTTTCGCTCCCGCTCCCACGAGTTTTGACACTGACCTAAATTCGTTGACTGTGTGGAGAGCTGAGAATAACTGGACGTCGATGACTGCTTTTCAGGATACATATTACTATCTGATATGGCGCTCTCAGGAGTTATTTTATGTACTTCATTTGGGTTACTGCAGTTGCCACTGAAAACTCTGCATGGAGTAAAAACAAATATAATTAAATTTGAAGAATTATTCATTGAATTCTTGCAACTTACTGCGAAATATTGTTTATATGTATGATGAGACAATTGATTAAATTCATTTGGTGCGTTGTAAGTGTGGCAATAAAATCTGAAGCACAATTAAACTCCAGCGCCTGACCGCATACCAAGATATTATTGTATACGATGCAGGGTGCAAAAATGCTGTGAAATTTAAAATTATTAAAAACTTCTGCAAGTTGTGGAGATGTTCTGCGATTTTGATTATTCCATTCAAATGCAGGATTTGTGCATCGTGTATTGGATTGCTCACGCATTTGTCCAAGTATTGCTTGCCAGTCACCGGATGCAACCGAAATGTTTTGCAACGTAAGCTCATACTGGCGATCTTCGATGATGGAGCCTGGCGTACTAAGTATACCCAATTGTGAAGCTTTACTATAGAGATCCGCTCGTATAGGATTACGTTGCAGTGGATTCTCCAAGTTAGGTGTTATTTCGATTTTTTCAATCTATAATAGAGAAATTTCTCCTGTTTATTTAATAAGTAATGGCTGGAAAATATCAAGTTTTTTAACGAAATTTGTTTTTAAGTGTAGCCTAAGCCCAGACCCTGAAACTAGGAGTTTACCTTATAATATTTATTTATACAAATTGGAGAGGTGAAAATATTATTGTAATATAATAATTGGCCAACAAGGTCTTTGTATTACTAATGAAGAAATTAAATAAAATAAAAATCTCAAAATTTTTTCTCAAAATTTTTTTCTCAAAAATCGTTTATTAGTTTAATTTTTCGGTTTTTTTTTTTCAATTATTGTCCAACCAACAAAACCGTATGTACAACGATAAAAATAACAACAATTAAGCAACAAGAAGTTGAAACTATTAGAAAGACCATTTAATTCTACAAAGAAAAATTCTTCACCTGAGAATATTTGCAAAATCTACATGCAAACATATTTCGGTTAACTATCCAAGGGTAATTAATACAATTGCTTCAATATCTAGCAGGGCAGTCAGATAAGCGTGAGTTAAGAACAGAAGCGGAAAGTGCCCATGGATGGGATAAGAAGGGACTAAGCTCCCAACAGGCTCAGGAAATGTTCTGCGAACAAATGCAAGTTCGCCAGGATTATACAGGTTACCTTCGAGCAACTAACTGGCTAGAATAGATTTGAGAAAATCTGAGCTTTGGAGTTTGGAAAAAGGTAGTTAAGGTTTAATCTTAAATGGTAGGGCATATTTAGGTATAGTCTCGTCTATATGTGAGGTGACATCACCTAATCCCAACATTTTAGGTATTGAATTTTGAGTCAAGGCAGATATTGTCATTGCCCTGGATAAAGCTTAAACATCAAAGAGGCTTGCAGGCCAGGTAGTTTTGTCATCAGTCGTGACGATTATACATTAATCAAAATTGAGTTAAAAAAGCCAGTCTTAGCCACACTAATAATTGAAATTCTTGGAGCATTTGCAGAAGGCATTGAGTGCACATATTTCGTGGTTTATAACTCTAAATGGAGTCATATGGAGTGTTCGTTTATTACTCTACTTCATGCTTTGGCTATTCGGTAAAGAGCAACTTCGAAGAGCCCTTATGAGAACTTTAAACAATGGATGTAAGCTTCTTCACTTATTAAATTATTTGGTTCGATTTGAAAAAATGTAGAATATATTAATTTGATTTTAGACTTTAAAATTGCCAGCAAAGTCGAATTCACAGCCAGGAACAACCATAAAATATACAAGTTAGTGGGAAGCAAAACGATCCGAATCCATTGAACCTGGTCGACAAAATTCCTACACATGAAATTTCTTATGCGAGGAATATAATGGTAGTTCTCTCGCTTGCACTGGCTTCGGGTCATGTTATTGCTTGAGATTCAAGAGCATATAATGAATGGACTCAAAACGTGGCGCGCGTAGCGTAGTGGGAAGAGTGCGTGACCCATACGCCAGAGAAACGTGGTTCAATTCCATCTGATACAGAAAGTTTTTTCAATTAAAAAAATTTTTCGGTTCGGTCGTCACCTCTATGCAGATAATGACAAACCTCAGAGAGAAAATAATGACATGTAAAGCTACCTGAGAACATGCACATTAGCCGTTTGGAGTCGGCATAAAACTAGTAGGTCCAATTCTCGATCAATTGTGTACAAAAATTTCGTCAAATGTTCGGTCAAAGTCCTTTCAAGGGCTGAAATGGCCAGTTTATTATTATTATTACTCAATTATTAGTAAGTCAAAAATTTATTGAATAAAACTCCGAAATTTTTGTGCAGATTATAGAATAATATAATAATGTGTATATAAGGTAATTAGTGTTTGCGCGACATGTAGCACATGTAGAGAACATAGCAAAGTAACTAAATTATTTTTATATTCACCTTTAATATGCTGACTGAACAACTTTCTTTGCCGCTTTCCACGGGTATATACAATATAAATCCTTTACTGTCCAAATGTATCATTGGCAACTGTTCCGCTGTAAGAACTGGTTTTTCTTGTGGGATTTTCTTAATTTTTGATGCGTTTTCTGCAGTCTTCTCATCGGGTTGAAAGAGAAACCAAAGCGGCTCTATAAAATCACAAAAGTGATTCATATCTAAGATGATTTCAAGTGCTTCCATAAAGATACAGATTTCAGATATGTAACGATTACTATCGCCTTTGCGTTTAGCGCCTATTTTCTTAAAGAAATTCTTCACACCCACAGTCGTAACGATGATATTAAGAAAAGGCGAGGTGTTCGAGTTTTCGGTGAGCATTTTAATATGTAAGCTCTCGTTGACGCTCCAATCACCATGTAAGTTTAATTGTAAATAACACAAGTTCACTTGCCCCACTTTACTTGTGTATTTGGTGTAGTCATCACGTTTATCAACAGTTGACAGCAAATCCTCTAGCTCTAGCAAGCATTTAGTGCGATGTTGTGCACCACTTTCACCACTTTCGAGTTCGAATATAATCTTTGTTATGGCCCACTGGCAAAACAGTGAAGCTGATAATTTATGAATTGAAACTGAAATCAGAACAATAGGCAGAAAACGTACAAGTAGCAAAAAAATCAATAATTACTGAGCTCACCAGTATCGGATGTGCCAGACGCTTCCGAATTTGTTTCTAAATCAAGAAACTCCTTGATGCTTGCATTTTCCTCTGCCGCTGTGATTATTTCAATTAAACCTTTTTCCGATTGCTGCGAGGAAGTACTTGGGCATGAGCCAAATGAACAGCATACTTGGTACAGTAATCTTAAGTTGGTCTGAAAGGCTTTTAGCTGGAAATAATTTATTGATTAAAACGTCAGACATATGAAGACAACAGCGTGATAAGCATACTTTCTTTGTGGACAATAAAAAATGCATAGGTGTTGTGTCTGCATGCAAGGTGAGCGTTATGAAATCCTGACCAGCATGAAATATTACCGACTCTGCTCTAGAAACCCCATCAGGCAATGGCTCGAAATCATCCATATTGACATTACTGTAACGATCGGCAGAAAAGCTTCCTGTACTATGTGAATGTTCTGTTTTTTCGGAAACATCTGCTGCTGGATCTGCTGTAGGATCAGATGCTGTGCTTTGATCTGGATTTTCTGCTGGTTGTTTTACAGGCAGCGGTCGCGCCTTTGGTAGAAGAACTGATGATTTACGACGCTCGAAGTGTGAACCCGATGCATCATTTGCAAATTTTAGTTTCCAAACATGCTCCGTTTTGTGTGTTAAAGCAATTGAAATAGCAGTTTGAATAGGAATGACAAGATCGTCTGTGACATCACGTGAAATATTTTGCAATAAAAAATCGCTCAAAGTGATTGTCCAATTATAGGTGCCTCTTTGGGAGAACCTTTTTATGATTATTTTGCGGCGCATGTTAGAACGTTCGATTATATAAGCGTTGGCTGATTTGATAAGAACTGTCGGCAGTTTAATTCTGGTAAAGTCCGTAATAGTTTTATTGTTATCTTCCCTAGCTACGTTTTTACCAAAACATAGTTCAGGTTGCGTGATCTCAATGAGCAGTACGAGTTTTTTTAAAAGCTTTAAATACTCAACGTAGGACTTTTCTCTTTCATTTAGATGTGTAACAAGGCTAGTCTTTAAAATACTGTGAGCACCTTTATCTTCACGATCCGAGCTAAAGTGTATCGTTTCTTCAGGATGCGATATTTTGCGTATGTGTCGCTCAGAATTAAGAGAATTACGCGACGACCGATGTCCTAAATGATGCGGTAAGGAATGCGTTGATGTGGGTGCATAGGCTGTAGCTGTAGTTGATGACGCCGGCACAGGTAGGGGCGGTACAGTCATTTCGGGGTCTGTTGATAATTCTTATTGGATAAATAAACAAAATTGTGCAATTAATTTAATGAATTGAAATTTGAATTTGAATTAAAATTTGAAATTGAATAGGAATTGTAGTTTGAGTTTGAATTTAAATTTTAAATTTACTTGTAATTATAATTTTAATTTCCATCTAAGCTTAAATTTATTTTTTAACAAAAAAATGTTTACTAACCCTTCTCAAAGTTTGTATCATCTTCGTCCTGATAATCAAGAAATTTAATAAAATGTGGATCAATGTAAATTTTGAACTTGTCCAACCACATCGCAAGTTCTCTGTGTAGGATAGTTTTACGCTTGTGCAAATCTCTTGGAATCTGCGCCTGGATTTCTAACCATAAGTTCCGGTTATCGTCAATCTCGTGGCATGTTCTCAGAAATTCATATTTTTCAACAGTGGTTTCAGTGGGACAAATTAATTCAGATGCTATCGACTGCAGACGTGCATTCGCAATATAGCAATCGTGATAATTACGCAAAAGCACGCTCAGATGTGTAAAATAATTTTTCAATTTAATTTGCATTTTATTTTTCAGTTGCATGCCCTCTTCCATTTTTGCTAGGCGCCATAATACAGAGAGGTCAAATTGGAATATGCAGTGCAACAACCGCTTTGTTGCAATTATTTCTTGTTTTGAGAATTCAATATCAAATTGTTCACAACTGGCAATCAGCTTAATTACGGGCACATCCTCAATAGCATGCCACAGCATTGGCATGAGTAGCTTGCCAAAAGTGATGTTTGTTTTTGGAATGTTTAGAATTTTACTTAATTTGTTGGTGGGTATGTGCTGCAGACCGACAAAAAGATTTTTTATGTCAACCTTGTAGTTATCATAGCAAGCCTCTACAAGTTCTTTTGGCTTATACGGCAGTTGGCAGGTAAGGTGAACTAATGTTTCTGCATCTATAGGTGTTGTAAGTTGTCCCTCAAGGTTGTCGAAATGTAGCAGTATATGAGGCAATACTTTCTTTAGATTGTTTGGCAAACGTTTGTGCGCTGTTGTCTTTTGTCCACTTTTGTCTGGTGACACATTGGTCATGGTATAAAATTCGAAATTCATATTTGTCAATTGACATCTGTAGGCACACATTGGAATGTTTTCCATCAATGAATCGAAATCCTCCATAAGTGGTGGATGTAGCTTTGACACACTGGCAGATCTTGTTTCATCGCTTACTTCTGCATAATACGATGGATAATCGTAAGATTCAATGTAATCATTAATAATTTGTTTAACCTGTAGCAATGCCTGATTGTAGCGAAAAGTGAGGCCCGATGATAGTAAACGATATTGAACGTGGGTTTCGGTACTCGGTTCTGAAAGTGTATCAATATTAGAATCTTCGTTTGCAAGCTGGTACTCCACCAAATCGAAGGCTAGAATTGGGCTTCGAAACAACAGGTACTCGTCCGTAATACGAGTGGAATATTCTTCGTAGTTAGTAACACCCCAGCCTTTGTCTGCGATTAGACACTGATCATCGAAAAGACTCTTGTCGATGAAGGAGTTGCCAATTTCGAACTGAAAGAAAATCAATAACAAAAAATTAATGCAGCAGTTATAAAAATTTATTACAACTATCTTTTCGTTTGAAGTAAATAAATTAAAAAAAAAACGGAATATTTATAGTTCATTTGTTCAAAATTCCCGCTAAGACACATTTTATTAGCAAAGAAAAAAGTCTACTAAAATTCAGTTACTATAGCTTTTCTAAGTAGCACGTTGTTTTTAATGTAAGAGGAATATCCTTACAAGGTATTTTTAATAGGTTCCTTTTACCGAAATCAACATAGTTTACTCAAAATAAAACTACACGCATCCTTTAAACTGCCACAAAATTTTCAACAAATACAAAAATATATTAAAAAAAAAAAAAAAAAAAAATACTATTTAATGAATTTCCATCATTCAGAAAACATGTGCATGCCTTGAAATTTTTTTTTTTTTGACGTAGAATACGTCGTTCTCGGAGGTAAGTAGGATGGTTGATAGTGATCAGGTGTCGGTATTTACATTACTTTTTGAGCCTTTGGTGGGCCTAAAGTACTAATCGTACAATGTTGATGTTAGCACTTGTTGGTCTGCTTGATCCTCAATGCGACAAAAATTCATGTTAGAACTGTCTAACCAATATCAATTTTACACAATTACATGAAATATAAAGCCAACATTTGATGTTTTTGTTTGCTTAAACTTGCTACCTATTTATCGACGGCTTCCGGTTTTTTCGACGGCGAAGACAGCGCCATCTAGCGTGAAGACATAAATCTTATAATTAAAAAAAAGCATACTTTTGGGGGCATGTTGTTTTTAACAGACTCGCGTAGCCCAGTAATACTGACTAATTTTGAGGGGCATGCTTTTTTAACAGAATCTGTTATTGAAATGTCAAACGCAGCCAATTAAATATCCGGGCATATTATCGACAGTGAAATTTTGACACTTGGGTTGTTGAACTTGATAGCATTGAACAAATTTTGTTTGCTTGTTTAAGTTTTCTACCTATTTATGGGCAGTTTCCGGTTTTATCGACAAAAGCATAAAATTTGTATGGGAGCGCCCCTAAGGAGTGGTCGGAGGGAATAGGTGTCAAAGGCAAAAATGTTCCTTTTGCAAAAGTAATGGGGGTTGGTGATACATATTAACCCTCTCCGGCACTCTCTTAAAGGTCATATCCTCAGGTGTATGGAATAAATATTTTTAAAAAAGATGTCATCAAAAGCGAATTGAATAATTCTACGTCTTGTGTTACGACATAGTCGAAACTACTGTATCTTTTTTTTTGTTGTCTTTAAACCCAAATTACAGTTATTTACCCCAGTGTACCATGCCGCCCACCATTGTTAGTTTTAAGGATGAACTAAAACATAATAATTGGACTTACACATGAACAATCAACCACAGCATTTGGTGCGTTCTCATCGTTGCGATATTTGCCTAGTGGTTCCACAACCACACTTGTCAGACCTGTCTTAATATTTGTCCAATTACGTTCCGCTGAAAGGACCATTTCATAGTAGATACCACCAAGACTTATGCGAACAACCGGTTTATAGCGAAAGCGTTTCGAAGCGCCCATAACAGTGTCGTTAATGAAAATAGAATTTTTCAAAGTGAAATTAAGTTGCTCTATATATACGCCAATATCCTTTGTGTGTCCAGGTATAGCTTCTTCCGGTGTCTGCTCGTATGCATAAGCATCAAAGTTAAAACTAGGTAGTAAACTCCACGCCCATGTAAGGTACGATTCTTTGTTTTCATCACAAGTGTCAGGCTCATTAGCATCGTCTTCGTTGTGTTCATGAGCTGAAGAAGATTCTGATGGGTGATTATTAACCAAAAGTAGTAGTTGAATCAGACGCATGACCATGGGAAACTGTAGTGATGAAATGTTTAGGTCCAAGGATTGGGTGAAAAGACCAATACGCGTTGTGCTAGTTGTGGCTTTGGTGTTGACATTATATTTAAGCAGTATGCGACACTCAAGTGAACACCTTGAATTTAAGAGCAAAAATTAAATAAATCTCATTTGCATGACAAATTGAAAGCAGCAACAATAGTATATCTAAATTAATCTAACAAGAGCAATCAAAAAATTGTTGACAGAGCAATTTTGTCAATAATTAGGAGCTCCCAATGAAAATATTTGGATCTGAATTCTCAATTTTAAACTTTCAAACTACCTGTACAATACCGGCTCTTGACAAACTTCGATTTGACCCGCTTCGTTTGTTTTATCCAGACAGATTGTTAAATCGGAAATTTTCACCAATTTTCGTGACAGCACCTGCACTGGGTGCACATCTACCATCGCTGGATGCCAGCGTTCATCCGCCGCACAAAACGATAGTAGCTGTACATTCATTGACACAACAATATCTTCCTCCACATATTTTAATATGATATTGTGGCAATTTAGGACAATATTGTTGATTATTTTGTTAACTATCCCACCTTGCTGCTGCTGCTGCTGTAGATCTTCCGTCTTTGCGCCACGTTGTTGTTTCGTCTCACCATGATTTGGTGATGAGTTGGTCGAAGTATTTGATTTTCTCTTCATTTTCAGCACGAACTCTATGGTATTTATTGTTATTTTGATCGGCTCCGATGTAATTTTCGTCCAGGGCACATGAATGTTGAGTTCGTGTATGTGCCCCGACAGCAAATGGAATGGTAATTTGAGTTCCTTCTCAAGCACGTCCAGACGCATATCGAGGTTTTGAAATGAGACCTCACCCTCCCACAGTGACAATTGTGCATCCTGCGGTCGAATGTCCTTTACATACTTCGCAACTTGATTCAGTATGATAGGCGTCAAGTAGGATTCAATTTTAAACATTTTTCAGCTTTCAACTTTCCTTGGATTTTAGTTTTTTTGTTTTTTTTTCTGTCTTAAAACATTTTTATCTCGTACAGAATTTTTTGGTATTGCTTTCGTTTAGTGCTATTTTTCACTTTTGTCTAAATTTGTTAAAAGAAAAAAAAAACAGAAGTATTAAGCAAATTTTCACAGAAAATTTGGGTTAGTAAACGAATTTTCGGAATTCGTTTCGACTTTTTTTTCTTCACAATTTTCTTTCTGATGTGTTGTCAGTTGATATTCGTTGCAGTTTGAACAGCTGTTAAATGTCAAAAATACTTAACGTTGATTGGTTGAAAATCAGCCGGTTCGATGGAATGTTTGTAAACAAACGGCCGTCAGATGTACCAGCGCTACAAAGAACTAAGACCAGCGCTAAAATAGCAACGTTGCTGGGACTGTCAAAAAATTTGACAACGCTTGGAGGGGAAATTCAGAGGCTGAAATGATGTATTTAAAACGACTAATTATGTTATATAATGATCATTACAAGAGGATTTGTTAAGGATTTCGACTTATCTCGTCCAAACCTTAAATATTGCACAAAATCAAAGTATGCAAAATAAAAGTAAATATTTTTGCCGATTTTTTGGTATATATGTTCATTTCGGGAATACCTTCGCATGGACGATATGAGCTGAAAAAATTTTTTCATACAATTTTTTCTGGACAGGATTTTTGCGTGCATTTCCACACCTTAAATGGTGTGTAAAATAAAAGTATGCCATCTTATGGCAAATATTTTTCTCAACAATTTGGAGTGACTGTCACTTCTGAGAATTACTTAGTATAGAAGTTATGAAGGATTTTTATTGACCCAGTGGGATCAGGACAGGATTTCACCGGTTCCTGGTCAAACCCTAAATGGTGCACAAAATCAAAGTATGCCAAACAAAAGGTAATATTTTTGCCGATTTTTTGGTATATGTGCTCATTCCGGGCATTACTTAGTATAGAAGATATGAGCTGAACAAATTTTTTTCATACAATTATTTCTGGACAGGATTTTTGCGTGCATTTCCACACCTTAAATGGTGTGCAAAATCAAAGTATGCCATCTTATGGCAAATATTTTTCTGAACAATGTGGAGCGACTGTCACTTCTGGGAATTACTTAGTATAGAAGTTATGAAGGATTTTTTATTTCATCCATGTCGAATCAGGACAGGATTTCACGGGTTCCTGGTCAAACCCTAAATGGTGCACAAAATCAAAGTATGCCAAACAAAAGGTAATATTTTTGCCGATTTTTTGGTATATGTGCTCATTCCGGGAATTACTTAGTATAGAAGATATGAGCTGAACAAATTTTTTTCATACAATTATTTCTGGACAGGATTTTTGCGTGCATTTCCACACCTTAAATGGTGTGCAAAATCAAAGTATGCCATCTTATGGCAAATTTTTTTCTTAACAATTTGGAGCGACTGTCACTTCTGGGAATTATTTAGTATAGAAGTTATGAAGGATTTTTATTCACCCAGTGGGATCAGGACAGGATTTCACGGGTTCCTGGTCAAACCCTAAATGGTGCACAAAATCAAAGTATGCCAAACAAAAGGTAATATTTTTGCCGATTTTTTGGTATATGTGCTCATTCCGGGAATTACTTAGTATAGAAGATATGAGCTGAACAAATTTTTTCATACAATTATTTCTGGACAGGATTTTTGCGTGCATTTCCACACCTTAAATGGTGTGCAAAATCAAAGTATGCCATCTTATGGCAAATATTTTTCTTAACAATGTGGAGCAACTGTCACTTCTGGGAATTATTTAGTATAGAAGTTATGAAGGATTTTTATTCACCCAGTGGGATCAGGACAGGATTTCACCGGTTCCTGGTCAAACCCTAAATGGTGCACAAAATCAAAGTATGCCAAACAAAAGGTAAAATTTTTGCGGATTTTTTAGTATATGTGCTCATTCCGGGAATTACTTGGTATAGAAGATATGAGCTGAACAAATTTTTTCATACAATTATTTCTGGACAGGATTTTTGCGTGCATTTCCACACCTTAAATGGTGTGCAAAATCAAAGTATGCCATCTTATGGCAAATATTTTTCTCAACAATGTGGAGCGACTGTCACTTCTGGGAATTACTTAGTATAGAAGTTATGAAGGATTTTTTATTTCATCCATGTCGAATCAGGACAGGATTTCACCGGTTCCTGGTCAAACCCTAAATGGTGCACAAAATCAAAGTATGCCAAACAAAAGGTAATATTTTTGCCGATTTTTTGGTATATGTGCTCATTCCGGGAATTACTTAGTATAGAAGATATGAGCTGAACAAATTTTTTTCATACAATTATTTCTGGACAGGATTTTTGCGTGCATTTCCACACCTTAAATGGTGTGCAAAATCAAAGTATGCCATCTTATGGCAAATATTTTTCTCAACAACTTGGAGTGACTGTCACTTCTGGGAATTATTTAGTATAGAAGTTATGAAGGATTTTTATTCACCCAGTGGGATCAGGACAGGATTTCACGGGTTCCTGGTCAAACCCTAAATGGTGCACAAAATCAAAGTATGCCAAACAAAAGGTAATATTTTTTCCGATTTTTTGGTATATGTGCTCATTCCGGGAATTACTTAGTATAGAAGATATGAGCTGAACAAATTTTTTCATACAATTATTTCTGGACAGGATTTTTGCGTGCATTTCCACACCTTCAATGGTGTGCAAAATTAAAGTATGCCATCTTATGGCAAATATTTTTCTCAACAATGTGGAGCGACTGTCACTTCTGGGAATTACTTAGTATAGAAGTTATGAAGGATTTTTTATTTCATCCATGTCGAATCAGGACAGGATTTCACCGGTTCCTGGTCAAACCCTAAATGGTGCACAAAATCAAAGTATGCCAAACAAAAGGTAATATTTTTGCCGATTTTTTGGTATGCGTGCTTATTCCGGGAATTACTTAGTATAGAAGATATGAGCTGAACAAATTTTTTTCATACAATTATTTCTGGACAGGATTTTTGCGTGCATTTCCACACCTTAAATGGTGTGCAAAATCAAAGTATGCCATCTTATGGCAAATATTTTTCTTAACAATGTGGAGCAACTGTCACTTCTGGGAATTATTTAGTATAGAAGTTATGAAGGATTTTTATTCACCCAGTGGGATCAGGACAGGATTTCACCGGTTCCTGGTCAAACCCTAAATGGTGCACAAAATCAAAGTATGCCAAACAAAAGGTAATATTTTTTCCGATTTTTTGGTATATGTGCTCATTCCGGGAATTACTTAGTATAGAAGATATGAGCTGAACAAATTTTTTCATACAATTATTTCTGGCCAGGATTTTTGCGTGCATTTCCACACCTTAAATGGTGTGCAAAATCAAAGTATGCCATCTTATGGCAAATATTTTTCTCAACAATGTGGAGCGACTGTCACTTCTGGGAATTACTTAGTATAGAAGTTATGAAGGATTTTTTATTTCATCCATGTCGAATCAGGACAGGATTTCACCGGTTCCTGGTCAAACCCTAAATGGTGCACAAAATCAAAGTATGCCAAACAAAAGGTAATATTTTTGCCAATTTTTGGGTATATGTGCTCATTCCGGGAATTACTTAGTATAGAAGATATGAGCTGAACAAATTTTGTTCATACAATTATTTCTGGACAGGATTTTTGCGTGCATTTCCACACCTTAAATGGTGTGCAAAATCAAAGTATGCCATCTTATGGCAAATATTTTTCTCAACAACTTGGAATGACTGTCACTTCTGGGAATTACTTAGTATAGAAGTTATGAAGGATTTTTATTCACCCAGTGGGATCAGGACAGGATTTCACCGGTTCCTGGTCAAACCCTAAATGGTGCACAAAATCAAAGTATGCCAAACAAAAGGTAAAACTTTTGCGGATTTTTTGGTATATGTGCTCATTCCGGGAATTACTTAGTATAGAAGATATGAGCTGAACAAATTTTTTCATACAATTATTTCTGGACAGGATTTTTGCGTGCATTTCCACACCTTAAATGGTGTGCAAAATCAAAGTATGCCATCTTATGGCAAATATTTTTCTCAACAATTTGGAGTGACTGTCACTTGTGGGAATTTTTTAGTATAGAAGTTATGAAGGATTTTTTATTTCATCCATGTCGGATCAGGACAGGATTTCACCGGTTCCTGGTCAAACCCTAAATGGTGCACAAAATCAAAGTATGCCAAACAAAAGGTAATACTTTTGCCGATTTTTTGGCATATCTGCTCATTCCGGGAATTACTTAGTATAGAAGATATGAGCTGAACAAATTTTTTCATACAATTATTTCTGGACAGGATTTTTGCGTGCATTTCCACACCTTCAATGGTGTGCAAAATCAAAGTATGCCATCTTATGGCAAATATTTTTCTGAACAATGTGGAGCGACTGTCACTTCTGGGAATTACTTAGTATAGAAGTTATGAAGGATTTTTTATTTCATCCATGTCGAATCAGGACAGGATTTCACGGGTTCCTGGTCAAACCCTAAATGGTGCACAAAATCAAAGTATGCCAAACAAAAGGTAATATTTTTGCCGATTTTTTGGTATATGTGCTCATTCCGGGAATTACTTAGTATAGAAGATATGAGCTGAACAAATTTTTTTCATACAATTATTTCTGGACAGGATTTTTGCGTGCATTTCCACACCTTAAATGGTGTGCAAAATCAAAGTATGCCATCTTATGGCAAATATTTTTCTTAACAATTTGGAGCGACTGTCACTTCTGGGAATTATTTAGTATAGAAGTTATGAAGGATTTTTATTCACCCAGTGGGATCAGGACAGGATTTCACCGGTTCCTGGTCAAACCCTAAATGGTGCACAAAATCAAAGTATGCCAAACAAAAGGTAATATTTTTTCCAATTTTTTGGTATATGTGCTCATTCCGGGAATTACTTAGTATAGAAGATATGAGCTGAACAAATTTTTTCATACAATTATTTCTGGACAGGATTTTTGCGTGCATTTCCACACCTTCAATGGTGTGCAAAATCAAAGTATGCCATCTTATGGCAAATATTTTTCTCAACAATGTGGAGCGACTGTCACTTCTGGGAATTACTTAGTATAGAAGTTATGAAGGATTTTTTATTTCATCCATGTCGAATCAGGACAGGATTTCACCGGTTCCTGGTCAAACCCTAAATGGTGCACAAAAGCAAAGTATGCCAAACAAAAGGTAATATTTTTTCCGATTTTTTGGTATACGTGCTCATTCCGGGAATTACTTAGTATAGAAGATATGAGCTGAACAAATTTTTTCATACAATTATTTCTGGACAGGATTTTTGCGTGCATTTCCACACCTTAAATGGTGTGCAAAATCAAAGTATGCCATCTTATGGCAAATATTTTTCTCAACAACTTGGAGTGACTGTCACTTCTGGGAATTATTTAGTATAGAAGTTATGAAGGATTTTTATTCACCCAGTGGGATCAGGACAGGATTTCACCGGTTCCTGGTCAAACCCTAAATGGTGCACAAAATCAAAGTATGCCAAACAAAAGGTAAAATTTTTGCGGATTTTTTAGTATATGTGCTCATTCCGGGAATTACTTGGTATAGAAGATATGAGCTGAACAAATTTTTTCATACAATTATTTCTGGACAGGATTTTTGCGTGCATTTCCACACCTTAAATGGTGTGCAAAATCAAAGTATGCCATCTTATGGCAAATATTTTTCTCAACAATGTGGAGCGACTGTCACTTCTGGGAATTACTTAGTATAGAAGTTATGAAGGATTTTTTATTTCATCCATGTCGAATCAGGACAGGATTTCACCGGTTCCTGGTCAAACCCTAAATGGTGCACAAAATCAAAGTATGCCAAACAAAAGGTAATATTTTTGCCGATTTTTTGGTATATGTGCTCATTCCGGGAATTACTTAGTATAGAAGATATGAGCTGAACAAATTTTTTTCATACAATTATTTCTGGACAGGATTTTTGCGTGCATTTCCACACCTTAAATGGTGTGCAAAATCAAAGTATGCCATCTTATGGCAAATATTTTTCTCAACAACTTGGAGTGACTGTCACTTCTGGGAATTATTTAGTATAGAAGTTATGAAGGATTTTTATTCACCCAGTGGGATCAGGACAGGATTTCACGGGTTCCTGGTCAAACCCTAAATGGTGCACAAAATCAAAGTATGCCAAACAAAAGGTAATATTTTTTCCGATTTTTTGGTATATGTGCTCATTCCGGGAATTACTTAGTATAGAAGATATGAGCTGAACAAATTTTTTCATACAATTATTTCTGGACAGGATTTTTGCGTGCATTTCCACACCTTCAATGGTGTGCAAAATCAAAGTATGCCATCTTATGGCAAATATTTTTCTCAACAATGTGGAGCGACTGTCACTTCTGGGAATTACTTAGTATAGAAGTTATGAAGGATTTTTTATTTCATCCATGTCGAATCAGGACAGGATTTCACCGGTTCCTGGTCAAACCCTAAATGGTGCACAAAATCAAAGTATGCCAAACAAAAGGTAATATTTTTGCCGATTTTTTGGTATATGTGCTCATTCCGGGAATTACTTAGTATAGAAGATATGAGCTGAACAAATTTTTTTCATACAATTATTTCTGGACAGGATTTTTGCGTGCATTTCCACACCTTAAATGGTGTGCAAAATCAAAGTATGCCATCTTATGGCAAATATTTTTCTCAACAACTTGGAGTGACTGTCACTTCTGGGAATTATTTAGTATAGAAGTTATGAAGGATTTTTATTCACCCAGTGGGATCAGGACAGGATTTCACGGGTTCCTGGTCAAACCCTAAATGGTGCACAAAATCAAAGTATGCCAAACAAAAGGTAATATTTTTTCCGATTTTTTGGTATATGTGCTCATTCCGGGAATTACTTAGTATAGAAGATATGAGCTGAACAAATTTTTTCATACAATTATTTCTGGACAGGATTTTTGCGTGCATTTCCACACCTTCAATGGTGTGCAAAATTAAAGTATGCCATCTTATGGCAAATATTTTTCTCAACAATGTGGAGCGACTGTCACTTCTGGGAATTACTTAGTATAGAAGTTATGAAGGATTTTTTATTTCATCCATGTCGAATCAGGACAGGATTTCACCGGTTCCTGGTCAAACCCTAAATGGTGCACAAAATCAAAGTATGCCAAACAAAAGGTAATATTTTTGCCGATTTTTTGGTATGCGTGCTTATTCCGGGAATTACTTAGTATAGAAGATATGAGCTGAACAAATTTTTTTCATACAATTATTTCTGGACAGGATTTTTGCGTGCATTTCCACACCTTAAATGGTGTGCAAAATCAAAGTATGCCATCTTATGGCAAATATTTTTCTTAACAATGTGGAGCAACTGTCACTTCTGGGAATTATTTAGTATAGAAGTTATGAAGGATTTTTATTCACCCAGTGGGATCAGGACAGGATTTCACCGGTTCCTGGTCAAACCCTAAATGGTGCACAAAATCAAAGTATGCCAAACAAAAGGTAATATTTTTTCCGATTTTTTGGTATATGTGCTCATTCCGGGAATTACTTAGTATAGAAGATATGAGCTGAACAAATTTTTTCATACAATTATTTCTGGCCAGGATTTTTGCGTGCATTTCCACACCTTAAATGGTGTGCAAAATCAAAGTATGCCATCTTATGGCAAATATTTTTCTCAACAATGTGGAGCGACTGTCACTTCTGGGAATTACTTAGTATAGAAGTTATGAAGGATTTTTTATTTCATCCATGTCGAATCAGGACAGGATTTCACCGGTTCCTGGTCAAACCCTAAATGGTGCACAAAATCAAAGTATGCCAAACAAAAGGTAATATTTTTGCCGATTTTTGGGTATATGTGCTCATTCCGGGAATTACTTAGTATAGAAGATATGAGCTGAACAAATTTTGTTCATACAATTATTTCTGGACAGGATTTTTGCGTGCATTTCCACACCTTAAATGGTGTGCAAAATCAAAGTATGCCATCTTATGGCAAATATTTTTCTCAACAACTTGGAATGACTGTCACTTCTGGGAATTACTTAGTATAGAAGTTATGAAGGATTTTTTATTTCATCCATGTCGAATCAGGACAGGATTTCACGGGTTCCTGGTCAAACCCTAAATGGTGCACAAAATCAAAGTATGCCAAACAAAAGGTAATATTTTTGCCGATTTTTTGGTATGCGTGCTTATTCCGGGAATTACTTAGTATAGAAGATATGAGCTGAACAAATTTTTTTCATACAATTATTTCTGGACAGGATTTTTGCGTGCATTTCCACACCTTAAATGGTGTGCAAAATCAAAGTATGCCATCTTATGGCAAATATTTTTCTTAACAATGTGGAGCAACTGTCACTTCTGGGAATTATTTAGTATAGAAGTTATGAAGGATTTTTATTCACCCAGTGGGATCAGGACAGGATTTCACCGGTTCCTGGTCAAACCCTAAATGGTGCACAAAATCAAAGTATGCCAAACAAAAGGTAATATTTTTTCCGATTTTTTGGTATATGTGCTCATTCCGGGAATTACTTAGTATAGAAGATATGAGCTGAACAAATTTTTTCATACAATTATTTCTGGCCAGGATTTTTGCGTGCATTTCCACACCTTCAATGGTGTGCAAAATCAAAGTATGCCATCTTATGGCAAATATTTTTCTGAACAATGTGGAGCGACTGTCACTTCTGGGAATTACTTAGTATAGAAGTTTTTGGTCGAAAATCGTTACGGACGTTTGGAAGTCCGTTATTTTGTGAAAAATCAATATTTTCACAATCGGCTATGACAAGTACGAGTTTTAAATATCTAGTTTAATAATATTTTTCGTTTTATTGTTTCAGATGAATTTAGGACGAGCAATTTTGGTCACCGCTTTCCACCTTTTTTTCACAGCGCTCTATAAAAAATGCTGTATTTATCTTTATATTAAATTTTTAGGTATAAAATCCCATATTTATAAATATCCCTTAGGTTTCCTTCAAAAAATTCACAAACGACCTTTTTTTCGGCCCCCTTAAGTGTGAGGCGCACTCAGTACATCCCAACAAAAGGCTTAACATCACTTTGTGTGAGCGCTGCAAGAAAATACAATAACAAAATACCCACAGCAGCAAAAACTTTGATATATTTCAACGGACGCAAACAACAACAAAGCTATGCATAAAGGGGTTTTTTTTCTGTCACAGAACGATGCGCCGACTAAGTCAATTCTTCGAATTACAATACACACGGAAACATTGAAGTTGTTTTAACCCTGCAGTAGTCGCGTACCTAAATGTGACGAGAGTGGTCGCGCGGATTACATATGTAATCCGTTTTTTAAAGTTTAAAATAAGAGATGGCAATTTGAAATTGCTTAGTTATTTGTTTTAATTTTTATTATTACTTTATTTTATATTATATTTATTTAAAAAAACAACATGAACATAATTCTTATAGTACGTAAAATCAATGAATATCGATTGCAGACAATTGTGAAATTCATAATTTTGCATGACTGGATTACATATGTAATCCGCGCGACTACTGCAGGGTTAAGTAAGCAAATCGAACCAGTGCGACCCCTACGCTCATTTTAAACACTTGAAAACAAAATGTTATATATTTGGTTTGGGTGAATCAAACTTTTTTTATTGGCGGGGTATCGAAGTATGTACTTTCAAAGCAATTTATTAAACAATATATCACTTTGATGAATAAACAGTAGTTTCTAATTTACATACAATTCTCTTAACCCAAGCCAGCTTAGGTGATTTTACTATTGCTTTTTTTTCTCGGTGTAGTTCTTTGGTTATCTACTTGTATGGGAGATATATCTAAAAGTAGACACAATCTTTATAAAAGATATAAATTTATATAATATATTTCATATATGTAACATCAAATTGACAAACAAAATTTGTTTTTTAAAACTTAAATGACTTTGGTGTCTTTGCTTTAAGATACGTTTTTTTATCTTATTTAAGCGGCTTATGATAGTAAATTTTTAAAACTCCTTTAGTAATTTAAAAGTATGCCATGGAATTTCAGAAAAAAAATAGAAAGAAATTATCTTCGACTGGGCCGAAGTTAAAATACCCCCACGTCCGAACCGAAGTATATTCAAAGTCTTAAGCCGTCAATAAAATGTTTATTAGTAAAAACATTTTCGTTATACATACATAGTTTTAACAGAAAATATTCGCTTTCATTTTTTTTTAAATCACTTTGTATGGGAGGTGGGTGTGGTTTTCACTCGATTTGGTTGAATTTTATACACAAAGTGCATGTTATATATCAAAGTTAATATGCAAAATTTCAAGTCCATATATTAATTTTTGTGGTATTCTAAGAGATTTTACTGTTTTTATAAAGGCACTTTGGATGGGAGGTAGGCGTGGTTTTCATCCGATTTGGCTCATTTTCGAACTTGGCCTTTATTTTTTAGATAAAAGCTTAAATATTGAATTTCGTGATGATAGCTTGAAAATTACGGCTGTAATCGTGACGACAGACGGACATGGCTAAATTGACTCGGGTGGTGATGCTGATCAATAATATATATACTTTTCTATACCTACGGCGTTACAAACGGAGTGACAAAATTAATATACCCCCATTTACGTTTTTTAAACGTGGGGGCATAAAAATTGATTTACAAACTTTCGCACGATTTAATTTACTTTAAAAATTTTAAAAACTATTTTTTTTTAAATAAAATTTTAAATTTCATAGCCTACTGATTCATTCCTACATTTTCGCACGGAACCTCTGAGACATCTCGAGGTTCAACACAGTTTGAAGAACGCTGAGTGTACCGATCCAAATAATGTTTGACATAACGTTTAAGTGTATGATCCGACTGGATGAAATAAAAAACTGGACATCTCGACTAGCAATAATTTATTGCATGCCATCGGTCAAAATCCATTGCAAGCAATAACAATATTTCAAGGGTGGGTTTTTGATGTTATGTTATGTTCATTTTAAAATAGCGCCGAATAAATTAGTACGCTGCTCGCACGCGTTTGATGCTTTAAATCAGCACTTAAATTGCCGGTATAAATTTATTATTTCATAAATTTCTTCTCCACGCCACTCCATTTTCAAGAACTTTACTTAATTTTTAAATTTCTAGCCTTAAGTTCAATTTCTTTAATTTTTGCAGCAGCTTTAATTTTCAGCACATATAAAAACTACTGCCAAACAAGAATAACGACAGCTCATTGCCAAGTTCACGTTGGCAATCTATGGCTTGGAATATTGGATGCTCATATATTGCCAACTTCGGCAATTGAGTGGTCTCCATAAGTAATATTTGATGTTTGACAGATGCCATGCAATAAATTATTGATAGTCAGGGGGCCCCGTAAAGGACAATGAAATTTCGACAACTACTAATTTTGACGTTTTAGATTTCGGTAGTGTATTAACACAAGAATATAATTTAATTTGCAAAATTGTTAATATCTACTGAAAATTAACAGTATTTTACGCATATGTTTTCCACAAAATTTTGAACTGCCTTACGACTCACGAACTCACAATTGTTTTTTTCTATTTGTGCTTGTGTCGAAAATTCTCTTGCCGATTGCCAAAATTTATACTAGCCAATGGGGCTATATGAATTTTTGCCAATCATATTTACCTCACAAGTGCCAAAATTTTCATTCAGACTGTAAAAATTTCATCATCGGAGTGTTAAAATACATAAATACTAAAACGTTAAATACATTTCAATATTTTATTTTAGCAACATGAGCTGAAAAAATAAATTATGAACTATTTACTATTTTAATAGTTTATAAATATGAACTATTTATTTCTCATGATAAATGGTATCTCGCTTTACCATAAAACGAACTTCTCTCTGCCGTAAGTTTACTTTGAAAATAATAAAAAGATGACAAAATAAAATATTGTATTATATATTTTTGCACTTATTTTATTGATGTGAATTATAAGGCCGTATATGAGTGCTTTGCCCACTGTGGTATCTGTTGTTTTATGTCATACATGCCCACGTAGAAGCCCGATTGGCCCGCGTGGCCCTTCATTCAAATTTTTTTCTATCTTGATTTTATCTTTGCGCTTAGCCAAATAGAAAGAACACCTGCACAAAACAAACACACAAACCGCACTCGTTCAGTGTCAGCACATTTTCCAGCGAACTTTACAAAAACAAATGCATGCAAAGCATAAAAAACGCACACTCGATGATGTCGATGCTGAAGCTGATTGTCCCGTTACTTGTGTGTCGAGTAATTTTTCATGCAAGCATTGTTATTGTAATATAAATTAAGACTGGCAGTGTACTTCATGATATGTTATTTTATTGCATTGTAATTGTTTTTGTTTTGTTTGATTTTTTGTCAAAAGCAACGATGAGCAACATTTTGTGTTTGTTTTGTTTTTTTAAGCATTGGCCCGCGCTTAAAATTCCTTGGGCATGTATGTTTTATGTAAAGAGCCGCTGCTAGCTCTACACCAGTAGAGTGTGTGGGTAAACCACCGAAAACTTTGACACTATATCAAAATGGTTTGTTGTTGTTTGCTTCCGTTGAAATATATCAAAGATATTGCTGCTGTGCGTATTTTGTTATTGTATTTCTTGCAGCGCACACACAAAGTGATGTTACACACAAACACGTGTTTGCGCAGACGGCCTGTGTAGTCTGTCTATTTGGCTCTTAAGTCTTTTGTTTGAATTAACTGAGTGCGCATCATACTTAAGGGGGATTATATATCCATAGACTGAAAAAAGGTCATGTTTGTGAATTTTTTAAGGAAACCTAAGGGATATTTTTAAATGTGGGTTTTTATATTAAAGCGTTAACCTTCATCGGTCCCTTACTTCGAGAAACGAATAAGTTCTTTGTGTGTAAATTTTACACACTTTTTCAAGAACCATATTTTCATCGATGAATGAAATGAATGCGATCTTGTCGTTAAAAATTATTTATTATTCATTATTTTATCTATTTTTTAAGAAAAAAAGATTTTTTAAAATACCAATCAAAATTCTATCTCGATTTAATGAACTTATATTCAAGAAATATCAGCTTGAAGTTGAAAAGTGTGTGTAAAATTTACACAAGGGACCGATTAAGGTTAAAATGCACAAAAAAAAATATGAAAAAATAGTTCTGAGTATATAATCCCCCTTAAAGAAACAAATGACATTCTTTTGGTAGATTTGTTTTTTATAACATGTTTTATGTTTACGAAAACGGAAATTTTCATTCTTATTAATAATAATATGGACGACTTTCAGGAAAACTAGGAAGTACCTTCTAAATGCATATACATACATAGCTATCCTAATGTTTCGATATTTTTACGTTGAATGACCGCATATCCAATAAGGTATTCTTACATACATATGCATTAGGGCGGGCCAAATTTTTTGCGATGATGGCCCCACCTTAGCGGTGTTCTATGGGTCATTTTAAGAAACTTAGGCGAATAGAGTATAGATCCCAACAAATTCGTCCATTTTTTCCCAAAAAGAAGCGGTAAAATGCAAAAATAGTAGCAAAACGCCCTATGGTGGCTTTCATAAATAAAAATTAACGTAAAAAATGTATTCCTTGACCCCAAAATCCCCCATATATATCCCCCATATGAGCACATATACCAAAGAATCGGCAAAAATATTACCTTTTGTTTGGCATACTTTGATTTTGTGCACGATTTAGGGTTTGACCAGGAAGCGGTGAAATCCTGTCCTGATCCGACATGGATGAAATAAAAAATCCTTCATAACTTCTATACTAAGTAATTCCCAGAAGTGACAGTCGCTCCACATTGTTGAGAAAAATATTTGCCATAAGATGGCATACTTTGATTTTGCACACCATTTAAGGTGTGGAAATGCACGCAAAAATCCTGGCCAGAAATAATTGTATGAAAAAATTTGTTCAGCTCATATCTTCTATACTAAGTAATTCCCGGAATGAGCACATATACCAAAAAATCGGAAAAAATATTACCTTTTGTTTGGCATACTTTGATTTTGTGCACCATTTAGGGTTTGACCAGGAACCCGTGAAATCCTGTCCTGATCCCACTGGGTGAATAAAAATCCTTCATAACTTCTATACTAAATAATTCCCAGAAGTGACAGTCACTCCAAGTTGTTGAGAAAAATATTTGCCATAAGATGGCATACTTTGATTTTGCACACCATTGAAGGTGTGGAAATGCACGCAAAAATCCTGTCCAGAAATAATTGTATGAAAAAAATTTGTTCAGCTCATATCTTCTATACTAAGTAATTCCCGGAATGAGCACATATACCAAAAAATCGGCAAAAATATTACCTTTTGTTTGGCATACTTTGATTTTGTGCACCATTTAGGGTTTGACCAGGAACCGGTGAAATCCTGTCCTGATTCGACATGGATGAAATAAAAAATCCTTCATAACTTCTATACTAAGTAATTCCCAGAAGTGACAGTCGCTCCACATTGTTGAGAAAAATATTTGCCATAAGATGGCATACTTTGATTTTGCACACCATTTAAGGTGTGGAAATGCACGCAAAAATCCTGTCCAGAAATAATTGTATGAAAAAATTTGTTCAGCTCATATCTTCTATACCAAGTAATTCCCGGAATGAGCACATATACTAAAAAATCCGCAAAAATTTTACCTTTTGTTTGGCATACTTTGATTTTGTGCACCATTTAGGGTTTGACCAGGAACCGGTGAAATCCTGTCCTGATCCCACTGGGTGAATAAAAATCCTTCATAACTTCTATACTAAATAATTCCCAGAAGTGACAGTCGCTCCAAATTGTTAAGAAAAATATTTGCCATAAGATGGCATACTTTGATTTTGCACACCATTTAAGGTGTGGAAATGCACGCAAAAATCCTGTCCAGAAATAATTGTATGAAAAAAATTTGTTCAGCTCATATCTTCTATACTAAGTAATTCCCGGAATGAGCACATATACCAAAAAATCGGCAAAAATATTACCTTTTGTTTGGCATACTTTGATTTTGTGCACCATTTAGGGTTTGACCAGGAACCCGTGAAATCCTGTCCTGATTCGACATGGATGAAATAAAAAATCCTTCATAACTTCTATACTAAGTAATTCCCAGAAGTGACAGTCGCTCCACATTGTTCAGAAAAATATTTGCCATAAGATGGCATACTTTGATTTTGCACACCATTGAAGGTGTGGAAATGCACGCAAAAGTCCTGTCCAGAAATAATTGTATGAAAAAATTTGTTCAGCTCATATCTTCTATACTAAGTAATTCCCGGAATGAGCACATATACCAAAAAATCGGCAAAAATATTACCTTTTGTTTGGCATACTTTGATTTTGTGCACCATTTAGGGTTTGACCAGGAACCGGTGAAATCCTGTCCTGATCCCACTGGGTCAATAAAAATCCTTCATAACTTCTATACTAAATAATTCCCAGAAGTGACAGTCACTCCAAGTTGTTGAGAAAAATATTTGCCATAAGATGGCATACTTTGATTTTGCACACCATTTAAGGTGTGGAAATGCACGCAAAAATCCTGTCCAGAAATAATTGTATGAAAAAATTTTTTCAGCTCATATCGTCCATGCGAAGGTATTCCCGAAATGAACATATATACCAAAAAATCGGCAAAAATATTTACTTTTATTTTGCATACTTTGATTTTGTGCAATATTTAAGGTTTGGACGAGATAAGTCGAAATCCTTAACAAATCCTCTTGTAATGATCATTATATAACATAATTAGTCGTTTTAAATACATCATTTCAGCCTCTGAATTTCCCCTCCAAGCGTTGTCAAATTTTTTGACAGTCCCAGCAACGTTGCTATTTTAGCGCTGGTTTTTGCAGCGCTGGTTTTTGCAGCGCTAAAATAGCAACGTTGCTGGGACTGTCAAAAAATTTGACAACGTTTGGAGGGGAAATTCAGAGGCTGAAATGATGTATTTAAAACGACTAATTATGTTATATAATGATCATTACAAGAGGATTTGTTAAGGATTTCGACTTTTCTTGTCCAAACCTTAAATATTGCACAAAATCAAAGTATGCAAAATAAAAGTAAATATTTTTGCCGATTTTTTTGGTATATATGTTCATTTCGGGAATAACTTCGCATGGACGATATGAGCTGCAAAATTTTTTTAATACAGTTGTTTCTAGACAGGATTTTTGCGTGCATTTCCACACCTTAAATGGTGTGCAAAATCACAGTATGCCATCTTATGGCAAATATTTTTCTCAACAATTTGGAGTGACTGTCACTTCTGGGAATTACTTAGTATAGAAGTTATGAAGGATTTTTATTCACCCAGTGGGATCAGGACAGGATTTCACCGGTTCCTGGTCAAACCCTAAATGGTGCACAAAATCAAAGTATGCCAAACAAAAGGTAATATTTTTGCCGATTTTTTGGTATATGTGCTCATTCCGGGAATTACTTAGTATAGAAGATATGAGCTGAACAAATTTGTTCATACAATTATTTCTGGACAGGATTTTTGCGTGCATTTCCACACCTTAAATGGTGTGCAAAATCAAAGTATGCCATCCTATGGCAAATACTTTTCTCAACAATTTGGAGTGACTGTCACTTCTGGGAATTACTTAGTATAGAAGTTATAAAGGATTTTTATTCACCCAAAGAGATCAGGACAGTATTTCACAGGTTCCTGGCCAAACCCTAAATGGTGCACAAAATCAAAGTATGCCAAACAAAAGGTAATGTTTTTGCCGATTTTTTTGTATATGTGAAAAAAAAAACAAACAATGTCTTATACATGCATATTAGAGCGGGTCAAATTGTATGGAGCAAAACAAGTCGATGTTGGCCCCACCCTAGCGGTGTTCTATGGGTCGTTTTAAGAAACTTTGTCGAAGAGAGTATAGATCTATCTTGAAATCGGAGCCAACCAGTTTTTCAAAATATTCAAGATTTGGCTTAGAAATAGCATTAAATATAGCATTAGCATTAAAAAGACAAAAAACTATTTTTTTTAAATGTATATATGGGGGATTTTGGGGTCAAGGAATACATTTTTTACGTTAATTTTTATTTATGAAAGCCACCAGAGGGCGTTTTGCTACTATTTTTGCATTTTACCACTTCTTTTTGGGAAAAAATGGACGAATTTGTTGGGATCTATACTCTATTCGCCTAAGTTTCTTAAAATGACCCATAGAACACCGCTAAGGTGGGGCCATCATCGCAAAAAATTTGACCCGCCCTAATGCATATGTATGTTAGAATACCTTATTGGATATGCGGTCATTCAACGTAAAAATGTCGAAACATTAGGAGAGCTATGTATGTATGTGCATTTAGAAGGTACTTCCTAGTTTTCCTGAAAGTCGTCCATATTATTATTAATAAGAATGAAAATTGCCTTTTTCGTAAACATAAAACATGTTATAAAAAACAAATCTACCAAAAGAATGTCATTTGTTTCTTTAAGGGGGATTATATACTCAGAACTATTTTTTCATATTTTTTTTTTTGTGCATTTTAACCTTAATCGGTCCCTTGTGTAAATTTTACACACACTTTTCAACTTCAAGCTGATATTTCTTTAATATAAGTTCATCAAATCGAGATAGAATTTTGATTGGTATTTTAAAAAATCTTTTTTTCTTAAAAAATAGATAAAATAATGAATAATAAATAATTTTTAACGAGAAGATCGCATTCATTTCATTCATCGATGAAAATATGGTTCTTGAAAAAGTGTGTAAAATTTACACACAATTAAATTATTCGTTTCTCGAAATAAGGGACCGATGAAGGTTAACGCTTTAATATAAAAACCCACATTTAAAAATATCCCTTAGGTTTCCTTAAAAAATTCACAAACATGACCTTTTTTCAGTCTCTGGATATATAATTCCCCTTAAGTGTGATGCGCACTCAGTTAATTCAAACAAAAGACTTAAGAGCCAAATAGACAGACTGCACAGGCCGTCTGCGCAAACACGTGTTTGTGTGTAACATCACTTTGTGTGTGCGCTGCAACAAATACAATTACAAAATACGCACAGCAGCAATAACTTTGATATATTTCAACGGAAGCAAACAACAACAAACCATTTTGATATAGTGTCAAAGTTTTCGGTAGTTTACCCACACTAGTGATGCCCAACTCATCAGCTCGCTCTGCTGGTGTAGAGCTAGCAGCGGCTCTTTACATAAAACAACAGATACCACAGTGGGCAAAGCACTCATATACGGTCTTATAATTCACATCAATAAAATAAGTGCAAAAATTATATAATACAATATTTTATTTTGAGAGTACGAAATATGGTTACATATCTGTGATGTCATCTTTTTATTATTTTCAAAGTAAACTTACGGCAGAGAGAAGTTCGTTTTATGGTAAAGCGAGATACCATTAATTATGAGAGGGTGGGTAAATAGTTCATAATTTATTTTTTCAGCTCATGTTGCTAAAATAAAATATTTAAATGTATTTAACGTTTTAGTATTTATGTATTTTAACACTCCCATGATGAAATTTTTACAGTCTGAATGAAAATATTTGGCACTTGTGAGGTGAATATGATTGGCAAAAATTCATATAGCCCCATTGGCTAGTATTAATTTTGGCAATCGGCAAGAGAATTTTCGACACAAGCACAAATAGAAAAAAACACTTGTGAGTTCGTGAGTCGTAAGGAAGTTCAAAATTTTGTGGAAAATATACGCGTAAAATACTGTTAATTTTCAGTATATATTAACAATTTTGCAAATTAAATTATATTCTTGTGCTAATACACTACCGAAATCTAAAACGTCAAAATTAGTAGTTGCCGAAATTTCATTGTCCTTTACGGGGCCCCCTGACTAGCAATAATTCATTGCATGCCATCTGTCAAACATCAAATATTACTTATGGAGACCACTTAATTGCCGAAGTTGGCAATATATGAGCATCCAATATTCCAAGCCATAGATTGCCAACGTGAACTTGGCAATGAGCTGTCGTTATTCTTGTTTGGCAGTAGTTTTTATATGTGCTGAAAATTAAAGCTGCTGCAAAAATTAAAGAAATTGAACTTAAGGCTAGAAATTTAAAAATTAAATAAAGTTCTTGAAAATGGAGTGGCGTGGAGAAGAAATTTATGAAATAATAAATTTATACCGGCAATTTTAGTGCTGATTTAAAGCATCAAACGCGTGCGAGCAGCGTACTAATTTATTCGGAGCTATTTTAAAATAAACATAACATAACATCAAAAACCCACCCTTGAAATATTGTTATTGCTTGCTATGGATTTTGACCGATGGCATGCAATAAATTATTGCTAGTCGAGATGCCCAGTTTTTTATTTCATCCAGTCGGATCATACACTTAAACGTTATGTCAAACATTATTTGGATCGGTTAACTCGGCGTTCTTCAAACTGTGTTGAACCTCGAGATGTCTCAGAGGTTCCGTGCGAAAATGTAGGAATGAATCAGTAGACTATGAAATTTAAAATTTTATTTAAAAAAAAATAGTTTTTAAAGTAAATTAAATCGTGCGAAAGTTTGTAAATCAATTTTTATACCCCCACGTTTAAAAAACGTAAATGGGGGTATATTAATTTAGTCACTCCGTTTGTAACGCCCATAAGGAGGCGTGGTAGGTATAGAAAAGTATATATATTATTGATCAGCATCACCACCCGAGTCAATTTAGCCATGTCCATCTGTCGTCACGATTACAGCCGTAATTTTCAAGCTATCATCACGAAATTAAGCTTTTATCTAAAAAATAAAGGCCAAGTTCGAAAATGAGCCAAATCGGATGAAAACCACGCCTACCTCCCATACAAAGTGCCTTTATAAAAACAGTAAAATCTCTTAGAATACCACAAAAATTAATATATGGACTTGAAATTTTGCATATGAACTTTGATATATAACATGCACTTTGTGTATAAAATTCAACCAAATCGAGTGAAAACCACACCCACCACCCATACAAAGTGATTTAAAAAAAATGAAGGCGAATATTTTCTGTTAAAACTATGTATAACGAAAATGTTTTTACAAATAAACATTTTATTGACGGCTTAAGACTTTGAATATACTTCGGTTCGGACGTGGGGGTATTTTAACTTCGGCCCAGTCGAAGATAATTTCTTTCTAGTTTTTTTCTGTATTTGAAATTCCATGGCATACTTTTAAATTACTAAAGGAGTTTTCAAAATTTACTATCATAAGCCGCTTAAATAAGATAAAAAAACGTATCTTAAAGCAAAGACACCAAAGTCATTTAAGTTTTAAAAAAAAAATTTTTTATGTCAATTTGATGTTACATATGTTACATATATGAAATATATTATATAAATTTATATCTTTTATAAAGTTGTCAACATAAGAGGTTTGCATGGCAAATCTAATATAGGAAAAGGGTTCCGCTGATAATGGAAGTGTGAAGTTTAACATTGTGTCAACTTTTAGATATATCTCCCATACAAGTAGATTACCAAAGAACTACACCGAGAAAAAAAAGCAATAGTAAAATCACCTAAGCTGGCTTGGGTTAAGAGAATTGTATGTAAATTAGAAACTACTGTTTATTCATCAAAGTGATATATTGTTTAATAAATTGCTTTGAAAGTACATACTTCGATACCCCGCCAATAAAAAAAGTTTGATTCACCCAAGCCAAGTATATAACATTTTAACCATTAGTGTAGGTAAACCACCGAGAACTTTGACACTTTATCAAAATGGTATTAACAAAATTTAGCATCGAAGCCATTTGCATTATTATAAATACATTTTTCATGATTTATTATATGAAATTATTGTATGAATAATTATACAAGACAAGCCGAGGGAATAATTTTTTTGGGTCCTACATAAAAAAGCTTTAAATGGATATTACAAATTAAACCCATTGAGTTTTAATTTATTTATGTAGGTAGGTCAGCATTATTTCAATATCAAGAGAATTTAATAGGATTCCAATTTGATGTTTTCAAGTGTTTAAAATGAGCGTAGGGGTCGCACTGGTTCGATTTGCTTACTTAAAACAACTTCAATGTTTCCGTGTGTATTGTAATTCGAAGAATTGACTTAGTCGGCGCATCGTTCTGTTTTTAAGCCAAAAACAAAAAGCAAAATGTGGATTTAAGTTAACGGTTGAACCAAAGTTAAAAAATTTATAATAAGGCAAATCATGTCATTTCGTAAGTACTTTGTGAGCTCGAAACCCGATACATAGTGTGTGAAGTGCATGTTGAAACCACCTACATCTTTATTATAATTAAAATAATTACTAAATTGCATAAATTCGGTATCTTCGAATTACAATACACACGGAAACATTGAAGTTGTTTTAAGTAAGCAAATCGAACCAGTGCGACCCCTACGCTCATTTTAAACACTTGAAAACATCAAATTGGAATCCTATTAAATTCTCTTGATATTGAAATAATGCTGACCTACCTACATAAATAAATTAAAACTCAATGGGTTTAATTTGTAATATCCATTTAAAGCTTTTTTATGTAGGACCCAAAAAAATTATTCCCTCGGCTTGTCTTGTATAATTATTCATACAATAATTTCATATAATAAATCATGAAAAATGTATTTATAATAATGCAAATGGCTTCGATGCTAAATTTTGTTAATACCATTTTGATAAAGTGTCAAAGTTCTCGGTGGTTTACCTACACTAATGGTTAAAATGTTATATACTTGGCTTGGGTGAATCAAACTTTTTTTATTGGCGGGGTATCGAAGTATGTACTTTCAAAGCAATTTATTAAACAATATATCACTTTGATGAATAAACAGTAGTTTCTAATTTACATACAATTCTCTTAACCCAAGCCAGCTTAGGTGATTTTACTATTGCTTTTTTTTCTCGGTGTAGTTCTTTGGTAATCTACTTGTATGGGAGATATATCTAAAAGTTGACACAATGTTAAACTTCACACTTCCATTATCAGCGGAACCCTTTTCCTATATTAGATTTGCCATGCAAACCTCTTATGTTGACAACTTTATAAAAGATATAAATTTATATAATATATTTCATATATGTAACATATGTAACATCAAATTGACATAAAAAATTTTTTTTTTAAAACTTAAATGACTTTGGTGTCTTTGCTTTAAGATACGTTTTTTTATCTTATTTAAGCGGCTTATGATAGTAAATTTTGAAAACTCCTTTAGTAATTTAAAAGTATGCCATGGAATTTCAAATACAGAAAAAAACTAGAAAGAAATTATCTTCGACTGGGCCGAAGTTAAAATACCCCCACGTCCGAACCGAAGTATATTCAAAGTCTTAAGCCGTCAATAAAATGTTTATTTGTAAAAACATTTTCGTTATACATAGTTTTAACAGAAAATATTCGCCTTCATTTTTTTTAAATCACTTTGTATGGGTGGTGGGTGTGGTTTTCACTCGATTTGGTTGAATTTTATACACAAAGTGCATGTTATATATCAAAGTTCATATGCAAAATTTCAAGTCCATATATTAATTTTTGTGGTATTCTAAGAGATTTTACTGTTTTTATAAAGGCACTTTGTATGGGAGGTAGGCGTGGTTTTCATCCGATTTGGCTCATTTTCGAACTTGGCCTTTATTTTTTAGATAAAAGCTTAATTTCGTGATGATAGCTTGAAAATTACGGCTGTAATCGTGACGACAGATGGACATGGCTAAATTGACTCGGGTGGTGATGCTGATCAATAATATATATACTTTTCTATACCTACCACGCCTCCTTATGGGCGTTACAAACGGAGTGACTAAATTAATATACCCCCATTTACGTTTTTTAAACGTGGGGGTATAAAAATTGATTTACAAACTTTCGCACGATTTAATTTACTTTAAAAACTATTTTTTTTTAAATAAAATTTTAAATTTCATAGTCTACTGATTCATTCCTACATTTTCGCACGGAACCTCTGAGACATCTCGAGGTTCAACACAGTTTGAAGAACGCCGAGTTAACCGATCCAAATAATGTTTGACATAACGTTTAAGTGTATGATCCGACTGGATGAAATAAAAAACTGGGCATCTCGACTAGCAATAATTTATTGCATGCCATCGGTCAAAATCCATAGCAAGCAATAACAATATTTCAAGGGTGGGTTTTTGATGTTATGTTATGTTTATTTTAAAATAGCTCCGAATAAATTAGTACGCTGCTCGCACGCGTTTGATGCTTTAAATCAGCACTAAAATTGCCGGTATAAATTTATTATTTCATAAATTTCTTCTCCACGCCACTCCATTTTCAAGAACTTTATTTAATTTTTAAATTTCTAGCCTTAAGTTCAATTTCTTTAATTTTTGCAGCAGCTTTAATTTTCAGCACATATAAAAACTACTGCCAAACAAGAATAACGACAGCTCATTGCCAAGTTCACGTTGGCAATCTATGGCTTGGAATATTGGATGCTCATATATTGCCAACTTCGGCAATTAAGTGGTCTCCATAAGTAATATTTGATGTTTGACAGATGGCATGCAATGAATTATTGCTAGTCAGGGGGCCCCGTAAAGGACAATGAAATTTCGGCAACTACTAATTTTGACGTTTTAGATTTCGGTAGTGTATTAGCACAAGAATATAATTTAATTTGCAAAATTGTTAATATATACTGAAAATTAACAGTATTTTACGCGTATATTTTCCACAAAATTTTGAACTTCCTTACGACTCACGAACTCACAAGTGTTTTTTTCTATTTGTGCTTGTGTCGAAAATTCTCTTGCCGATTGCCAAAATTAATACTAGCCAATGGGGCTATATGAATTTTTGCCAATCATATTCACCTCACAAGTGCCAAATATTTTCATTCAGACTGTAAAAATTTCATCATGGGAGTGTTAAAATACATAAATACTAAAACGTTAAATACATTTAAATATTTTATTTTAGCAACATGAGCTGAAAAAATAAATTATGAACTATTTACCCACCCTCTCATAATTAATGGTATCTCGCTTTACCATAAAACGAACTTCTCTCTGCCGTAAGTTTACTTTGAAAATAATAAAAAGATGACATCACAGATATGTAACCATATTTCGTACTCTCAAAATAAAATATTGTATTATATAATTTTTGCACTTATTTTATTGATGTGAATTATAAGACCGTATATGAGTGCTTTGCCCACTGTGGTATCTGTTGTTTTATGTAAAGAGCCGCTGCTAGCTCTACACCAGCAGAGCGAGCTGATGAGTTGGGCATCACTAGTGTGGGTAAACTACCGAAAACTTTGACACTATATCAAAATGGTTTGTTGTTGTTTGCTTCCGTTGAAATATATCAAAGTTATTGCTGCTGTGCGTATTTTGTAATTGTATTTGTTGCAGCGCACACACAAAGTGATGTTACACACAAACACGTGTTTGCGCAGACGGCCTGTGCAGTCTGTCTATTTGGCTCTTAAGTCTTTTGTTTGAATTAACTGAGTGCGCATCACACTTAAGGGGAATTATATATCCAGAGACTGAAAAAAGGTCATGTTTGTGAATTTTTTAAGGAAACCTAAGGGATATTTTTAAATGTGGGTTTTTATATTAAAGCGTTAACCTTCATCGGTCCCTTATTTCGAGAAACGAATAATTTAATTGTGTGTAAATTTTACACACTTTTTCAAGAACCATATTTTCATCGATGAATGAAATGAATGCGATCTTCTCGTTAAAAATTATTTATTATTCATTATTTTATCTATTTTTTAAGAAAAAAAGATTTTTTAAAATACCAATCAAAATTCTATCTCGATTTGATGAACTTATATTAAAGAAATATCAGCTTGAAGTTGAAAAGTGTGTGTAAAATTTACACAAGGGACCGATTAAGGTTAAAATGCACAAAAAAAAAAATATGAAAAAATAGTTCTGAGTATATAATCCCCCTTAAAGAAACAAATGACATTCTTTTGGTAGATTTGTTTTTTATAACATGTTTTATGTTTACGAAAAAGGCAATTTTCATTCTTATTAATAATAATATGGACGACTTTCAGGAAAACTAGGAAGTACCTTCTAAATGCACATACATACATAGCTCTCCTAATGTTTCGACATTTTTACGTTGAATGACCGCATATCCAATAAGGTATTCTAACATACATATGCATTAGGGCGGGTCAAATTTTTTGCGATGATGGCCCCACCTTAGCGGTGTTCTATGGGTCATTTTAAGAAACTTAGGCGAATAGAGTATAGATCCCAACAAATTCGTCCATTTTTTCCCAAAAAGAAGCGGTAAAATGCAAAAATAGTAGCAAAACGCCCTCTGGTGGCTTTCATAAATAAAAATTAACGTAAAAAATGTATTCCTTGACCCCAAAATCCCCCATATATACATTTAAAAAAAATAGTTTTTTGTCTTTTTAATGCTAATGCTATATTTAATGCTATTTCTAAGCCAAATCTTGAATATTTTGAAAAACTGGTTGGCTCCGATTTCAAGATAGATCTATACTCTCTTCGACAAAGTTTCTTAAAACGACCCATAGAACACCGTTAGGGTGGGGCCAACATCGAATTTTTTTGCTCCATACAATTTGACCCGCTCTAATATGCATGTATAAGACATTGTTTTTTTTTTTTTTGCACATATACAAAAAAATCGGCAAAAACATTACCTTTTGTTTGGCATACTTTGATTTTGTGCACCATTTAGGGTTTGACCAGGAACCGGTGAAATCCTGTCCTGATCCCACTGGGTGAATAAAAATCGTTCATAACTTCTATACTAAGTAATTCCCAGAAGTGACAGTCACTCCAAATTATTGAGAAAAATATTTGCCATAAGATGGCATACTTTGATTTTGCACACCATTTAAGGTGTGGAAATGCACGCAAAAATCCTGTCTAGAAACAACTGTATAAAAAAGATACAGTAGTTTCGACTATGTCGTAACACAAGACGTAGAATTATTCAATTCGCTTTTGATGACATCTTTTTTAAAAATATTTATTCCCTACACCTGAGGATATGACCTTTAAGAGAGTGCCGGAGAGGGTTAATATGTATCACCAACCCCCATTACTTTTGCAAAAGGAACATTTTTGCCTTTGACACCTATTCCCTCCGACCACTCCTTAGGGGCGCTCCCATACAAATTTTATACTTTTGTCGATAAAACCGGAAACTGTCCATAAATAGGTAGAAAACTTCAACAAGCAAACAAAATTTGTTCAATGCTATCAAGTTCAACAACCCATGTGTCAAAATTTCACTGTTGATAATATGCTCGTATATTTAATTGGCAGCGTTTGACATTTCATTAACAGATTCTGTTAAAAAAGCATGCCCCTCAAAATTACTCAGTATTACTGGGCCCCCAAAAGTATGCTTTTTTTTAATTATAAGATTTATGTCTTCACGCTAGATGGCGCTGTCTTCGCCGTCGAAAAAACCGGAAGCCGTCGATAAATAGCAAGTTTAAGCAAACAAAAACATCAAATGTTGGCTTTATATTTCATGTAATTGTGTAAAATTGATATAAGTTAGACAGTTCTAACATGAATTTTTGTCGCATTGAGGATCAAGCAGACCAACAAGTGCTAAGATCAACATTGTACGATTAGTACTTTAGGCCCACCAAAGGCTCAAAAAGTAATGTAAATACCGACACCTGATCACTATCAACCACCCTACTTACCTCAGAGAACGACGTATTCTACGTCAAAAATTTTTGCAGCTCATATCGTCCATGCGAAGTTATTCCCGAAATGAACACATATACCAAAAAAATCGGCAAAAATATTTACTTTTATTTTGCATACTTTGATTTTGTGCAATATTTAAGGTTTGGACAAGAAAAGTCGAAATCCTTAACAAATCCTCTTGTAATGATCATTATATAACATAATTAGTCGTTTTAAATACATCATTTCAGCCTCTGAATTTCCCCTCCAAGCGTTGTCAAATTTTTTGACAGTTCCAGCAACGTTGCTATTTTAGCGCTGATAAATATTTGACATTTCACGATGGGACCAAAGAACTAAAATATAAGGAAGTGGTGTTGGCTACACATACAGTGTACGTGAACTGTGGCCAATTTCGTAAATTGAGTGAGCGAGACAGAGTGTGTTTTTTTGACATTTCTGAGCTATCGTCAGCTGTTCACAAGTCTTCTCAGTAAAAAAAAAATAGTCGCGCCAATTTGATGCGACCACAGTTGTCAAAACGCAATCACTGCTTCAGGGGCGCATTATTTTTTCACTCTTTAACACACTTTTGGGGCGCTTTTGTCTTCAGTAAAGTTTATGATATATAATTGTTATTTTTAATTTTTTTTCAGATTTCCGCATATTTTGGATCTCAAATTATATTATATTCTATTATATTATATTATTATTACCCAATGATATATCAAAAGAAAAAAAAGGAAAAATAGGTGGTGTGGAAATATAATAAAAAACAAAACTATATTATCATATTTTTAAAAAGCCTTAATTTATAATAATTTAATTATTTTTATATTATGTAATTAAATTAGCTCCAAAATCAGTAAATTTAACTCGGAACCTATTGTATATGTGATTCCAATTAGAAACCATTTGGACCTTCTTTAACGATCTTACCGAATACGGCCCTGAGTAAAATAATTCTGCATTACAATACAATTTTCTTTTAATATATTAGGTCTTTAATTATCAAATGTTTTATTAATACCGTAAAAATCTAAAAAAATATTTTATGTTATTCTAATCAGAAACAATTTGAGCCTTCTTTTTCGATGCAACTGAATACGGCCCTTTGTGAATGTTTATGTATTTGTGTCAACCAACACGAATAAGAAAAATACCACACTTTTGTGCAATAACATCACTTCCTTATATCTTAGTTCTTTGGATGGGACAGCGGTTTTTTGACAGCTAACAAAAGCTGTACTGCCACCTTGTTATAATATCACGCAAATGTCTAATCCATGAGCTGTGTTCGATGAATTATTCTCAGTGTGGAACAGGGCAGAGTAGAGCAGATCCTAACATAATTTCAGCGCAAAATATAGCCGATTTTTCAAAGAACAAAAAAAGAGGTTGTTTGAGCAAACAAGTGTCAAAAGTAAAAAATCAGTTATTAAGTACTTCACCATATCTTCCTCACCATTGCTACATTCCTGAACAATGAATGCATAATGAACCAAAAATGAAAGATCAGCAATAATCTTAATAATTTCGTTCTCAATGGGTTAACTTTTTTCAAAAATGAACAAGTAAGCCCCTGATATGTTAAGGATATTTTATTACCTTTCCAATGTTGGTTAAATGACATCAATCGGACGAGATATAGCGTAGCTATTAAGATTTAAGTCGAAATCGCATCAAAATGAATTAAAAAAAGACTCGAAACGAGCAAATTACTCAAAATTTTTTATGCAGGTAGTAATAATTTTTTAAGCTTTGATTTTGTTTTTGTTTTTTTTTTTTTGTGTTTTTGAAAATACAGCCAAACAAAAAACTCGTCCATACAAAAAGTGGGTTCTAAACCAAAAAATGCACTTTTTTAAAAAAATTCCAGGAAACTTAAGGGTTAACACATCGCGAAATCATTTTGAGAAGGGTAGCACAATGAGCCAAGGTACCTTTTAAACCGAATTTATCGAACATTTTTTTTAGCAACCCACCCTAATGTCTATGAACCTCCTAAACCTATTGGTGCGATTGAATTTTGTCGGTCTCGAATGGTGTAGTGAATAAAAATGGTAAAAGTTCGAAAATTCAGTGCAAATTTTGAAGTGCGTTGAAGCTGATATCACCTTTTACATTATATCTACCATTTATATTGAATATCAAACCTGTTAAAATAATTAATACAGCATTTTGAAAAAGATTTTGTTTTTTAATGAATTTGTTCATCACAATCAGTGTAGTGAAAAAAATTATCGATTGAACTATCATAGGTTCAAGTTGATTTATAAATAAATTTGTACATTCGTAAGAGCAGGGGAAACATTTTTATAAAAATCTCCGAGATATCTCTTATAAATCACAAACGTTTCACTTGAATTATAAAATTTTTGATCTTGGTGCATTTAAAATTTATTTCCATTATAAAAGATTTTAATGTTATAAAAGAATCAAAGAAAACTAGTGTGAGTGGGCTCAAAAGTAAAATTGTTAAATAAATTTAAACTAAAAAATTTTTATACGAGGGTTATATTTAGCTAAAATATACTATCATACACCTACAACTGCTTAAATAAATATATTTCCCTTTTCATTTACTCTCAAACTAGATGGCAACATTAACAGAGTAGGTAAGGTAGTTTTGAAAGTGTTTAATACAAACGTCGTTAAAACAGTGCAATATAGCCGCATAGCACGGTTATCATCGTGGTTTAATTATAAATAACTTTTAATTAATTTGTTGGGGCAAGTTCTGAATGTCATAATTTTGTTGCACTTCGTCGTGGTAGTTTTTACTTGGTTAACATTCCTGCGTTTTGCGTTTTGAACCAAACCTGATTCCAAGCAGCATTTATTTGTTTTAAATAACTTTAAAATAAGTGAGTAAATGTATTATTAAAATAACTACATATGTTGCTATCACTAAAAAAACACTAATTAAAAACTATATTATGGAAATTTGTCTTAATTTATCCTCTAAACATAGTCTCGTGGGTGGTTAAGTTGAAAGATCATAAAAGCAATATCAACAGGTACCTTCACAATACTAGCACATGCTTTCGTTAGATCAGAATTCGAGTGGGTAATCATTAAATTAATAAATAGAGCAATTTTATAGATGCTGACAAAAAATAATAACAAGACACAATAAGTAAACAATTGGCCTTTAATATAAATGCAAAAAGCTTTTGCAGAACGAAATAACGAGGTAATCAACAAGTGGGTGTTGATTGCGTCGCTGTAGGAACACGAATGATCTTTTATTAATTGAACTTATCTCAGTAAAACTTAACTTTGTGGCAATTAAAAAACTTAATTTTCAATATTAAGAATTACTTAAAAATGTCTTAATAAATAGTTTTGAAAACTTACAAATGAAACCAATGATATTTTTAAGTCGTTAATATCTTTTTACTATTTTAAATAAAAATCTTCATAAACGGTCTTACGTTAACCCTTTTTGTGTTTCGGTAATTATTAAATCAAATGGTACTGAAGATTTTAGCTCCATCTTTGCTCCAAATTTTAAGACTCTTGTTTTTATAAATATCAAAATATGGCGTTTGAGGTGTTAGAATTGTATGGAAGGTGCATCGTTCTTCAATGCCACTCAGATACGTTTAGTTTGATAACAATCATCCATGGTCTAACCTTTAACCTCTAAGTTTCAGAAGTGTCCAGTTATCGAGTTTTTGAAGATTTCGAGCGCCACCTGTCTTAAAAATTTTGTACTAGTTGCGCGATAGACATCAACCCAAAATATTCTGCAAGATTGAAAAATTCAATCAAATATCAAAATATTTAAGTGGAAGGTAGTTTTAAATGGGTGGACGGTTGTGATATAAAGTTTTGTGTAGGAACCTACTGCATAGTATATAAATTTTCTAGATAAATACAAAATAAACTTTATTTATATAAAATCAATTCCGTCTGGCTTATTACCCGGAAACAATTTAAATTGAGAACATCAGCCAGGGAGTTAGTAGAAATGTTCGACTATCTTTTGTGCGAAAATAACAGAGACTTAAAATTTTCTTATCACTGATTTATCAGCCTGTTGTGCATTTGGGGTCAGCGCAAGCAATTTACTTCTTACCAATAAACAAAGATCAAGCAATCAATCGAAAACAATTTGTTTTTACAACTTTTTATAAAATGTAAATTTTCCGTTTTTTTTTTTTTTTTTTTTTTTTTATTAGTAAGTAACTTTATTCATTATTATTAAATTAAATTAATTAAATATATTTTCAGTCGAGTTGTTTTCGTTGAAAGACGTGATCAGAGCTAATATTCAACAGAGTAAAAATGGCTTCCAAACGTATTGGTAAGTACATACATATACTCAACTTAATAGTATTCCTTCAAATTTGATTTTTGTTTTCTATTTCACGTTTATTATCTAGCACTTTTGAGTGTCTCTGACAAGACCGGGCTCGTCGATCTTGGCAAAAGCCTGACCATACTTGGTTACCGTCTCGTTGCCAGTGGTGGCACTGCAACCACACTGCGCTCTGCTGGGCTTGTTGTGGAAGATGTGGCCGATATAACAGGCGCTCCCGAAATGTTGGGCGGTCGCGTGAAAACGCTGCATCCAGCTGTGCATGCCGGTATTTTGACCCGCACCACAGACAGTGATCTAGCTGATATGAAAAAGCAAAACTTTGATCTTGTTGGCGTGGTAGTATGCAATCTTTATCCATTTGTAAATACTATATCGAAAGTTGATGTCACGGTTGCTGATGCTGTGGAAAATATCGATATTGGTGGCGTTACACTTCTGCGGGCTGCAGCCAAAAACCACGATCGGGTGACGGTTCTTTGCGAAGCTAGTGATTACACAAAAGTTGTGACAGAAATACAGTCCCATGGTGACACCACTTTAGACACCAGGTAAAAGAACATTTTATTTCACGATTTTATTTATTAGTAAATTTTGTGTTCCCAAAAATTGTTGAAAATATTTTTAAATGCTTTACTGGCACCATTTATTATTAATTTTTAGAAAAATGCTGGCTCTCAAAGCATTCACCCACACGGCCACCTATGATGACGCCATCTCAGATTACTTCCGAAAGCAGTACTCTCCAAGTGTCTCGCAATTGAACCTGCGCTACGGAATGAATCCGCATCAGAAACCCGCTCAGCTCTTTACCCAACTCGAACAACTGCCGCTAAAGGTTCTTAATGCGTCACCTGGCTTCATCAATCTTTGCGATGCTCTCAATGGCTGGCAGCTGGTGCGTGAGTTAAAACGCGCACTCAATCTTCCAGCTGCGACCAGCTTTAAGCATGTCTCACCTGCTGGCGCTGCAGTCGGCACACCACTCAGTCATGATCAGGCCAAACTCTGTATGGTTGAAGATCTATACGACCAACTGACACCTCTAAGTATAGCTTATGCACGTGCTCGTGGCGCTGATCGTATGTCCTCGTTCGGTGATTTTGTTGCCTTGTCTGACATTTGCGATACCACAACGGCGCGCATTATTTCACGTGAGGTTTCTGATGGCATCATTGCACCTGGCTATGAGCCAAAAGCTTTGGAAATTTTGAAGAAAAAGAAAAATGGTGGCTACTGTATTTTGCAGGTAAGAATAATGCTTTATTCCATGGCATAATTAATCAGGTAGGTGTGACACATGGTAGAATTATACAGGTAGCATTGACAAGTATAGATTTTCTCAGCAACAAGGAAACGACCATTTGTCAAAAACAGTTGTTCGTGCAACAAGAATTAAACGAATGTAAAAATAAATAAATTCCGCAAAATATGTGCGTTAAATACACAATTATAATAATGAAAGTTGTGAAAAAATTATGTGTGATATGTGTTCAACGTTTTCCAGCCGTGGTGTTTTAATTTTAATTGAAAACTTCTTCAATTTCGTCCACATGCATCTGCAGCTGCTGAGGTTGCAGCACTTAAACGTTTTCAACCTTTTTTTTTTATGTTTGCACTTAATAACATTAAGTTTACAAATTATTTTCGTTCTAGTAATAATAACTCACTATTAATTAAATAAAATAGGCAATATTTTGTAAGAAAATGTTTGGTTATTTGCAAGCGCTGAAACATAAACAATGGCGAAAACATAAGAAATAATTGAACGCTCTCTTTCTCGACATTTTTTTTGACAGATGGTCGTTGCCCAAGCAACTGTCAATACTACCTTCTATTATTATACCATGGTGTGACAGTTTTCAATCGAACATGATTTGTTAAAAATCATACAAAACAAAGCAAACAAAAAAAGATACAGTAGTTTCGACTATGTCGTAACACAAGACGTAGAATTATTCAATTCGCTTTTGATGACATGTTTTTTAAAAACTATTTAGCAAAATATTTATTCCATACACCTGAGCATATGACCTTTAAGAGAGTGCCGGAGAGGGTTAATATATATGACCGACCCCCATTACTTTTGCAAAAGGAACATTTTTGCCTTTGACACCTATTCCCTCCGACCACTCCTAAGGGGGGCTCCCATACAAATTTTATTGTGTGTGTGCCGGAAAGGGTTAATATGTATTACCGACCTCCATTATTTATGCAAAAGGAACATTTTTGCCTTTAACACCTATTTCCTCCGACCACTCCTTAGGGGGGCTCCCATACAAATTTTATTGTGTTTGTGCCGGAAAGAATTAATATGTATCACCGACCCCCATTACTTTTGCAAAACGAACATTTTTGCCTTTAACACATATTTGCTCCAACCACTCTTTAGGGGGGGCTCCCATGCAAATTTTGTGGTTTTTGTTTATTTATTCCATACACCTGAGCATATGACCTTTAAGAGAGTGCCGGAGAGGGTTAATATGTATGACCGACCCCATTACTTTTGCCAAAGGAACATTTTTGCCTTTGACACCTATTCCCTCCGACCACTCCTTAGGGGGGCTCCCATACAAATTTTATTGTGTTTGTGCCGGAGAGGGTTAATATATATCACCGACCCCCATTACTTTTGCAAAAGGAACATTTTTGCCTTTGACACCTATTCCCTCCGACCACTCCTTAGGGGGGCTCCCATACAAATTTTATGGTTTTTGTTTATTTCTTCCATACACCTGAGCATATGACCTTCAAGAGAGTGCCGGAGAGGGTTAATATGTATGACCGACCCCATTACTTTTGCAAAAGGAACATTTTTCCCTTTGCCACCTATTCCCTCCGACCACTCCTTAGGGGGCTCCCATACAAATTTTATGGTTTTGTCGATAAAACCGGAAACTGTCGATAAATAGGTAGCAAGTTTAAGCAATCAAAAACATCAAAAGTTGGCTTTATATTTCATGTAATTGTGTAAAATTTATATAAGTTAGAGAGTTATAACATGAATTTTTGTCGCATTGAGGATCAAGCAGACCAACAAGTCCTAACATCAACATTGTATGATCAGTACTTTAGGCCCACCAAAGGCTCAAAAAGTTATATAAATACCGACACCTGATCACTATCAACCACCCTACTTACCTCCGAGAATGACGTATTCTACGTCAAAAAAAAAAAAAAAAACAGCCGAGTTTGACAATCCATGAACGATCTCGTGAGAAAATAGCCTGTTGTCAAACCTACCTGTATAATTGTATCATGGCTTTATCGTATTAAAAATTTTTATCGATCATATGATTGAATTTTAGTTCAATCGATCATATTGATCAAATTTTTTTTTATTTTTAATATGAGCTTGGGTTTATTTTTAGAAAAAAAAATTAGATTGATCTATTGTAAATTAGGTTCAAGGTCTTCTATAGCATCAAAAGCATTATTATGCTTAAGGGGGGGGTAAGGTTTGTTTCGTCTAAAAAAGACCTTTTTTCATGAATTTTTTTAGAAAAAAATATAACAGTAGGTTTATTTTACTTATTATTATATAAAAGAACAATATTTTAAGAATATTTAAAAAAATGTTTGTTAAAAAATAGAGAGAAATAACTGATTTATTGAAGATCTCCGCAGGTGCCTCGAAAAAAAGTCTTTGTGCGGTGACCAGCCTACAGCATCACTGGATCATCTGAAACCAAAAAATCAAAATGCTTTCTTTAGTTTATTACTTTAGCTCTCCAGTGACGTTGATTTTTTTTTTTTATTTTAAAATTTTTAAATTTTTAGCACCATTACGAAGCCAAAATGACGATTTTTGACGAAAAAAATCTACCTACTTGTTATTGTAAAATTGTTAGTAATTAAAAAATTTAAAAAACTCGACGTCACTTGAGAGCTACTTACATGTTGAATATGTGTAAAAAATTTCAAAACAATCGGTTCAGTAGTTTTTTCTGTAGGCTGGCTACCGACTTTAAAAATTACATGTTTGGGAAAATCGATTTAAAGTTTTGTACACAAAGCAACACTAGTTGGAGGTACGGTCATTCAACCTACTGTAACTTCGTTAGTTTTGCTCCGCATGAACTAAAAATTTAATACAATATTCTTCAGATGTTGTACTTTCAGAAACAAAAATAACAAAAATGAAAAAAAAAGTTGTCAAACCTTACCCCCCGCCCCGCCCCCTCCCCCCTTAACTTACCTATTTTGTCTGGAGATAAGTTTTAGAAACTTTAGTGATCAGAAAAATTGGTAAAAGAAAAAATAATAACAGTCAAAAAGGAGTAACTCTTGAGCATTATTGTATGGGCACGGTGATTTATGCAGATATTTTTTTAAGCTTTTAAGAAGTTTAATCCTACGGCACATTGCAGCACAAATCAAGCTCATTACAGCACAATATCCAAATTCCTTTAAAATTAGTGCTTCTTGAACTTCAACATGCAAAAATACTAGTTTATAAAAATCATACTCTTAAACTGTAATTTTTTTTATCCACAACCTCTAGATTACAGAAAGTTTATATGTAAATTTAAGGGGCTTATCAATGAAGTATTTTTTTATGCCATATGAACTCTCTTTAAAACAATGACAATATTCTGACATCAAGATCTTTATAAATCATACAAATTATCTCAATTAAATTAAAGCAAATCGATGTCGCTGGTGCCAAGTTTAAATTATGTGATTATGATGTGAGGTATTCTTTTCTAGAAAAAATTAACCCTCTAGCTATATATGTCCTATTGGCACTTTTGTGTCATATGGGCAGAGGCACCCTGAGGCATTCTTAAAGTACAGGCAAGCTATGATGTTGGCGCTCCTATCATTCTTATACTTAATTTTTAGAGAACTTATTGAAAAAATCCAAATATATTTTTAAATAATATCAAACATATCTTGTTTGAAAGCACTTTAAATAAATGGATGTAAAAAATTCATTGGTAACAAAAAACCTTGAAAATGAGATCAGAAAATATATGATGGAAAAACTACGAATTTTTATACGATACGAAAGCATACTTTGTGAAATGAAAAATAAATTAGGAAAAAGTAAAATATTTTTAATTTTTGACGCCGCTAATATTTGTCGCCACAGGCATGGGCTTGCTCCGCCTATCCCTAGGGATATGCACTGTATATGGATCACATAAAAGCACCACCATTATTAAATATTCTAGCATTTTCGTAATAAACATACTAAAATAATAATGTGTATATTGTCCAATTTTTACGGAATCGAACCCTAATGGGAAGAAGATATCAAGTATTAAGTAAAACGTCTAAAGGTATTTCTCAATATTTAGTATTGATTTATTAAAACAAAATTATACTTTCCACTTAACAGTACTTATTTTTGATCGCTAGATGGATCCCACCTATGAACCAACCGCTATTGAACGCAAGACCATTTTCGGTCTCACACTCGAACAAAAACGCAATGACGCAGTCATCGATGCTTCGCTTTTTGCCAATGTCGTCACGCAAAAGCACACCCAATTGCCAGAAAGTGCCATTCGCGACTTGATCGTAGCTACGATTGCTCTCAAATTCACTCAAAGCAATTCAGTTTGTTACGCACGCGATGGCCAAGTGATTGGTATTGGTGCTGGACAGCAGTCGCGCATTCATTGCACACGCTTGGCCGGTGAGAAAGCCGACAACTGGTGGTTACGCCAACATCCACGCGTGACTGGTATGAAATTCAAGGCTGGGGTCAAGCGCGCAGAGATCTCGAATGCCATCGACAACTTTGTGAACGGGACAGTGGGCAAAGATATGCCACTTAGTCAATTTGAAGCCATGTAAGGAGATGCTAAAGTATTAAGAAATTTTTTTTATATTCTTCGCTTCTATTGCAGGTATGAGCAGGTTCCTGCTCAACTAACGGCTGCTGAAAAGACAGAATGGTTGCAACAGCTGAATGGTGTTGCCTTGGGATCCGATGCCTTCTTCCCATTCCGAGACAATATCGATCGTGCACGTTTGGTGAGTAACATTGAATAGAAAACTTATTTGTAAGTTCTGATTTAATTCAGTTTGATTAATGTTGGTTTTTGTATTCTCAGAGCGGTGTCTCCTACATTGGCAGTCCATCTGGCTCCACTAATGATGCAGCTGTCATTGCTGCTTGTGATGAGCATGGAATTGTCATGGCGCACACAAACTTGCGTTTATTCCATCACTAAAATGCATGCTTTAATTAAGTTAAAAAGATGATGACCAACATATTTTTTATTTTTATTTTTATTTTAATGTTGCAAGTTGAACTTGTAAGTTCTTTAAATATATATTTTTTTTTCATAAAATAAAGTTTTAAACCTTTTTGAAAAAATACCAACCATGATTTTTGCATTAATTTAATAATAGATTGTCACTTTCACGAAAAGGCCACAGAAAACAACACTTGGGTCTTGCCTTAAATAGTTATATTTATTTTATTTTATGCTATCATTTTCATTTACACAATTTTCTCAGTTTTTTCTTTATTGTACTTGTTTAACTTCTATATTCGTTCTTTAGAAATTTCAACCAACTATTTTTAACTTATTGTGATGGTATATTTAAGAATATGTAAAAAAAAAAAAAACAAAATATATATGCCTTACATATTTAAATGCAGAGTTTAAAATGTGCATCATTTCTACAATCTATGGAAGTCAGTAGTATAAAAATATTATTTCAATATTGCAATAAAAAATATTAACTTATTTTTTTAGACCCAAAACATCAACTCGTGTTAAACTCGTTTCATTTTCTTAGAACGAAAAGCAGTGCGACAGTTGAAGACAAAAACTATGAATGTTACAACGAACAATGCAAATGAGGCCAAGACGAGCGCAAACGTTGTTGTTTCATGGTAGGTATCCGTTGGATCGAGTATGTGATGCTGCGGCAGTAGCTGGAAGTCGACGAGCACTTGAGTGCCATTGGGTGGTGGACATTGTTGTTGTACGATTATCTCCTGATGTTGCACCTATGTGAGAAAGAAGAGGTTTAACAATTTTAAGATAGGACTAAAGTTTTTATTCGTAGGAAAGACATGACTCACCTGCTTATTACGACACAGCTGCAAGCCCGCCGAATTAGCTAATGTCTCCACGCTGTATTCATCTTGCACAAGCACCGGCAGCAGCCACTTTTCTGGTGATATTAATTGTGACCAGGACCATAGTTTTGAAAGATTGCGCGGATGTACAGAATAGCCACCAACAGTAGTTAGGCCCAGGCTGATGAGTACATTGAAGATGGTAGCGGAAATCTTGCCGGGCAAGAAGTGTGCACAAAAGAGCCCCAAGGTTTGTATGACTGTTAAAAAGAGCAGCATGTAACCTAAAAATTAAAGTAGAGAAGTGATTCGTTAAAGTTTTCGAAAATTTATGAATGTTTTAAATAGAACAAGCTATGATAAACGGATAATGCACACAGCCCAAGAACGGCTAAGGTTGTTTTAAGCGTTTCTTTGTATAATTTTTTTTTTCAAAAAGAACAAGAACAAGAACAAGAAAAAAGCTCTCGTGCTTTTTTTGGAAAAATTTCTTTGAGCACGAGTAGAACAACTTTTATGTATTTAATTTATTTATTTAAATAAATTGGTCGACAATATTTGTAAGACTGTTCCTGTCCTTTTATTCTTAGTCTTACATTTATTAATACCTTAAACTATTAAACCAGTAAAATGCATCGGTATGATCGATGACTAAGTGGTGTGGATAGATAAGGGTAATTTTAATGCATCTCAGAGTTGGTGGTGACTTTTATTCTTTTGTGTGTGATCGGCATTGGAATGCCATAAGTATATTGAACTGCTTATTGAGTTCGGTCAGTGTGAATCGTGTATCATTTTGTTTATTGATTTGATTCATCTGAGCAATACTATATCGCCTTTAGTTCAAGTGCACGAACGATTGATTCGGGTCGCTGTTTTTGAAAATGTCAAATCCAATGTCACAACTGAGAATAGCAATAGGGTTCAAAGTGAACAAAAAAAGCACGTTCCTCTTCAGTTAGGGCTTGGATCAAAGGTTACATCCGAGTGCAGAAGGTTAGATCAAAGATGGCATCCTTCCTTTTTCGCTATTTTTCTTGGGATAATAACTTACTTATGAATTTGCTTGTGTAGTTCATTTTTAAAATGTCGTTGAATATGATTTGTAAAAAGTAGTTTTTAAATGCAAAATGTTGAATTTAAAGTTAAAACCTGTAATTTTTATTTCGAACCAATTAGCTTAAAATTAAACTCACCCATGTAGAGATAAATGCCAGTATCGCTGCTGGTGGAATAAGTGTACAAGCCGGCCATACTATGAGCGGGCAATAAGTACGCCAACCATATGCATAAACTTGGAAAAAGTCCCAGCAGACACTATTTATGGGCGGAAGTATTAAAATATTTTATATAACGTGGATGCTCTCGCATAGTGATTAACTCACCTGCAACACAATGTATAAACTTCTTGAATAAAGTCCCAGTCGTATGTCACGTTCCGCATATCGACGATCCTCTTGCGCATCGCGTATCGTAAGCATCAAAAGCGGCCAGTAGGCCACAGCCATGACGCAGTGATGATAGCCAAAACGATCGTTGTTTGTTAGCTGAGGGTCTGAAGCGGGCACATCCCAGAATATGCAACCGATACAAAGTGAAAGCACAGCAGCCGAAATCAACTTACTAATCCAGGTGAGTAAGGAACCTGGCTGCTTGTAAGCGGTAAAACGTTTGACCAAAGCGCGCAACTGACCAAAAAATCCAGCCTTCATGGTGAAGTTCGGTAATGAAGCAGGTGGCGCAGCTAAAGGTGGTTCGGAATTAATTTGATCCCATGAATTGGCGAGTGAATCAATGCGCGCCGATGACTCTAGCATAGCAGCGGCCGATAGATCATCGAGTGTAACCAAGTCGACTATAAAAAATTGAGAGACATTTTATTTACACCAGGCTTGGATTTTTTTTTTTAAGCCTTCAAACTTACGATAATAGTCCGCGGGATTTTTGAAGGGCGGACAGGGATAACCCAGTTCGCCCATATGGCGCGGCAGGTCGGAACGACTACCCGAAAATACAGTTCTCCCACCAGACAACAATAGCACACCCGAACACATCGAAAGTATCTCAAAAGTGGGCGGTTGCAGCGTCATAATGACAATGCGTCCGCCGCTGCACCATTGACGCAGATACTCGACCAGAAAGAAGGTGTCAAAGATGTCCATATTGCTTGTTACCTGATCGAGTATCAAGATCGATGACTGCGCCAATAGTTGACAGGCGACACTAAGACGTTGTTTCTCCGAGTGTGTCAACGAGGAGACATTCGAGGCACGCACCGTAGTTAGACCAAGATCCTCAATGAGTACATCCATCTGGAACGGAGAACGAAACGAGGAGTATAAGCACAAAATACGATTAGTTATAAGCTGCATGACTACTTACACGCTCTTTTAGATCACTACGATCGACGGGTCCCCTGAGCGCAGCGTGGAAGTTGAGCGTGCACTGCACACTCATGCGCAGATCCAGCGAGGAGTCAGCAAGGGCCGGAACAAAACTACAGAGCTCACGCAGACCACGTTTGTTTATCTGTTGACCATTGATCAAGATCTCACCGGCCATACGATTGTGCAATCCGGCCAAACACTCCGTCAAGGCGGTTCCCTCACGCTGTGAGGTGGCCATGATGGCAAACAAATCGCCAGCCTTAGACTGTAAGGAGACGCCACGTAGTCCTGGATTGACATCCAAGCAATGCACCTGAATATTTGGATACACCAAACCCATGCTTGAGTGTTTGCGGTGGTTCGTCATGGTATAGTTAGAGTGTGGACCATGATTATAGTGACCACCATTGGGATGATCCGATGTGCGATGATTGCGCGAGGGAGCATAAGAGCGCGACTCGGCGTAGTCACCGCCATAAGCCATGGCGCCATCCGCTACAGTGGCGCCACCACCAATCGCACTACCAGCTAATAAATCGGCTTCGCTGTGCGAACGATTGCCATAGTGTTTGCCATTCGGCACATAGTGATGGGAGTTAATATGTGTGCCAACTGAAAGGAGACAAACAAAAATAGGGACTTAAAACCTAACCCTTCTATGTGTATAATATTAGCCCCGAATTCTGATTTACTATATAACTAAAAACCGTTTGTGCCGCAATCTGCCCAATGTGTCAATATTATGTGTCGTATTGGGAAAAATATTTGTTATAGTGGTATTATAGGGTTGCTTTTAAAATTTTTCAGAAGTTCAGACATTGTGCTGTAATTTGCTCAAGTTGTGCTCTGATATACCGTAGAGTAAGCCGGATCGAAATCTAGATTCCTCCGGAAACCGACTCAAAAGTTAGAGGGACTCTTAAAACATATTTCAAGATAAATTCTTTTCTTTTTTTTTATCTGAGAAATTCCAATGATGCGGTTTTGGTTATGCGAAATTTCTTAATGTCTTAACGGTACACTGCAGCACAATTCAAGCACATCAGAGCACAATATCCGAATATCTGAAAAAAAACAATTAAAAGCAAATCAAACTTTTAATCCCTCTACGCCACAACAATCCCATTGCAACACGTTTCCCGTATACCGAAAAAAATATTACCACTAGGCAAAATTCAATCTAGAAATAGACTCGAGCAAATTGCAGCACAAATGTTTATAGATTATTCATTAAGTCCCAATTTAAGCACATCACCTACCTGCTATGCTCGCTCGACTGTTGGCCTGCCGTAGCGCCGCTGCTGGAATACCTTGAGCACGCGAATCTGGCCGAGGAGTTGGTATGCCTCCAATGGCGCGGAAATCGCATTCGCTGCGGTACTTTCTGCAAAGATAGCCATAAAAATAAAACTCTGTGACATTAACTCTTCTCTTCCATTTTGAAAACTCACCGCAAATTTGGTGGCACCCGACTGCGCGTCGTTTCGTTGTCACTGCTATCGTAGCCTGATGATCCAGCCGCTGGTCCAGCGGAACTATCACGAAAACCACGATTAACACGTCCGCGTGCTTGCCCACCCGGTGGCCCCGGGCCAGGATGATGCGATCGCTGTGATCCCGCATTTGGTGGAAAAACTCGCGGCAAACCGAATTTAAGATATGTGTACATGTTGGAACCTAACGGTGATCTGTTGGAGTAGAACAATTTACTAATGCATCATTAAAAGCTACAATCCCTTCATCGTTCAACAAGTTAAAATAAATAATCGCAGAATTAAACAAACTTACTTTGGACCGTAACGTGGATGATTTAAAATCGATTGCACGGTTGTATCGCGTAGTTGGAAGTTTCCATATGGCAACGGTGATTTGTCTGATGAGCCCAAAGCTGAATCAGTGAAGTCGGAGTTGAGGTTTTGCCTGCAGATTGCAACAAAAGAACATACAATACAAATAAAATTAATCAAATAAAATGTTTAACTTTTTAATTCCGTTACACCTAAGTTTTTGGTTGATGGTTAGAAATATTACAAAAGAACTATGTTGTACAGGGTAGTAACGGAAATGCAGGTGCGGTTGCATTCTTCTCCTGCTTATGTCTAGCTGTGCCATGTCATCGTCTCTTTAGCCAGACATTAGCTCAATCAATGCAGATTTATGATTATTTCCGCTTCATTTTGGGTTTGAGTACCATTGATCTTTGACCATTAAACAGAAACGCACTCATAGAGAATAACTAATCAACCACAAATGCTGCTCATTGTTGCGTCAATTTTAATATGTTTGCGGCATGTGAGGAAATGTGGAAATGTGGACGTGCTGAAGCTTTGAAACTTATTCAATCAACCGAAAAGAATAAGTATAAATTCAACAGGTTCTAATTTAATTTATTCTTAACCGTCTTTCGCTGGTAAAATAACCTGACGTCCGCATGATAATTACGATGAATGCTATGGTCTGCAAATATTTTGCCCAGACAAATTTGTTTTTCTTATGAGAATCGGATTGAGGGCACAAAAGAAAATAGCCTTAAAAATTCCTCAATAAAGTTGTAGAACTCAGCTATGACAAGATCCACGAGACCGGAAGTGCATTGTGATTATCTGAGCCTCAGATGATTGGCAAAACTTCTATTCTCTACGGTTGTTAACATCCTGTTAGGGGGCTTAGGACTACCTACATGTAGGATCAACTTGACAGGTCGGATGGACATGTAAGATGTGTAAAAGCAAATGCTGCGGTCCGTCCGACATGTATGATGGCAATCAAAAAATTTTGATTATTTTCTGTTGGTACGTCCTACATGTAGTAAGTGTGAACGCACGTTCATCCGACTTCATACATTTTCTCATTCTAAAAAAAACGTGAAGTGAACATATAAAGAAAAAGGTAAACAAAGAGCAGTGTTGAAAATTTTAAAATGGCAGCTGTTTCGCATACTGTGTTTCCTCTTCCTCTTCTTCCAAAACTTCATCAATTATTAGAGCAGCAAGAAATTGTGTTGTCATTGCACGATGCTATCTTCTTGAACGCTAAAAAATAATGTCCATCTGACATGTTGTATAGTTTGAAAGCTCGAACAGACTTTCCAGTTATTCTGCCGTCCTACATGTCCATCCTACATGTAGGATAGTCCGAAACCGCCTATTAAATTATACAGTTGGTTATGTTGCCATGTCAATTGGTAATGAGAATGGGAGGACTTTTATTATTTTTTAACTTTAAACCAATGACTTCAATACCTATTCAGTCAAGTTCGAAATGGGCTGACGGATTATTGGGAAGGAAGGGGTAATCAAGTGAAACATGTGAAGGATTTTCTAAGCATGTTGGAAAGCTATAGAAATATGTGAATTTGAATCTGAGGGAAGTGTTATACCTTTACCTCAGTCAATTCAAGTTTTAAGGCAATCATCCACAAACTTCTCTATCAAGTTGTAGTTCAAGTCGCAAATATTGATGATTTTTCAATTTCAGTTGAATAGAAATGAGTATAGAAAATTCGTTATTCGAACCCGGGACCTCTGGGATGGCAGTTGAATACGCTACCTACTCGACTACTGAGGCCGCCGTTAATAATTTATTGCATATCAATTTCTAAAATAAATTGTTTAGGGTAGAGTTATACTAAAAATCCAATTTTTAATCTAATCTTTTTAACCGTTCTTATTCAAACTAAACTAAACTGACCGAATTCATCTTGTATAGTGAAAAAAACTTAACGAAAAAAGAAATGGAAATTGACATTTAGCCTGGAGCTGTGGAAATATAGATTAATTTGTGTCTAAACAAATGTAGAGCTTTATGGACTTGGATATAAATAAATGATTCGAGTTAAATCATTGGATTTTTTTGGAATTATTGGAATTCTTAAACTCCTTGGACAAAACTCTATTTATATCAGTGTAGTAAAAAGAAATCCATTATTTGTGTATGAAATTGAAGGATTATTTATAATAGTTTTATTGATCCGATTTAGGTCAAGTATGCACCGTTTTGATCGACAACTTGTTGCCATTTTGAAGGTATTTTCATTATGCCTCTCTCATAAAAACCCTCGTCCCTATTGGCAAAGAACTGGGAGAGCCGATTTTCAGGTGCTTACTTTAAGGCGAAGTTCTCACTAGCAAAATCATGCGCCATTAAAAGGTGGTTATCACTTGGTGCCAGGTCCAGACTATAAGGTGGATGCATAAGAACCTCTTAACCAAGTTCCCTTAGCTTCTAGCGAATCACTATCGATGTGTGTGGCCTAACATTGTCCTGTTGGAACACAATTCCTCTCCTATTGGCCAAAACTAGCCGCTTCTGGTCGATTGCTTCCTTCAGACGGTTCAATTGTTGACAGTACTGGTCCGAATTAAGGGTTTGGCAGTAAGGAAGGACTTCCTGCCATCCCATCAATCCCATCAAACACAGAGCAAAACTTCCTGTTCGTCAATTCGGCCTTAGCCACCGTTTGCGCCGGCTCACCGCGATTCGACCACGACCATTTTCGCTTGACGTTGTCGTAAGTGACCCACTTTTCATCACCAGTCACTACCCGCTTCAGAAATGGGTCGATGTTGTTGCGATTCAGCAGCGATTCGCAGATGGAAACTCGGTCCATGAAGTTTTTTTGCTTTAACTGGTGTGGTACCAATACATCGAGCTTCTTTTTGTATCCAGCCTTATTCAAGTGGTTCCAAACGGTTTTTTGTACAATGTTTACATGACGGTCGGACTCGACGATTTCAATGGTTTTATCGACATTTTCGACAATTAGCCTTTCAGAGCGTGGTGCATCTTTGACATCCAAATTACCGGAACGGAATCGACGAAACCAAAATTGCGCGTAATTGACTGTTAAAGTATCAGGACCATAAAGTATCAGGACTAAGCACATTTTCAGCGGCCTGCCTTGCGTTTGGCAGAATATATGGCGTATTTTTTCTTTGCTGGTGTCCATCATTGACGCGCGCTCAAACAAAACTGAGTCAAGCAATTACAAAACTGTCTGAGAATCTTATCTTTCTAACGCCATCTTACGTTACCCGATCGCACTTATATCAAGTGCGTTATAGATTACTAAAGCCATCTAGTGGAAAAATAATGGATTTCTTTTTACTACACCTAATATCAGTAAAACAGGTTCCACTTTATCTATGGAACTAGTAGGATTATTGAATTTTTTTGTTTTGTGTTTGTGAACTTCTTGGACAAAATTCAATGAATATCAATGAAAGAGGTTTCCCTGGAATACTCAAATAGGTTTACCTATCATTATATGTGGAAATTCCAATAACCCAACTAGTTTCACATATAATCCGAGTCGCGCCTAATTATCAGCCAAATGATAATTAAAGAGTTGTATCCAAAGACTTCACAAAACTCAAAAAAGTCACCTATTCAGTTCCATAAATTATGCCATTGAAACCTGTTTGTTTGAAAATTATAGCTTTTTAGTCCAAATTAAAAAAAAACTCGAAAAAATTCAAATAACCGAAACAGTTATACTGATACACTTTTCATTAGAAAATATATGAATTGATTTAACGAGTCCATAAAATTCAAAAAAGTTCAAATAACCTATTAAATTCCATAGATGATGACAGTGGAATCTACAGGGTGGCTGAAGAAAGGTGCTACCAAAAAAAAAACGTAATAACTTTTTTCCGTGTAATTAATCTGTTCCAAATTGTTTTTTCTTTTATAGAGTTATCTTTGATTTTAACGAAAATGAAAAATTGGGACAATGAGAACAGAATTTGGATGGTGCGCCGCTTTCATGCATTGGAGTCCGTAGTTTCACTCCTCCTAACAGATGGACCATTATGAGGCTCGTGAATAACTTTGTCGAAAGTGGAACAATCGCAAGAAAACCTTACAATCGAGAACACTCAGTTCGGACGCGGGAAACTATCGCTGCTGTTGGTGCTGCCATACAAGCGAATCCTAGTGTTTCGACAAGGAGCTTATCTGTTCAAATGAGTATAAGCAGACAGTCTCTGCAGACAATTATGCATAAAGATTTAAACTTATTCCCATATAAGATTCAACTTACAAGTAAACTGAATGCAGCAGATTTGCCGATTCGCTTGGAATTTTGCGAGTGGATCATTCAAATGGCGGAAGAGGACGAAAACATGTTGAACTGCATTTTTATGTCTGACGAGACCCATTTCGGTTTAAACGGCAGTGTTAACAAACAAAATTGTCGAATATGGAGTGCTAACCCACAGGAACTGCATGAGACGCAATTGCATCCACTTCGCGTCACAGTGTGGTGTGCAGTTTCATCAAGGTTCATTGTCGGCCCTTACTTCTTCGAAGAAAACGGTCTTACATACTGTTACGGTCAATGAAGACCGTTACTTAAAGATGCTAAAAGAGTTTTTCTTTCCAGAACTACGCCGAAAGAGAATCCCATTCAACTCTGTATGATTTCCAGAGTATGATACCCTGTATGATACCCAGGCCTGTTATGACAGAATTGCAGTGAAAATTCCCCAATAAGCTGATTTCCAGAAACTCCACATTCCGTTGGCCCCCAAGATCTCCTGATCTTACTGCGCTTGACTTTTTCTTGTGGGGTTATTGCAAACAAGAAGTTTACAAAACAAAACCAACAAATTTGAATGATTTAAAGCAATCCATTCGAACGATAATTGAGGCAATAACCGCTGCAACCCTCCAGGCAGTAATGAATAACTTTTTGATAAGATGTCGCATATGCGTCAACGAGCGTGGAGGCCATTTAAATTACATTTACGTGCAGGCGATTTAAATTACATGAATTAAACAAAAAGTTATTTGAGTTGTTTAATGTAGCAATATTTATCAGCCACCCTGTATTAACCATAGAATAGTAATTAGATTTATGTGCAAAAAGTCAACAGAACCAGAAAAAGGTTTAGTGGTTTTATTTATTCCATATATCATTCAAGTGCAACCTATTTGATATAAATTCATAGGTTTTTGTCCAAGAAGTCCATACAATTCATAAAAGTTGCAATGACACAGTTGAGAGCTAAATTTTTGTTTGCACAACCCATGGTTGAATTAATAAGGTTGTCTCGGGGCTGACCTTACTCTCTTCTCAGTACCGACAACTGTCAAAATCAATGAAAAGCAACAACAACAAACTTCATCGATTTTAGATTTTGTCAATTTTCACTTTCAGATTTTGTATGAGCTGTCAACTTCGATTTGACATTTATGGGCACTCGCTCTCACCCTTGAGACAACCTTATTAATTCAACCATGGCACAACCCAGATTTCATTCCTGCCGTGTACGACTTACAAACTGTCTCATAAGCATCAACAGTTTTCATCTGCGCTCTAGAGCGCTCTAGTACGTCGTGGTAGGTACACGGTGAGATCTCATTACTCAAAATCTCACCAAAAGGTACGCGCTAGAAAAACTTATATAACTTATATAATCCAGTTATCCAAGAAAAACTTAGATAAATTTTAAACCACAATTAAGCCAGATTACTCATAATTGTAGTTCTCCTGCGAAAATAAAAGCCTTTATAAACGACTAAATAAAAACCTTTATTTCGACAACCGATAAACTATGCTGCTAACACATGCACACACACAGTAACAAACGCCTGGAGTGAGGTTGAAAATAAACATAACGGTTCATTCATTGTTTGAACAAAAACAAATATAATTAATTTACTGTTACATATTTCCTCTCTTCAACATTGATTAATTGTACTTCCGCTACCGAAAGAAACTTACCTATAAATTGACCATGCATGCAAATCTTCCGAGGCTGCTGGTGGCAAAGGTGTATTTGGACCATGAGGCACTGAATATCGACGCTCTTCGCGTGACATTTTCTTCGTTGATGACGAGAAATTACTTAATTCCATAGTCTGCAAATGAAAAGAAAAGAAAATGCATTAAATTGTATACATTCTGTAAGTAGCAATAATAAAGTAACGGCCAAAGTTGTAAAAGCACCAAATTATTGTGAGAAAATTCCATTATGGCCAAGTGGAGACGCAAAAAAAGAAACAATTTTGATACGCGCAGTTATTGTTTCTTTTTATTCCTCAATTTTTCGAAAGCATGCAAATCAACAATATTATGAGAAAATGAAAACAAAAAAATTATGAAAAAGTTAAGCATTTTGGCCCGCTGGCAAATTAAAACAGTTAACAGCAACATCAAGAAAAAAAACCAAACTGTATAGCAAAAAAAAAAAAAACGACTCGTTTGACGTGTTGAATGATTGTATCTGTTGTGATGGTAGGCTGTTATAACCATTGGTAGAATTATAACAGCCTTGTTTTGTTTTAAGTTATTGGAACAACTGTACTTTAATTTGTTAATTACACTCCTCAAGAACAAATAAATACTTTTATTAGAGATTTAAAATTTAAATACATGAGCTCAACTTTCATTACTGCCCGAGTAGCTATATTTTTTGTTTTAAGAGTTTTACTTTCCGTTTGGTTTTATTTTCTAAGTATTGTTCTAACTGGGTCAAGCATTAATTTAAATAGAACCTGTTTGTTTTTGTTTGTTTTTTAAATAAAATATTTAACTTCAGCTTAATGAGAAATACTTTTTAACCAGTTATACATAAAAACAATAAAAATAATGAAAACTTGGAATCCACTTGTTTTTATTCTTGTTCTCTTAGTTGCTTCGTCTGCTTATCTGTTTTATGACTGAATACCGACCGACATTCCATTTGTTTGAGCTCGAGTCTTTTTTCGATAAAATTTGATACAATTTTACATCACGTAAAAAACAAAACTTGTGCGAGAGTTGCTATTTATATTTCTAGCCTTGGAAAGAGTTTCATTAGGAACTTGACGTTATTAAATATACCCTTCTTCATAGGGAGTGAGTGGGCTCGAGCCCAAAGCTGCAAATTTTTAGGGGAGGCAAATTTTAGCAAAAACGATATTGTTCTATTGTTTTTTTTTTATTATATTATAAATACGTAATTTAAAAACTTATTTTGGTCATGTTATTATAAATAAAAATAATGTAAATGTTGTCCAGGGTTCCAATTTTGTGTGATTCTAACGATGTCATGGTGTTTTATATATTTTTGGTACATCTCAAAAGATGGCACAACAGCAACTATTTTCAAACAGTAGACTTTGCTTTTTCTATCAATTAAATAGTGAAAAACGAAGTAATATTTTTTCTATAAAATTTCCATCGTGTCGTTTGAAGTGAATTGCTTTAGTAAAATTAAGTTTAACCCTCTCATGCCCAATGTTGCCTATAGGCAACTCTTCACTCAAGTCTTATAGGCTTCTAAGTCCCGCTAATTTCATTTTTTTGAACTGCGGTTTTTTGCATTATGTAGTCTTATGAGTTGTGCAAACTTACAGCTATTTGTTCTATTGCAAGCTGTGAGCGTGTTCATTTAGTAGCCGTTCTCCGTAGAATGAAATAGTCAAAATCAAGATCAAGATCGTTTCGCGAAAAAAGTGTTTTTACAAAAAGTGTTTAAAAACATTAAAATTATTGTTTTATTGATAAACCAAGTAAACGATAAAAATAAATAAAGGCAAGAGAATTATTAAAAAAAACATGAAAAAAGTACTTCGTTTATCCAACCACTCCCCAATGTTGCCTATAGACAACATCCTGTAGCAAACTAACCAGGACACCAAGGATATTTAAATAATTGTCAGTTCATATTTGAGTCAAGAATGCCTTTTTGCAAGAAATTGCTCAACCGAAAGATAATTTTCAGGAATGAAGCGCATAAAAATCTTAAGATCATCATGACAAATGAAAAATTAAACTGCTTTGCAGTATTGTTCATTGAAGGACGTTTAGTAAACGCAATTGATTTCCATGACATCATTTGGACTTTGCCTCTGCAAAATCCCGGCGTTAAGTACATTCAATTAAATTTAAGTTATTTAAAGAATTACTCACATTTTCAGCAAAAGTTTCACATTTGCACAAATTATTGTCAGATCCTAAAAAAATAGTCTTAAGCAACAAAACAAATTCTAAATACAAGTACAAACTAATGTCTTTGGAAGCAAAAATTCAAAATCTTTTCTTAATAAAGATTTATATTTTTCAAACGAACTCATATTTAATTGAAATGTCTTTTTTACATCTGAAAATATTCTGATTTGATTTTAGTCAATAAAACCTTTAAAAATATAGTCAAAAATATGTTATTTTGTTGGTGGGGTTGTGTCATTTCCATTGTTACTTTTTTAACGTAGAATACGTTATACGGGGGTGTTAATCTGGAGCACAAAATTTTGAGAAAATGTTTGTCACTTTAATTATAAGTTTTTAATACTTTATGCATGCATTGAAGAAAATTCAAGTAAGGTCGTAACATATTTAATATGTCTTCTTTTGATTTGTATTTAAATAATCATATTGCTACATATAATTTTTTTGATTCTATAAGTAAATCAAAATTTAACTCCTTCAAATTTTGTATTAATTTTCATATGCTTTGTATTTTATGTATTATAACATCATGTGTAAGAGCAGTACGATTATCTGTGTGTTCATCACAGAACCAGTGTGAGAAAGAGAAGAAGTATAATGACCAAGTAGCGAACGATGTGTACGTAAATACAACCATGATTTTTGTTTGTCTTTTCTTTTAATATCAAAGACATGCTCCATATGCACCCTTTGCAGCATTTTTTTATGCGGCGGCCATTGTAATCCATAGGAATTCTTAATTTTTGTAGAGATTTTATATAGTTCAGACACAAACCTTACAATCATAAGCAGAAAATGGAAAAATGCTTATGAATAAAGCCTAGTATGCTGTAGAAACGAAAATTTCTTGGCATATAATTCTACACCCAAAATATTAGTGTAGAGTCAAAAATGTTTGTGTGGAGAAAAAAGCAACTACAGTACGACCTAGCTCAATACAACTAATAGAAATTCGGCCAGTTGACGTAGTTAATGTTGAAGAAACGCAATTAAACTTCTAAACATAAAGCTTTATGGCTCTGAATCCTAGATTTTGTGGTTTTATATATTAAGATATGCACTTTGTTTCCTTAAATATTGTTTTAAGAGATTTTTCGTACATCAAAAATGTATTTTACAAGAAAAGAAGAACTGAAAGTAAATAATATAAAAGTTTATGGAAGTATACGCAAATGGAAGTTGCGATAGTTGTGCATTTTTTTTTTAAGTTATTGAGTCAACAATATAAATTTTTGAGTATTGCGATAATCGAGTGTTGCGTAAAGCGAGGTCGTACTGTTTTCTTATTGAAATGTCAAAATTCTGGTGCCAATTAAATGTCCGGACATATAATCGACAGCGAAATTTTGACATTTCAACTCTCCACATGGTAGTTGTACTTGCTAGCATTGAACAAATTTTTCACCTCTACAGCGTACTAATTAGCGAAAAAAAAAATCCGCTGCCTTTTCGCTGTCAAAAACTTAATGCATTCCTTATGGAAAGTTTCTTTCCGCTTCTACAGCATACTGGGCTTAACAATGTTAGCAAGGTTGCATAGAAGCTGCGTAAAGCCTTAAACAGTGCGTAACTAAACGTTTAAAGGTAAACGTTTAAAGGTTGTTTAAGGAAATCTATTGAATAAGGCTGTTAATGACTAACGTATTCTACGTCTGACCTATGCGCCCGTGTTATCTAACACAGGCTTGAGCTTTTTTTTTTAGGGCGGCATTTTAGTCTAGCCCACATCGGCAAATTTTGTTAATCCGGCTATGATTGGATTTCAAATGCCCCTAACATTTTTTTTCGAAAAACATACAAAAATACAGTTGTAAATAACACAGTGCAACACGAAAAAAAATAACCATATACGGACACCATTACGTGATAAAAGACTAAAAAAAAAAGACCCGTGTCTCCCAAGTTTTCCCAAAGTCATGCACTTTTTTGTTTATGGGCCGCCAAAGATTTGGGGCCTCGGTATCATTTTCGCAAAAAAGTGATCATTTTCTCGGGTTCATATCTTGCAAACCGTTCAGAATTTCGATTTACTCTCTGAGGCAAAGTTGTAGCTCTTGTCATAAAGAACAAAAATTGCGAACATTTAAAATCAAAAAACTTCACCTTCCAGATCAAAATCGCAAAAAACTTAAAAAAATTCGATTTTTTTTACCTTTTTTCCCGTGTTCAGGTCCATAGGTAGCAAACCGTTCAAAATTCAAGGAAACAATCAACCACAAAAATTTACCTAAGATCTCAATAAACAAATTTCTAGAACATATAAACTTCCTGGGAATTATTCTTAACACCGTTTTTGAAGTGAAACTTCTTAGGCGGCGCTTCGAAATTTGAATGAGAATATTGAGGAGTGAAATTTCAAGGTCAATTTACTTCATTTCGTTACACGATAGAGAAGAAAGATATGTTGTACAGTAGATAGAATGAGAGAGATATACATTGTATAAAAGACTAAAAAAAATTTCTTTGTCTGCGCTGAGTATCGAACCTGCAATCTGAGTTTTATAAAGCCATCGTGATATATGCTGGGCTAAAGTCTTCATGTAAAAATATAGTCTACATACCAATTAATCAAACTACTTTTGCTGTAGATTCCCAGCGGGAAAATAAACAGCGCTCCTAGCGGGAAAATATAACAGCCTTATTCATAAACACATTTTAGAGGCAGTGTAACTTTAAACAAGAAAACGCTATTCATAAACATTTTCGCAACCATGTTTTTTGTTTGTCTTTTCGTTTAATATCAAAGACATGCTCCATATGCGCCCTTTGCAGCATTTTTTTTATGTGGCGGCCATTGCAAATCCTTTGGAATTCTTAATTTTTGTAGAGATTTTCTTTAGTTCAGACACAAACCTTACAAACATGAGCAGCGAATGAAAAAATGTTTATGAATAAAGCCCAAGAATGATAGAAAAATAGATTGCGCAGATAGTAAAAATAATTTTCTACGATCTGCGCATCTACGTTACGATAGACTTACGATATGAGCTTACGATATGGCTTTCTGTCAAGTCTTGTTAAAAATGTGAACAAATATGAAACAATGGCAAAAGATTCAAGAAACAAACTTGGTCTAGCGTGACGTCATGATCGTAAAAAATACTTTGTTCGTAGCTAGAAATGTCAAAATGAAAAGTAAACAACATAACGGACCTGCGCAATGCGTAATCTATTTTTCTATCATTCTTGAATAAAGCGTAGTATGCTGTAGAAACGAAAATTTCTTAGCATTTAATTCTACACCCGAACTATTAGTGTAGAGTCAAAAATGTTTGTATGGAGAAAAAAGTAACTACAGTACGACCTTGCTCAATGCAACTAATAGAAATTCGGGCAATTGACATAGTTAACGTTGAAGAAACGCAATTAAACTTCTAAACATAAAGCTTTATGTCTCTGAATCTTAGATATTGTGGGTTAATGCACTTTGTATCATTAAATATTGTTTGAATAGATTTTTCATTAAAAATGTATTTTACAAGCAAAGAAGAACTGAAAGAATATAAGATAAAAGTTTATGCAAGTTTACGCAAATGCAAGTTGCGATAATTGTGCAATTCCATGACGCCAACTTGACACTGTGCGCAAGAAAAGTTGGAATAAGTTCTTTCAATAGATAACTATTTTATACATATCTTAGTTATATAATTTTATATCGAACTATTTACTATTAATAATAGTAAGTATAATGTGTGTGTGAAAGTTTTAGTTATCTTTTCACATTTAAAGTTTTGAACAAAAAAGTATTTATAAGGCTTAATTTTTTTAAAGCAAAAATAATAACTGAAATTTGTCCCATAGTTTTTGAGTACAAAATAACCGGTAATTTTTGATTTTTAGTTTTTAAGGCAGAAATAAAAATGAAAGTTAAGATCAAGTTTACAGTTGAGGCATGATACAATTATTCAGGTAGCATTGACAAGTATAGATTTTCTCAGCAACAAGGCAACGACCATTTGTCAAAAACAGTTGTTCGTGCAACAAGAATTAAACCAATGTAAAAATAAATAACGTGGCGTCCGTGGCGTAGTTGGTTAAAGTGCGTGGCCGCTATGTCAAAGAACTTTGGAAACCCAGGTTCGAACCCCAGCAGCGACAGAAAATTATTTGAATTAAAATAATTTTTCTGTACGGCCGCCACCTCTCTGCAGACAATGGCAAACCTCAGAGAGTAATCAAAATGCCATGTAAAGCTTCTTGAGAACGAGAACTTTCCGTTCATCGCCGTTCGGAGTCGGCGTTAAGCACGTAGGTCCGGTTCTCGGTCAATTGTGTACAAACTTAATAACACGCACAACACAATTGATCATAAGAAGCTAGGTCAAAGTCCTTTCAAGGGCTGAAATGGCCAGTTATTTATTTTTTTATTTATTTTTAAAAATAAATAAATTCCGCAAAATATGTGCGTTAAATACACAATTATAATAATGAAAGTTGTGAAAAAATTATGTGTGATATCTGTTTAACGTTTTCCAGCCGTGGTGTTTTAATAATAATTGGAAACTTCTTTAATTTCGTCCATATGCATCTGCAGCTGCTGAGGTTGCTACATTTGAACGTTTTCAACATTTTTTCTTATGTTTGCACTTAATAACACAAAGTTCACAAGTTATCTTCGTTGTAGTAATAATAATTCACTATTGATTAAATAAAATAGGCAATATTTTGTAAGAAAATGTTTGGTTATTTGCAAGCGCTGAAACATAAACAATGGCGAAAACATAAGAAATAATTGAACGCTCTCTTTCTAGACATTTTTTTTGACAGATGGTCGATGCCCAAGCAACTGTCAATACTACCTTATATTATTATACCATGCAGTTGAGGTAGATTTATTGTTGTGACATTGTTCTGTGAAACTCCTTATTAATATGCCAAAAAAAATTTTTGAAAAACAAATTTATAAATGCACCTGAAGCTCCCATTGGCAAAAAAATCGCTCATTGTAGTTATGTAAAATAAAAAACATCCCTTTTTAAGAAATTATTCTCTTAATATGCGGAATATGCAACACTTGATTTTCTCACGATCATACTCTCGCTCTCAAACTTTCAATAAAGCTACGCTCTGAGTTTTCTCCCTAGTGCAGCGATGGGTTCTATTCCAGATAGAACTCTACGCCACGTTACGTTGCGTAGCTTTACGATTGCATAATCGAGCCTTTACACTAAAATCGTTCTTATTCTAGAAAAGAAAGAGTGTATACAAAGAAGAAGTTTCACTTCTTTACTGTATACACGGTATACTGTATCTTTTTTTTTTTAATTTCATTTGTTTTTTATTTACTTCAACATTGAGATACTATGCTATCTACTTATTACAAAAATATTAAAAAAAAGTATTCGTATTATGATTATAATGTTGATGGCCCTGGACTTGCAAATCGCGCTCTCTTAAGTTGTGGATCCAAAGAGGCAAAAGCGGTGTGTTTTCTAATGGAGGCGTCGAACTCGAGACGCACAGGTAGAGGGTTCGAACGATATGATAGCCTTAAAAAATTAGGAAGAACGCCATATCTTGAAAACGAAGCAAGTTGGGTCAAAACGTACATGTATTGGTTTCCACCTATATTAAGCCAATAAAAAAATCGAAGCATGTATTATGCATAGGTGTAGTGCATAACATTTTTCTATGTTAGTTATACTTCAGTTTTCTTAGATACTGAATTTAAGTTCATATCAAAAATCTTTGTTCAAAACTGCTTGTTTCGGAATGAGATGGTGCAAGAGAGAAAGTACTTGAATAATGGAAAATGGCTTGCAAGTCATTTTTCTTCTGATTGTGCAGCTCTCTAGTATAGACAGTTTTTAAGTAAGAATGACTTATTTTGTAAATAGTAAAGGGTTATAATTTTCTGGTTTCGGAAAGTGCAGCCTTGGCATGTGGCAGCTGCCAAATGTTTATGTCATCCAAACTGGTTTTTGTCTAATTAAAGGTTCGCCATTTCACAATCTGAAACCACCAAACAACGCGTCGATTGCGTGCTGGAACAACAAGCATTAAATGCCGAATGAGGCCCATTTCGCACTAGGTGGATACGTGAATAAGAAAATTGCCGTATATTTGGCTCTAAAAATCCCCAAGCGATTGTTGAGTAGCCATTGCATCCGAAAAAGTGACTGTCTGGTGTGCATTATGGTCAAGTGGTGTCCTTAATCAAAAATTTTTTCGAAAACGATCAAGGAGCAACCGTTACAGTCAAATCTGATCGCTATGGCCGTATGTTAACCGATTTTTTTTTTTTTTTTTTTTTTTTTGCCTGAAATTCAATCTGGCCGATAGTCACATATAACAAGATGAGGCCACAAGCCTTACAACAACATCAATTAGGACTTTGTTGCAACAGAAATTTCCAGGACGATTTATTTCGAAATTTGGCGATCCCAATTGGAATTGGTTCCCGAGATCGTGCGATTTGACGCCTTTGGACCTTTTTTGTGGAGCTATGCAAAAGATCGTGTTTACGTGAATAAACCTTAGCAATCAAAAATCAATATTCGACAAGTCATGGCCGAGCTACCTCAAAAGGATTGAGTTCTGCATAAACTCAAGTGGAGGACATTTGAATGATATTATTATTCCACGTATAATTTTTTTTTTATTTTAATATAGAATAAAAAAAATTAACTTTTTATTTCGGTCAAATGTGCCTATTAAGACAACTACAGTTAAAATAACTTTTAGAAGTTCCTTTCACTTCCCCATGAGGTCTTAACAGCATCTTCAATCCAGTCATCAGCAACGGTAGCTACTTTTTCGGTAGTAAGCTCCTCAGTCCAATTGGTAGCCTCTTCAACTGGATGATCAATGATCTTAGGCTCAATCTTGGGTGCTGGCCAGAAGTTCTTTGGCATCAGTTTCCATCTTTTCAGCCTCCGCAGGATTGCGATAGAAGAATAAGTCAACTTCGATGGGCCATTCAACGTTGAGTGTGATGTTGCCGCGAAGACGTAGGATTTCGCGAGACAACAACCATCACATTAAAGCGATGGAGTAAGGAGACTTGTTATTGCATGGAATAGCAATATCAATGCAACGCAATCGCGAATCAGTACTGGTGAAAGCAATAACTGGGATCAAAGCTTTGACATATGAAGTTTCAATGATGGGCTGATGATCGGTTATAGGGTCGGTGACAACCATCAGACGTGTCTCGCGGGGAAAGCTGTCTGAATCTGATTGGTGAATGCACCGGGAGTAAAACGATCACCAATTGAGCTGGTGTCGGTGAACTTGACGAACTTCAAGACGGCAGGTTGACCAATGGGACGAGATGGGATAACGAAGCCACTCACTGGATATTCTATGGCGGCAATGGCGCATGTGGGCCACATCAGCTTCTCCCAGGTCTTGCCATCTTAAGGCAGTATTCTAGTCTAGAAATTTGAAAAAATCGGTAGTTTAGATATTCAAGAATATCTCCTTAAAAGGATTTTTCAAAATTCGAATTATTTTTAAAGTTATAGTAATTTTAGTGCCGTAGCACCTAGACCGGTTTGGGCGGAACGTAAAACTTTGTCTCGAAACTAATGGGTGTTTTTTTTTAGGGGTTTGTTTTTCGAATAGAGATAAAACTGGCATTTTGTGGTCAAATCTGGCAACTCTAATGTCATTTATGTTCAGTTTGGTTTGCCATTTCATCATGAACAGATTGACAAAAGAACAACGCTTGCAAATCGTGCAAATTTATTTCGAAAATAATGGTTCAGTTCGCGAAGTTTACCGCAAGCTCCGTCCATTTTATGGTCGACATAATCGTCCATCAGAGCAATTAATTCGGTTAACCATGGGTCGTTTTCGCACTACGTTTACTCTATGTGATAATACGCATCTGCAGAGACGTCAAACAGTGCGCACCGAAGAAACAATTGCTGCTGTAGAGCAAAATGTTGAAGAGGACCCGAATGAATCGATTCGCCACCGTGCACAGCAATTGGAGCTTTGTCCATCAACTTTATGGAAGATTTTGCGCAAAGATCTTGGCTTGCGACCTTACAAGATCCAGCTTGTGCAAGAATTAAAGCCGCGATACCATGCAATGCGTCGTGATTTTGGTGTATGGGCCGAAAATGAGATTGATCTCGATGCTGATTTTCATCGCAAAATTTTGTTCAGTGATGAGGCTCATTTTTGGTTGAATGGCTACGTCAACAAGCAAAATTGCCGCATTTGGAGTGAAGAGAATCCACATGAGATCCTTGAGATGCTATTACATCCACAAAAACTGACTGTTTGATGTGCTCTATGGGCTGGTGGAGTCATTGGGCCATACTTCTTCCGAAATAATGCTGGAGAGTCAGTTACCGTTAATGGAGACCGGTATAGAGCCATGATAATCGACTATTTTGTTCCCGAATTGGATGGCATGAATGTGGATGAGTTGTGGTTCCAACAAGACGGCGCTACATGCCACACAGCGCACGTCACAATCGATTTATTGAAGGAAACATTCGATGAGCGCATAATTTCGCGGAATGGACCTGTCAATTGGCCACCAAGATCGTGTGATTTGACACCATTGGATTATTTTCTTTGGGGATATGTGAAGTCGCTCGTCTACGCCAACAAACCAGAAACGTTAGGGGACTTGGAGGCCAACATTCGTGGCTTTATTGCCGACATACGGCCCCATATGCTCGAAAAAGTGGTTGAAAATTGGACCTGTAGAATTGGCTTTATTCGAGCCAGCCGCGGCGGCCACATGCCCGAAATCATATTTAAACATTAATGACATAAAATTATCCTTCCAATAAAGCCAAATTGATTTAAATTAAAACGATTTTCTTGTGTTTTATTTCAATTCGAAGTTCTATACCTCTTAAAAAAACACCCTGTACTTTTTCGATGCGGTTAACATTATATCTCAAGTTCTAGTCGACTGATATACTTGAAATTTAGCATGAATACTCTTTATATATTCCTCTAGCATATGAACCAATAAAACCAATGAAAACGTAAGTTTTTTATTTTAATATTTTTAAAAAATTCGGGAAAGTTAAAAAATCAGTGGAAAAATCTATATACGTATTGTTTCATATGGAAGTTCACGGTTTCCGAGCCCATATGGATGGTTGCGATCAACATCTTTGTGATATCATTATCTTTGTGGGACAAAATATCCAAACCTTCCGACATTTTAACGTATAAAGAGTTTCGAAACGTTGTCGATCCCACTGGGAGCAATAGTAATGGCAAAGTCCAAACAAAGTAAAGACAAGTTTTATAAACTTATAATAACCCGATATTATAGGTAGGATTCCTAACTATAATAATTAATAATTATAACTATTAAAGGAGTCATGATTATAATTGAAGTCTCTTATATACACCAACTGCCTTCAAAAGGTTAAACATATCATTAGGATGGCCACTGGTGACTTTATATATCATCCAAATGCTTTTAAAATCGTTATAAACGCTTTCACTTCCTAAATCCTAAGTTTTTTCGGTCGCAGCTCAAAAATTTCTGATGTGAAAAAAAAACTCCGTCGACTTTAAAAGTAACAGGTGTGCAAAGATTTTCGGGAAGTAATCTTCGTTTTAAATAATATATTTGCTTAATCAACTATTACTTCTTTAATTGTTGCAGTGAAATTGTTGAATTTAATTCGCAGCTGATCTGAAAAAAGTTAAAATGGATAAATCAGCTCATAGACTATCACTCACGCAGCAAGTAGAAAGAGTTTGGCGAAATGAGTCATTATGAAATAACTTAAAAGACGAAAAGAATGTGACTGAATTTTAAATTTCGATATTTGTTCTCATAGAGTATTATAAATAAAAACGCGTTTTTTATTTGAAAAGCTGTTTTTCTGTCATCCTTTAATTTTGTGGTTCAAAAAAGTTTTTTTCATATTGCAATAATTTTGACAACACATATGGCTTATTTTCGAAATGTTGGTGGCAATATTAAGCGGCGGTAAGAAATGTTGCTTCCAGCTGTCGTGAGTGTTTTTCAAACACACATTAGCGAGTTAACAATATTATTTTTTTTTCTTTATATTATGAAAGGTCTAAATAAAAAATAGTCAGTCTTGTAGAGAACTATAAATAAAGCCGCTGTCTTCAACCGGACGTTACGCATACGCAGCTTGAAATTTTAATCATAAAAAAAAACTGCACCTAATCCATGAGAACGACATGAAGATTGCATAAGAAAAATCTTAATAGTCTTTGAATAAAAAATCGTTTTATAACAAAACTGGCTAATATCATCGAGCTTAACTTGGCTTACAAATACATTTCTAATTAAAGCTCAGCCATGGAACCTATCAGCTAGCTACTGTTCGCATGTTGTAACTTGTAGTTTTTATGATGCTAGGCTCTTAATGCTATTTGTTGTTTTAATTGTTATGGCAACTTTTGTCTTTTGTTAGTCGCTGTGCAACGAGGCATAAGAATTTCCGTTAAGCACTCACTATAAGGTTTTTTTTTTCTCAATTCGGAATAAGCCGAGCTGGTTGAGTATGTTGTTCAATTAATGGCAATTAGGAAGCACTTAGCATAAGAATTACCACATCTTATCTAAGCTCAACAAAGGATTTGCAAATATCTTGCCAATAAAAAAGTATTTATGCATATAGATGCAAACTTGCTGAGATATAAATTACTACATAGATTGTAATTAAACATCTTTGTAATCTTGCCCGATTTTGTTCTGGTAGTTTATATGAATTGGACAAAAAGTGTTTACTTGATCAATGAATATTTGTGGGCTGTTCATAATTTTGATGGCCAATGGTTTCAGTTTTGCTTTTAACTGACTGCCTTGAACTTCGTTGAGATATAGTATTTTAATAATATTGCCACACCCATTTGTTGAATAACGCCCACTTTATTGACTGTGATTTGTAATAAATATGCCTACCCATGTACTAAATTTCAGCACCCTAGCGTCAATATTGTTCGAGATAGAGTGTTTTTCTAATATGACCACACCCCTTTGTCAAATAACGCCCATTTTATAGACCGTTATATGCAATAATTCTGCCTACCACAGTATTTCAGTGAATTTCAGTATCCTAGTGTCAATTATAACTGAAATACAGTGTTTTTCTAATAGTGACACGCCCCTTTGTCGAATATCGCCCACTTTTTTAAAAAAAGACCTCCGCGTTCATGGTATCATGGCTTTAGGAGTACATTATCTATGTACATTAGAGTGGAACGAAATGTATGGAAGCAAAAAATCTTCATGGGTTTCATATATTTTTGGAAACTACACTTAAAAAAATAATTTACTCATTAATAACAACTTGTCATGTATGCGCTAGAAGATATTCAGGTTCAAAGATCACCGAAATCGGTCAGTTGCTTATATCTCCGCTCTGCTCAAAGCTAATATGAAATTTCTACTTTGCGTTATTCAAACATATCTAGTCGCATAGCGTGCAAACTGTTTGTTTTATGTTAAAACTGTTAAGGGCATTTTTGTAGCGAATTATCTGATCTAAAATTTTTATGAGCATATTTTCTCTCCTACAAAGAGGAACGGAGATATAAGCGAAAGACCGATTTGGGTGATCTTTGATCCTGAATATCTTCAAGCGCATACATGGCATCATAGGGAGCTCGTGACAAGACTCCCACTCGGAGTCAACCGAGTTAGCGGGAATAAACAAATATTACAAAATTTGTGTATTCCGGCTGTGTATACCGGTGTTGAAAAGAGGCATGTCCATTTCATTAACCTGTAAAAAGCGTGAATATTATCTATCATTCAATGTTTGTAATTCTGCTGTTTCTTACCTTCCAAAATAGTAAGGGACCGGTATCGAATACTGCTTTTGGCCTTTCAAAATTCATTTTTTCGAGATAAATGGCATTATTATTAGATTGTTATTTACACGGCTTTATACGAAATCAACGAAAGATGCTGCTAATTTCGCAAACTTCTGATGATTTCAATTTGGGGATTTCTTCTTAAGGCAGTAATGTAACCATTGCACACTTGAGATTGAAGACGAAACGTTATTCAACGCATGTTTGGTTTTTAAAATTCTTTTCACCATTAAATAAGTGCTATTCCATCGTGTGGCAACGTCTTAGTTAAGACCAAGATTCCATTGTGCTTTATTTAAAATTTGGCCATTGCAATAGTACTGCTTTTGAAGTAGGATATGATTTTATACTTCAAAATGGTATTCAGAAAAAAAAAATGTTCTAAGTTTTGGATTTCTTTCCACTAAGGACGATACTATCGATATTGTAGAGCTTCGATGGTGTCGCCCATCGATAGTACCGATAGTGACTCACCATCGATAGTACCATCGATAGTTCTCCAACACTAGTCAATATTAATGGATGTTATGGTGATTCATTAATGGCTTGAGGATTGTCTTCGCTCCATATATGGAAACTTTGCTTATTGAAGAAGCCATTTAACCAGAAATGAGCTTCATCACTAAACACAATTCTTCGGTAAAAAGTCTCTATGAACTTCGCGAACAGATTTATTTTTTTCAGAGTTAATTTCTACAATTTGGAAGCGTTGTTCTGGCGTTAAACGATGCATGATGAATTGCCAAACCTTACTGAACAGAAATGTCAACACAGTTTGACATTCTCAACTGTCAAACCATAGACAACAACGATCGAAACTTCTCATGCAGCTAAAAAACACCCTTTATATGCTATAGAAGTTCGTTTGATATTTTTGATATATTGATTTTTGGCCAAATGGCGCATTTTTAAAGTGGAAAGCAAAAAAATTGTATACCCCTACTCGATCCCACGAGCCGATTTTGAAGCCCGTTGCATGGATAACTTCTATGGATCTCCTAACTGAAAAACATAATTTCAACCTCCTACCCCCACCACCTCAAAAGCTTCCAACTCTGCGTTTTTTCGTGGTACATTCTATGGTAAAATGGTACATTCAATGTTTTTGAGAAAGGTGAATTTGAAGATAAAAACAATTTCACTAACTCAAGGGTTTTCCATTTTAAAGTAAGAAAGTAAAGTTTAAGAAAAAATTCTAAAAATACAGAATTACAGATGAAATAAAATTTTGATTTCACCCTCCACGGGAGTTTTTGCAGGACTCAATTCTCTTAAGGTAATTAACCTCCGTGGACAGAGCACATCCAAACAAATGGTTGCCAGTTTTTTTAGAAAAACCAGTCATGTCGCAACTATACCACTCAAGCAACGGAGAACTGTTAATGCTGAATGGTACACGAACATTTGTTTCGAAGAATCCATCACGACAATGACTTATTCTTGTTCCCTCACTTTAAGAAAAAAATGCGTAGCGAGCGTTTTTCTACGCCCGAGCGAGCCATTGAGGCTTTCAAAAAACTGGTTTCGAAAGTAACAACTTGAGCGGCAAAACTGTAATTGGTTCAAACAAATTTTTTTATTGTTAGGCTCCTCGTATTAAAATTTGTGAATATTTACTGGTGTAAAATTTCTGACGGCATCGAACAAAAAAATGTACATGTCCATTTATCTGTAGGAATACTTTTTATTTGCAAACTAAACAAAAATCTGCTTGGCCGAGGATTATCTCCGGTTCTTAGGCATCCAACCATCAAATCAAATCTAATACATCAATAAATCTTATAGGTCTTATAGAACCTATAGGACCTATAGATCTTATAGGACGAAAAGTGCAAAACAGTCTGCATCGCAGTTACAAGATCTGATCAAGATACACTAAATACAGTTTTGTATTCATAGCAACAATAGTTTTTGAAGTGAAACTTCTTAGGCGGCGCTTCGAAATTTGAATGAGAATATTGAGGAGTGAAATTTCAAGGTCAATTTACTTCATTTCGTTACACGATAGAGAAGAAAGATATGTTGTACAGTAGATAGAATGAGAGAGATATACATTGTATAAAAGACTGAAAAAAATTTCTTTGTCAGCGCTGAGTATCGAACCTGCAATCTGAGTTTCATAAAGCCATCGTGATATATGCTGGGCTAAAGTCTTCATGTAAAAATATAGTCTACATACCAATTAATCAAACTACTTTTGCTGTAGATTCCCAGCGGGAAAATAAACAGCGCTCCTAGCGGGAAAATATAACAGCCTTATTCATAAACACATTTTAGAGGCAGTGTAACTTTAAACAAGAAAACGCTATTCATAAACATTTTCGCAACCATGTTTTTTGTTTGTCTTTTCGTTTAATATCAAAGACATGCTCCATATGCGCCCTTTGCAGCATTTTTTTTATGTGGCGGCCATTGCAAATCCTTTGGAATTCTTAATTTTTGTAGAGATTTTCTTTAGTTCAGACACAAACCTTACAAACATGAGCAGCGAATGAAAAAATGTTTATGAATAAAGCCCAAGAATAATAGAAAAATAGATTGCGCAGATAGTAAAAATAATTTTCTACGATCTGCGCATCTACGTTACGATAGACTTACGATATGAGCTTACGATATGGCTTTCTGTCAAGTCTTGTTAAAAATGTGAACAAATTTGAAACAATAGCAAAAGATTCAAGAAACAAACTTGGTCTAGCGTGACGTCATGATCGTAAAAAATACTTTGTTCGTAGCTAGAAATGTCAAAATGAAAAGTAAACAACATAACGGACCTGCGCAATGCGTAATCTATTTTTCTATCATTCTTGAATAAAGCGTAGTATGCTGTAGAAACGAAAATTTCTTAGCATTTAATTCTACACCCGAACTATTAGTGTAGAGTCAAAAATGTTTGTATGTAGAAAAAAGTAACTACAGTACGACCTTGCTCAATGCAACTAATAGAAATTCGGGCAATTGACATAGTTTACGTTGAAGAAACGCAATTAAACTTCTAAACATAAAGCTTTACGTCTCTGAATCTTAGATATTGTGGGTTAATGCACTTTGTATCATTAAATATTGTTTGAATAGATTTTTCATTAAAAATGTATTTTACAAGCAAAGAAGAACTGAAAGAATATAAGATAAATGTTTATGCAAGTTTACGCAAATGCAAGTTGCGATAATTGTGCAATTCCATGACGCCAACTTGACACTGTGCGCAAGAAAAGTTGGAATAAGTTCTTTCAATAGATAACTATTTTATACATATCTTAGTTATATAATTTTATATCGAACTATTTACTATTAATAATAGTAAGTGTGTGTGAAAGTTTTAGTTATCTTTTCACATTTAAAGTTTTGAACAAAAAAGTATTTATAAGGCTTGATTTTTTTAAAGCAAAAATAATAACTAAAATTTGTCCCATAGTTTTTGAGTACAAAATAACCGGTAATTTTTGATTTTTAGTTTTTAAGGCAGAAATAAAAATGAAAGTTAAGATCAAGTTTACAGTTGAGGTAGATTTATTGTTGTGACATTGTTCTGTGAAACTCCTTATTAATATGCCAAAAAAATTTTTGAAAAACAAATTTATAAATGCACCTGAAGCTCCCATTGGCAAAAAAATCGCTCATTGTAGTTATGTAAAATAAAAAACATCCCTTTTTAAGAAATTATTCTCTTAATATGCGGAATATGCAACACTTGATTTTCTCACGATCATACTTTCGCTCTCAAACTTTCAATAAAGCTACGCTCTGAGTTTTCTCCCTAGTGCAGCGATGGGTTCTATTCCAGATAGAACTCTACGCCACGTTACGTTGCGTAGCTTTACAATTGCATAATCGAGCCTTTACACTAAAATCGTTCTTATTCTAGAAAAGAAAGAGTGTATACAAAGAAGAAGTTTCACTTCTTTACTGTATACACGGTATACTGTATCTTTTTTTTTAATCTTGTGTTATATAGCCTTATTTAGTTTAGGTCATGATATATCTCCTTAATTTTCTGTTTTGAAATAAGAAAACTTATTGATAACTTCATTCATTGTCTTCCGATGAAACCTATGTATTGTCTTCCGATATTCGTTATATAAATAAAATATTCAAAATGAATAAAAAGAGCTCTTATCCTCTGGAAATAGATATAATCACATTAAATAAGTATGTTGGTCTCTATTGTCGGTTATAAGATCATTTTATGCGAATATTTCTTTTCAAATTTTAATATCTTGACAACAATATGCAAAAAACAAATTTCACCGCCTTGTTTAACATACACGCATCACTTTCGCTGAACTGCTTTATTTTACATATATTTTTATAAAGATTCAACAATTGCTGATATAAGCTATAATTTAACACTTTGTCTTAAAAGTATTAAAAGTTAAAATTAGCGCTTTTATAAAAATAAGTTGGCAACATTTTTATTACTTAAAATAAGCTGCACTTATAATTAAATTATACGAATTTTAAGGAAAATCTAAAAGTACACACACCAAACAGTCGAAATATATGTGAACAAATAAATAAAAGCAATGTTGTAATCAGCAACAAACACAATTCATAATAGCAAGTTTTATTGGGGGTACGACCAAAAACATGTACGAATTAATTAAATGAATGCAACACGCACGAAAATTGTACCACTTAATTAATAGTTTTTACTCTTATTGCATGTTGAAAAAGAGGAGATAAAACAACAGAAAAAAAGTGGGCGGGTGGAAAAAAATCAAATACACAAACTTAGGAGCTTTTGAATAGACACGAAAAATGTAAGTACTTAGCTGGACATTGATCTCTACATGAAAAGTAAAAGTTGGTTTAGTTTCGAAGAAGTTAAGTATTCATTTCATTTCATTATTTTTATGGGTTTTGTTGTTTTGTTTTGGTATATATATATATATCCTCCAAATGAGACAATATATATATACAGCCGTGGACACATAAATAGCACAAAAATACATGTAGGGTGTTTCACATGAATTTAAATAAAATACATAGAGGAAAACAAGAATTTATTTCATGGTATTTGAGTTTTAACATTAAAAACTCAAAATCAGTAGTGACTTTGTAATTGCGAATTAAAAATTAGAAAATTAATCAAAAATCTGAAATTGCTCCTTAGTTGAGGTAGACATACTTATTTTGGATTTTGGAACTTAGTTGAGGTCACAATTTGGATTCTGAACAAAAGACATAGTAATTTATTTTTATTTTACAATGAGCTTACGAATATGCTTACTAGTACTTGGTACTGTATCCCGAAATGTCGAAAACAGCCCGACATCTTCGTCCCATACTCTCCACAAGCTTCCTGACCTTATCCTTCGGAATAGAGTACCAAGCCTTCTCTATTCCACTCCATAACTCATCTAAATTTCGAAAATTTTGGTTACTTATGCTGACCTTCACATCATTCCATAAATTGTCTATGGGATTGAGATCTGGGCTTTGAGCCGGTCAATTCAAAATATTTATTTTGTCCTTTTTTAGCCAATCAATCACAACCTTTGCCGTGTATTTTGGATCATTATCGTGCATAAGAGTCCACCTAATAGGCATGTTCTCAAATGTAAATGGTTCCATCTGGTTATTAAGAATATCTTAATACATATTTTTGTCCATTATTCCTGGTATACGAAAAATTGGCAAAACCCCGTGCCAGGAAAAAGATCCCCAAGCCATTAAATTCCCTATCCATGCTATTATAATTTTTTGTATACTTAGGATTCAACTCTTGGCGTTGGGGCGCCGAACCAAAGTTTTTCCATCTGGTCCAACCCTATTAAATTAAGTTTCGTCAGTCCAGATCACGTTCTTACAAAATTGGTCTTCTTTATTCACATTTATTCTTTATTATAGAGTACAGATGGTTTTTTGCCTTTTCGACTTAGTTTGTGAATTATAGACCTTTTTTCCGGAGTGCGATGTTTGCCACGACCCATTTTATTTAGAATCGGCGAAATTAACTGAATACAACTCTAAAATTTTTACAGACACCCGATCTTGTTAGTTTTTATTCACCAACTAACATGTGTGCTCTTTATATGACCACAGCAGATCGAACATGCCTATAAAGAAAGAGATGGCCTGAGCAAATAAAAGTAAGTAACGGTACATCTCTCTCGGAGTTTTAAGCAACGTTACACTGAAGTCTCAAAAAATTATAACTACACTTAATGAATGCATTATTAGATTCAAACGAAACGTTTAAAAAATAAGTTGACATTTGTGCTATTTATGTGTCCATGACTGTATATATTCGGCGGTTCAAAAAAGGCTATTTTGATGTCCAAAACGTAGAACGAAATCTCCAAAAAAGTTTAAAGATGCCTATTTGGAAGAATTGCTGTCTGAGAACGATGCGCAAACGCAACAACTCGCAGAGAAGCTAGGCGTTATTCGACAAGCGATTTCCCTTCATTTATGAGAGATGGGAAAGATTTAAAAGGTCGGAAGATGGGTATAGCATCAATTGAATGACAAGCAGATGGAGAGACGAAAAAACACATGCTAATTTTGCTCGAACTGTATAAGAGGGAGTCATTCCTGCATCGTCACAGGTGATGAAAAGCTGATCTATTATGAGAACCATAAGCGAAAAAAATCATGGGCAGATCCAGGCGCACCATCCACATCGACTGTAAGACCCAATCGCTTTGGTAGTAAGACGATGCTCTGTATTTGGTGGGACCAAAAAGGTTTGGTATATTATTAGCTCCTTAAACCGGTTCAAACAATTGATCGATTTGAACCATTCATTGGTCGAAAAATGCCCCGAGTATCCACATGGTCCCATAAGTCCCGAGACTAACTACTAGGTGGCACCTCTAACAAAATATCGATATAATATTTCGATAGTTCCAATCTTCAAACAATACGTATAAAAATTTCAGAAGTTGCACTGCTGTTGATATTTTCAAAATAATGGATTCAAAGCAATTTCTAGTGTTGATTTATCACTGTTTTTTGATGGGAACAAATACCGTCCAAGCTGAGCAAAGCCTTCGAAAGTGTTATTCGGACTCTGCTCCGTCAAAAGCAACCATTTTTCGATGGTATTATAAGTTTAAACTTGGTCGTATAGACACAAATGATGCTGAACGTTAAGGACGCCCAAATGAGGTAGTTGTTCCACAAAACATAAAAAAGTACACAAAATCGAGTATCTCGAAAAGGGAAAAACAATCAACAGCGATTATTATATAGCTTTGTTGGAGCGTTTGAAGGATGAAATCGCGAAAAATCGGGCCCATTTGAAGAAGAAAAAAAATTGTTTTTCACCAAGACAATGCACCGTGTCACAAAACGATGAAAGTGATGGCGAAAATCTACTAAAAGGTCTTCGAATTGCTTCCTCATCCACCGTATTCTCTAGATTTGGCCCCCAGCGACTACTGGCTCTTTGCTGACCTCAAAAAAATGCTTGTCGGCAAGAAATTTGGCTCCAATGAAGAGCTGATGGCTGAAACTGAAGCGTATTTTGAGGCGAAGCACAAATCGTTCTACAAAAACAGTATTGAAAAGTTAGAAGTGTTGGAATGAATGTATTGCTCTTAAAGGAACCTTTGTTGATGAATAAAGAAGAATATTTACAAAAAAAAGTTTTTTTATTACTTAGTCTCGGGACTTATTGTACCATGTGTTAGACAGCGCAAAGTAATTTTCCTGCATGACAATGCTCCGTCGGATACGGCAAAACTGGTTAGAGACACATTGGAAGCACTCAAGTGGGAAGTGTTGCCCCATGCGGCGTACTCATCAGACTTGACACCATCCGATTATCACTTGTTTGCATCGATGGGTCACGCAGTTGGTCAGCAGCACTTCACTTCCTACGAAAATGTCGGAAAATGGCTCTACGACTTCCAGAAAGATGGAAAAAGTAATAATTGAAGAAATAAAAACCAATTTGTCGCAAAAATAACTGTAAATTCGTTTAAAACATAAAAATTCGCTGGACAAAAGTTTAAATACAATACAAGATATAATTTCATTCACTGCTTTCCAATAAAATTTCTTATAAAAAGAAAACTTAAATTAATATTTTGTTGGTCCTCCAACAGCTTAGTGGCAGCCATCAAATGACGTGGCATAGATAGAACCAAATTTTCTGACCAGGTGTGATTTCTGACCAGGCCTTTTTTAGAGCTGCTTTAAGGGATTCTTTGCTCTTTGAAGCTGCATGATCAATTCTTCGTACCAATAGTTTACAAACATGTTCAGTTGGGTTTAAGTGCGATGATTGGGGAGGCTTACAAAGTTGACGGAAAGTAGAAGACAGCAACAAATCTTTCACCAAAGGCGTGCTATGCTTGGAGTCGTTATATTTTTGACATATTCAAGATCTTTTTAAGCCCAAGCTATCCACTAAAGTCTGCAAATGTTGTTCCAATATACTCTTATACACGTGCCTGTCCATTATGCCATCAATAAAGGCTAAATGTCCCACACCAGCTGCTGCAATCGCTCCGCACACCATATTACAACCATGCTAAACGGTTTGTTTCTGGTTTCAAGTGCTGTCTCGGACTTGCGCCAAATTCTTGTGCTATCATTGCTTCCAAAAATATTAAATTTAGATTCATCGTTAAATAGCACTCTTCTCTAAAAGTCCACATGCATATCCTTGTGGAACTCTAGTTCTATAGCCCTTGTCCCGGAGTACATGTTTGACTGATATTGCAGGAATACTACCAACTAAATTTGACCATTTATTTTGGGATTTTTGTCAATTTCCTTGAGAATAAGGCTCACATTCCCACGAGAAAACTTCTTTGGCCATCCAGTTCTCGGCCTATTGCAAACAAAAATATAATGTATTGCAAACGACAAATTCAAAATCTTGCCTATATCTCAGTAGGATTTGCTTCCCTATAGTGTTTTATTATCAAATATTTTGCACTGCACTCGATTCATTTTCCTTTGTCCATTATTTTGTTTTAAGCCTACCGACAACGATCAAAACACGACTTATGCTTATAATAATAATGCGTTAGTGAAAAATTAACAAAAATAACTGCACTTTTTCCGAGGAAACTGCAAAAGCATGTGCAACAGAAACTATTTTTTAGTTGCATTTAAACTTTTGTCCAACGTATTTTTCGTTTCTGACAAATTTAGAGTCTATCTATGCGACAAAATACAAATTTTTATTGTTATTGCTTTTGCTTCCTTAAGTTTTTGGAGTGTATTTAAACTTTAGTCCCTGACTGTAGATGGGCGGTAAAAGTAGACATGGCAACATGTATGTGTATACTGACGGCCAAATGGACCCATAGCACCTACATACCAAGTTTCACTATCAAATATGTACCTACTATTCAGGAATTATTATAATTTCTGAAAAGCGGGCGTAGATAAAGTACGATCACTAATACAACGAAGACGGTCTGAAATATAGTATTTTTATTAATTTGTGAGCAGTAAAAGTGAGTATGGTAAAATTTTTTTTTAACTATATCTTACCAGAAAAAAGTCTCCTGCCAAAACTTCACCTAAATCGACCCAGCAGTTTTGGAGTCTTTAGTTATCAGATAGATAATGATTTGCTTTTAATATAAATAAAAGCGCCTAGGGACATTTTTTTTGGAGTTTAAGGAGCATATGTTCTATTTCGGCATCAAAATCTTCTTCATATCATATTTCATTATCAAATCGGTCAAGTCCTTTAGCCTGAAACATGGACATTTTTGCGGTCCAGTCATTAAGCTAAAAATGTATCATTGCAAACACCACTTATCGGGTCTAAAACAATCCTATCTTTCAAGCTGGAAACAACCATACATATTCATTACAGCACCTATAAATCTTCTGCGGTTGAACTCTTATCTGAAATTCATTACTTTTTACGGGGTGTCACGAATCATATTGGCATTTTCATGAATGGGTTGATCCACCTTAGTAAAAATATTTTCTGAACATGTTTGCCAACACAACAACAAAAAAAAAACGTCGTGCCATTCGAATCAAAGCAGCCTACGAAATTTTAAAATTCACGATACTTTTTGAACACACCTCGTATCATTCGCGTAGTTTCTCGTTTGAGAAACATCAATTGGCGACCAAAATGTTGCAATTTAACATCGATAGACTTCTTACTTTGGGGTTATGTGCAAGAATGATAGAAACAAGATTGCGCGTTCCGAAACTGAGAGGGAGAGAGCATGACGTCACAAGCGATATTGTCAGACTTTGGAATAATTTTACTTTGGGGTCAACGCCTAAATATTTTTTCTTATTTTTGTAATATGTATATGGACCTCCTAAACTTATTGGTGCAATAAAATTTTGTCGGTCTCAAATGGTTTAGGAGATAAAAATCTTGAAAGTTTAAAAAAAATCATATTTTTTGTATACGAAAATATTCATATTTTTATACAGAAGAGTGGATATTTTTACATTACTTTTCCGAAAGAATTTATTTTCAATTTCGTCAATTTGCCTAAGTGATCACACATTTGAATACGTTTTTGTCAAGCAAAAGTACTGTGTGACGTCATGCACTCAATTGAGAAAGAGAGCATTGGATAACGGGACTGTGAAACGCGTAATCTTGTTTCTATCATTCTTGGGTTATGTTAAGAGTACTGTTTGCGATAACCATGCACAAAGAGACTTTCAAAGAGAGCATTGAAGCAGCTATTGCCAAAATAGGGAACCACCCAGTAAGTACATTCATGCATGCCGCATTGAGAATATATGCATGCGTCTGATGCTCTGCATGCATGCCAGCATAAAGGCATGTTCATTTCCTTTTTGCATGGCGATGTCATACAAGAGCATGTGTACAGTGAACCCGCACAATTACTAATACTGCATGCATGAGGAATTAGTAATACTGTATGCATTCGTTAATACTACAGGGTTGCCCATATTCGACGGACCCATCTGGCAACGCCATAACTTTTGACAGAGATGTCAGATCGCTTAATGACATACCGCGTTTGAAGCGTCAATCCAAGCAGATTTTTACCATGGAACAATACACGCCACGCGAGCGCTCTGAAATAATTGAAATTTACATTCAACAGAAGAAGTCAATTGTGAAAACTCAACGTGCTTTTAAAAACTTAAAAAATGTGAGAAGTGCGCCTTCTAAGAACACCATTAAGCGTTTATACGAAATATTTTCGACTGGTGAGGCTCTTTCTAATCCGAAGAGGCCAAATAAAAGTCGACCAAGGCGATCGGCCGAGAATATCGCTGCCGTACGAGCCAGTGTTGAGAGGTCCCCAAGAACATCCCAAAAACGCCGTTCTCAGCAGTTGGGCATGGCTCGGTCCACTTTACAACGGATTATTCGCGTTGATTTGCATTTGTTCCCGTACAAAATTCAATTGACGCAAAGATTGTTGCCTGCGGACAAGCCTCGTCGATTGGAATGGGCCCAAAGAGTCATCGAAATGGCCGAAGATGACGAGCAATTTTGGAACAAAATTATCATGTCCGATGAAGCCCATTTCACATTGAATGGGACCGTAAATAAACAAAATTGCCGTATTTACGCCTCTGAAAATCCTCAGGAGATTCAAGAAGTGCCTCTTCATGACGAAAAAGTCACAGTTTGGTGCGGCGTTAGTGCGAAAACGGTCATTGGGCCGTTTTTCTTCCAAAATGAAAATGGCCATGCTGTTACCATCAACCAGGAGCGTTATCGCGACATGATGACCAATTTTGTGATGCCAATTATTCGTCGAAAGCGTATGAGGCAGTTCTGGTTTCAACAAGACGGCGCTCCACCGCACACAAGTCGCATAACAATCGATTTTCTGAAGAATTTGTTTCCGGGCCGTTTGATGTCGAAAAGTGGTGATTTGGACTGGCCACCGCGTTCGCCCGATTTGACGCCGCCTGACTTCTTCTTGTGGGGATATTTGAAGTCAAAGGTTTACGTTAACAAGCCAAGGACCGTAGAAGAGCTCAAGGACAACATTCGTGAAGAAATAGCCGCTATTCCGGCCGAAATGTTGGCGAAAACGATGGAAAATGCTGCAAAAAGGGCACAATACGCCATCAACGCCAGAGGCGGCCATTTGAGAGATATCATATTCAAAAATTGATGTAAACAAATCTACTTGGAACAAATTAAATGATTAAGATTGCCAACCGCCAAATTTTTATTTTTTTCTTTGATTTTTTCAACAAAAGCATGGGTCCGTCGAATATGGGCAACCCTGTATTCCTGTATGCATACAATATCATGAATACTGTATGCATGCGTCAATACTAATACCGTATGCATGAGTAAATACTAATGCCGTATGCATGCAATATTATTTGGTGTGGCTGGTATATTTTCGTGAAAATATTGTGACATTTTGTGCAGCTATTTATATATGTATTTTGTATTGTTTATTTTAATTTGTGTGGTGGTCTGATCTGTGAACTGATCTGATCAAGACTTCAATTGATACTGCAGGTGATTGATGTTTGGTTAGAATTTTATAGTTTGTTAGAATTCGCCGAAATAAGTTTTGTTTGGTTTTTACGCCTCAGAATCAAGGACACTGCAATTTCGCGTTTGCTTATTGTTGTATTTGTGTGTTTTTTGTTGTTGGTAATTCTGGGTTTTCCACTAATTCTTCGCTGTTTTGTTTTTTCCGAATGCATGATACGCTGTGCAAATAACATATATACTGTATGCATACAAAATCGGTTTAACCAAAATTTATCGGAATTTAATTAACATTTTTTAACTACGCCTGTTCGGTACATTCGTTAGTACTAATACAGCGTGCTTGTTTTAGTATGCATGCTACTTTATATAAACAACATGCATACTGTTAGCATAAAATAGCTGCAAAACAAGAATTTCAGTGATTCTGATGAATCGTTGTTTTTTTTTCATGACAATGCATGCCTTGTCCATACTTCTGCATGTGTACAGCATGCATATTTCGTGTATGCATGCTACTCTGGACTTACTGGGCAGTTATGCAAAAGAGTGATCGAAAGTCTCAAAAAAAAAGGATTAAGGTTTGCACGCTAAGCCGAGGAGGTGCATATTTAGCATAAGGGAGGATGTTATTGTAATAGCATCAATCTTTTTATTTAATCCTGCCATTAAGATTGTTTTCAGAAATTTAACGAGTTTTTACGAAGAGTTCCAACCTATCGTAATAGAATCACGCATTAATTTTCTCAGAAATTTAGAAATTGTGTTCCTATTTCTTGGCTTGTGCTGGGATGTGCGATAAAGAAATAGAGAAAACTTGCATATTTGCAAAGTACTTATGAAGTTAGTACCGTCTTTTATTTTCGTCATAAATATGGTAGTTGTGCTGTGACCTGCTCGAGTTGCGCAGTTGGAGATTTACAAATGTATTCAACTTTGCAATTTAATGATTAAAAATAAATGAGTATTCTTCTAAAATAACCTCATATAAAAATTACTCAGATAATTTCTGGAAGCCTAACATGCTTTCAATGTCATCAACTTTGTCCAACGTGATAATAACCATCCACCATCTATCTACTAGATGTCAACCATGACCAACTTCATGGCTCACTAAATGGATAAATAACTAACATATAAGAAATTTCTTGGTGCGCATAAATTCAAAAATAAAACCAGTTGATTACAAAACAATCGAATCGAACGGTTAATCGTTCAAAATGCGTCTGACTTCGCAGACTGTCTCATAAGCGCGCTCACTTTTTGCTATTCTAGAAGAGGGGGAACTGGTCAGCAAAGTAGCTGTACCTATTCGAAGATGTGCATCACTGAATGCGATCGAACGGTGCTTGCATGATACAATAAGAAGGTAGGGTAAGGAGCTTTGACAAGACCGTCTGCTAATGTCAAAACCATAAAATACAGTGCTACCATATCTAAAGAAAAAATCCCATGACAAATCCATGTTTCATGGTTTCAGTAGGTAAGCGTTTCATATGAAATGCGTTGCTGAAAATTATGATAAATTGAGCACTGCATCAACTTTCAAAAAAAAAAAATGTTTGATTTATGTTCAACAGTTCCACTGTCAGACAAAATAAAAAAATTTTTTATTAGATATCGTATGCACATTCGCATAAAATTTTTAAATAAGAAATTAAGAATACAAAAAGCTAAGCAAAATATTATGGGCAATAGTAAATTAGTGAAAATAAAGCTTTAAAATTACTAAAAAATTTATTGTTTCAATTATAGATAATTTCATTTAATAGTTTTCTTATTTGCCCTACACATAATTCCTTTTCTAAGTGTTTGTTCGACATTTAAGAAAAATACAGAAAAGTGGCAACGCTAAAAGGCTTTTTGACATAAGCAGACGGTCTTGTCAAAGCTCCTTACCCTACCTTCTTATTGTATCATGGGTGCTTGTAGAAAGCAAAGAAATAGTAGTGTACAGAGCGCACCATTTAGCAAGCAGCGTGTATAGAAAATGGCACATTGTAAACTTTGAAAAGAACGGTTTTGATATCAAGAGCGGTTTGGGAAGCTAGTGTTGCATGATGCTTTAAATGCTAAAATTGCAGATTATCAATGACATAATTATTATTAATTTGAGTTTATTCAGCTATATTAAGCAATATTAACGGGCTCCTGAACGGGTTTGTGCCATGGCATGCAAAAAAAGCCTTTTCATTGATTTAGGTCAATAGCCTAGAACAAGTCAGGTTGTTCCAGCATTTTATTTTGTTTACTGGTTCAGAAATTTAGACCAGTTGTTGCTTATCATTGCATTTTGTTGTTTTTTGATATGTTAAATGGAACAGGTTAGCGCTGAAATATTTTGGAATTTTGTCAGATATATGTACATATGTCCGTGAGTAACAGTCGCTGACCTATTTTAGCAACCATTGGATAAAGGTTAATTCAAGCAGTTCATATAAATCTGGAAAACTTGCATACGCAGCCAATCCTGGAGGATTGCAACATCGTTTTCCATAAGCTACAACATATTTTATAGGTTAAACAAAACTTGAAGTGAAAACCAGACATTTATTAAGCCCCAAGGTGTTGCGCTCGTAAACCACCAGTACTAACAACAACAACAACAACAATAACAACAACAACACCAACAACAACAACAACAACAACAACAACAACAACAACAACAAAAACAACAACAACAACAACAACAAAAAACAAACAGGTTGCTAACTTTTCTTACTAACCTGTGCTTAACCGTCAACTGAAAAATTTCAGGTTACCATCGCACTTGTAGCCCCGACTACAACGTTGACGTTGACGTTGACTTCTTCGACACCAATCCAACAACAGTCCAAAAGCGTCGCATTCCACAGCATGGTGAATTGACTGAATTTTTAATAATGCCATCGAGGCGCGGATCCACAAACAATAAACAACATTGAGAAAGTGAAATTTTGGTCCAATTGTATTGAGCAGACGAGGAATGCTGCAGAGCAACTGTCAGGGTGGCAGTGCAGCAAGATCGGCGGCAGTGGAACACTTGATTACGATTTGTTGCAATGTTGTCGGAAATGTGCAACGAAGCCTGACGAAAGATTGTATAAATAAATCAGCAGTAAATGGACGACGGATAAAATGTTTATTTTTGCGCAGTACAGGTGCTTGAGTACATATGTATGTGCACCAACGCAACCTCTATGGCCCTGGCTTGTAAGGCAACCCGTCACACCTATTCAATAGCATTTTTAAGGCTATAATTAATGCTCAAGTAAACCTGGGTCCATCTTATAGTTAGGTTTACACTTGGTTAAAGGAAGTATTCGCAATTGAAATTCTTATCAAAGATTTTATTATCGTCCTATAATCGGTGGATAAAAAACGTTTGTCCCTTTGCATATTTAAATTAATGATCGAGTTCAGCAAACCTGTGACCAAGGGGGATTTTTGGGATTATTATCTCCACCATAGGTTTCCCAAAGTATATAAAATTAAATACAAAGAAAAGTGTTTTTTTTTTTTTCATTAAAAAAAATGAGAACATATTTAAAACAAAATATTCCGAGCATGGTAGAATAAGAGCAAGAATGATAGAAAAATAGATTGCGCAGATCGTAAAATAAATTTTCAACGATCGGCGCATCTACATCACGATAGACTTACGATATGAGCTTACGATATTCTTTCTGTCTGCTTTCTGTCAAGTCTTGTTCAGAATGTGAACAAATATGAAACAATAGCAAAAGATTCAAGAAACAAACTTGGTCTAGCGTGACGTCATTATCGTAAAAAATACTTTGTTCGTAGCTAGAAATGTCGAAATGAAAAGTAAACAACATAACGGAGCTGCGCAATGCGTAATCTATTTTTCTATCATTCTTGGAATAAGAGAGGTAGACTCATTTCGAACTGCGCTCTCTTCCTCATAGCCAAAATTGTCTTTCAATAGTATTTTGAAAATGAAAAAAAAAATAATCGCTTTCAGATTTTCTATGGGCTGTCAATTTCGTTTTGACAGTTGCGGCATTCTGCCTCTCTGAAATGCTTCTACCTTCTTTTAATTGTACCATGATTCCGGCGTCTCAAACAATTCAAAAATTGTTCGACAGCTCGAAAATTTTACGTATTTATCACATAACAATTTGAGATGGAAAAGTCCAACTTTAGCAAAACACAAAACAAATTGGCCATTTCAGCAATTGAAAGAACTTTGACCAAGCTTTTTATGATCAAATTGTGTTCTGAGAACTGGACTTACTAGTTTTATGCTAACTCGCCGAACAGCTAGTGTGCATGTTCTCAAGAAGTTTTTCATGGCAGTATTTACTAATGTTTCAGCTAGGGCTCGAACCTGGACTCGCATTGGCATCAAGTCGTCCACACACTGTTTAACGCACTCGGCCACGGCGACCACAGAAACATTATATGTAAGTAGAACAGCCGCGGATTTATCATAAGGCACAAAAAGCTTGAGCCTAGGGGCGCCATCTTTAGGGGGCGCCACTCAATCAACAATATTGATACGGACGCCAATATTGTGGCGTCCGTGGCGTAGTTAGTTAAAGTGCGTGGCCGCTATGTCAACGAACTTGGAGACCCAGGTTCGAACCCCAGCAGTGACAGAAAATTATTTGAATTAAAATAATTTTTCTGTACGGCCGCCACCTCTCTGCAGACAATGGCAAACCTCAGAGAGTAATCAAAATGCCATGTAAAGCTTCTCGAGAATAAGAACATTTCTTTCATCGCCGTTCGGAGTCGGCGTTAAGCCTGTAGGTCCATTTCTCGGTCAATTGTGTACAAACTTAATAACACACACAACACATTTGATCCTAAGAAGCTAGGTCAAAGTCCTTTCAAGGGCTGAAATGGCCAGTTATTTATTTATTTATTTATTTTTACTCAATCAACAAATTGTTAAAATTTTCAAATGAAACCTGAATATTAAATAAATATTATAAGCCACACTCTTAAAGGTTAAATTCTACTTTAAAAAATTCGCTATTTGCATCTCTGAAAATCTGTCACTTTGTTTCATTTCAAAACGTTTCAGATGCAACTGTTCTTTTAAATAAAAATTAAAGATATCCAATAAGATTTTTACGTTTCCTTATCAAACATTAATGAGACATAGCATAATATGGTTTAACCATGGTTAGCGTACAATCCTTATAGGAAAAAGTTGAAGAAAATTAATTGGAAGCTTCTAGAGACAACGTCCTTATTTTACCCAAAGATCCAGCACTGTAGAAGCGCGACTATGAGTCTTGAGTATATGTTGCAATTAAGAGTGTTCAATTTGATATTCAATCCTGCGATTTAAGCAGCTCAAAAGGCTTAAGTGTTGGACAGTACAGATATATATCTCAAGATCTTTTTATTCGCAAATTGAAAAATGGTGAAATACATTCCAGATCGTGACTGATATTTTCTGAAAGCAAAGGCGCCGTATTTTCCATTCTATGTCTACTTTCTGGCAGTCCATCTCAATAATTCAGAAAGCTGTTCAGAAAATAAAAGAATTGCTTTCCTCAGAAATTTCGGTTAAAATGAACGCTTAACTTGAATCCGACGATTCCATTAATGTTGTAATTAATGATTCCATGCACAAATAATTATATTAATTTAATTTCTGATGAGGGCGTCAAATTTAAAAGAGCCTAGGGGCGCCAAAAAGCTAAATCCTGTCTTGATGTAGAAGCATCAATATTACCTGAGATATTAAAGCCTTCTTCGTTTTTGCGTTGTTCTATTTTGCTCACAGACTAAAAAGCAGCATAAAACCTTCACTCTTCACTAATGAAGAGCATTTCCGTGTATACCAGTGCAGTCTTGACATCGGATTTAAATGTTCTATACGAAACGAAGTAAACAAAAAAAGCACTGAATAACTTTAACGCTTTTCGTTGTTGTCGCAATACTTCAGTTTTATTATGAAATAAAATACCAAAACATAAAGGGGAAGTTATATAGAGCCCCCGTAAATCACGTACTGCGAATGCATAAAACAGCATCGAAAAGTTTGCAGGTATCGCTCTCGGCCAGCTCTTGCATGGATAGTTGGCCGATAGATAAAAAATTTTGTTGAACTCTCAAAGTTAAATAGATAAATAAATATACAGGGGAAATATAAAATATGCAACTACTTAGGTAAATTACCGTATATTGTTTTTGTAAAAAATTTTCAAAGAACACATACTTGGGTAAAATTTTGTATATTGCTGTTGTGCAAAATTACCCAAGCACTTAGGTAAAACTTCTAAACAAAATTAACCAAAAATTTTCATTTTTATTAAGGAAAACCTGTTCTATTTAATGAAAATAGATTTTGTAAATAGTTTACAACATAGATTTATAAAGTAAAAAAAAATGATGCACTTAGATCGCTTATAAACATGGTATAATAATACATGGTAGCATTGACAACTGCTTATTTTCTCTTCAACAGGAAAACATAAATTGTCAAAAACAGCTTTCTGTGGAAATACATCAGCAGCTGCTGTGGTTGTTGTTTTTTTCACTTCAACGTTTTCAACATTGCTTGTGTTTTCAATGGCGGATTGTGAGCGCTCTCTTTTTGAGTATATTTTTTGACAGTATATGATTTCCCAAGCAACTGTCAATGCTACCTTGTATTATTATACCATGGCTTATAAATATATCTAATTTAATGCCAACAAACTGCACTCATGAAGCATTGCACCTTGGCTGTACATCTACGCTATATAATTTTCGATTACAAAAACTAATCGAGAACTATAACAAGCAGGGAGTATTCAGCAACAAATTTTGCTCATGCCATTTTGATAGTGTCAAAGTTTTCGGTGGTTTACCTACACTATTGGTTAAAATGTTATATACTTGGCTTGAGTGAATCAAACATTTTTTTATTGGCAGGGTATCGAAGTATGTGCTTTCAAAGCAATGTATCTATATATATAAGAAAAGAATTTTTGTGTGTAACTATGCAATAGACTCCTAAACTACTCATCCGATTAGCATGAAAATTTGTGTATAGAAGTTTTCTGGTAGGGTGCGTGTTTGTGGGCTATCAATTTTTATCCACCTTGAACACCAGAGGGCGCTGTAGCACAAATGTTTTACAAAACTGCCTAAAACTCACAAACCGCTCATGTAATTAGGATGAAAATTGGTATATAGTAGTTTTCATGTACTCTAAGTGTGTTTCTGCTATCTATTTTGACCCAACTTGAACACCAGAGGGCGCTGTAGTACAAATTTTTTGCAAAACCACCTAAAACTGCCAAACCGCTCATGCGATTAGAATGAAAATTGGTACATGCGGGTTTTCAGATACGATGAGTTTTTCAGCACTATCTTCTTTGATCCACCTTGGACACCAGATGGTGCTGTAGGTTTAATTTTTACAAAATCGCATATTTTTAGTGGTTTTATTAGGTTACATATGCAAATATTTACAATACATAAATTACTTGTTAAATTATGTAAAATTTAAAAATTTCTGTTTTGACATCAAAAACATGAACATATCTTGAAAACCATAGTTGAATAAATAAGGTTATAAAAATTATTTCAATTTTACGCAAAAATTAAAAAGCATTTTTGTGATTAAATTTTACCAAACAAAATTTGTTTTTCCAATATTCTGTTTTCATATTTTTGAAAAAATATAAAAGCTAAAAAATTAATATATTAGAATAAATTATCTTAGTATCTCTTACCAATCAAAAGTTATAGCCAATAATCTTTATCCAAAATATAAATACAAAAAGCAAAACGCTGTCTGTGTGATGGCTGGAAACTTCAAAATTACTGAGCCGATAGAGCTGAAATTTTAGCAATACATTTTTTTTAAGTACGAGATGGCTTAAATTTCTGTCACACCCCCTTTTACCGCCCACAAATCAATAAAAATGCTTATATATCCTACGGTTTTCGTCGATTTGGCTACATTTTGGTAATTTAGTCTGTATGCTCACTGTCGGCAACTGTACTAAAACTGGGTAATGTCGATCTACTAGAAAACTGGGATGGGCATTATATAAGGGGGTGTGGCTCAGCCCATACAATTAAAATTTGTATTATCGAATAGCTTTAAAATTAAAAGTACCAATACCTACACTAAGGGAAAAAAATATTAAATTTATCCAAAAACTTTTTTAATTTATCCAAAAAGCGAGTCATTTTTGCACCAATAACGCATTTGAATAAATCGACTACGTAAATATTTAAAATTTATTTGAATACTTTTTTAATTAAATTAAATATTTAAATATTTAAACAGAATTAATAAAAAATATATTAAAATTATGCACGAATTTTTTAAAATATCTTTCAAATATTTACTATTAGAAAATAAACTATCGCATTTAAAGAAAATTTAAATATAAATATTGAATTTAAAAAAACATATTTAAATTGAATATGTTATTAATGGTTTATAGCATTATTTTCTTCATATTGCGTCCATCAAATGTCATTTGCCTGTATTATTTATTCTGTTTCACAATTCTATATTTCACTGTTATACTATTTTTGACAGTTGGTAAAATATTAGGGCACCAAAAATCCAAAAATAGCATAAACTAGAGGAAGAAAAAGTGACAGAAAATTATAAGCAAAATATGTAGGTAAATGACAACCGGTACAAGATATTTCTGAGTTAATATCAAGTTGTCACTCCACCCTACATCATTTAATTTCATTGCCAAACATGCATACTATATTACTCTGGCAACAATAACTAAATGAGAACTATAAGAACTGCAAATGCAAGAAATAAACTGCAAATGCAAGAAATAAACTGCAGGAACAGAGTGCGATGCTGTTGCTGCTTGTCGGAGTATGTGTGTACGTGTGCGATGCTGTTGCTGCTTGCTTGTATGGAATATGTGTGTACGTGTGTGGTATAAATAAAATTCAAATACGGGAAAAAAACGAGTTGTAAAGAAAATATTTGATTTATCCACGTAAATATTTAAATAAAATTGATACTCAGGCGTGGATAATGTTAATATGCATTATTTCCCTTAGTGTACATATAAACTCAAAATGGAGTTACTATTTGGTGATCTAATGCTACTGGGAAACTGTAACGGGCAGTGGAAAATGACAGTGGTGTCAAACTATGAGTCTAAGAAAAATTTTGAATACACCTATTATGTTCCCATATAGTGGCAGGGTGCAGCAACTCGCGCCGGGAAAAGGCTAGTTAATCAATATATTACTTTGGTGAATAACCATAACTTTCTAATTTCCAAACAATTTTCTTTACCCAAGCCGGCTTTGGTGATTTTACTATTGCTTTTTTTCTCGGTGTAGTTTGCGATTTTTGAACATATTTTAACATTAATTTAAGCTTTCAATCCATATATTTTTTTATTATCTAAGCTTTTTTTTGCAGAGGGATTATCTTTACCAGGGTTATCTCTATAGAGGGTGTCAAATTTAATAAAACGGTAACCTGCAGTTGCAACTGAATCCATTGCGAATGAGTTGAAGTAAAACTAAAGAGTACTATATTTAAAATAAACTCATCATCAAAAAATACCACGCGTTTGAAAACAAATATCGCTTTTTTTGACATTGATATAAAAACTCTCCCGCACTCACTGCATAAATAGAATATTTAAAAAAATGTTGCAAAAAAAAAAATATTTATTTTGATTGGACTGAAACTTTTGAAGCTAGAATTGCAACCGACTTTTAAAAGCTAGTCTTGAGAAAACGCAAAAGATATTTTTTCCAGATTTTACCCGACCTTCATATGAGCTGATAGGTTTATATGGGTGCATAACTCAGAAATGTGTTGGAGTTTTGACTTGTAATTTGTGACGAATAATTTTGAGACATTGTGGATTTAAAATAGATAAAAATAAATCAATTCGAGTTAGAGTTTCGACTTGAAATTTGTGAGGAATAATTTTGAGACATTGTGGATTAAAACTAGGTAACAAATAAATCAATTTTGGACAACCAAAAACCTAGATAAACCTCTTTATATTAAATTTCTTCATTCTGGCACAAACTAAATTCAAGTTTAAAGCAAATTCTTGGAATCATTTAATTCTGCTCGGAACAACATTCCTCTTTTCAATGATTAAATTTGTTGTTTTTGCACTGAGAGAGTGTGGTTCAAGCGTGAATAATTTATGCAAATAAAAAAAAAACGACATTTTACTTATTATTATTATTTTTTTAATTTTTACTTTAGTAACCGCCACAAATCTTGAATTACAGATATGTATAAATATTTATAAGACACTCTTAGCTAAATTCCAAAGTTTTTGTCATGAATATAAGAGATATTGATTTTATCATTTTATTTTTGTCACGTGACCTCATATTAGCATCGAATTTATATATTAGCATTCATTTACCATTTCTTAAATCAGTATCGATGATGTGAAAGTTTTTGCGGCAGCAGCAAGAATTCCTAATCATTGCAAAGGGTGTTTTTTTAATACGCTGTAGGTTTTCTAATACGGATATATATATACATGTGTTGGCAGATCGAGGCCCTTTTTAATTTTTTTATTTTAACTTCTGGTCAAAATTGAACCGTGCTGTGTGAATGAAACAACAGCAGTTTTCATAAAGTTAATGTTTTTTTAGTTAATGTTTAGTTTCTTTCTTATCCCTTTCAGACCGTGATGCATCGTTTGTGCGGGTGGGTTCTATCTTTAATATTTCCACTTTTATTTAACGAATGTTATAAAGAACGAAATGAATCGATTGTGCTTGTTATTGTTTACTTTTGTTTCTCACACTGTTCCGCGATTCGCTTTACCGTTACTTGAACACGCGTGGAATTCTTGATAAACTTTTTAGTTTTGTCAAAATGAGTCTCAGAGGTTAGTTGTCTTCAATTCAAATTGAATTGAAGACACAAGTCTTCAATTACAGAAAATATAAACAGTGTAAAATTAGTGAAGTTAACGAATTTGAACTAAAAAATAATTAATTTTGATGTTTCAAATAAATTTGAATCATTTTTTGCTAAAAAAATGGGTTTCAGATAAAGTTTTAAACGAGTGCATCAAAATTGTACGTGTCCTGAAAATCATTGAAGGATATGTAAATTGCAAAACCTAAACATTGACAATATTTTCATACCATATAACGACCATACATTCCAAAAATCATAAAAAAATGTTCAGTAGATAAGCGTCGGGTCTGAAAGGGTTATTGCTTTGTAAACAAGTTCACCTCAAGTCCGACCTGCGAATTATATAAGGGAAAAAAAAGTTTTGCAATGAGTGTGTTTAACATTGTAAACGACATTTCTTTTCCGGATCATTTTTTTATTTTTGTTTCTGAAAGTACATCTGAAGAATATGGTATTAAATTTCTAGATCATTCGGAGCAAAACTAATGAAGTTACAGTTGGTTGAATGATCGTACCTCTAACTTAGTTAGTCAGTGTACAAAACTTTAAATCGATTTTCCCAAACATGTAATTTTTAAAGTCGGTGACCAGCCTACAGAAAAAACTACTGAACCGATCGTTTTGAAATTTTATACACATATTTTACATATAAGTAGCTCTCTAATAACGTCGAGTTTTTTATTTACTAACAATTTTACAATAACAAATAGGTAGATTTTTTCATAAAAAATCGTCATTTTGGCTTCAAAATGGTGCCAAAAATTGAAAAATTTAAAAATAAAAAAAAAACTGGACGTGACTGGAGAGATAAAGCAATAGACTAAAGAAAGCATTTTGATTTGGAAGTTTTAGATGATCCAGTGGTGCTGTAGGCTGGTCACCGCACAAAAACTTTTTTTCGAGGCGCCTGCGGAGACCTACAATAAATCCGTTATTTCTCTCTATTTTTTAACAAAAATTTTTTTAAATATTCTTCAATTGTTGTACTTTTATATAATAAATGTAAAATAAACCTAGTGTAATAACTTTTTCTTAAAAAAATTCACGAAAAAAGGTCTTTTTTAGAGGAAACAAACCTTACTCTCCCCAAAGAGGGTCGTACATCAGTTGACAACTTGCCTTACCCTTCTCGTCTAGCAACATCAATAAACGATGAAAATGTCAAAAACGTAAAGGAAATTTTGCTCGAAAATCGTCGTGTGACCGTAAGAGATATAGCTGCCGAGCTGACATATCGACTGGATCGGCGCACAACATTTTAAATTATGTTTAATTTGCTGAATTTTCTTCATAAAAAAAACAATATTCGCCAGATATGGTCACGTAACACTTTTTCTTATTCTCTTAACTCAAATTATCGCTTTGTGGAAAACATTTTGAGACGATTCAATTCATCATGGAGAATTCGCAGAGGGAGTTAAAAGCCATTTCGAAATCGGCCTAAGAACAATGCTTTAAAAAATTGAAATTTTTTATGACTTGCAAAATTTTACCTTGAAGTTAAGAAACTTAAAAAAATAATTTTGTTTTTTTATATTTTTATAAAAAACAACTTTTATTGTCTTTTCGAAAATACCTCAAACGTGAAAATCGAGTTAGTTTTGTTGAATATATGATTTTTCAAGAGTAAGTCAATTTCACTTTTTCTCCCATTTTGGCGAAATTTTAATGTTACGTAAAAACTTGAAAAAAAATGTAAAAATTTTTTAACTCAAATTAGTCTTTTTAATTCATGAGAAGATTCAATTCTGAAAGTTTGAGCAAAATCGGATGTGGTCAACCCGTAATTTACGTTTTTTTGATAAGTTTAATTTGGAATGGCTGATATGCTTTTTATGAATATCGAAAAAAAGTACAGTTTTTATTTATGAGAACAGTTTCCACGAATTTAATCTTCTATAGCAAGCACTTTTAAGCAACAAAATAATAAATAAAAAATGAAAAACAAAATTCGCAAAAATGTCACCTTATGCAAAACCTTCTCTTATGGTTCAGTGGGTAGTAATGCATAGGTACCTTTATTTATTTTATTAAAAAATAGTTGTTATTTTTGTTAAATAGAAATTACAAAGATATATGTAGGTGAATAAAGTCAAAAACTTGTTTAGTTTGAAAAAAACCGGATTATCCAGTTTTTTTCGGGTCGAATAATTCGAAAACCGGTTTTGTAAAAATTGTTCTATTCGAAACCGGTTTTTTATAATTTCGAATAGTTGCATACCCTAGTATGTATATATCGCCTCCGATGGTGATTATTTTGAAGGTGATAAAATAAATATTGAAAATAATTAACCGTTGTTCTTTTATTTGCACAGTCCGGTTCAATTTTGAATATAAGGTATTTAGTAAACATTCACATTTTATCAAGCCTGTCGATAGATATACGATTGGTGTGGTGGCCGTGGCCGAGTGCGTTAAAGTGCGTGAATGCACTTGGTGCAAATTTTCGAGCTACGTGGACCGAGGTTGGAATCCTCCATCAGACACGGAGAATTTTTTCAATTAATTTTTTGGTCTAGTTACTAGACTCTAGTAGACCCAGTTCTCGATCAATGAACCACGCTATCCCGAAATTTTTAAGGGTTGGTTGCAACCAAACGTTGCGACACATAATCTCGATGCGCACTAGTTTCACCAAGATGAAACAACGAGCCACTCAGCCACCGATCAATTTACTGAAAGATTCGTTTAATGAGCAGATTTTGTCACGTTCTGAACCTGTCGATTGGCCGTCACGATCGTGCCGTTTGAGGCCCCTAAATTAACAACAATTGAGGAACATGAGTTATCAACGATATTCGGTCAAATAATAATTTAATGTCGCAGACTTAAAAATATAGGCATACATTGGTCATTTGATTTATTTTTATCTGCTTTAGGATTTCGAAAAGAAATCCATCAGCGAAACAAACCTAACCATCCTTATTTATCTTAAAATTTCATCAAACATTAATAAACATTTATTCAAATAACTCAATGAAACTATTTTGAAGTTGTTTTGTGTCTATTTGAAATTTTATAAAAATGAATAAAAATTATAAAAAGGCACCAAATATTTAATAATTTCCATAAGCTGTGGCATAAGAACTCGAAAAAAAAAACTAAATTCAAATTGCATAGCTGCGTAACTTTAAGCGGAACTATTTAAGTTTTGATGAAACATGACCTCCTATGAGTATTTGATATGCAATTTGACTTTTATTGTAATATTCTTAAATGTCCACATGTTCATTTAATAGCCGTTCTCCGTAGAGTGAAATTGTCAACATCAAGATCGTTTCGCGAAAAGTGTTTTTACAAAAAATGTTTAAAAACATTAAAATTATTGTTTTATTGTAAAACCAAGTAAACAAAATAAATAAATAAAGGTAAGACAGTTATTAAAAAAACAACATAAAAAGTCTTTAGCTTGTCCAACCACGCCCCAATGTCGCCTATAGATAACGTTCTGTAAAAAACAAACCAGGACATCAAGGACTTTGAAAATTTGGTCAGTTCATATTTGTGGCATGACTAACACATTTTTGCTCTCAAAAAATGTATAGCTTCTACAATTTTAATTCGGCCATGAAAGGGTTAGGTAAATGTATGCCTAATAAGCTACACAATTTAGTTGTTTTGACTTGAGTAGAAAATAGATTTCATACATTATTTAAAGCTTTAAACCAAATGTTCTGTGGCAAATATAATCTTCTAAACTTTAACCCTTAAATATTCTTGAAGATAAAGGGTTTCAATTGATTTAAATTTTTTTCAAATATTCTCAATAATTGTTGGAGGATACAAATTCAAAAGGAGACGAATTTCTCCCGATAAATTGAAGAAAATTATTTTTTTACTTTAGATAATTTTCTTTTATATTATTCCTCATAATATCATATTTCAATTATTGCTTGTACAGCCGTGCTCAAAAGAACTAGGCCTGAAAACCACCTGAAACAAAGCGATTTGTTTGTTTTCAACCAAACTAAAAACGCAGAAGATATTTGTTTTAAATTATTTATTAAAGAATATTAATACTTTGTTGGCCCCCCCCTCATTTTTTTGACCTCCCTTACTATACGCACCATACTATAAACTAAGTTTTTGCAGGTTTCTTCAGCTATGTTGTCCCATTCTATTTTCAAAGCATTTTTAAGGCCTTCTTCTCATGTAATGTTGTGTTTCCTTATTGCCTGCTTTAATTGTGACCACAAATTCTCGATGGGATTTAAGTCCGGCGACTGGGCATAGGGATGGCCGAAATGCATCGATGCACCGAACATCGATGTTTTTTTAAGGTGATACATCGCTAAGTTTCGATGCATCGAATGGTATTCGATATTTCCGATACATCGATGGTTTTGTCCGGTGCATAAATAAAGAAATGATATTTTCACAAAATAATAGATAAAAAAAAAACAGCTCAGAATTTTAAGAAAGAATCTTAGTAGATCATAAATTATGTAATGTACAGTAAAATGGTAACCTCGTTGGTATGATGTTTGCCCAAGACAATGCAACACTGTTTGGTCAACCATTTTGAAAGTGGCGGCAAATAATAGAATAAAGAACAAAAATATAGAGATTCGTAAGTGTTACACATTAGCATGGTGCCAAAAAAGAAAAGTGTTGTTTGGACAGCATTTACCAAGTTAGACGAAAAAAGAGCACAGTGCAATATATGTAAAAAAATAATTAAAAACACTGGAAATACCACAAATTTAATGGGACATTTGCGCAACATCCATAAGGCGTCTTATGCGCAATTAATTGACGATAGCAGCGAATTCAAGGACGTTAGTCAAACTGAGCTTGATTTAGAGCCATCCACATCGAAGAATGCAGTTCAACGCAGTTCCACAATTAATGTTAGCGATGATGAGATTGCTGTTATTAATCCCCTGAAAACACTTAAACGATCGAATGATACTAAAGAAACTATACGTGCAAAACGGCAAAGTTCAATTGTTTCCAGCTTTCAAAATGTAGAAAGTTACGGTTCATCTGGTAGCAAAGCAAGAAAAATTAATAACTGCATTCTGCATATGATTTGCAAAGATAATCAACCTTTGAGTATTGTAGAAGACGAAGGTAATAGTATATCAGTTTCATTTTATAATTATTATCAGTATTTACCATAATGTACTATTTCACAGGTTTTCAATGTCTACTAAAAGAAATCGCGCCACTTTACAAAATACCATCCAGGCAGTCCTTCACTCGATGGTTGGATCAGAAATGTGAAAGCTTATCCAAAGTCATTAAAGAAAACATTTCTAAAAAGGAGCACATCACATTGACAACAGATATTTGGTCCGATACACAAATGCAGAGTTTTTCAGGAGTCACTGCGCATTTCGGTGAGGGCACTAAACTGCCTTCGTTAACTCTTGGTGTTTCCGAACTTGACCAAAGACGTGCAAAGATTAGGGTATTGATCAAGCTAAAATATCAGCAGTTGTTACTGATAATGCTACCAATATGATAAAAGCAGTAACTTTAGCTTTTGGAAACAAATACCATATACCGTGTTTTGCACACACGTTGAATTTAGTAGCAAAATCAGCGTTAGAATTTCCACAGTAAGAAACCCTTCTAACAAAAATAAAAGCCGTTGTAAGATGGTTCAAGCAAAGTTGTGTGGCAAGCGATGAATTACGGGCAGAGACCATCATTGAAAAAAAGCTGATACAAGATGTACCAACTCGGTGGAATTCCACTTTTTATATGTTGGAAAGATTTGTGGAATTGCGTAGTTCCATTAATAACATCATAAATAAACACGTGACGGCTCCAGAAATGCCTACTGGATATGAGCTAAGCATAGTTGCTGACATCATTTCCCTTCTCCGTCCATTAGAAGCTGCGACAAAGGAGGTGTCAGGTGATACATATGCAACTAGCAGTAAAATCATACCTTTAGTTCACTGTCTCACCTCTAAAATACAAGCTATGCATTTTAACAATGGGACAGTCAAGGAAAAAATTTATTGAAAGAAATAAATAAAAGGATGAGTGCTATAGAATGCGTAACCCCACTGGCCATTGCTACAATTTTAGACCCGAGATTCAAAAAAATTCATTTTTCCGATGAGATTGCGTGCATGAATGCCGTTAGAAAAATAAGAGAAACTATGAGGATAAATGCTGTTGCAGAAGCCGAAGGAATGGACACAGATTCTTCAGATTGTTCTGAAAAAACTGAAAACTCTTTCAGTATTTGGAGTGACCATCATAAACTCGTTGAAAAAAATTGGAAAATAAATAAAAGCAACTTGGCGGATATGGCAGATGAGCTATCAATATATTTGCGCACTCCAGTCGGAAGGCTAGTGAAAAATCCGCTGGAAATTTGGAACTATCTTCAAACACAATTTCCTAAATTATACAAAGTCGCTTCTAAATACTTAACCATTGTTGCTACATCAGTACCAGCCGAACGTCTCTTTTCTAAAGCAAGCCAAACCGCAAGCAAACAAAGAAACAGAATAAAACCTAAACGGCTAAATACAGTTATATTTTTACAAGGCCTAGGAAAAGAATATTGGGGTTTGTAAAAATTACTTCATATGTATTTGAAATAAGTTTTGATTCAGTCTGTATAAGATTATTTTTAAACCGTTTTTGCTGTTGAACAGCACAATTTTGAAATCCTTTCTTGAAGATTTTCTTTTATTGCTTTCTAAGAAAATATACTTACTAAAGGTGCTATAAACATGTGTTCAAATAAAATATGAACAAATAATTTTAGTTTGTCGAACTTGATTTGCTGTTTTTTTTTTTTGTATTTTAAGCAATTTTTTGTTACTTTCAGTACAAGTGATATTTTCGATGCATCGATGTTTTGATTCGATATATCGCGTAATATCGATCTGAAGTTTCGATGCATCATATCGAATAAAATATCGATGTTTTATTGTAATGTACATCCCTAACTGGGCAGGACAATCAATGAGCGGCACGTGGTTTTGTTGAAACCAGCGCATAACTGTAGCGGACTTGTGGCAAGGTGCGTTATCTTGTTGGTAGACAACGTTTTCCATGTTGGTATCGCCAAAAATCCGTGTAAAAGATGGTATAAGTGCATTGTTGAGCGTATGTATGTAGCGTTCGCTATTCATACGACCCACGCAAACAACCATTTCACCTACTCCACTCGCAGCCATGCAACCCCAGACCATTATACTGCCTCCTCCGTGTTTTACAGTAGGTACCAAGCAGTCGGGGTTATATTCTTTACCTAATCGACGCCTTACGTAGGTAACACCAGGTCTTCCAAAATTCTAAAAAATCAAAAAAATAAACGTGATTTTAGCTCGTATAATTTTAATGGAAACTGTGTTCTTAGGTGATGAAAGTAATTTTTTCATTAGCTAACAATCTTAGTAAACACACCTGGAAATTTGACTCATCAAGGCCCAATTCAATAGCTCGGCGACCATTCAATCCTGCTGCTGAAAGACGTCTTCTCACCGTTTGAGAGCTGATTTTGCATCCTGAACTGACTTCCAACTCAGCAGCTAGCTGAGAAGATATTTTTTTCCTATTTCTTAAGGACGATCACACCAACTGGCGGTCCATACGGCTAGTTGTCACCAGTTTTCGGCCTGTTTTTGGTTTGTTTTCATGAGATGCAGTTTCGGCATAGCGTTTTAGAGTATTTTTGACACCACATCTGGAACACTTCATTACTTTTGCAATTGATTTCTGCGAATATCCTGATTCATGCAATATTTGTATTTTTACGCGGTCATCATGCAAAATTGGTTTACATTTTCTTCGGTTTCCACTAGAATTCATGTCAAAAAATTTCACTTCTATGATATTATTCAATTTCCGTTTTTATATTGACTAAACGACAAGTAAACTTATGATAACTAAATTTTGAAAAATTGTATAGTTTAGCACTTTCGACAAGAACATCTCACAAAGTAGACTGTATGGCTTTATAACCGGTTTTAAAAGTTTTTGTTTTTCTCTTTTGTTAAGTGTAAATAGAAAATAATAACACGGTGTAACAGTGAAAATAAACTCGGCTCGAGACATAGTAGAGGTTGTAGGTCTAGTTGAACATAAGATAACTGCATACTTAGTTTTTTGAATATACCCTCAAAATCGGGATTTGTGGTCAAAAAACCGATTTTAGGTAGGTGCATGTATAGTTTGTTATATAACTCCGTTATATCTAGCTCAATTTTTAAAATTTAAACATTGATAGAAAGAAGAAAAATATACCCTTAATATAATACATTGACCGTTTTTTTACAAAAAGAATTGACAAAGTTACAGGTAAAATCATTTGAAAATTTCTCATTTTTTTTTAATTTTTTCAACTTCAACAACGTTTTGTTAACAAATTTTGTTTTGTGGCACTATTAGTTTTAGCAGGATTCTGAAAGCCTGTTAAATTTTGCGTTCAACAAGCTATCATTTACTTCAATTGGCTGAAATACAAAAGCACTATCGAATTTTTAGTATTCGTAAAAAAATACAAAAAAATGTTTTTTTTTTTTTTAAAATGTTTTTTTGAGCTTTTTCGTTTATATATATTATCATAAAGCTGGTGTATTGCCCGGATGTGACGGAACTGTTTTCAGTTTTTAACCACAAACACGCTCCGAATGAATGGCGTTTGTTTATTGAGGGATCTTGCAAGAGTATGATTTATTTAAAAACTTTTTGTGTGATTCTTGATATGTTAAATTCTGATATATGTATATCGCCGACTTAAAGGCTCTAACAATACTGTTTGGAATGCAAGGTGGATATACCAAGTATCCTTGCATTATTTGCGAATGGGATAGTCGAATGGGATAATAAATATAAGCAAAAAGAGTATCACTGCGTGCTTCATTTCAAGTTGTCAAAAAATATGTTTTGAATACTCCACTGGTGCGACCTGAAAATGTAATCCTACCGCGGCCTCGGTAGTCGAGTTGGTAGCGTGCTCGACTGCCACCCCAGAGGTCCCGTGTTCGATTCCTGGCCAGGCCATGGTCCTTCGCTTTTAACCTTTCTTAATTTTCTATCCTCATTTCTAATTAACTGAAATTAAAAATTCATCAATATTTACGACATGAAGTTGTAGTTGATGGTAGAGAAGTTTGTGGATGAGATTGACTTATAACTTGAATTGACTGAGGTAAAGGCATAACACTTGCGTCTGATTCAAATTCATATCTTTCTTTGGCTTTCCACCACGCTTAGAACATCCTACACGTGTTTCACTTGATTGCCCTTTCCTTCCCACTAATCTATCATCCCATTTTCGAACCAAGGCAGACTTGACTGAATAGGTATTTCACCTCGAACCAACTTCAGACTTGACTGAATAGGTATTCCCCCTGAAATCCTTGGTTCAAAGCTAAAAAAAAAAAAAATCTGATTGCAGCGTTTCTTAGGTCAAGTGAGGCCAAAATCAAAGAAAGTATCCTGCACGTTCAAATCTTTTATAAAAGTTATTTATTCATTTCGGTTATTCTAAGGTTTATTTGTGGGGTCACAAATTCGGAAAATTTTCTTGGACACTGATTTCGTTTCTAAATTAAATCCAGTTGAAAAAAAGAGCTTGGAATAGTTATATTTCGTTATGCATTTATTTCCTCGGCAAGAAGAAGAGTCGAAATTACTTAGATGTTGTAAATGATTTTTTAAGTGCCTACGAAGAAATGGGCTGCAATATGTCAATCGAAATACATTCTTTGCACTCCCATAAAAACTTTTTCCCGAATAGCCTTGGGCAGTTTAGTGATGAACAAGGAGAAAGGTTCCACCAGGAGATGGAAGCTATAGAAACCGGCTTTCAGGGAAAAAATTCCATAAACATACTGGTAGACTACTGCTGGTCCCTAAAACGTGAAATCGATTATAATATATATAAACGAAAAAGGTCAAATAAACATTTTTAGAAAAAAAAAAAAAAAAATTAAAATTTTTTGTATTATATTACAAATACTAAAAATTCGAAAGTGCATTTGTATTTCAGCCAATTGAAGTAAATGATAGCTTGTTGAACGCAAAATTTAACAGGCTTTCAGAATCCTGCTAAAACTAATAGTGCCACAAAACAAAATTTGTTAACAAAACGTTGTTGAAGTTGAAAAAATTAAAAAAAAATGAGAAATTTTCAAATGATTTTACCTGTAACTTTGTCAATTCTTTTTGTAAAAAAACGGTCTATGTATTATATTAAGGGTATATTTTTCTTCTTTCTATCAATGTTTAAATTTTAAAAATTGAGCTAGATATCACGGAGTTACATAACAAACTATACATGCACCTACCTAAAATCGGTTTTTTGACCACAAATCCCGATTTTGAGGGTATATTCAAAAAACTAAGTATGCAGTTATCTTATGTTCAACCAGGCCTACTACCTCTTCTATGTCTCGAGGCAAGTTTTTTGATTTGTTTTCATTTTGTAACACCGTGTAATTAAAGATTAATAATTGCTTTGTATCATGTGAATTTATAGGGTGCCTTGTTCTTTTGAGAACGGCTGTATATGGAAAAACTTTTGTGAAATTAAAATTTAAGAAAATTCGAGGTTCTTTAAAAAAAAATCTTATAATTGTAGCACGGTGTAATAATATTAAAAATAATGCAGTGGGAATGGTCAGCGAACTACTCACACCTCTTTTTTTCTCGCTTTAACTATACTTGGATAATGTTATGACCAACTATTTGATTGCAACATTCAGTTTTTGAAAGCATGCGCAACCATTTCTTTCTTTAAAATAACAACGGCACGTCAGTTTGTTCGTGCTGCATTCCTTTCATAAATTTTCTGCACGTTTAAATGTTGCAAATTTTTAGATTCACAAATTTTTTTTTTAATGGAGTTATTGTTGGTTTTTTTTATTGGTCGCGGCATTCACTCAATTTTAAATGTTCATAATTTTTTTAACGTTTGCATAAATTTAACCAACTCTTGAGTTTAAGTGAAGAGTTCTGCTTCACTTTTTAAGATGTTAACTGAAAACTTAATTTAACAAACAAAATGTCAATTTCATATGTTCAGTGATGATTCTTCAACTATTTAAGCAATTTATGTAACAGTTATTTGCGAGAAATATCAAATATGATCCTAGGGAATTTGTAGTAACAGTTCAATAAAGACTTTATACTTTTATACAGAGGCCTTAACGAGCCCTAACTTTACTTAATTTTGCTAAAGAAACGTACAAGTACATTTAACCATTATATGCTCTGTTAAGCTTGAAGTATAATGTGCATATCATAACGCCATTTTTTTTTTTTAATATTTTGACTTATCTTTTTGACATTAAAGTTGTATTTTGAGAGAATACTACGAAAAAAAAACAAATTTCAGTAAAAATATCAAAGTTTTATTAATTAACAAACATATTTTGAACAAGACGTATTTTCGGTGGTTTGAAAATGATAGGACACTTTTTATTTTCGTTTAAACTAGTTAGGTTAAGAGGGAAGGGCAACCTGACGTTGCCTACACGGGGGCCTATTGGTCCATTGTGGTTCCCTATGTCTGTGGACCTACCGTGACAAAACCAAATAGAATCTTAGGCACTGGAGCAAGGTTGGTTGAACCAACCGGTGCTCCGTATGAATCTGAAAAGATCCATCAGTGGTACGTCCACGAGCTCTTGCAGTTCTCCGTACACTCTGCTTCCCATGTGGTGAAGTCGGCATTGTTGGAGATTTGGACACTCGCAAAGTAGATGCTTCATGGTTTCTGTTTCCTCGACATCTCTACAGCTTCTGCAGAAGTCTGGGTGCGGGATTCCTAGTCGCGAGGCCATTGTGCCTATACAACAATGCCCCGTGAGGACCCCTATTAAGATGCGAGTTTCATTTTAACTCATTGAAAGTAGGGATTGGGTCCTTTTTTCGCAGAGTTTAGGCCAGAGATGGCGAGAGATAACACAGTTGTCTCTATTTGACCAAGAGTTATTTGTGTTATTTCTGGCTTTATCATTTATTTTCTTCTTGAATTCTCCGACTGGAGCCATGGTCGACCCAATCACAGAACTTCTTTCCAGTTCAGAGCCCTCCCTAGCCAATCTGTCTGCTATTTCGTTTCCCTCTATGTCACGATGACCGGGAACCCAGCAGATTGATCTTGTGGGGAGGACTCATTCTGATGAGAGCTTGCCGGCAGCTCAGTACAGATTTCGATTTTGTTGTTTCGCTACGGAGTGCTTTTATCGCAGCCTGGCTGTCCACAAAGATTGTAATCCTTGATGGATTGATGTTCCTTGATTGGATTGTCGTAGCTGCTTTCTCGATCGCGAAAATTTCTGCTTGAAAGACACTACAGTAATCTGGAAGTCTGTCTGACAGGGATATTTGCAGTGTATTACAGTAGACTCCGGCTCCCGTACCATTCTCCATTTTGGATCCATCAGTGAAGATCTGGATATCGTGTTCACTAAAAGGGTGGTTCGAATCCCATTCTTCTCTTTTTGGAAAGGTGATGTAATCTTATATTCATTTTTTTGAAAGAGTTAAAAAATTGCATTCAAGTAAACATTTCTCAAAAATAGGAAAATGCATATGCAAAATTTATGCACTTATTAATTCGGCAACTTTAAGGAATACGTTAGCAGTATAATCAATACCACCAAAATTTAGACTATTGTGTAACAATCAAAAGTTCTGTGCTATCTCGATTTCAACTTTTGCTTCGAATATCCTTCACACAGAACACTGTGGATAAGAATCGTGAGTGTCGTCGTGTTTGCCAATATATTGTTAGTTTAAGCCTATACTTACTTTTGCTTTAAGACACACGTAGTTTTTTTTATAAAAGTCAAAGCATTATAAGGTCGTTATTTTTTACTGTTTTCCTCAAAAAACAGCTTTGTCCTTGCGGGGCAGGAAGACATCCTTTTTTTTCTTAAAATTTTTTTTGGGCGATCTTGACAACCCCATGTAACTTTTGAGACCTCTTAGAATACGATCTAAATTTTTCAATACGCCTTAGTGTACATCCAATGGATGACATTGGGTCTCATCCCCCATTTGGTGCCGAATGTTTTCTTGCAAGCGTAAAAGGCACTGGTTGCTTACTTTATTCTTTCTTCTGTGTTGCTTTTCCAAGTGAGCTTTGAGTCAAGGATTACTCCGAGATATTTTGCTTTATTGGATAGCTGCAGGGTTTTGCAATTTATTTTTGGGAGGCAAAAATGTACGCTTTTATTTCTTTTTGTGAATAGCACCAGTTCGGTTTTATCGGGGTTGACCCCTACGCCGTTTGGTACTGCCCACGAGACAGTTTCTTTAAGTGCTGTTTCTATCATGTTGCTGATGGTTGAGAGATGCTCCCCTCCCACCAGAAGCACAACGTCGTCAGCGTATGCTGTCACTTTAAAGCCTTTCTCGCTGAGGGTAGTCAGCAGTTCGTTTAAAACTAGGATCCAAAGCAAGGGAGCTATGACTCCACCTTGAGGTGTTCCTCTTGAAGTTGTTAAAGGACAGTATTTCAACGATTCTTTTAAGGTTTTATTTCTTATTAATACACGCAAAGAAATTTTTCGTTTACCACAACTGAAAAATTCACCAACTATACTTCGTTTGCGAGCTGTATTTGCCGCAAACGAATATTCAGTTGTCACAACTTAAAAATATATCTTATATATATAAACCGCAAGCTATTTCGGTCATTATTATTTATTATATTAATAATCTTTCTCATTATGTCCGTCCGTCTTCTTATGGATTCCACCTCTGTTGCTATCTTCGTTCGCGTATTAAGCAAACTACCAATTTCCTTATATAGTAACAATTTGTCCAAAAAGTAACTTTAAACTATAAGCGTTATGTTTATACAACGAAGGGAAAAATAAACAAAATTTTCAGTTGGGAAAAACGAAGTTTTCAATTGCTGCAATTTAAAAATCACTCGCGTTTATGACAAACGAAATTCATTTCCTGCAACTAAATGACTCGTTTCTCACAACTGAAAATTTTGTTTATTTTTCGTTCAACGTTTATGACAACTGTTGAAACGTTTGCAATAAACGATTTCAAGCACGACAAACGAAGTTCGTTTGCGGCAAACTGGCGATAAACATTTTTTTCTTTGCGTGTAGTAATTAGATGCGATTAGATAATAATCAGAAGCCCATTTGGCAACAATAGCTCCTAAGCTCCTTTGTGTTGGCATACTGGCGATTGTTTAAAAACCATTCTCACTAATATGCTCCACACTCTATGAGGTTTAAGTCCGAAGAGCAGCCCATCCATAATTTATATAAAACAGTAAGCCAAATATCGCTGTTTCATTGCTTACATTAATGCGAGCTTTATCCAGTTGAAAAATTAGTGGCGCCTTTCTATTTGGCTTAACTGTAAGGAGGCCGTTTTCCAAAACTTGAATGCAGTCTCTGCTTTTCATTTGCGCTGCTTTTCGCTCTGCTTTTCGTTGCATGTCCATATTTTGCCACGCTCTTCCACCAAATATGTTGTACCTCTCGACATTTTGTTTAAAAATAATTTGAATTTTAGATAATTAAATTTAAAAAATCCCTGGTTATCACTTGTAATCTTATTAGATACTTATTTTCAACTTTGTCTCGTTAAATATGAAACAGAAAAGTGCAGCAAAAGAGTAAGCGATAAGAGAAAGATATAGCTTCTATGGCGCGACGGAGCTCTCACATATAATAAAGGGTGTATTAACGAGAGATGCAGGGTTGCAAAGACGTATTATACTATAACAGCTGGTCACTCGAAATTTCTCAAATGTTGATATTTGTCCTTCATAAAAGCGGAAAATTTATTATGGAAAGCTACACAATGAAAGAAAGAAAAGAATTCGTTGAATTGATTTACGAAAACTCGGATTCTATCACAGTAACAGTGCCCAAAATTCAAAAAAATTTTCCTCATAATCATGTACCTTCTGAGAAATCTAGAGACTGACACAGTCCAAAATGTAGAGCTACCGAAACGACTTCACTCCGTTATATGTTTGATAGAAAATATCGACGCAGTGAAGGTAGGAAAAATGAAGTGTAGAAAACGACCCAAGCACCTCATCACCGTGCTCAAGAACTCGACCTCTCAACGTCCACTCGGCAGCGAATACTGACAAAAGATTCGGCTCTGCATGCACATAAGGTGCAATTGACTCAAGAAATGCATTCGGTGAACCACCGATTGGGTCTTGGAAAACATAAATAACGAAGGTGATTTAAAAAAAAACAAAATCATCGTGTTTTCTGACGAAGCTCATTTTCGCATAGACGAAAATATATATCGCCTATTCCACGCATATAGCAAAACGGGTCCGTCTATGCATTTCTATTTGTTTAATTTGTTGGCTATATGTTCCTATTATACTTCTAAGAACATAAGTTCTTTCATTTTTTTTATCACCATTCTTTGGAAAGTTATGGACCTTTCAATTTTGGTCATCATCTGAAAACGTCAGAATTGAGTCATTTTCAATAAATTGTATCTACGCTCTTTTTTATCCGATTTTTATAAATGAAGTACCAATGGAAAGGTAAGGGTATTATATAGATTCTGGAAAAAATATAATATTTATGGATTTTGGATGTCAGGGTTGCCAACATATTTTAAAAAAATGTATTTGCTAATTTCTCAAAAAAAAAAACGCGTGATTTCTTTTTCTTTATTTTTCTTTTAAAATTGAAGAAGAATGTTACCTTTTTATTAAAAAGCCTCTTACTTTCTTACCGTTTAAGACATTCGCAAAATTTGTTCTGCAAAATTGTTTGACTTGTTAGAACCAACATTTTATTCACACATTTTGATGACCTTACCCATGTCCTTAGTATAGAAAACTGGTAAAAAAGAAAAAAATTATAATTTTAAAATTTTTCCACTTTTATTTGTATAAAGGTAAGCAAAATTTTGACTACCATATGAAAGACAATTTTAGATGGAAGATCTAATTGATTTTGTTTCAAAAAGTTTTAAAATCGGTCTTAAAATGAAAAAAGTTACGATGGTTATACTGACGCCCTTCAAACAAAAAAGTTACAATGATTTATATGGCAATTTTTCTTGACAAGTAAAGTATAGTTGTAAAGGCTTTTCCATTAAGGACTTCACAATTTTTATTAAATAAAACGTAAACCATTTGAGATATTCCAAAACTTTATTATCGGCTTGAAGTACAGTGAAAACATTTATGAATGGATCTCGAATTCGTTTATATGGCCACCTCAGGCACGTATGCAGCGGTCGATTCTTTGGACCCAATTTGCGATGACTCGGCCACACATGGCGTTCAATGTTGACTCTGAGCTCTTTCAACATCGTCGGCTTGTTAGCATAGACCAATGACTTGACGTAGCCGCAAAGAAGCTTTAAATCGCGCGAACGAGGAAGCCAATCGACTGGCCCATTTCTTGAGATAACACGCTCATCAAACTTACTCTTCAATAAATCGATTGTAACGTGTGCTGTGTAGTTTGTGGCACCGTCCTGTTGGAACCACATGTCGTCCAAGTTTATATCTTCCAATTCGGGCCAAAGATCAGTAATCATGGCGCGATAACGATGGCCATTCACAGTAACGTAACGATAGTATCGTCGACGAAAAAATATGGTCCAATGACGCCGCTGGCATGCAAACCGCACCAAACAGTTATTTGTGTTTGTGGATGAAATGGTGATTCATGAAGCACCCGACCAATAACTCATACTTTGCTTATTGAAGAACTAATTTATTTATTTTGCGATGATATTCTTCATCGAAAATTTTTATAATTTGCAGACGTTGTTCGTTCGTGAACTTTGCCATGATGCAAATGTTGAGTTTACTGAATAAATTAACAGTGACAGTTCGATGATTAGTGAAAGCGTTCGTTCAGAAATTTAATTCAAAGTTGTCAAGTCCCTACTGCAAAATCCTGTAGTAGTAGTAGAACATTGATTAGAAGAACTTGAGCAGAACTTGAACTTGAGTAGAAATTGAGTAGAAACTTGATTGCTATTTTTGATCAGTTGAAATATTAAAAAATCCTCTGAGGCTGAATATCGCCGAGCTTTAATCTACTTAATAGGAATCCCCTATTACCTCTCTATTGTGAACAGAAGGTATATATATTAGAGTGACCGCAACTTATATGGGGCAAAAAAATAGTCGGAATCTTGTTCGTCTTAACCAGACAAAACGAATCCCCTTTCCAGATATTGGGATAGCCAAAATTTGAGGCTCAAATTAACGAAGACGAACAAGATTCCGACATTGATTTTTTGCGGTCACTCTAATATATATTTTACAATTGCCGCATATAGGGATCCGAAAATCCCTGAGTGTTTCAGTAAGTATCAATTATATGGGCGTACTATTTTGAAAATGATGACGGAAGTGCCGTTACAGTCAATGGAGTGAGTTTCCGAGACATAATAACAGTTTCTTGTGATCAGAGATGGGATATACGACCTAACAGACAACCTATTTCAATAGGATGGTTTTATTGCCATACAAGTCACGAAACAATCAAGTTATTGCACACGAAGTTTCTTGGTTGCGTAATTTCAAGTAATGGAGATCCAATTGACCATCAAGATTTTGCGATTAGATTAGAACCGTTAGACTTCTTAGTTGAGGATAATGTAAAAGTAAGCTCTATCCGCAAACGATTCCAACTCTTAAAGCGAACATCGAAGCCACCATCGCCGAAATAGAGCCCCAAAGTGTGTGAAAGACTGATCGAAAATTTAAAAAAAAAATGGATTTAGGTCTGAAAGCTAAGCCGAGGCGGCCAATCGAAAATAATTGTATTTTATACATAGTCTCTATAAGTCTACTTACTGTCCAATAAAAATTTAAGAAACATGCAAGCAATTGTTCTTTTCACTCAAAAAAGACATTTTGCGATTCTTATTGATACACCCTATATGGTCCAAAAAGAAGTAAATCAGAAATTGTTCACTTCTTTTTGCTTATAAATAAAGTTCAATTCTTAAAGTGTACTATAATTTTGAAATGCACCTTACTTTTTTATAGGGGCCCTTTAAATGTTTCCGACTAGAAAATAAAAATTTAAGCAAGGTTTTGAAAACTTTCCTTTTACATATCTTTACTTAAATACATTTCTAGAAGATTTTACCATGATATGCTTGACTAAACTATAAGTAAAGGGTGTTTTTTTTAGATGTATAGAACTTCAAATTGAAATAAAACACAAGAAAATCGTTTTAATATCCATCAATTTGGCTTTATTGGAAGGATAATTTTATGCCATTAATGTTTAAATATGATTTCGGGCATGTGGCCGCCGCGGCTGGCTCGAATAAAGCCAATTCTACAGGTCCAATTTTCAACCACTTTTTCGAGCGTATGGGGCCGTATGTCGGCAATAACGCCACGAATGTTGGCCTCCAAGTCCCCTAACGTTTCTGGTTTGTTGGCGTAGACGAGCGACTTCACATATCCCCAAAGAAAATAATCCAATGGTGTCAAATCACACGATCTTGGTGGCCAATTGACAGGTCCATTCCGCGAAATTATGCGCTCATCGAATGTTTCCTTTAATAAATCGATTGTGACGTGCGCTGTGTGGCATGTAGCGCCGTCTTGTTGGAACCACAACTCATCCACATTCATGCCATCCAATTCGGGAACAAAATAGTCGGTTATCATGGCTCTATACCGGTTTCCATTAACGGTAACTGACTCTCCAGCATTATTTCGGAAGAAGTATGGCCCAATGACTCCACCAGCCCATAGAGCACACCAAACAGTCAGTTTTTGTGGATGTAATGGCGTCTCAAGGATCTCATGTAGATTCTCTTCACTCCAAATGCGGCAATTTTGCTTGTTGACGTAGCCATTCAACCAAAAATGAGCCTCATCACTGAATAAAATTTTGCCCATACACCAAAATCACGACGCATTGCATGGTCTCGCTGCTTTAATTCTTGCACAAGCTGGATCTTGTAAGGTCGCAAGCCAAGATCTTTGCGCAAAATCTTCTATAAAGTTGATGGACAAAGCTCCAATTGCTGTGCACGGTGGAGAATCGATTCATTCGGGTCCTCTTCAACATTTTGCTCTACAGCGGCAATTGTTTCTTCGGTGCGCACTGTTCGACGTCTCTGCGGATGCGTATTATCACATAGAGTAAACGTAGTGCGAAAACGACCCATGGTTAACCGAATTAATTGCTCTGATGGATGATTATGTCGACCATAAAATGGACGGAGCTTGCGGTAAACTTCGCGAACTGAACCATTATTTTCGAAATAAATTTGCACGATTTGCAAGCGTTGTTTTTTTGTCAACCTGTTCATGATGAAATGGCAAACCAAACTGAACATAAATGACATTAGAGTTGCCAGATTTGACCACAAAATGCCAGTTTTATCTCTATTCGAAAAACAAACCCCTAAAAAAAACACCCATTATATGTTAGACAAGCGCTAATATTTGTAGCTTCGCACTCAATTACGTTTCGGGTATAAAATATCTTGGCATGAAATTCTTCTATACGAACCTTGCAAGAAGGAAATTAATGTAGCGTGAATTTTACTTTTCGCTTGTGGTGTAATTAAATCATTTGAATAACACAAAAATCCGCATTAAGGGGGGGGGGGGGGTATATTCCACAATTAAATAGCGTTATTGCTAGAATATTTCAATAATTGAGTCATATTCAGTTAACTGACCTTGTAATTTAGATACACAAGTTGGCTTCTATTGACTCATGCTGGTTGAGAACTGTTTCACTTGAGGTCGCATTAAAGCTGTCAGCACATTTTGTGTTCAGCTGATTCTGCAAAACAAAAACCAGAAATAAACTGAAAACAAAAATCATTCCGCTTAAAGTACTCGTTACATTACAACTAACAAGCCAAATCGTCACATTGTCTGTATGTACGTATTTGAAAGATACAATTTTTCATAGTCACACACATTGGAAGTGTGTGCGTGTGTGCGCAATATGCAAAAAATTCTTTTTTTTATTAATAAAAGGTTATCATTGTGTAGCTGTTGTTGCTGCCTTTAAAAATAGTCAACAAGAACAGCAAAAAATAAAACCAAAAGCTACCGCACGGGCTATGTGCGTCAGAGCATGCCACCAAGTTGGCATCGGTCTCGAAATTAGGTTAGTATTTTAGCACAAAAAAAAAAAAAACAAAAAAAAAATAAAAACATTTTTTAAATTAACTAGTTATATACAAACAAATATAATTTTTGTATAGCAATATTTAAACACATTTTTTTTTAGTATTTTTTTGTGCATCGCTTCTACGCTTCCAAGGCGTAGACTCAAAAGAGCGTCACCGTTTTATGAACCCGTTTTATTCTAAGCGGGGCTTAGTAGTAACGGAAAATCACACGTAAGCTGACATTTATTGCCTTAATTTACTAACCTGACTTAAATATTTATGAAACGAATGGTTTACAATGGAGAGATATATGTGGAAAGTGTCAAAAACTCTGTAGCAGGGTGTACACTGAGCATATCAAACCATTTGGACTCTGAAAGCATTTCTAATAAATTCTCACTATTCGTATAAAATATGAATTTAAGTCTAAAGAGGCTTAGAATATTTTTCGTTTATCACGCTTATGCCTTGAGAAGAATGTGTCAGAATAGAGAAAGAGTCAATAAATAACTGTTAAAATGTAGCTTCCCAGCAGAAAAGTGGACCAAATTTGATATAGTTCTGAACTAGTTCCAAAAAGGACCAGTACTAGTTCCACTACAATACCCTTTAACATTGAACGAACTGACGCTTTTTGCGGCTTGATGTCATAGGAAAAGACAATTGTCCCCAGAAACACTCCTTTTTCCCCATATTTGAACTAGTTGCATTAGGAACATTTTTAAACTGGTTGCTTTCGCAGTAGCCTGAAAGTGGTTCTTTTTTGACTAGTTTTTAAGTGAACATATTAAAAGTGTAAAAATTTAGTGCAACGGAAAGGTCCTAAAGATCTCATTTGTACCATCTTTTCCATCCACATTCCAGAAAACATTTTGTATATAAACATTTCTTTTTTTTATTATTTTTTCTTGTGCGCAGCAAATTTTAAAAAGTAGCCAGAACGCGTTTATTTTTTTCAGCAAAACTTTTAAAAACAAAAACAAAAATAACTGTTCTACACTGAACGCCTTTTGTACTTTTTCAGAACTACTGCGAACTGCGCTAGAAATGAGCTAGTTCACTATTTCAATTGACTCCAAAATAACTGCTGGGTTGATAATGAAAATTGTATAAAATATTTTCGGTTAGAAAAATAACAAAAAAAAAAAGTTAAAAAAAGTTCCAAGTTTAGATGTCAATACGTATTGTAGCCAAACATATCTTACTTAATAGGCAGTTCAATCTTGAAAAGTTCCAACTACATGCAAAACCACCATTTCCTATATTGGATTGTTCAAAAAGTCAGTACGATTTTCTGACAGTTTTGGCTTATTTGATGTATAAATCAAATAAACGTTAATCAATTATATATTCGCCATTTTGTTTGATCACCTTCTCCCATATCTGTGGTAGATTCATTATTCCGCGCAGGTAGAAGCCTCTTTACTTTTCTCTGCAAGGAACATCTCAAGGTGATGTTTGGTCATTATCAACCATTCAGTGAGTTGTGCAGGGAGTGAAACATATGGTAATTCGAGTGCGCAATGTCTAGACTATAAGGTGGATGGGGCAAAACATCCCATCTGAGCTCGAGTAATTTTTGGTAATTCACCAAACTCGTATGAGGCCTTACATTATCGCGGTACATGACCATCGCCATCCAATTAACCAACATTAGAACGTTTCTGTTGGATGGCATCACTTAATTTCTGTAGTTGCCATAGTAGATTTCAAAATTTATGGTTCTATCCTGTGGGTGTAGTTCGTAGTAGACAGGCCCCTTCCGATCCCAATAGATTGAGTACATAACCTTAATCTTGTGAATGTCTGCTTTTGGATGAAGCACCGGAGACTTCATCTCTAGGACCAGCTGCTTAATCTGTTGACATTGTTGTAGAAAATCCACGTTTCGTCACCCATAATCATGTGCTTGAGAAATGGGTCGCTTTTTTTACCAAAACTAAAAAATTGAAATTCACAAGAATTTCTTTCAGTTCGTGCGGGACCCAGACGCTGAAACCAGTGGACTTTAAAGGAACGTGAACGCTTCCAACTAACAAATATAGAGCACTCGTAATTTCTATGACTGTCGATTGTTTTTTTGTCTCTACTAACGTCTTGATTTGGTAGACACTCACCTCCGAGGGCCTAACAGAACCTCCGGTAAAATCCAATTGTATGTGGGCTTTGGAAATTGTTATAGAACAGTTTCTTTTCATCCACGATATTTTTTGACGTGAGAATGTTACGTTTTTCCGCGCAGGTTTCCAGAAGCGTTGAAAGGGTATCTTTTAAAATGCTTTGCCATTGCGTGGAATTGTTCCACGCTGAGTAAAGACGCTAAAAAGTAAAGATAGGACAGTAAACTTTAATTCTTTGACTTTATGAAAAAAATTAAAGATTTGAAGAAAAAATTAAAATTAAAGAAACTGAAAATTGTTTTCATGGAATTATAAGGCTCTATGTATAGGTGCTACGATAAAAATATTACACGCCAGTAAGGGTTAGTTTTTAGGCCTCATGACAAAAATAGACAAAAAAATCAAGGCGTCATGAGACCACGGAAAAAGCCGTTAGAAGATCGAAAATACAATTCGTTGCATGGAATTATTACTCAATGAGTATATGCAGCACGATAAAAGTTATAAAACAGAAATGAAGGATTTATATTTTACTTGGCCTTACGACAAAAGTAAGCAAAAAAATATGTCTTCGTGAAAATAACAACTTATGTACCAAAAATTAAATTTCGTTGCATGGAATTATTGTTCGGTTACTAGGGGTGCTACGATTAATTTATTTTACCACAGCAATTACTGCTTCTTTGACATTATGACGAAAATAAAACAAAAAATTTTGGAGCCACAACACTACAGAGGAAACAGGTTACTGCTGTAAAAATACACAAACAATGAAAGAACGTTACATTGAATTTGTAAATTTGACTGAACGTCAGTAAAGCTGAGGTTTTCGGTCATATGATAAAAAAAAATTAAGACGCCATGAGGCATCTCATCAAAATCAAAATCAAAAGCAAAAGCAAAAGCAAAAGCAAAAGCAAAAGCAAAAGCAAAGCAAAGCAAAAACAAAAGCAAAAGCAAAAGCAAAAGCAAAAGCAAAAGCAAAGACAAAAGCAAATTCTAAAGCAAAAGCAGAAGCAAAAACAGAGGAAAAAATAAAAATAGGAAAAGTATTATTTGTGAGAACTTGGATACAGATTAGGTATAGAATTAGAAAATGGATGAGGGCAAGGATTTATACAAAGAGTAGGACCAGGAATAAAATACAGAGAAGGACAAAGATTTAGACAATGATTAGAGTATGGAATTGGACAAGGATTAGGCTAATATTTCAGACAATGATTGGGAAAATGACTTTGTAATTGAGAATTACAACAAAGATTTTAGGCACACTTAAAACAATTTAGGACAAGATTGGGAAAAGTATAAGGACAAGAATTAAGGAAAAGACTACGAAAAAAATTAGGACAAAGATTTAGGCATACTTAAAACAAATTAGGACAAAATTGGGTAAAGGATGAGGACAAGGATTGGGACAAAGATTTGGGCACACTAAGGACAAGATTTCGGGCAAAGATTGTGGAAAGAAGTGGGACAGAATTAGAAAAGGGATTAGAACAAGAATATGGTCAGAAATTTGGATATGTATCAAAACAAAAATTTTGGGAATTAGTTGTACAATTTTAGGACATATATAAGAATAAGGATGAGAACAGGTTTGGGAAAAATTAAAGTATTGAGGACAGAATAAGTACAATACGCTGTCACGTCAAAACCTACGGGTGTGTCCACGATACAGCCAACTCCTTTTTATTCTAAATTTTTTCATATAAGAAAAAATAAATTTTAACAAATAATTAAAAATAACTCTTGATTTAAATAAGAAATATTAAACTTGATATCATGGCTGAACCAGAATTATATCCCAAATTTGGACGAGTACTAAAGAGAGCATTCAAAGTTGTACTCGTTGTACTAAAAGTAAAGTAGTAATGGCTAAGAATGCCATTTGTTAGGGTAAAGTTAAAAAACAGGTGTTAAAAAGCATGACGATGTATATTTTCAACAGCTGTTGACTCATGTATATTGCGTACGTTATTTGTATATTTATAACGGAATATACATAAAATATCGTTAGCAGAATTATTAATGAGCAGGTGAAAAGCAAAGAGGGCTCGACCCACCTATGCAAACAATCGAGATAAATTAATTTGAAAACATGCAAGAATTTCTCGTTTATATAATAATGTCATATCTCATTACGATCTTAGTGGTAGGATGCCAATGTTAAATTATTAGCAAAATTGTCGACAACACCAAAATTAGATATTCAGAAATAATCGTTTTAATAATGTTCATTTCTAACTGAAGCTATTTTTACCAAAATAGTTCTCACTAATGATAAAGATACGCTCGTATGTTTTTTATGGATTGAACCACTTTACTTCACACCTCATAAACATTCGAATATTTTAAAACATGTGGCTTAGTTGTTTACACTTTGGCAGCACTGCTAAGAATACTTTAAAAAATGTAATTAAAATAAATGAACATTGAAAGGTGTGGCTGTTGTTTTGAAGAAATAATTGGATTCAAGTTATAATTATTACGGTTACTGTTGCTGTCTTTAAGTATACAACAGAATTTCAATGACTTCATTATCGCGCTATAAGCTTTTGAGACAAGCAACGAGGTCATCGCAATGTGGGTTGAGGGATACTAAAAGTGTATGTAGATCTGTTCATATTTTGACGGCTCAGGCCGAACGCGTTAAAATGAGTGGATAGTTCGACGTAAATCGTTTACGAGCCGCGAGGTCCGAGGTTCGAGTCCCAGCTGACACAGACATTTTTTGGAAGATAGTGGTCTAAAAATAGTAGGTTAGTAATGCCATTTAAAGTGTCTAGAGAACATACTTATTAGTTCAGTTTTCGATACAAACGTTTAATAACACGCACAACACAAGATGATCATAAAAAGTTCGCTCAAAGCTCTTTTAAGTGCTGAAATGGACAATTTATTTTATTTATATATTATTTATATGAATTTAATTTTGATTTTGATTTTGATTTTGATTTTGATTTTGATTTTGATTTTGATTTTGATTTTGATTTTGATTTTGATTTTGATTTTGATTTTGATTTTGATTTTGATTTTGATTTTGATTTTGATTTTGATTTTGATTTCGATTTCGATTTTGATATTAATTTTGATTTTGATTTTGATTTTGATTTTGATTTTGATTTTGATTTTGATTTGATTTTGATTTTGATTTTGATTTTGATTTTGATTTTGATTTCGATTTCGATTTCGATTTTAATTTTAATTTTAATTTTAATTTTAATTTTGATTTTGATTTTGATTTTGATTTTGATTTTGATTTTGATTTTGATTTTGATTTTGATTTTGATTTTGATTTTGATTTTGATTTTGATTTTGATTTTGATTTTGATTTTGATTTTGATTTTGATTTTGATTTTGATTTTGATTTTGATTTTGATTTTGATTTTGATTTTGATTTTGATTTTGATTTTGATTTTGATTTTGATTTTGATTTTGATTTTGATTTTGATTTTGATTTTGATTTTGATTTTGATTTTGATTTTGATTTTGATTTTGATTTTGATTTTGATTTTGATTTTGATTTTGATTTTGATTTTGACTTTGACTTTGACTTTGATTTTGATTTTGGTTTCGATTTTGATATTGATATTGATTTCGACTGTGATTTTGATTTGATTTTGATTTCTTCGCCATTTCTGGGATGGTTTCCAAATTTAGTCGACCACTGTGATGTTACTTAAAATCTGCCACCCAATATTTTACTATTGCAAACGAAGAAGTAGAGTCTCCCAGAGTTGAATCTAGCTTCGCTTTGATATTGGTGTTGGACTTAGGTATTTCAGTATAGTATCACATACCGATAACCAACTTTGTCCATGTTTGCAAAATTCGCCGAGAGCGTTCAGTATTGATGACAGCCAAACAAATTCTTTACAATATAGGTTGGTACTTTTTATCATAATCATTCATTTCAAACAACAACCGCCATATATACGTCAGATCGGATACTTCCGGGACTACACTCGTAAAAATCAGCCTTTACTGTAGTGAAATATTTTTAACGTAGTACTGTTTACCATAGTACCGTTTTTTTACCGTTTACCGCGGTACCATTTTTACCGTTTATCAGCGAGTAATGATGCCATGCAACAAATTTTGGAGTTTCGTCGCTTCCTCCGCATCCCGTCTTTAATTTGCTTTTTATTTATTTTTATTTATTTATTGTATTTTGTCATGAAGTCAAAGAATTAACCTTTACTGTCTTCCCTTAACATCTATACTCAACGTAATAATAATATGTAATAATTGCATGTAAAACCGATGATGCATTTTGAAAAAATACCCGTTTCGTCGAGTAAATACTTACCCACTGTGCGTCGCTGAAGTGAATCTGTAATTTTAATTAGATGACAGAATTCATAGCTCATCCGCATTGTAATATTGTGACTCATTTTTCATTATTATTGCAATGGACTTATAAGAATACAAGTTACTGAAAATTAAATACTTTTTCAAATATGCAATTAAATTTTTATTCGCTTTATTATAGAAAAGGTGATTACTCCATCAACATTGTGGTCAGATATTTACCAGCAGCAGTGGCGTTCCTAGGCTTGGTGACACCCGGGGTGGATACTCATGGTGTCACCCCTATAAAAAATTTCTAAATGCAAAAAGAAACCAATTCGATGAGATTAAGTGTTTTTATTATTATCTTTATGTTTTCCGAAAAAAAAAAACAAACAACATATGACAAAAAATAAGAATTTGTAAAAAACAGAACAAAAATATTACATTTTCAGGTGTCTACATATTTAGATATGCAGGCATAAGGTAAAAAAGAAAACTTATTAACTTCGCAGTCTTAAAAACTGACGGAACAAAAACATTACATTTTCAGATACATATTTGTATATGTAAGTATAAGGTTAAACAATTAAATCTTATTAATTGCGTTGTCTTAAAAATTTACTTTTCTTACTTTAAGAGTTGCAAAATTTGAATCAATATTACTTGCAAGCTCGTTTTCAATGGATAAAATAGCAAGATCGCAAAGCCTTGCCTGTCCCATGGAAGACCTTAAATAAGTCTTAATTAATTTTAGCTTTGAAAAACCCCTTTCGCATGATACAGAGCTACTGATACATAAAATAGTTAGAAATAATTTCAATGCGACAAAATGGGACACACATTTTTTTACGTAATGTATTTGTACCTTTTCCTTTCTGTTTGAGAAATTAAAAAAATATCGAAATGGTGTCACCCCTAAAATGGTGGTACCCGGGGCGGATCTTATCCGATCTTGAAAAATAATATTTCGTTTAAAAGTGTTTTACGAGTACCACATTTTGTCTTCAGAACATTTTTAATTCCAAGGTCATATTTGACTAATAAACATCGTTAGCCCGATTTACCCCCCCCCCCAAAATTGTTTTTTTTCTCATAAAAGGATTTATTTACATTTTGTCCAAAAAATTTATTCAATAACTTCAAAAACAAAGAAGTTATAATGGTTCAAATATTTGGTACAATGCTTTTTTCATTATGTATGAATTACTTTTTTTTAATTCAAACAAAATTGAAAATGAACTGAATTATTTTTCAAAATGAAGTAATGAAATTAAAATAAAATATTTTTCTTGAGATATTTAGGTATAAAAACGAGCATATGTTATGCTCAAGTTATAGAAAAAATACCATTTCGGCTGTTTTTCCGATGGTTCAAAAAAATGTTTTTTTTTTATTTTGGAATCCATTCGAGGTCAGCTTTGAAACAGGGGGTGGTTTTTTCAAACTTTTTTTCGACCCACTCTACTGCCCATTTCATAAGAATGTTAAAAGTTAAAGAATTGCAACATTTTTTTTCGTTGAATTCATTGACTTAATTCAAATAAGCAGTTGATAACTTGGAATTTATGCCTCGGTAGTGTGCTAAGCACTCTATATAACTCCAGGTGCAAATCCGGGCAAGGTCAAAAGAATAAATTTGATTTCGTCAAAAAGAAAAACATTATTAAACTTTTTACGGAGTAATCAATTCTGAACAAAAAATTTTTTTTAGCTGACTGTAAGCACCCCTTGGAGGAAACAAAATTTATTATTTTTCAAATCTTTTAGTGGCACAAAGAGCCACGAAAAATAGCAAAAAAGCCTTAAGAGCAGAAAAAATCCAATTACTTGAGTTCGTTGTTGCCCAAGCCGTAATTGAGCCGAACGCACTTTAGCAAGAATTCTACCAGGTCGTTCTCCTGGGCCGGAGTAGAGATCTTGAAAATGAACCGAGGAAACCAAGGAATTTATTGAAAAAAGTTCAAGATGCATTCGAAACAAAGATAAACAATAAAATTACCTGATTGGATGGTACATGTTGCGTACATCTATGAATAAAACTTAACAAAAGACCATCTTCGACGCTCGTAATGTCGCCCAGCTGCTCTTCAACTTTCTTGAGGTAGCGCTGTAAGCTACTCCGAGGAACGTCATAGGATACGGTAGTCGGCTTTACGGGCTTGATGTTGATTTTGCACAGCTTATAGGCAATAGTTGACTTGGCTTATCTCCATTAAAAGCGCAAAAATGGTAAACTTAATTTTGAGAATTTAGATGATATTAATATAAACAACGAAATTTGGCAGTTTGCTAGCCAAACACACGCTTTCAGGGGAAACAAAATTAGGTGTCCACCAGAGATTTGCACAAGTCCAATCGTCATTTTTTGCCACTCGAATAACAATCGTCGTCAGCCACAATCGCACACAAAAATTAATGCACTCATACCGCGCGAGTTCGTAAACAACGATTTGTGCTAAGCACAGTTTGTAACGAATGCGAATATATGTATACAAAGGCAGCATCCAGACAATGCAGAAATTCGGATGCTTCGCTTAACACTCGAGTGTTTGCTGCTGCATGAATTTTTGTTGTTTTTATACTTCTCTGCCGTTCTCTAGCAGCGCTTTGTGTTGTTTGTTTCCCTTTTCTTTAATATTTACCATTTCTTTTTCTTTGTGCGAACGGAAATAAAAGCATGGATATTTATTGCTTTTGGCGAATGTTGCTCATGTCTCGCTTCGTTAGGTATTCTTGTGTCGTAGGCATTCGTAATCGCAACCGCTCGTACTCTATGGTATTCGTATCCGCAGCGATGCAGAAGGCACATTCGATGGTCGTATATTGAGGATACATTCGAAACGCCATTTGAATGCAATCAAGCTGTTCTCTGGTGTCCAAAACTGGGAAATTCAGAGCTTTCAAAGAATAACAGCTTTCGTCAACGTATTCAGTGAATCACACATGAAAAGACGTTATCGACTGTAGCTACTAGGCATATCCGTCAGTTCGATTCGGTGTCAGCACTAAGACATCATGCTGATATAGCGCACAAAGAACAATTGTTAGATCAGCTGTATTTGCTGACTGTCAAAAGTTATGCAGGGGTGTCCACAACCGGATAACATCCACAACCGAATAATGCTCACAACCAGTTAAATTACTCAACTTAAATACTTACTTTTATAACTTATACTTATAGTTATACCTATACTTATACTTATACTTATACTTATACTTATACTTATACTTATACTTATACTTATACTTATACTTATACTTATACTTATACTTATACTTATACTTATACTTATACTTATACTTATACTTATACTTATACTTATACTTATACTTATACTTATACTTATACTTATACTTATACTTATACTTATACTTATACTTATACTTATACTTATACTTATACTTATACTTATACTTATACTTATACTTATACTTATACTTATACTTATACTTATACTTATACTTATACTTATACTTATACTTATACTTATACTTATACTTATACTTATACTTATACTTATACTTATACTTATACTTATACTTATACTTATACTTATACTTATACTTGTACTTGTACTTGTACTTGCACTTATACTTATACTTATACTTATACTTATATTTATACTTATACTTTTACTTATACTGCCGCTTAAGCATTTGTACTTTTACAAAGTATTAAAGGTTTACTACGACAGCGGGTATTTAATAAGAAAAAACTACCAAAGTTATAATTTAAGAGTTAACAAACAACACAAAGCATTCGTACCTCCGCATTCAACACAACTTTTCTTGCAATTCTTTACAAATGTGGCGCCTAGACTTTACAATAATTTGCCTTACAACTTGCGAAATCTTCATAACAAACATGTCTTTCTTAAAGAAGTGAAAATGTGGCTTTTAACTTACAATCACACTCAAATAGAATCACTTATTTTTATAACGCTTTAACTTGGTTAACTTATAATGCTCTTTCTACTTTTAATTTCTCTTCAACATAATTCAATATTCTAATTAAACATTTTATAATAATTTTAAATAAAAAAAAAAAAAAAAAAACAATGTTCACTCTTTAAATGGGTTAGTGACCCCACACACTAATTTTGTAAATAGGCTTAAGAAGACTGCATTCGCCTCTAGTTCCATGAACTATAGAATGTAGAATTATTAAAAAAATTAAATATTATTTATATTTTTTAATTATTTTAATGTATATTATAATATGTAATACAAATTGTAATTTCATTCGTTTAATAATAAAACTACTACTACTACTACTACTACTACTACTACTACTACTACTACTTATACTTATACTTATACTTATACTTATACTTATACTTATACTAATACTAATACTATTAGTAATCTTTTATTTATTCTGGGTCGACTACCACTGGATATAACAAAGGTATTATATCAAATTTTTTATTTTTTTCTGATCTTTTAGAAAATGCATAACAGATTTGGAATTGAAATCAGATTTGGAATTGATCTTCTTTATCTGGTCAAAGGTCCAGCGTACTAATTTTTTTTTCCTTCTATTTTTACTTATTTTAAATCGGTTTTTCCCTAGTGAAAATTACTATCGGGTACTCGCTCAAATTTGAATATGTAGAGTTCCAAAAGTTTTAACAAATTTCTAAAAATTATTCATATTTATACTTTTGAAACTGTACTTCTCATACTTGATAATTTCTCCTCAAGTTTACTCAATGAGTTAAAGTTTTTATAAAATTCATACTGCTAATGTGTTCAAATTACAAATTAACGTTAAAGACATGAAATTCCCTCACGTTCAAATATTTGTCACAGAAATTTAAAATTTCATTACAACAATAACCGAGAAAACCAGAATCATTTACACATCAACCGCCACGATCACGATCACAATCAATTTCACAAAATTAGCCAACGAAACATGTCGCTGCTACGAAACGATCTGGAGCCAAGAACATGTAAACAGAGCACAACCTTAGTTAATAATATATAGAGCTAGGTACGAGTAAGTGCTCCTCTCTGCTCCTAGGCACTCATATATTCCCAAGCAAATTTCGAGCACAAGTTGAATGACACACTCGCAACTTAATGCAACGGTACACTTTATGGCTTAGCATGACGTACCAGCTGTAGACAGCTCCAACAGTCAGGCAATGTTATTCAAATCGGAAGTCAAGTCATGCTTGAATTTTGGAGCAAGTCGGCGACTTGCAGAAAGCACCTAATAAAGCCCAGCTGCGCAAAAAGTACACAAAAGAACTTGAACCGAAATTAAAACGAAACGAAAACTACATGAATGAAGAAAAATGTTAAGCCGCATAAATTTTGAAGTTGCAGACACAAATATGCTTCTTTGTGTGTGTGTGTGTGTGAACTAGGTAAGGGCTGAGAAGTAGGTGGGAAACGCTCGCTAAGGCCTACTTAAGTCGGCTTTATCCGACGCATTCTCAACTTTTTTTCTTTTTTTTCTTTTTTTGAATTGGCTTTCCTCTTAGCCAGAACTTATAGTTGGTATAACATTCTCGTCGTTAGTCATGCGCATGCGCGCAGTTAAGTTTATGGTTCTGGTGTCGCAAGTCGATGTGCTTGTTTATCATTAGTTGTTTTTGTGTGCTAATTCAATTAATTTAAATTTTATTCAGGTTTTCTTTTCATTTCGTTTGATGATTTCATTGCACGATCTAGAACGCATTTCGTATATTTTTGACGGAGAGAGAGAGAGAGGAGTGGAATTGGGTGTGTTCTAAGTATATCTTCTTTTGACATGGGTCGTTGAATACTTAGCAGTCTAAATGTTAGAAATTCAACAGTTATTGATAGATAGTCAGTGATTTAAACTCAAGTGTATTAGTCAGTCAAGCATTTCTTTAATTCTTTGTTTGTTTCCAATTCCTCGTAAGAAAATCTATACCTGGTATAGTTATATATTTATATAACGGAAAGCGGCATCATCGGACCTTACTTCTTTCGAAATGAGGGAAGAGACACCATTACCATCAATGGTCCTCGGTATAGAGCAATGTTAACCGATATTCTTTGGCCAGAGCTTGACATCATCGATATATCCGAGCTGTGATTCCAATAAGACGGCGCTACATACCATACAAGCAACGTAACGCTCGAAGTGATGAAGGGGAAATTTGGCGATTGGGTCATCTCACGGAGAGCGTTCAACATCAACATTGACACACCCCAATTATTTTTTTAGGGGTTTTTTAAGTCAAGTCCTTAGTCTACGCTAACAAGCCAACCACTTTGGACGAGCTCGAGGCCAACATTCGAAACACTATTGTCGGAATAACGCGGAACATATCGGACCTAGTCATCAAAAATTGGACCGACAGCTTGAAGCACTAATAGCAAGACATGGATAACGCAGCAGAATATGCTGTTCTGCTACACCAGCCCCAGCGCAGTATACTGTATCATCGTAATGCATCGAAGCATTTTGAAATGCTATGACATCTGTATTATCAAGACCAGCGCAGGCTGTTTTTGAATTGGATAGAGCGATGCGTTATGTGATCAATTTGTTGAATGCGGTGAGTTTTTAGAGTGCGCTTCAAACAAAACTAAAACATCAAAAGATTCTGGCATTGCAGCAAGTTTAAAGTTTGATTCAAGTGTGTTTGTACTCTTAAAATCGAACGCGTTCGACATATTGAAAAACCATTACGTGATCGGTAAAGCATCATAACAATCAAACACACTTCACATGCTTAACAGAATCTTCCTCGACAATGTTCGCTTCGAACATTTTATCTCCATGTTTAAGGCGAAGAAAAACTTGTACAATTTTCGCTCGCTGTAAAAATATTTTCTCATTTTTCTTTAAGCGTGTCATTTGTATTATTGCGCTATTAAATAAATAAATAAATAACTGGCCATTTCAGCCCTTGAAAGGACTTTGACCTAGCTTCTTATGATCAATTGTGTTGTGCGTGTTATTAAGTTTGTACACAATTGACCGAGAAATGGACCTACATGCTTAACACCGACTCCGAACGGCGATGAACGGAATGTTCTTATTCTCAAGAAGCTTTACATGGCATTTTGATTACTCTCTGAGGTTTGCCATTGTCTGCAGAGAGGTGGCGGCCGTACAGAAAAATTATTTTAATACAAATAATTTTCTGTCGCTGGCTGGGGTTCGAACCTGGGTCTCCAAGGTTCTTTGACATAGCGGCCACGCACTTTAACCAACTACGCCACGGACGCCACCACACTATTACTTTTGCGCTATTGCGTTACTTTTTTTTTAAGAAGTGAATTAGCGCAGTAACGCATTTAAGTGCTTCAATTCAATAGCGTAACGCAGCGCAGCGTTACCCATGTCTACTGCCAGCATGCCCAAGACGGCTATTTAAGTGTTGTGCTATTCCAGACATAATGGCATGAATGTAGCTTCAAAACGAAGCCAGAATCAATTTGATACTTATCTCACACCGTTGTTGTTTTATTTAAATTTATTTCCCTATCGTTCTTATATCGTCACCATCCACAAAAACAGTTTTTGGGTCAGCTCAAAATAAAATTCGAACTTTCCAATTCATAGGCATGATTAGTCCCCACATCTTAACGCGAATATGCCTCCTCTTAGAAGAGCGTTTTCCCAAGTCTTTTTCTTTAGCTTTGTACGATAAAGATAAGAAATTTTATCAAGAATATAATTTAAGAGAGCTGCTATTATGTGAAATTCTCTTACGTGCATTCCGATGACTTGTTAACTAATCAATTTTAATTGATGCTTAACTCAAATAACTTAAGCAGTTTTAATGATTTTCGTTATTCGGTGAACCTTAATGTGAGTTAATGAAAAATTGAAAAAAGAACTCAAGACATCAAATCAATTACATACAGAAACTTTTTGAGAAGAGATTATCATACACTTTTTTTCCTAAAGTAGCTTTAAAAGCGCCATTGTGGCACCAGTCCAGATTATAACCAGTTGAGAAAACTTAAGCAAACAGCAGTAAAAGCAATTAAAAATGAGTGGATCCAGCAGACGGCCTCTTGAGTCAAGTAAATAAACGAAGTGATGGCATCAGTAATAACTGCATGTCTGAGCAAACAAAAATTACAACTGCCATTGATCGCAACGAAGATCATGGATAATAGAAAAATAAATTAAAAAATAGTATAAGGCCAAAACAAGTAAAAAAAATTGTATATTTATGACAACCGGCCGCACCTAGTGAGTTCAAAACAAAGAAGCGAATGCAAAAAAGCAGTTATAAAATTTGAAAATAAACAAAGAATTGCCATTCCGTTGTGTTGATGCAACGAATGTGTTCAATATTTACATGTATTAAAGCTCATAACATTGGACTTGCTGATCTCTTTTCGTCGCTTGTAACTTCAACTACATAGTTTAAGTTTTACCACTAGGCCGCCATTTATGGACAACAATGAGCATCATCTAAACAGTAATGAGCGCGTTCAGCGAACTCAAATGTTATCAACCTTTTGTCTTATCGACGCCTTATTGAGAGCTGTTTTTCTCTATTTCGGCTGTTACGTGAAACGTCAGAACAGTTGTCAAGTAGACAAAATTATTGTGAAATAAAGTATTATCTGACAATTGGGTTCTCTTGCTTCTGCCGTTAAAAATTTCTCATATATTTCAACTTGCAAGTTTCTGGTACAAAAATACACATCCCAATAATTATTGGTCAAAATTAAATATATTCCAAATCGTACTTTGAAAATTAGTAAGTAAAAATTTTTTTATACACATGTAATATATAGTTATCTGATTTTATACCCCCACTGCGTAAAGGATATATTAAGTTTGTCACTTCGTTTTTAACGCCCATAAGAAGGCGTGGTAGGTATAAAACGTATTTATGTATATTCTTGGTCAGCATCACCTCCTAGTCGATTATTTTTAAGGAAGAAAGATCATTAAAAATTTGCGAAATCGAACGAAAACCACGCCTACCTCCCATACAAAGTGCCTACACCAAAATAGTAAATTCTCTAAAAATTTCACTTTCTATGAAATTTCTTAAAATCGAATGAAAGCCACGCCAACCAAAAATAGATTGAAAACCACATCTATCCCACATTCAAAATGATTTCATAAAATCAAAATAATCAAAATAATAAAACCTCCATAACTTCGGATATTATATAATAAATATGAGTATGGGTTGTTTTAGCTACGGCCAAGCCGAAGATAATTCATTTCTTGCTAGTTTTCTATCGAAAACAAAACACTGAGTTCTTAACACACCATTATAAATTTAAATTCCACTCTAATGGACATTTTATAAATTATTTTATAAAAAAGTTCATGACAATCGTAGAACGTGAGAATACTCAAATTATAACAGAAAAATTAAAATAAAAAGATCTCGTAGGTCTCCACGTTATAATTTCTCCACATTTCAACTTTAATTTCATTTTCTTTCCGTTGGCCAATCAACACCACATCTTAAGATATGGTTTTTACAGATTACATCAAGCTGACGTCTCAGATCCCAGCGAATATGGCAGATCTAATTTTTTTTTTAAATGTTTATTTTCAATTATTTCCACGTTTGTATTTTTTCCAAATTTTTTTAATATTATTTCTAAAAGAAGTAAATTTTGCATTGATTTTTGAAATATCAGTACCAGGGCCGTATGCAGGACTTTCCTTGGGAGAAAGTAGTTTCGATAACAAAAATATTGACTCAAATCGACGATTTAATTGATATTTTTAGATTTTTGTTTTTTTGTGGAACCACAATAAAAAATATCAACATGACTAATTGTTTTTTCTCAATTGTATTCGAGATTTGAAGGTTTCAAATTTTCGAATAAATATAGATTTTAATTAATGCCTATAGTATTCGCAAACGGTTCAAGTTTTTACTCTTTTTTTTTTTTTTTGTTTTTTAAATATCAAATTTCAGTTTTCCTTCTTAAATATGTTTTAGTTAAATATCATAATGACCAATTATATTCTTACTTGGTATATCTTATAAATTTTTCTAGAAATGTCTAATAATATTTTTAATTTTAAAATAGTAGTTTTTAATATGCACTTTCCCTACTCAATTAATAACTACTTTTAAAAATTATCTTCATAAAAACCTTCTAAAACTACAATACTTGTTGAAATAAAAAAACATATATATATATATATTAGAGTGGTCCTTAAAATCAACATCATGATGGATCAACTTAGATCGGCTCTAAATGTCAAAAAAAAATTTTTCGAATTTTTTCAGATTTTTAAATTGACTCTCTAGTCACCCTGTACGTTGATCTTTCTGTATTCTGTTCAAATTACGATTACGGCCAAACGGATACAGCTAGATTGATAAAATTTGGTACAGACAATATTTAGAGTCATAGTCTGACTGGGGTAAAAAATGGATACAATCGAATAATGATTTCTCCTATCTCCCATATAAGCATTTTTAAACATTGTATGGGAGGTAGGCGTTAACAATAATCACTTAGGCTCATTTTTCGTCCCAAAGTTAGTTATTAAAGTTAATTTAGAGAAAGTTGAACCTCTTGCATTTTTTCAAAAATATATATTTTATTACGCGATTTTTGCATATTCGTAAACATTTTTTGATTTTTCACTGCTTTCTTTTTCACTTTTTTGGTTAATTGAGCTAGCGTATATTGAGGTTTTTTAAAATATTTTTGTAACTTTCATTGAAATATAGTTGTTGTAAGTACATATATCAAACTCAATTCCTCTTTTCCTTACTTCCATATTTCAAAATAAATGCTAAATGACCGAAGAAGTGGTTATTGCATTAAAAATGTTCCTTTCAGACATACCTCAATCGGAGTGGAAAAAGTGCTTCCAAAATTGGTTTAAAATCATATAAAAGTAAATTAATCTTCATGAAGAAAATTTTGAAAAACAATAAAACCAATTTCGATCACAAATATATGTGATATATATGATATTTCGATATATATTTTCATTATTAAGTCAGAAATATAAATAGCAACCCACGTAATTAAATATAACATTTTTTAAAATATTTTCTTACATTTTTTAAAAGTCTTTTTTTTTAAAGTCTTCGGTGGTTTTACCAAATTTTTTTAATCGCTACGACAACAGTTGAGTTTGCTGAATGCACTCATCGATGTTAACTTCAACATTCACTACGTTTGACAGCAAATAGCAGCTTGCAATTTCTTCTTTGATTTCATTGATGTTTCTGTCAATCACATAACTTTTGCTTTACTTTTGTTGTTTTTTTTTTTTGTTGTTGTTGTTGTCGTTTTACCTATTGTTGTAATAAAATACTCGTGGTCAACAAAATATTAAGCTTTGTATATTGTCGAAATCTAGTTTTGCTAACTTTGAGAGGCATTTCCATAATAATTAAATTCTCAATTCCAATAGAAGAGAAAGAGTTTTTAAAAAGCAACTGTTAGCTTTTATTTCATTACAGCCATTGTAGTATTATGCATCGCTTACGAAATCTTGAAATTAAATCCAAATATGAGTTATATAAATTTTCGGTTAAGTGTTTTGAACAACCACATGTCGTAAATAATGCATTTTATGGCATCGAGGCTAGTTTACTATCGGGAATCAGACAACAGACCTGGACTTATGGTAATGCAATTAAATTTACATTTAAATAGAGGCACTTTTATGACGAAACATTTTATATTAATATTTGGCAAATTGGAGTATTATTATCGGGAAATTATTTCAATAGACAATTCAGCGACCATCTCTGTTTAATAAATATTTTATAAAAAATACATTTGCTTAAAGTGTGTGGATTATCGTATCGTTTTATCGTGTGGAAATAAATACTGGACTGTTCAATAATGTTGTGGTCTAATTAAAAAAAACGTAATTTTTTGACAAAATTAATTTTTATTATTCAACGTACTCTCCTTTTAGCTGGATACAAGTCCAGTGATCTTTCAACATTCGATATTTTTCGTATACTGGTAGAACGGTTTGTCCAACTCTTTAAAATACATATTTGTTTCCAATTAAATTTCTTCATTTGATGTATATCTTTTTCCCGTAAGCAGCCATCTATTGAGATTGGGACATAGATAACGGTCGCTGTAGGCCATATCTAAATTATGGTTAGCAATTCAGAGAGTTATTGGTTGAGTTTTGCCAGCCTAGCCATGACATCTGTGTGTCTACTCGTACTTAAATGATGTTTTTTTGTGACTGTACACTTACATTTTTTTTTTATTTAATTTTAGCACTCAAATTATTAAGTCCCATATCGAAGTTGAGCAATATCAACATGTAATTCAATGTGTTATGATGTGTATGTTATGACATGATAATATGTTATGATTGTGATATGATTGTCATAATGTGATGCTGATGGTACAAAAGTATGATTCTGAATATATGCTTGTTATGATATGAAGTGCATTATCAATTCGAGTATACATACAATATATACAGAAAGTACCAACAAGAGCTGCAGGATTTGTTTTTTTTTTTTAATAAAATGAAAAATTGTTCAGATGTCTCTTACATTTTTATTAGAAAGTAAAGTAGACACACGAAGCTTATATACGTAATACAATATCTTTCAAATGACCGTCTCTGCTTAGCTTGCTGGCCTTAATCCGAAACTTTCGACCACGCTTTCGCATAATTGGAACTCTATTTCGGCAATGGCGAAACTAAAATGTTCGCTTTTAGATTATTTGCAGATAATTAGCATAGACTTAACTCTGAACATCAGGCCAAAGGAAGAAGTTGAATTGTGTTTAAGCCGGGAGTAGAATGATTGCGTATGCGTTTGCGTCCGTCTACTCGCTGGCGCAATTAACACATGGTCCAATAAGTCCCGAGCCTAACTACTAGGTGGAACCTCTAACGAAATATCGATATAATATTTCGATAGTTCCAACCTTCAAACAATATGTGTACAAATTTCATGACAATCTAACGTTTAGTTCAGAAGTTGCACTGATTTAAGTGACGCTACTGTTGATATTTTCAAAATAATGGATTCAAAGCAATTCCGTGTGGTGATTTATCACTTATTTTTTATAGAAAAAAATCCAAAAATCCGTCCAAGCTGAGCAATGGCTTCGAAAGTGTTATTCGGACTCTGCTCCGTAAAAAGTAACCATTTGCCGATGGTATGCTGAGTTTAAACTTGGTCGTATAGACACAAATGATGCTGAACGTTAAGGACGCCCAAATGAGGCAGTTGTTCCACAAAACATAAAAAAATACACAAAATGGTATTGGTCGTCCGTAAAGTGAAGGTGCGCGAGCTAGCTGAGGCTTTGAAGATATCGAAAGGCAGTGTGGGAACAATATTACAGGAACATTTGTCGATGAGAAAGCTGCTTTGAAAATGGGTGCCGCGTTTTCTCACACCGGACCAAAAACAACAACGTGTCAATGATTCGGAGAGCTGTTAAGCACTGTTTACAAAGAATAAACATGAATTTTTGCGTCGGTATGTGACAATGGATAAAAAATGGATCCATCATTACACACCGGAATCAAAACGGTTATCAGCTGAGTGGAGAGAACCCGATGAAAGAAGGCCAAAGCGACCAAAAACTTTTTGAAATTTTGAGATGCGCATGGAATTTTGTTCATCGACTATCTCGAAAAGGGAAAAACAATCAACAGCGATTATTATATAGCGTTGTTGCAGCGTTTGAAGGATGAGATCGCGAAAAATCGGCCCCATTTGAAGAAGAAAAAAAATTATTTTTCACCAAGACAATGAACCGTGTCACAAATTGATGAAAACGATGGCGAAAATCCATGAATAGGGCTTCTAATTGCTTCCTCATCCACCGTATTTGCCAGATTTGGCCCCCAGCGACTACTGGCTCTTTGCTGACCTCAAAAAAATGCTTGCCGGTAAGAGATTTGCCTCCAATGAAGATGTGATGGCTGAAACTGAAGCGTATTTTAAGGCGAAGCACAAATCGTTCTACAAAACCGGTATCGAAAAGTTAGAACAGCGGTGGAATGAATGTATTGCTCTTGAAGGAACCTATGTTGATGAGTTAAGAAAAAGTTTTGCAAAAAAAATTTTTTTTATTACTTAGTCTCGGGACTAACCGCATCATTATGTATTATGTATTCCGATGTATTCCGAACGATAGTACTCTTTTCGGGATACATAAAGATGCTGTAAGTGTTAGATTCGAAATATACGAAAGTTTATGATACCGAGTAGAATGCTGACGGGCGCAAATTTTGTCAATGCAATTTACGCAAGAAATGTATAAAGTATTTAAACTTTTCTTGCGTAAATTGCGCTTTTTGACAGCTCGTTATAAATAGCGAACAACGTAAAGAAAGAATGGAAACGAGTTGATTCTTTGCAATTTTCAAGGATGATAGCACGTAGCACCATTTCTTTGAAAGTTAAGGACGTCTGTGTCCATATAATGTATCTCCAACCACAAAAAATTGTTAATCATGTCTCTGTAGCACACTGTAACGACTCTTCCGTTCTAATTTTCAAAAAGTATGCTCTATGACGCCTACGGCCCACAATTCGCACCACTCATCACAGTGCGAACAGTCACTCGCTGTGAATGCATTGACATCTTCTTAATCCCTTGTTGATTTCCGGTTTCTCAAAAACGGCAATTTTGCTTTTAAAACGTTGATTGGACCTTGTACGCATTCAAAAGCCAATTCTTTCGACAATATTCGCTGCAGAGTGGACGTGAAGAGTTTGAATTTTTAAGCACGGTGACAAATCGAGGTGTCTTGTCTGCAGACAGTATTAATTCAGCAAAAGCTATTGATGAAGAACCATATAGAAATGATTCCTAGTGATATACAATAGTTGTTCTACTTTATAGAAGATGTTTGGACAGGTCATAATATTACAATCCGCAAATAAAAATTTTTTTCTTGTACCAGATGCGCATTCAATATATTGTATATTCTTTGGTATTATATGTTGGTTTTAGTAAGACCGATGTTTAAGGTTATTTTATAGATATATTTTAGTTGCATTGAAACAACATTAGTTTGTTAATTATCAAAATCTAATTACTGTTCAAAGAGAAAAACAAAAAAAATTTGGTCTGAAATATTGACTTAATATGTTATTTTGCCGTGGCGCAGTGGGTACACGAAGGGAAATAACGCATATTAGCATTATCCATGCCTCAGTATAAATTTTATTTAAATATTTACGTGGATAAATCAAATATTTTCCTTACAACTCGTTTTTTTTCCCGTATTTGAATATTATTTATACCACACACGTACACACATATTCCATACAAGCAAGCAGCAACAGCATCGCATACGTACACACATACTCCGACAAGCAGCAACAGCATCGCACTCTGTTCCTGCAGTTTATTTCTTGCAGTTGCAGGTTTCTTATAGTTCTCATTTAGTTATTGTTGCAAGGGCAATATAGCTTGCAAGTTTGGCCAAGAAATGAAATGATGTAGGGTGGAGTGGCAACTTGATATTTTCTGACAAATATCTTGCACCGGTTGTCATTTACCTTCATATTTTGCTTCTAATTTTTTTAACACTTTTTCTTCCTCTAATTTATACTATTTTTGACACTTGGTGCCCTAATATTGCACCAACTGTCAAAAATTGTATAAATTATAGATCGAAAAAAGTGAAACAGAGAATTGAAGGACGCAATATTCAATTTAAATATTTTGTTTTTTAAATTCAATATTTTTATATATATAAATTTTCTTTAAATGCGATAGTTTTATTTTCAAATAGTAAATATTTGAAAGATATTTTAGAAAAATTCGTGCATAATTATAATATATTTTTTATTAACTCTGTTTAAATATTTAAATATTATATTTAATCTTAATATTTTTGAATACGGCCTTTTTTCATTATTTATATTGAAAACGAGTTATTGAGCTCTAGGCCAATCATGTTGAGAACAAGACAACATGAAGAACAAAGAAGGCGACAGCCAACAACAACAACAACAACGGCTCTGTATAGAGCCAATCACAACAGCTTTGACTATACAGACTGTTTCATTGGTCGCTACACCAACTCATCAGTAGTCTTTTGTGTGACTTTACACTGTGATCCACTCAAGCTACTTAGGTTCTAGTTATACTGTCAATATGCCGAGAAAGTTACCCGGAATTTTTTATTTTGGCAGAGAACGCTTGAATTTTTGTAGCTGAGTTCTTATCGACATTAGATGCAAGCTGTACCAAGGTTGACCTAAATCGTATCATACTTTTTTTTTAGGCCTAGCCTTAATTCATGTGCATCTTCGAAACTCGATCACGTGGTTTGCCGCTATCAGAGCATATTGAAGTTGTTGTTATTTTTGCTTTTTAGCTCCTCCCTTTTTCCACACTTCCATTTTTAGGGTTCAGTTAGTTTAACTGATGGTACACCTAACATGGTGTGGAGACCATTTTGTTATGAAAGACTTTGTTGTTTATGTGATTAACACACAACTAATGATTTTCTTAACATTTTACGGGCGTGCTCTCCCAGAAATTTTAAATCTTAATATTTTTGAATACGGCCTTTTTTCATTATTTATATTGAAAACGAGTTATTGAGCTCTAGGCCAATCATGTTGAGAACAAGACAACATGAAGAACAAAGAAGGCGACAGCCAACAACAACAACAACAACGGCTCTGTATAGAGCCAATCACAACAGCTCTGACTATACAGACTGTTTCATTGGTCGCTACACCAACTCATCAGTAGTCTTTTGTGTGACTTTACACTGTGATCCACTCAAGCTACTTAGGTTCTAGTTATACTGTCAATATGCCGAGAAAGTTACCCGGAATTTTTTATTTTGGCAGAGAACGCTTGAATTTTTGTAGCTGAGTTCTTATCGACATTAGATGCAAGCTGTACCAAGGTTGACCTAAATCGTATCATACTTTTTTTTAGGCCTAGCCTTAATTCATGTGCATCTTCGAAACTCGATCATCAGTTAAACTAACTGAACCCTAAAAATGGAAGTGTGGAAAAAGGGAGGAGCTAAAAAGCAAAAATAACAACAACTTCAATATGCTCTGATAGCGGCAAACCACGTGATCGAGTTTCGAAGATGCACATGAATTAAGGCTAGGCCTAAAAAAAAAGTATGATACGATTTAGGTCAACCTTGGTACAGCTTGCATCTAATGTCGATAAGAACTCAGCTACAAAAATTCAAGCGTTCTCTGCCAAAATAAAAAATTCCGGGTAACTTTCTCGGCATATTGACAGTATAACTAGAACCTAAGTAGCTTGAGTGGATCACAGTGTAAAGTCACACAAAAGACTACTGATGAGTTGGTGTAGCGACCAATGAAACAGTCTGTATAGTCAAAGCTGTTGTGATTGGCTCTATACAGAGCCGTTGTTGTTGTTGTTGTTGGCTGTCGCCTTCTTTGTTCTTCATGTTGTCTTGTTCTCAACATGATTGGCCTAGAGCTCAATAACTCGTTTTCAATATTATATTTAATTAAAACAGTATTAAAATAAATTTTAAATATTTACATAGTCGATTTATGCAAATGCGTTATTGGTGCAAAAATGACTCGCTTTTTGGATAAATTAAAAAAGTTTTTGGATAAATTTAATATTTTTTCTCTTAGTGTAGAATGCTTGACCCATACGAAAGAGAACCCTGGTTCAATTCCGTTTGACACAGAAAGTTTTTTTCAATTGAATTAATTTTTCTGTTCGGCCATCACCTCTCTGCAGACAATGGCAAACCTGAGAGAGTAAAAATGCTAAGTAAAGATTCTTGAGAACATGCACTTTAGCCGTTCGGAGTCGGCATAAAACTAGTAGGTCCAGTTCTTGATCAGTTGTGTTCAAACATTTAATAACACGCACAACACAATTTGATCATAAGAAGTTCGGTCAAAATCCTTTCAAGGGTTGAAATGGCCAGTTTATTATTATTATTATTATTATTATGTTGTTTTGTCAAATTAAATCATAGTTACTAGACAAAAAGAAATAGTAAGAAGTTCTTCTTAGAAATATTTTAACCACATCAAAATATTTCGAAATCGTATGAAACAGATTTTATCTACTCCAATCAATTTATGAAATGTAAATTTTTTTCTAAGGCTCTAGTGTCTTTCAAATTCACAGACTTCTCCATTAACACCCGAGCAAAAATGGAATGTGTCAATCTTGTTTCACTCTGTGTCAAATCTTATCACATTCTACAAAAGAAAAAGCTGATAATAAACATAAAAATCAATTTCATGATATATAGAAAAAAAATGCAAAATGCTTTACGTTGTATCTAACAAAATCGGACTAAACGTCTTCAACTACTAATGGTTGAACTCAAACCTTTCTCGCACAGAGAATAATCAAAAATTCTGTTTTTGTTCTCATTACATACTAAAAGATATATTATTTAAAAATATATTAATATATTAAACATTAATAAAAATGCAAGTTTTAATACAAAAACTCAAAACATTAGGGAGTCATTAAAACTTCTAACCTCACCAACTCACTCACTGACGCACTCACTAGCTCTTCGCAACCAACGTTATAGTGCAGACGTTATACTGCTGCTGATAACTCGTTAATTTGCATAAAAACAATGCTTATTAGCAAAGCAAATTATGAAGAAATCCACTGCCAGAGTGGATCCAAGCTGTTGTATAAAAAAACCTAAATATTATTAACTGGCTTGTGTTTTCTTTTTCCACTCAAGCCAGAGTTTTTTTTCTACTTTTTTCCTCTTTTCAACATACTAATGATTTTTCGGCTTCAGCTATTTTGCATCTTTAAGCAGCGAACTGTTATATTTCGCCCATGGCTATTTGTTAACCGAAATATTTGGACAGCTTGATAGATGAGAAAGTGAAGTAAATTTATTTTTATAAAAATTTTCACTTCTAGCTTTTTTTTCAGCAAATTTTATGATGTTTGCAACAATCTAATAGTTTTATTATTTTTTTTTTTTTTTTTTACTTCAGTTTGAATTGAATGTCATTCGAATGATTGTCATCAATGTGTTGCCATAAATTATGACCATGTGAATCTGTTTATGAGCACCACGGCAGGAAGTAAATGAAATGAAAATTTGCACATTATGAACAATGCGCATGCTTAATAAATATTAAAATATTCTGCTTAGAACAAAACATAATTGCGCTCTATTAAAATTTAGCTCTTGTGTCATGTTAAATCAAAAGCGCGAAATCAACACAGTTGAACACGTTTGTGTCTTAAGTCTTTTGTTTTATACTTGAAATAGAACCGTTCAAAGCTACGCTTAGACATGCACTAGGTAAAATGTTATGATTTGCTAATATATTGATGTATTGACAGCAAGACTGACGGGCTGAGGCTGTAGCAGAAAAAAAAAACGTAAAGAAAACCGACATTCTAAAATATTTCAAAGCAACTATCTGAAATTTTTCTTTCGTTCAAAGAAGATGAAAGTTAAAAAGAAAATATTTTCTTTTTAAACTTTTGATTTTTACACTACTTTCAATGACGAAAGCTAAGATAAAGTAAGCAAAGAAATATTTATTATAACAATTTTGGTGAATGTATTTTTTCTGCAGACTTAAGATGCAATTTCAAATGTATATTTGACCATGAGAAAAGTCGGTGAATGTAAAAACGTATTTAATAGGTTTTTTAACTGGCTAAAAAGAAAATAAACAAGATAGTTTTGAGTTCTTAAAGTGATTTATTAATCTTGGGATTGTTTAAATTATTAAATAACAAATGTAAAAGTAGGTTTAGAGAAAATTTGGCCTGAGGCCACAGACATGCATATATATTAAAGATAAAGAAGAGGCAGTTGAAAGATTAAAACATTGATGAAATATTTGTTAGCAATGTGTCAGTGGAAGAAGTAGCAATTGCTAAAAAATTCTGTTATAGTTCAAAGATTCAATGAAATCATTTACAGGTTGTGGGTTAAGCCGGTTCCCGTCATCGATCGCAGCACGCACGACATGCATAGGAAATTTATCCACTGCTCGGCCAAGAGCGCGCTTTAGAGACTCGATATTTGGGTTGAGTAGAGCAAGCCATACCATACATTAACACGGACCAAAATTTGTAATCCAATGGATTCAGGTCTGGACAATCCGTTGGCCACTGATCCGTGCAATGAAGCCCAGTACATTGTTTCTGAGCCACTCTTGAGTCAATTTAGCCTTATGGGATGGAGCAGAATCTTGTTGAAAGGTCCACGTCATATTTTGGGCTTCACAATCAATTTCAAAACATTAAATTCATACACTTTCGACGAAGTTTTGACTCCTTTTTCACAAAAATGGAGCTTGCTGACCTCATCATAGGCGACTCCCCATCAAACCATCACAGAAGCTGAATGGTGACCGCTCTGATCTATCGGAACGAGTTCTGCTGCATGTTGTGATGACAGAGCATACACTCTACCATTATGTTTATTGAACGGTTCACGTCTATGGTGAAGATTTTTTCGTCAGTAAACAGAATTCATCTGTGGGCATTATCTGCGTGCTTGAGAAGTAACGTTTTCGATTTTCCTTTTCCCTTACGTTGTTCCTTTAACGCTACCGTGAGAAGGTGCCCGGTGGGTCTTTTGTATGCTCTGAGCTCCAAATCTTAATATATAAAAATTAATCGTGGTTTGTTCGGATGCTTAAAACTTGAAAACGACTGGACCAAAATGGATTCTTCCTTCTGTGAGTTTGTTCATAATTGTTACGCGAAGGTTTTGAAAAAAATTCACGGAACATTGGACAAGGGGGCGTACATCCCTCCCATACAACCCAAATCTACGATAGCGAATAGCTTTGAAATTATATGTAGGTCGCATAGCATCGGAATTCGGTGTTCTACCTCAATTCACAAGTGCCGTTCCACAGGTAAAATTTTGTGACACTTTTTCAGCAGACCAAATTTTCGGTATAACTTTCAAGCTATAAGTCACACATCATTGAAAGTTGGTAAGAGCGTACTATTTAGTCGCGTCCTTCGACTAGCAAAATTGAGCAAGCAATGGACAAGGGGGTGTGGCACTGCCCCTACAATTCAAAAATATGATATCGAATAGCTTTGCAAATAAATGTCGTATAAGAATAAAACTCAGAATGGAATTACTATTGACTGATGTCCTTCTATGTATGTACTAAAAAACTGAACGGACTTTGGAAAAGAGGGTGTGGTTCCACCCATACAAGCTAAATTTTTGATATAGAATATCTTTGGATCTAAATGTTGCACAACAATGTTACTCAGTATGGAGTTGCAACATGGTGATATCCTTTTACTGGAAAACTGGGACAGACTTTGGAAAAGGGAGTGTGGCTCCGCCCATACAAGCCAAATTTTGGATTTTGAATATATTTGGATTTAAATTAAGCATAGCAATGTAATTTAGTATGGAGTTGCCACTTGATGGTATCCTCCTACTGGAAAACTGCGACAGGCTTTGGAAAAGGGGTTATGGCTCCGCCCTTACAATTTAAATTTTTGATATCTAATAGCCTTGGAAGTATGAAGTTACTTATTGGTCAAGTATTTCTACTGGAAAACTGGCACCGGCATTGAAAACGTGGCACGGCTTCGCCCATACAAACTAAATTTTCGACTGAATTTCTATAGTTTCGACAGAACTAGAGAAATAAAAAAAGTCACAGAACATTGGAACTCAGAATGGAGTTACCACTTGGATAATTTTACACTGTGTAAATAAAGAACAGCAATTACGATCTTCAACTACATTCAAAATTTTTAGAAAACTGGGATGGGATTTTTATAAGGGGGTGTGGGCATTCTATAATGATTTCCGAAAAATTTCTAAGAAAATTGGAAATCCGAGAAAATCCGTTTTTAGTATATTTGTTCGAAAACAGATTGCTCTGCACATCGACTTTGACATTTGTTTATAATTCTAAAAACCATTCCACCGTTGCATGGTTGATCGATCCACTTGCCATTACGCAATATGTAATTTTCGTTTCGTCCTTCCAATTAAGATTTTGTGAACGATAATTTCAAGTTTGAAGAGTGAAAAGTGAGATATAACCAAATTCTATTGATTTCGTTCTGGTGCAATTGAAATTACTCGGAATTATGACTTTCATTACATTAACGAATTTGGGCGGAACTAAGTTCGCCGGGTCAGCTAGTCATACATAAGAATGCGAGAGATCTATTACGTTGAGATATTCATCTCACGCGACAAGATTTTCTGCTTTCGTAACGGTTTTCACCTGATTTTAGACTTCACCGCCTTAATGGTTTGTGGTGTTCTTACAACACGCAGATTTTGGACGATCGATAATTCCACCAGTATCCTCAAACAACTTCACAGTATGATACACAAAATTACGTGTGACTCCAAGTGGTCACAAGGTCCGAAAGATATCGCCTCTTTTCATGCACATTTTTTTAGACCAACTATAACAACACGATTTTCGAGCAGACCCCATTCCATGATTATAAACAACTGCCACCGAAAACTTTTTTCCCGAAAAAGAACCATAAATGCTAAATGTCAAAAAGGCGTCAAAACGAAGCGAGTGCATTCAGTAGTTCACTTACAGTGATCACGTTCAGTCGTGTACCAAAACATATGAGAAACACTAAGGAATATGAGGATTTCGAAAATAAGGTTTGGAAAAATTAGTTCAATTTATAAAGAGTTTATCAAGAAGAGATTATTATTATTAAGAGAGGCGCATTATTTAACAGACGGTCTCTTAAAAATTTGTCTAATATTGATGTCTGTATTTAGATATAAGCGCGTAAAATCTACCATGGAATGCTGCACAGTCAGTAAAAGAAAGATCAGAATTTGTTGAATTTTATTACGAGAATTTGCGTAATTATTTTCGTAATTATGTGCCTTCTGAGACGTGTATGCGCAAAATAATCAAAAACTAGTAAAAAATTATCTTCGACTGGGCCGAAGTTGAAATACTCCCACGGCTGAACAAAAGTATTTTATATTCAAAGTCTTAAGCAGTCATTACAATGTTTATTTGTAAAAACATTTTCGTCATAGTTTTAACATTCGCTTTTGTTTTTGATAAAGTCACTTTGTATGGGAGGTGGGTGTGGTTTTCACTCGATTTGCTTAAATTTCATACACAAAGTACACGTTATATATTAAAGTTCATATGCAAAATTTCAAGTCCATGTATTAATTTTTATGGAATTCTAAGAGATTTTATCGTTCTGATAAAGTTTATATAGGCGTGAAAAATAAAGGAGGTAAGCGTGGTTTTCATCTGATTTGGCTCATTTTCAAATTTGACCTTTATTTTCTAGATAAAAGCTTTAATATCGATTTCGTGATAACAGCTTGAAAATTACGGCTGTAATCGTGATCACAGCTAGACAGACGGACGGACAGACAGACGGACGTACATACAGACGGACATGGCTAAATCGACTCGGGAGGTGATGCTGATCAAGAATATATCGTTGGCAAAATTCACAAAGGCCCTAACCAGCATTTTTTTTCAAATAGGTTTTTCCCCAGTTTTTGATAGCTAATAGTGAAATACACATCCACAAAAAAATGTACAGTGCTCAAGTAAAAAACACCGCTTTTATAACCAATACAAAATCGACCTATCTACATACAGTGAAATTCTTGAAAACACAAAAGCCCTAACTACATAAAATTTCTTTTTTCATCAGTAAGCAACACTGACCTGCAATGAAAATGTGAATTCCCCAATTCACACGGTGATTGCCAACAAAGCCATCTACATAGCATTGCTTTTAACTTCTGTTGTGAAAGTAATCAGTTTAAGTTAGAATTTCGTTGCTTGTCGGTTTCCAGTTAGAAAATTTTTAAAAATATTTGTTTAAAATGTGTAGTATTCAAAACTTTGATGATTCTGAAATTGTGGTCATAGAAAAAGTTGAATGTAAACGTAATATGTATATGTATAAAAAATCGTATGCGTGGCGAACAGTATATTGGAAGAACAAAAAATGGAGAAAGTTTCTGCCAAAAATCGCCGAGATTCTTAGGACCTTCGTGTAAGTCCAATTTTTGTGAAAAAAGTGTTAATCGCTACTGTTCAAGCTTCAATGATAGTATCCGCAAAGAAGTTTTTGATTTCTTTTGGGAGATGTCATGGGAACAGAAGAAACTATACGTTAGAGGTCTGGTAAATGGTGTCAAAATAAAGTGAGTTACGTCTGAAAACTCTCAACGCACACACACTTTCGAATATTTCTTAAAAAATAATTTTAGTCGATTGCAAGTCTGTCGCCAGATGTTTCTGTCTACTTTGGGTGTAAAAGAAAAAATGGTTAGAAATTGGATAAAAGATACTGGAAAAGAATTTGCGAGTGGGATTAAAGCGATCATCTGTGTCTGGTCAACGGAATCAAGCAAAGCGTACTTATTTAGAAAATTGGTTAAAACAGCTCCCAAAGATGGAATCCCATTATTGCAGACAGCAAACACAAAAATTGTACTTTAAGCTAACTTTGCGTAGCAAACGAGCTATATAAGTTATATGTTGATGAATGTAAATCAGAGAAAGAAAACGCAAACATTGCATTATCTTATCCAATTTTTGCAAAGCTTGTAAAAATAAAGCGAAAAATATATCTCACGAATCGTTTGAAAAACATCGAGAAGAAATACAACTGATGCGAGATGAGAAACGCAATGATACAGAAAATGCTATTTCCGGATTATGTGTGGTACTTTGTATTGATATGCAAGCAGTAAAATTAGTTCCCCAACTAAACGCTAACGCAGCCTATTATAAAATGAAGTTACAAGTTCATAAATTCACAATATATAATTTGATTACTCATGAAGCAGATAACTACGTTTGGGACGAAACACATGGAAACCTTGTAGCATCAACTTTTGCAACGATAATTATTAAGCACCTAAGAAATATTATCACACGATCACCACAAACTCATCATATAATAATTTACTCCGATGGCTGTTTCTACAGGACCGCAATGTTACTTTATCTAATGCTTTGCTTTCCTTCTGTGTTGAAGCAAATATATCGATCGAGCATAAATATTTAGTAAAAGGACACACACAAATGGAATGTGACTCCACGCACTCTCTAATAGAAAGAAAAATAAAAAACAAACAAATAAATTTACCATCTCAATTGGAGCAACTTATTCGTGAGGCACGGAAAACTCCAAGCCCTCTCCAAGTTCATCATTTGCAATATGATTACTTCCTAGATTTTGAAAGCATTCCAAAACGGTACTCAACAATTCGGCCAGGTATGCGATGCATAAATATTTTTTTAATAAGTTAATAAATATTTACAAAATATAAACTATTATAGGTAGAAGTGCTGGAGATCCGACGGTCAACATGCTTCGCAGCTTAGCATATGATTCATCAGGTCAAATGTTCTATAAAACAGATATTACTTCGGAATATCAACCTCTTCCTCAAAAATGCAGGAACATTTTCAAAGTAGTTGAACCCGGTCCTTTGCATGCGCAACAACGTCCTATATCAAAGATCAAATATGACCATCTCCAAGATCTAAAGAATTTATTGCCTAATGATTGTCACCCTTTTTACGAAAGTTTATTATTTGCAAAGCAATGAATTGTGCAAACTTTTTCTTCTTTTTGTATTCTTACTATTTTTTTAATACTTTAAATTAAATTTAGTTAGGTTTGCTTACTTTGATATGTTGAAATGAGTTACAATTGAAATAAACTTTATTTTATATACAATAGAAAAAAAGCCCTAACTACAATTTTTTTAAGAAATTCAGTTCGCCAAAAGCCTCAACTCGCATAAATTCCGTACAAATTAAAAAAAAAAACAAATGTTCCTTAGAAATGCATTTAACTCCCTATTTAAACCTAAGCTGCATTAAAAAAAATAAAAATACTTGTTTTTGTTGCATTTTATAATGTTTTTTGCTTCTCCAGTAAAATATCAAAAATGTTGGTTAGGGCCTTTGTGAATTTTGGCAACGATATATACTTTTCTAAACCTATCACGCGTCCTTATGGGCGTTACAAACAGAGTGACAATATTAATATACCCCTTTTACGTTTTTTTTTTTAAATAAAATTTTTTTTGGGAAATATTTTTCATAGAAGGAAAAAAGATATCGTTTTCAAATTTTGCACATATATTTATAAAAGCACATATCATTTAAAGAATACAAAAAATTCGCCGAAAAAAAACAAAACGGCGCCCATTTGAAAAAAAATCAATTTTCGAGGTTACAAAATCGGTCGCCATTTTGTTTTTCTTTGGCGGATAAAGATTATCCGAGTTCAGGCGGTGGCCACTTAAACAAGGATTAATTTGTTTTTTTTTTTATTTTTTCCTCAGATGTTCCAGACTATTGATATCCTGCACACCGTTAATTTTTTGTCATTTTTTTAAAAAATAATCCAATAACGTATAATACAATAAAAAAATTTTTTGTATTCTTTAAATGTTAATAAATGTATGTGCAAAATTTGAAAACGATATCTTTTTTCTTCTATGGAAAAAAAAACCGAAAAAAATTTTTTTTTTAAATTTGTAACCTGTATGTCCCCTTAAACTTGAGGGTATAAATAACTATTGATTGGCTCAGACCACAATGTAGAGATACCGAAACAATTTTGTCCGCGAACGTTTGATCTACGACGCAGTGATGAAAAGTTTTGGACACGATCCAAGCACCTCAATTCGTCAACGTGTTTAAAAAACTCAACTTCTCCACAATACAGATAATATTAACGAAAGAATTGACTCTCGAATGCGTACAAGGTCCAATTGACTCAAGAACTGCAGCCGGCGGACCACAAACATAGCCGTATGTTTTCTAATTGGGTCTTGGAAAACATGCATGGTGATGGTGATGGCATTTTTTTTATTTATTTATTCGGTCTACTAATAAATATCTTACAGACAATATTAGAGTTCACTTATATACAAAAATTAGTTAAATAAGATAAATAGATTAAGTCTAAACCGGTTTTCATATACGTTAAAGTTCAAAATTGGTGAAACATTATTACATAACCTTAAACATCTTGCGACTGGCTCATTAAATGCATAATTTGTCATATGAGTCGATTTTGTCAATAAACGATCAATTCTCAGATCTCTTGGAGGATCATAAAGTCTAAAAAGGTCAGAAAGTTCAGAGCAGACCATTTTTCCATTTAATAAGTTATAAGCAACCATTATAGAAAAAAAACTATCTTCTAACTTCTAATGACGGTAATACCAGTACCTTACGCCTAGCTACATTCAACTTTTCGGAAAGGGTACAAAGTGGAGTATATGGATAAAGACGACCTCTACTTTCAACAGGATAGTGATATGTGTATTTTCAACAGAATGATGATAAAAGATCCCAAACAATGAAGTTATTGCATGCACTTTCCTGGTCGCGTAATTTTGCGGATTGGAGATTGGATTGGAATTGTCTCCATTGAAGAGCGTTATTTTAAGAGAAATATTCACGCTATCCATTCACAGACAATTTCAACTCTCAAAGCGAACATTGAAGTCGCCATCACCTAAATAGAACCCCAGATATGCGAAACAGTGATCGAAAAAGTATTTAAATCTGTAAACTAAGCCGGTGCGACCGTTGGAAAGAAATTGTATTTCATAAATAATAATTTCATACATAATATGGAGATTTATCCATATCTCTTATTTATGTCTTCTTTAGAATCCAAGAAAAATATAAGAAACACCCAAACACTTATTCGCTTTATTCAAAATACAAATGATACACCTTGTTGATAAACCCCTTATTTGCAGTTAATTATTTTCACTTTTTATTTATATCTTGTTGGCAGCCGTTACGTAGTGGGTAGAGTACGTGACCCATACGCTAGAGAACCTTGGTTCAATTTCCATCTAACACGGAAAGTTTTTTCAATTGAATTAATTTTTCTGTTCGGTCGTCACCTCTCTGCCGACAATGGCAAACCTCAGAGAGTTAATAATGCCATGTAAAGCTTCTTGAGAATATGCACATTAGCCGTTCGGAGTAGGCATAAAACTAGTAGGTCCACTTCTCGATCAATTGTGTACAACATTTAATAACACGCACAGTACAATTTGATCATAAAAAGTTCGGTCAAAGTCCTTTCAAGGCCTGAAATGGCCAGTTGATTATATTATTATTATTTATATCGTACTACAGACAATAGAATATATTTTTATCTCGATTTATAGAGATACATATTTGTATGCAAATACTTTCTGTTCAAAATTGAACCGGACTGTGTGTATGAAACAAAAACAATTGTCATAAAGCTAATAATTTTTTTTTTAAATGCTGGTAGCACTGTTATAGGCTTGGGTGTTCATTTTTAGCGCGATCTGTCACATAGTTTCTTCCTTATTGCTTTAGACCTTTTTTATTTAACCTTCTGTTCAAAATTCAACCGGACTGTGCGAATGAAACAACAGCAGTTGCCACAAAGTTAATAATTTTTTTAAGGCTGGTAACACTGTTATAGGCTTGGGGGTGAATTTTTAGCGCGATCTATAACATAATTTCTTTCTTATGGCTTTGTTAACAAGTTCATCTCTAGTCCGACATGTGAATTTCATAATAAAAAAAAAAGTTGAGCAAATAGTGTTTTACTAACGGAATTTTTTGTCTGAATGCATCGAAAATTTTGCATAAAAACCAGATAGAATCTGCTCTATGACGCACGCAGGCATTTGAGTGGTACAAATTGTTTAAAGAGGAGTCGTACATCAGTTGACAACATGCCTCACCCTTCTCGTTTAGCAACATCAATAAACAAATAAAATGTCAAAAATGTAAAGGAAATAGTGCTCGAAAATCGTCGTGTGACCGTGAGAGATATAGCTGCCTAGCTTGAGGTATCGGCTGGATCGGCGCACACCCTTTTACATGATGTGTTAGCCATGCGACGGATTACAGCGCGACTTGTGCCAAAATTACTGAATTTAATTAAAAAAAAAGTTTCGCAAAACTGTTGCTCAGGAGATGCTTTTAATGGACGATACACACATTCAGCGTATCATCATTACTGCTGACAAGACTTGGATGTACGAGTATGACATCGAAACCCAAAAAACCACAACAAAGTCGTTAAAAATTTAAGGTGATGTTGACTGTTTTCTTCGATTCTCAAGGTGTCGTACACTCGGAATAACTTCCGCAAGGTCAATCGGACAAAGGTTAATATTAGTGGAGTTTTTTAAAGTGTTTGTAAATATTTGGTAAAAGAGGCCAGAAATTTGAAAGGACAATTCGTGGTTTTTGCACCACGATAATGCACCAGCTCACACATTACGCATTGTACGCGATTCTTTGACCAAAAACAATGTCAATATCGTTCAACAAGCACCATCCCAGTAGGAAAAACAATCATTCCATAATGCATTATACCCAACTTAATTTTTATCCGTGGGGCATGCAAACTTCCCTTTAGAATCTCCATTACTTTTACAAAGGCTTGGCCGCCTCCTTTTGTAAAGTATGAAAATACATTCTTACATATTCCTTAACTAAAATAAAGTGCAGGGAATGTACTCCCGACATTCGGAATCGCTCGGGTTTCCACGCTAATGCACTTTAATTTATAAGCTGGATGTATGAAGGAAAACGTAAGGTACATTATATGTAACGAGCACATAAACCATTTCAGCCTACCCCACTACGGAAAATGTAAGCACTGCTTACATTTTCACTTAAAAAAAAGATACAGTAGTTTCGACTATGTCGTAACACAAGACGTAGAATTATTCAATTCGCTTTTGATGACATCTTTTTTAAAATATTTATTCCATACACCTGAGGATATGACCTTTAAGAGAGTGCCGGAGAGGGTTAATATGTATCACCAACCCCCATTACTTTTGCAAAAGGAACATTTTTGCCTTTGACACCTATTCCCTCCGACCACTCCTTAGGGGCGCTCCCATACAAATTTTATGCTTTTGTCGATAAAACCGGAAACTGTCCATAAATAGGTAGAAAACTTAAACAAGCAAACCAAATTTGTTCAATGCTATCAAGTTCAGCAACCCATGTGTCAAAATTTCACTGTCGATAATATGCCCGGATATTTAATTGGCTGCGTTTGACATTTCAATAACAGATTCTGTTAAAAAAGCATGCCCCTCAAAATTACTCAGTATTACTGGGCTACGCGAGTCTGTTAAAAACAACATGCCCCCAAAAGTATGCTTTTTTTTAATTATAAGATTTATGTCTTCACGCTAGATGGCGCTGTCTTCGCCGTCGAAAAAACCGGAAGCCGTCGATAATAGGTAGCAAGTTTAAGCAAACAAAAACATCAAATGTTGGCTTTATATTTCATGTAATTGTGTAAAATTGATATAAGTTAGACAGTTCTAACATGAATTTTTGTCGCATTGAGGATCAAGCAGACCAACAAGTGCTAAGATCAACATTGTACGATTAGTACTTTAGGCCCACCAAAGGCTCAAAAAGTAAGGTAAATACCGACACCTGATCACTATCAACCACCCTACTTACCTCCGAGAACGACGTATTCTACGTCAAAATAAGGTAAGCGTAAAAAAATAAATGAAGAAAATAAAATTAACAAATGACAATATAAAATATTTGGTGTTGCCAACATATTCACCTAGAAAAAACTAAAAAGTTATTTTAATGTCATAACATTTTTATGCAACTCGCAATTTGATGTCACTGCATCGGCAATCAGCAAACGTTTGTTTTATATTCATTTTTTTGTTTGTTTTTTTGCTACACTTCATCTATTCCAAACAGTCGCTAAAAACCGTTGTCGTCATGCCGATGCATGTCTCTTACTTTACGAAATAAAGTACATATGAAAATTATCACACGAAGAGACGTTCGGCTCAAAAGCGCATTCTTTTTGCATTTAAAATCATAAGTGAAGACGTAAGGTCCTCCAAATCTAACAAACAACATACTTACTTTCAAATAATTCTAAATTCACCTTCATTAGCTAAAGGAAAACATGAATTATTTAGTAAGCACCTTACGATTTTTCCCACTGGGATATTCACCAGATATGTCCCGGTTGAGACTTTTTCCTATTCCCCAAACTCAAATTGTCGCTTCGTGCAAAACATTTTGAGATCATCAAATATAATTCGCAGAGGGAGCTAAAGGCCATTTCCAAATCGGTCTACCAAAAATGGTTTCAAGAAAGGAAAAACGGTTAGCATGTGTATATAAATTAAGGCGCCTCACTCTCTATGGAGGAAAAAAAGTTGAAGGGCCCCCCCCCCACCCCTTCAAAATAAACTTTTGTCTACGTTATGATGATTCCCCAAATATTTCGGCTCTAACCATAGCCGTCAGCTAGCTAGAATGGTTCGAAAAAACCTCTAAAAATCGCGTTATTCTTGGATAACTTTTTTGCCATGATATTTTTAGTACAAAAAATTGTCACAAATTGTGTAAATCAAAGAATTACAGAGTCAAAAATTTGTAATCAAAAATTTTAGTAAGTTTGCTCAAACACAAAAGGTATTTACTTTTTTGCAGTGATTTTTGACATATATTTTTGTGTGCAATTTTCATTAAAATGTGTGTAACTCCCCCATATTTTGCCTGATTTTCAATTCCAAGGTATCATTGGAAAGTTGCTGACTGCAGCTTTTCATTCTTGCCACTAATTTACCCTTATATGCCTTTTTTATGCTGCGGATATTAGCCAGATTGACTGAATTTGGGGAACCATCATAACATAGACCAAAGTCTATTTTGAAGGGGGGACCCGGACAACTTTTTTTTTGTGAGGCGCCTTAATGTACATACAGGATGGACGGAAAGATTCTGCATACATCGTTACAATCATGGTAAGATAAAAAATCTGATTGCTTATTTTATTTGAAAACAAAATGGAGTAATCCTAAAATAATGTGGAGCTTTGAAATGTTGGCAATACAGGATGGTGCGCGATGTCATACTGCCAAACAGTCAATAAGTGTTACTAAAAGTCTATTTAAGCAATTATGTAAAGACTGGCCAGGAAACTCGTCAGATCTTAATCCCATTGAACACATCTGGGCTTCAAGACTCAGTGTTTCGCAGTCCAAAACCTACCAATAAACTTCAGCTCATTGAAAGAGTAAAACAAGAGTGGGATGTCATATCACCGAATGAAACGGCAGTTTTGTGCGAAAGTTTCCGAAAGCAAGTCTTAGAGTGCTACGAAAAAAATGGAGCACATACAAAATATAAATAATAAATTTTATTTTACTTAAATAACGGTCAATGTTTAAATAAAAAAAAAAAAATTTAAAAAGCATTAAAAATTAGATTTTACAGTGCTTTTTTTGGTATGCGGAAACTTTCCGTCCACCCTGTATATAACGCCTCCGATTTCTGATTATTTTGAAGGTGATAAAAAAATATTGAAAAGTTATTAGCCATTGTTGTTTTATTTGCACAGTCCGGGTCAATTTTGAAAAAAATTTCTACGTTGTGACATCCTCAGAAGAAAGCCCTATGTTATCTCGTACTTTTCTATAAACCTTTAAAAACCTTTCATTCTGTAGTAAAATGATTTGATAGCGTATCTCTTACGATTTAGCCAACGTAAGCTATGGTAGCACCCTAAAATCGTCTTTTTACGATTTGATTACAAAAATCGAAATATTTCTGCTATACTTTAACACTTTAACTGCCACCATACAAAAAAAAATATCGGGTCCTCCGGGCCATTTTTTTTTTACAGATCTAGTGTATTTTGGTATCAGAAAATCCGAACAAAATATTAGAAAATGTTTTTTTTTATATTTCTGTAAAATTTTGAAATATTTTATTGAAGCACAACATATGTACCTCAAGGCCTAATGTTTAGTTTTAAGCAAAATTTCAAGTCCATATATCAATATTTGTGGAATTCTCAGAGATTTTACCGTTTTGATAAAGTCACTTTGTATAAGAGATAGGCGTGGTTTTGTACCGATTTGGCTAATTTTCGAACTTGACCTTTATTTTTTAGATAAAAGCTTAAATATTGTCATTATTTACAAATTACACGATCACAGACAGACGGACAGACATATGGACGGACAGATGGGCATGGCTAAATCGACTCGGGTGATGATGCTGATCAAGTATATATATACTTTTCTATACCTACCACGCTTCCTTCTGGGCGTTACAAACGGAGTGACAAAATTAATATACTCCAGTAAAAGGGGTTTTCTTTAATTGTGGGGGTAAAAATTGATGCGCTAAAGATAGGTTTAGGTATGCCAGGCCATGCGGAATTGAACTACACTTACAGATTTGCATTTCGAGGTACTAATTTTAAACCATGATCTATGATGTGTAAGCAAGTACTGAGGCACATACGCTGTGCCTCAGAGCCTACGTGGACATTTTACTGAGGCACACCGTATGTGCCTCATGGCAGTTAACATGTTAATATAATAGGAAAGCATTTTATACTAAAACCTTCCAAAGAAAACCCCATCAAAAGCTGTTTAGCAGTTTTTAAACTCAAGCGAAAAAACATACACACAAAAAGTGACTTTGTCTTATATTTAGTATTTAACAGTTTCCTACAGTTTCCGACCGAGAACATGACCTAGGTTTAACGCCGACTCCGAACGGCGATGAACGGAATGTTCTTGTTGTCAAGAAGCTTTACATGGCATTTTGATTACTCTCTGAGGGTTGCCATTGTCTGCAGAGAGGTGGCGACCGTACAGAAAAATCATTTTAATTCAAATAATTTTCTGGCGCTGCTGAGATTCGAACCCAGGTCTCCAGGTTCGTTGACATAGAGGCTACGCACTTTAACTAACTACGCCACGGACGCCACGGACGCCACCGAACAATTACATGCTGAAATTAATATTTTCCTTAAATTCCAGAATCTACCACGCCACTGCTTGGCTTTTGATATGGCTGTATAGAAATAACTTTGAACTACAAGTAAAAACAAGAATTTTTGCATTGGCTAGAACAAGCAAGAAAATGGCTAGAAGTAATTATTCCAGGAGATATAGGAAAAATAAGCAAAAAAAAAAAACACGTAAACCACAAGAACAGCACAATGCAATAAACAACAAAACCTGAAGAATTGCTAACGAATAAAAAGCAGTTCTTGTCTAAGCAAAGCTCCGATTCTTATAGCCAAGAATTCTTACCAAACAGCATTTCAACTAGTGTTGGTCTGGCTATTCTATGAAGTTGTATGTATGTAAGCGTGTATCTACGTGTATGGAATAGTGTTGATATACAACACAATTCCCTTCAAGCCACAAGAATAAAACTAGCAGCAACAACAATATCAACAACAGCTAGAATTGTCCAACACATAGATAGGAGCGTAGCTCCTAAGCTACTCAAGATCTTTGACCTGCCGTAGTTTGGCGTCTTATAGCTAGGAAAAGCAGTAGAAGAATTCTTGTATTTTTATGCTGCTCCGGAGATGTTTGTATTAAAAAAAAAAATATTCAATATTTTCATGAGTAATAAATGTTCTATTGAAAAAAGAAAAGAGGCTAACTTAAAAAAAAACTATGTTCAAAGAAACTGGTTTAAAAAAAGCTGATTTAACGCTTGAATAAAAGTCGAGATGTCAAAAGTAAGTAGAAGAAATTTTGAAATCTTTGCGCATGCGTATGCGTCACTGCTAATTTAGATACAATATCTTCTGATTGCATTTAGATCACTTTAAAAGTTGATGATGTGTGAGCAAATCCCGCAAATGCGTACGTTACATCAACAACAACGCAGCAAGTAAACTGAACAAAAAAACACTCAAGTCAGGTGCTCGAGTATCTTAAAGATACACACTTGTTTAAACAGCTAGAGCGCAGCTAGATGTGCTTGTACATATTAAATTTAAAAAGAATTTGGAAACTTACCGTATAAGGTTGAAAATATTTTTGTTCTTCTCTATTGTTGGTGGTTAAATGGTTTTTGTGGTCTTTATAAACAATGCTTTTGTTGTTCTCTTATTTATTCTGCTGAGCACAATGTTTTTTTTAAAAAAAAAAAACCAATCCAATTGCACTTGCATTGAGCAAACACAACAGATATAAACTACAAGATACACTTCACACAAGAAAAAAAAATTCCTGTTTCGCTGTGATTCTTTGTTTGAATGCCTGTATCCGTTAATTCGCTGCTATTTTACTGGCCTTTTTTATTGCTTTTCTGGTTAGAATATATTTTTTTCCTTTTTAGAATAAGAATTTTCTTCGAATCAAATTCTTAACAAATACCAACTTATACGTATGTGTGTGTGTGTGTGCAGCAATATATGTGCATTTATTAACTACGTATGCGCCTACGTTAATGAACACTTTTTCAATTCAACAGCAACTTCAATTAATAAATATTTATAATCATTTCACTAGCTTTTATTTTGAGTAATTTTTGGGCACTTGTTATTATCTTCTCTTATCTGCTCTTTAATATAACAAAAAATATTTGCCTGATTATATTAAGTTATTTATTTTGACTGTAATAAAAAAAAACTCGTATGTACCGCGCCGAGCGCAGTATGTAACGCGCGCAAACTCTCGCAGAGAACTGAAGTTGTTGCCAATGACGCCATCTTAGTTGGCCAGTCTTTGTTAGCTGTTTTCACTAAGCCGTTCACTGGAAGTCGCCCGTATATGTGAACGTAACGTAGTTTTTTCTACTGTTGACGATGTCAGGTGTGGGTTGCTGAAATGAAGTAGAAATTTAACTTTAATATGGCAACGCTGTTGTTGCCACTGTGGACATGTATTTTTTTTTTGTCTTTTCATATTTCTTCATTTTTAAGAGGGTCTATCTGACCCAAAGAGAATGAAAGTTTCGTTTAGTTTTTATCCTGTGTTTAAAAAAAATGTATTTAAAAAAAAAATAATAATTTAAATATTTCTTTCCACTTCAAGTTATTGATATGTAATATCTTACCGATCGGTTTCCAGCATGTGGGAGCTATGTCGTGAAATGCGACTGAAATTCGTAACAGGAAGTCTGGGAAGTACGCGGCATTTAATTGATCACACAATTAATTGCAGAGCTTCCAACATTGTTCACACAGGGCCTTTTAGGCTCGAATAGCTGGTACACAAACCACAAATATATGTTTTAAACACAAACCACATCGATATCTGTTTTAAATCACAGTAAACTAAACGAAGCCGCAATTTCCCTTCAATTTTATTTAACTACAGCGCATGCTACTATTTAGTTTAGACCAGTGGTCGGCACACGCACACAACCATACAATGCTTCGTATTTGAATGTAACGATGTGCGTACACTCAACCAAATTGGATATAATTGAAGATGAACGAAAACTCAAAATTTATAAATTTTTTTTGTGGAATATATGTATTAAGACCTTCTTATCTCAAATCCGGAAAAATTTCACGCCACTCTCAATTGGTTTAGAAGTTATAGGGCTTGAAAGTTGGGGAAATGTACCTCAAAAACACCGGTGTGAAGTTAGCCCAAATTCTTTATCCCAAATTTTAAACTCAGCCCAACTTCTGAATTCGCCGTAAACTCAACCCAAAAATATTTTAATTCGCCGTGAATAAAAAAAAATGTTAGAAAACTTTTAAAAATGCAAACATCAAAGAAAAAAATTTAAAATACTGCATATTTATGCAAAACAACCCTCCAAGATGTTTACTTATTTAAATTGCAAGTTTCATTGTGAAATTTATAAGTCGGGTCAGGAATAAGTTATGAGCGTAGAAAGCTGTAAAAGTCAAAATTGTATAGCGATTTGCTTGAAAATGGACAAATTGAACCTTCAGACTGTCAAAAAAAAATTTGCATTATCCTTTTGATAATAAAAATCTGTCCTTAATATAGCTAAATTATATGAAATGAGTTATTAGCAATTTTGAAGTATTTTTTTTTTTGAAGACACGACAAAAGAGGTAGAAGATGAAAAGTTCACATCCTGGATTTCTGCTCAAAATTCTAGTCTTATACGGGCAATCGAATAAAACTATGCTCAAGTACCGGTCTATCGTCCTTGGTGCCAAAATTTGAGCCAAAATGAGAAAAAATGTGATTTTTGTATGAAAGTCCGATTTCCACAACCCGAAACTTGTCCCAAAACAAAAGTTCACATCCTGGATTTTTGATATGTGATAGCTGATGGTATAAAGATGATTTTGTGTCCCGTTCCCCAAATTGCTATCAATCGTCCTTCATACCGTAAAATGGTATGAAAGTCCGATTTCCACATCCCAAAAAATTTCTCAAATCATCCTGGAGTTTTGTGAGGTGAGAGCTTGTTGTATAAGGATGATTTCATTCCTTCGTCGACAACGTGGTATAAGATTTGTTATAAAAATTAATTATTTATGATTTAATCGTTAGCTCCTAAAAGTATGGTTAGACATTACATTACAATTTGTCCATTTTCAAGCGAATCGCTTTACAATTTTGACTTTTAGAGCTTTCTCCTTTCATAACATTTTCATGATCTGACTTTTTCACTTCTAGGCCATTTTACGGTATGAAGGATGATTGGTAGCAATTTGGGGAACGGGACACAAAATCATCTTTATACCATCAGCTATCACATATCAAAAATCCAGGATGTGAACTTTTGTTTTGGGACATGTTTCGCGGTGTGGAAATCGGACTTTCATACAAAAATCACATTTTTTCTCATTTTGGCTCAAATTTCGGCACCAAGGACGATAGACCGGTACTTGAGCATAGTTTTATTCGATTGTCCGTATAAGACTAGAATTTTGAGCAGAAATCCAGGATGTGAACTTTTCATCTTCTACCTCTTTTGTCGTTTCTTCAAAAAAAAATACTTCAAAATTGCTAATAACTCATTTCATGTAATTTAGCCATATGAGGGACGATTTTTATTATCAAAAGGATAATGTAAATTTTTTCTGACAGTCTGAAGGTGTAGTTCGTCCATTCTAAAGCGAATCGCTGTACAATTTTGACTTTTAGAGCTTTCTCCTCTCATAACATTTTCATGACTTAACTTTTTCTATTCTAGGCTATTTTACGGTATAAAGGACGATTGATAGCAATTTGTGAGTAATTTATGTGTTAAATTACATGATTTTTTATAAAAACTATCAAACACCTTTATTTCTTCATTGCGGCAAATTCAGCATCAAATAATTTTTGCGGCGAATTGAGCAAAAAGTTGGGCTGAAGATTTTGGGCTATCTTCACAGAAGTCTCAAAAACTTATGATTTTTTTAAAATTTTCCTACAAAACCTAGCATTATGGGTATCAAAAGAAAGGTTATGCTGTTACCTATTCAACGAGCTATCAATCATTAAAATCCACGCATTACTTTTGAAGATACAGCATTTTCCATATGCACACTTGGCGGTTCACCCTTTTACGAAATAACCTAAACGTAAGTATAAACATCAAATTAAAAAATTTATTTAAGAAAAATGCGAATAAAGTAGACAATGCAGGAAATCAAATCTGTATATAAAAAATATGAAAAATTGTAATATTGTAAAATTGAAATATCGCGCGATTTTTTATAACAATTTTTCGACTGCGGCGCTTTTTTTTATATACAACGTGTATATCAGAACATGCGACTGCGCTTCTTTTTTTTATTCGCAATATATGAAAACTTTTTCTAAAATGTCTTAATATCAACATTAACAGGTAGGATTTAAATACTTTCAGTGCCTACTTTATTCGCATTTCACTTATATTACTTTTCCAATTTGATCTTTATACTTACGTTTTGGTTATTTTGTAAAAGTGTGAACAGTCAAGTGTGCATAATATGTAAAAAGCTATATCTTCAAAAGTAATGCGTGGATTTTAATGATTGATAGCTCGTTGAATAGGTAACAGCATAACCTTTCTTTTGATACCCATAATGCTAGGTTTTGTAGGTAAATGAAAAAAATCTCACAAGTTTTAGAGGTCCATTTTCTCAACTTCCGAGCCCTGTAACTTCGGCGAGCCCTGTAAGAGCGGCGAGAAATTTTTTCACCATTAGCTTTTTTAGCTCCAAATACACATTTTCAAAAAAAAAACAGTGAAAAAAATCCATTTTCACTCATCTTCAATTGTTCCCCAAATTGGTCGTTAAAAAGAAACAACGAACTGAAACAAAAACAAAAATCTGAAGAAAGCATGTGACGCGAACCTACTCACTCGACAGTTGGCATAAGAATGAAGTTCGTTTATTTAGCTTCGGCTTCACATGCATAAAGGCACTAATACTGATGCGTTGCCCGCGGGCATGCTTTTGCCGATCACTGGTTTAGACACATGGTATAATAATACATGGTAGCATTGACAACTGCTTATTTTCTCTTCAACAGGAAAACATAAACTGTCAAAAACAGCTTTTTGTGGAAATACATCAGCAGCTGCTGTGGTTGTTGTTTTTTTTTCACTTCAACGTTTTCAACATTGCTTGTGTTTTCAATGGCGGATTGTGAGCGCTCTCTTTTTGAGTATATTTTTTGACAGTATATGATTTCCCAAGCAACTGTCAATGCTACCTTGTATTATTATACCATGGTTTAGACACAAACCTGTGTAGCCTTCATGTAAAAGAAAAATAATAACCTTATTTTTTCCAACATCCAAAGTAAGAGATAACAAGACCAAATAGTTTTTGGCATACACGCTTAATATTTTAAATATAGTATGTAAATCTAATTTGATTATAATAATTTTGTGATTTGCAGACATGGGTAAATCCAGAGCAGAGTATATGCGAGATTACCGGCGGAAAAAAAGTGAGGAAAAATTTCAAGTTGGAAAGCTAAAGCCAAAAAAAAATTGAGAATAATTCAACCCAGCGTAACAGGGACTTGCGGAATATTTTTAAAACTTTTCAGATGATTTTAATCACTATAAATGTTTTTTAACCAGGGTTATTACCAAGGCAGACAATGGCAAACCTCAGAGAGTAAAAACTGTCATGAAAAGCTTCTAGAGAACATAAGCCGTTCGGAGTTGGCATAAAGCTTGTAGGTCTAGATCTCGATCATATGTGTTCTTACATTTCGCAAAAAGCACAAAACAATTGATCATAAGAAGCTCGATCAAAGTCCTTTCAAGGGCTGAAACGGCCATTTCGTTTTGTTTTTATTACCAAGGTGAAGTGTCAGATGTTACATATCATAGGCAACTACTGTAAGGCTCGCTCGTTTTTTTTATTTACATTCCGTCTTAATACGCAGTTTTTAAAAAAAAAAAATGAACAATGCATTTTTCCAGAATGCATCGGCGTTGCTTGCAATTGTAACTCGCTGATTATAGTAGCTAAAAGAGAGAAATTTTGGTACAACCGTAAAGGTTCTTTCTTCGACCTTATGACAAAAATTATATTATTGCTCTCCGAGTATACATGGGGTATACAATACAACCTCACGGCTCTTTACACTCACGACAAAAAAACAAAAAAAATCCAAAAATTTAGTAACGTCATGCTGCTGCGGAAAGAGCCACTCTTAGTTCGAGAATACAACGGCGTTGCATGAAATTATTACTCGGTAAGATACAAGGATTCGTCTTTGTAAAACTTGGCCTTTTGACATGAAACTCCGCCTGTTCTCACGAGCAGCCTGTCCAAAGCCAGGATAAAGGAGGATGGTCGCAGGCAACGCGTTCGCCCTATCCTGTGTAAATTTAGAGGGACTACCCAGATCCTGGAGTTGGTCGCCCAATCTGGGGAGAAGGTGGACCGTTTGACTTGATCAACGGAAGCGTATGCCTACGAAGGAATTAATTATCCTTGAAATTTGATAGCACGTGGATCCGGGATAGTCTTTTTAAGACTGATATACATAAATTTATGTTTTAACAGTTGTTAATGAGATGTCAGAATTTGGTACTCTGAGATGAAATCTTAGATCTTAGTAATCTCTGGGTACCAGTGTTGAAAGGATGTAAATAGCGGTGACTATGTGTCACTCACACTTAAATGCGATGTGGTCTAAGCTGCAACAAGTCCATTAGCTTTGCCTTCACAGTCATGTGTGAAAATGTGCTGGTGTGTGTTAGTGCTTGTCGAGGTAAATCCCTTTTGCCAGGGGAGACTATCGCAGGGCTGGCCCTTCGGGGAGTATTGGTTGTTCAATGTCGCGAACAGGTATGTTTGATTGGCGTGGAGTTAGGCTTAATCAATAATGTGGCAATGCCCATAAATTGTCAGAGATGTTAGATGGGTCTCGATTTCCAACAATAAATGAGGATGGTGACCCAACTAATCATCCATAATTGGTACTGTTGCGTTCCAACATTGGTTGCTAATACTGTATGGATAGTTACTAATGTAAAAGCGTTCTCTCTGTCAAAATAAACTTCCGGGTAACTTTGTCCGCATATTGGCAGTATAAGTAGCACCTTAGTAGCTTGAGTGGATCATAGTGAAAAGTCATGCAAGACTACTGATGAGTTGGTGTAGCGGCCAACGAAACAGTCTGTATGGTCTGCTGTGTGATTTGCTCTATACAGAGCCGTTGTTGTTGTTGTTGTTGTTGTTGTTGTTGTTGTTGTTGTTGTTGTTGTTGTTGTTGTTATTGTTTTAATTGTTTTTGTTGTTGTTGTTGGTTTTTTAGTGCTTTGTTTTCATGTTGTCTTGTTGTCAACATACTTGGCCTAAAGCTCAAATTTGTTTTCAATAAAATATAAATACAAAAGCACACATTCAGTTGATTTATGTACATTAAGTAATGTACAGTAGGGCGTATGGAAAAATTTAAATCATATTCTAAGAGGTCTCAAAAGTTGCATGGGGTTGTCAAGATCACCCAAAAAAAATTTTAAGGAAAAAAAGGATGTCTTCCTGTCCCGCAAGGACAAAGTTGCTTTTTGACGAAAACAGTAAAAAATAACGACCTTAAAATGCTTTGACTTTTATAACAAAAACTACGTATGTCTTAAAGCAAAAGTAGGTACAGGATTAAACTATGAATATATTGCTAAACACGATGCCACTCACAATTTTTATCCACAGTGTCCTTTGTGAAGTATATTCGAAGCTAAATCTGTAATCGAGATAGTACATAAGTTTTGATTGTTACCCAATAGTCTAAATTTTGGTGGTATTAATTATAGTGTCAACGTATTCCTTAAATTTGGCGAATTAATAATTATCATCATTTTTGCATATGACTTTTCCTATTTTTGAGAAATGCATACTTGAATGAAATTTTTTAACTTTTTCAAAAAAATGATTATAAGATTTTATATCTCGAGTACCAGAAATGGTACCGAAGAAATTTTACTCAATTTGGATTCTTCAAATATTCTTGAGCAACACCCTGTCTAAAAGTTTTAATTTAAAATACCAGCTTAAGGCCACGATTTTATTTTCTACTTTGATATTTTTTGATGAAATTGTTAAATTTCATGTTAGGAAGTATTTTTGTTTTTAAGTATCCAAATAGAAAATAAAATCGTGGCCTTAAGCTCGTATTAACAGTATAATCAATATCACCAAAATTTAGATTATTGGGTAATAATCAAAAGTACTGTGCTATCTCGATTACAAATTTAGCTTCGAATATCCTTCACAAAGGACACTGTGGATAAAAATCGTGAGTGGCATCGTGTTTAGCAATATATTGTTAGTTTAAACCTATACCTACTTTTGCTTTAAGACATACGTAGTTTTTTTATAAAAGTCAAAGTATTTTAAGGTCGTTATTTTTTACTGTTTTCGTCAAAAAACAACTTTGTCCTTGCGGGACAGGAAGACATCCTTTTTTTTTCTTAAAATTTTTTTTGCGTGATCTTGACAATCCCATGCAACTTTTGAGACCTCTTAGAATGTGAAATTCGAAAAAAAATTGTAATTCGATACGCCCTAATGTACAGTTTTGAACCAATTAAAAAAATTTTAATGCAAGTTATCTCAAATTTTTTCATAAGCTCAAAATACGTATATTTGCCGTTTTGCTGTGTAATGTATGATTTTATTGAAAATAAAAAATAGAGTATTTAAATAATAAGAACAAAAAATTTGTCTGGCAATACCATTTCCCTGCTAGTTCAACCAACACATTCAACTTTTCACTGGAAATTAGTTTGATTTAGTGTGTGTGCGTGCTTTCCCGTTGATCGATTTAATCATGCTCCAAACGCTCTCACTACCTTCTGTTTGAATATCACTAATTTCTCTGTGCTCTTGCTTACCTGCTGAGCTGCTAACCTGGCTTAAACTACCTGCATATTGTGAGCATGCTGAACTTCCAGCTTCAGTGTTCTTTTAGCTCTGCTTCGTATTGGACGTGTTCGGAAGACTATTTGTTGCTATTTTCTTAGTATTTTTTATCTCAGTTCGCTTTACTTAGCTGTGTTTGTTTTTTCTCATACTCTAGTTGAGTGAATGAGAGTGTATTAGTTGGCTTGGAATTGTTGTTGATTTTGTCCACGAATAGTGCAGCACGTCACAGAATAAAGCGATAAAAACAAAACAAAGGAAAGAGTTTGGAAAAATAGTGTGACGTCACTGAATGGCAAAAAAATGATTGGAAGCGATTACGTTTTGGAAGCTCATAACATTTTTCACACAACTGAGGTTAGTTTGTAAAAAAAAAGCGCCAAAATAATTATTTTTATGCTGATTAGGATACATAACAAACATTATTAAGAAATTTTAGATTTATCTGAAGAACTGATTTGTTTCAAGGGAGTTTGTGTCTTAAGTCTTTTGTTTCGAATGCGGCATTATTTAACCCTAGAGAGGTAATTTACGTCGATTCGACGTATTTTCAATATGTATTGAAAATACAAGGTGGCGCAAAAGTAATCCTCCTATCAGAAAATGCTATAAATTTTGCGATTGGCCCCTAATGTCAGTTCTGTTTTGACATTTGTGTAGTAAACACATGCGAAATACACTTTAATAAACAATGTTACGCTACACTGCTCCAGAACGCGGAATATTGCTGATTTTAAGATAAGATGATTTTTCATCAAAAATAATCATGAGTGATGAGGCCCATTTCCATCTTAGCGGGTACGTAAATAAGCAAAATTTACGCTTCTGGGGCACTGAAAATCCGCGTGTAACCCACGAAGAGCCATTACACCCGCTTAAAGTCACTGTATGGTGTGCTGTTTTCGCTGGAGGAGTCATCGGACCTTTTTTCTTCGAAAACGTCGCGGGCCAAACGGTTACTGTGAATGGTGAGCGCAACAGAGCAATGATCAACGAGTTCTTTTTGCCGCAACTTGATGAATTGGGATTGGAAAACACGTGGTTCCAACAGGACGGTGCAACGGCACACACTGCACGTGCCACAACCGATATGCTGAAGGATAAAAAGGGCTCAAATGACAATCAACTGTGGCGGCGGCCATTTACATGACATCATATTCGCGACTTGATGTAAAAAAAATTAAAAGACCAAATAAAAATAATCCACAAGAAGAATCAAAGTTTTTAATTTTTGTTTTAAATTACAGCCAAAAAACATCGGAAGATTATTTTTGTGCCACCTTGTATTATTACCTCTTTAGGGTTAATAAGAATTACTTTAATTCAACATTCCTCTTTAAAAACTGCGTCGCGTCTTGTTAAACCTAACACCTGGCTTTGCAAAGTATTTTCATGCTTTGAAGATGTGAGAAAATGTTAACCATTTGAATATATTTGAACATGTTGTGCCCCAAGAAACGGGATCTCCAAAAAAATTGTACTCAGAAAAAGTCTGTAACAGACAGACAATGGCAAGCTTCAGAAAGTAAATTACGTCATGTAAAGCTTCTTGAGATCATGCATATAAGCCGTTCAGAATCAGCATAAGTCTAAAAGGTCTCCAGTTCTCGGTCATGTTCAGAACATTAAATAACACACATAACACAAAGATCATAAGAAGCTCGGTCAAAGTCCTTCCAAGGGCTGAAATGGCTAATTCTCTTTTTTTTTATATGGACTTCTCAAAAAATACACGTGACACAGTTGTTAATTTTTAATTACATTTGTATTTATACGAGGGTTGCCTTTTAAGTCTTGCGCCTAACAATGAAAAAAAATAGTGGATAATCAGTGAAAATGCTTTTATTGTTTTTCAAAGTATTCTGCAAGATGATCAATATGCCTTTGTATTTGTTAGAACCAATTTTCAAAATAGTTACTGAGGCTGGTACCTCAAAGACCAGCTTTTTGAAGGCCTCAACATCCTCTTTTGGGTTTAAATATCGCTCGCCATGCATTTGTTTCTCAATGTGAGGGAACAAGATGATGTCATTGAGTACCAAGTCGGGACTGTAAGGTGGATGACCCATCAATTCCATGTTTTGAGTGCTCAAAAAACTCTTTTGTTTGAGCTGATGTGTTGGAACTCGAATTATCGTGATGGAGAATGATCTTCCTTCAGTGGTTGGTTTTCCACAATTCTCCGAAACAGATGGTTGAGTACCATTTTGCATTAACAGTTCTGTTGCTCAAGTGGTACAGTTGCGATTAAAAAGGTTTTTCTGAAAAAACTGACAACCATTTGATTAGATGTTCCCCCTTCGCGAACAAATTTTGTCTGGTTCTGCTCACTTTGAAACCAAAGAGAGGATTGTTGCTTTCTTTCGGGCTCATAAGCGAAGAACCAAACTAAGTTACCTGTGTTTCGAACCACCCCCATTGTATTTTTTCGGCATTTCCTTGCACCAATCGATACAAGCCTTATTTTGAGCAACCTTCATATTATGGGGTATCATACAGGAACAAATTTACGCCTAAATGCTCATGTAAAATCGAATGTATGCTAGTAGAACGACGAACACGCCGCAACTTATTGAACCAGCGTCTATCAGTCGCTGGGTGTGGTGCTTCATCACTAAAAGTCGAACTTAGTTGTTCGCTGCATTCTTTTCTTTGCAATCCACGTCGAAAACCGTGAAAAATCTTCACCCGAAAATGTTCACGTGTCAATTCCATTTTTTGCAGAAATACAATTTTCAAACCTCTGTAAACAACACAATAAGTGCACATACACCAAAACATTGTGAGTACGTTTATGCTAGAAAATATCAAATTTTCAAATGGAACTGTCAAAATTCATCTGGCAATACTTAGTGTTGCCAAGGTGCAACAAGTTTGCAGTTTCGTGGCTTAAGCAGCTCCCACATTCTCGCTAACTGAGCTGCTAGCATTTGTGGTAGGGAGTACACTGTAAAATATAAAAAAGTTACGCTTAGTTAATTTATAGTGGGCCCACACCTGAGGATCTACTCTTAGTTTAATGTACTCAATAAATGATAAGTTTTTGCAGTTTTAATAAGTAGCGAGTTATATGGAAGGTTCCCTTATCCACTTGCCGACCAACGAAAAAACATGATGAGATTTTTTCTAAAAAAAATCAACAAGCTTAAAACATTTTAAGAAGATCGATTGAATGTGGTTTCAGCTTTTCCGGACAAAATAAAATTAATAAATTTGGTACAAAACTCAAGATAACTGTTATGACCACACAATCTGTTTTTAGTAGGCTAACCCTTAATTTTAGTAATACCCCAGAACAAGCCATCTATTCTTGTACCTTCTTAATTTGATTCTATTCTTCATTTTTATGTTTAATTGTTTCTACATCCAGGTCGATGGCGGTGGTTGTTTCAATGGTGGTGGGAGCTCAGCCCTTGTATTGAAAGGTGTTAATCTCACCGTGCACAGTGGCGAAGTAATGGCTATATTGGGCTCAAAAGGTATGTCTAAGTTTTAAAGAAAAAAATTTTTATAAAAAATTTATGTTCTCGAACCTCCTTCACAGGTAGCGGCAAACGTGCACTACTTGATGTCATCGCACGTCGGGCTGATGGCGCTACACGTGGTCAAGTGCTGCTAAATGGCTCACCACTATCCAAGGCACTATTTCAACAACGTTGTGGCTATGTCACGCAATCTTGCACTTTTATTCCAGGACTTACTGTGGCACAGACACTTCATTACACGCCTACAATAGTACGTTTCAGCTTAAGATTTTGTTTCTCAATAAGAAAAATAACTTAACATCTTTTTAACGCAGTTATCCGGCTATTTGAAGAGCTCCAAGGTGCGTCAAGTTTTGGCTGATCTTGCTTTATCGCAAGTAGCGCACAAGCGTGTGGAATATTTGAATATAAGCGAGAAACGTCGCCTTGCCATAGGCATACAATTAGTCAGAGACCCGGGTAAGTTGAGATGCACAACAAGTTCGCTACTTACGTCTTTTGTTTTATTTTTAAATTTGTTGATATATTTTTATGTTTGTCTGCTAGTGATGTTGCTTCTTGACGAACCCACTCAGGGCTTGGATCCATTGAGCGCCTATCTGCTAATCTCTATACTTTCGAATACTGCTAAGAAAACAGGTTGCGGTATATTGCTATCTTTGGAAAAACCACGCTCAGATGTCTTTCCCTTTCTGGATCGTGCACTATTTCTATGTCTCGGTGGTGTTGTCTATTCTGGCGGCACTCGAGCTATGCTGGAATATTTTCATGGCATTGGTTTTCCATGTCCGCAGCTGGAAAATCCTTTGATGTACTACTTATGCTTGTCCACGGTGGATCGCAGGTTTGTGAACGATGCTTATTTATTTATATTTTTTTTATCTATATATACTTTTTTGTGGTAAATTGACAGAAGTCGTGATCGTTTTCTGGAATCCAGTCAACAAATTGAAGCACTTGTTGAGCGCTTCTCTAGAGAAACGCCTACATCTGATGCTCCGATTAATACTATGGGTTCGGGCAAGGTTCCTTTAGCCTATGGCAAGCCAGGAGAGTTAAAAGTTTGGGTTATGCTTTATTTGTATGTTTTTTGAGGAACACATCAAAATCAGTTGAAATGATTTTTTTTTTCTTTTTATTTAATTTTAGAAAATTGCTTGCCTCAACGTTTTCTTGCGGTCTAGCTGGCATAAAAGCCATGTTTCTACGTTTGTTCTTGCTGCCAATTGCCATGTCCCTGATGTGGCTATTTTATTCAAATATGGGGGTAGGTATCCAACTAACAAAAAATTTTACCTCCAAGAAGCTACTGCAAGAAACATTTACCATATCTCGTCAACACTTTTGCGGAGCTTCTTTAAAGGTCACGTAGAGTTTTTAATGGGTTCGCACTCGTATGCAACAGGCTCGATATCGCCTTTTTCAAAAAAATAATAATCTTGCTATTGCCTCTTCGAAGCTCTGTAATAGTAGCTACTCTCACGAAGAAACCCCGCTCTCACAAGTTAAACAGAAGCTGCTTAGAAACTGAGTGAACTACGATAAGGTGGCTCGTTAAAGTCTTGAGAAATAACCTTAGCGATTAAAAAAAATTGAAAAACAAACTCAAATTGTTGGAAATTTTTCAATTTATGTCTTTGTTAAGGTTATTTTATTCTTTCAAGAATTTTTGGTTTTTTATTTAAGAATTTTTTTATTACATATCAAATCGGACACTCTTCTGATATGACGATTTTTAGAAAATGTGTTACTTTTTCGGTGGAACTTTCATAAACTTCATGTATTTTCATTTGAGCATGTATTCAAACTTTTGTAACTTCTAAACCATCAAAGAAATGCCTCCACAACTTTTTGAAATCTTGGAATGTTCTAATTTGTTGTGAGGATTTCATTGATACTTATGCCTATGAAAATTTATGGATTTTTGTCCTCTGAAATTCGCATGCACATTTTTATTGCTTGGCATCACAATTTTTGTTTTGTTTGGCTTCAAACAAAATTTTATATTTGAATATTAATTCCTAATACATCCTAAAAATTTCAAGATACAGAGTCAACTTTACTATTTTGAACGAATTTAAAAAAACAAAATCTGAACAATATGTTAGATAATTTTATGGAGAAAAATTTTTATTTGCACTCAAAACATCATTGTTATCGCCCATGGTATAATAATACAAGGTAGCATTGACAACTGCCTATTTTCTCTTCTACAAGAAACCACCTCCTGTCAAAAACAGCTGTTTGTCTGCAGCTGCTGAAGTTGTTTTTTTATTTAACTTCAACGTTTTCAACATTGTTTGTGTTTTCAATGGCCGATTGTGAGCGCTCTGTATTTGAGTATATTTTTTCACAGAATGTGGTTTCCCAAGTAACTGTCAATACTACCTTGTAATTATTATACCATGGTTCTAGCCTTTTTTATAGTTCTTACTGAATATCGTTTCTGATAGACAATAAAAAAATTATTGATTTATCCGTTAACGTCTTGTTTTTTGCGCTTCTTTTCGAACGGTTGCGAAATAAACAAATATTTCTAGTTTGGGTTACACACCCACCTATCCTCTTTTTCGATACCGGTCTTTCTATGATGTCATCGAAAAGTAGTCTACTAAAAAAATCATTTGCTTAAAAAATCTAATGACTTAAAAAATCTTTTACCTGTAACTCTTAGAACTGGCGACTACACTAAGAGAAATATTAAATTTATCCAAAAGCTTTTTTAATTTATCCAAAAAACGAGTCAATTTTGCACCAATAACGCATTTGCATAAATCAACTACGTAAATATTTAAAATTTATTTTAATACTTTTTTGATCAAATAAAATATTTAAAATTAAATATTTAAATAAAATTAATAAAAAATATATTAAAATTAAGCACGAATTTTTTTAAAATATCTTTCAAATATTAAATATTTGAAAATAAAACTATCGCATTTAAAGAAAATGTATATAAAAATATTGAATTTAAACTCAATATGTTATTAACGGTTTTATAGCATTATTTTCTTCATATTGCACCAACCATGATACAATGTAGCCTTGACAATTGGGTATTTTCTCACGAGCTGCCCATCGCACTCACAAATCATAAACGCAACAAAAACTAAACGAGAACTATAAGAAACCTTCAATTGCAAGAAATAAACGGTAGGATAAGAGTACGGTGCTGTTGCTGCTTGTCGGCTATTTCAGCTGTATGGAATATGTGTGTAGGTGTGTGGTATAAATAAAATTTAAATACGGGAAAAAACGAGTTGTAAGGAAAATATTTGATTTATCCACGTAAATATTTAGATAAAATTTATACTCAGGCGTGGATAATGTTAATATGCGTTATTTCCCTTAGTTTAGTATCAAACCCATGATTATCGCGTCTTTAATGTCTCAACTTAAAATGTTGATTTTAGGTGAACAACTTTTCAACAGTGAAAAATTTAGGCTGTAATTAAAAATGTTAGTTTTAATTTTTTTAAAAATATCTCAAAAATCAAGAAATAATACGTTAAAATAATTAATACCTTTATAAGTTTCAAAAAAAGACCCAAGATCCATAAAAAAGTTCTATGCCGACTCCGAAAAATCAGAAAAATTATTTTCAATTGAAAAAATTGTATGTGTCTGGTGGAGGATACGCAGTATTGAATACGTATCAGAGCATACTGCAAAAACGACCCAAACGAGCCTTCGGAAGAGCTTCCAATGAAGAAAGTAAAACAAGCGCGTTCACCGAAATGTTAAATTTGCGTTCTCAAGTACTTTCACGATATCATGATAGTATAAACCAAGGCATATTTAACAAGGTCCTGGGAACTTTTTCCCTGTGAGCGTTGTTGCGCCCTGCAACTATATGGGAACATAATAAGTATATTCAAAGCTTTTCTTAGACCCATAGTTTGACACCACTATCATTTTTCACTGCCCGTTACAGTTCCCAGTAGCAGGACATCACCAAATAGTAACTCCATTTTGAGTTTTTATGTAAGTACTGTTCATTTTACTTCCAAAGTTATGCGCTATTACAAATTTTAATTGTATGGGCGGATATACACCCCCCTATAAAAACCCATCCCTGTTTTCTATTAGATAGACATTATCCAGTTTTAGTACAGTTACCGACAGTGACCATACAAATTAAATTACCAAAATATAGCCTAATACGGCCAAAATCATCGGAAATATAGCATTTTTATTGATTTGTGGGCAGTAAAAGGGGGTGTGGCAACCCATTTTTTAGTACAGTTGCCGACAGTGAGCATACAATCTAAATTACCAAATTTTAGTCTAATACCACCACATCTTTCCGAGATATAGAATTTTTATTAAATTGTGGGAAATAAAAGGGGTGTGGAAACCTATATTTAGTACAGTTTCCGACAGCAAGCAAACAGAAGTAATTACTAAATTTTAGTATAATACCACCAAAACCTTCTTATATATACAATTTTATTGATTTGTGAGCTGTAAGAGGGGGTGTGGCACAAAGACCGTTTATACATAAAAACCTTCGTGTTGAAGGTTTCGTCACCTTTCATGGGAAATTTCCAGAAACAAAATCGGTTCACGCATTACAGAGAACATCAATTTCATACACAATGCAACTTATTTATATATATATAGATTATATAACACGCACAACACAATTTTATCATAAGAAGCTCGGTCAACGACCTTTCAAGGGCTGAAAAGGCGAATTTATTTTATTTAATTTGCACGGTATTAACTAGATCGAATAATACTGCTGTTTAAAAGTTCAAAGAATATTCTTTCGTTCTCCGAAATGTGAAACCCTTCTTCATAAGTGCTTTCAAAGTATTAACAAGGGTGGAAATATCGTACCTGTTGTATTCACAAGTTTCTTTGAAATTTTATCGAGGTGGATACTTCTAGAAATTTCCTAGATAAAAACTCTTGGAAAATCAATTGTTAGTTGCATATGAATCTTAGCTATATTTAAAATGTAATAGTTCTAATTTCTCTCTTTCATTCTCTCTTTCTTAAGGATGATGCAAGCGGTTTTTTTAGCAAAAATGGCATGATTTTGAATATCATTGGCTTGGCCTATGGCTGCGGTATACTGACAACAATTACTCTATGTAAGTGTGAATAGTTTTTTACAAAAGTCCTCATTTATTAATAAACTATTGTGTCAGATCCTATATGGCGCAAACGCTTATCACAAGATACGCCCGAGGGACTCTATTCAGGTGCTACTTTGTTGATCGCCTACAATTCGGTTTCCATACCGTTCTCCATTCTCTCAGCTGTTATGGCCAGCTGTGTTATATATCCGTGAGTAACGATAACTAGTACTTTGAAAACCTTTTTTAATTTGTTTTTCTGTAAAAAAAGTTTGCTTTTAGATCCAAAATTCCCTGACGGCAACGTATTTGCCCATTTGCTGGTGGCACTATGGTCCAGTTTTGTGCTGGCAGAGCAACTTACAATTACATTTCTGCTGGTGGTAAAGATTCCCTATAATGCTGCCATAGCCGTCACTTATATCCTATGTATTAGCATTGCCTTGGCCAGTGGCACGGTGCGGTAAGTTTTGCGCCTCTTGTTAATATTTTTAAAACCTTACATTTTTATTTATCGTGTAATCCAGCTCACACAAAGGACTTCAACCTTGGCTACAAGATAATACAAGGGGAACCCACACCCGCTACGTGTCCTCTTTGTTGCACAGCGTTGCTTTTCAGGCTCGTAAAATGAATTGCACCGACACGGCTTCCATTATCTGTCCAAAGCCTGCAGTTTTTCTACATGAACGTCTTGGCATGGCTGATCCTGATGTAAGTTACATTTCATAAAAGTTCAAAATCTTTTCTAACTCTTATATAAATTCTTCCTAAGGAAACAATTGACATTGCCGCATCATGCGCTTTTGCTATTGGCCTAGCCGCCCTGAACATGTTGCTGTACTTATTTCCAATGCCCAGATGTGTTCGTCAAAAATTTAAAGACTGAATAAGAAATCTTTTATTTTAATAATTTTTTCGATTTTCATTTAACTTATTTAACTACACAGTTTTTAATAAATTAAAGTAATATTTATATATAAAAATCAACAGCTATCAAATGTTTGACGTTATTATAGGAATACAGGAATTATAAGAACACAACGATTCCTGGCTACGGCCCTGATTGAGATACTCACTGTTTTTATGCTATTACTTTAAGTATCTCCTCCTTAATCTAATATAGTCCACCCTAGACGGAAAAGTCATAGACTTTTGAAATGAGGTAAAGTTCTTAGGAGTTACTTCCTTCAAGTTACTTAAAATAAAAAACAAAGGTGTAACAACGAATATCAGGCTATATTCTCAACAAGCAACAGAGGAGGGCATACAAGGAAATCACTAGAGCAATGAGATCGAGCCGGTCCGAAGCTCTGGGAGTACTACTTGGAGTACTTCCTTAAACGATAACAATCGGAAAATAGGCATGTCATAGTGCACTCAAGATGGAAGAAATAAGTCATTACAGATCAAGGAATTTTATGTGAGGATTCTTAACATCCTCGAGAAGACCCATTTAAAAAACAAAAATGAGGTACTACAAAATAGTAATACCTGGCAGGCAAATATAGGTTCATATCCGTATTAGGCTTTCAAGCATGGTTCTAAGCGATAAGTCTTAGCTTGAAAATGTAGTAGCATCTCCTTTTCCATTATCCGAAAAGCTCTTTCAAGGCGATATACTCCAACCAGAAAGCTGTGGGTTCTCATATGTACAAGGTGGGACAAATACTCCTTTTTTTTTCAATGCAATAAAATGAACAAAATTAAGCTTTTTTCATGTATTATAGCTTTATTAGTAAGAGCAAAAATTCCCATTAATTATGGAATACAACGTCGTTCAAATGACTGGCTTCGCAGTAGCGCATTCTATCATTCCAATTTTTTAAGATCTTGTTCATCAAAGCACTCACTTGGGAAATAAATTTCCAATATTTCCCAACGTTGTTTAAGCGTTAAGCGATTCATTTGTTTCCACGGAGGTATGATACTGACTTTATGTTAAAATTTCGAGCGGGAAACAGCTGTCAGTGTCCAAATAACCTACAATTTAAAATGAAACCACAAGATGGCCCACACTGTATTAAAAAAGACTCGATCGCTGCCTGGCAAGGAATATTTTTTTTGAAATTGAAAGTTCCAAGATTACCGAAAAATGTTAAACAAAACGAGAGAAGTTCCAGCAAAAATTTATTATATGGCAGGTAATTTTTCAATGTGGCAAATGCAGTACGCCGTTTGTGACAACTGGGTCAAGAAAATTTTAAATTTACCTGAAAAAGTGTTTAAAGAAGAAGCTTTTACCATTTTTAAGGAAACACATTATTTTTACCTGGCTTAGCTTCCTGCCATTATTCGTTAGTTGTACAAAATTGTTACCGAAGCCAACAAATCAGTTTTATTGAAAAACCAATTAATCCACCAAACTGCTCAGAGTTAAGACCTATTGAAAGATATTGTGCAATAATTTAAACTCAATTGTAAATTCAGTTAAAGAAATCAAAGATTTTAAAACAAAAAAAAAAATTCTTGGGGGCAATATGATACCTAACTCAACTGTACGATTTTCGACCGATTAAATCTAACAAGGAAAGGTCCCCAAGTGTCAGACGCCGATTTGAATGATTTTTGGATATGTGTTAGAGGATAAAATTCTAAGGTTGACGTATTTTTTTATATGTGCTCAATCGAATGTTTAGGGTTTCAAAATTACGTTTCAAAATCAGCAAAAATTTGGTTTTTATACCATAACTCTGCTATTTACCATAGAAACACATACAAATTTGGCATCAAACGAAAGGTATTAAAAAGACGCAAACAACGGTATCCAATTTGTTGATCTAAAAGTTGTTGCAATTTTGTTGTTGCAATTTTCAACAGTTTTTAGTCGATATCATGAGTAGCACGTACACGCAATTAGGCATTGCGAATCTTATGTACCATAGTATTTTTAATTTTTTACTAATTAAATATGTCAAAAAAAATTAAATTATGACGTCGTCAAGTCGCGGAGGAAGCATGGAATTACTCGGTTGCTAGAGTTGCTACGATAATTTTATTTTGTAACAGCAAAGATTGGTCTTTTGGCCTCACGACGAAAAAAAAATGTTGCATGGATTTATTACACCATGACTATAGGCTCTTCAATAAATTTGAATAAACGACAGTAAAGCTGAGATATTCAGGCACATAATAAAAATAAAGAAAAACAAATATGGCGCCATTTGCGAGGCCTCTCAGGGAACTGCTTAGAGTAATCTAAGTGCACCATAATTGCAAATCAACAGCATGATGTAATTAACAAGGTGATAGTGAATTTTTCACCACACACTCAATTTTGCTGAATCTGTCAAAAAATTGTGACATAAAGAGAGGACTTGTTAGTAAGTGTCAAATCATTAATTGTTGTGTTTGCTTGCTTATGGTAGTTCTAGCTAAAAAAAAAAAAAAAAAATAAATAAATAACTGGCCTTGAAAGGACTTTAACCTAGCTTTTTATGATCAATTGTGTTGTGCGTGTTATTAAGTTTGTACACAATTGACCGAGAACCGGACCTACAGGTTTAACGCCGACTCCGAACGGCGATGAACGGAATGTTCTTGTTCTCAAGAAGCTTTACATGGCATTTTAATTACTCTCTGAGGTTTGCCATTGTCTGCAGAGAGGTGGCGGCCATACTGAAAAATTATTTTAATTCAAATAATTTTCTGTCGCTGCTGGGGTTCGAACCTGGGTCTCCAAGTTCGTTGAGTAGTTCTAGCTAATAAGTAATAAATTACAATTATAAGTAGTTTCGTCGGATTTTCATCAAAATAATTGAAAAAACAGTGAAAAACTAGAGCCGAATATGGAAACGAACTGCAATTGCCTGCAAGTATGGATGAGCTGGCCATATAGTTCCAGAATAGCAATAGCAGCAATAAGCTGAGTCAATTAAAATCTTCGAGGAAATATACGAAAGCTGTATCACAATACGTATGAGCTGTATCACAATACGTAATGCTTCAAGAATCCAGCACTTTATCTTGAGCTGCCGAAGAAGTAGTTTAATCAATTTGAGGTTAAGTTAAGTGCGGTACACAGGATTTTGGAACAACGATGTATTTTACTACTCTATTCGGACAAGACGTGCCAGCTTCATGCAATCCGTCTGAAATACCACGCTGAAGTCATATTCATGAGTTCCGCAAATGCCGATGGCGTCGAAAATTTGGCTTTCGGAATATGGGCATTCATCTCGACAACAAGATTGATGTGAATGTGTCAAATTTGACATTGTCATCGTAAAGTTTAACATTTGTAATGGTTAACGTACTAAGAACGTTTTGTCATACGAGTGCTATTTGTATTGTTTGCAGATACTTGGAACATTCATCTTTGTTTAAAAAAATGGAATTTAATCGTGAAAATTTTCGTGCAATGATTTTCTATGACTTTCGATGTGGATTAAACCAACAGCAGTGTGCCGATAAACTCGGTTCGACTTTTGGTGATGAAGCACCATCACGAGCCACTGTGCTTATATAATAACTGGACATGTCGCCACCGTTTCATTAGAACAACGTGTAACGGTCAATTCTAAATGGTACACCACCATTTGTTTGCCAGAAGTGTTTGGAAAAATCAAGGAAACCAATCGCAGAAGACGAATCATTTTCCACCACGACAATGAAAGCTCTCACACATCAGCTCAAACAAAACCGTTTTTGAGCACTCAAAACTTCGAATTGATGGGTCATCCGCCTTACAGTCCTTACTTGACACCTAATGTTTTCTTCTTATTCCCGCAGATCAAGAACAAATTGCGAGTTCAACGTTTTTCGATAAGAAAAGGTATTCGAACAAGAATAAGGTCAGAAATTTTGACATATATAAGAATAAGGATAAGGATGAGGACAGGTTTGGAAAAAAAGGCTAGTATAGGGGCAAAAAAAAAGCATAATTATAAAGATATTTAAGATACAGTCTGTTAAGTAAGAGCGTGTTCGGCATTATTCGCAGTCGGTAAATAGTGCAACCCTGAAATTTTGTCAACAAGTAGACATAACTTCTGCTCTTGACGCACTAGTAAAAAAGTTAAATTGGTTGTCGAAACTTTGTTAGAAAAGTGTGTTAGGCATAATGAGTGCTGCATACTATGCAGCGGCGGCAAAGTATTTGAAAAAGTCAAAGTCTGTTTCCAGAAGTGGGTGCAACGCTTTAAGGAATCTAAAAACGTCGATGACCTTCCCGATCGTGGCTCAGCAGGGAACGTGACCAAGAAGGATGAAAAAAATTAAAGTGAATTTATTTTCGCGGAATCCTGGCTTGAGCATGCATCAAGGGCAAGCGAAATTGAAGCAAAAAGGTCTAAATATATCGCACATAATTATTCGTAACCATTTGCGTGCAAATAATTTGCAATGGCGAAGCACAATGAAGAAACCACTGTTTTCCGTGAAACACGTTACAAAAAGAATGGCTTGGACAACAGAAAACATTGATCGCGATTTCAGTAACGTACTCTTCTCCGACGAATCTTCTGTTTGGGGTGATTCGATCGTACCGCGCCGACAAGTAATTTTGTCCAACGCACCGTTAAACATCCCATTAAAATTCATATTTGGGGATGCTTCTCAAAAAAGGGTTTCGGCATTTTGCACCTCTTTACCGAGAACCTTAATGCTGCCAGGATGGTCAAAATTTATGAGGAGGCTTTATTACCGACTGCCAAATGCTAATTTATAATCAGAAACGAAGACTGGATTCTGCAGGAGGACAATGACTCCAAACACCGCAGCCACCTCTGCACCGACTGGAAACGCGAAAAAGGCATCGTCACATTAAATTGGCCTGCACAATCGCCTGATGCTAATCCCATCGAAAACATCTGGGGATACATCAAGCAGAAGCTTCAAGGGAGACCCACTCATACTTTAAAACAGCTTTCCTGAAAAATTCGATGCATTTGGAGAGCTCTTCCTGTCGAATATGCCGAAAATTTAGTGGAAAGTATGCCGCGGAGATGTCAAGCGATTATTAACGCTGGTGGTGATTGCACATCTTATTAATATGATTGCGTCGTGCTTCGGAACATCTATAATGAAAGTATGTAAAGAAAATTTTTCTTAAATAAATTTTTAGATAAATTATGCCGTACACGCTCTTACTTAACAGACTGTATATAAAGACGATACAACTTCTTTGTTTTTAATTTAAGTGTAACGCGTCTATCCAGCTATTAGACGGACACAAATGCATCAAATGAACTCCCAGACTAAGCAACACAGATTGTTGCATATTCCGCTTACAGTTCTGCTTTACAATAGCATCAACTAGAATTTATTCACAGCCGGTCCTTTCCATCAGTCCGTCACTCTTATAAACTCTCATCAATATTTTCATTTATTTTCCAAATTGGACTTTATTTAAATAATAAATATGTACAAAATGAAAACCTTAAATTTATATTACAAAATTATTGAAACAATACAAAAAAATGAATTGGCCATTTCAGCCATTGAGAGCTTCGACTGTTTATTGAAACACATATTTAAATACACATTCAGATAGTCAAACAACTTTCGAATTATATAAAGCAATAATTTTAATTTTCTATCGACAAAATATTATAGTGTAAAGATGTTTGATGTTTTGTATTGAAAACATAAAATAAAATTTAATGTTTGGACAACTGCAAGCTTAAAACTTAACACAATTATCTAAAGACTAAATAAAGAAGCCTTCAGTTAGTATAACTTTAATCAAACTAGAAGAAGTTTCTATATTTTTTAAGGATTTCGGAGTTTAAAAACTTAAACTGAGTAAACAAGGCAACAGTTTATATTTTGAATATTTAGCCAAATTTAAATATTTTTGAACTTAAACTATTTCGATCTGATTTCATTTAAAAAAAAACAAAAATCAATTTTTTCTGGCACCTATTATAATATTATAAATATATATTTACTATGCAAGAAAAATTGAGCTTAAGCGGAATATGGTAAAATAACAGGATTCAATGAATTGTGCTTTATTGAGAACCCAGTTTGAGGCATGACTTTTAAGTATATTTTTTTGTTTTTCTCTCTTTTAATTCTTGTACATTTGTGGGATAAAAGTTTTAAATATAGCGGCCATTTTATAGATTTCTAACATTTAGCTAATTATTTAAATGTTTACTGTCAGGCATGGCTACTTTTGAAAAATTTTGTTCGACAAACACTGCTTTGAAGAAGATTTTCTTTAATGCATTTTATGACTCCCCATGAGTTAAGGCTGAACCAAGTTATGCGTAAGTAACAAAAGCGCATAAGAGCCCGAACAGAACCAAAGCGGCTGTCGGTTGTCGGATGCGCTGTGCAAAAAAATACATGAAAATATATGCAGCCGCCAAAAATTAAATGGCCGTAGAAATCCGCGACGGAAAAACGCCAGAATAGAATCAATTCTATTTTTTTTTCCGACGGCTGGCGGATCTCTCTTTGAGTGGCGTAAGTGTTGCCATATTTTAGCTAAGAAAAGGCTGTGTTCAGTGCTATTTGCTTAGTTTTTACCATGAGCTAACGTTTTGTTTTGTGTGTGTGTGTTGCATTCCATGATTCCACATTTCGTTTTCCACATTTCGTTTTGTGTGTGTGTGTGTGTTGAATTTGTAGCATTTACATAACGAAAAGCAACACTGATCCGACAACCGACAACCGCTCCTATTCTGGGCGTGTTCTCAGCGGATTTCTCCGAGAGAGGTCCGACAACCGACAGCCGCTTTGGTTCTGTTCGGGCTCTAAGTTTGCAAAGAAAGCAAAAGAGAAAAAAATTACGAACTTGTGCGGCATCAAGAATGATAGAAAAATAGATTACGCATTGCGCAGCTCCGTTATGTTGTTTACGTTTAATTTTGACATTTCTAGCTACGAACAAAGTCTTTTTTACTATCATGGCGTCACGCTAGACCAAGTTTGTTTCTTGAATCTTTTGCCTTTGTTTCATATTTGTTCACATTCTGAACAAGACTTGACAGAAAGCCATATCGTAAGCTCATATCGTAAGTCTGTCGTGACGTAGATGCGCATATCGTTGATAATTATTTTTACGATATGCGCAATCTATTTTTCTATCATTCTTGGTGCGGCATTATATGAGGTCGCCCAAGTTTTGCGTAAGCTTTCCTTTCGTTCAGTTTCTCAATTTTCGTTTATTTTTCTGAACATGAGAGAGAGCACTCGACTCCATAGCAGTGTTGCCAGATAGAGGTAATTTTTTTACTTATTTTTTGGGCAGAGGTAAAAAAGTTAATTTTGTTTTTGAGTTATTGGCAGCACTGTTACCTCTCTGAAAATACTCACAAGCAGTTTAAGAGCTCGAACAGAACCAAAGTGGCGATCCTGTCGGTTGGCGATCCTCTCTCGGAGAAATCCGATGAGAACACTTCCAAAATAGGAGCGGTTGTCGGATCAACATTGCTTCTCCGTGTGTGAATGGTACAAATGTTATTTTTTCATGATTTGTTGTTTCTTTATATATATATGAATACTAACAAAAAAATTATAACGGTTGGTAATATTTAAAAATTCTTCAATTTTTTATTTTGGCAAAAGGTAAATTTTCTTCGAAAGTGGTAAATTTTTTCCCAAATAGTGGTAAATTTCAGTTCGTCTCTCTGGCAACACTGCTCCATAGTTTTCTAAGCAGAATAGGGTTGCAACCTGTTTTTAAAATAATTTTAATTTTCTATTCATTATATCTTTCACCGAAATATGAATAAAAATTATTTGAATATTTTTAATTATTCACAGTATCAAACATACTGTTTTTTTTCTTGAAAATTTAGTGTTTTTCGAGTTTTGTTTGAACTTAAGAAAACTTTTAATTTTCTTCTCTCTGATACTTTTGTTCGCTTACGCATATCTTGGTTGGGCCTTTACAGAATAACTAATAGAACATATTTTAAAAGTTCAATAAAATTTTTTTAAAAAACAACAAAGAAATTCTAAAAATTATTAAACAAGAGAAATATTTTTGACAAATGCAATTCACTAGGGTTATAGGAGCATGAGGCTAGATGGACCACGGTAATTTTAATTGCTTCTATTTGGACTACTTGAACATATATCAACTATACTATATTTATTGGAATTTTTTTGAACTTTGTGGACTTATTGGGCAAAAATCGATGATTGAAAGGTCAATGCGTTCCACATGAGTTATCTGCGGAACTAGTTAAATCATTGCAACACTATTAATTTTGATTTTCAGACAATAAGGTTCTACTGGAATTATATATGAAATTGGTTGGGTTGTTGAATTTTGTTTTTGAGTTTAGTGGACTCTTTGAAAAAAATCTATGATTATCCTATGATTGGAACTTGTTGTAGATTTTTTTTGGTTATGTATTTAATATTTGGATTATCGGTCAAATAGGTTTCACTTAGATTATATCGAAAACTAGTTGGATGATTGGAATTTTTTTTTTTTTTTTTTTTTGGTTTTTTAGACTTCTTTGAATAAAATCTATGAATATCAGTCAAATATGTTTCATTGAGATTCTATATGGAACTAGTTGGCTTATCGGAAATTATTTGGAGCTTGGTGGACTCTATGGATAAAAGTAGTTTTTTATTGATTCATTTTAAAATTTTTTTTTTTTTAATTTTGATATTAATTATATTTTTATATATTGTGTGATGATATAAGTTTTTTGTCGAGGAAGACACCAGACTCAAAGAGTTCTAACAACCTAACTAGTTCCATAGACAGTGCCAGTGGAACATATTTGACTATAATAGCTTTTTATCGAGAGTCCACAAACTCCATAAAAGTTCCAATACTCCACAAATAAACCCATAAAATCTATTGCACATAGAATACTCGATTTTTGTGCAAAAAGTCAACAGAATTACAACAAAGATCAATGCCTCAATTAATGCAATATATCACTCATGTGGAACGTACAATATAATCTGGATATAACGACTTCACTTATAATGACTAACCTTTTTAGCGACCACAATGTAAACTCAAGTTTGGTTTCATAGCTAAGTACTAGGAAAACATATCCGTTTAGTACGACTCCGGTTTAAGTGACCATCTGCTTATAGCGACTTATTTTATAGACAATTCGTCCAGTTAGAATGACGAGCAGTGTTTTGTTTCAGCTTTCAAAAGACTGTAATTTTTTCATTACGCTTGCTTTTGATTTCCTTTGACTGCGGAAAGTTACAAAACTAAAGGCAAAGCCTGTGCCTGTCAATGTTTATCATCTGATGTGACAAAGTTAAGTGCTCGGCACAATGGGTTCCGTGAAGCGAAATTGTTTTATTCAATTGAAGAAAAAACTGCTATACTACACCGTTTAGAAGCCGGTGAATCAAATATAACTCTCGAGAAGGAGTTCGGCGTGTCTTATTCTACAATATCCACAATAAAGAAAAATAAAAATAAAATATAGAACTCATGTTTAATGCGAATGTTTTGAAAATTAAACGTGTCAGGACATCAACTCAAGAACAGATAGATCACGCATTGGAACAGTGGCTTAAGCTTCAACGTAACCGGGGAATACCCGTTAATGGGCCCCTGCTACAAGAAAAAGCTAACTTTATTTTTACATTTTCACCAATTGGGTACACGCATGGGATTGTGAACTTTTTAAAAAGAAGAAGAAAATCCTACTGTTAATTGACAACTGTCCTGCACATCCCCATATTGCTAACTTGAGAAGCATAACCCTGTTGTTTTTGCCGACTTCGGTATTGCAACCAATGGATTAAAGGGTTATTCAAGCCTTGAAATCACACTTTCGTAAAAATCTTATCCTGAAAATTATCCAAAGCCTTAAGCGCTGTGAAAGCAGTAGTGATCAGTACCCAAAAATTACTGTTTAGATCAGTAGTGATCAAAGCACGATTCAAACAACAACAAAGAGAGCTTTCCGAGTGCACATCTTTACACTGAAATAAGAAGTTGTTAAAAGCTCTCACAACATTTGGTGCAAGGAGCTCTTGTCGAGTGTTGGATTTTCAATATAATAATTTCTGTTTTATTTTTGTGTTTGTTTTTCGCTATTTTAACATAGAAAACATCAAGCGAAAATGTATTAATGCTTTTCCTGAAACATTGCAGTATATTAACGTATATTCATAAACAAAACAGAGAGCAACACCTTCACCACATGAACGCTCAAAGCATACTGACTTGAAATTTAAAAAACATCAGAAAAAACAAACTTTTACGCAGTGTACAAACACAGCGAGCCGATTGCTACTTCGTGTGCAAAAGCTCAACAACACACGATGCCCGCGGGCTATGGGAAACCATGTAGTGAGCACCACTGGCTTAAATGCATTTCAATGTTGTAACCCAAAATGAACAAACGTAAACTTATCGAAACTAAACGAAACGGTTTGACGAGACGTTCTGTTTCGTAACAACCGAACTTTTAGCGTCTCAACTCGTCAACAACAGCTGTGCAGGTAGTCTTCTTCTTTTTTCAGACGATTGGAGGAACTCGTTTCATTTTGGATTAAATGTCAAAACAGACGTAACGTTTGCAAACGTTCGGCAAGTTGCAATCGTCTCGTTTCGTCTATTTTGGTTAGGGCTATACTTTTACGCAGTGTACAAACACAGCGAGCCGATTGCTACTTCGTTAGCAAAAGCTCAACAACACACGACGTCCGCGAGCTATGGGAAACCATGTAGTGAGCACCACTGGTTTAGATGCTATTCTAATGATTCATGATGCCTGCACCAAACTCACACAAGAGACCATTTTCAACTGCTATAAACACGCCGGGTTTGCCCAAAGCAATATGGAATTGGCTCCTAACGCAGATGATTTTGACAAAGAAGACGACCTACCACTGAGCGTTTGGGCAAGGACTATTGATTATCAGCTACAAATAACAAACGAGGAATTTTAACAAATTGTGTGTGTTGATGATGCTGTTGACACTTGTGAAGAACCGTCTGATGAAAACATTGTGCAAAATATCATTGCCAACGACGCCAATAGTAAAGATACCGACAGTGTTGGTAGGCTGCGGAAACGCTTAGTGTGTAAAAAACAAGCTTAATTTATTCATCCGTTTTGTACGTCGTCCGGTTAGTACAACGTAGTTTCGCCGGTCCCTTGGAGGTCGTAATATCCGGATTCTACTGTATTTGGGCTAAAATCAAAGGTTTTGTACAAGAAGTCAGTACACAAATCATTAAAATTGCTATGACTCAACTAAGAGAAAAATTTTCACCGCCCAGCTTTCATTCTTGTCGTGTACGTCTCACGAACTGTCTCATGAGCATAAAAATTCTTAATCGCGCTTTCGTCGGGTCGGAGCGGGTACGTTTTGGTGGGTACACAGAATGAGATCTTATTTCGTCTCACCAAAAGGTACGCGCTTGTGGTCGAGAGCGACCAAATTAGTAAGGTCCGCGCCACAAGAGTATACTGTTACTTGTGTACTTTTTCAAATCGTATGCTCGCAAAGGTACGCGTGCGGACAATTTCGCACTCTAGTTAAAAAAATAGACCTTATATAAGATCCACTATTTTAAATTGCATAAATGTAACACTAGAATCACAATCAGTAACTTCAAAAGCCCCCAAAAGTAAGTTGTCTAATGGTTAACGAAACGAAAAATCGGCCGTCTATTGTCGCCCTATTGGATCCGGTATTTTTAATTTCCTAGTTCTGATACAAAAATCTAATAAAAAAATGTCCTAAAAAAATTAATCGACATAAGAAGATATAGGTTGATGTACAAAATAGGACTACCATTCCTTGAGTTCTCAATATTTTGTTTTTTTTTTTATATATATATAGTCACGAAGGTATGAGTGCGAATTTTTCAATTATATTTATCGTATATAGTGTGTGTATATGTATGTGTCTAGCTAAGCTGTAGTGGGTGTGGCAAGCATTTTATAAGTAATTTTGTGACATTCAGTTCTTTATTGTCTTCGTGAACTCGGAAATTTCATATTCCGGATATTCCTGTGGCGATTCACTCAGCGTATCCGAGTCGTAGTAGGCGTAATCGTAGCTAGTATCTTCATCTGCATGCGGCGGACGCTTAGACGCCGATTTATGGGATTTCTTATGCTTGCCACTGCTCTTCTTGCCGCTGGACTTGTGATGACTTTTAGCTGTTACTGCTGTAGGCGCTTGAGTGTTGACGGAAGGACGTATTGTTGTAGTGGTGATGGGACGAACTGTGGTTTTCACAGAAGTTGTGGCTGATGTAGTTGTAAATGCAGTGTAGGGCTTATTAGTATTGCTGTAGGTGGTGCTACTAGGGGCATAAGTCGGATAGCTGTATGAGCTGGTGCTTATGGTGGGAAGATAAGAGGGCGCACCAGTTGGCGGACTAGTTGACTGTTGGTTGAGCGCATACTGCGCGTTATACTGTTGCGATGTTTTCTCAGCTTTTAAGATATCGGCACGTAGTTTATTGATGCTAGCAGCACCAAAGTTCAGCGAATGTGCTGTCTTGAAGAGCTCGTCCTCGTCACTGAGATCAGCTGAGTCCGAAGCAATTTCGTGACGCTGTTGTTGTTGCTGCTGTTTCTGGAAGAAGCTTTGCTGTTGAGTCTTTAGGTGCGACTGCGGATAGTTGGTGGCTTTTGATGTCACCGTCGTCGGAGGAGAAGAAGTTGTTGTGCGTTGGAGTTTCAGCTTATTTTTGGGAAAATCTTGTTCATACAGCTCCGGATGATATTGGCCATCATCTTCATCTGGGTTGTTGTAGGGATCCGCCGTTGTAGTGGGTAGCTGCGTAGTGCTGATCGATTGCGGCCGTACTGACTGCTGTTTCTGCTGCTGCTGTTTTTGTTGCACTTCGAAGAAAGACTTTTCGTATGCCTTTTTGTATGTGGTGGGCTTAAATGTTGTGGGTTGATATGTTTGCTCCTGCGGCACAAGTGTGGAGAATTTCTTAGGCGCATTGCTCGCAGGCGTGTAGTAATTGTTGAAGTCATCAAAGTTGCCACGTTGCGTTGTTGCCTTATAGTTGATACTGCCACGACTGGCAAAGCCCCGTGGTTGCTGATGACTCACAGGTGGACTAGGACTGGTGCTTGTAGTCGATTTCAGTTTACTCTGCGTATTGCTTGACCGCTGGTTATGGTTGGCAGTACTAAAAGGGGCCGGTTCTTGATAATCACGCGACTTAGCCGTCTGGCCACGTGATCGTGAACGCACCTCGGTTTGATTGGATGCGCTTTTGTGATTTTCATTCACTTTGCTGATAGTTGGTGTTCGAAAGACTTTGGCGGGTTGAAATGGATGCGGCGCCTGCGTGTTGGGAATCTTGGAGAATTCCGAAAATTCTTTGTGATTTACGTAAGTCGAGTTCTGTGGGGAGCTGAGTGCATGATTCTCAGATTTGCGGCGAGATTGAACCGAACCACTCTTTCCAAAGCCAGTTGGGATATCGTATTGATCTTTGTGAATTTTACTTTTGCTTGTCTTCTGTATAGGGGCCTCGTGAGCTCCGCTTTCGATTTCCTTGTACTTTGGCGTTGTGGACTTTAAGCGATAGGCGTTGTTGATTGGATTATAGGTTGTAGGTTGTATCTTGTCTTGAGTGTGATAGTCATGGGCGTTATAGTTTGAGCGATGGTTGGAGTTGAAGTTGGAGTTTGAGTCGCTTGGACGTGCTGTGGTTAAAATGGTGCTGGTTTTAGCTGATTTTGTTGTCGTGGTCTTATAATGTTTGGTAATGCCAGCAAAGTCTGAATTCTGATAGTAAGTTTGCTGGGAAAGCTTCTTCGTGGTTTTTGTTGGGGGAGTCGTATTTTGTGTTGTAGTTATTGTTGATGATATTTGCTGAGATTTTTGGGTGCGTCTGCTGTGCCCACGCGTCGGATGCACGAGTATCTTGCCAGTTGTTGAGGTTTCCGCCAGATTCTTGGAGCTGTAATCGTTGAAGTCGTTGTATTTCGTTTTTGTTGAATGATCGTGGAAGTCGTCCTCACGGCCACCATTACGATTTGCAAAGAAGTTCGAACTATGCGAACCCTTGAAAATATCATCAAAGTCCTCTGTAAGGAAGATAAAACCATAAAAAGATAAGTTAAAATAACTTTTTTAGTAAAAATAAGATAAAGGTATTCACGATGTGGTTCTTCTGTAACATGTTTTTTCAAAAATAGAAGAGATTAAGGTGAAACACTTTGTTAGTTTACGATTATTGTTGACAATATTTTTCTTATGTTGATAGTAATTTTTATAAACTTCGATCTATTCCTGATGATAGATCATTCTGATAGCAATGTAACACAAAGCGTTTATTTCATCTTTTCGACAACTTTTGCTCTTTATCTCTGAAAATGAATTGTTTTTACATTTATATAACACAAGTATAAAAGCCCGTCCTACCACGGGTTGTAACCATTTCGAGTAAAAAATACGACAAACTATTTGTTCGATTTATGTACATCCCTTTGCAAAAATAAATTTGCTGTGCATACTTTCAGGCTGAAAACGTTAAAAAGCACTGGAATAGAAGGAAATAATTGCAGTTTGATCGATATAAGGTATGGAGCTACACACTTGCCTTTTATGCATTAAGATGTAATCGAACTTAAAACTTTTTAGCCCAAGAAGCCGTACTGCGTTCCTGGTGTGCTAAAAGGATAAAAAGTTAAACGTTCCAAATGAAAACGCTTCCTTAAAACATGCTGCCAGTCAGAGATTATACAAAATAGTGCCTGGACAGCAACCAGACGTGAGGCAGAACATCGATAGCAATATGAGGGAACCAGACTTTTTTCCGTAATTGACTTAAACGTTGAACTTGGATGAAAGCTCATTTCCAAACCAATATTCAGGAGAGAATTACAGCTACATGACCTTCTGTAAAGAATAAACTTTAAGATGAAAACAAAGCAGCATAGCTCTGAACTGGGTTACCACTATTGTGCACATTAGACCGGGTCGGTCTCAATACAAAAAAAAAGTTGATGTTGCAGATCGATGGCAACCAAGGTATTATTGTAGTTATCATAAATACCTTTCCAACGGTATAACGCATTCATTGATCGGGCAAAAAAAAAAAAAAAATAAAGTTGTGATGAAAAAATAATTTTGATGGCTTTTGCAGGGTGGCTAGGAAAAATTTTTTTTACAGCGATGAAACTTGCTCGAGGAAGGCTTTCAAATGAGGGGCGGACTTTACAAACATTTTTTTTTCGACCCACTCTTGTGCTCATCCGCACTATCTCGCTTATCATTGATACTGAATGTTCAGCCCAAAACACCGATCTTCTCATGTGACTATTGTTTAAAACTGGGCACTAGTCCTGGTAAGTTAACGCATGGTAAGTCAACCATTCATTAAGTGACTAGTTCAGTGGTGATTTTTTTTATATCAAGACGAGAACAGCACTATTATGCAGCAGGAAAGCGCTTCGGGAGTCCAAACAACCCCTGTTAGTTCTGGAACCTCACCTACACCGAGAAAAAAAGCAATAGTAAAATCACCAAAGCCGGCTTGGGTAAAGAAAATTGTATGGAAATTAGAAACGTATGGTTATTCACCAAAGTAATGTATTGTTTAATACATAGCTTTGAAAGCACATACTTCGATACCCTGCCAATAAAAAAATGTTTGATTCACCCAAGCCAAGGATATAACATTTAAACCAATAGTGTAGGCAAACCACCGAAAACTTTGACACTTTATCAGAATGGTATGAGCAAAATTTGTCGCTGAATACTCCCTGCTTGTTATAGTTCTCGATTAGTTTGTATTGAAAATTATATAGCTTAGATGTTTAGCCAAGGTGCAATGCTTCATGATGCATTTTGTTGGCAATAAATTAAATCTTAAAACTTTGTAATTGTATGTATGTCTATTTACATTAAATAGAACAGGATTTCCTTAATAAAAATGAAATTTTTTGGAAAATTTTGTTTAGAAGTTTTACCTAAGTGCTTGTTTGCGCAACAGCAATATACAAAATTTTACCTAAGTATATGTATATTTCATACTTGTCTTTGGAAATTTTTTACAAAGACAATATACAGTAATTCACCTAAGTAGTTGTATATTTTATACTCCTCCCTGTATATTTATTTATCTATTTAACTTTGATAGTTCAACAAAGCTTTTTGTTGGAAATTTAAACATTATGTTTGGTAGAATAAGCAAGCACGCTTCATATAAATTGTCGAAGGGAATGTGTAAATTACAAAATACTTCGCTAATTTATCATCCAAATCAATATCGGTAAGTTAACATGTAAAACTTAAGTGTTTTGCCCAAAAATTTAGGAGGCTGAAAACTGCCAAAGCCATCGTATTATTATACTAAGTTTTTTTTTTTAATTTTACATAAGCTTTTTTCTCGGTGTAGGAAACTATGGTGACTTTAAAGTACTGCTAAAGATATGAGCTACTGCTCTGAGAGGAACTAAGGAAACAGATACTTCTTGGGAGCAAAGGGAAAGAGCTATCCAAAAGTCAGCAAACTATAAGGTAACCGGAGGAAAGGAAAGGTAATGTGAATATGACTTCTTCAGCGAAAACTAATGAGAAAGTTGCTTACAAAACTACGTAGGTATTGATATATAACGTACAACTACGTAACTTCAAATTATAACGTTTGTATAATTTGCAGTTAATCTAGCCTTTTTTATTGTTTGTGTTCGTATATGATGCAAAAAAGACAAAAAAAAACAAATCATCGTGAATACCCCTAATATTTTATATATTTGGGTTACATAATGAAGATGAACGAGCTTAAGATAAACGCAACTAACAAGCTGAGTGGAAAAAAAGGGTTTAATATTCGATATAATCCAAAAATAATGAGGCAGCATAAGCCGCCCAAAATCTTACGTTTTGATTCATCGTTGTATGACGATCTTTCGGTTGTGGTAGTTGTTGTTGGTTTTCTCGTCGTTGTAATTGTTGTTGTTGCTGTCGTTGTCGTAGGTGTGTAATAATTCACAATGGGCTGCTTTGCAACCGCCTCAGGCAAACGTTTCACATCAAAGTCATCATCATCATTATTATTGTTGTTGTTCTTGTTATTGTTATTATTATAGTTGTTATAGTTGTTTTTCTGCGGATTACGCTGCGCTGCCAAATTCGCATAATTATGCGGATTGCGTGTAGTTGCCGCAAAGTGTTTCGTATAGTTCGGCGGTTGGTCAGGGCGTAACTTTTGATCTACACGCGTCTCCTTCGAGCGTCGTGTGTCTGCTGCAAAAATTAATCATTATAATTCACCTACATTTCCAGCCTATTTCTCTAAGTTGGCCACTTAAACCGCTTAAACATTTGACAATTTATGTGATTCTCTTTTACTTACCACTTTCAGCACGCTGTAAATGGAATGTTGCTTCTTCCTCTTCAGCTAATGGTGCCCTTTTACTCTCAAACCCTGATCCAAGCCGGTATAAGTCGAAATTATCGCTACCATAGTACAAGACTGACTGTTCACAATCGACATCTCCCCAATCGGCACAGATTTGCGCTTCTTGATCAAAAGCGGTGCTGTTCGGGCAAAGGAAACGGAAGTCTTGAACCTGTGTAAGATGAGAAAATATTATTTGAGCCATAAGTCGCTAAGAAAATTTGTTATTGAATTTCAACTCCTAACATTCTTATTAAATTTAGAAATAAGTAGTTTCTTTCTGCCAACAATTTTTTTTAAGAACAAACATAAAAAAATTCTATAAAATTTCTTTGATATAAATGAAATACATATATTACCATCCTATTTGTGTCTTGAAAAAAAACAAAAAACAAAATAAAATAAGGATGTGTAGATGAAGTGGCTTGACACAAACTGAAATCCATATAGTTTTATTGTAGTCATCAGCCGTGTAGGCTAAATATTAGGTACTCTTTGACTAGGAGTCTAAGGTTCAAGGACTTGATGCACATATAGATCTTCCTGATGTTAATAGCAAGACAATGTCATATACGAGAGTAGTCCCAGAAGTACCCGACCTAACAAGGAAAACACAAAAAATTTAGAAAAATATATCTTTATTTCTCTAAATTCACTCCGGTTCATTTGTTTTGAACCATCGAAACTGAAGGAAATAATTTTTAATGACAGTTAGCGAGAGGAGAATTGAGTTTACAGAATAATAGTACAAAACATATTTTGTAAATAAAGTAACAGCAATAAATTTTTCTCTCAACCTAACGGCTTTTCTGTTGAATTTTCAAAGAACACACATGTGATAATTTGATTATTTTTGGTTCATGAGATTAAAGCCACTTTAATTGTGCTTTAAAGTTTGATTGTGGTTAAATTCAAAGAACAATAAATTCATGATTTGAATAGAAATGGAAATGAAAACAAGAATAACCCTTTCGAAAATTGTACAAAATTAATGTTTATCTTGGGAAAGAATATTCAAATCGAGACATATTGAAATAAATCCGAGGAAGTCATCACGTTTTTGATAATTATTTAAAGAATCCCGAAATATTTGAAAAAAAAATATAAAGGAGGAACTTATAATGATCCTGCATCAAAAAATTCTATGAACGGCTTCTAATTTAGCGCTTTCAATCTCGAAAATTAAATCTGGACTAATTTTTTCACCAATTTCGTGGATTTGGCAACATGATAATGCACCGATAAACACTGCTCGCATTGTAAATTATGGATTAATAGTCAAAATAACAAATTTTTGGCATGGCCACCATATTCTCCCGACTGAAATATAACCGAAAATGTTTGGCTGGGTAATCCGAAAAGTTTATGAAAAACGAATACAATATGAGACCTAGGAAGCATTCATTTAGGAAATCAAGTCCGCTTGGGGCGATATTACACTTCGCTACACAAAGTGCTTGTATGATTCAATAAAAGATCGAATCTTTGAAGTAATTTCTGAAAATGTACATAGATCCTCAACACTATTAAGTTATTTTTTACATACTCCAAACAAAGAAACAAAATTAAGGTGCTTTTCATATTTATAACCCACCCAATACACTTTTGTGTTTTCCGATTAATAAATAACAAAATAGTAAGCACTGTAAGGCTAGTAATTTACGATGGCAGCACCGTTTTGTCATACTCTTCGAAATCCCGTAATATTTAAACAAAACGTGTGTGTTGATTTTGCACTTGTTTCTTTCTACTTTAAGTTTTATACGTTTTAAAAATCATTTTGAATTCGAAAAACTTTTCAATTTGTGAAAATATTTTATACTTTTTCATTTTGTTACGCATACGCCTGGAATGAGGCAACATTTGAGTAAGCAATTTTAAACTATAATTACATATATTAAAACTCTTTGTAAATAATTTATTGTAATATTACAGAGAATAAACCCTTCCCTTTCCTTATGAAATAAAATTGGTACGGCGTTTATTTAATTTGAAGCCTCTCGTGCGCAACATTTTTTATTCTTCAAATGCTAGTCAAGATCGCCGTCTTCACGACTTAATGGATTCAAGCCCTTCATCCTGCCTGAGATCAAGTCAAATACTAGCAAAGAAGAAGCTCCCTAAAGCTACGAATATGCCTGTAACCCGCTCGCCTCCATCTTCATCCACTGCCCCGGCTGCCACGTCGGATTTACTCAATATATCTTTCACGGTTCCTGCCGAACTTACACCAATGGACGCCACTATTGCCGAATCACCATCATCGCCACACGCTAGAACTAGACCAGAAATAGAAACATCCCAGGATCCCGGTAGTTCGCAATCACAGCAAATTGATTATAATCAGGTAACAAATGATTTTAACAAAAAGATAGCGGATATGCAAAACCATTTCATGAGTCAGATGAACGCGATACAATCGTTGGTTATAGCTAATAACCAACAAATTCAGAGTAGCGTCGTCGAATTACGAAACGAAATTCGCCAAAGCTCTTTGCCACTACAGCCATTACCGTCCTTATCAAGTCAAGGCGAATTCTCGAACTCCACGACGCAAAATGTTATTTCTTCCTCAGCGCCAACATGTCTTCCTATAACTTTGCCTGTAATTACAACTGCCTCTCCTATTTCGCATTTATCGCCATCATTTGAACCGGCAAGGTTGGTTCATCCTAACTCAGCAGAGTCGTTCACTAATGACCAAACCGTTCTTCAACGTCATAATAAAGTCTACCCACTGCCCAAGTTTTCTGGGATACCAGAAGAGTGGCAAACTTTTATAGAAGCCTTCATTAGTACCACAAAAGCCTTTGAGTATTCGAACTTACATAATATAATGCGTTTAAGGGAATCCCTTCAAGGAAGTGCTCGAGAAACTGTTGAGTCTCTTTTAAGCCACCCACAGAATGTCGATGCCATACTAAAAACTTTAGAAGAAACATATGGTCGTCCTGAGCAACTAATAAAGTCGCAAATTCAAAAGGTACGACTCATACCCGCCGTTTCTGAAAGAGAACTAAGCTCGTTAATAAACTTTGCAAATAAAATTTCGAATATGGCAACGTTTCTCCACTCAGCTCGGGGTGATCGTCATCTCTCGAATCCAATGTTGCTCAGTGAGCTCGTTGCTAAATTGCCAATATCCAAACAACTTCAGTGGGCTGAGAACTGTTTACTCTTAGGTACATCTCCTACCATAATGGACTTTAGTATTTGGTTATGTAACTTACGAAAACTTGCCCATATGGTCACTGATGCCTTACCGTCAAACTATGGAGTAACGCAGTTAAACAACCCTCAATCCAAGCAACAACGAGGAGGACGACAGCCAGCACTAAAGGATAATCAGGAATGTAGGTTTGCTTGTGTAAGTGTAAGTCCGAAGAAGTGTCTTATTTGTGAGGAAGTATGTCAATCATTAGCTACTTGTAAAATTTTTGCAAACTTGTCATTGGAACAGCGTTGGGCTAAAGTAAAATCTCTACGTGTCTGTTTTTCATGTTTGAAATATGGTCATCAAGTATCTAAATGCTTTTCAAAACATAGGTGCGGAAAAGATGGTTGTTCGCATTTTCACCATCAGCTCCTTCACTCACCTAGAGCAACTAAAGTTCCATCAAATACCATTTCCGTAACGACCTCAGGCCCAGAAAACAGAAGTTGTCTCGTAGATTCAAATCGCGATGATGACTACATCTTGTTCCAAGTCATTCCTGTCAAATTATATGGTAAAGAAAAGACAGTTACCATACATGCATTTGTAGATGATGGAGCTAACACAACTATTCTTGATACCGGCATCATGCACGAATTAGGCATCAGTGGAGAAGAAGACATTCTTGAACTACAATGGATTAACCGCCAAACAACTCGAGAACCGACTGTTAAAATAGAGCTAACTATTAGTGGTGTGGAAAATAATGCGGAGAAGTTTAAAATGTCAAATGTTTTCGTGTCGTCAAACTTAACTTTACCCATTCAATCGCTAAATGTAGTGAAATCAGGAAAGAAATATGAAAATCTTTTCGACGGCCTACCTATAAGAAGCTACGAAAAGGTACAGCCGAAAATGATAATCAGTTTAACACATGCCTTCTTGACTGTTCCAATCGAAGCACTACGTTCTTTGCCAAATCCGGGTCCAATAGTGACCAAAACAAGACTCGGATATATGGTATATGGTCCAATAGGAGAAGAGGTCCAACAACGAAAACATATTTCTTGCCACGCAAGAAAACATACAGATCAATCATTAGAAAATATAGAAAACTTGATGAAGAGTTACTTTGATATGGAAACTTTTGGAGTAAAAAGCGTCAAGCCCTTACAGTCCAGATCCGAACAGAGGGCATTAGGCATTTTAGCATCAACGACAAAGAGTTGTGGTGAACGTTTTGAGGCTGGACTTCTGTGGCGCGAAGACTTCTCGTCGTTTCCAGATTCCTTTGAAATGGCTTTCCGCCGCATGCTGGGCGTGGAAAGAAAGATATCTAAGGATACAGAGTTAGCAAAGGAATACTGCGAAAAAATCGAAGAATACATAAAAAAGGGATATGCAAGGCAATTGACAACAGGAGAAGCAGAACACCGCACTGCAAAGACATTCTATCTTCCACACTTTCCCGTAAAGAATATAAATAAAAAGAAAATCCGTTTGGTTTTTGATGCTGCCGCTGAAGTAAAAAGTGTTTCACTTAACAAAGCCTTGTTATCTGGACCCGACATTAATCAGCCTTTAATGTCTATTTTACTTAAATTTCGACAAGCTCCAGTAGCCATTTGTGGGGACTTGAAGGAGATGTTCCACCAGGTAAGCATCGTGAAGGAAGATCAAGATGCTCAGAGATTCTTTTGGAGAGGTGGAAATCCTTCAACTCCATTAAAAACTTTTGTTATGGAAAGAATGATTTTCGGGGCAACGTGCTCACCAACAATAGCTCAATATGTCAAAAATTCAAACGCAGATAGTTTTATAGAAAAGTACCCTCGCGCGGTGAAAGGAATTATAGAAAGACACTACGTAGATGACTACGTTGACTGCTTTCAATCCGAGAGTGAGGCAATAAAAGTATTGAAAGAAATTATTTATATTCACAAGAATGGTGGCTTTGAAATGCATAACTTTGCTTCAAACTCAAAGAGGATTAAGGAAGAGTTCATTGAAGTTTGCGATAATGAATCAGTCAACGTAGAAGGTGAAAAAGTAGACCGTATCCTCGGCATGCACTGGCGAACTACTTCCGATGAGTTTATGTTTCCTTTAAAATTTCAAAAAGTGCCGAAAGAAATCATAAGTTTCGAAAGAAAGCCAACTAAACGCGAGCTACTGTCCATAACAATGTCCGTTTTCGATCCATTCGGACTGCTAGCCAATTTCATGGTATGCGCTAAAATCCTAATGCAGCAGGTGTGGAAGGTAGGAATAGATTGGGATGAAGAGCTCCCAGATGCAATTTTTAAAAAGTGGAGAAATTGGGTAGAAGAGCTGCCTAAAGTATCTAAATTTAAAATTCAGAGATGTTATTTACCAAACTTTTTAGATGCGGATGTTGAGCTTCATGTATTTTGTGACGCCAGCGAAGAGGCGTTAGCCACAGCAGCATATTGGCGAATTTTCCAGTCAGAACGCGTGGAACTCTCATTTATTGCTGGAAAAACAGCATGTGCCCCAACACGATTTCATACAATTCCTAAACTGGAGTTACAGGCAGCAGTAATGGCAGTGCGCTTAAAAGACATGATCGCGATGTACCACGACATAAAACCTAAAAGAATAATATTCTGGTGCGATTCTCATACGGTAATTCGATGGATAAGATCCGACCACCGGATCTACAAACAGTACGTCGCCAATAGAGTAGCCGAGATTTTGGAATCTTCAAAAATTAGCGATTGGCGTTGGTGCCCTGGAGAACTCAATCCAGCAGATGAAGCCACGCGTGCAAAATTTCCGATAAAATATAATCCAGATGGAAGATGGAAGCAAGGACCTCAATTTCTTTTAACTGGTGAGAAGAACTGGCCAAACGAAGATATCATGAAGTTTAAAAAAGAGTCCAGTTCTGATGAACTCAAGTTGAAGAACTTCGCCTGTTTTAGTCAGAAAACTAGTATTATAATGCCAAATATAAGTCGTTTTTCGAACTATGAAAGACTTAAGAGAGCAATGGCTTGGGTTCTAAGATACGTGTCTAATTTAAAATGCAAAGTCAACAAAGAGCAACTTACAAAAGGTGAGCTTAAAAGTGAGGAAGAGGCTGCAGGAGAGTTTTATTTATGTCGCTGTGTTCAAAAAGAACAATTTTTCTGCGAGTATACATCTTTGATAAAGAAAGAAGAGGTACTAAGGTCTAGCAGTCTAGTCACACTCAACCCATACATGGATGAAAATAATATCATGCGAGTGAATGGCAGAATTGAACTAGCTACGTTCTTACCACTAACTACTCGACGGCCGATAATTTTACCCAAGGACCATCATCTGACACGTTGTATTGTGAATACATATCATCAAAAACTGAGCCACATAAACACATCAACAGTTATTAATGAGATTCGGCAGCGTTTTTGGATACCAGCAATTCGCTCTTTAGTACGTAGCATTGAAGTAAGTTGCAAGTTTTGCAAAATTCGAAAAGCTAAGCCAACTCAGCCACAAATGGGGTGTTTGCCCATTGATCGAGTTACTCCATTTGTACGACCGTTTTCATATACCGGAGTTGATTTCTTTGGACCTTTTACCGTAACCATTCGTCGCCGTCAAGAAAAACGTTGGGTAGCATTGTTTACTTGTCTAACAATAAGAGCGGTGCATCTTGAAATTGCTTCCGATCTTTCAAGCGATGCGTGTATCTTATGCATAAGAAACTTTATTAACAGGAGAGGAGTACCACTTCAGATAAGAAGTGACAATGGCAGAAATTTTGTCGGAATACGGAAAGAGCTCCAAGGCGTTAAAGATTTTTTAGACCACGACAAAATCACTGCAGGACTTGCACCTTTAGGAATAAGTTGGAAATTTAATACACCATTGAATCCCAGCGCTGGTGGAGCATGGGAGCGTCTTGTGCAGTCCGTAAAGAAGGTTCTCGTTATCATTCTAAAAGAGCATGCTCCTCGTCTAGATACCTTTTATAGTGTGTTACTTGAAGCAGAAAACATTGTCAACTCTCGGCCTTTGACTCACTTACCTGTTTCACATGATGAACCTGGTCCACTAACACCAAATCATTTCCTGCTGGGTTGTACTAATTCTACGCAGACTCCAGCGCCTTGTGAACTGAAGCAGCTGTCTATACGTAAACAGTGGTGTATTTTACAAAACATGAAGAATGGATTTTGGAGTCGTTGGATAAAAGAATACCTTCCAGACCTGACCCGAAGAACAAAGTGGTGTCTACCTGCTAAACCAGTTGGTGTGGGATGTCTAGTTCTTGTATGTGACGATAGTGTTGCACGTTCGCAGTGGAAGCGTGGTCGAATTATAAGGCTTAATTTTGGTAAGGATGGAATAGCACGATCTGCGGAAATTAAAACTAATGACGGCGTCATTAAGAGACCAATTTGTAAACTAGCAATCCTGGATACAGATTAGTCGGCTATAATCATTGGTGAATCTCCAACCTGCGGGTCAATTCACGGGGGTGGGGATGTTGATTTTGCACTTGTTTCTTTCTACTTTAAGTTTTATACGTTTTAAAAATCATTTTGAATTCGAAAAACTTTTCAATTTGTGAAAATATTTTATACTTTTTCATTTTGTTACGCATACGCCTGGAATGAGGCAACATTTGAGTAAGCAATTTTAAACTATAATTACATATATTAAAACTCTTTGTAAATAATTTATTGTAATATTACAGAGAATAAACCCTTCCCTTTCCTTATGAAATAAAATTGGTACGGCGTTTATTTAATTTGAAGCCTCTCGTGCGCAACAGTGTGATTTGTCATTTTTTTGTCAAGGTGGTATAATTATCGTTTCATAATTATAACCCAGTCGCAGTTTTTTCTAATAAAAAAGAGGTTTGTACTATGTAACATTTTTTTAAGAATAACAACTAATAGTGTTATATCTGACCTAGGTATGCCGCGTAAAAAAAGGCAAAATTTTGGATTGGGCTTCTGAAAACATTTCAGTGAGCGAAATTTCAAGAAAACTTGAACGCAGGCGATCGATCACGCATCGATAATTTTTTTAAAAATACAGAAGAATATGGTTAAAAAAGCGATCCGGACGTAAGAGAAAGATATGCAAGAGGGAGGAGCGTGTAATCATACGCGAGGAAAGAAACTCAACAGCCAGTTGTTCTCGTCTGGCAAGAAGTAACAACACCAAAGTGTCAAAAACAACAGTATGGCGTGTGTTACAACGGTGCAGTGAAATAACTCCCAATGAAATAACTCCCAAAAAAAAAAATTAAATAACTCCCAAAAATGTTTCATACATTTTTGGGAGTTATTTCATTTTTATTGGGAGTTATTTCATTTTTTTGTGAAAAAACTGCCAATTATGCCCAAAAAAATTCTAAAATTAAATAAGTCCCAAAATATTTGGTTGGTAGTTATTTCATTTTACTTGGGAGTTGTTTCATTTCTCTTGGGAGTTATTTCATTTATTTCATTCCCTTGCGAGTTATTTCATTTGTCTTGGGAGTTATTTAATTTCTCTTGGGAGTTATTTCATTTCTCTTGGGAGTTATTTCATTTAAGTTGGGTGCTATTTCACTTGCCGTAAGTGCTTGCTTCAAAGAATGTTAACTTACATTCAGGGTTAAAAATGCAACCAGTGCTGCCGAGCGTGCTATTTGATAGCTATTTTTGATAGCTTTATAGGGAAAAAATCACCTCAGCCGAATTTTTTTTTTTATATGTATTCAAAAGTATTTTCGCGCGATTTTTAATTACAATTTTTAATTTTTTTGATTTTATTTCAAAACTATTTTTGATAACTTTATAGGGGGAAAAAAAAGTGACGCAGGCAAAAAATTGTTATAAAAAATTTATTTGTTTTTTTTCGGCGCTTCTTCCCCCCCTATAAAGCTAACGAAAATAGTTTTGAAATAAAATTAAAAATTGTTATTTAAAATCGCGCGATTTTTTATAATAATTTTCGACTGCGGCGCGCTTTTTTCCCTTGTTCAAATCAGTGCTTGTTATCCCATAGCCTCGCGAGGTCAAACACTTATTTAATTTTTCTTGGGAGCTATTTCATTTTTTCATTTGGGAGTTATTTCATTGGGAGTTATTTCACTGCGCCTGTTGCAACGATGCCCTGATATTTGTCGAGCTAAAATTAAACGGCATAAGACCGCGAGACTGGAATTTGGTCAACAAAATATGGATACTGATTGGTCCTCTGTAAGTGAAATGAATTACAGAAGTGTTATTTGCATAAAATTAACATTTCTGCTTTCAGGTCATATTGATGAAATTGATGAAAAAATATAGAACCTTGATGAACCAGACGGCTCACACTTTTATTGGCGAGATTTGCAAACAGAAGCTCGCTACTTCTCAAAGCGAAACATCAGTAATAATCTGGGGTTCAGTAATAATCTGAGGAGCATTTTCAGCGCAAGGGACTTTGGAAATCCAGTTAACGTCAACTAGGATGTAAAGTGCCGAGTACATCACTGTGTTACAAAGCAGTTTACTACAATTTTTACAAAATCATGATCAAAACTGGATTTTCCAGCATGAAAATGCCCGAATGCATACACGGAAACAAATGCTGAGCTCCCGTTTAAAAAAATTGTGAAAAATAAAATGAAGTGGCCAGTGTGCTCCCCGTCCCCAGACTTAAACCCAATAGAAAACCAATGGGGAATACTGGTTCGTCGCATTTATGCTGACAATCACCAATACAACAACGTTAGTGAGTTACAAAATGCGATCAATAATGCCTGGGAGAATTTGAACGCCAATATTTTACAGAACTTAATTTCTTCCATGCGTAAAAGAGTTTTTGAAACAATAAAGCAAAAAGTAAGCCATATTAACTTGTAAATGCTGCTTTTTAGTTTGGAAAAGTTTAAAAATACAAAAAAATTAAGACTGTGTTATAAATATGAAACGCTTCTAATAAGATATTTCAATTTAATGGGTCTCGATTTTTAATTTATTCAGTTATACTGAATTATTATCATAAAGATACTGAATTTATCTCTTTCTATATCTTTTTGAATCAGAATAAACCAATTCTGAAACGTAGGAGTGAAATATATCAACATTATGGGGGTGGGTTATAAATATGAAACGCACTTTATTAACAAAAAAGAAATATTTTCCTTTTTTATGCATTTTGTTTTTCTTAGTGGGGCTATAATCTGATGAACCAAATATAATCACATTTTGTGTGTGTATTCTTACACGCAAAGAAATTTTTCGCTTACCATAACTGAAAAATTCACCAACTACACTTCGTTTGCGAGTTGTATTTGCCGCAAACGAATATTTAGTTGCTATCAACTTAAAAATATATCTTATATATTTAAATATACCGCAAGCTATTTCGGTCATTTTTATTTATTATATTAATTATCTTTCTTCCTATGTCCGCCCGTTTTCTTATGGATTGCACTCATCGCACCTCTGTTGGTATCTCCGTCCGCGTATTAAACAAATTACCAATTTGCTTCTATAGCAACAAATTGTCCAAAAAGTGACTCTGAACTATAAGCGTTGTGGTTATACAACGAAGGGAAAAACAAAGGAAGTTTTCAGTTAGGATAAAAATATTTTTCAATTGCTACAATTTAAAAATCACTCGCATTTATGACAAGCGAGATTAATTTCCTGCAACTAAATGATGCATTTCTCGCAACTGACTATTATTATGACAACTGTTGAAACGTTTGCAAATAACGATTTAAAGCACGATAAACGATGGTCGTTTGCGACAAACTTACGATAAACTTTTTTTCATTGCGTGTAGAAAATTTGACAAGACACCCATAAAATTTGTTGTTGTTGTTTATTTACTAAGTATATTTTGTAATATTGTACTGTAAATTCAATTATCCCCTGGCTCTCTCTCTTTCTCTCTGTCTCTCTCTCTCATTAAAAATTATAACAGTTTATTTCCTTCAGCTTCACTGGGTCTTACCAGACTTAGTCTCCTTTTAGCTCGATACACTTTTCCAAGCAATATTCAATAGCTTTGATAACCTGTTTATAGTGAGAACCGTTGAGCTCCTCAGAATAGCCCCCAACCGCAGAAGGCACCTCTTCATTATTGGCAAATTTTTTACAAACGAGCCATTTTTCAAGTTTGGAAACATAAAATAATCCAAGGGCTCTAAATCTGTTGAATAGGGTCCATTGAATGAAGCAATTCTAACTTAAACTCATTCATTTTGGCCATCGCGAAAACGGATGTATAGTTCATACGTGGCGTATTGTCTTAATGAAACAAAACTTTCTTTTTCGCCAAAGGCACCCTTTTTTTACTTTATGTCACTCAAACGCTACAATAAGTTCGCATGATACGCCCCTTTGATGGTTTTTCCTTTCTGAAGATAATCAATGAAAATTATACAACGCGCAAACCCAAGAAGCCGTTGTTTGGAGACGTTTCTTCCCTTTCATTTCATTGTTTTGACTGTTCCTTTATCTCTGGTGTAAAGTGATGGACCCATGTTTTATCTATGGTTATGAACCGACGCAGAAACTCTCCTTTATTGCTGTGAAAGTACACCAAACAATCGATTAAAACATCCTCACGACCATGGTGTAATTAACAAGGTGATTGTGACGTTTACTAATTTCCCTACGGTTGTCAAAAAATGTTGAGAAAGTAAGAAAAAAAGAGACAAGCTGCGGAAAAGTGTCAAATCGCTTGCACTCAATAAAAAATTGTAATAGATTGTTTTGCAACTTTTGCTTGGAATTTACGAACAGCTGTTTTTGACAAGGGTGGGTAAAATATTTTTGAGATAAGCTAAAAATTCACGATCACCTTGTTAATTACACCATGCTCACGACACTGTATTTGTACTATTGTGAGTAATAGCGGCACCCAACTTGCGGAAAGCTGTCTTACATATGTCCAAATATTCACTCAATATGCGATGTACGGCGGCTGTGGCGTAGTGGGTAGGGTGCGTGACCCATACGCTAGAGAACCTGGTTCAATTCCATCTGACACAGAAAGCTTTTTCAATTGAATTAATTTTTCTGTTCAGTCGTCACCTCTCTGCAGACATTGGCAAACCTCAGAGAGTAAATAATGCCATGTAAAGCTTCTTGAGAACATGTACATTAGCCGTTCGAAGTCGGCATAAAACTAGTAGGTCCAGTTCTCGAGCAATTACGTACAAACATTTAATAACACGCACAACATAATTTGATCATAAAAAGTTCGGTCAAAGTCCTTTCAAGGGCTGAAATGGCGAGTTTATTTATATTTATTATTTATGCGATGTACAGCACTTTTTGAAATGTCTGTTTGTATCCCAGAAGAGATTATCTGAGACAAGAAGGGCGAAATGTTTTCCGGTGAAGAACATTTATTATAGACCTTGATAATGGGTGAGATGCTAACCTCCCTAAAGAATGTAACAATTTCCCTAAAATTGTTTTCAACGAATTAGAACTTTCTCCAAAAAAGCTTAATTTTAGATTAAAGCTCTTCTGGGAAAAAGAACCTACACGAAACCCAGCGTACGGACATTAAATAATCTTAGCAAATAACATAAGTAATAATCATAATTTCTAGCAAAGGTTAGTTTCAAGTTAAACAAAAAGAATCCCTGAAAAAGAAATAAACATCAACTAAAAATAATTAATTTTAGTTTTTGAATAATGCCCAACAAAGTTTCAATCAAATTCACTTTAAATGCTTAGCAGTGCTAAAAATCATTTTTAATGTGCAAAAAACTCTGCAATCAATTTGAATTCTGCTAAGCTACTCACAGATAGGAAATAAAGAACACACGATGTCAACATAAATAAAAGGAAGGCAGACAGAAGCGGTTCTACAATTTCGTAACTTCAAATCCGTTATGCAAAATATATAAAAAAAGCTGTAAAAATCGCATTACAGCCATGTAAATAAATTAAAATGCTATAAACTTAGGAGCCTTGCGCTGCGCATGCGTTACCGGATTAGTTAAACTAGCAATAAGTTAAAAGCAACGCCGCTTCTTTTAAATGGCAAGAGGCTGTTGCTTAGATAGATTTTATAATTGTGGTTATTTAAATATTGCTTAAGCAGCTGGTACAGAAACAAAAACAAAAAAAAAACACCTTTAACAAAAGCTCATATAAACTATAAAACTAAAACTACTACTAAAAGTTTTGAGGTCTTTCATTGGGGCCGCAGTTTTCAAAGCATGAAGCTTAAATAGCAAAAGATTACGACAGCAAAAACAAAACTAAGGGGCCAGCGTTGTTAAAGGTCGCTCCAAGACGTTGCCGCAGCTTGTTTAATCAAGCAGCTCGCAATGAGCACGCCATGTGCAACAACAACAACAACAACAACAACAACAACAACAACAACAACAACTGAGAAGATGTAACCAGTCACGATTTAAATCAAACATAAAAATGCTTATAAAAAACGAAGAAATCTGTTTCGTCGCCATTGTCGTCTTAAAGTCTAAGATACTTTGCCATTTTATCAAGCGGATTCAGCCTGAATTCCAAGCTTTCGAGAGCAACTCTATCGATACTTTGGCTAAACTTTAATTGAATAAAGTGAGCAACAATTGAAACAATTGAAATGCAGCTAAGCGCACATTTAACATTTTCATAAAAAAAAAATTGAAGCAACTGCTAGGTACACAAGGCTAAAAAGATACAAGCATGCAAGCAAAAGTATCTGCAGCTTCTTATGAGTAGATACTATACAATATTTTTGTATCTGATGCTTTCATTGCTGTTACTGTTGTGGTTGTTGTTGCTTGTAAACGAACTTATTAAGTCAAATTGAAACCAAATCTTGACCCAGCTGCATGCATCTATATATCTTACGAATGTTTTTCAAGTGTTATTGTTTTTGCTGTTATTGTTGTTGTTGCTGTTTTAGTTGTGATGGTACTTACACCTCCAGCTACTTTAACGCAGACGTGAAACATTTGACATTGAGTCTCCGCATCGGCATAGTAGCCACCAAGTATTTTATCGTGGCAAGTGAATCGCGTCTGTGGCATATTCTGTAGACTGTACGTTGGCCATGGCTTCTGTTTGTGATGATGTAGCTGTCCCAAAACGCACTTAACTGCCAATAATGTGGCTGCAATAAGAATATTAAAAGAAAAAGAACGGATTAATAAGTGCGCATGATTTATTTTACTATTTTTATAACTAGTTTACATTATTTGTAATCTTAGCCTTACATAATTAAGTTTCTGATATAATTATCCTTTTCTATCAAAAGAAGATACTTCACGTGTTTAAAGATACGGTAAGTTTTTTTTAACTTTGAACTAAGGATTTCAGGTGTAATACCTATTCAGTCAAGTCTACCTTGGTTCGAAATGGGGTGACAGATTAGTAGGAAGGAAGGGGCAATTAAGTGAAAAATATGTACGATGTTCTTAGCGTAGTGAAAAGCCGTAGAAACATGTGAATTTGAATCTGAAGCAAGTATTATGCCCTTACCTCAGTCAATTCAAGTTATAAGGTAACCTCATCCACAAACTTATCTATCACCAACTACGACTTCAAATCGTTAATATTGATGAATTTTCAATTTCAGTTGATTAGAAATGAGGATAAAAAATGCAGAAAAGTTAAAACGTAGAACTAAGGACCGACCGGGATTCGAACCCGAGACCTCTAGGGTGACAGTAGAGCACGCTACCTACTCGACTACCGAGTACGACGCGGTGACCGTGGAAACAATTCGAAAAAACTTTTTTCGCAAAAATGGAAAAATGTGATATTTTTCAAAGGTAATGGATCTGTATTAACAGTATTTCAAAATGAAAATCCTGAAAAATGTTTTTTTATGTTCTGTGTTTATAAGATGACCATTTTTTCTTATTTTTGTGTAGCAAAAAAAGGCTCTAAGGTAAAAAATCAACAAAAATAGGTTTCATGTTGAATAAGTTAGAAATAGTTTCTATTGGGTTATAAATATATGTGAAATAATATTGTTTCTTTATTTTTTACTTTTGTAATTTACAAAACAATGGAAAAACCTGTTTTTCGTTTGTGAGATAAAGTATTGCCTTTTAATGGAAAAAAAAATACCGAACTAGCAGGCTGAATGGCTGAACAAGTGTTATTCGAACTCGATATTTTTAGATGTTTCCACCTCGATATAACTTCATAGACAATTGTGGATACAAGTTGAAAATGTTTTCCGTCGAGAATACTTCCAAAGTACTTGTGACAACAACTTCCCAATTATGTTGCTTCCTGAGAAGATCTTGCAAATTAATTTACTAAGGACGACAGATTATACCGTCGTACAAGTCTCGTAAATGCTTCTGATGCAAAGCTGGGACTACAATCCTCTCCGAACGTGGAAGCGATAGTATAAAACTCCCTCGATACTTCTTCCAAAGTACTTGAGAAGGCAAGTTTTAAATTTTGGTTAGCGAGTTTGTGAGGGTGGGTCATCTAGTGGTTTATTTATAAAGCATAGATTATTTTGACACTGGCAACTGTTTTCCGCTCGAAATCTTGACATAAACGGTATTGTCGGGAAGCTGATGCATCCACAGAGAGTAACAGTTTGGTGCGGATTGTCGAGTGGTGGCATGATTGGATCATTTTTCTTCGAAAATGAGGCTTGGAACAACGTTACTGTCAACTGCGGGCGTTACAGAACCATGTTAATCAACTTCTTTTTACTGAAATTTGAGACATGAATTTGAACGACCTCTGGTTCATGCAGGATGGTGCGCCATGCCACACAGACCATGCAACAATCGATATTTTGAGCACCAAATTCCCAACTCGTCTTGACGATATCAATTAGCTGCCTCGGAGCTGCGATTTGACCACTTTGAACTTTTTTTTGTGGGGAACTGTGGACCGATGATATACCAAAAATCCGGAAACGGTTCAAACACTTAAGGTCAATATCATTTAAAAAAAATAACAAAACAAATAAATAACTGGCCATTTCAGCCCTTGAAAGGACTTTGGCCTAGCTCTTATGATCAATTGTGTTGTGCGTGTTATTAAGTTTGTACACAATTGACCGAGAACCGGACCTACAGGTTTAACGCCTACTCCGAAAGGCGATGAACAGAATATGTTCTTGTTCTCAAGAAGCTTTACATGTCTGCAGAGAGGTGGCGGCCGTACAGAAAAATTATTTTTATTCAAATAATTTTCTGTCGCTGCTGGGGTTCGAACCCGGGTCTCCAGGTTCGTTGACAAAGAGGCCACGCACTTTAACCAACTACGCCACGGATGCCACTACCAATATCATTTAAGGGGGGTTATATACCCAGAACTTTTTTTTCAAAAAAACTTTAAGTCTCAAGAATATGTGGTGAGAATTTCAAGTCGATATCTCAAAAAACAACAAAGTTATAGCCTAGTCAGTGAACCGCCTTCTAGAGCGCGCAGCGCTGGCTTATTTTTAAACGCGTTTTTATCGAAACCATGTTTTCAAAGTCGGTGACCAAGATTTCTCGAAACTCTGTGAACCGATCGTTTTGATTTTTTGCAGGCTTATTTTACACATAATAATCTCGTACTTGTCATAGGATTTTTTTTCGTAGCTTCATTCATTTTTTATAGGCATAATAATGACGAATTTTTGGTCGAAAATCGTTAATTTACGTTGGAAAGTCCGCCATTTTGTGAAAAATCAATATTTTCAAAGTCGGCTATGGCATGTACGAGTTTTAAGTATCTAGTTTAATAATATTTTTCATTTTTTTGTTTCAGTTGAATTTAGGAGGAGCAATCTTGATCACCGCATTTTCAGAGCGTTCTACAAAAAATGCTGTATCTACCATAATATTAAATTTTTTTTAATAAAAAAATACTTAACATACACTTGAATGTCTATATTTTAAGGTATAAAAACCTTCATTTAAAAATATCCCTTAGGTTTGCTTAAAAAAATGCACAAACATTACCATTTTTTATTGGCCTCTGGGTATATTTCCCCCTTAAGCAATCCGTGAGCTACAGCCCGAAACCATCAATGCGCTACTGCGAAGCCAGCCAAGGCAGAAACTTGAACGACGTTGTGTTCCATAATGAATGGGAATGTTTGCTCCTACTAATAAAGCCATAATATATGGAAAAAATTTAATTTTGTTTATTTTATTGCATTTTTAAAAAACAGCTCGTATTTGGCCCACCCTGTATTGCTTGCTTCGGGAGAAGTTCTTTTGAAGCACTTTAATGAGATTATTTCCTGTATGAATTGATACACATTCAATACAACAAAAAGCATTTGTATTCGATTGCATTTGATCGGAGTGTGATAAATCCTTTGTTGAAACCCCAGCATGGTCAGTGTGATTTCCAATTTCAAAAATTTATTATTTACTTGCTCACTAAAAGAAAATATTTAAAAAAAATTCAAAAATTTAATTTTGTTTTCAGGGTAGTCGAGTAGGTAGCGTACTCGACTGCCACCCCAGAGGTCCCGGGTTCGAATCCCGGTCAGTCCATGGTCCTACGCTTTAATCTTTCGTATTTTCTTTCCTTATTGTAATCCACTGAAATTGAAAATTCATCAATAATAAAGACTTGAAGTCGTTAATAGGTGGTAGAGAAGTTTGTGGATGAGATTGCCTTAAAACTTTAATTAACTGAGGTAAAGGCATAACACTTGCCTCAGATTCAAATTCACATACTTCTACGGCTTTCCGCCACTCTTAAAACATCCTTTACATTTTCCACTTGATTGCCCCTTCGCTCCCACTAATCTTTCACCCCATTTCGAATGGGGAATTTTGAACCTGAAATCCTTGGTTCAAAGCTAAAAAAAAACTAGTAAGAAATGATCTTCGACTGGGGCGAAGTTAAAATACCCCCACGGCCGAACCAAAATATATTCAAAGTTTTAAGCAGTCAATAAAATGTTTATTTGTTAAAGCATTTTCGTCAAAGTTTTAACAGCAAATATTCCCTTTTGTTTTTTGATAAAGTCATTTATTTTACCATTAAGTGGTAAAAAAAGGCGTGGTTTTTATTCGATTTGATTGAATTTCATACACAGAGTACATGTTATATATCAAAGTTCATATGCAAAATTTCAAGTCCATATATTAATTTTTGTGGAATTCTAAAAATTTTAACTTTTTGATAAAGTCACATTGTATGGGAGGTAGGCGTAGTTTTCATCCGATTTGGCTCATTTTCGAACTTGATCTTTATTTTTTAGATACAAGTTTAAATATCGAACTTCGTGGTGATAGCTTGAAAATTACGGCTGTAATCGTGAACACAGACAGACAGACAGACAGACGGACAGACAGACGGACATAGCTAAGTCGACTTGGGTGGTGATGCTGATCAGAATATATACATATATACTTTTCTATACCTTCCACGCCTCCTTATGGGCGTTACAAACGGAGTCACAAAATAATGCCCCTTTTACGTTTTTTAAACGTGGGGGTATAAAAATAAAATATGTTCGTATGATGGTCCGGATTGTTTTTGTTTATGTTAGACCTCACACCTTTCCTATATGGTGCTGGGTAGCTTTTTTTTTTGAAAATTCTTATTTATTCATCGATTTATCTCAAATTCACAACATTTATATAAAAAGAAAATCTTTGTGAATGGCTCCATGGGTGGCGTTGGGGTGGAGATATTAACGAAAATGTAGTTTTCCCTGTATAAATACAATAAATACAATTATTTTCGATAGAAGGCATTGTATTTGCAAAAATAATAATTAAATAAACCAGTTAGGCCGCTGTTATACAGACGCTCACGGGCTCATCACGGTCACGGATTGTTGTTGTTTCAATGTAAAAGGGAAATTTGAGAGAGTGAGCGAGTGAATTCATTTGCCCAGAATGGTCACCAAATGATTCGAAAATAATATGGAATCACGAGATCAAAACAGTGTTGCGCTGTGCAATTGTTCACAACACTTGTCTTTTAGTATTGAAAGTTGTACACTTTTAGTACGAAATGCATGAAATCAGTAATGAAACCTGCTTAATAGCAACACTAACCATACTCATACTCGTGATACTTTTTTGCAAAAAGTATTAAAAGTAGCAAAAAGTCTACTAGTGTTCAGGGATCAAATGACCGCTTGTATAACATACTTTCATCACAGAGCTCATCAAACGAAAAAAGAGCGTAAAAAAGGTCGTGATCGGGGATCATATGAGCGTCTGCATAACAACGGCCTTACATTAAAATAAAGAAACGAGTAAGAGCCTGAACAGAATCAAAAATCGTTGCGACCAACGACCCTCTCTGGTCGTCGAACGCAGAGAATGTGTCCAGAATGATGCGATTGCGATAAACGATTCAAAGTTGCTTTTATTTAGTATTTTTTTATTTATTTTTTCTATTTCATTTCGATGTATTGGTCTCTTCAATTGTGTGAATACATCACACACAAACAAGAAATGTCAGAAGATAAAACAAAAATAAGCAAATTGCATGAAACACAGCCAATTCTTAGCAAAAATATGGCAACACTAATGGCACTCAGAGAGAGAATCGTCGGTCGCAAGAGAAGAAATAGAATAGATTCCATGATACAATTAGAGCCTGAACAGAATCAAAAATCGTTGCGACCAACGACCCTCTCTGGTCGTCGAACGCAGAGAATGTGTCCAGAATGATGCGATTGCGAATAACGATTCAAGGTTGCTTTTATTTAGTATTTTTTTATTTATTTTTTTCTATTTCATTTTAATGTGTTGGTCTCTTCAATTGTGTGAATACAACACACACAAACAAGACATGTCAGAAGATAACAACAAACTAAGCAAATTTCATGAAACACAGCCAATTCTTAGCAAAAATATGGCAACACTAATGGCACTCAGAGAGAGAACCGTCGGTCGCAAGAGAAGAAATAGAATAGATTCTAATTGTGCGATTTATCGTTGCGGAAAAAGAGCTGCGTTTTTTTCTACATTTTGCATGTATTTTCCAACAACAAAGATCGGAGGCCGCAACGATTTTTGATTCTGTTCAGGCTCTTATACAGGTAGCATTGACAAGTATAGATTTTCTCAGCAACAAGGCAACGACCATTTGTCAAAAACAGTTGTTCGTGCAACAAGAATTAAACGAATGTAAAAATAAATAAATTCCGCAAAATATGTGCGTTAAATACACAATTATAATAATGAAAGTTGTGAAAAAATTATGTGTGATATGTGTTTAACGTTTTCCAGCCGTGGTGTTTTAATAATAATTGGAAACTTCTTTAATTTCGTCCATATGCATCTGCAGCTGCTGAGGTTGCTACATTTTAACGTTTTCAACATTTTTTCTTATGTTTGCACTTAATTACACAAAGTTCACAAGTTATCTTCGTTGTAGTAATAATAATTCACTATTGATTAAATAAAATAGGCAATATTTTGTAAGAAAATGTTTGGTTATTTGCAAGCGCTGAAACATAAACAATGGCGAAAACATAAGAAATAATTGAACGCTCTCTTTCTAGACATTTTTTTTGACAGATGGTCGATGCCCAAGCAACTGTCCATACTACCTTATATTATTATACCATGAATAGATTCTAAGAGCCTGAACAGAATCAAAAATCGTTGCGACCGCCGATCCTCTCTGGTCGTCGATGGCAAAGAACACGTCCAGAATGATGCGATTGCGACTGACGACTCAAAGTTGCTTTTATTTAGTATTTTTTTATTTATTTTTTCTATTTCATTTCAATGTGTTGGTCTCTTCAATTGCGTGAATACAACACACACAAACAAGAAATATCAGAAGATAACAAAAAACCAAGCAAATTTCATGAAACACAGCCAATTCTTAGCAAAAATATGGCAACACTAATGGCACTCAGAGAGAGAATCGTCGGTCGCAAGAGAAAAAATAGAATAGATTCTAATTGTGCGATATATCGTTGCGGCTGCTGACCTGCGATTTCATTCTGGACGTGTTCATACATTTGCATGCATTCTATTGCTTTGCGATATCGCAAATCGCAACGATATTTGATTCTGTTCGGGCTCTAATTGTGCGATTTATCGTTGCGGAAAAGGAGCTGCGTTTTTTTCTACATTTTGCATGTATTTTCCAACAACAAAGATCGGACGCCGCAACGATTTTTGATTCTGTTCAGGCTCTAACACCGGGATTATCGGCTACTTACTTAAAAGAGTGAAACTGCTCATGTGAGAGCAAATCCGTGTTAGTGTGCTTTGAATAGTTCTATATAGCTTGTAAGAGCGAGGCAATTCGAGCACTTCAAACTTACAATTAATTTTACAAAACCCAATATTTATTAAAAATAAAATTAAAATTCAATAAGAAAATTGAAAAAATTTTATTTCAAAATTGAAAAAATTTAAAGCATAGCATTAAGTGGTAAAATATCAAAAAACAGTACTTGGAAAATAAACATTGTTTTTATCTTGAACAAGACAGAACAAGAAAAGAATTTGAAAACTGCTAGATTTGAGGTTGGAAATGACTGGGCTTAAACAATACATGAAACAAACAATACATGAAACAAAACCCCTTCCCCCGGGGAAAAATCCTGGCTACGCCTCTGGCTTGATGTTGTAATTGGACTTAAATGATATCGTTGTATACACTTGCAAATTTTTACACAAAGATGTAATATTGAAGTTTAGATGCAGGAGAAGAGTAGTGTCAACAGAATTTTATTCTGGGCAATGCCATTAGTAGGCAAATGTTTATTTTTCCAAGTCATGCACAATTTAGGGACAAATAGTCACAAATAGTCACGGTCAAATGTAAATACCCTTTTTTTTTAGGCTAAACCAACGCTCAGGAGATGCCACCTATAAATGCTCAAGCATTGAGTTTATTTGGAAGAAGGGTGATAGTTTAGTTGGAAGTTGGTAAGATTGAGTAGTGTCTCGGTGAAGTTTTGTTTTGAACCTTTACAGCTGAAAGCCAGCGGGGAACACGCTCGCAGGGAGATTATTCCACAATCTTACTGTGCGACCGAAGAAGGAATTATCTAATTGAAGAACGAAGATCGAATTATAGAATTGCGATGTTCTATTGGACATCAAGGCAATGGTATAGAGATGGGCGTCAGGTCTTGTACCTCCCTTGAACACTTCCCATGGTAAAACCTATATAAAAGGCTAAGAAGAAAGAAAGGCTGCTTGCGTCGACGCAGTGACTATTCTCGACTGGATCTTAGAGGACTTTCGTGCTAGCAGTTGTAGCTCAATATTGCAAACATGACTTAAATTAGTTAACTAAGAGTTGCGAAGTTCAAGCAGACGGCAATTGCCTCAATTTTCCGGAGATTAACATTGATATTAATATAATAGAAAGCAAAGAAGTAAAAGCATTTTATTTGTTGGATGGTAATTTCTTGAGTCTTTGACACCTCGTCATTGGGCATGTTGTATTTAGCGCACACGTCAGGTGAATGCGGTACGTGATGCTTCGTTAGAAATAATTTTAAGCACTAAGAGCTCGAAACATTCCAACACTCGATACATACCTTGATTTTAAATATTTTCTGACCCAATAAAATAATAACAAAACACAATCATAAACCCTAATTAAAATATCAAATTCGACATACTTAAGTCAGAAAAGAAAAGATAAATAGTTGAGATTTGGAAATAAATGTTAATTACCTTTTTTTATGTAACCATGGAATGTCATGTAACGTCATACGATAACATCTGACACCATCCATAGATATGGCATACAGCCAAAAATTCAATTATAAACTTCCAAATGCGGTAATCTTTTATTGGATTCATTCATCAATTAAATTCAACATAAATTGGTAACTGTTTTTTCCACTTAACAATATCATCAATTTTGGTAGTAACTCTTTAAAAATAATTTTTACATTGAGCCTGAGCACACTAAAAAAATAACACTAACATTAAAAATGTGTTATTCACCAACACCACGTGAAACACCCACCAAATCATGCAATCTACGGAATCCCAACCAATGCCGAATCGATGCGTATCGAATTGCATAAAGCAATCAAAGAGGCTGAAACATTTTGACAATCGATACCTCCCTGACTGCATAAGGCAAGCGGCTTTTTTTATTGACAAGAAGAGGTAATCGTATGAGGCATCTCATACGCAAGACTTACTGGTGGGTCTTACATGGTTTCAGCTTACTTGGTTCATCAAAAACGCATTGAAGCGCGCTACAGGTGGCGGAGTAGAACCACTAAACAATTGGATGCTGATATTAATTAAGTTGTTGTTGTAAGAAACTAATATTCAATCAATTATTGTTATATTTTTTTCTTTGTTGTGGTCCAACAACATTCGACAGAAAATCAGAAAATAAAAAAACAATAATTAGTGCTTAGTGCAATCTTTAATTGAGAATGCCACACATTTGGTAATTGAGTTACAAAAAACTCATTATAATTAATGGTTTTCCATGATTTTCATTATATTTATGAACTTTCAATTGAGAATACCTAGAATGTTTTTTATAGAGATTCTAGTTTTTTCAACGAATGGGAGTTTTTTCTATGATAAGACAATTGTGCAAACGTGTGAAATTGGTACAGTACACGTCCAATATAACGAATACCCGATTTAACAAATGTCCAATATAACGAACGGCAAAATCTCTTCATTGACTTCTATATAACGAATTCAAATTTTTTGTTGTCATTCGATTTAACGAATGATATCAATACGAGTTGAAACTATTTTCATTGATCACCTGTAGCTGTATTCTCATCTCCCACCATTCTGCATAGACTAATTCTCTTTGATTTTTGTTCTTGGTACTGTTATAAATTCCTATGAATTAACATTTACGTTTGTTGGAATGCAGGAAAGGAATGAGTGGTGCGTGTTTAGGTCACTTACTTACACTAAGGGAAAAAAATATTAAATTTATCCAAAAACTTTTTTAATTTATCCAAAAAGCGAGTCATTTTTGCACCAATAACGCATTTGCATAAATCGACTACGTAAATATTTAAAATTCATTTTAAAACTTTTTTAATTAAATAAAATATTAAAATATTTAAACAGAACTATTAAAACAATATATTAAAATTATGCACGAATTTTTTAAATATCTTTTAAAAATTTACTATTTGAAAATAAAACTATCACATCTAAAGGAAATTTATATAAAAAATATTGAAATTAAAAAACAATATATTCAAATATTTCTCACAAGCTGCGTCCATTAATGCCATTAGCATGGTTACTTTATTTTCTTTTTCGTTCCTTAATATTATATTATTTTTGACAGTCGGTGCAATATTATGACACCATATGTCAAAAATAGTATAAAACTAAAGAACGAAAAAAGAAAATAAAGTAACCATGCTAATGGCAATAATAAAGCAAAATATGCAGGCAAATGACAATCGGTGCGACACATTCGTGGGAAAATGTCGAGTTGTCACTCCACCCTACATATAATTGCATTATTTCAGCACGCAATCGCTCATACGTACGGCCAAATATCCCTGTTATACTACCCTTGCAACAAAAACGAAATGAGAATTATAACGGCGTCTTTTTCTGCAGTGGCATCGCGACACTCCTGGTTGTGCCACTGGTTTGGGCGAGGGCGGTGATAGCCAATCACCTCTTGGGAAGCCGTACGCATAGAGTGGGAGATATGATTCCACTGAGCACATATATCATCGGAGGAGTGCTTTCTTAAAGCAGAAGTGAGAGTCGAGTAGCGAAGTCTTCGGCTGTTCGTTTTGATTGCAGCTTTTCGACGTCTAGCTTTCTCTGTGCTGGATTGCCCTTGGTTGCGCACAGGCGTGTGCGGATTTTGGCTGCGACAAGATAATGATCCGAGTCCATATTGGCACCACGGATCGTGCGTACATCTAAAACACTGGAAGAGTGCCTTCCATCAATCAAAACGTGATATATTTGGTTGCGCGTCTTTTGATCAGGAGACAGCCTGCATCGCATTGTTTTCTCTAAATTACCTTTTCAAATTTTTATCATCATCAACATACCGCTTCAATAACATCACGACAAAAAAAAAGAAACGATTTTTCGAAAGGAAAATTTCAAGTATTTTACAGAAATTGCAAAATCCTTCATATCACAAAAATTTTCGCAATTATGAAATATTTTGATCTTACACACAATAAGGCCGAAAGTAAAACCAAAGTATTCATTTCATAAGAGTGAAATTTGATATATTTATATCATGCATTCATATTTCAGAATAGCATATTGTGATAATATATCAAATTTCACTTTCAAGTTAAAAAGTAAAAAATAAATAAAACTTCTCAGACAGTTTTATGATTGCTTGACTCAGTTTTGTTTGATGGACAAGAGAAAATACGCCATATTTTACAGTTTTTCTTCGACAAAGGCGAAATCGCCTTTGGATGTCATAGATGCACCCCGCTCTGGAAGGCCAATTGTCGATAAAATCATGAAAATCGTTGAGTCCGACCGTTATGTAAGCATGGTTTTGATTGCTCAGGAGGTAAGCATTGCACAAAAAACCGTTTGGAATCAACTTGAATAAGGCTGGATACAAAAATAAGCTCGATATATGGGTACCACACGCGTTAATGCAAAAAAAACTCATGAATCGAATTTCCATCTGCAAATCGCTGCTGAATTGCAACAACATCGACGCATTTCTGAAGCGGATGGTGACTGGTGATGAAAAGTGGGTCACTTACGACAACGTCAAGTGAAAACGGTCGTGGTCGAATCGCGGTGAGCCGGCGCAAACGGTGGCCAAGGCCGGATTGACGGACAGGAAGTTTTTGCTGTGTGTTTGGTGGGATTGGCAGGGAGTCATCTACTATGAGCTTCTTCCTTACTGCCAAGCCCTTAATTCGGACCTGTGCTGTCAACACTTGGACCGTCTGAAGGAAGCAATCACCCAAGTGTGGCCAGCTTTGGCATATAGGACAATAGGACAACGCCAGGCCACACACGTCGATAGTGACTCGCCAGAAGCTAAGGGAGCTTGGTTGGGAGGTTCTAATACATCCACCTTATAGTCCGGACACATTAAGTATAAATTAACTAACAAACCAAAAACAGGGTGCCCAACCGGGTTCGGCGAAAACACAAGTTGTCTATCAAATCGGTGCATATTTAACCTAAATCGGATCATTATAACTATGATAAATAAAGCCTTAAATTTCATGCAAAAATAATGGATTCCTTTTTACTACACCTGATATATAGCCAATTTCTTAAGTCTTTGTAGTTATTGTCACCATATCAAATAAAGATAAGAACATTTTTAATACTATATTAAGAACATGAACATTATCCGTTCGGAATCGTCATAAAGTAGGTTAAGTAGGTTAAGTTAACCATTAATTTCAGTACAAACGCTTTCAACTATAAGCACAGCACGATCAAATGGATACACGATCTTGGTGACCAATAAACTGATTCATTTTGAGAAAAATAATTGGCTGTATTGTTGATACACCCCATTTTTTCCCAAACTTGTCCTCATCCTTATTCTTATATATAAGATTTCCCTAACATTGTCTTACTTCCTATCAAACTCTTGTTTCCTTGTTGGAATCAATTTCCTTATCCTTGTTCCATTTCTTTTCCCCATCTTTGTCCTAAATCTTATCCTTAGTGTGTCCAAATCCTTGTTCTATTCCTTGTTCCATATGCTACGATGGAATAAACAAAGTAATCTTTTTCAGCTTTTTCAATACAAAATATTGAAGGTTACTATATATATTTCGGGAATTGGTTTTTGAAATATTCTCCTTTATGATTAATAAATTTTTGCATGCTTGATAAAATAAATAAAATAAAATAAATTCTGCTTGAGACATCTCCAAAATCGTTATTTTGAACCCGTTCGTCTAGCGTCGTGAACAAGGATTTTGTTCACGCAGTTTGTCCGTCATGTACGGGAACAAAAAGAAGTAATTGGATGCCAAGCCAGAACTGTACGCCGGATGAACCATTAATTCAATGTTTTGAGTGCTCAAAAACGTCTCAAGCTGACATTGTCTGGATGAAAAATAACACTGTGCGCTTTTTTCTAACCTTTTTTCTCTGTATTTGATAATTTCAACGTTTTTCACTTAATTTTGGTATGAGGAATCTCGTGGTGACATTTGTTTTACCACTTTACCGAACACTTTAGAACAAAATTTTTCTTTAAGATATATAACTCAGAATGAAAAATTACTCAAGATATGAACTTATTTTTATTTCGATAACTCTTGAACCATTAGGATTTTCATTTTGGTTTCTTCAGAAAAGTTCTTCCTATTATGCTTGCCAACAACTTTGCTTAACAAATAAATTTAAAAAAATCACTTACAGTGGGTCCTAATGAGTGGGTTTTACTCAGAATCACAAAAAAGAGGATTTGTTCGATTTTCAATATTTAAAAGTCCAATAAAAGTTAAGGAAATGGCTTTAAATATTAAATATCATTCACTAAAGTATAGTTTAGATACCAAACCTAATATTTTAAAATCTTGTTTCACTGTAAACTTTTCATCCACTACAGGCGCCCATGAAATTTCCGACATCAGGAAATTAATGCGAAACTCTGAATTCGAAGGTTTCCTGATTGATTTGGAGTTAGTTGCATGGGACAACTTGAAAGCCATAATTGAACACTGCTTGGGAATAGTTCAACGGGAAGATTGGCGCGTACTTATAGGTGAACTGCTCTCATCATTTGAGAATATAAATGTGAATATGTCTTTGAAGGAGCATTTCTTACATAATCATATTGGTTGGATTGAGCGTCAAATTCCAACTGAATCAGACGAACATGGTGAAAGGTTTCATCAAATAGCAGCACCGTTAGAACACTGGTACAGTGAAAAAAACTTGATTCTTTATGATGATGATTTATGTTGGAATTAAATCAATGAGGACGAAGATGAATAAGTTAATGTTAAAATGGTTATTTAAACAGAAATCAATTTAAATTTCCATAAATATTAACATTTAAAAAAATTCTTGTTATTATTGTTTGAATCTGCTTTTTGGCATTAAAAAAGGAAAAATGTTAATTTTTCTCAAAAAGTATTTCAACCATAACGAGGTTTGTTTGCTGTTTATACCAATTTCCTTAAATTTTATTTGGCTTTTAAAAATTGAAAAACGAAAAAATCCTCTTGTTTGTGATTCTGTGTAAGACCCACTCGATAAGACCCACTGTAAGCGATTTTTTAAAATTTATTTGCTAAGCAAAGTTGTTGGCAAGCATAATAGGAAGAACTTTTCTGAAGAAACCAAAATGAAAATCCTAGTGGTTCAAGAGTTATCGATATAAAAATAAGTGCATATCTTGAGTAATTTTTCATTCTGAGCTATATATCTTAAAAAAAAACTATGTTCTAAGTGTTCGGTAAAGTGGTAAAACAAATGTCACCACGAGATTCCTCATTCCAAAAATAAGTGAAAAACGTTAAAATTATCAAATACAGATTTTCGTGCCGCACAGTGTAATTCTTCGTCGCTTGTTTGTTTTCCTTATTTCGCCGAATATTTCTAAATTATCTACGTGTGGCAAACACTTAAAAATTGTTTCTTTTTTTTTCAAAATGAAAAAAAAACCCGTCTTTATGCTTATTTTCGAAATATGAGTAGTAACCCTTGTAATTGTTTGCTTTTTTTTCTATGTTGTTCATTGTCATGGTACAATGAAAACAAGGTAGAAGCATTTAAGAGAGGCAAACTGCCGCAACTGTCAAAACGAAATTGACAGCCCATAGAAAATCTGAAAGCGATTATTTTTTTATTTTTTTTATTTTTTCATTTTCAAATTATTATTGAAAGACAATTTTGGCTATGAGGAAGAGAGCGCAGTCCGAAATGCGTCTACCTCTCTTATTCTACCATGTTCATTGTTCGGTTCTATTTTTTAAATTTTTTTTTCTTTTTTTTTACAATACTGGCTCTTGTCTCTCAACCGTGAATGTACCTTGTTTATTCTACCATGGGATAGCTGAAGGTAAGATGCCATGAAATATGTAAATCACAAAATATTTAATTGCATTTGTCTCTGAGGAGTTTGCATGCAAATAAAGTCTCCACCATGCGCAAGCACCATGGCAGCTAATGTTGTCAAAAAATAAATTTTGGAGTCTAAAGCTTGTATTTTGACAGGTCCTATCCGATAAGTTTAAAACAACCGCAGAAACAAAAAATTTTTTCGTTTGTCTTTTGAATATTACAACAAAAAAAAAAGCATTGTGAAACTTTATTGTATGTATTTATATTAATACTATTTGTTGTATCAATTACAACTTTTTTAGCAACTAACAACCGTTTTGTAACGAATTTTCCAAAGACTTAACTCAGTAGTTTTTAAAATCGTAACATTTTGAAAAATGTGCACAATACTTATGCATATATCGTATTCGAATACATAAACAACACATCCGGTACATCGTAAGCATAATTGCCAACACTGCATAACAACAGAAATCTCCACACACCACGGTCACCACATGTTGTGTGAGGAGTTGCTCTCACAGCGTTGTTCCTAGCCTCATTTTCGAAGAAAAATGGTCCAATGATGTCTCCACTCCAAAATCCGCACCAAATTGTCATTCTGTGTGGATGCATCGGATTCTCAACAATAACGTTCAGGTTTTCCGAGCCCCAGATGCGGCAATATTGTTTGTTAACGTAGAAAATATTGTCGTCGAGATGAAAATGCGACTCGTCAGAAAAGATGATTTTTGCCCAAATCATATTCATTTCAAATGACGCACTGCATTCACTTTGGAACAAAGTTTCCAATATTTCCCAGCGTTGTTTAAGCGTAAAGTTAATCATTTCTTTCCGCGGATGTATGATATTGACTTTATGTCGTAAAAATACTCGAAGAACATTGTTTTTGTTCGAATTTCGTTGTTCACTCCATACATTTGGCAACGTGCACAAATGCAACGAAATCCAAAGGTGCTTGCTGTCGTAAGCATCAGCTGCAATCCAGAACTGCCATCAAGTGTAGCGCAGTGCATCCGACCACAATTCGCATCGTTGCCGCTGACTCATCAACCTGTCAGATCCCGAACAAAATCAAAGCGATTGGTGATCGGCGATCCTCTCTTCTCGCCAATCGCTCAGAATACGTCTAGAATGAAAGCGATTAGCGATTGACGAACTATTCAGACTGAATTGTCAGAATATTTTGTTTTGTGTATGCATAATTGACATGAAGAAAACAGAAACACAGACAACAAATGTCAGAAGAAAATCAAACTTAAGAAAATAGCACTGAACGTACCCCATCATTAGGAAAAATATGGCAACACTTATCAAACGCTCAGGTTTAAACCAACTGAACCAACGCCCGCTATAAATGTGAAAGCATTGTATTGATTCGGAAAAAGGGTAATAGTTAGTTGGAGGGTGGAAAGATGGAGTAGTGACTCGTGCAAATTGTCCATGGTTTCGATCGATTTATGAGCTGGAGCATTGTCTTGCAAAAAGATGTTTTTTCTTCGATAAATGGGGGCCGTTTGTTTGTGACTTCGTTCTTCAATCGGTCCTATAATTTACAGTAATAGTTGCTGTTGATCGTTTTTTCTTTTCTCAAATTTTGTCGATGAACAAAATGCCCCTCGAAGCCCAAAAAACAGACGCCAACACCTTTCCGGCCGTTTGTTGAGTCTCCGCTCGCTTTAGTGCACTTCCACTGGGACCTACCCACTCTTTTGCTGATTCTTGCGAAATTGGTGTATAGTGGTGGATCCATGTTTCATTCATGAACACTATTTTACGCAAAAAATCAGTCGGATTTCATTTAAACATGTCCAAATATTTTGATTGATTGTTATCAATCGCGGTACCCATCTTGCAGTCAGCTTTCTCATACCCAAATGTTCTTGTAAAATTGAAACCACCCACCCATTTGATGTGCCTAAGCTTGTAGCTATCTCAGGCACTTTCACTTTAGGATTGTCCAATACGAAATCGTGGATTTTTCGAATACATTTTGGAGTGATCAATATTTTTTGTGCTCGCCCGGCGTTCAACCCGGTTCAACCTCTTTTAGACTCTGTTATCCAATATTTTATGGTTGAATACGACGGAGCAGATTCATCATAATATTTTTCGAGCTTTTCTTTTGTTTCTTTCCCACTTTTCTTACGCAAAAAATAATGCTTTATCAAGGCACAAAATTCTTGTTTATTTATTTTTACAACAATACCAAAAGCTGTTTAACTTAGAACACTGTAACGTCGCTATTCATTGACAGATCGATCTGACATTTATGGTATGTTCATGTTAAGTTTGCCTCCCGTCAAAAATGTTATGCATTTGAAGAGTGGTAGCATCTGGTAGTGGTAGAGACTGGTAGCATGTTTTTGTGCCGTTTCGTAACTGTGGATGAAACATGGATCCATCACAGCACACTAGAGACCAAAGAACAATCAAAGTAAAAAGTCGGGCAACAAAGTCATGACGACATTTGTTTGGGATACACACGGTATGGTTCATATAAATAACATTACCGATCACTTTTTTTATGCAGAGCTATTGGATTCGACGCCGATTTGAAGCAAAAGCAGCCATTTCGCAAAAAAAAAAGTGCTTTACTACCAGGACAACGTATCGGCACACAAGTCCGTAGTCGCAATAACAAAATTGCATGAATTGTGCGACGATTTCGTTCATCACCTACTATGTTCTACAGATTTGGCACCGTGTTAATTTTATCTATTGCTTAATTTGAAATAAAGGATTTGCGATCGCCGAACGAAAATGCCTGCGAATAAGGATTGAAAAATGGGGCAAACTTTGGAGGAACTGTATCGAGCTAGAATATTATGTTGAAAAATAAATAAGTTTTGTCCAATTAAATCATTTCTTGTTTCATTTTTCCGGAACTTTTCATCTTAACTATCCTCATATTTGAAATGTTTTTAATTCGGCTTTGACCTACTGCAGTGGGGCCCAAGAAATTTTAAGAGCGGGCCAAAACTTAAAAAATAGAAAAACAAACACAAAATGTTGCTCATTGTTGTGTTTGGCAAAAAATCAAACAAAACAAAAAACAATTACAATGCAATAAAATCACATGTCATGAAGTACACTGTAAGAAAATTTGGTTTATTATTTATTTAAATATATTCAATTTTTGATAGATACTTCAATTATGACAAATCAATGAACTCAATTTTATTTGCCAGTGCACTGCGACAAGGATAAATTGCTATTACAATAACAATGCTTGCACGAAAAATTACTCGACACACAAGTAACGGGACAATCAGTTTCAGCATCGACATCATCGAGTGTGCGTTATTCTATTTTGGCTTTGCATGCAATTGTTTTTGTAAAGTTCGCTGGAAAATGTGCTGAACACTGAACGAGTGCGGTTTGTGTTGTTGTTTTTTCAGGTATTCTTTGATTTTGGCTCATCGCAAAGACAAAATTAAGACAGAAAAAAAAAACTGTATGAAAGGCCATGCGGGCCATATGGGCAACTACGTGTGCATGTTTGACCTACTGGCTTTGCGTTTGAAGTGATATTAAAAGCTTTCTCTTAATAAGCCATAAACATGCAATGAACGATAAACTGTTCTATAGTGCGTTCAAAAAAAGGAGTCCTCCTTTCTGAAAACGTATAAGGTTATTTTTTTAATCAATCGCATTTGTTAGACTGCAAAAATGTTTAGTCGGCAAGATCTTCACAGAAACTTCTTCATTCCATTAACTACACTATCTATGTTGGATTACAACATTGACGGTTTGCTTATCTCTAAATCTACAAGCCAGTCAAAAGTGTAATTATTACAAATTGCTGCTATTTGACTTGGCAGACAGCTCTGCTCCGAACGGGAACTGTGCAATGTTACTCATCCATCATCAGCAACCACAAAAAAAACAAAAACAAACAAATTTTAAATTCGCAGCATTTTCAATTGAAATTTAAATTCCAAATCGAGACGTATTCGTTGGCTTCTGAACTATGAATGAATAAAATTGAATACATTAATGAATGGATGAAACAGTTTGTAAAAGAATGAAGTTGAAATTTTTGATTTTATTTTTGTTTTATGGAAATTTGTAGTAATTGTGGCGCGAATTTGTAAATTGTTGCCGCTGAAGGTACTTTGAAAAATGTTCTTTGAATTTGCATATCTTGCAATATGAAGATGATTTGATAGATTGCTCAAACTGCAAAAATAAAACATGGAAAATTCGTTTTTAATTTGCTCTTTTCCGCGCTATATAATTGTAATATTATTACCAGCTGTATTTGTTACCAAGCCCAAGGTGATTATTCCCGCTCATATTGCAGTTAATGACTGCATCTTCATCAGTTCACAAATGCTACCGACCATCTTTGAAGGGGTATTAATATCTCTTCTCTCATGCCATGAGTTTAAAGTTAACGATATTTTAATTTGGTTTTAATGTCCGTCCATTGATTCTGTTCGGTTTTTAGCTCATTAATACAATTGTTTGTTTACTGCATTTGAAATTTTGTTTCCTTAACTCTGTCGGACAACCATTAATCAATAGAGTTAAGTCTGCTTACTTGGTGTTAATTTATTTCTTTTTTTTTTTTTTTGAGACATTGCATTATCTGACAGAAGATTCAAGCCCTTTGTGTTAAGATACAATGTCTATTTGTCATAGTTTTTTACACAAAAGAGTGTTATTTTTGTTGTATTTATTGCTGTTGTTGTTGGTTTCAATAAGCAGTTTATTTTTCATTTCTTATAGTAAAACTGAAAGTGGGCGATACCGAACATAGGCCAAAGGGTCATTTAGCAAAGAAAGAAACGCACAAAGCATGCTTATTTTCTCACAGTTTAATTTTTTAACACTTAAGCAACGGCATAAAACCATTAAAAATAGTTTTAAATAAATTAACTTCTATTAAAAATTGTTTAAGTCGAACTATCATACTTATAAAAATTCTTTTATTTAAATAATACGTAGCACACGCAGAAAAAAAAAATTGAGAAAAGTTAGCAAAGAATTGAATATATGATTTATGGGGTGTTTTTTTTTTTAGAGTGCAAATTATGCAAATTTATTTCGAACCCGTGGTTCTGTTCAGGAATGTTTTATCGCAATATTCTGTTCAGTACTGAGGGTCGTTTTTGGGCCAAGCCCAAACGCCCATGCCCATGACATTAGACCCATGCCCATGACTGAATCTTTGCTCCATACATTTTGCAAAAGTAAATCAGATCCTCCCTCCGCAGGCAGCTTCTAAATACAGCATATTTGAAAGTCACGAAGGACGAAAAAATTTTCGAATTTATAAAAACTGAGTGGGCGCTATCTAAAAGAGTGGTTTTTGATGTAGAATACGTCATTCTCGGAGGTAAGTAGGATGGTTGATAGTGATCAGGTGTTGGTATTTATATCACTTTTTGAGCCTTTGGTGGGCCTAAAGTACTGATCGTACAATGTTGATGTTAGCACTTGTTGGTCTGCTTGATCCTCAATGCGACAAAAATTCATGTTTGAACTCTCTAACTTATACATATGAATTTTACACAATTACATGAAATATAAAGTCAACATTTGATGTTTTTGTTTGCTTAAACTTGCTACCTATTTATCGACAGTTTCCGGTTTTATCGACAAAACTATAAAATTTGTATGGGGGCCCCCCTAAGGAGTGTTCGGAAGAAATAGGTGTTAAAGGCAAAAGTGTTCGTTTTGCAAAAGTAATGGGGGTCGATGATACATATTAACCCTTTCCGGCATAAAAACCATAAAATTTGTATGGGAGCCCCCCTAAGGAGTGGTCGGAGGGAATAGGTGTCAAAGGCAAAAATGTTTCTTTTGCAAAAGTAATGGGGGTCGGTTATACATATTAACCCTTTCCGGCACTCCTTTAAAGGTTATATGCTCAGGTGTATGGAATAAATATACAAAAACCATAAAATTTGTATGGGGCCCCCCTAAGGAGTGTTCGGAGGAAATAGGTGTTAAAGGCAAAAGTAGTCCTTTTGCAAAAGTAATGGGGGTCGGTGATACATATTAACCCTTTCCGGCATAAAAACCATAAAATTTGTATGGGAGCCCCCCCTAAGGAGTGGTCGGAGGGAATAGGTGTCAAAGGCAAAAATGTTCCTTTTGCAAAAGTAATGGGGGTCGGTAGTACACATTAACCCTTTCCGGCACTCCTTTAAAGGTCATATGCTCAGGTGTATGGAATAAATATACAAAAACCATAAAATTTGTATGGGAGCCCCCTAAGGAGTGGTCGGAGGGAATAGGTGACAAAGGAAAAAATGCTCGTTTTGCAAAAGTAATGGGGGTCGGTGATACATATTAACCCTTTCCGGCACAAAAACCATAAAATTTGTATCAGAGCCCCCCTAAGGAGTGGTCGGAGGGAATAGGTGTCAAAGGCAAAAATGCTCCTTTTGCAAAAGTAATGGGGGTTCATCCTACATATTAACCCTCTCCGGCACTCTTTTAAAGGTCATATGCTCAGGTGTATGGAAATATTGCTAAATATTTTTTAAAAAAGATGTCATCAAAAGCGAATTGAATAATTCTACGCCTTGTGTTATGACATAGTCGAAACTACTGTATCTTTTTAGGTACATTTTTCAAAATTTCACTGTTCAACACGAAAAAAAAAAATAACAAGATTCTGACAATGGATTCTAATAGAGGGGAAAAAAACAATATACGTGTATCGGCGTTTTGAAAGTTTACGTATGAGTCTTATTTTAGAGGGGACCCATAAATTGAGAAGTAAGGGGGTTAAATTGTTCCACAAAAATATTTCTTGTAGTATTTTACATAAATCTTTTAAAAGAACACATCTTTTACCCAAAATGAAAGGATAACATGTTGTCCTATGCCGATTCACTATAAGAATGTTCAAAAAAGGGGGAAACTTAAATCCCCCCTAAAATAAGACTCATACGTAAACTTTTAAAACACCGATACATGTATATTGTTTTTTTGTCCCCTCTACTAGAATCTATTGTCGGAACCTTGTTATTTTGGAAAAAAATTGAATTTGTTGTTCAGTGTTGTTAATCACTATTTAATGGCAAAAAATACCATGTTATACCAGTTCAAAACTATATGAGGAAAATTATAGGTATTTTCTTCGTCGGTGCGCGTCCATATCTTGAAAGTTCCATTACTAATGAGAACAAAAATACCTCTAGATATTACGCAAATAGTTTTAAGGTCATTTTGGAGTTATTTACGACTTAAACCATTTTGAATAATGTGTTGCTCAAACCGAAACACATATAGAATATATTTTGATAAAATATCATTTATAATAGTCGAAGCTTTTTAAGTTTTTTTAATTTTTTAAATTTGGTATTTATATTATAATATTCCGATATTTTTGGCGGAACTTTAAAAATGTAATGTAAGTCGTAAACCAAAATTATCGTTTTACCACATAAAATTATTTTCTTATTTTGTTCCAGCGACATTATGTTTATGATTTTGTATTTTTAGACAAAGCTTAAACTGTCTTTCGATTTAACATACTGCACATTTTTTGACCATAACATGTAAAATCAAAAATAAAAACACAATGTATTTTTTAAAAATATGATTTTTTGTGGTGTTTTTTTTTAAATTTTTCTATGCCTATCAAATACTTGCAGCAAATTTGAAATTTTTGCTTTTCATTTCAAGTTATCGAATTATTAAATTCAGTTATTAAGGGGGTATTCTAGTCTAGAAGTTTGAAAAATGGAAAATTTTTTTTCCATATTTCGATAGTTTAGGTATTTAAGAATTTCTCCCAGGATTTTTCAAAATTCGAATTATTTCTAAAGTTATAGTCATTTTAGTGACGTAGCACCCGTAGTTGTTAGGCGCAATAAAGTAAAAATTCAACGTTCTGAAGTTCGTTAAGAAACACTGAAAATTAGCAATATGAAGAAGAAGAAAGCTGGATGTATGCAGCTGGATTGATTGATTAAGAAACTTAACTGCCTGAAACTTAACGTAAAACTTTGAACGTATTTTTCTCGAAACTACTTTGTTTCGAAGTGGTTGATATAGTATCTCAAGTTCTAGTCAACCGATTTACTTGAAATTTGGCATGAATATTCCTTAAATGTTCCTCTATCGCATGAACCAATTAAAATTTTCCATTTTTAATATTTTTAAAAAATTTGGAAAAGTTAAAAAATTAGTGGGAAAATCGATCTCAATTTTTGAGTAGCCACCATTTTGCGAAAAAAAATTTTCACTTTTAATGGTTCATACGATACTGGCATTTTAACTGATCAAAAATTATATATAATTTTATTTTTCTCTACTTTAACAACGCGTAACTTGCTGAAATGTTAATATTTTTTTTATTTTTTTATGTACTCTTGAAATATAAATAAATAAGCCATAAAAAATGGATAGTAAAAATATCAATTGCTTTTTTTTATGAATCCTCAAAAACGCTCGAAATTCGGGTTTCTAGACTAAAATACCCCGTTAATGCTACATTTCTCTCTGCTGAAAAGTTGATAACATTTAGGTGAGTAACCATTTGAAGACCACTAACATATGCGCTGTTATTAAGCCACTCAGCTTAATTCGAATGAGAATGCAAGTGGGAAAAGTTTCTTGAATGTGATAGTTTGAAATAATACATTGAAAACCACAGTTTTTTCATAGCAAGTAATACATTTTTTAATGGATGAAATGCGATAGTTTCAGGTATAGTATGGTCCAAGGTCTTCGCTAACTTCACATGAAGAACAAAAACAATATAGCTGTGGTAGATAACCATAAAAAATATCTTCAAAACATAAAAAAAATATATTTTTAAAAATATAATGAAAAATTGATGTTAGTAGCGAGGACGATCCTCACAAGGCAACGCGTGAGGGTCAAGGGGGCGATCTTCACATGGCAACGTGTCTGACTGCCTCAACCTGGTGAGGCCAGCATTATCCATGTCGAACTCGTCTCAGGTCGACTAAAACCTCTACGTGGTGTCCTCTAGAAACGGCAATCTGGCAACCGTTAGTTTGACGGCTAATCTGAGCGGCGGACTAACTGCCTTTAAAGGGTTGTGCGTTGGGTTTGAAGTCCACCACGTAAAAACACATTTCAATGAAAAATTTAAGAAAAAAGATAAAAATGATCCCCAAATCTGATGACGACTGCCGCAAACGAAAAACTGACAATGATTTACGGATATGCACTTAGAACGTCCGAACCCTTAATTGGGCTGGTGTCTCTATCTAACTGATAGATATCTTAGAAAGATACGAAGCTGATATCACTTGCTGATATCATCCAAGAAATGTGATGAAAGGGACAGGGTTGCTCCCGGCAAGCATCCTGTGATATCTACTACAGCGGCCATGCGGAGAAGAACGAATTTGGATGCGGATTCGTGGTTGGCAAGAGACTACGACATCATGTCCTGTGATTCACACCTGTGAACGAACGACTTGCCATAATCCGTGTCAAGGCAAGCTTCTTCAATATAAGCCTGATTTGTGCGCACGCTCCGACAGAATATAAGGGCGATGAGACCAAACACAGCTTCTACGAGCGACTTTAAGAGGGCTATGAGCGCAGCCCCCGCCACGACATAAAAATCGTGACTTCAACGCCAAGGTGGGAAAAGAAAATATCTTTGGTCCAACAGTCGGAAAGTTCAGCTTCCACGACAGCACCTCCGATAACGGAATGAGGCTGATTGACTTTGCCGCAGCGCGAAACATGGTCATTAGTAGCACTAGATTCAAGCATCTCAATATTCATAAAGCCGCTTGGCTGTCTCCTGATCAAAAGACGCGCAACCAAATTGATCATGTTCTGATTAACGGAAGGCGCTCTTCCAGTGTTTTAGATGTACACACGATCCGTGGTGCCAATATAGACTTGGATCATTATCTTGTCGCAGCCAAGATCCGTACACGTCTATGCGCAACCAAGAATGCGCGCAATCCAGCACAGAGAAAGAATTAAAGAAAACTCTTCTCGGCTTGGTTCGATATAAAATCGATAATAATGATGAATTTAAAGTTTTTATAAGAAATAGGGAAAGAATTGAAAAAGGTTAACACTATAGACTGGTCAGGACTCAAATTCAGGATGGCAGGCAATCACGCTATTATTTGAATACTACTGAAGTTACCGTTGTTGGTCCTAACTATTCTTTTTAATTTTCTCATACGTCATTATATCCTTGAAATTTTATTTTTGTTCGAGCAATTGAATAGGAGTTGTTTTCTTCAATTTTTTTGGCATGTAGCCATAGATGTCTCTATCCTCTAAAATGTATAAATTGGAGTTATGTAACTGTTAAAGTAATTTTTGTGCAAAATGAAATGAATTCGAAATTTCAATAATTAATTAAACCTACACCGAGAAAAAAGCAATAGTGAAATCACCAAATTACCCAAGCCGGGGTAAAGAAAATTGAATGGAAATTAGAAACTTATGGTTATTCATCAAAGTAATATATTGTTTAATACATTGCTTTGAAAGCACATACTTCGATACCCTGCCAATAAAAACATGTTTGATTCACCCAAGCCAAGTATATAACATTTTAACCAATAGTGTAGGTAAACCACCGAAAACTGACACTTTATCAAAATGGTATGAGCACAATTTGTCGCTGAATACTCCCTGCTTGTTATAGTTCTCGATTAGTTTTTGTAATGAAAATTATATAGCCTAGATATTTAACCAAGGTGCAATGTTTCATGAGTGCATTTTGTTGGCATTAAATTAGATATATTTATAAGCGATCTAAATGTATAATTTTTTTACTTTGTAAATCTATGTTGTAAACTTTGTAAATGTATGTCTATTTACATTAAAAAGAACAGGTTTTTCTTAGTAAAAATTAAAATTATTGGTGCATTTTGTTTAGAAGTTCCACCTAAGTGCTTGGCTAATTTTGCACAGCAATATACAAAATTGTACCTTAGTATATGTACATTTCATACTTGACTTTGTAAATTTTTTACAAAAACAATATACAGTAATTTACCTAAGTGGTTGTATATTTTATACTTCTCCCTGTATAATTATTTATCTATTTAACTTTGATAGTTCAACAAAGCTTTTTGTTGAAAATTTGAACACTATGTTCGGCAGAATAAACAAGCACGCTTCATATAAATTGTAGAAGCTAATGTGTAAGTAAATTACAAAATACTTCGCTAATTTATCATCCAAATCAATATGGGTAAGTTAACATGTGAAACTTAGGTGTTTTGACCAAAAACTTAGGAGGCTGAAAACTGCCAAAGCCATCGTATAAATTATACTAGGTTTTTTATTAATTTTGCATAAGTTTTTTCTCGGTGTACTGAAGTAGTAAAAAATGGGATATCTCATCACAATCAGCCCACGATAGCAACCTTGTTAATGACGTTTAGTACACTTAGGGAAATAACGCATATTAGCATTATCCACGCCTGAGTATAAATTTTATTTAAATATTTACGTGGATAAATCGAATGTTTTCCTTACAACTCGTTTTTTCCCATATTTGAATTTTATTTATACCACACACGTACACACATATTCCATACAAGCAAGCATCAACAGCAACGCACACGTACACACATATTCCAACAAGCAGCAACAGCATCGCAGTCTGTTCCTGCAGTTTATTTCTTGCAGTTGCAGGTTTCTTATAGTTCTCATTTAGTTATTGTTGCAAGGGTAATATAGCCTGGATATTTGGCAAAGACCCTGTGCGATTGCGATGGTTGATCGTAAGATCAACTCATGCAAGGTGTTAATGACAATCGGACATTTTCTCAAGAATGTTTTGCAGTGATTGTCATTTGCCTGCATACTTTGATTAATATTTTGTTTTACACTTTTTCCTTCTCTAATTTAATTATTTTTGACGTTTGGTCAAAAATCTGTCAAAAATAGTATAAATTTGAAAACGAAAGAAATAAAAAAGAAAATAAAATAAACAAGCAATGGCATTTGATGGACGCAGCTTGTGAGTAATATCTAAATATATTACTTTTTAATTTAAATATTTTTATATAAATTTTCTTTAAATGCGTTAGTTTTATTTTCAAATAGTATGTATTTGAAAGATATTTAAAAAATTCGTGCATAATTTTAATATATTTTTTATTAATTCTGTTTAAATATTTTAATATTTTATTTAAATAAAAACGTAATTAAATAAATTTTTAATATTTAGTAGTCGATTTAGTCGATTTAAGCAAATGCGTTATTGGTGCAAAAATGACTCGCTTTTTGGATAAATTAAAAAAGTGATTGGATAAATTTAATAGTTTTTTCCCTTAGTGTAGGTATTTAATTTTTATAAGAATTGTAACGAATAGTTTGCCTTTATGTTCCCATTCAAAAAAAGATTAAACTCCTCGTACCTGAAAACTACCATACACCAATTTTTATTCTAATCGCATGAACGGTTTGGGAGTTTTAGGTGGTTTTGTATAAAATTTGTACTAAAGCGATCTCTGGTGTTCAAGATAGGTCAAAAACGATAGCAGCAGAACACTCAACGTACATGAAACCCACTGTATACTAGGGCGTATCGAATTACAATTTTTTTTCGAATTTCACATCCTAAGAGGTCTCAAAAGTTGCATGGGGTTGTCAAGATCACCCAAAAAAATTTTAAGGAAAAAAATGGATGTCTTCCTGTCCCGCAAGGACAAAGTTGTTTTTTGAGGAAAACAGTAAAAAATAACGACCTTAAAACGCTTTGACTTTTATAAGTAATACTACGTATGTCTTAAAGCAAAAGTAATTATAGGCTTAAAATAAAAATATGTTGCTTAACACGATGCCACTCACTATTTTTATCCACTGTGTCCTGTGTGAAGGATATTCGAAGCAAAATTTGTAATCGATATAGCACAGTACTTTTGATTGTTACCCAACAGACTAAATTTTGGTGGTATTAATTATAGTGTCAACGTATTCCTTAAATTTGGCGAATTAATAGTTATCATCATTTTTGCATATGACTTTTCCTATTTTTGAGAAATGCATTCTTGAATGCAATTTTTTAACTTTTTCAAAAAAATGAATATACGATTTTCTATCTCGGATATCAGAAATGGTACCGACGATAATTTTCTCAATTTGGATTCTTCAAATATTTCTGAACAACGCCCTGTCTAAAAGTTTTAATTTAAAATACCAGTTTAAGGCCACTATTTTTTTTCTATTTTGATACTTAAAAAAATAAAATTACTTCCTAACATGAAATTTAATAAATTCATCAAAAAATATCAAAGTTGAAAATAAAATCGTGGCCTTAAGCTCGTATTTAAAATTAAAACTTTTAGACAGGGTGTTGTTCAGAAATATTTGAAGAATCCAAATTGAGAAAATTACCATCGGTACCATTTCTGATACCCGAGATAGAAAATCTTATATTAATTTTTTTGAAAAAGTTAAAAAATTGCATTCAAGTATACATTTCTCAAAAATAGGAAAATGTAGGTGCAAAAACTTTAATAATTATTAATCCGACAAATTTAAGAAATACGTTAACACTATAATAATTACCCCCAAAATTTAGCCTATTGGGTAACAATCAAAAGTACTGTGCTATCTCGATTTCAACTTTAGCTTTGAATATCCTTCACACAGGACACTGTGGATAAGAATCGTGAGTGGCATCGTGTTAAGCAATATATTTTTAGTTTTAGCCTATACTTACTTTTGCTTTAAGACATACGTAGTTTTTTTTATAAAAGTCAAAGCATTTTAAGGTCGTTGTTTTTTACTGTTTTCCTTAAAAAACAACTTTGTCCTTGCGGGACAAGAAGACATCCTTTTTTTGCCCTAACATTTTTTTTGGGTGATCTTGACAACCCAATGCAACTTTTGAGACCTCTAAGAATTCGATCTAAATTTTTCGATACGCCCTACTGTATACCACTTTTCATTCTAATCGCATTAGCAGTTTATGAGTTTTAGGCAGTTTTGTAAAAAATTTGTACTACAGCGCCCTCTGGTGTTCAAGGTGGATCAAAATTGATAGCCCACAAACACGCACCGTACCAAAAAACTTATATACACAAATTTTCATGCTAATCGGATGAGTAGTTTGGGAGTCTATTGCGGCCTTACAAACATAAGCTCCTTTTTTATATACATATATAGATTATATTTTACTTAATATCTGCCAACAAAAATAACCAGTTAATAATACACAATTTGCAATTTATCTTCACATATAATATGGCAAAATTAAATATTTTGGAATATTTGCGTTTTTATTTAATATAGAAAAATATTCTGGATTGCTAAGGGGGGTGGTTTGAGCCCCCAAAGTCCCCCCCATATCTACGGCGTTGGTGGTTGGATGAAAATCGTTCAGCGTTTTCATTTTTTTTTTTCGTTTGACATTTTTTTTTTGTGGGGTTTCAAATTTTCAACTTCAAAATTTTTTATATTTCAACTAAAAAAAAGTAGCCTTTCTGTACTGATCTAAAAAATTGTGCAAAAAATATTTAAAAATAACTTTAAAACAACAGAATATTCTACTGATATTTATTATGAAAAAATTTCGTTAATTAATCATTTGGATAGCTTTTGAGAGCCATTTAAGAGTATCCATTCTAACCACGGTTTTGGAAATATGAAAATTTTTCGATAGTTTGCACTATATTTAAATATACCCAGCAGTTATTTTGGAGTCAATTGAAAAAGTGAACTAGTTCATTTCTAGCGCAGTTCGCAGTAGCTCTGAAAAAGTACAAAAGGCGTTCAGTGCAGAACAGTTATCTTTGGTTTTGTTTTCAAAAGTATTGCTGAAAAAAATAAACGCGTTCTGGCTACTTTTGAAAATTTGCTGCGCACAAGAAAAAATAATAAAAAAAAAAATGTTTATAGACAAAATGTTTTCTGGAATGTGGGTGGAAAAGATGGTACAAATGAGATCTTTAGGACCTTTCCGTTGCACTAAATTTTTACACTTTTAATATGTTCACTTTAAAACTAGTTAAAAAAGAACCACTTTCAGGCTACTGCGAAAGCAACCAGTTTAAAAATGTTCCTAATGCAACTAGTTCAAATATGAGGAAAAAGGAGTGTTTATGGGGACAATTGTCTTTTCCTATGACATCAACCCTTAAAAAGCGTCAGTTCGTTCAATGTTAAAGGGTATTGTAGTGAAACTAGTCCTGGTCCTTTTTGGAACTAGTTCAGAACTATTTAAAATTTGGTCCACTTTTCTGCTGGGTAGTTAGTGTAGGCGTTCTCCCTCAGCGACTCCGACAAGAAAAACCTTATCAAAATAATATAGATTAAACAGTACAAATTTGTAAATTTTGAGTTATGCCTGTTTGGAAGATAGAGTGCGAATGGTGCAAATAGGTGTTATAAATAGTTTGTTTTTATGGAATGACGGAATACATGACATTTTTTCCACCAATTTTTTCACAAAAGTACCCCAAAAAAGCGCGAGGCGCTTTTTAAAGAAAAACAAGCGCAAAATGATAAAAAAGATCGCCCAATTTGGACAACACTGATACTGAGAACTTTAAGATAATTGTAAGTAAGATAAATATACACCGAGTAAGAATATATTTCCATATATAGTGGTACAAGTGTCCCATATTATCTCAAACATTTTCTTTTCACTAATTTCTTCGAGTTGTTACATTTTTCAATTTTCCAATGCATCTTGATATTATGTCCTTTATAAACAAGTTCCTTATGAAAAAGTTAAGCAATAAAACTTATAGTCCTAAAAACTATAATTTTTTTAAAATTTTTCCAAATTATGATTTTTTTTTTTTAGCTTTTTCTATTTTAACTTACCGCACATATAAATGCAAAGGTTTGCTGCTATCCTAAACATCGTACAAGTAATCCTTGACAGAGTATCCTTGAAAATTTAAAATAGTCCAAAAGTATGTTTGAAAAATCCACAGTTAATCCAAGTTGTGGAATATTATTAACAATATTAGCACTAGAGAGTAATAACAAAAAAAAAAATTAAAATTGTAAAACACACTTCACAAAAACCGAAAACTGTGCGAAAAGCCACTGAGCTAAACCGTTAAATTTTTAAAAATCTTAACCGTTAAAGTAGGTGTTCACCTTCGACACAATCTTTGTTTTTTTTTCACAAGTCTCTATTTTTTTACAAATTTTTTTTTTCTTTGTCTTGTACGTTTAATTTAAAAGGCAAGTTAAAAAAAAGAATAGAACAATCAAGGTTTGTCATCTAATGGGTGCAAACATGCGCACCCAAGTGGAACTCCAAAGTATGCAAATTATGAAACATTAAAAATTTTTAACAAAACACTCTTAAAGTGCAAGTTTTTTTTTTCTTTAGTTTTTATAAATTTTATTAATTTTTTAATATAATTTAGTTTTTATTAATTTAATTTTATTTAATTTAATTTAATATGTTAACCGTTTTATAGGAACGCACTGTAAATCAACGAAGCACGATGCACAACTTGTTTGGTTACAGATTCGAAACGAAATGATTTTGTAAAAGCGAAAGGAAAACCTCATCGGCCCCCAATCAACAGAAGCACCAACAGCAGCATCAGCAACAACAGCAGAGCCAACAATCCACAGCAGCAACCTTTGAAGCAACAATTGTTGCTGTTTTGTTTTTTTTTTCTTTATCTTTTTTCTTACAAGATCTCACGCAACTTCTTTGTCGCTAGCTTCTTTAACTTCTTCAAAGTAGTCTTCTTCGTCTTTTGGTGCGCTTTAAATCGAGTTATTGCAGTGTTCGTAACTACTGTAGACGATACAACTTTTTGTCAAGCTACAATTTCAAGAACCTATTCGAGTTTTCTGTACTCAACGAGTACATCTCTTCTTATTTAAAACTTCAGAGTTTATTAAAAGATGCTATGTGTTAGTGTTCGTATGGAAAAAGCCATAGTTTGAAGAGGGGTGACCCAATAAGACAATAAATTTAAATAAAATAACAACGGTGTAAGATAGCAAATTGATTCTAGCTTTATTTTGAAACCACATTCATGCAATTATGTATGTAATAGCACATCATTTAACTGGTGGCCTCAGCTAAGCAGGCAGTGCTTTAAGTGGTTAGTCCAATTTTTGATGACTTGGTCCAATATATGTGGCGTTATTGCGACAAAAGTGCCTCGAATGGCCTGGAACTCGTCCAAAGTGGTTAGTTTGTTAGCGTAGACTAAGAACGTAGTCCCAGAGAAAATAATCGAGGGGTGTCAAGTCGCATGATCGCCACGCCCAGAAAACATTGAAGTTTGAGATTGATTTGAGAATGATTTGATATCAAATGTATTTCTCAAACGTCAAACGTTTGATATCGATTTCCCAGTCGGAAGGTAAGCGAAGACCTCTCTAAAGCGATCTATCTTTTCTTATTACCTCAAGTATTGGAAAATGGCAATAATACCTCAGGAGATGAACACGGCAGCTACTAAGCGATATGTTGAAACAAAACATGTGGAAATAAAACATTCTCACAGATTTTTTGGAATTTTGATTCAGAAGAATAGAAATAGAAAATAAATAATAGTGGAAAACGAAAATAAAATAGGAAAAATAAATTTATATCCATATCGATATCGACTTCCATATCCTACCTTTATTGCCAAAAGAAGGTACTAGGGATTCTTGACTAATAACTTTTTACGTGCTCGAATATATGACGAAGCGATTATGTAACAGCTCAATACAAATCTGTATTGTATGATCAGTATGATCGCCGAATCTCAAAGGATGTGCCAAGAAGCTATCTTGGGATGATCGCTTTTCCTACTGGGTTGAGATTGGTTTGAGAATGATAGCATTCTCAACAAAAAGGGGACTTTATTCTCAAATTGAGAAATAGGTTTATTCTCATATTGATATCAAACGTTGTTCTCAAGCCTGTTTCAAATGTGATTTTCAAACTGTTCAGAAAAACATTTATTCTCAAATCCACCTTAAATCGAATTCAAATATTAATTATTGAGAATCACATTTGAAATCAAATTTGAGAAAAAAAAGATACAGTAGTTTCGACTATGTCGTAACACAAGGCGTAGAATTATTCATTAGCTTTTGATGACATCTTTTTAAAAAAAAATTTAGCAAAAGAGTGCCGGGGAGGGTTAATATGTATCACCGACCCCCCATTACTTTTGCAAAAGGAACATTTTTGCCTTTGACACCTATTCCCTCCGACCACTCCTTAGGGGGGCTCTTATACAAATTTTATGGTTTTTGTATATTTATTCCATACACCTGAGCATATGACCTTTAAAAGAGTGCCGGAGAGGGTTAATATGTATCACCGACCCCCATTACTTTTGCAAAAGGAACATTTTTGCCTTTGACACCTATTCCCTCCGACCACTCCTTAGGGGGGCTCCCATATAAATTTTTTGGTTTTTAAATATTTATTCCATACACCTGAGCATATGACCTTTAAGAGAGTGCCGGAGAGGGTTTATATGTATGACCGACCCCCATTACTTTTGCAACATTTTTGCCTTTAACACCTATTCCCTCCGACCACTCCTTAGGGGGGCTCCCATACAAATTTTATGGTTTTGTCGATGAACTGTCGATAAATAGGTAGCAAACTTAAGCAAACAAAAACATTAAATGTTGGCTTTATATTTCATGTACTTGTGTAAAATTTATATAAGTTAGAGAGTTCAAACATGAATTTTTCTCCCAGTGAGGATCACGCAGACCAACAAGTGCTAACATCAACATTGAACGATCAGTACTTTAGGCATACCAAAAGCTCAAATTGTGATATAAATACCGACACCTGATCACTATCAACCACCCTACTTACCTCCGAGAATGACGTATTGCTGAACGCTTGCCGTGAGAAAACCCATTCGCCAAATTTCTCCACTTCTTCACCACTTTGAAAGTTGCGTTGCTTGTATGGAACCACATTTCGGATATATCGATTTTGTCGAGCTCTGATCATAGAAAGTCGGTTATCTCTCTATACCGAGGACCATTGACGAGAATGACGCCATTTGCTGAACGCTTGCCGTGAGAAAACCCATTCGCCAAATTTCTTCTTCACCACTTTGAAAGCTGCGTTGCTTGTATGGAACCACATTTCGGATATATCGATTTTGTCGAGCTCTGATCATTGAAAGTGGGTTATCTCTCTATACCGAGGACCATTGACGGTAACGATGTCCATTTCTTCATTTTGAGAGAAATAAGGTCCAATGATGCCGCCGAGCCATAAACCTCTTCAAACAGTCAATCTTTGTGGATACATTACTCGTAATGCTTGGTCGAACATCTGTGCACGCAAAGAAAAAAAACGTTTATCGCCAGTTTGCCGCAAACGAACTTCGTTTGTCGTGCTTGAAATCGTTTATTGCAAACGTTTCAACAGTTGTCATAAACGTTGAACGAAAAATAAACAAAATTTTCAGTTGTGAGAAACGAGTCATTTAGTTGCAGGAAATGAATTTCGTTTGTCATAAACGCGAGTGATTTTTAAATTGCAGCAATTGAAAACTTCGTTTTTCCCAACTGAAAATTTTGTTTATTTTTTCCTTCGTTGTATAAACATAACGCTTATAGTTTAGAGTTACTTTTTGGACAAATTGTTACTATATAAGGAAATTGGTAGTTTGCTTAATACGCGGACGAAGATAGCAACAGAGGTGGAATCCATAAGAAGACGGACGGACATAATGAGAAAGATTATTAATATAATAAATAATAATGACCGAAATAGCTTGCGGTTTATATATATAAGATATATTTTTAAGTTGTGACAACTGAATATTCGTTTGCGGCAAATACAGCTCGCAAACGAAGTATAGTTGGTGAATTTTTCAGTTGTGGTAAACGAAAAATTTCTTTGCGTGTGAATTGTGGTCACTCCAATAATAGCAATTTTACTTATTCACATAGCCGCTGAGCCAAAAAAGGGCCTCGTCCGAAAAGATAATTTATTTTGGCCAAAATGCGAATCTCTGGCCAACATTTCCAACGCCCAATTTCCAATTAGCTAACTCACAGCATTTTATATTGCGCCCGGCTTCAATTCTTGCGTCAGCAAAATCTTATAGAAATGTAGGCCTAAATCCAACCGTAAAATAATCCTAGTTCACTCTCTGGCGATGCCCAATTTAGCCAATGGACATTTCTGCGTCTTCTTCGACACAGGCCGCAACGGCGACTATGTTTTCTTCACTTTGCACCAATCTTGTTAGTGGCTTAAGGTCCAAAAGAGTGTACGCACGCTCAAACTTTTCTCCGGTGCGACGAATTGCCTGCGCATTGCAGCCATTATGACGACCGACCCTACGACGAAATTCACGTTGCGTATTTACAACTGAGCCGGAATTTCGATAATTTTTTTTAATAACTTTCACACGTTCGGCAAGCGTGGAATGATGCATGATAAAATGGCAAACCTTACTGAATATTTTGACAGCTGAATGTCATTGGTAACTTTGACAACTGCAGAAACATAATAATTGGAAAAACTGTTACTTCTGTTGGCGGCCTCGGTAGTCCAGTAGGTAGCGTGCTCGACTGCTACCCCAGAGGTCACGGGTTCGATTCCCTTCGCTTTAAACCTTTCGCATTTGCAATTTTCTATCCTCATTTCTAATCAACTGAAAATTCATCAATATATACGACTTGATGTTGTAGTTGATAGTACAGAAGTTTGTGGATGAGATTGCCTTTATAACTTCAATTGACAGAGGTTAAAGACATAACACTTGCCTCTGATTGAAATTCACATGTTTCTTTGACTATCCACCACGCTTAGAACATCCTACACATGTTTCGCTTGGTTGCCCTTTCCTTCACACTAATCTATTACCCCATTTCGAACCAAGGCAGACTTGACTGAATAAGTATTCCACCTGAAATCCTTGGTTCAAAGTTAAAAAAAAAATATCGATTTTTCTGTTGTTTTTTATTTTTATTGAAAGACGCTTGGTAAAGTTAAAAAGAAGTTGGCTCTATCGTGGACACATCTGTAGGTTTTGAAGTGGCAGTGTATCTTTTTTCTTATCTTTATTCTTGTCCCTATCCCTTCATTAGTTCCAAAACTTGTATTCATTCATATTCATAAGAATAATCTTATATTTGTTCTAATAATTGACCTACTTCCAGTCCAAGCTCTTGTTTTAATCCATGTCCAAATTCCTGTAGGTCACCTTATCCTTATCCCATTTCCTTTCTAAAGCTTTGTTCTTATTGCGTTAAAATCTTTGTTCTATTTCTTGTTCTTATACTCTTCCCAATCTTGTCCCAAACATTGTTTTAGCTATGTCCCAATCTTTGTCCTTACCACTGTCTCAGTCCTTATGGAAGTCATCCTTTTCTCATACTTGTTATAATCCTTGTTCTAATACTTGTCCTTATGTTTTAGTTAAAAAAAAATTTCTAATAAGGACGTAGAACCACTTTTTATTGTTGTTAATTATCGTAGCTCTATAATTTTGTTTTTTTTTCACATTTATCATGCCTCATATACACCCCAAATAATAATTCTATGCCACTCCGTTGAATGATTAATGAATTTTGGCTGTCTCCGCGGTCCACAGTGTGACGAGCCCATATAGCAGGTGGACAAAAATAGAAGGAGTTATCCTAGAATCATAAAATCGTAAAAATGAGTTTTACGATGAAAGCATTATTTTCACAAAATTTCGGTCAAATTGAATGAATGGCACGCCTTCCTCCCATATAACCGAAATCGGTAATATGAAATGGTTCCCCAAACTATTTTTCTAGATCAATAAAATTTGGTACATATAGTTCGTTTAGAGTTATAAACAGCTGGTGTGAAAATGGACTAAATCGGTTTACTAATATTTACCTCCCTTATAACTGAAATCCTTAATCAGGTATATTTACACAAAAAATTACCCCAGATCATTTAAATTTACTACACATAGTTCTTTTGTAGCTATAAATAGCTGGTGTAAAAATTAACCAAATGGGCCCACTAGCACGCCCACCTCCTATACAACTTCTTTTCCAGTATGAACGTGAGGGGAATTTTAGCGAAAACAAGATTCAGATAATTTGCCATTACTACTTTTTTTTTGGCTTTTTTATTGATAAAGTGTTTTATTTGAAAGTTTTCTTTAACAAATTAATGTTTTTTTTTTAAGTTTGAGAAAATTTTTTTTAATTTTTTCCTATAAAATTGCTTATTTTCGACAAAACATTCTTCAGAAAAGTGGGCGTAAAGTCTTTATTATTGAGTTTCGGCAAACCAAGTTTTGGGAACATATTTAAGAAGTGTTGATATTACACATATTAAAGTTTAAAAGAAAACAAAAATGCAAATAAAATTTTTTAATTTATTGCGTTTTGAACTTTGTGAAAAATTTGTTATTTCTTCATATAAAATTGCTCTTTTTCGCCAAAACGTGCTCCAAAAAAGTGGGCATAAAGTCGTTATTATTGAATTTCGGCAAACCAAATGTTGGATACGTATTGAGAAAGTGTTGATATTCGACTACAACTAAAAAATATACAAAAATGCTTTGCTTTTGTTATTGCTTTTCAAAGTTTTGGTTTTTTTAGATTTCTAGAAGCTTCGTTTTAGATTTCTAAGAAATATTTGCTAAAACACATCTATACTATTATATAAAAGGGTTCTCTCGGATTTTTATCGTTCAATCACGGGGTAACCGCTTAACCGATTTTAATAATTCTTTCACTATTCAATTGCTATAAGAAGCGACCTTGCTACTGGGTACTACGTTTTTGGTAAAACTTTTTATTTAATTATTTAAGAATTTATGCATTTTAATCCATGCTGCCATTGTTTGTATAAGCAGCACAAAATAATAGCAAACTATAGTTTAAGCTCTTTGTTGAGAGAGAGAGATGAAAGTCTACAACTCACCGCGCTGCCATCTTGAGTGGATAGTTGCACTCAGTTAATTTCTGCTGCAGTGTTGCCATAAGTCCAATATATCGTATTTTTTTTTATTTTACTAAGGTAAAGAGAGGTAAGGTTAAGTTAAAAGAGTTTCATTTCAATAAGTAGCCACTCTTTTTATTTCAATAAGAAATATTCTCAAATAAAATAAAATTAATTAAACATATTTGGTTCTTGAGTGTTTATTTAAAATATGTTTTCATATCATATTTATACTCCCAAGTAACGCTGGGAACGGGTATGCTAGTAAAATATATATAAATTAATTTTTTGCATATTTTTTTTACTAAAATTTACGCCTTATTAAGATATATACAGTGTCAAATTGTAAAAAGAAGAATTTCATCATCTTTTCAAGTCAACTTTTAAAAAGTGGCATGTCCGTAATTGAAAAGATATCGCAAAGTCCTCTTACATGAAGAATATTAATACTCTAAGCTATTATTCTAAATAAATAAATAAATAACTGGCCATTTCAGCCCTTGAAAGGACTTTGACCTAGCTTCTTATGATCAATTGTGTTGTGCGTGTTATTAAGTTTGTACACAATTGACCGAGAAATGGACCTACATGCTTAACGCCGACTCCGAACGGCGATGAACGGAATGTTCTTATTCTCAAGAAGCTTTACATGGCATTTTGATTACTCTCTGAGGTTTGCCATTGTATGCAGAGAGGTGGCGGCCGTACAGAAAAATTATTTTAATTCAAATAATTTTCTGTCGCTGGCTGGGGTTCGAACCTGGGTCTCCAAGGTATTATTCTGCATATATAAATTTATAACGAAGATTTATTACGAAAATAAAATATTCTTTGCAATTCTGATTTCCATTTACAAGATATTTCATTAAAGTGTCGAAAGTCGCCCAAGAATTAGAAGAAAATCTTTGCGCAGAAGATAATAATGATGAAACTGAAAGAACTTCTAACTCCAGTAATAGGACTTCTACCGGTAAATTAATAGAATTTGAGAAGCCCAGTGAGACTGAATTCCATTTTAATCAATTTCAAATATGATTTTTTCTTGGTATTGTTCCTTTTTATATCATACTAGCTGATATTTCCGGTGATACTCGGGGAAAAACTGTAAAATTATGATGAAATTATTATGAAAAGCTCATATTAAAGGTCCATGTTTTTTCTATCGGTTGAAAATAGAGAGATAGCGAGAGGCCGAGAAAATAGATTTATAGCTATAACTTTTGATGGGGAAGAGATATTGGCATTGGAGATTCTGAATAAACTATTTTATAAAAAGCATAAAAACAACATTTGAAAAAATATAATTTTTTTTTAAAAATCACTGGTGTGGGGTCTTGGTTTTTGACGTCAGAAACAGTTTATAAACTTTTTCGTAAAACTGAAAACACTTTTGCTATTAAACGCTTTGTAATGTTGAAGATGCAAAAATGCAATTTGTAGTTTTTATTATTATAACAACAAAAATAGTTTTTGTGCCAATTTTTGAGTAAAAAGTCAATATTTTGGAGCTTTTTTTAAAAAAAGTGTATATATAGTACCAGTGACGTAGCTAGGATTTTCCAAAGGGGGGAATTAATACAATTTGAAATTATGTTTAAAAATATATATGTATTTTATTTTAGCGTTGTTTAATGCTAGCGCGCTGCTTGCGAACGACCAAACAATAGTGATTTGTGAATTAATTAATATTTTTTTTTCACATGAAATAATAATAGAGTTTAGGTTATTGTTTAGAATTGGGAATGTTGGATTAAACTACTAAGTCAACCCGACTTGGCTTCTCAGACAGCTCATTAAGTACCTCATCGGTGTTAATAGGTACATCCTTGTGCATTGCAAGGGCAGCCAGTCCGTTAAGCCGATTCTAAAATTTTAATAAATACTAATAGTTTACGTCAACCATTTATGAAACAAATTCAAAACTATACATGCCTGGTGGAATTTCTTAAGTAGGTCTTTATACGCTTCATACACGAAAAAGTGCGCTCAGCCGTACTAGTTTACTACTTGACACTGCTGGCGTTACTAAAATTTTCACCAATGTATTAACACTTGGAAAAACGTTCTTGGGATACATATACATCGCTTGAATAGCATTTTTTTGTAACATTCCCTTGCGACTAATATACTGCTTCCATAGTCTTACTTCAGTAACAGCTGTTGATACAGCGGGCAGTTAAGAAACTCTTCGTAAAATTCAAGGGTTATTAGATTATTGTCCGAAGTGCCATCATTAAGAAGTGTCTGAAATCCAGTCAGTATTTTTTTATGGTTTGTGAATTTTTCCTTCAACTCCATTTTATAAAAATCTAGAAATTCATTAAACAATTTTACACGGAAATATTTTTCTATCAGCAGGCCGTCATGTTTCTGAGTTCTTGTAAGTCATACAGTTACATCAAGGCTTTCTGCTTACGACTTTGCTTCAATGAAAATTTTTTTTCAAAAGTTTCTTCGCTGTCTTGCGAATTTTTTTCAATTTCGCGTTGAGCATCGTCTGCCAAACCGTTTGCCTGAACCAAATCAATATTCTTTTTGAAAACTTAAACTCAATGGTAACGAATGCTCGTAAATTAAAACAACAATTTTGAGGGTCAAAATAAATTCAAAGTAAAATGCATTTTTCAATATTTTAGAAATCGGATCATCATATTGCATTTTTTAAAGAGCATGATATACGTGCTGGAAAATTGCATAGAATTCGCTAACTGCTTCGCAGTTTGTAACCCATCTAGTTAAATTTAATCTTTTGAACGTTTTAGCTCTTTCGCAAGAATCGGTTTCAATAATGCCTTTTAAAACCCCGCGTTTAGCGTATTGAAAAATTAGTATATTTTTTCTATAAGGACATTGCAACTTTTAATAGCTGACAAATTGCACGCTGTGAACTCCAAAATTTAACTCAATTTTTTTCAAAAGTAAAAATAGCTTAATTTTTAAACTAAGAGATAGGCAAAGGGGGGATGTATCCCCTTTAACCCCCTGTAGCTACGCCACTGTATAGTACACTCTAAACTGAAAAGTGCTGTTCAAATAGTTATTTATTTTTTTTTTTTTGGATTCGCCCGGAGGTAAGAAATCTTCATAGATACGTATGACCCGCGCCATACGCATGCACGATTTACATTCTAAGAAGTTCCCGGATCAGCCGGACTGATAGAATGCACCTACGTGCTAAAACTTACCACCTGTTGGCAAATAAAAGCCTCCACTAAGCACAATTGCTTGGCCTTTCAGCGGAAATTAAAATTAAATAAAATTTGAGAATTTTTGTGCTTATGTCAGCTACTTATTCTTCATAATATGAAGCAATACAAGACAACATCTAAAGTTATTTATTAGACCACTAGCATACCCATTCCCAACGTTGCTTGGGAGTATAAATATGATATAAAAACATATTTTCATATCTCTACGATATATTGGTCTTATGGCAACACTGCAGCAGGAATTAACTGAGTGCAACTATCCACTCAAGAGACCAGCGCGGTGAGTTGTAGAATCTCACCTCTCACTCAACAAAGAGCGTAAGCTATTGTTTGCAGTTATTTTGGGCTGCTTGTACAATGGCAGCATGGATTAAAATGCATGAAATCTTAAATAATTAAATAAAAAGTTTTACCAAAAACGTAGTACCCAGTAGCAGGGACGCTTATCATAGCAATTGAATAATGAAAGAATTATTACAATCGGTTCAGCGGTTACCCCGTGATTGAACGATAAAAATCCGAGAGAACCCTTTTATATAATAGTATAGATATATAGATATAGATATATAACCGCATTTATAATTGTTGTCGTTCGGCTCGGGGCCACTGTCCAACCCAAGATCCTACGTGGAAAAGAGATGCAACTCTCAAACACCAAAGCAATACCAAACATAGCACAGATATACAAGTATATATTGTGCAGGCACGATATATTCATATATTCGGGTCACTAAAATAAGGGAACACCGAGCTAAAGTTAATATTTGGATATGCATTTCGGCCAACGCCGGTAAAAACTTGTATGGAAAAGAGATAAACTCTGACACACCAAGCCGAGAGACACGGTATACATGGTCAACTAAAGAAGAACTAAAGATCTAAAATAATTTCATGAAAAAATAAAGCAACGAAACTGAATAAAACGAAAACTTAAAGTATCTATCATATTCGATGATGCTTATTTGTTAAATCGTAAAATCTACACAATTATCGCGAGTTATATTTGTTATCACAAGGAATGCGTTAAGTATTCAAATGTAATTTTATTTTGCGTTTTAAGACATCCACCGAGTCAGAAAAATTTATCAAGTTCAAGTTACCATTGAAATCACTACACATACATACATCGCAAAGGGTCGTGAAGGGCATAATGAGAAGGGCATAATTAGAAGTGCACTGACTCAACTTAAAAAGCTGGAAATGTCTGGCTCCGCTCCTGGGGATGTTGAAGTTTAATGAATAAAGGAGGTATTGTGAGTCTATATCACCACTGTGTAATTTGTATAAAAAAGAGACATTGAGCATAATTCTTCTGCTTTTTAAGGAAGGCAGGGAAATAATTTTGAGGCGTGTTTCATAAGGGGGAAGAACAATATTGGGGTTCCAACGATAATGTAAAGCAAAAAGTAAGAATTGTTTTTGAACCGATTCTAATGCATCGATGTGGACATTGTATTGAGGGTTCCATATTACGGATGCATATTCAAGAATTGGTCTAACAAGAGAGGTATAAAGTATTTTAGTAGTGAAAGGATCGTTGAATTCTTTAGCCCATCTTTTAATGAAACCAACCTCTAGCCTTATTTACCACCAAATTAACTTGAAGATTGAAACGAAGTTAAGGATCCATAATTACACCTAAATCAAGAAAACTGTGTACAATTTCTAAGTTAGTATTATTTATAGTGTAATTTATACTATTAGCAATTCGACGTGAGAATGTCATTTGCTTACTGAATAAATTCGCTTGTGTGGAATTAGAAGATGCTGGTGCAAATAAGTTGCTGGAGCGCTGGACGGACACAAAGGTTAAGCCCATGATACAATAACAAGGTAGGTCGGATAGAGAGAGACTTTAAAAAGTACCCCTTATTTTTTGTTTTTTCTATTGTGCATTTTTCACAGTACCTACAATTCCGTCAAAAATAGTTCCAACGAAAACATTCGAACTCGCACCCAGAGTTGCTAAAAAAACTACTATTGTGATTTTATTTTAATACTTTATTTTTCATGCTACTTTACTACATATATTGTTGCTAAGAATCGAAAGTGTTGACCTACAAAACAACTACAACATGTTTATTAATAAACAGCCGTATTCATAAAAATATCTTATAATACATAGCTCTATAACGCTCAATAGTTAAAAACTTTAATCTTTAAATATCTTAAAAAAAAACTCTTTTAAAATTTTATTATTCATAAACATGTTGTGGCTGCTTTGTAGTTAAAATATGTACACTTTTGATTTGAAATGGGCAGAGTGTCAATAATGGTTTGTGTATTAGATAAAGTCAATGACGTTTCATTTATTTGTCACAATTCCATAAACATTTTGATATTGAAAACAAATTTGAGCTTTAGGCCAAAGAACGCAGCAACCAACAACCTCTATGTATAGAGCAAATCACACAGAAGACTATACAGACCATAGTTGAATAAATAAGGTTGTCGCATGGGTGAGAGCGAGTTCCCATAAATGTCAAATCGAAGTTGACAGCTCATACAAAATCTGAAAGGGGAAATTATTAACATGCAAAGCCGATGAAGTTGTTGTTGTATCTTTTCATTGATTTTGACAATTATGGGTACTGAGAAGAGAGTACGATCAGCCACGAGACAACCTTGTTTATTCAACCATGATACAGACTGTTTCGTTGGCCGCTACACCAACTCAACAGTAGTCTTGCGTCACTTTTTATTTTGATATTTAAACATCAAATGTTTTTTGAAGCTACCCTCTGCACTGAAAAAGTTGTGATTTTATTATCTTTATTTGTAAATATTTTGAAATATTGTGACAAATTTTCTTTTTTTTTAATTTGTTTATATATTTTGAATTTCTTGACATATTTTCCAAATGTTTGAAATATTTTTAATTATTTTTGACAATATCTCTGCGAGCAAATAATTTTTAAAATGCTTTATCAGTGGTTAGTAGCACGTTTCAGCCATTTTTAAAATACTCTCATTTATAAACAAACATTTTTCAAACATTTTCTTTGTTTTTGATATATTTGGAAATAATTTGATATATTTTTGACAAAATTTGAGAGAACAGATGAAAACAAAAAAAATTTTAAATGCTTTATCGAGGCTTTATTGAAGGTTTCATAATTTTTTATGAATACAGTCAAATACATTTAAACATTTCTTACCTGCGTCAACAACTCCCATTCAATTATGGAATACATATATTGACATGATAAATCACGTTAATACTTTTTTGGCGTAGCAACAATTTATTATTAAAAATTTTTTTTATTATTTGTGATTATTATGGAAATTGCTCTATAAAAAATAGTTACCTATGAATTTTATTCATTTATTGAAATTAAACTGTAGAAAGTAATGCACACCAACCCATATTGAAATATGTATAAAAAAGTACTTAGAAAAATACCGCACGAAACCCAGATATCGATTTTTCAAAACTGCTGACTGATAATTTACAATGAGAAGAAGAACAAGATTTTACATTTTGAGAGCCTGCCTTCTCTCCGACCTACCTTATAATTGTATCATGGGTTAAGCCTAACTGTATAAAATTCTGGTGCAATACGTGTTCACAGAATTTTATACACAGGAAATAAAAACAAATAAAGTATTTTAGTATAAGTCCAATATGTTGGATGTTTTTAATGACTTTATTTATGGTTTCTTATTAATTATTCCTTACTTTTTACAAGATTTGATAATATTCCGGAGGAAAATTTGTAGAAAAGCTGCCAATGATGATGCGAAAATCTTATAAGAAAAACTCTTCGTTCGGATAAACCGAAGGACCAGCAATTCGATCGCGGTAAGCGATATTACATCGGTCGGTAAAGCAGTTAACAAAAAGGTAGTTACATATTATTTAGCTTAAGTAAGTAGAATAATATTATTACTTAGGGTTTAGGTATAAACATGCCGGCCCCCTTGCAGTATTACTGTAAAGTTCAAAACAATCTTATATATGTTGTATTAATAAAATAAAAATCAATCTTAAAAATACAATAAAGATAAAAAAAAGTGTGTTGATTTTTCTTTTTCGTCTCAGTGCAATTCAATTTATTTAAATTCATGTGTATTTATGTATGCAAATGAAAAATGTAATATATATAATGTATGGAAATGAGAAAATTTATGTATGTGTTTTATCGGCTACAGGTGCTAGACAGAATCCATCCGAATATGGTGTTTTGAGTGACAACACCCCCCCAAAACGCTGGGTATAATACCCGGATGTATTATACGCGGGTACACGTCTACCCCTAATACTAGTCTCACTGGGGCCGCTTTAAAGAAATTAGGGTCAGCTAGCACCAAGTTAGAAAAATTGGCCCTGATAGACGCGTCCAGTGTCGAACTAGGAGTTGTCCGTGATAAGTTACGTGTAACCTTTGCCTGTGTCGTAATCGACAAGGCGCTTTCATGCAAGGCCCGCAGAGTTATGGAGCACAACTCCGACGATCCACACCTTATCTTGGTCAACCCCAACTGGCGCACTAACTGGTCGGACACTTCAGACATGCCCGCACTCTAGTAAATCAGGGCCCTAACCGGGCTTAACCGCCCATTCGCCTGTACCTTTACGACCGCCGTAGGTAGAAGCGGAATTACTTCTCGGAGGCAGGGTATAGAGGACGAGGACTGGCTTCTAAAACCGCTATATGAGCGATTCTGATGGCCGGGTTTTTTGGTTTGTCGTCGGTGGTGCTGTTGCTTGGCTCGTCGTTGACGTTTGGAAGCGCGCCGCGTTGATGCTTGTGCTCCTAGGGGGGGGGGGGGGCGGAAAGATTGTGACTCTTCCGCACGCTGAGCTGCTGAAGCCATGTTGGTGTCAATCTCCATCCTTTCTTCGCCATTTTTTTAAGTTTAATTTTAAAAGGTTTAAATTACAACACTCAACTAGACTGTTGAAATCCGATTGTAAGAGTTGTTGATCTTCAGGCGATTTGTAAGTTAGGAAAAGTTTCACGTCATCGGCGTACATTAAGACGTTAGAGTGTTTTATTACAGAAGGAAGGTCATTTATAAACAGTAAAAATAAAACCGGACCAAGATGACTTCCCTGCGGAACACCAGATGTGACCAAAATATTTTTTGACATAGAATTCTTATATACTTAAACTTTTTGAGAACGATTCGACAAGTACGAGTTAATCCAGTGTAATAGTTTGACGGGAAACCCAATTAGATGAAGCTTTTTCAGAAGAAGATAATGATTGACACAATCAAAAGCTTTGCAAAAGTCTGTATAAATAACGTCAGTCTGTCGTCCTAAAGTAAAACCTTTGATGGCACGCGAAGTAAACTCCAAGAGGTTAGTTGACGTAGATTTTCCCTTTAAGAAACCATGTTGAGAGGTGGAAATGGAAGAAGATACAACGTGGGTTATTTGATCAGTTATAATTTTCTCAAATAACTTAGGGATTGCGCTTAGTTTTGCGATACCTCGGTAATTGGAAGCATCAATTTTTGAGCCGGATTTATGAAGAGGTATATAAGATTTACTCCATATATAGGGAAAATGACCACTGTGCAAGGATGTGCTAAAAATTTTTGATAGGGGAGAACACAAACTAATAGAACAATGTTTTAAAATTCAGCTCGGGATTTCGACAGGACCAGTCGTAAAAGAAGATTTAACTTGTCGAAGGTAATGCATAACATAATTATTGAGCGTCTGAACTTAATTTATCAACGAAAAAAGAAATGAAATAGAATATATTCAAAAACAACGTAGTTATTTACATCGAAAGTGCGAATTCACGAAAACATACGAGTTGCTGATGGTTTTTTGTTATTCTAAGGAAACAATATCTATATATTAATACGCAAACAAAAAAGTTTGTGTTCCCTTTTATCTGTTTTACATTCAACATATTCACATAATACTTATATCGATGGATAGGTATTTTCGAGTAGATTTGCACAATATAATTTTTATTCGCATATGTTAAAAGATAGGTTATTAAGATAGGTAAAACTGAGCAAATGTAAAATGCTTTTTTTACCAATGGGACAATGAGAAACTGCAAAGCTACACTAAGGGAAATAACGCATATTAGCATTATCCACGCCTGAGTATAAATTTTATTCAAATATTTACGTGGATAAATCAAATGTTTTCCTTACAACTCGTTTTTTTCCCGTATTTGAATTTTATTTATACCACACACGTACACACATAATTCATACAAGCAAGCAGCAACAGCATCGCACACTTACACACATACTCCGACAAGCAGCAACAGCATCGCACTTTGTTCCTGAGTTTATTTCTTGAATTTGCAGTTCTTACAGTTCTCATTTAGTTATTGTTGCAAGAGTAATATATTATGCATGTTTGGCAAAGAAATTAAATTATGTAGGGTGGAGTGGCAACTCGGTATTTTCAAGAATATCTTGGACCGGTTGTCATTTACCTGCATAATTTTCTTCTGCCTAAACATATTTTGTACATTACTTTTTCTAATATTGCACTAATATTGCACCAACTGTCAAACATAGTATAAATTACAGAACGAAAAAAGTGAAGCGATAATAAATTATACAGGCAATGGCATTTGATGAACGCAATAAGAAGAAAATAATACCATAAAACCATTCATAACATATTCAATTTAAATATGTTTTTTTTTAAATTCAATATTTTTATTCAAATTTTCTTTAAATGCGATAGTTTATTTTCAAATAGTAAATATTTGAAAAATATTTTAAAAAAATTCGTGCATAATTTAAATATATATTTTTTATTAATTCTGTTTAAATATTTAAATATTTAATTAAATTAAAAAAGTATTCAAACAAATTTTAAATATTTACGTAGTCGATTTATTCAAATGCGTTATTGGTGCAAAAATGACTCGCTTTTTGGATAAATTAAAAAAGTTTTTGGATAAATTTAATATTTTTTTCCCTTAGTGTACAAAGCTCTGTTGAACATCGCTGCTGTAGCTTACAAAAGCAAGAGTAGAGTGCGGGAGGGACGCAAACATTTAAAACGAGCTGTGTAGCATTATTGTTGTTGTTGTTTTTGTGGTTGTTGCTTTCTCTTAATTTCTCTCAAAATAAAAAAATAAATAAATAAATAACTGGCCATTTTAGCCCTTGAAAGGACTTTGACCTAGCTTCTTATGATCAATTGTGTTGTGCGTGTTATTAAGTTTGTACACAATTGACCGAGAACCGGACCAACATGCTTAACGCCGACTCCAAACGGCGGTGAATGTTCTCGTTCTCAAGAAGCTTTACATGGCATTTTGATTACTCTCTGAGGTTTGCCATTATCTGCAGAGAGGTGGCGGCCGTACAGAAAAATTATTTTAATTCAAATAATTTTCTGTCGCTGCTGGGGTTCGAACCTGGGTCTCCAGGTTCTTTGACATAGTGGCCACGCACTTTACCAACTACGCCACGGACGCCACTTAATTTCTCTCAGCGTTAAAAAAAACAGTTAAACTGCTGCTTGCTTCTATTATCTTGAGAATTATCATTTATCTTGATTTATTTGTTATATTTTTCTACCGTTTATTTACTTACTTTACATTTAATTTATTTATTTACTTTAAATGAATATTATATGTTGAATAAATTTTTGTTATTGACGCATATGCTTCCTTTTTGTCCTTTACCACTATTTTCCTCATAGCGTCAAGGTAAGCATTAAGAATTTACATGCACATGCAAATTAATAACAATTCAGTATGTGAAAAACAACTTGAGTTTCGTTACTTTATATGTAGAAACAGATGGCCGAATTTCGGCCACAGGCGATACTAGTTATTAGAAAAATACGTTGTATTAAAAGTTTGTGCAATTTTAAAAATATATGAAAGTTTTTGGTGTCATAATCAGCCCTATTCCAGGATCCGTCGTAATAAATCTACGAACGTAAGACTACGCTACGAATACGAAAAATTTGCTATTCTAGGATCCGAACAAAACGATGCGGAGCGTTGCCTCATTGAAATTTAATTTCGAAAATTCGAACACTGCTGTTTTTGACAGAAGACAAGAAACTTTAAAAGAAGTGATAAATTAAGTGTTTAAAAAGTGTCACATAAATTGTGTTTTAAAAGAATTACTTCAAAAGAAGAAGAACTGTAAAAGAAGTGATTACAGAAGTGAAAAAAAATTATTTTCAAAACGCATTTAATACACTTTCGACATTTTTCGACACAAGTTTGTGATTGTGTTGACTTGGTGTAATTAACTTTTTCTAACGTCTAAATAAGAAACGTTATAAAACATTTGCGGCTTAGATCAATTGATTGCGTCATGTTTTGGTTAATTTTTACAAAATTTATTGAGTGAAATGGGTTTCGGTTTTGAACAAAAAACAAAAAAAAATTAATGTCCATTTTTAATTTTACTCTTCTCAAATCCGTAGGTTTAAAAAAAATTTCCGCTTAAATAAACCCGCATTCACGCTTGTTTTAAACATTTTGGAAGATGAGCTTCCTGCCAGTCGTAACTGTTCAGCATTAACACCTATATCGCAGTTAATGGCATTATTGAGATTTTTAGCAGAAGGTGGCTACCAACATGGAGTTGGAAAGTCCTTCCTAAATCCCTGCGCCAAATCTGGCCTTTTAGTCATTAAGCTGACCAAACGCACGTATTGGTTTCTGTTTGTTGTTTTTGACCTATAAAAATAGACAATACATTTTTTTTTGTGATTTAAATGAAAATACTTTCATTTTTTCCTAAATGCAGCTTATTTCCAAAGAAAACACACAATTCACACACGAACTGTGCAACAATTATACTTTAAAATTCTTGTTCAAAATTAATTCCGCCAATAGAAACCTGTCGTAAGAAATCCGCAAAAACAACTGTCAAATGTTGATGCGTTCGGAACGTGGAATAACAATGTTACGAATTTCGAATACGACGTAACGATTCGGATCGTAGAATACAACTTTACGAATCCGAAAGAAAATCACAGCTACGACGGATCCTGGAATAAGGCTGAATAACAGAATTTTTTTTAAATTATTCAGACAAACATTTTCGCTGAAAAAAAGTATGCTAGATGGTAGATTTGTGTTTCTTGTAAAGGGGCGGAAGAAGCGTGATGAAAACTAAGTATGCCATAACCTAAGTTAAGATTAAATCAATATGTGTGCCGAATTTGAGTTGAATCCGTTAAGCCGTTAAGATTTGCATTCGGGTCAAACAAACAGAAAATATGGATTATTAATATAGATTTCTTATTTCCAAGTAAACTATTGGGCACTGACACTGCATTTTTTGACGCTTTTTAATTATATAAAATAGAGTAAAGTTAGGGTTAATGCAAAAATTTCTCTAAAATTATGCTCTTAGTGTAACTTTTAAATTTTCATCGAATTCCCAGGTTTTTTAATTACTTTTATAATTTATTTGGAAATCGAAACTTAAAATTTCGACTCAATATTATGTCAATATCGTTGTTAACTTTGGTTAGCCTATTAATTCAGACCAATATAATAAAGATAAAAACAAATATTTGAGCAAACATCTCCAATTTAATTAAATAAAATTATTTATTATGTCATCCGGATACAGGAAATGCTATAATTTGAACAAAATTACATAAGCTAAGCCCACTGTGCAAGATTTTGATCTAGCGAAGATGCCTCAACGACTGTGGGACAACATTTACAACAACCAAAAAAGCAAACCAAAATAACAACAATGATCACAGCCCCAAGCGAACCCATTCACACAGTCGTCGCCGTAGTCGTCGTCGTCGTCGTCGTCGTCTACAGTTGTACTGCAGCACGCTGAACGCGTAGCGTGTTCCACGCCACAAACTTTAAGCGTGTTTGACAGCGTTTTGTGGCAGTCCCAGACACTAACAAACACACACTCACACTCACACCGAGTGCGGGTGATGAATCTCACTTTTTAGTCGCTTACATCATTCGAGTGCCTAATGCGCTGGAACACTTAAAACCACGCTCAAAACACTGACTGTTGCTGGCTGTAACTGCTACGGCTAGAGGCCAGAGAATGTCTTTGACTAGGTTGGTAGAATCAATGAAGATGAAGAAGCTGATTGTGAGATGAGGATGAGGTAATGCAATGATTAGTTAGTTTTTGTGGGGGGTGATGGAAGCGAAGCGGGGGTGCGAGATGCATGCATGCCTTTAGACATGGGGACAGAAAATAAATGCATGAAGAACGTGTTGCTGTGGTGCATATCTTGCTGTATGCCAGCGGTGTGGCAGTGTGTTAGCTTGTCTATGGCCAAAAGCAAAAACAAAAAAAAAAAAAAAATAATGCTACAACAACTACAGGCTCTTATGCGGCAGATGTAGGTGAGTGTGTCTTCGGGTTGTTTACTTAAAACTTGCTTTCGCTCTAGCTCTGACTCTGATTGTTGGCTGTTTGCCACAGTGGCTTTGAAGGCGGTTAACTGCAATTGTAATGATGCTTCAGGGAATGACAAGCATTTGTTTGAGGCAACAGTGTGGGAAATTCTACGCCCGCATCCACAGCATGTTAACGTGTTGAATAATTGAATATTTTATTGCAGTTTAGCGCATATATTGTGCGAATTTAAATTTCTAAATGACGGTGAGATGTGATGTGAAGAAAGGACTTTGAAGTCATAATAGTGACACTGAAATCTAAAGCGATGCATGCCGGAAATTTCCCACGAAAGGAGTACTACAATAATTAGGAGAAATTATTTTTCCTTTCCCCACTCATTACGTCTTCAAACTCATTTTCCATCGAAAACATATGCAACATAAAAGGCTCTCTAATCATCAATACGCCTGCTTTCCGCCTACAAACCTTCCATAGTTACTAGAGGTAAAAAAAAGTTGAATGGCATAAAATTTCAAGAAATTCCCATGTTGATGCGCAAACCATCTGCATAGTCAGCTGGAGCTATAGTCAATAGAGAAGAATGCAGCACCAGAGCTGGGCTCGCTCATAGTACGGAGCCCGCTTGACTGCCTTTCTGCCTGACTGCGCCTGCATTGGTCGTTTCTGGCATAGCTAGTTTTAGCTGTCGATTATTTTGCATTTCTGTGGAAATAAAAACGTTTTAGTGCCAACGTTGCGGAGCTCAATTTGAATATAGTCGCTAAAAAGCAGAAGTTAACATAAGCCAAGCAGTGCAGGAGCAGCAGCTTCGATGAGCTTCAAGCTGACATTTTCCCTGAGCAAAGGCACTGCGAAGGCAGACTTCATCATCGACTTAATAGATTCAACTTATGCAGCGGCAAATGATTTTATTTTATTTTCCGGCAACCTCAACTTTGAAATGTCAAAATCGCTTTTTCTAACAACTTCCTGCTTCTTCTCCTGCTCATCCCAAAAGGTATCTTTGCATGACCTTTGAAACAGAGAGATATTTGTATAGAATCTTAAATTGGTCATTGTTATGCACCGTATGATGATTTGGCGGAAATTATTTTTAGTTGCTGGTGTACCCTTGCATCTTAACTCAAAGACATTTAAATGATGGCATGAAATCAAAGTGGAAACAACATTGCAAAGGAAGCTTTTAATAGCAACGTGCTTAATTGGCTCAAACTTTCATGCTCTGTTGGTGAAGTACATAAAAGTTGATCTATGGAATAAAGAATGAGCAAGCTAAGCGGAATGCTAATGGGCAATTAATAAATAAACCCTTTAGTTTGTGACACTCGACGTTTTAATTGAGGCTGTCATCAAGAAAAGATAGTTTTCGTGTTCTAACGCAGATTTTCCAGATGATGTTTTCCTCTATTGATACTGAAATTAAATATTCAGTGTTGCAAAATGGACAGAATAGAATGATCGACATATACTCACCATCAAGAAAATAGGACGGTACTATCAAAAAAGGTCTAATGCCTTTGTTTTAAATTATTTTTTTTTTTTTTTTTGATGGCTGGGAACGATAAACTCTGAACTAACCTCTTAGTTTTGATGCAGGTGAACTTGCTTGAAATCGAGGTAGTCATGAAAAGAAAGAGAATATTTTTTAACCAATATAAAATTTTTCACGACATAGTCCAAACAGCCAAACTTAGTCTAACAAAAATTTAACAAAAAAAAAAAAAAACCAAAGCAGAATCCTCTCTCGACGAACAAAACTAACCGTCTATTTGTATGCAGCACAAACCTGTTCTAGTTCTAGTAAAAACACTTTGGAACTTTTCGAAAGAAAGATCCTTCGTAAGATCTTCGGTCCAATCTGCGTCAATGGCGAGTACTGAAATCGATTTAACCACGAGCTGTATGAGCTGTACGCCGATAGCAACAAAGTTAAGCAAATCAAAATCGAGCGGCTGCACTGGCTAGGTCATGTTCAGCGGATGGAAAATGAAACTCCAGCGGAAAAACAATATTCAATTCGGTGCCTGGTGGCAGTCAACGCAGAAGAGGACGTCTTCGTTGGACGGATTAAGTGTTGGAAAACCTGAAGAAACTTGGTGTTTCCAACTGGCAACAGCAAGCGCACAACGGAAATAACTGGCGTAAATTCTTAGACGAGGCCAAAACCGATCAACGATTGTAAGCACCAGATAAGTAGACGGGAAGGTGTCCGTTAAAGCACCTTAGCCAATGGTGTACAATCCTTTATAACTTAACCTAACCTAAGAAAATCATAATCATTTAGGTGTCTAATTGCCTTAGGTGTCTAGTATTTTTTAAAAAAGTAGCTACGGTAGAACCCATAGCTTTGAAAACAGACATTACGAGTATTTTCGCAGTATGCAGGTTTGCAAAATTAGAGAAAATGTAAACTTAATAAATAAAAATAAATAACTGGCCATTTCAGCCCTTGAAAGGACTTTGACCCATGACCCATATGGGTGCGCACGGCGTGACATAGGTTTTTTTGTCAATACGTTTTTTTCAAGGCTGTTAATTTCGCTCACTTTCTGAACGTCCCTCACTTAAATGTGAAAATCGTGTACCAAAAACATGCCCGTTAAACGACAAAAGAATTATAAAGAGAAAAGAAAAACGTGGTTTTTCAACTTCCGTTGCTGTGAAGGATGTTAGAATATATTTGACAAAGTGGTTGGATAATTCAGTTATATCCATTGCATCTACAGCTTTCAGCGTTTATCCTTTATCCAATGCTCTTCGATATTCATAATTGGAAAGAAAAAAAATAAACGCTCAACGACCATGTGTTGTAACAGAGTATAACAAGAATATGTGCGGAGTTGATCGTATGGATCACAATGTGAGTCTTTATCGAGTTGCATATCGAGGAAAAAAATGGCGGAGCAGCAAGGAAGCGGAGCGCGTCCAGTTCGTTTTGGATTTTCACCGTAATGCTTGCAGTAGTAAATGGCTATTTGTCGTCTAAACTCCAGTTGGCTCATTTTACCGTTTTCACTGCGATGTAGCTGCCAAGCGATTTGTATACAAACGTCGTGTAAAAAAAAAAATAAATAAAAATAAATAACTGACCATTTCAGCCCTTGAAAGGACTTTGACCTAGCTTCTTATGATCAATTGTGTTGTGCGTGTTATTAAGTTTGTACACAATTGACCGAGAACCGGACCTACAGGTTTAACGCCGACTCCGAACGGCGATGAACGGAATGTTCTTGTTCTCAAGAAGCTTTACATTGTATTTTGATTGCTCTCTGAGGTTTGCCATTGTCTGCAGAGAGGTGGCGGCCGTACAGAAAAATTATTTTAATTAAAATAATTTCACAGTGCGACACGAAAAAATAACTTTAAATATCTCAATGGTTTATAATAGTGGATGGTCTATATATTATGCCCTCGTACTCAGTTTTATCGGATTAGGTCAAATAAGAGAGAAATTCAAGGTCAAACTTCACCTTTAAGTCACAAATTTTTTCTTATAACTCTTAAACTAAATTCAAATTCTATGTAGTAACTGCATCTAAATATTTGCAATGGATGATTCTTTACATTTTAAGACCATTTTTTGCTCAAAAATTTACGTAAGGGGTTTAATATTTTCTTCGAAAACAGGACTTTTTAAAAAAAAATAAAATTTTCAATAGTTTATTTACTATGTATTTGTCTTCAAAAACAATCAGATTTTACTGAATTTTTGCATACACCTTAAGTAAAATAAAATAACACACCTGGGAAAAGATCACAACAAGTACATGTGTGCATCCAAAGATATTCGGATTCAAGGATTACCAACGGTGGTAACTTCGTTAATGTAAGCCCTAGCGCAAAATCATTCAAATGAAACTTATAGACCCAACAATTTTCTTTAAAACTGTCCTTAACATTTTAACCGAAAGAGTTACCGTTTTAAAGGAATGCGCGTAAATGTGTAATTACAACATATATCCTGCCAACCATCCGGTTGCTGCCAAAGTACTATTTAGCATGATTTCCGAACGACATTATGTCCGGAGATAGCATTCAAGTAGATTATGTTAAAAAAAAAATAAAGACAAGATTGGTCAATGGCTAATTTTAATTTTAAGCACTCCAAGAAATGTAAAAAATATTCATGTATAAAAACATATAAAAAAAATTCATTGATGAAGAGCTTTAATTGGCGATCAGCTGAAAAAAGCACTTACGTATGCTACATTGTTAATTGAGCGCTCTATTATAAAGAATGCAACCAATTTACTTTCACAAAAAAGTACAAAAGCTCATAAAAGTTGGTTCATGTCAATTTAATTTACGAATAATACGATTTGCAATATACGCACACTAACGAAGTGACATGAATCACCTTCATATTGAATTTTAAATTTTCACAATAATTTCACAATAATTTCACAATAATTTTTAACTTCTAAACGAACAAACATTGGCTGACAATAAAGTTCACACCGGACTGCAGCGTAGGTCAACCTTATGTCTCGCAAGAAATGCGTTGTATAAAAATCTTGGCACCAGATGGGACTTAAATGTCTTCAAGGGCTTATGATGAGCTGTAATAAAGAACTTCGTACAATAAAGCTTAAGACAGTACAATTGCCCGATGAAATAAAGTTGTATCGTTTTCTATAAATTTATACAAAGCACTCAAACATACAAGGTTAAGCTTCGTTTGTGTTTTTTAACTCCATTTTTATTATTGTTTTATAAATACTTTCGTCTATTACCAATACCTGCTCTACAACAAAATATGTCGTGATGCACAATTTCGTCATGTTGCAATAGCACACAATTGAAGACGATACAACAAGAAAAACATTCAGCCGGTAACAATAACAACACAACTCCAAGACTCAATGATAAAAAGACATAAAAGCCTTAAACATGTAAATCAAAGAAAATATTTTTTGAATAAAATAACATTTCATGAACCTTTTAAATGCCATTTGTTTTTATTTTAGAGAGAATCAGGAAGCAATCTAAAAATGAACATGAAGTTACAACGAGCAGCAAGCAAACAAACACGTAGTCTTTAGCAAAATATGAATGATTTATGATGCATTGTGGAGAAAATCGACGTATACAGATTTTTGCAATCATTAAACTAGCTATTGGGCATGTCACGTTAAATGAAAATTTAATTTATTGCAGTTTGATGCAAACTTCAAATTTTTTTCAATTTTGACAGAATATTAGATAGATTATTATCATAAATCAAAAAACTATTTTCAGTTATATTTGTGGAATGCGTACTTTCTTGCTTTCGAGGAAGGATATGTCACAATGAAATTTATTTTTAGCTTAGGAACTTACTATTTTTACGTGGAAAGTACTAACTTACTTACTTATCTGGCGCTTACAACCGTTGCTCGGTTTTGGCGTCGTCTAAGCATTTACGCCAAGCATTTCTGTTATGCCAGTTGAAAACACCAAGCGTCGTCAGGTTGTCCAACACTTGATCCTTCCAACGAAGATGTGGGCCTCCTCTTCTGGGTTGACCGCCACCAGGTACCGAATGGAATATTTTTTTTGCTGAAACGTCGTTTTCTATCCTTTCAACATGAATCATCGCAGCCACACGATATTAATGCGGGTAAGTATGTTGATGTCGGCGTACAGATCATACAGCTCGTGGTTCCATCGAATTGGATACTCGTCATTGACTCACATTAGATCTTACTAAGAATCCTTCTCAAGAAAGCTTCTATTTTCATCAGAACTGCTTAACGTCCATGTTTGTGCTGCATAACGGGTTATAACTAAAAATCTGCACTAATTTCCATTGGTTGCAGTTTCAACACGGTTTGGTTTGTCACGAAGGCATTGTGTAATTAAATGATTTTTTGCATCATATTTTTATCATATGATTCATGGCAGTGAACTTGTTTCATTAGTCTTTACAATGCCTTCACAGCATCAACATCTCCGCAAGCGTATTATAAATTTTTATCAGCAACATTTAGAGAAGGGAAAAGAGTCACATGCGGACATTTTATCGCGGAGAGCGTGGCAAAAAGGGCGATATATTCTATCCTGAGTACACTTAAAATTTATAGGCAACCTCATCCTGAAAGAAAACCGATTATTATGACTAAAAAAAACATTAAAGAGCTTATAACTGATTTTAACAACAAAGATGGCATAAGTCGAAATGAAACCGTTTGAAAATTAAAATACTCGCAGCCATATATTGGTTAAACATTAAAATCACTCAATATTAAAGTCAGAAAGAACCAGCGGTCTGTAGAGTACCATGAAGAGCAAATTCATTAAGTTAAATTTCAATTTCGGTGTATGGTCAAAAATTACAATGGAAAATCGTTCATTTCGGATAATGACAGTTATTACATACTAAGTACACCACAAATGCCAGGTACATTTTAAACAAATGACATATCTTCAAGCTCTCCTGATGTAAAATATAAATACAAGAAAATGTTTGAACAAAAAGTTATTATTTATATGGCTGTCTCTGACAAAGGAATTTCGAAGCCATACTTCAAGACAAGTAGTTTGGTCATAAATATAGAGATCTATCAAATTTATTCCTTAAGCTAAATTTTAGTTCCATTTATTCATAAATTTTATCAGGATGATGATTATGTATTTAAGCCGGACAAAACCTCCTCGAATTATGCAAATACGACATGAGAGTTGTTGGTCAGCAAAAATAGAAATTTTGTTCCTTAAGATAGGAACCCCACTAAATGACCACAATGCCGACCAATCGAAGATTTCTTCAGAGAACTTAAAAGTTAAGTCTACAACAATGGCTGAAAGGCCAAAAATGTGAAGCAGTTGATACGTCGTATCCGAAAGTACCTTAAGGAAATCATTACAAATTACGTACAACGTGCTTTCTTACTACTACGGTCAAAACAACGAAGTGTGGCCTTCAAAAGCACATTTATTGTATTGTTTCAGTATATGTTTATACTATATTTTGAATTTCTGACGTGAATAAACTCAGTGCAGATTTTTAGTTATAACCCGTTATAATAGGACGGGCAAGATAAGTTACAAGATAAGTAACAAGATCACGCTTATAGAGCGTGAGTTTTGTTCGTCGAGAGAACGCACTGCTTCTCAATTGCCTACTCAGACCAAAGTAACACCTATTGGCAAGAGTTATCGTTCATTTTATCTCTATACTGGAGGAGTATACGCTCCAAAGAGGTCTTGACAAAAGTGATGCTGTTTGGTCAAAGTGAAATATAAAGCAATAAAGAAAAGGTTGACTCACAAGAAATTTATTTGCAGTATTATTGAATGGTGCACAAAATTGAAACTATATACATAAAAAAAAAATATGTGTGTGGCCACCACGCACGGTAACAGTAAAACTTTAACCCAAAATAGTTGATTTTTAAGTGGTTAATTGATTTACTCTTTAATATAGTCTTATGTACTAAATAAGTCCCATTTCATATGATGGCAAGAGTAAATTCAATCTGTTTTAATCACGGATCGAAATTATTATAAGCGATATCCAAAAACTAAAAGTTTAACTATTTTTTTTAGATTTTTGTTTTATTGCTCCACAATATAAACTATCTTACGAATTTTATTGTTTTGATCAGAAATAAAAGTTATTTTTTGATTTTTATTTTTCTGTTCAAGAATAAGAATTATTTTTGAGTTTTGTTATTTTGCTCAAGAATAAAAATTGTTTTTCATATTTTATTTTTTCGCTCGGAAATAAAAGTTTTTACTCAATTTTTATTTTACGCTCAAAGTAAAATCCAGTTCTACAGTCTTATTTTTTTTTTTTTCCTCAAACCTAAAACTCAAAACACCACACCGCTTTGTTGCTGGCACATGTCAATTTTTATTCCCTAGAGTTCGTTCATAAACTACGTTACCGATTTTCAACTTTTTTTTAACCACCCCTCCCCCTCCCTCTAAGTAACTCTTCGTAGTGCATTTCAAAACCCCTCCCCTCCTCCCATAAAGTAACGTAGTATATGAAATTAAAAAAATGAATTGATTAAAAAATATTTGAAAATTTATTTAAAAAATATTATTACCTTGACTAGCTCTTGGTATGTGTGCTATCATGACTAGATAAATTTAAGAAAAGATTTTAAAAATAAATCGATAAAAACTATTCCATCTTCAATCCAAGAGTCAATCACTGGAATTGAAGAAGCTGGAGCTTTGGGGACTCTTCGAAATAGAATAGAAGTGTATCCTCATTTCTTATGCAAAGAAATTCGCCCGGTGCTTGAGAGAGTACCCGTAAAGGCTGCACCTGTGCAACACAAAGTTTAGTGTTTTTATGAATATCCTTCCTAAAAATTGATTTATTAAATCATTTATGAGAATTCATTGATGCTTTTGAAGCGAAATACAAGCCGCAATACAAATATGGGACAAAATCTTTAACTGATTTCAGGATTTAAATTTTTTCAAGTTTTTTTATTTTTGGTCACGTTACTGTATCTGAGACCCCCTCCCCCCCTATCGTTACTTATCGTAGTACATTTTAAAACCCCTCCACCCCCTAAATTGTTAACGTAATTTATGTACGACCCCCTACATGTGAACAGGGAGGCTTTAATGGAGGGCTGGAAAGTGTTAATATGTATGACAAACCCCATTACTTTTGCAAAAGGAACATTTTTTCTTTGGGGACCTATTCCCTCCGACCACTCCTTAGGGGGGTTCCCGTACAAATTTTATGATTTTTGTTTATTTATTCCCTACACCTGAACAGGGGGGCCTTAAGAGGAGGCTGGAGACGGTTAATATATAATATGTTAATATATATCATAAAACTATGTGATATGTAGAATTTTGTATCAAACACATAAAGATATAAGGAAAATAAATGCAATACAGAAATATACTCTGTGTACTCTATGTAAAATAAAAAAAATAAAAAATAAATAACTGGCCATTTCAGCCCTTGAAAGGACTTTGACCTAGCTTCTTATGATCAATTGTGTTGTGCGTGTTATTAAGTTTGTACACAATTGACCGAGAACCAGACCTACATGCTTAACGCCGACTCCGAACGGCGATGAACGGAAAGTTCTCGTTCTCAAGAAGCTTTACATGGCATTTTGATTACTCTCTGAGGTTTGCCATTGTCTGCAGAGAGGTGGCGGCCGTACAGAAAAATTATTTTAATTCAAATAATTTTCTGTCGCTGCTGGGGTTCGAACCTGGGTTTCCAAAGTTCTTTGACATAGCGGCCACGCACTTTAACCAACTACACCACGGACGCCACGGACTCTATGTAAAATATTAATGTAAATAATATAATATAATATAATATAATATAATATAATATAATCTAATGTAAAATATTGTACATTACAACTCTGTTACTTAGCAGCAGTAACTAACGAAGTTTCACTTAAAAAAAAACTACATTTTTGTCGAAAACCTTACCGACGATTTCACAATTTTACCCGATGCCGATATAAAACTGATACCCGATTCTATAAATATCAACAGATGCCGATATCTTTGCCGATGCCTATTGATCGGTAGAACACCTACATCAACTTTTACCTCAGATAAAAATAAAAAATAATTTTTTGAGCAAATATAACACATGGTCCAATTAGTCCCGAGACTAACTACTAGGTGGCACCTCTAACGAAATATCGATATAATATTTCGATAGTTCCAACCTTCAAACAATACGTGTAAACATTTCATGACAATCTAACGTTTAGTTCAGAAATTGCAGTGATTTAAGTGACGCTACTGTTGATATTATCAAAATAATGGATTCAAAGCAATTCCGTGTGTTGATTTATCACTGTTTTTTATGGGGAAAAAATACCGTCCAAGCTGAGCAATGGCTTCGAAAGTGTTATTCGGACTCTGCTCCGTCAAAAGCAACCATTTACCGATGGTATGCTGAGTTGGTCGTACAGACACAACTGATGCTGAACGTTCAGGAAGCCCAAATGAGGCAGTTGTTCCACAAAACATAAAAAAAGTACACAAAATGGTATTGGCCGACCGTAAAGTGGAGATGCGTGAGCTAGCTGAGGCTCTGAAGATATCGAAAGGCAGTGTGGGAACAATATTACAGGAACATTTGTCGATGAGAAAGCTGATTTCCAAATGGGTGCCGCGTTTTCTCACACCGGATCAAAACCAACAACGTGTCGATAATTCGAAAAGCTGTTTGGCATTGTTTACAAAGAATAAACCTGCATTTTTGGGTCGGTATGTGATAATGGATGAAAAATGGATCCACTATTACACACCGGAATCAAAACGGCCGTCAGCTGAGTGGAGAGCAACCGATGAAAGCAGGCCAAAGCGACCAAAAACACAACAGTGGGCTGGAAAGGTTATGATATCTTTGTTCATCGTCGACTTTCTCGAAAAGGGAAAAATAATCAACAGCGATTATTATATAGCGTTTTTGGAGCGTTTGAAGGATGAAATCGCGAAAAATCGGTCCCATTTGAAGAGAAAAAAATTCCTTTTCACCAAGGCAATGCACCGTGTCACAAATCGATGAAAATTATGGCGAAAATCCACGAATTGGGCTTCAACTTGCTTCCTCATCCACCGTATTAGCCAGATTTGGCCCCCAGCTACTACTGGCTCTTTGCTGACCTCAAAAAAATGCTTGCCGGCAAGAGATTTGGCTGCAATGAAAAGGTGATGGCTGCAACTGAAGCGTATTTTGAGTCGAAGCACAAATCGTTCTACAAAACCGGTATTGAAAAGTTAGAAAAGCGGTGGAATGAATGTATTGCTCTTGAAGGAACCTATGTTGATGAATAAAGAAGAATATTTGCAAAAAAATGTTTTTTTATTACTTAGTCTGTCGACCATATATCAATCTTCGTAACCTTTTCTGATTTTTTTTCTTCTATTCTTTACCCTTAGTGGCCATTCAGTCATAGGCTGCCTACATCATATTTTTTCTCAGTTTAAAATTAAAACTATTTTCCTTGCAATAAATCGTTAGTTTGTATAAGGATTGAAAAGGCGTGGTTTTTATTTAATTTATGGAAATTTAAAACTAGAATTTATGAAGGTTTTGGTCAAGATCAAGCTCATTTCTGAGATTATTTGAGATCAATAAGAGGGCTACCTTTTAAGTCTTGCGCCTTGGCAACACTAAGCATTTCAAGATGAATTTTGACAGTTTTATTTGAAAATTTGTTATTTTCTAGCATAAACGTACTCACAACGTTTTGGAGTATGTACACTTATAGTGCTGTTTACAGTGGTTCAAAAAAAAAAATACAAAAAAATGGAATTAACAAGTCCATGTACGGTTGTTGTTGCTGAAAACATCTTTGCTGTGCGTGAACTGTTGGAAGCACACACTCAGGGAAAAAAGTCGTAAAACCAAAAAAAAAACACTTTGCCACAAAAACTTTTATTGGTTAGATTGTGCCCAAAGATAAAACATCCTTACGGCAAAGGCACAAAGATTGTTAGATTCCCATGAAAAATATACTTTATATCAAAGACTTAAATTCTTGTGACAAAGATCTACGTCTTTAAAAAAGTCGATTTCCTTAATACTATCTTTGTATGTCCGCCTTTTCTTTCTATTACTTACCCATTCTCCTTCCCACCCCCTCCCCCTTCCCTTGACCCTTAACCCATACGATTTAATCTAGTGCTAATTACAACTTACACATATTAATACTTATACATATTATATAGTACATATTGCCCACAAAGTAAATGCGAACTATAAGCGTGCGTATTTTTAAGAAAAATATGATTGTAGAAAAAGTTTTTTAAAGTTATAGACTTTGTCTTTGAAACAACGATGCTTAGCTTCAAGAAATCAAAGGAAATTTGTTGATTTTGCGTACTTTTTTCTTTGTTAACAAATTCTTGTTAACAAAGAATTAAATCGTTATAGTAAATAATTTATTTTTACGGCTAAAATTTTTTGATTGATTAAGCTTCAAAGAACTTCTGTCTTTTGTTTCAAAGATTCAGCAGTTGCTTAGTTAAAGAATAAATCATTAGTGCAACGATCTTTTCCTTGTAGCAAAGATATTTTGGTTACAGTCTTTTAACAACTTTTTTTCTTTGATTTTAAGGCGTTCAATTTTCTCAGTGTACCTGTCATGTTACATTCAGTGAGATGGAGTAATTTTTCGGCATTGGTGGAACTAGTATACATTCGATTTTACACGAGCATTTTCTACGCCCGAACACGCCGTCGAGGCCTTAAAAAACTTGATTACGGAGGTACCAACTTCAGAGTGGCAAATCGAAAATTGGTTCGAACGAATGGAAAAGAGAATTGATCATGTGATTAACCACTGTTTTTATTGTTAAGCGTAAGACTTAAAATGCAACCCTTGTATATAAAATTTTAGATTAATTTTTGTGGCATTTCTCGAAATTTTACCGTTTTGATGACATCACTTTGTATGGTTGGTAGGCGTGGTTTTCATTCGTGGCCTTAGTTGCCAAATTTCAAGACTTTGTATTTAGAATCAAAGTACATGATTTTAGATTAATTTTAATGAAATTTTGGTGATTTTGTTATAGTCACGAGGTAATCGTGGTTTTGAATAATTAGTTTGATATAAACTAATATGGTATATTAGTAAGCACCTCCCTACCAGTACAATTATCAAAAATATTACAATTTTTAACTTAAAACGGCGAAGCTTAGTGTGCTGCTTATTTTAAATTATTCAATATAGCAATAAATTGGCTTTGGCTGCCTAAAATTGACAAATACCCCATTGTGAGTAGGTACTTTAAAATCAATTAATGTTAATTTTTATAGATAATTCATTTAATTCATGAATTATTCCCATTCCCAACCAATTCGTCATCCCATCGCATATTATGTGCACCTAAAATTTTTAACACAAAATCGTTAAAACAAAACACTAGCTACAAGTGACATTGAGTAATGCTGACATAGTGTAGCACCAGAATTAAATCACGTTTTGGTTGTTAAATGATTTCAATCATATCCGACCATAAAACGTTTACGGGTATTGTTAATGTACTGCGGTCGTTATTGTAACAAGTGAGCAATTTTTAACTATTGTCAGATAAGCATGAGAAATAGTGGAAGGAAGAGCCGTTGTAAAAAGCTATGAAATTTTAATAGTGTTACTGCTTGAGGCTGACTTGGCTTTTTGGCAAATTACCACGATTTGATTTTTGCTGACAAACTGCATTGGAAATACACGAATTAATAAAAAATTTTGTTAATTGGCTAACAAAAGTGAATGTTGTTTATTTAGATACAATTTTTAAGTTTGACGGTAATATTGAAATTTCATCATGGCGTAAGTCCTGGAAAAGACACTGGTGACTACAGAGTATAACCTATAAATAAAATTATTTTAATAGCCCCAAGAAATTGAAAGCATCTGTAATACCGCACTTAATCTTATGGAATAGTACGTAATTGTCCACTCGCAGGCGCAAAAATCGGCCGGAAAGATTTTGAAAAGTGTTTTCAAGGCCGGATAATATAATATGCCGGAAAGATTTTCAAGGCATATTATTGTTCTTCTGTATTGAAAACAATAAAAGTAGCAAGCGAATATTATGCAGTATAAGGTTGCACTTATCAAACCTAACGTTAGGATTAGCTGTAATCATTTGGATGTCAAATTTTTCGTTCTGAAAGTTCTGCAAACATTATTTTTATAAATTCGAGTTTTTTTTTTTAAATTTCACTCTGAATTGTTTCAGTGATTTAAGGATCGTAAATTTCTTAAAAATGTTACGTACATACAACATGTTGTTAAAATCATCAACTACTAACATTACATAATATGGCAGACTAATATGGCAGACTGGCGAAAACCACCTAAACCAGACTTTTCCATGCGATGGCAATTATTTGAAGAAGCGACATTTGCAAAAAAAAAACAAAAAGAGAATTACTTACAAATAAACACCAAGTTAACAACTTGTAGAAAAAAAAACTAAATAAACTAAGAAAAGCATAGAAAAAATATATCTCATTAATAAATAAAGATGCTTTCGAATGCTCAGGATTTTCTTCAGCATCTTAGCAATACCTAACAAGGAACTCGTACTTAATACACCACAGCGTCAATTACTGCATCTAGGCATCAATTTTAAACTTAATTCCTTTAAAAGGAATTAACCAGCGAAGGCATAAAAACCTCTACAAACGATAGTAGACTGTGCATTCTTGTTTGATAATTGTTTTAACTGACTACGATAAGATTTAAAAAGCGTCAAAAAGAAAAAACTGATAAGCCAATATTTATTATTAGCTATTTTTACGAGTACTTTTGCTAAGTGAAAAGAATCAATTATTAATGCACCTCAATTAATGTTGCCACATTGCTTCATAGTCTTCGAAACTGAAAAGGCATGCCTGCACATGTGGGCTCGGAAACATTTTTCCATTCGACGGTGGTGCGCCATGGTTTGTGCACGTGCTATGGTTGCAATGCAGACGTGTTGGCTGCAGTCAGTCTTTCAAAATACTTGCCACTTCGTTGTTGTTGTAAATTCTGGTTGTAATGATGCTGCACAGATGCTGTACAACCACACAGATAGATTTTTTTTGCAATGAAATTACGAAACACTCAATTTTATTGATATTAGTTTTTTTTTGCAAACGCAGCACAGGCACTTTAAACGCATCGTCACTTTGTTGTTGTTGTTGCATGACTTTGCTCGAGAGTGAGTGGCGGCACATGCGGAGTCGTTGCTGCTTAATCGGAATCTTCCAATTTTGGCACATTTCAAATTTATTGTCACAATAATTTTTTAGTATTTTTATTTTGTTTGAAAATTCTTTGACCCATTTGAAATCCAATATTTTTGAAATTGATATTGAATCTAACATTAAAAATAAAGTATCAGAGAACATAATTATGATCTTACAAAAATAACATCAAGTTTCAACAGAAAGTTTTCTCGAAAATTTACTACTATGGGAAAAAAATACCGGAATCGGAAATATAAATTTGTTGGAGATTCCGTTAGGAACAAATGTTTTTATTTTTAAATTGTCACAACTGTCACTGACATCTGTGTCAAATTACACGCCAAATTATTCATTTGTTTTTGAAATACGCGTCCTTTTGTAAATAGCCTTCAATTCTTTCTTCGTTTTGGTTTCTATCGATTCAAAACGTTGTCCACGGAGTGGTCTCTTGAGTTTAACGAATAGCCCGAAGTCACATGGTACTAAGTCAGGCGAATACGGTGGTTGCGGAACGACATGGGTCGAGTTTTTGGCGAAATGATCACAAATTACGAGTGCAGTGTGAGATGGTGCATTATCGTGATGCAAAAACCAAGAATTGTCCAAAAATCCAGTCTATTTTGACGAGAAGCATGACGTAAACGATGCATAAAACCCAAGTAGTAATCTTTGTTGACAGTTTGGACGGTCGGAAGGAATTCATAATTCACCACACCACGATTTTTTACTTGATTTGATTTTTTACTTGCTTTGACGTGTTTTTTCCGATCTCGGCTCATCTTTGGCACGGTATTCACCCGATTGATCGGCTGTTTCCGGGTCGTAAGCGTAGACCCAAGTCTCATCTCCAGTTATGATGCGTTTCATTTTGTCTTGATAGTCGGAGAGCATTGTTTCACACACATCAACGAAGCGCGGTTTTTCCATGAAATTGAGCGTTTTTGGCACCAATCGAGATTTCACTTTTCTGAGGCCCAAATGGTCACTCAAAATTATTTTCACTGATCCTTCCGATATTCCAACAAGGTCAGTAAGGTTGACGTGTAGCTCATCCGTTGATGTTGATGGTCGTCCTGACAATGTCTCGTCTTCCACGCTTTCTCGACCCTCTTTAATAATTTTGCAACACTCATAAACTCTTGGCAAACCACTCAGAAACCGAAGGCCTTCTACAATATTTTCAACATTTCGGCAGCAGAAATTTCATTCCGCACACAAAATTTAACGGAACTGCGTTATTGAATACTTTCAAACATCATAAAAAACGAAAAATTCACTTTTAGCTATTGAAAAAAGAACGCGTATCTCAAACACTAATGAATATTTCGACATGTAATTTGGCACAGATGTCAGTGGCAGTAGAGCCAACTTCAAAATAAAATCTATTGTCGCTATCGGTTTTTTTTATATTTTACTACTTTAATATGAGGTTTGTGCAAATAGAAAAGCTTTTTATAGTTCGAGTCAAGGCCTGATACGACAACCGAAAATTTTTTAATGATTTTCAAAGTTTTAAAAACACTCACACACACAAATTGGCCATTCTAATCTTTGAAAAATTTTAACCCAACTTCTTATGATCAAATAACTCTCTGACGTTTGTCTGCAGAGAGGTGACGGCCGATCAGAAAAATTAATTTCAATTGAAAAAAATTTCTCTCTCAGCTGGGTTTAGAATCTTATCTAACCCTCAGAGACTTAAAATCATAGTCATAAAGATACATGTCTGTACTCAAAATAAATATATTCTAAGCTCTTTACTCTTGAGAGATACCTTTTAATAAAAATTTTGAGCTCAAAGCCTTAAAAACTACCATTGTCTAAGAATATCATTTTTTTTTTATTTTGCTATAAAATGTCTCCATTTTGGATTTTAAATAATAGATTTTCAAGCCCTTTTTTAAAAGTGGTTGCAAAAATCAATTTTGGTGTGGATGAAATTGTCAAATGGTTTTTTCGAGTTTTGTGATTTTTTTTTAAATCACGTTAAGAGGGATTATATATCCAGAGGCCGAAAAAGAGGTCATGCTTGTGAAATTTTCAAATAAACCTCAGGGAAATTTTCAGGAAATTTTCATACCTAAATGGTTTGGTTTGGGAAATGGTTTTCATACCTAAAAATATACAAGGGGAAAAGTGTTGACCAAGATTGCTCCTCCTAATTTCATCTGAAACAAAAAAACAAAAAAACGAAAAATATTATTGAACTAGATTCTTAAAACTCGTACTTGTGATAGCCGATTTTGATAAAAATTATTTTTCACAAAATGGCGGACTTCCGAACGTAAAGTAACGATTTCAACCAAAAATTCGTCATTATTTTGCCTATAACTAATGAACGAACCTACGAAAAAAAAATCTTATGACAAGTACGAGATTATTATGAATAAAATAAGCCTGCAAAAAAATCAAAACGGTCGGTTCTCTGAGTTTCGAGAATTCTTGGTCACCGACTTTGAAAACATGGTTTCGACAAAAACGTGTTTGAAAATAAAGGCCAGCACGGCGCACAGTGTTTTGTTTGGCCTATTTAGACGGAGATAAATCTGTAACTCGGGTTGTAGGGCACGGAATGAAATTTTGGACTAAGGCTTTTGAAAAGCATATCTTTCTTACGTGTAAATTTCAAACCGATAGTCTTTGTGGAACCAAAGTTACAAAAATTTGTATGGGAAAAGCTTCCATACATAACGATTTCCCCAGTTTCTTTAAAATGGCATATCTCCTGAACGAAGAGTTACACAGAAACCGTATACCACTTTTTGAAAACAACACATTATGTTTGTAAGTATCTTAGTACACCTAAAAATAATTTAACCATTATTTATACATGTTTATATCTAAATTTAAAAAATACAGATCTTTTATCTAAATTTCTTTTTATTTTTTATAAAATGGAAAATCTAAAAATGTCTGTACTTTGCCGAGGTCTTGAAATTTTTACTAACATAAGCTTATTATGTCTGTTTGTAAAGTCAAAAGTGATTAGGTTGCTCATGGCGGTACATCATATTTATTTGAAATTTTTTTGTGTATTACCAAATTGTAACCTCTATGGCTGTCCCACATAGGGGTATTTCATCAGTTTAGGCGGCCAAAATTATTTTATTGGGTAAACAGTTTCTAATCATGTATGTTTTTCAATTTTTGATATCCTTAGCCCTGTACGATTATTGGGTCGTATTGACCCACCCCGAATTTTTTTTTAGGTGAACAATAAAACCGTTATGTTGCAACAATATTATTAATTGATGTTTGCTTACTGATTTTTTTTATCCTTAACCCTGTGAGAACAATGGGTCATACATGACCCACCTATTTTTTTCAAGTAAATCTTAAACTATTTTTTTATAGCAGAAGTGATGTCTGTTTTCAGTTTTATACTTTTCTTAACCTTCTATCGGTCTTGGGTCATATAATTGAAATTCGCAAAAATTGCTTGTTTTTAACTGTAAAATTAAAATAATTTGCTTGTAAGTTATATTCTAAGTAAGTAAGTAAGTAAGATATAAAATCGAAGGTACTATAGCAGACTGATCTGTTGTTTGCAAATACATAGCTAAAGGGTTACTTATCGGATATTTAAACTTACCTGATTCTTGAGATTCCAAGAACAATAGGTAATTTAAAGAAATAATTGAATTTTATAACTTTTAATAAAAAAACAAATAAAAACGTTCGTTTTTGCAAGTTTAGAGTAAGAAAAGGGTAAGGGTAAGTAAGAAATACTACTAATTTTGTTAAGTAAGCATATATATGACGTCTACTTTTGAATTCCATTCGATTATAGCTTATTTCGTTTCTAAGATATAGCGCAAAATGTGTTTAAGTTGTATGGGAGCTACTAAATGGTCGCCATTTCTATACCAATTCAATCCCATCTGGAAATAGATAGTTTCCTAAAGAAAATTTAACAACTTTTAATTGAAAATCAAAATTTAAAAAAATTAAAGGTATAATTTTTTGAAAAATGTCATTTAATCATTAACTTATATTTTTTTATATTATTAAATAGTTTTTTTTTTAACTAATAAAATTATCAGAAAGAACATAAAAAACTCTTCAAAGATGATCCAAGTCTTAATGATATTTATTGAAGGGTCTCTTTTTAAAAATTCGTTGAAAAAGCACTATTTTTCACTCTTCGAAAAATTAAACCGTTATTATTCGACAACAGGTAACTATTTCACAAAATGCCTTTGGCATAAGAAATAACACAAATCGGAGAACATAATACTAAAATTTCATAAAAAAATAACTAAAAACAAATTTTGGTAGTCGATCTGACGTCAAATGCATCATAGTAACAAGCGGTCTCTATGCTATCAACAAATAGGGTGCGGTGGGGTGTTGCTTTCATTGTCTCACATTTTTTCATGATACAACGAAGCGTTCAGACGTACATTGTGTTGCTCTTCCAAAACAGTGGTAAAAAGTTTTTTGATCTAGTGAATTTATCGTGTTTTATGCCAACTACTCAACACAAATTCAACGTTAATATATCAGTCGTTTTGGTTTAATGTTGTTCTTAAAAAATATGAAGCGTTTGTGAATCGAGTAGTTTTGTGATGCCAGCAGTGTTTTCAAAATGAAAGTTTTTACCCCACAAACTCCGTTTTAATGCTTATTTAGTGTTTTTGCGTGTGTTTAATGCGTTTTTATTGGTTTTTGTGGCATTTTTCAATTCATTGCAACAAATATCACTTGACTCCATATCACTAGACTCGAAATGCATCGACATGGGCAACCGTGGCAACTACACCTGTCAAAACTGCGACCTGACTTCGAAATTGGCGATGAATAATAAATTTGGATTCGATGGCTTTTATTCAGTATTTTAGCTTTTTGCTGACTTAGGAGCCTGCCTGAGGTCATTAAACCGATTAATATTGATGTTTATACATGAAAACAGAAAGATTCTTTTGGTGAAACACTTCACCCCACCATTTTTTAAAAATCGAAATACATTTTCGAAGTATCCCTATAATTTTTTTATCGAAATCGAAAATATTTAAATCGGAGAGTATAGAAATTAAGAAAAAGGTCCATTCTTGCGATTTAAGCCAAAAACCATTCAAAAATTGTAATTTTTGGGGGTGCTGTGAGCCTCAAAAAAAAATCGAAATGCTTCACCACACCGGAACGTACTAAAAAAAATCGTGTTTTCACTTTTTTAGTTTTAAGTAGCTTTGTTTTTCTAAAACACTATTTTTAGTCTATGTCGACTTTCAAAATGAGGCCAGGGAAGTAGATCAGCTTACTGAACACTTCTGAACACAATGCAAAAAGAATTGACTTGCATACCTGCCTTCTATAATGATTTATTTCAGGAAACCTATGATTTTTTCATGTCCCGCCTGCAGTTGCTCGATATGGCCTTTGTCCTTGCATGGCTCATAACATCCGAACGGATTGAGATATATCAATATTTTTTTTTTTTTATTGTTGACAGTTGAAAGATAAATGATACAACTTTTATTGATAAATTTGGCCGTGTACTATTTGGAAATATACACTCGGATGATGAAATTTTGACAGCCTGAATGAGAATATTTGGCACTCGTGAGGTGAATATGACTGTCAAAAATTCATGGAGCCCCTGGGGCTAGTATAAATTTTGACAATCGGCAAGAGAATTTTTGAAACAAGCAAAAATAGAAAAAAAAACCCTTTAAGGCTTATGACTCGGAAAGAATTTCAAAATTTTGTGATTCCGACAACATAGCAACGAGAAGTGGAAAATATTTGTGTAAAATACTGCTAATTTTCAGTATATATTAACAATTTTGCCTCGACCTACGGTTGTAAGCGCCAGATAAGTAAGTAAGTATTAATCATATTGCAAATGGAATTAAATTCTTGCACTAATACACTACCGAAATCAAAAACGTCCAAATTTATAGTTGTCAAAATTGTATCGTCCTTTTGGCACAGCCAAAATTACAATTTTATTTCAACAGACAGAAATTGTATTCATCTCAGTAAATTCTTTCCTACCACGAGTGAAAGAACTTTGTATGCTTAATTTATACACCAACTAGAAAAGCCCACTTTGACCATGAATTTCAAAGCTTCCTGATGGTCACTTAAAAAATTTTGCACATAGGGAGCTGTATCATTTTTCTATCCACAAAAAAAATATCATCGAGATTGTTCGAATCGTTCAGAAGTTATGAGTTTTTTAACGAGAAATGCCAGATCGAGCCTCTGTGTGTCATCAGCTCGTGTGTTTCCCAGGTCCACTCGAGAACCTGGCATTACCGAGATAATTTGTTTTTCAGTGGTAAACAAATGAAATTGTTGAGCAATCTCTCTGCAAGCATGGTCCCCTCCATTTTGACTAGTATAAATTTAAAACGAATTTTCATCTACTATCCCTCATTTTCCGGATCTTAAAGAAAATATATTTATTTCCTCTCTATTCCAGTAAGCTCGGAGTATAATTTAGCACTAGAACAATGGTTTTAGATGGTTAAGGTAACAGATTTAAAAATAGTTTTTAACATGATGCCACCACCATCATATCTTTTAAACAAAAACAAAAGACTTAAGAAACGAACCTGATTAGATTTGTTGAATCTAAGTTAAGGTCCTACAAAGAGGCAAAGGTTTTTATTTTTAAGATGCAACTTAATTCATAAATAAGTAAATAACAATAAATTAAAAACCCACAGACAAATTTGCATAAAATCTGCCACAACAAATAACTAAAATTGCACAAAAAGTAACACGTGAGAAAATCTTACATAAAACTCCGAAGGCACACACATAGAAATTAAAAATAAAATAACAGCAATGGGAATGGCAGAAATTTAACGTGATGATGGTGTTGCATGCAACACCGTGCATATGACACAAGCGCAAATTTCATCAAAACCCATACCATGTCACGCCAACACATACAGCGACACACCAAAGAATTTTTCCATGTTGTGGTGGCTGATAAAGGTGTCATTGTTAGAAAATTCTATTTTTAACACTGAATATTTTTGGCGTGGATGTATGTTTCTAGAAGAAAACACATTTCTATAATTACTTTTAAATTATACCCACATTTTTAAAATAAGTTTTTTTTTATTAATAATATTTGTATTGACTTAAGTCAAGCTGACACAAGAACTGTAATGTCATTGCGGCGTCAGCTTCCCATTTAAACAAACGCCTATAGGCATTATATGACGTCAAGCCTCAGTGTCGCTAGACGCATTCCTCAAGCTGATTGAGCACAACGCTTCACTTGCCACTTGTTGGCCCCTAAACTAAATACCAACGGTCAGCACGGCGTTGTTTAACATAACTTCAATTAACATCAGGATGTTGTTAAAAGACTCTTTCTTTTTTTTTTTAATGCTTTATTGTAGTAGCGTCTTTGTTAAGTGCAAAGAAAACAAATCTTTTGCACAATTTTAATGAAACTTATATAAATTTAATTGCGTTTTATTGATGGTGTCGCAGCTGAATTCATACATTCCACTGTGTATGTGTGTGTGTATGTGTCAGAAGGCCATTAGTTGTTGCTGTCGGCAGATTGGCAGACATGGTGTAAAAGGTTATTTGCAAAAATCTTCCATACACCTTTTCCAAGCCATGCAGCAACGTATCATCTTCATTTAATTATTACCTTCGAATCATAGCAGTTGTTGCATGAGAAAATTTTAAGGTGCGCCAACGTTGCACTATGTTGATCGACTGTTTATTTTTGCTGGAAAAAAAAACTTAAAGCAGTTGATTTATTTATCACGATCAATTTTGATTGCTTTCAAAAACAACGCTTTATGAGAAAATTCTTTCCAATGCAACAGCTAAGTATTGAATTCGACGTTGTTGGAATTTTCTAAATATTTCAACACTGGATTCAAATCAGTACCTACACGTTTGCTTTATCATAAAAAAAAAAAAAATTAATTGACAAAGTTAGAAACAATAGTCTTTTTCAGTAAATATAGTTAAAAAGTAACCAAGCATAGTTTTATTAACAAAAAAATTAAAAAGGTAAGTTTAGGCAAGAGAGAGATTCACCCTGAAGTTGCAGAAAAGAGAGATTATTTTTCGGTTGAGCCATTTTTATTACCTATGTTTGTGAATCTATGGGATCTGATGCGAAAAATGTTTCTAAATCAGTTGAAGCATGTTTGGTTGAAACCAGCGGTGATCTTTATGAATCTAAATAAGTCCATAGATCGGACATCTACGAGTTCCTGTTGTTGTCTGTAGAGACTGCTTCCTATATTGCAAAGCCGACATTGTTGGAGATTTGTGCATCCGCAAAGTGATGTTTGAAGGTATCTCGTTCTTCGACATCTCCACAACTTCTGCAATTTAGGACACCGACTAAGATAAGAGTTTCATTTATTCCATTGTTAGTACGGATTTTGCCATTTTTCGCTTAGGCTAAAAAAGCGGGAGAAAACATAGTCTTATTAAAACATAAAGGCTTATTAAAACAAGAGGTGTTTATATTTGATCTAGCTGTATTGTCTATACTTTTTCTTACTTTCCCAAAAGGGATCATGACCGTCAAATGGGCATTGCTTTTATCTATTTCAAAGTTCTCCCTTGTCGATGTGTTTGCTCAATATGTTTTCCCGTGTCAAGGATGAAAAAAAATTAGGAGTTTGTAGTTTATAGTTTGGAATATTTTTTTTTTTCGTTGCCAGATGACAGGTAATGACCTAATGATTGTTCAGGTAGCTTGACGAAAATGCATTTAGAAATAAAATCTAATTTACACTAAATAATTGGCATGTTGGTTGTGAGATATTTAACCCTAGAACTGTATCGCTATTTTTTTTTACCTAACTTTCAAGGGCCCGCATCTCGGAAACAGTGTGACTTTGATGGTTCCATGGGGGCTCATTTTTTTCGTCTTTTGACCTAGAATCACGTGAACTAAATTGTTTGGCCAAAAGTTTGGAGGGTCCGGGAATATTGACCAAGAAGGGCAAAAAACGCGAAAAACTAGGAAAAATTTTATTTTTCGTTAAAATTACGATATCTCAGTGAGTTTTTGACTAAATCTAGTAATTCCAACGGGGTTCTAAAGGGGAGGTACTATGTTTAAGGGATATTATAGTGGTTTTGGCCAATGTTCCAAAAATGCTATTTATTTTGAGAAATCAAAGTGCGCAAATTGCAAGAAATTAAAAAAAACGATTTTTGCCGCTCAGATCGTTACAATGATTAAGAATTTCGTTCAAGTTGGAAAAAAACATCTTTATTTGAAATTAAAAAGCACAATTATTGAGCAGAATATTTAATTTGCTTATATCTCATTCTTTCTCACCACACTCCTGACAGATAATAGCTCTATGGTCTGGACACACGAAGGCCTCAGACTTGGAGCATTTGGCTCCATATTTTCTGTCGATGATTCGGGGACAATGAACACATCTTCCCTCATTCAAAGTTAACTTGTATCACTGAAAACTTTAATTTCGTACTGCGTCTAATCTAATGAACGAGTAAGAATTGTAATATTTTTTATATCTGTTTAAATACTTGTTAGCAGGTACCGTCTTTTTTAAAGAGAGTGCACATTTTTGGTTGTTGTTGGTAAGTACACTCAATGAGCATTTATTCCAAGTAGTTGTTGTTGTTATTTTTTAACCAATATTGAGAGCAGAGCATTTTTTGTTATTAAAACAAGTGCAACTAATCAAGTTGAAGGGAGCGTATATATGTGAATATATGTGAAGTGGGGCCACTATACACTCATTACTTGTCCAAAAAGTTTAAACAACACGAAAATAAAAAAACTTTAAGATGACGAAAAATATACACAAACTGTATCGTGGGGTGAAAAGCACCCCAGACGCACTTCTTATGTTCACTGCTTGAGCAAGCACGTGGTACGGATGCCGCGAGCATGCTCCCTCTACTCTCAGACTTTGAAACAGAATTATGGTTACTTTCCCGGGCCGTAAACGAAAGACGTTTGTGTCTGGCGCGAGATTTAAGCCAGTCTGGGGTGCTTTTTCACCCCACGATACAGTTCTAGGGTTAAATTTTAACAGCCGTATTCATAAAAATATCTTAAAATAGCTTTAAAACCTTCAATAGTTAAAAAGCTTTTTAATGTTAAAAAGTCTCTTGAAAGGTTGTTATTCATAAACATTTTGTAGCTGCTTTGTAGTTAAAATAGGAACACTATCGATTTGAAGTGGGAAGAGTGTCACTAATGGTTTGTGTATTTGATAAATTCAATGACTTTTCATTTATTTGACACAATTTCGTCAACATTTTTATATATAAAAATATTTTTTTGAAGCTAGCCTCTGCACTGAAAAAATTGTCATTTTATTATCTTTTTTTGTAAATGTTTTTAAATCTTTTGACAAATTTTCTTGTGTTATTTTCTTTTTGGTTTGATTTTTTTTATATATTTTGAATTTTTTTGCATTATTTTTTTTACAATATTTGTTTTCAAATGAGAGCAAATAATTTTAAAAATGCTTTATGAAGGGTTTATTCAAGGTATATTCAACAAGGTAGTGTTAGTTGTTGAAATTCTCTGTTGTGGTGGGTACAGAACCTGTCAAAATCGGCTGTTTACGAATAAAAGCACAGTTTTCTATTTGCTGTTTTTTCCTCCTTTTTAAATTCTTCTTGTGTTTGACAGCTGCTGTACCCACCTCTCCGACACGAATCTACCTTGTTGAATATGCCTTGGGTTTATTGAACGGTTCAGCCATTTTTAAAAAACCTCTCATTTATAAACAAACATTTTCAATAATTTTTTTGACATTTTCTTTGCTTTTGATATATTTTGAAATAATTTGATAATTTAAAAATGCTTTACCGAGGGTTTATTGAAGGTTTCATCCATTTTTAAAATTCTCTCATTTATAAAGCATTTAAAAGAGACTTTTAGCGCTATTGAACGTTTATGAATAATGTTTTTTAAATTTTTTTGATTTTTTCCTTATGAAGAGGTTCATAATTTTTTATGAATACAGCCGTAAAACTATACAAATTTGGTTCTGCACGCACCAGGAAAAAATTTGGTACTTTACGAAAAGTCGAAAGAGATAACAAGATTGGAAACTGGATATTTTAATATCTTCTTAATATTTCAACCATTTGAAAATTTTTCGGTAATCTTACTCTTTTCAAACATTCGTAATTTACGTAATTTTTCTCAATACGATCGCTGCATTTTAAGTCTTGAGCTAAATAATGAAAATACTGTGGTTATTCACTTCAAATGCTTTTATTTTATTCTCGAAGATGATCAATATACTATTTTATTCGCTTAAACCAATTTCCGAACAGTTTTGGTACCTCCGAAATCAGGTACCTCCTCAACGGACATAGAATTTTTTTTAATAACCATCAAATTATGGGGTATTCTACAGGAACAAATCTTTAAATGAGAATCTTAAGTCGTCTGACTTTTCTTAAAAATTCTTCTTAAAATCCATTGAACTCCACATTTTCTATAATAAGCTTTACGACTAACGACTAAAAATAAAAAAAAAAATAAATAACTGGTCATTTCAGCCCTTGAAAGGACTTTGACCTAGCTTATTATCATCAATTGTGTTGTGAGTGTTTTAAGTTTGTACACAATGGACCGAGAACCGGACCTACAAGTTTAACGCCGACTCCGAACGGCGATGAACGGAATGTTCTTGTTCTCAAGAAGCTTTACATGGCATTTTGATTACTCTCTGAGGTTTTCCATTGTTTGCAGAGATGTGGTGGCCGTACAAAAAAATCATTTTAATTCAAATATTTCTATCGCTGCTGAGATTCGAACCCGGGTCTCCAGGTTCGTTGACATAGAGGCTACGCACTTTAACCAACTACGCCACGGACGCCACAACGACTAACGACTTACTTACTTACTTATCTGGCGCATACAACCGAAGGTCGGTTTTGGCCTCGTATAAGAAATTGCGCCAGCCATTTATGTTTTGCGCTTGCTGGCGCCAGTTGGAAACACCAAGTGTAGTCAGGTTATCCAACACCTGATCCTTCCAACGAAGATGTGGGCGTCGACTAATAGTTATAAAAAGACGCATTCAATCATTCATGTGTCTATGAACATTAACGCGTGAATCATAGAAACACTCTCCACCTTTCACTGCTTACATCCACTAAATTGTTCAATTTGTTTTCTTATAAGTACTTCTTCTTTCTCTTTTTATATATGTAAGTATTGTAATTTTAAAATGTAAGTATTTCAATTGATGACCCGAAATATTAACGTTGGAAGTTTATATTAATTTTAGTTAGGGATCTCAGAACTGGGAAGAGGTAGAATGAAGAATGAGGTATCGGATGAAAGGTCTGGCTGCACAATATGATTGAATATTAGATTGGTGACCTTTGACCTCAAATATGAGCGGAAAAAGAGCATTTTTTAAATAAAAGCTAAACTATAAGAGATGGAAAAACATGATATAAGAAATTTAGACATCCATAAGATGTGCAAAAAATACTTTGATATTTTTCACCATCGTTTACGGTTACCCTACAATAAGCACTTTTTCATGTAACAAGTGTCAATATATATTGTGATGGTAAAATTGCTTATAAATAGTAAATTTTGAAAAATTTCCGTTATTTTCACATCAAAATTATTGTGATATCTCGAAAACTATAGATGTTCTCAGTACAACGTTTTTTATATGAAAATTCTTTGGTTGAGAAAAATAACGGTATACGAAAACTTTTTTGCTACTATTTTCCACGAATAGTATGTTAAAAAAATTTCCCGTTATTATGACACCAAAATTATTACGATATTTCAAAACCTTTAGATTTTTTCAATGTAATGCATTTCTTAAAGCAATGCATTGCCTCAGAATGAGAAAAAAACAATTGATATTTCCAACTTTGATTTTGCATGTAAATATCTCAGCCATTTTCAATAGATTTTCATAAAATTTTCTTTGTCTGAAAGTTTAATTAAATGACTTTGGCGAAATAAGAAAAGATTTACCGTTATCTCACCAACTCAAATTCTCATGTTGTTTTCAAAAAAACTCTAAAATATTCAATTTTTGCTCAAAAATTAGACCAGACATTCTTTTTTTGTATTTCTTTTTTTCTATTTTCTTCTCTCCACACTCTTTCATATAACATATCATTACAAAATGTTTTTTTGTTTAATGTGTTCTTTATATATTTTAAGAATATACATACACATTTTTAAATCGATATTTTAAAAAAAACAGAAATTATAATAGTTTTCGTTAACCTATGTCTAAGCTCCATACAAAGAAATAAAAAACTTTAAACGCGATTTTCTCGAAACTTACTTACTTACTTATCTGGCGCTTATGCCGTGGTTATGCTTACCAAACATGATTGCCGAACATTTTTTGTTGTTATTGTTTCTCGTATAAACTGAGAAATGAACTTTTTCTCAAATTCATTCTCTCGCTCTCAGACCGAACATTTTTGATTGCTGATCGAAACACCAAACATGCCGAACTACCGGTGTTGCCTGCAGTCATTTTGTATAATAGCATCAAAAAAGTAGTAAAAAGTATTAAAAAGTATAATTAATTGTGTGCTTAAGCAACCCTTACTACAAAGTGCAAGCAAGACGGAAAACTTTGTGTGCAATAAATTTCTGATCTCATTTTCCTCCCTTCCTTCACAATACATGTGCTCGTCTTACATTTTTTCGACTGCCACATAGCTGCAGCAACTTCGATTGTATGTTGCAAAATGATTCGACGTTGGTTTTTTTCAAAATATAATGCCCCTTGCATAAACAATTCCATTATGAATTAATTCTTAATTTCATTTTTCATTTTATAATAAATAGGTAGTACGTATAAAGCTACAAAACTTTGTGTTTTGACACATTATTACACGTAATGCAACTGTTCAACAAACATAGCATAACCACCCAACAAACATTTTAGAGAAGAGAAGAAATTGACGAAAATTAACACCAAACATGTTTGGTAAGCATAACCACGGCATTACAACCGTAGGTCGGTTTTGGCCTCGTATAAGAAATTACGCCAGCCATTTCTGTTCTGCGCTTGCTGGCGCCAGTTGGAAACACCAACCGTGGTCAGGTTATCCAACACCTGATCCTTCCAACGAAGATGTGGGTGTCCTCTTCTACGTTGACCACCACTGGGCACCGAATCGAATATTTTTTTCGCTGGAGTGTCATTTTCCATTCGCTTAACATGACCTAGCCAGCGGAGCCGCTCGATTTTAATGAGATTAACTATGTCGATGTCAGCGTACAGCTCATACAGCTCGTGGTTCCATCGAATTCGGTACTCGCCATTGACGCAGATTGGACCGAAGATTTTACGAAGGATCTTTCGCTCGAAGGCTCCCAAAGTCTTTTTATCAGAACTGCTCAACGTCCAGGTTTGTGCTGCATATAATAGGACGGGCATGATTAGTGACTTATAGAACGTGAGTTTTGTTCGTCGAGAGAGGGCTCTGCTTCTCAATTGCCTACTTAGCCCAAAGTAACATCTGTTGGCAAGAGTTATCCTTCGTTTTATCTCAATACTGACATCGTTGAAAGAGTTTATGCTGGATCCCAGGTAGACGAAGTCCTTAACAACCTCGAAGGAGATTTTGTCAACAGGACTAGAGGTTTGAGTCAACTTGAGACGAGTTCGACATGGATAATGCTGGCCTCACCAGGTTGAGGCAGTCAGACACGTTGCCATGTGAAGATCGCCGCCTTGACCCTCACGCGTTGCCTTGTGAGGATCGTCCTCCTCTCGAAACTAGTTTTCTCGAAACTAGTTTTTTTAAAACGGTTCGATAGATAACTTGAAATCTATTAGTTCAATTTCAATGATTTTTTTTGCATTTTGTTCGTTATTTTATATTTTAAGCATCCCTTCTAAATTCAAGTATATATATATTTGGTTTTTTTTTATAAACAAAAAAGCGCGCGAAAATGTATCTATTTTTTAACTTTTTATTTCAACTTCCGCCATAATAAAAAAAAACCACGGGGGTCTTGCGTAAGGGGGATGCTTAATATATGGTCTATGCTTTAAAATGTCATTTGATTTTTTTATTTCCGAAACATGGGAAAGGCCATATCCATCGAACCGTTTTGGGTGTCTTTTTTTCAATGCCATTTTCATCGCCCTCTATATACAAAAAGCCAGAACTGTTTTAAAAAACAAAAAAAAATATTTTTAGAAAGTATTTTTTATGCACAATAACCTGTATAAATTTAAAAAAAAAAAATAATAACTTCTTATATCAAAAAAAAATTTTTGAAAACAGCTCCTGTTTTTGTTTGTTACACGTATATTATACCTTAAGCCGTTTCCTTATCTACTTTATATATTATATATATGTATTATTATATACATATATATCGATGGCTTAATATAGAAAAGGCGTAACTCGATTTTTTGTTACCTTATAGGAGAAGAAAAGAACTGAATAAAATCTGGAAAACTTTGAATATAAAAACTTTTTAATGCAGTTTTTATTTAAAATATGCAACAACAACAACAAAAAAGCGAATTGATTTTTTTAAGGGAGGTGTATTTGAGAGTGGTCTACCAGAATATATTAAAAACATTATTTCAAGAAAAAACCAGTTACGATTTTTCTATATTAAGCCATCAATATATATCTATATATTAATACATCGAATACAAACATCGAATGTTGTGGTACACTTTTTAAATATTTATAATAAAAAAAAGGGAATGAAACTTATATCATTGGAAAGGTATTGTGCCACAGATGTGCCGAATAATAAAAATAACAAACATTTAATATATTATGTGATTATTACATTTTTAAATAAATGTATGCATTCTCATACTCATGGCTGTAGTTTGAATCTTTCTGCCTTTCTTAAGCGAGAGAAATTGCAAAAAAAAATTACAAATTCCTCTTCTTCTCTTTCTCTCTTTGCATGCAAAATTATAATTACAAGTAAAATGCTAGATTGAATCATATTGAAGACAGACAGAGCTATGTAACATTGTTGATGTCGTTGCTTTTTCTTAATTTTTCTCTCTGCGATAGCGTCATGACAAAAATAGTCAAAATATTCATACCGTTCCGATACTGCGGAGAGAGCCGCTGCAAGAACTAAAATTCATCAATCATTCAACGGCGTTGCATAGAATTATTACTTGGAGTGTACATATATGAGGCAAAACAAATATTATAAAACAAAAATAATACTGTTAAGAAAAATTTCATTTTACAACAATAAAAAATGAATTGCATCATAGTGTCTCTCAGGGAACCCCTTGATTAAAGTAACCAGAATGCACTGAATGCAAAAGCAAAAAAAAACAAAAATTTAAATTAAAATTAAAATAAGGACAAGTATTAGAATAAAGATTAAATAAGGATTAGAAAAAGGATAAGAACAAAGATGTGGACAAAGATTAGGACCAGAAATAAGATAAGGAGTAGGACAAAGATTAGAGTATAGAATTGGACAAGTATTAGGACAAGAGTTCTGCCAAGAATTGGGAAGATGACTTTGACAAGGACAAGGAAGATTGAGACATACCTAAAACAATATTTGGGGCAAGATTGGGAAGAGTATAATGATAAGAAATAGAACAAAGATAAGAACGATAAGTACAAAGATTTAGAAAGGAAGTGGGACAAGGATTAGGAAAGGATTTGAGCAAGAATAAGATCAGAGCTTTGGACATGGATTAAAACAAGAATTTCGACCGGAAGTAGGTCAATTATTAGAACACATATAAGAATAAGAATATGAATAAAGACCAGTTTGGGAACGAATGCAAGGATAGGGACAAGAATAAAGATACACTGTCACGTCAAAATCTACTGATGAGTCCACTATAAAGCCATCTTCTTTTCAACTTTGAAAAGCGATTTTAAATAAAAAACACAAAGAAAAGTCGATATTGGTATGGTCGAATTTCGGCCACAGGCGATACTAGTAATTTTAAAAATAATAATATATTGATAATAATAATAATAATAGATATAATATTAAAGTCTTTTTACAATCAAAATAAGTTTGGCCGATTAAAAATTGAAGTGTGCGTCGATCTCATTGGAATAAATTTTAGTCGGAAATTCAAGGCAAAACTTGGAAACTATTGAATGTCTAAAAATGTTCGAGCTCAGTGGACATTTTGTGCAAAAATATTGTAATAATTTGATATGTTTAGATATTTTGGTGGATTGGATATTTCGAATGATTTTAAGTGTATTTATATTTATTTGTATGTAAGTGCAAAGCAAAGTATAATATGCCTAAAAAGTGGAAAAAAAACAAAAAGTTTTATATTGTGGGCTGAAATGTCTAGCGGATAGATTAAGCACTCGTATACTTATCTTTTTTGTAAAATTTTTCTTTTAATATAAAGGGAACATGCAGGGTGTTTTTTTTAGAGGTATTGAACTTCGAATTGAAATAAAACACAAGAAAATCGTTTTAATGTCCATCAATTTGGCTTTATTAGAAGGATAATTTTGTGCCATTAATGTTTAAATATGATTTCGGGCATGTGGCCGCCGCGGCTGGCTCGAATAAAGCCAATTCTACAGGTCCAATTTTCAACCACTTTTTCGAGCATATGGGGCCGTATGTCGGCAATAACGCCACGAATGTTGGCCTCCAAGTCCCCTAACGTTTCTGGTTTGTTGGCGTAGACGAGCGACTTCACATATCCCCAAAGAAAATAATCCAATGGTGTCAAATCACACGATATTGGTGGCCAATTGACAGGTCCATTCCGCGAAATTATGCGCTCATCGAATGTTTCCTTCAATAAATCGATTGTGACGTGCGCTGTGTGGCATGTAGCGCCGTCTTGTTGGAACCACAACTCATCCACATTCATGCCATCCAATTCGGGAACAAAATGGTCGGTTATCATGGCTCTATACCGGTCTCCATTAACGGTAACTGACTCTCCAGCATTATTTCGGAAGAAGCATGGCCCAATGACTCCACCAGCCCATAGAGCACACCAAACAGTCAGTTTTTGTGGATGTAATGGCGTCTCAAGGATCTCATGTGGATTCTCTTCACTCTAAATGCGGCAATTTTGCTTGTTGACGTAGCCATTCAACCAAAAATGAGCCTCATCACTGAACAAAATTTTGCGATGAAAATCAGCATCGAGATCAATCTCATTTTCGACCCATACACCAAAATCACGACGCATTGCATGGTCTCGCGGCTTTAATTCTTGCACAAGCTGGATCTTGTAAGGTCGCAAGCCAAGATCTTTGCGCAAAATCTTCCATAAAGTTGATGGACAAAGCTCCAATTGCTGTGCACGGTGGCGAATCGATTCATTCGGGTCCTCTTCAACATTTTGCTCTACAGCGGCAATTGTTTCTTCGGTGCGCACTGTTTGATGTCTCTGCGGATGCGTATTATCACATAGAGTAAACGTAGTGCGAAAACGACCCATGGTTAACCGAATTAATTGCTCTGATGGACGATTATGTCGACCGTAAAATGGACGGAGCTTGCGGTAAACTTCGCGAACTGAACCATTATTTTCGAAATAAATTTGCACGATTTGCAAGCGTTGTTCTTTTGTCAACCTGTTCATGATGAAATGGCAAACCAAACTGAACATAAATGACATTAGAGTTGCCAGATTTGACCACAAAATGCCAGTTTTATCTCTATTCGAAAAACAAACCCCTAAAAAAAACACCCATTATAAATGTCAACTCTGCCACACTTACTTTTTTGTCAATCGAAAAAGCGCAACAATTAATTAAATCTTTCTTTTTTTATCATATTTTTATGCTGCATTCCCACGTCTACGGAATCACTTAAGTAAGCCAATAAGGCAAAAATAATGTTGCATACATTTTTTCATGTTCTGACAGCGTATAATTGCAAAGCCAACAAGAAAAAACGTTGCCATAAAAAACGAGTCAATACTGAATTTTCCAAAAAAAAAAAAAAAAAAACACCAAAAAATATGTGTGCACAATTGTGACAGTGGTAAAACATATTAAATGCAGTTAGACGCCACACAGACAGACGTTAGCAATAATTTAAGTAATTAATTGAGGCAGCACTTTTACGATACTTCACTTTTAAAACTGGTCCAGATTCGGAAACATGTGCATTTGCCATATAACTGGCAAATATAAAAATCAAACAATTTGCTAGTTGCTGGGTTTTAGTTGGAATCCAGTACAAATGAAAAAAAAAAATCATCAGCTGCGGATTGCACTTCGATTGGCCGCATTTGTATAGTTTATTTTAATGGTTTCATTTCGAAAACATTTCGTATATGAGTGCGCGCTTGAAGCGTTAATAAAGTATTGTTGCAACGCTAACAACAACTGGTAGTAATGGTAATACAAACACATGCGCTGGCCAAATTACCAAGGCTATTCGTTGTTGGTGGCAAAATGTTTTCAGTTGCACTCATAGCAAACTCATGTTCAGAGCCATGGGAGCCAAAATCAATGTTCTTAGCAGTTAATTTGCTTAAAGTTTACTGCTCTTCACACATTAGCTGTTCACTGTTGACTGTTTGTGTGTGGAAAATTGTGAAAAATTCTATTCTTATTGTGCAGAGTTTATTTTTTGATGTTGCTTAATTTAAGCCATAATATCATAGATAATTATTTGCAGAGAAGGTTTTTATTAACTTGGAACACCCTTTAAATTGTGATTTCATATTTTACAGAGCGTTGAAAACATTATTTCGCTTTATCATGACTTTCTGTGAATATCTTCTGTATAAATCAATTCCAGCAGGCATAAAACAAAAGATTTAAGACGCAAACTTGAAAGTTATTTGTAACAACGAAAATTCTTAAGGGCACATTTTATTTATTTATTGACCAAACAAGGCAAGACTTATTCTAACAGGTTTACTTAATAAACTTATGCTAAATAGAGTTTGACAGGATTTTTATTATTTTTTTTCTCTCCTTTTCCTTGTTTTTTTTTATTTTTTTTTTTTTATACTCCAAGTGGGCATACACCGCCCACCGGATTGACATGATTTTAGAAAATATGTCAAAAAGAAACAGAGGAGGAAAGCAGATAAGAGGGATTATATCTTTTCTTAATCTATACTATTATATAAAAGAAGACTCACGTATGTTCGGCTGCGAAAAGCTTGAGAATGGCAGGCGCTGTTTCAAAAATTCTTTTTCTCTAGAATAGCTATGGTGCCCAGTTGGGACATGGGATATATTAATTTAATAGCCATTGTTTAAATAATTAATTAAAATCCAAAGAGAATACCCATACAATTTCTTTATTCTTATTCTCAGAGAGAAAAAATTTTCTCATTAAAGCTCTGTGCATCTCAAAAAAAGGTTGTGCCCAAAGCTAATAAGGAAGAACATATGTATATGTAATACTTCTGTATTCCAACTCTGAAATCGAAGAGAGACAGCCATAACAACATAAGATGTTGCTGTTTGTGTTAGTATATTTGAATATATGAAAATTACTACACAAAAAATAAAAAGTCAACCCGTCACAGGGGCGGTTGTTATGAAAACGTTTTCCCCAAACATATAAGAAAACAAATCATATTTGTTTTTCCTAAATCACAGGTACGCACCATTATAAAACAATTATAAGAACGCCTGAAATATGATTAAATTTAAACAAACAAAATTTTAATCAAAAAATTCAAACAACAAAAATTTCAAAAAAAAATTATTGACAATGGAAGCACCGCTCCTGAGTTTTTTTTTTTAAAATTTAATTTCCTCTATATATTTTCTCGCTCATATAACACTATATCAGCACTCTAATGTTGACGAATATATGAGATAGAACAATATGTCAAAATCGCTGTGAGACAAAAGCTCTATTTTCAAACTCTTTTTGAGAAACATATATAAAAGTCAACAACCCAGCGGGAAAATGAGAATTGATTCAAAAAAAAAAAATCGTAAATGGAATAGATTCTTTTGCTTACATTTAAGAACGTATTCCAAAGAATATATAAATTAAAGCAAAACATATGAATTGGAATATATCAATCAAAAGTTTATATCAACCAATATATCAACGAATATATCAACCAAACAAATTTTGGCAAAAGTGAGAAAAGCAACAAGTCTGTTTTGATTTGTTTTCTCATTTCCGAAAATGAATACTTTTTATTTAAAAGAATGCATTTTAAAAGTGAATAAAAGAATCGATTTCTGTAGCTATTCATATGGAAGCGAGAAAAGAATGTATTACTATTTGTAGGACGTCAGCGTCCCACCGGCAAAATGAAAATGGATTCTAGAAAAAAAAATCGTAAATAGAATGAATTCTATTGCTAACATTTTAGAATGTATTCCAAAGAATATATACATTTATAGCAAAACCTATGAATTGGAATCTATCAAGCAAAAGTTTACTGATACGTTTTTATTCCAGCCATAATCGATTACGACCTATATAATTATTTTTAATATATAAAATGTTTTTAGATTCCTTGCTTGCTTTTTTGATAAGTGAAAAACGAACTGATTCTAAAACAAATTCTGGTATAAGTGAGAAAATCATCAGTCTGTTTTGATTTGTTTTCTTATTTCCCAAAGTTAATACATTTTATTTAAAATAATCATATATGTAATACTTCTATATTGGCAGTACACTGTACTGTGAATGTACCCGAAATTGTGGCGTCCGTGGCGTAGTTGGCTAAAAGTCCGTGGCCTCTATGTCAACGAACCTGGATACCCGGGCTCGAATCCCAGCAGCGACAAAAAATTATTTGAATTAAAATGATTTTTCTGTACGGCCGCCACCTCTCTGCAGACAATGGCAAACCTCAGAGAGTAATCAAAATGCCATGTAAAGCTAATTGAGAATAAGAACATTCCGTTCATCACCGTTCGGAGTCGGCGTTAAACATGTAGGTCCGGTTCTCGGTCAATTGTGTACAAACTTAATAACACGCACAACACAATTGATCATAAGAAGCTAGGTCAAAGTCATTTCAATGGCTACAATGACCAGTTATTTATTTATATTTGGTTTTTTTTTATGTACTCGAAATTTAATTTTATAACAAAAAAACTCAGGAGCGGTGCTTTCATTGTCAAAAATTTCATTTAAAATTTCTGTTGTTTCAATTTTTATGATTTAAATTTTGTTTGCTTGAATTTTTCTTTTTAAATTTTTATCATATTTCACGCGTTGGTCTCATAATTGTTTTATAATGGTGCGTACCTATGATTTATGCAAAACAAATATGTATGCTTTGTTTTGTTTTATGTTTGGGTAGACATTTTTCTTAACAACCGCCCCGTTGACGTATAGTAGTAGTATATTCAAATATACTAATACAAACAACAAAATCGTATGTAGGCTATCTCTCTTTGATTTCGTAGTTGAAACTCATTAAAAATTTAGTTTGCTGCCAATATTGAAGTATTACATACATGGTTTAATAAATAAGGTTGTCGCATGGGTGAGAGCGAGTTCCAATAAATGTCGAATCGAAGTTGACAACTCATACAATATCTGAATGCGTAAATTGATAACATGCAAAGCCGATGAAGTTGTTGTTGTAGTTTTTAATTGATTTTGACAATTATGTGTACTGAGAAGAGAGTACGATCAGCCACGAGACAACCTAATTTATTCAACCATGATTACATACATGAAAAGAATCTATTTAAAAAGTAAAAAAAAACGATTCTGTAGCGATTCCACTTGAAGCGAGAAAAGAATGTACTATTCTTTGAAGGACATCAGCATGTTAAAAATAATCAATTCTAGAATCTATACTGGAGAAGAGAATTGATTCTTTTTTTATATAAAATTGCATCTTTTTCCCGATGGGGTGTTAAAAATAATCAATTCTAGAATCTATATTGGAGAAGAAAATTGATTCTTTTTTCCCGGTGGGAAGGTCCACAAAAAAGAAAAAAAAGACAGCAACATGTATTGAGTGCGGTACCAATGCTGCCACCTTTTTGAATGTAAAAATACTGCCACTTTTATAAAAGCATCGACAATAATTCCGTGTCGATGTTTTGTTGAAATGTTTTGATGAAATTTATCAGCTTAAACGAAAGATATATTTTATTTTAAAATAACAATTCTTTAAGGCCGTCATATATTTTTCTTACCTCTGAGCTAATATTTTAACGTATAAACGAGATTTTTATATATACGGAATAATAAAGTTGATATATAGTAACTTTAAAACGATACTTCAATCAAATTGTGAGAACCCCTACACGTAGTTCATTCTTAAATTGACACGCCTTTTGAAAAGAGAAGCTTTTTTTTAATTTATTGATTTTTCAATAAAATAAAAATAACAAGAGAAGCTTTCTTTGATTTATTGATTTTTCAATAAAATAAAAATACCTTTCAGAAATGCCAGTTTGCTACGAAAAACAAACATGTTGGAAAGCAAAGCAATTTTACCAGTTTGTGTTCTCTCTTTTTTACATGCAAAACAAAATCAGAAATAGTTACCACATGGCAAAATGTTTTAGAGTTAACAGACGGCGTAGTTAACACACCAGATAAAACAAAACTGTGAGTACCCCAATAGTCACAGCGCTAGGAAAAGTGAACCAATGCATGAAAAAAAATTATCAGTAAGATACAGAAAGTTTATTACTTTAGTTATTTTTTATTACATTAGTTAGCTGAATACTTTATTCGGATGAAACTACTAAGTCGCTCCAACACAAATATACAATTTTACCAAAATTCAAACGGCTGTATTCATAAAAAATTATGAGCCTCTTACAAAGCCTTCATAAGAAAAAAATCGAAAAAAAATTTAAAAACATTTTTCACGTTGAACATTTCAACAGCTTTCAAAAGCTCTTTTAAATGCTTGATAAATAAGAGAATTTTAAAAATGGTTGAAACCTTCAATAAACCCTCGATAAAGCATTTTAAAAATTTGTTTGTTCTCATCTAAGCACAAAAAATATTGTCAAAAATGTATCAAATTATTTCAAAATGTATCAAAAACAAACAAAATGTCAAAAAGTGTTTGAAAATGTTTGTTTATATATTAGAGGATTTTTATATATGGTTTAAATTTAAATTTTTTTTTTTTAAGATTCATAACACACCTCTCATAAAGCAGTTTTTAAATTATTTGCTCTCATTTGAGCACAAATATCGTCAAAAATAATAAAAATTCTTTAAAATATTTCAAACATTTGGAAAATATGTCAAGAAAATTCAAAATATATAAAAAATTTCCAAAAAAAGAAAATAAAAACAAGAAAATTTGTCAACGATTTCACAATATTTATAAAAAAAAAAAAATAATAAAATGACAATTATTTCAGTGCAGATGGCTTAGAAAAACTATTGATTTTTAAATATCAAAATCTTGACGAAATTGCGACAAATAAATAACAAGTCACTGAATTTATCTAATACACAAACCATTATTTACACTCTTCCCACTTCAATATGAATACGACTGTTAAATTTTAAGATTTAAAGTTTTTAATGATATTATATATTTTTATCGGCGGCGAAGCAGCGGGTATTTACTAGTATACTATATAAATCTAAGAAGGTAATAGGGAATTGGAAAGTATACGCTTAAATGTTTGCTTTGTCATGGATGGTGAGTAGCAGTGACTAATATTGTTAAATACTCTGCAGCATCTACTTATGGGCTCGTTGTGTCCATAAACGGTATGGTGTTGGTATTCATTTAAGAGACGTGTATGCTTGGTTCGTCTTACTGGATCGTTTAATGTGAACTTATGTGAAAAATATTCAATGTCTATAACACCAGTAATTATATTAAATGTAAAGAATGAACTCAGTAATGTTCTTCTTAACGATAGAGGCATCAGATTAAGAAGCCGAAGCCTTTGTTCATATGGGGGTAAGTTGGTAAAATCACTGGGGTCAAATGTATCTCTCAGCGCAAAAAGCAAGAATTGCTTCTGGATTGATTCAAATCTTTCACTATGTGTCTCAAAAGTTGGATTCCAAATTATGCAAGCATATTCAAGTAGCGGACGAACTAATGCACAATATAGGGCTGTAGTGACCCACACATTTTTGAATTCCCTTGCACGCCTTTTAATGAATCCAAGCTGTTTACAAGTCGTGGATAAAACTTTATCATAGTGAACTTTGAATCTTAACTTGTTATCTAAGACAACACCAAGATCTAAAATATGAGTGGCTCTATTTAGTTCAACGCTATTAAGGAAGTAACCATTTTTTTTTTTTATTAAGTTTTTACGCGAAAAGCTGATAACATAGCATTTATTTGTGTTAAGAGAGAGTTTATTGTTACTGCACCATTGCTCTAGAGATCAATTTTGATTGCAAGAAAAGTGTATCTTCTTCCGACTTAACACCAGAGTACATATTAAGGTCGTCAGCATACATAAGATGCGGAATGTCCCCCAATACTACCGATAGGTCAGAGATGAAGATATTGAAAAGAAGTGGGCCAAGGTGACTTCCTTGCGGAACACCAGAAGACACTAGGATTTTTTTAGATAATATGCCTTGGAACTTAACAAATTGGGACTTTTCGGACAGATAGGATTTAATCCAATTGAGCAAGGTCCCGTAATTAAAAATTTTTGCAATTTAAGAGCAAGGATATTATGATCAACGCAGTCAAATGCTTTACTGAAGTCTTTCCATTTCAATAAGAACATCAGAGACTAAAATTGCAAGATTTGTAACCGTTGAGCGGCCTTTACGAAATCCATGTTGCTGCTCACTAAGGAAGGAATCAACTTGGTATGTAAGCTTTTCATATATAATTTTTTCAAAAAGCTTAGGAATAGCAGACAGGATAGAAATACCCCTATAATTTACGACTGACCTCTTATCACCATTATTTTGTATATAGGTGTAATATGGGATGATTTCCAATAAGATGGAAAAATACCAAGATCCAAGGATCTATTAAAAAGAGTATATCAGAAAGCATGACGGTATGAGGTCTGGACCAGGAGATTTATTTGGATCAAGTTCTTTTATAGCTTTGGAAATTTGTTCTTGCGTAAGTAGGATTATATCAACCAAGGATGATGTAATCTGACAGGGCGGCATAAATTGATGTTGGGATGAATGCACGCTAAATACATCTTTAAAATGGTCTGCAAATAGGTTACATATCACTTCAGGATTGGAAGAACTAACGTTTCCTTTAGACATGGTCGTAGAGTAACCAGCTGATTTACGCTTAACATTTACAAAGTCGAAGAATTTTTTAGGAGCTTCAAGAATTTTCTCTCGAATTAGGTCGGTGTAAAATTTGTAAGCTAGTTCTGACTTGATAACGAACTCTTTGAACAGCTCAGTGTATCGCGCCTTTACTTCCTCACTAACTTGAAGGTTACTTTTTATGACTTTGTAAAGCTTGTTGCGTTGATTCCTCAGGTGTGTTAGATCCTGATAAAGCCTAGGCTCCGAAAGTTTATTTCTTTTCTTTATTTTTGGTACGTGTTTGTCCATAAGGGTTAGAATACGCTGATAGAAAAGAGAGACCGCACTACCTAAGTCCATGGTTGATAGAGCATCCCAATTTATGGCATTTAAATCGATAGTTATGCTTTCGTAATCAGCATTTAGAAAGTCATACTCAATTGAGTTATTTGAGGATTGAGTAAAAGGTATATTGGTATTTGACATCTCTAATGTGAAGGCAGTATGGCGAAGAGTATTCGTAAAGAAGTGTTCTGCTTCATTGGTTGGAGATTAAATCTAACCACCTACCATTCAGGTTTGGAATTGCAGCAACTTGCTGCAGATCGTTGCTGTAAAACGTGCTGAATAATGTATAGTCAACCGAATTAGAGAGGTTAACTGGACGAAGATAGTCATCATCTTCATCAGTGACAAAGGAAATGTTGGGACGGTTAAAATCACCACAAGATTAAAATTTTATCTTCTTCATTTAAGGCCGAGATTATTGATGAAATTTTTTCACAAAGTTCATTATCAGTGCATTCAGTTGAACTGGGGGGAATATAAATAACAACAACGTATATGTAGAAGTCTTTACTTGAACAGATTCTGACAATAATGTGTTCGAAGAGCTTATGTGAGGTGGTTTCGACCTTTGAATTTTTTTTTTTTTTTGCTTATATTGCATGGTATGGACAACAAACTGCGTAAATTTCTAGTAAATCCACCGAGTATTTTTTTGGCGATTTGTTTTTGTGTGCCAGGCAAAAAATCACTCCATGTGCACATATTTTGTGATCTACCTTCTTTTCATATCTATTCTTGCAAGCAAAACAGTACTGAAATTTTGTTTTTGTTTTTTTTTTCTCTCAAAAAACCACGGCATTTATGACACTTTCCCCCTAATTTCTCGGAAACCAATTATCCGATTTTGATGAAATTTAAGTTTCTGATAGTCAACACCCAAATGCATCGGAAAAACTAATCAAACCGTAATTTATATCAAATCGTAATTAAATTTTATTATTTCGAAAACACTAACAATAACTTTGAAGGGAAGCTTAAAAAAACGGAGCTGATCTATCTTAAGTCTTAAAAAAACCTTTTTTTTAAATTTTGACATTTGGATACAACAGTTCCTTAATTTTTTGGACGATACTCTTAATTCTAGTACCAACGATTACGGTATTGGTTTCTAACATATTTCCGTTCCGCTTTTTGAAGTGAAACTTCTTTAGCCGCGATGGGGAGTAAAACCGATAAATCAATTCACCGATGAAACGCTTCGGCATGTTTTTTACATAGTGTTACGTCAAATTGAATAATTATAATATAGAATGGACACAGTACATTTTGAACTGCATGGTTCATACATCGAATAATCATAATATTGCCAAAAAAATTCGAAGCATATGGAGCATGTCTTTGATATTCATATTGAAAACATCAACCTTAAACAAAAAGACAAACACTGACTGCTGCTAAGTAACAGAGTTGCAGTGTTGCCATATTTTTTTAAAAAAAAACTTTAATTTCCAGAAAAAAAAACTTGTTTTCTGGTGAAAAAACTTGATATTAAAAATTAACTAAAACATGTATTTTTAAAATGTGTGCTTTAAAATTATTGGCAATTCGCTTTGTTCTCTCGCTGTCCCGTTATTTTGGCCACTTCATTTTTCAAGAAAATACGGAAGACTTGATCGTCAACTCTGAATGTATGTAAAATAAAGCGTCAAGTTTAAAAAGAAATGCAAAATATTGACCGCCAAGACTCGAAGAAGGGAACCCGAGACAAAAGAACAGAAACAATGAGAGCAACAATAATAGCAACAGCGCTGCCATAAAAATAAACTTTGAAAAGGAGTGAAAATTAGTAGTAGCAGCTTCAAATGATACTTATGTTTTTCTAGTAACATACAATTTAGTTTATCTATTTGATTCATAGATTCCCTAAAATAGAAAGCATCGTTTTAAGAGGGGAAATATACCCAGAACTTTTTTTTCAAAAAATGTTTACATTTTTTTAAAGCTTTAAGTCACAAGAATATGTGGTGGAAATTTCAAATCGATATCTCAAAAAATAAAAAAGTTATAGCCTCGTGAGTGAACCGCCCTCTGGGCCTTATTTTCAAACGCGTTTTTCTCGAAACCATGTTTTCGAAGTCGCTCACCAAGATTTCTCGAAGCTCAGTGAACCGGTCGTTTTGATTTTTTTGCAGGCTTATTTTATTTATAATAATCTCGTACTTGTCATAGGATTTTTTTTTCGTAGCTTAGTTAATTTTTTATAGTCAAAATATTGACGAATTTTTGGTCGAAAATCATTACTTTATGTTCGGAAGTCCGCCATTTTGTGAAAAATTAATATTTTCAAAATCGGCTATGAAAAGTACGAGTTTTAAGTATCTAGTTTAATAATATATTTCATTATTTTGTTTCAGTCGAATTTAGGAGGAGCAATCTTGTTCACCGCATTTTCAGAGCGCTCTACAAAAAATGCTGTATCTTCATTAATATTAATTTTTTTTTAATAATAAAACGCTAATCATACTCTTGAATGTGTATATTTTAAGGTATAAAAACCCTCATTTAAAAATACCCCTTAGGTTTCCTTAAAAAAATGCACAAACATGACCTTTTTTCTTCGGCCACTGGGTATATTTCGTCCCTTAATCGTAAAAACTTGAAAAACTGGGTAAAATAAAATAAAACTTTATTTTTTTAGGGAAAAACTTGAAAACTTTCTACCCTCTCAAAAAACTGGCAAAACAAGTTTTATCTGCCCACATGGCAACACTGCAGAGTTGTAATGTACATCATTTTAAAGTATATTTTAAACTTTTGAGATTAACAAAACAGTACACAGAGTATATTTCTGTATTGCATTTATTTTCCTAATGTCTTTATGTTTTTGAAACAAAATTCTACATATTACATAGTTTTATAATACATATAAACCCTCTCCAGCTCTCCCTTAAAGACCCCCTTGTTCAGGTGTAGGAAATAAACACACACAAATCATAAAATTTGTATGGGAGCCCACCCCAGGAATGGTCGGAGGGAATAGGTTCCCAAGGGAAAAATGTTCCTTTTGCAAAAGTAATGGGGGTCGGTCATACATGTTAGCCCTCTCCGGCCCTCCCTCAAATCCCCCCTGTTCAGGTGTAGTGAAGAAATACACATAAATCATAAAATTTGCATGGGAGCCCACCCAAGGAATGGTCGGAGGGAAAAGGTCCCCAAGGAAAAAATGTTCCTCTTGCAAAATTAATGGAGGTCGGTCATACATATTAACGCTCTCCGTGTGTACGGAATAAATACACAAAAATCATAAAATTTGTATGGGAGCCCCCTTAAGGAGTGGTCGGAGGAAAAAGGTCTCAAAGGAAAAAATGTTCCGGTATATTTAATTTCAAATATTAATATCAAAATATTATATTTTGCCGGTCGGTGATATATATTAATATTATTTGTGCAATTTAGTTTTTAGCGAGGCACTAAATTAAGGGTCCCTAAGAAACAAACTTTGCAGAAAAACAAAAACTTAGCTTAATTTAAAGAATATTCTAAGACATGTTTTAAACATTTTGTGTGATATCATGCTTAGCTAAAAAATTACCAAATCCCACACAGAAGTGATTAGTTTAATGATATTTCTTTTATTCAAACAAAAAACATAAATTCAACATTAATTTCCTTAATAAAAACTTTTAATTTGTTTCCTCTCTGATGGCAATAAGCAAATGCTTGATGTTTTTTTTTTTTGCAACTTTATAAAACTAAGAAATTCTTAACATACAAAATTAAATGCGTTAATATACGATTGCCCCTTTTAGAAACTACTCCACATCCGCAAGCAACTTTTTGCTGTTGCAGAAGATGATCGTGCATTCAAATTATGGACAAATGTTGCCGATAATTATAAGCAACATTCTAAATCTGACGATTGCGCACATAATGACACGTTGGTACGAGCCAGCCATGTTGCAGATAAAACTGTGCGGCACCAAAAACTAAATAATAACTGCCATGTTTCGCACTAGGCGCTAAAAAATCACCATAAACACACATGAATGGCGCATGAATGAACTAGTGACCTTCAGCTATATGGTTCTCTTAAGTTTGATGGATGCTTTATTGTTCGCTTGGTTGATCATACTGCGCATTCGTATGTGAAATTGAAAGTCACGAAAAAAAAATGTTATAATTAAATGTTACGATGTCTTAAGTGGTTCATAATAACTTTATGTAGATTCCTGCTGAAATATAGTTAAGAGCTGATTTTTCGCAATTTATATTTTATTCAATTGCGAAATTTTGTATGTGATAAAATTTCATTAACATGATATGTATGAATATTAATCACTTAGTTTTAAATAAATTTATATTGCAACTCACATTTGCCGACATGCATTCCGACCTCACTGTATGAGGTACAGTAGTTTTATCATTATGTGCGCAATCGAAGGCTTATCTCTCTACTCGATGTATTCAGTAATGCTTGGCTAAACGTTTGATTCTAAAATAACTGAATTTAGAATAATTTGAAAAGAGCAAGAAATATAAGAAACTAAAGGCGGTATCAACAAGAGGTATAGGGTTGCAAAGGCATATTATTTGGAAGCTGTAAAATGTCACATTTATCATTTATAAACACGGGAAATTTATCATGGAAAGCTACACAGTAAAACAGAGAACAGAAGTCATTGAATTTTACTACGAAATGTGTGTTCAATTGCAGTTACGATGCAAAATATTAGGACAAATATCCGCCTCTTAACGGGAGGTTCTAGTAGAAACGTAACGTAATGGCAGGATTTTTTTTTAGCGAACGTAAATCTTTTTTAATAAAATCTTTTCTGGCATTTATTAATGTATATTTCAAGAACATTATACAATTTTTTCAATGAAAAATAATTCAAAATGGCGGCTGAAGGTCTCGCTGATCAAAGTCGTGCGCGGCGATAGCCGATGTGCGCTGTACACTCTACAGCCCTGCCAAGTGATAAAAAAAAAAAAAAAACTGGTCATTTCAGCCCTTGAAAGGACTTTGACCTAGCTTCTTATGATCAATTGTGTTGTGCGTGTTATTTAGTTTGTACACAATTAACCGAAAAACGAACCTACAGGTTTAACGCCGACTCTGAATGGCGATGAACGGAATGTTCTTATTCTCAAAGAAGCTTTACATGGCATTTTGATTACTCTCTGAGAGTATTTTTCTATTGTCTGCTTTTTAATTCAAATAATTTTCTGTGTTGGAGGACGATCCTCACAAGACAACGCGTGAGGGTCAAGGGGGCGATCTTCACATGGCAACGTGTCTGACTGCCTCAATCTGGTGAGGCCAGCTGCTGGCCGCCAGCATTATCCATGTCGAACTCGTCTCAAGTCGACTCAAAACCTCTGCGTGGTGTCCTCTAGAAACGGCAAACTGGCAACCGTTAGTTTGACGGCTAAACTGAGCGGCGGGCTACCTGCCTTTAAAAGGTTGTGCGTTGGGTTTGAAGCTCACCACGTAAAAACACATTTCAATGAAAAGTTTAAGGAAAAAGATAAAAATGATCCCCAAATCTGGATATGAACGTCCGAACCCTTAATTGGGATGGTGCCTCTATCCAACTGATAGATATCTTAGAAAGATACAAAGCTGATATCACTGCAATCCAAGAAATGCGATGGAAGGGACAGGATTGCTCACGACAAGCATGACAGTGAGCAACACCAGCAGCACAGTTAAAATCGGGAAGAGTTTCACTCCTCCATTCGATACCAAACGAGGTTTCAAACAAGATGATTCCTTATCGTGCGACTTCTTCAACCTAATGATGGAGAAGATCATCCGAGCTGCTGATTTGAGACGCAGTGGCACGATATTCTACAGAAGTATTATGCGACTGGCCTATGCTGATAATATCGATGTCAGATTAGCGAAAGAGTCGAGTCGAATGGGTCTTGCAGTGAACGCAGATAAGACGAAATACCTGGTGTCAACAAACAAACAGTCCCAGCGTCTTGGAAACCACGTCAGTGTAAACAACATCTCCTTAGAGGTTTTTAAGGACTACGTCTACTAGGCACCGAGAATTAACTCTTTCAACGATGTCAATATTGAGATAAAACGAAGGATAACTCTTGCCAACAGATGTTACTTTTGGCTAAATAGGCAATTGAGAAGCAAAGCCCTCTCTCGATGAACAAAACTCACGCTCTATAAGTCACTAATCATGCCCGTCCCATTATATGCAGCACAAACCTGGACGTTGAGCAGTTCTGATGAAAAGACTTTGGGAGCCTTCGAGAGAAAGATCCTTCGTACGATCTTCGGTCCAATCTACGTCGATGGCGAGTACCAAATTCAATGGAACCACGAGCTGTATAAGCTGTACGCCGACATCGACATAGTTAAGCCCTTTAAAATTGAGCGGCTTCGCTGGCTAGGTTATGTTGAGCGAATGGAAAACAACGCTCCAGCGAAAAAAACTATTTGATTCGGTGCCCGGTGGTGGTCAACGCAGAAAAGGATGTCCACATCTTCGTTGGAAGGATCAACTGTTACACAACCTAACCACGCTTAGTGTTTAAAACTGGCGCCAGCAAGCGCAAAACAGAAATGGCTGGCGCAATTTCTTATACGAAGCCAAAACCGACCAACGGTTGTAAGTGCCAGATAAGTAAGTAAGTACATTGCATTTTACTTGAAAATTTAGTCGTGAGAAAGCTGACCGCAAAATGGGTGTCGCGATAATTCACAAATGAACGGCATGTTTCAATTGAGTGTTTGGCGAAGTTTCACAGCAATAAAGCAGAGTTTTTGCATCGATTCGTAACCAAGGATGAAACATGGCTTCATCACTTCACACCTGAGACGAAGGAACAGACAAAACAATGTACTGAAACGGGAGAATCGGCTCCAAAGAAAGCGAAGATAGTTCCATCTGCAAGCATGCTCATAGCGTCAGTTCCTTGGCATGCCCGTGGTATAATTTTCATTGATTATCTTTGGAAAGGAAAAGCAATCAACGGCGAGTATTGCGTAGTACCTTTAAGTGATAAAGTCAAGAAAAAAAGGCCGCATTTGGCGAAAAAAAAGCGATCGCCAAAATCAATGAGTTTAAATCCTTTTTAACATACTAAGCTCCCTCGGATTACGAGGGTACTATTTATATTTCGGGCAAATAAAACAAAAATTTTTAAATGAAAATGGCTTTATTGTTTTTCAAAATATTCCCCATGATGATCAATACACTTTTGCATTCGTTCAAACCATTTGTCATATCAGTTCTTCCATTCCTCTTGAGACACCTCCAAAACATGGTTTTTGAACGCTTCAACTGCTTTTCGTCGTAAATCGTTGACCACGCAGTTTACCTTTGATATTCGGGAGCAAGAAGAAGTCATTGGGTGCCAAATCAGGACTGTATGGAGGATGAGCTAACATTTCGACGTTTTGACTACTCAAAAATGCACATGTTTGACGAGATTTGTGAGAGCTCGCATTGTCATGATGGAGAATGATACGCCTTTGGCGGTTGATTTTGCGAATTTCTCCGAAGACTTCCGGAAAACAAATGGTCGTGTACCATTCAGAATTGACCGTCCTACGTTGCTCAACCGGAACAGTAGCCAGATGACCCATTCGGTGGAAGAAACAGGCGACCATTTGCTTTGCAGTGCTTCGTACTCGTTGGATTTTGTTGGGTTTGCCTCGTCTTGGAATGCCCACACTGTCGATTGCTGTTTTGGTTCCAGCTCATATGCATATATCCATGATTCATCACCTATCACGATTTCATAGGCGTCTTTTGAAGCACCACGATTGAACTTTTTAATCATTTCCTTACACCAATCGACGCGAGACTTTTTTTGAGCGATTGATAAATTATGGGGTATCCAACGAGAGCAAATTTTTTTTACAGATAAGTGTTCATGCAAAATCGAATGTGTGAAAGTGGAACTTATGTTCAAAGATGCCTCTATCTCACGATATGTCACATTACGATCTTGCATTATTAGATCACGTACTGCAACGGTGTTTTGTGGCACAACAACCGATTTTGGACGAACTTCACGGAATTCGTCGGTGACCGAACTACGACCACGATTGAATTCACCATACCAGGGATTTATTGTGGTTTTTGATGGTGCTTTATCGTCAAACAAAGAACTGAGTTCATCGACACATTTTTGTTGAGATAATCCACGTCGGCAGTTGTGAAAAATAATCCAACGAAAACATTCTCTTGATATTTCCATTTTTTTAACATTGCTGAGAAAAATGAATCGAGCTAAAAGCAGACTATGTAGGGAAATATAGATATTTTAAACCAAATTTATCGAATTATCTTTAGTGGATACTTCTGAGACTACCCTCTTATTTTGCGTAAAATTTTTCAAAAATTTCGAACAAAGGATTAAAGTCTACCAGCTAAACCGAGGTAGCTTTTGATTTTATACATAATCTTGGTGTATCTACTTTATAATGCAATCTCAAAAATTTATTCAAAACACAAATGCTTTTGTTGAAACATACGCCTTTTGTTAAAACATACGTTACTTTGAGTTTTTAATTGGCCGTATTAAAAAGTAAAACATTTACTTTTTTATTGCCGATGCCTTAAGCAGCCACCGCACATCAAGGTTTACAAAAGTAAATAATTTGTTTGCAATGAAATAAATAACAAACATGCTTACAATTCAGTTTCAAAACAATGGTACCTTGTACTACCGATTTATCACTTTGCTTGTTACTGGCTTCCAACGAAGTCATCTATCAAAAGACGACGCAATTATTATTTGTGGTATTGCTCATTGCGTTGCCTTTTGTGGTGAGTGAGAAAATTGTTTAAAAATATTAAAACCGCAATAAAATTACTTGCTTCATTTTGCATAAGCTTTGCATAAATTCTCTTTTATATTAAGTGCATTAAAATACGCATCAAGACATGCTTTAAGCTTAATTTTTTTATCATTAGCACAACATGTCATTTTTATGCTTCAAATATTATGAACGTACTTTTACCATAAATGTCATAATTTCTATGTTGCTTAAAAAAGCTTAAAACTAAAATGCCATTGAATGCAACTCGAATTTCACATTCACGAATTCTTATCTAAATCAAAGCGCGGTACAGCTCATGAGCAGCAGCAGCTTATCCCAACCCATATTCACGAATTTGCACTCGAATGTGAGAATCTTTGGAAAAGTCATATCAAGCCATGAGTCAACAATTGACAAATGCTGCAAAACTAATGTGACGTTATCTAACTTCTGACTTAAAACCAAACAAAAGCAACAACCTGAGTTGTTTTTTTTTCCTGAGTGCTGCTGCTAGATAAGCGAGTGAAGTCAGCGATGAGGTGCAAATGAAATTACATTCAGTCCAAGACCTACCTACCTACATTAAGATGAACATGTGCTGAGCCTATATTCCATTAAGAAGAGCACATTGCTTGGTGCCGACTAGCTGTGCCAGACTCTCGCTGTAAATGTTGTAATTTTAAAATAAGTCCCCCACCCCCTTAATGATGAAAGCTAATGTTAAGTCTTAATACTGCTACTACTCTTCACGTTGCCACCTTCTCATTTATTTTCATACCTTCACCGAACCTGTCTTTCGTACCTGACCTGACAGAAAATGCAAAAAATTATCTCTTCTTGAGTGATTTTTTAATCTCAATTTTATTTTAATACGTAGTTTCGTTTGAAGTCATCATGCAGTTTGGACCTGAAAGTTAATCGAAAATAAATATAAAAATCCAATAAGTTTGAAAAACTTTCTTTCGGTCAGATATTCCGAATATATTTTTTACATTTAAATATCAAAATAAATATTTTTATTCAAAGCCATTGAAAAACATAGCAACGACTTTGCTTCCATAATGGAAATGCTGATTAAAAAAAAGAAAAAGTTGGCTTTATTGTGGACACACCCGTAGGTTTTGACGTAACAGCATATCTTTATACTTGTCCTTATTCTTGCCCTTTTCCCACTCTTCTCCCAAATATTGTTTTAGGTATGTATAGATCTTTGTTCTTGTCCTTGTAACAATCCTTGTCGCAGTCCTTTTCCCAATCCTTGTATGAATTCTTGTCCTAATCCAAGTTCAATTTTATGTTACAATCTTTGTCATACTGCTTATCTTATTCCTGGTCCTAATCTTTGTCTAAATCCTTGCCCACATCCTTTTCCAAATCCTTTTCCTAGTCCTTATCTAAACCCTTGTCCTCATGATTGTTCTTATTTTAATTTTAGTTTATTTTTTAATTTTTCTTTTGCATCTGGTGCATTACTTTGAGGGATTCCCTGAGTGGCCCCATGACAACATTATTGTTTTTTTAAATTTTGTCACGTGACCGAAAACCTCAGTTTTACTGACGTTCCATAAAATTTACCGTAGCGCCAATGATTACATAGTTATTGTTGGAAGTATAATTCCATGCAACGTTTTTTTATTGTTGTTGCATTTCTACTCTATTTAGCGGTTGTTGTCGTAAGTAAAATTTTTCGTAGCACTTCTAATCACTGAGTTATAATTCCATACCACAATATTACATTTTTGTTGCATAAGGTGCTAACTACGCGACCTGGCGACGTTATAATTTATTATTTTATTTTTGTCATAATGATTAGTACAAATTATTCATTTGCGTTTTATAACATTTACCGTAACGCATATACTAACCGATAATTCGATGCAACACCATTGCATGGTAACTGAATTTTCAATCTTGGAGCGGCTCTCTCCGCGGTCTTATGACGTCATGAATTTTTTGTCTAATTTTGTCTAAAAGGGCTAATAGCCAGGGCTCTCATCACGTATGATGAGAATCGTTTGACGATATCGTCTTGACGACAGTTTAACTTCACGTAACTCTAAAACTGTAGTATCGTCTTTACGATATCGTTTTGCTTGCTTCATGTATGGCTAACAGCTGGGCGCTCATCACGTAACTTTCAAAACGATCATCGTTCAAACGATACTATCTGATGATATCGTCAACAGTTTGATTCACATAAGACCTCGCTATCGTCTCGTTCATCGTACATTTTTTTAAGTTTAAAAGTCACTGAAAAACCTCAGGGCACCGCAAATAGCGCATGCATAAGCCAGTCGGTTTGGGTCTGAACTTATAAAAAAACGCTGAAACTTGTAAAAAACACTGCTCGGCTTGCACGTGCAGCGTGCGCTGTTGCACATAAGGTCCTCTATCTCGTAAACAAATGAAGTTAAAAAATAGATAGTTCAAGTTACTAAAGAGATGCATTTAAAAGTTCATTTCCGGTTTTCAACAAGAATTTTTTATATCGTCGTTACAAATGTGAAGTTGGGAATCTGAAAAATTAAATATTTTCTTACTATTGGATCCCATGGCTTAATTGGAAATATATGCTGTGCTAAATTGCCAAATTTGTACTCTTCACAAAAATAAAACTATCGCAAGTCTGTTAAACAATTTTAAACATTTATAATTTGATTCAGTTTTGTTAAAAGTTAACAAATATACTCACAATCATACCATTCAAGCTATTTTTACTTAGAAGGTCAATTGTTTTTAACACAGACAAAAATGGATCCTTCGACAAGCGAAAGCGTTGAACAAAGCTTAATTTGTTACAAAAAATAAATTAATTAGTATTTTTACGATGCATACTTTTTTGATGGAAAAGATAAAGGATTTGATTTATCTCTAAGAATAATTATTTTTCGCAGAAATTACATTTTTTCTTAACACTCATCATCGCTTATTAAAAGAAATCAAATTTCATATCCAAAACATTTAAATTTAATTTCTTTCACGATTTTCAATAACACAATAAGCGAAGACGATATCAAATTTACTATCGTTTCAAATCAATCGTTCAGACGATAGCAATGATCAGCTGTTAGCCATACATGAAGCAAGCAAAACGATATCGTAAAGACGATACTACAGTTTTAGAGTTACGTGAAGTTAAACTGTCGTCAAAACGATATCGTCAAACGATTCTCATCATACGTGATGAGAGCCCTGATCATTGCTATCGTCTGAACGATTGATTTGAAACGATAGTAAATTTGATATCGTCTTCGCTTATTGTGTTATTGAAAATCGTGAAAGAAATTAAATTTAAATGTTTTGGATATGAAATTTGATTTCTTTTAATAAGCGATGATGAGTGTTAAGAAAAAATGTAATTTCTGCGAAAAATAATTATTCTTAGAGATAAATCAAATCCTTTATCTTTTCCATCAAAAAAGTATGCATCGTAAAAATACTAATTAATTTATTTTTTGTAACAAATTAAGCTTTGTTCAACGCTTTCGGTTGTCGAAGGATCCATTTTTGTCTGTGTTAAAAACAATTGACCTTCTAAGTAAAAATAGCTTGAATGGTATGATTGTGAGTATATTTGTTAACTTTTAACAAAACTGAATCAAATTATAAATGTTTAAAATTGTTCAACAGATTTGCGATAGTTTTATTTTTGTGAGGAGTACAAATTTGGCAATTTAACACAGCATATATTTCCAATTAAGCCATGGGATCCAATAGTAAGAAAATATTTAATTTTTCAGATTCCCAACTTCATATTTGTAACGACGATATAAAAAATTCTTGTTGAAAACCGGAAATGAACTTTTAAATGCATCTCTTTAGTAACTTGAACTATCTATTTTTTAACTTCATTTGTTTACGAGATAGAGGACCTTATGTGCAACAGCGCACGCTGCACGTGCAAGCCGAGCAGTGTTTTTTACAAGTTTCAGCGTTTTTTTATAAGTTCAGACCCAAACCGACTGGCTTATGCATGCGCTATTTGCGGTGCCCTGAGGTTTTTCAGTGACTTTTAAACTTAAAAAAATGTACGATGAACGAGACGATAGCGATGGTCTTATGTGAATCAAACTGTTGACGATATCATCAGATAGTATCGTTTGAACGATGATCGTTTTAAAAGTTACGTGATGAGCGCCCAGCCTTTACTGGAGTATAATCGTAGCACCTATAAATATTGTGTTATAATAACTTCATGTAACAAATTTTTAATTGCGTTGCTTAAGCAGCTCCCTACGCTTCCCGAAGATGTCTTTAATTTTGTTTTTCTTTTTTTTTTCAAAAAATTAAAACATCAACCACCCCATTATTTTTATCATTGCTCCTTCTATCCCACTAATCTATTTACCCATTTCGAGCCAAGACAGTCTTGACTGAATAGGTATAACACCTGAATCCAGGGTTTCAAAGCGAAAAAAAAAGAAAGAAAGAAAAGAAAAATAAAAGTTTTGTGAGGTAAATTAGATTTCATTAAATTGAATTTGACTTTCTGAATTTAAAATAATTTTTTTTTATACATTTGATGAAAACATCAAAACATGAAATTTTAAATTGTGTTTTCTGAATTTCAAACGGAATTTCTTAATTATGTATAATAAATGTTCTCTAAATTTCATATGGAAATCCGAATATCAAGTTATTTACAAGAAACATATTTCTGAATTTCATGTGGTATTTCTAAATTTCAATTGTTTTTTTTCTGAATTTTAAATGTAATTTTAGTGTTTCGATAAATGCTTTCTTAATTTCGCAAGGAAATTCTAAATTTCAATGATTTTTAATGATTTTCAAACGGAATTACTGAATTTCAATAAGAGTCTTTTAAATTTCAAACGGTTTTTTGAATTTGTGCATTTCAATGGTTTTTTTTTTCTGAATTTCAAATAGAATTGATTGAACTTGATTTCAATGAATGTTTCTAAATTTTAAATGTAATTTCAGTGTCTCAATAAATGCTTTATTAATTTCGTATTATTTCGAAAATTATTTTAACTGAATTTCAATGAATGTTTTTTGAATTTCAAATTCCATTTCCGAATTTCAAATTGAATTTCTAACCATATAGTATACCAAAATTTGCTTTAAATAGGTTTGAGTTTGACATCCACAGATAATCGAATACACGTTCCTACTGATTTCACCCATCCTACTATCAGAGAATTCAATCTAATTTAACGAAAAGCTAAAACTCTTCGTAAGTAAATTAAAAAAAATGAAAAAATTTGCTTGAGGGGTAAAAATTGTGATTTCTAAACCTTTCTTTTAATTAATTTAATCATTAATTTAATTGTAGCGGCGCAGTGGGTAGAGTGCGTGACCCTAACGTCAAAGAACCCTGGTTCAATTTCCATCTGACACAGAAAGTTTTTTCAATTGAATTAATTTTTCTGTTTAGCCGTCACCTATCTGCAGACAATGGCAAATCAGAACTAGTAAGTCCAGTTCTCGGTCATTTGTGTACAAAAACATTTAATAACACGCACAACACAATTTGATCATAAGAAGTTCGGTCAAAGTCCTTTCAAGGGCTGAAATGGCCAGTTTATTATTATTATATAATTTAAGGGGGACTATATACCCAGCCCAGACTATATACCCAGCCGGCCGAAAAAACAGTTCATGTTTGTGCATTTTTTTAAGGAAACCTAAGGAATATTTTTAAATGAGGGTTTTTGTACCTTTAAATATACACCTTCAAGAGTATGTTTAGTGTTTTTTTATTAAAAAAAAATTTAATATTAAGGTAGATACAGCATTTTTTGTAGAGCGCTGTGAAAAAAAGGTGAAATGCGGTGACCAAGATTGCTAATCCTAAATTAAACTGAAAAAAGCAATATATTATTAAACTAGATACTTAAAACTCGTACTTGTCATAGCCGATTTTGAAAATATTGATTTTTCTCAAAATGGCGGACTTCCGAACGTAAATTAACGATTTTCGACCAAAAATTTGGTCTTATAGGCATTATTTTGCCTATAAAAAATGAACGAACCTACGAAAAAAACAAAATCCTATGACAAGTACGAGATTATTATGAGGAAAATAAGCCTGCAAAAAATCAAAAGAATTCGTTCACTGAGTTTCGAGAAATCTTGGTCACCGACTTTGAAAACATGGTTTCGAGAAAAACGCGTTTGAAAATAAGGGCCAGCACTGCGCGCTCTAGAAGGCGGTTCACTTTCTAGGCTATAACTTTGTTATTTTTTGAGATATCGACTTGAAATTTTCACCACATATTCTTCTTCAAAAAAGTTCTGGGTATATAACTCCCCTTAATAATGTTAGGTGCCTTTAGTTAGGAGGCTTTGATGTTTTGATAATAGAGTGGTTTTAGTGGCCCATTGGTACGTAGAAGAGAAGTGTCATATCTGCCTTATTTAACGGAACCGCATTTCATAATTTTAAAAGCACATACATGTCAGTTTTAGGATGGTATTGATTTTAAGGTAGGTTTTTTTTTTTAAAGCCTACTTTTGAGCCGGATAGGGAAGCGAATATTAGGGAACGAGACATTAAAGCCATTAAAAGAACATTTATAGAGACATAAAGAGAGAAAAATTCACTGGAAGACTATTCCGTTCTAGTCGTCAATACCCGTTTTGGTATTTGGAAAATATAAGTATGTTGTAATAAACTTCCAACACATACAAAACCATATATTTAACAAAAAATGTCGTTAAACTTCAGGTAGATCTAAGTATTTAAAATTAAGAATAAAATCAAGCCTAATTGAAATGCATAAGCACATGGAGCCCCTTAAATCTTCTAACATATATAAAATTAATAATTTTATATTTATTTATTTACATCAAAAGATTATTTTAATCTTTGTATTAATTTTTTATTTCTATGGTGGTAACAATGTTTAGGTGTTACACATTTTAGGTCTGTTTCCGTACTCGCTTCCATGGTTGAATTAATAAGATTGTCTCTGGGATGATCGTACTCTCTTCTCAGCACCCACATTTGTCAAAATCAATGAAAAGCAACAACAACTACTTCATCGGCTTTACGCGTTATCCGTTTTCGCTCTCAGATTTTGTATGAGCTGCCAACTTCGATTTGACATTAATGGGCACTTGCTCTCACCCTTGCGACAACCTTATTAATTCAACAATGCTCACTTCAAGTAACTTGAATTTACTCAAAAGCGTTTCTTTACACATTTTTCCAGTACGTGAGAGGAGAGGAGAAGAGCAAGCAAAATGTCGCTCTCTACACGCAAAGAAAACTTCGTTTTTCGTGCTTGATATCGTTATTTGCAAACGTTTCAACAGTTGTCATAATAATAGTCAGTTGCGAGAAAAGCGTCATTTAGTTGCAGGAAATTAATTTCGTTTGTCATAAACACGAGTGATTTTTAATTTGCAGCAATTGAAACATTTGTTTTTCCCAACTAAAAACTTCGTTTTTTTTTCTTCGCTTATAGTACACAGTTACTTTTTGGACAAATTGTTGCAATATAAGCAATTTGGTAATTTAGTAATTTATTTGGTAATTTTAATTGGCAATTGGTAATAACTTATATATAGTATATAAGATATATTTTTAAGTTGACAGCTGAATATTCGTTTGCGGCAAATACAACTCGTAAACGAAGTGTAGTTGGTGTATTTTTCAGTTGCGGTAAACGAAAAATTTCTTTGCGTGTATTACTCAAACTTTTCTTGAAAAATTTATTAGAGCACGGATCTTGAGCTTCAAACAGCTGATTGTCAAAGAGACAAAATTAAATTGTTGTATTGTATTAAGAAAATTTATGAAATTGGTTAGTAAATTGATAAAGATAAATTTAAAATAACCAAAATGAACATAAATGGAAGCCTAAAGTTCCTACACTTTACTTGTAACTTCTTTAAATTTTCATTTTTTTAAAATAAACCAACTAGCTAATTAAATTTTTATTTCATTTCAATTGTCAAAAAAAAAAAACAGCTGTTGTGCTTGAAACTTACTTGAAGTCATTTGCGTACTTTTTGACAAATTTTCTCATTTTGATAGATAATCTCTATTATTTGAACTTTGCTCAAACTTTACTTGAAGTGAGTATGGAAACAGACCTTTTATCTTACTCTCTTAGCTTTACTCCCAACGACATCGTTAAAGATTATAATATGTTTACAATTCTGTCTTATAGAACGGGATATTCTAATAATTTAATATGTATATTTAATAATTTATATAATTTGGAAAGAAAGAATGAACTAAGTTTCATTACTAGAGTTATTTGTCGGGAGGGAATTCAGAAGAAGTTAGATTAATCTTGGAGGAATAATGTTCTTAAATCATATGACTTAATAGTTTTGTTTTCGCAAAGACCAGCATACCGACCAACATTATACCGATCTAACAATCAAAATCAAAACTTATATAAAACTTCAATAAATGCAATGTTCCACAGATATGTATTAACAAATTCCGAAAACTCCAACATCTAGTAAAGAATATCAACTTAAGGTCACATTGAATACTTAAGTCAAAGTCCAATTGTCGATTTAAGGGCTCAACACCACAACGTGTGGCATACATTCGTAAGAATTTTTTGAGCGTAGATCGTTAGATTGTACTCATTACTCTTACTTGTACTTATGTAATTAAGAGTTAACTTTATAAATAAGCTTTTAAAAAATGGTTTTTAAATGCGACTCTTTATATTTTCCCAGAGTTATAAAATCTTATATAAAAATAACCACAATTGATGTCAGGGTTATCAGCGATAGCGTAAAAGTGTGTGAAAATTCCGCATGTCAGGTTCATGCACCGTTGCTGGCTATATCATCTCAGCATAACTGACACGTCTGTCGAAATGCACGAAGAGTGCCAAATTCCGAATTTTACACCAAGCAACAAACAATGAAAAAAAAGATAAAAAACCAGAGTATAAAAAAAAACAATAGTTAATTTGAACATTTATTTCTGTTTAAAAAAAATCAGGTTTAAATGTTAAGAGAAATATTTTGTTGGTTAATTATATTTATTGTTATATTGTTTAGTATCTGTTGCTTCCTCTCCATCAAACATTTTGGTGCACTGCTGAAGGGAAGCGACACATTTTCTATGGGTCGATATCAAAATAAAAATAAAAGAAATAAAAAATAAAATGATGAAAAGGTCAAGAAGGCCGCTAAAGACTGCTGAATGCCAATCATGAGGTGCTGTTGGTTGTCTGTGGATAAATGGCTTAGCTATTGTGAATGATGGTTGTGATGATGATGATGATGATGATGATGATGATGATGATGATGATGATGATGATGATGATGATGATGATGAATATGATGAGAAATTTTTTTGCACCCCCTTGTGATGCGCTTAGATGATAACAATATTTTTAATTTGATTTACCTTGGCTTTAAAAGTTGACGTAATATTAATAAGTGACGCTTAAATAAGTGACGTTAAGTTGACATTCTTGACTATACCTATATTTTTCAGACTTAGTTGGTTTTTATATACTTTAAAACACATCGCATTTTTTTCAATCATCTTCTATCATGAGTTCCTATCAGAGTTTTGTTTTTTATTATAAAGGTTAAACTGAAAGCTTATATTTTTTTTTTCTTGCAACCAAGAATTTCAGATGTTAGACTTATTTAGTAAAGTCTACCTTGGTTCGAAATGGTGAGACAGATTAGTGGGCAAAAAGGGGCAATCAAGTGAAACATGATTAGGATGTTCTTAATATGGTGGGAAGCTATAGGAACATGTAAGACAAGTGGTTTACAGTGATGTGCGATGAAATAGAGGCAGTGCTATAAAAATTATTTAAATCAAAAAATCTTAGGAAACTTTGCATTTTTAATTTTTTCTTTTAATAGGTAAAAAAGAACAATTAATTTAATTAATATTAGTACACTAATTAATTAAGTTACGTGTGAAACATAAACGAAAAAATTCAAAATTCAATGATATGTCCTCTTTCGGCTGTGAATTAAAATAGAGCCAATATATAGCTTAATATTTGGTGGAATATCCATTATTTCTGATAACTGCTGAGCAACGCCTAGGCATCGAATCCACTAGTTTTTGGTACTTAGTAGCTGGAATTTTCTCCCATGCGTCCTTGATTAACCTGCAAAGATCATCTTTGTTGATTGAATGTTTGTCTCTAAGAGACACTTTAACCTCTCGCCATAAATTTTCGAAAGGATTTAGGTCTGGCGACTGTGGCGGTCAGCTTGAAACTTCGGTGTATTTTTGTCTAAACGATTTGTTTCCCGCTTCGATGTGTGTGAAGCGGCATATTAAATCCTGGTGTATTTTAAAGCATCCATCTTTTCCTCGAAGCGAAATAAGGGACATGTGCCATTTTATGAGAAACACCCCCAAACCATTATACTCCCACCGCCATTTTTAATAGGTTTTTATAGTGTGTTGTGGGAGGAATTCGGTATTGAGGGGTCTTCTCATAGAAAGTCTGCCTCGGTCTGAGTTAAATAAATTAACTTTGGTTTCATCTGACCAAAGAATGTTTCGCCATTTGCTCGTTGGCCAATCAGCATAATTCTTTGCGAATTGAGATCGCTTACGGACATTAACTTTGGTCAGAAATGGTATCTTCCAAGCAGGTTTAGCCCTCCATCCGGCTTTAATTAAAAGTTTTCGAATTGTTGAAGTGTCTACGTCCAAGGAATATTGTTTCTTGAGAGCGAAAGAAGTCACAAACGGATCTTTTTTACGGGACGTAGGATTTGTCTTTGCAAACTGGTACTTATTTTGGATTGTTTTCCTCTAGTGTTTTTTTTTTTTTTTTTGTGTGTAAACTTTAATGCGTTTTCAACCAATTTCTTTACAGCAAACTATACTGGCTATTATCCTTTGGCTTTTACCTTGTTTACGCAAATTTTTAATAATTTTAGGATTTTCAGAACTGCAGTGCTTGGTTCTTCCCATTTTTAGACCTAATTGTTTGAAACACAAAAATTTATTTTAAAATCATAAAACTGAGAACTCGTACTCACGTTCTGTAGTAAACTTTTATTAAAAAAGATCTTTTTAAATTGAAAAATTTTTAGTTATATTGGTTGGCTCTATTTTAACGCACACTTTAAATGCAACTATATCAAGCAGTTTCATAGATTAGAGAAAAATAAAGGCGCAATTGTACTCAAAAACAACTTTACAATATTCATGGGAGAAGTGGTTTTTAAACTATGTTTGGTTCACACCATGCCAAGCTGTTACAAAAAATTTTAATTAAGTAATATCATCAGCAAGTGCGTGGCTCTGTTTCATCGCACATCACTGTACCTTTACCTCAGTCAATTCTAGTTAAAAGGCCATCCCATCCTCAAACTACAACTTTTGAGTCGCAAATATTGATGAATTTTCAATTTGAGTTGATTAGAAATGAGGGAAGAAATGCAGAAAGGTTAAAGTGTAGTGCCATTTCAGCCCTTGAAAGGACTTTGACCGAACTTCTTATGATCAAATTGTGTTGTGCATGTTATTAAATGTTTGAACACAATTGATCGAGAACTGGGCCTACTAGTTTTATGCGGCTCCCGGAATTTACGCCCGATGAACTTACGCCCGAAAAAAAAAAAGTAAAAAAGCCCGAAATTCTCCATACAAAATCGGGCATTAATTCCTAGAAAAAAATGCCCCAAATTTCGGGTGATTTTGTCATGGTTTTGGGTGTTTGTGCCAAAAAATGTCGGGTTTTTTTTCCAAATATTTGAATTGGAAGAAAGACCCGGAAAAAAATCGGGCATTTTTACCAAATTAAAATAAGATTAAAAAAAGTTGCGAAATTTTAATTAGTTTTTATTACTGTTATGTAGATCAGCGTTTCCAAACTTGTTCTGCAAGCTCCTTCCCAATTTTATTTCAAAAATATTGTTATTAAAACGTGAAATAATAACACGAAAACTATTATTAGAACTACTATTGCAACGATAAAAGGTACTGGATAAGCTGATTTTTAAATTGCACTACTCCGTTACTAATCAATCTTAATTGTGTAGGAAGATCGTTAATTTTAAAAATTTAATTAATTTTAATTTTATATAATCCATACTTAAAAATCTATAAAAACATTTCGTACAAGGGAAAAATACTGATTCTTTTTCAAAACAACAAGTTCCTTTGGTTATCAAAAAATTTCAAAAAGAAAAAATGACGGCGGAGGTGGTGAGGGGGAGCAGGGCGGGGCGACGGGTGGCGTAAATTCCGGGAGCCGTTTTATGCCAACTCCGAACGGCTAATGTGCATGTTCTCAAGAAGCTTTATATGGCATTATTTACTCACTGAGGTTTGCCATTGTCTGCAGAGAGGTGAAGGCCGAACAGAAAAATTAATTCAATTGAAAAAACTTTCTGTGTCAGATGGAATTGAACCAAGGTTCTCTGGCGTATGGGTCACGCACTCTACCAAGTGAGCCACGGCCGTAGTCACACGGTCCAAAAACAAAAATTATGTTTCAGATTTTGCGGTGGTACACTGCATTTGAGATTTGGTAGCCCGATTATGAGAAACATAAGTTGCTACGAAACACATTTCTCGTAGAACGCAAAGTCCCGTAATACGTCTGTGTAAGCCATGACAGTAAAAAAGTTCCTCTTAACAACCCACCCTTTATAATTTTAAATATAAACAAAAAGCCACCAATGCTTTTTACGAGCAACCATATATTTATAACTTCTAGTATATTTTAAGTACTAAATGTCAAAAATGAATTTTTAAGATTTCGGTCGTTATTTAGCCGAAATATGGGTTTGTATGGCAATCTTTACCTGTATGGCAATTGTGAATTTTTTTTTAAATCCACGCCATAGATCAGACTTTATTGGATGATGCATAACTTTACCTGTGCCGAAGCAACGAAAACTAAATTCATGACCAGTAGGCAAAAACCATATAAGACACTAATATTTTTTAGCTATATATACAGTGTTATTAATGACGAAATTTTCCTGTAGTAAATTACAACCACCATCAATTATTACATACAATATTGAATTTGTTTAATTTATCTTTTACACCAGGAATTTATTAAGAGTATTTTATGAACGAACAATTTTTTAAAGTGTATTTTGATAGCAGTGTACTTTATACACCAAAAAGTAGCGCATAAAGTAAAAAAGGGAAAAATAATATTCCAGTCAGAGTTATCAAAAAATCCTTTTTTCACTTTCTCGAAGTATTATGTCTGCAAAATATTATCTGAATATTTTAAGTGAATCCAATAAATACTTTTCGAGTTATTCTACATTTATGAAAGGGTTCTCTGAACCTCAAAATGAGTTTTTCTCAGAACTATTTTTTTAAAGTCGGTAATAGACCGCTGTAATTCAGAAACCGTTAGGTGGATTTGAATGAAATTCAAACAACTTTTTTAATTTAATAAAACAACACACTAGTGTTCCTGATCGAAGGATTTTGTTTTTTTTTTTAACTACCATTTTTATTAACAATTTACTGTTTGTTTTTTTCTGAAAATTCGAGAGTAAATTGTCTGAGGGCGCCATTTTGTTTATTTAAAAAAAAAAAAAAACAAAACTTCGATCAGGTACTAGACTAACTATTAAAATACTCATTTTTTTATTTGAATGATTGCAGGTGAACTGCTGAGAAGTTATGATGGTCACCGCAAAGGACTACTTGTGGAACAGGGGCCGATACATAAAGCGACAACTTTCTATATAATTAATATTTTCTTTTCAAATTCAGGTGAAATCAATTTGAAACATGACCTAATCATGTATAATTGTTACTTTTATAAAATAATTAAAACTACTGGTGAAAAAAAACAATTATTAAAAATGCATTGGAAAGTTCATCTGCACATTATAAGACAACCGCTGTTTATAGTTAGTTCTATAACGTTTTTAATTTCTTCGCGCTGCTGAGTTTCGTGTAAAGCTTGCGTACCATTGAAAAGGATGTTACCACAGGAACCATAATGGGCAGGAAAAGCGGAATATAAATGGCGTATTTCTGTTCATCTGGGAAGTAGAGCTGAGCCAACAATGATGAATCAAAGAATGCCTGTTCGGACGATATATATGCACGTTTGGCGAAGATAGAAGCATTAACTAAGTCAGAACTTGCAAGAAATGATTTGGCTTGCAGAATATTCACATAGGCTTCATTAATGGCTTGACCAACATCGTCATTTATAACAATGTAACTTATATTGTCTGTAAGAATTTTTAAATGAGTATATAATACACGAAACATTTATATTTAAAATGTTTTAACGCACCCAGCAACTTTAACAGGCTCTGTAATGTATGCGAAGCTGTTATAATATGATTGATTGTGCAGCGTCTAATGTAGGACTCATACTCCCACCGACGTGGTGCAATTTGCTCTAGGTCTACGATTTTAACACCGTCGATTTTTGTCTGTAAAAAAATTAAAATTAAGATTTGCCCAAATATAATAGTAAAATTAAGACTTCCTACATCCACTGTTATATCAAGCAGCTTTTGAAGTTGGTAAAGCATAATCTGCATCACATCGTTGGTATTTACATAGAAACTAATAGGCTGTGGCTCATTATTATAAGCTATGCACGTCTCAATTGGCGGATTGGCTATGATGATGCCACCCCATTTGGGAGAAATGAACGAATCGACTTTATTTTGTGTTGCTGGCTTATTTTGACGCGTATAGATATGCAGAGGCGCAATTTCACAAGGTGGTATATATACGACCAAATTGATGGCTGATTTATCGGTTATACCAACGCCTAAATTCTTTTCGATCGAAGTGATAATATGTGGTAGAGACGACTCTGATATAGCGTAATGGCGTCCAATTTTCGTATTATCACGAATTTGCTTAAGGTCAGCCTCGAAGGCCAGCTGATATTTCCATTGAGTTTTCAGTGTGAAATTTGAAACTTGATTAACTTCACGCAAAAATGGTGCAATGTAGACTAGAATAGAGTTGAAGAACTATTTAGATTTTCTTTTCTCATGATTAAGGATAATATTCTTACTTTCTGTAGCCATTTTAATATTCCACTTGGCATCCATGATATCTGGACGAGGATTCAAAACGGATATCACAACATCATATTCTGCCTGTGGCGCATCACTTTTGATAGCTGTGCGTTCATTTTGATGATGGATTTCTTGCATTTTAAATGTTTGCAAAACCAAAACATTTAAAACCAATTTCATTTTGGAGGCGCCTAAAAAATAAGGTCGAATTCATTTATTGAAATCTTGAATTTTAAAAGAATAAATTTTAAGGTAATCACTTGTGTCTGATTTAAACAATGCTGAGCGTTCTGTTGTCAACAGTATATCTTCAGCCAATTTTGGCCATTCAATGAAAATAAAGTCTCCAACAGACAGCGGAAATTGCTTCAGTATCAGACTCTCTAGACCAGCCGGAGTTTTGGTAGTAGCAGCATTGTTAATTTTAGGTATAGCTTGAAAGTTTATTTGCCATATTTCTGTGAAAGTTTTTTTAAAAAATTATTTGTATAAAACTGCTTTATAGGTATTATTCAATATTTACCGTTATCACCAAATGCTTCCTCCAGTTCCTTTATTAACAATGCCGAACGTTCAGGGTTAAATGTGAAAATGCCAACATTTATACTTGTGCGTGCAATACTATCACCAAGACTGAGAATATCTGAAGATGGTAAACTTACTCTACAAAAAAATTAGAATTGTTTTTTGTTCAGTTTCATTAATAACCAATTGATTAAACTTATAACCTGTAAACCTCGGTTGTCTTCCACCACATGGGCACTCCAACAATGATCACGACCGTCATAAAAGCCAAAGAGGCATACATGCGATATTTATCTAAATTATCGAGATAGAAAAACAATATATATATGTATATCTATACAAACAAAATATATACAAGATATTTATTTTAAATTTGTCTACTATACTTGCAACATATACTTAAATTTTTATATCATTTATAACAAAAAGTACACAAAACTATATAATTTTTGTTAAATATTGAAAACAAATTTTAGCTTTAGGCCAAGTTGTTGACAACAAGTCAACATGAAGACAAATATGGCAACAACCAAGAACAACGGCTCTGTATAGAGCAAATCTAACACAGCTTGACTATACAGACTGTTTCGTTGGCCGCTACACCAACTCATCAGTAGTCTTTGCATGACTTTTCACTGTGATCCACTCAAGCTACTTAGGTTCTACTTATACTGCCAACTATGCCGAGAAAGTTACCCGGTATTTATTATGACAGAGAGAACGCTTAAGTTCTTATCTACTTCGATGCACCCTGTATCAAGGTTAACCTAGATCGTATCATACTTTTAGGAATAGCCTTAATTCATGTGCATCTTCGAAATTCGATCACAGCGGCTTACCGCTATCAGAGCATATTGAAGTTGTTGTTATTTTGCTGTTAGCTCCTCCCTTTTTCCACACTTCCATTTTTAGGGTTCAATTAGTTTAACTGATGGTACACCTAAGATGGTGTGGAGACCATTTTGTTTTGAAAGACTTTGTTGTTTTTATGTGAGAAACACACAATTAATTAATTTTCCTGGGCGTGCTCTCCCATAAATTTTTAATCTTAATATTTTTAATACGACCTTTGATTATTTATATTGAAAACAAATTTGAAAACTCTATGTCTTCATGTTGTCTTGTTGTCAACATACTTGGCCCAAAGCTCAAAAATTTGTTTTCAATATTAATAATGAAAGGCCGTATTCAAATATTAAGATTAAACGTAGAATCATTATTAATAAAATCTTTGTGCACCGGTTTTGCTAAGGGAAAGATCTCGCTTCTAAAATTTCATTGTAATAAAAATTTTCGCAGTATTAAGGATATGTAAGTGTTTTTGGTATCAAAATAACAGAAATTTTTTAATTTTACTAAATTTAAGAAAAATGTGACTTTGAAGAAAAATGTTATATTTTGTAAATATTTGCATATATAATCTAAAAATAGCCTATTGTAGACACATTGGAGTTTTAGGCGGTTTTGTAAAAGATGTGTACTACAGCGCCCTCTAGTGTTCAATATGGGTCAATAGAGATAGCGGAAAAACACTCAGTGTACTTGAAGACCACTATACACCAATTTTCATTTTAATCACATGAGCGGTTTGGGAGTTTTAGGCGGTTTTGTAAAAGATTTGTGCTACAGCGCCCTCTGGTGTTCAATATGGGTCAATAGAGATAGCGAAAAAACACTCAGTGTACCTGAAGACCACAACACACCAATTTTCATTCTAATCACATGAGCGGTTTGGGAGTTTTAGGCGTTTTTGTAAAAAATGTAAACTACAGCGCCCTCTGATGTTAAAGATGAATTAAAATGGATAGCCCAAAAACACGCACCGTTTCTAAAAAATACTGCATACAAATTTTCATGCTAATTGTATGATGGGCTTAGGAGTTATTGGCAGTTTTGTTAAAAATTTTTACAAAAATCTTTGTTGGTATCCAAGGTGGATCAAGAGAGATAGCGCCAAAACACTCAGCGTACCTGAAAATTACTTTATATCAATTTTCATGCTAATTGTATGATCGGCTTAAGAGCTATTGGTGGTATTGTAAAAAATTTGTACTACAGCTCCTTCTGGTGTTCAAGGTGAATCAAAATTGATAGCCCAAAAACACGCACCGTACCAAAAAGCTTCTATACACAAATTTTCATGCTAATCGGGTGAGTAGTTTAGGAGTCTATTGTGAAATTACATATAAAAACTCGTTTTTATATATTTAGATACAAAAGCATAACTCTGAACCAGTGATGTGATTTGGTGGGATTTCGGGCTCATTTCGGGATATTTGGCCTATTTGAGAACGTGTGGGATTTCAGATGCTTAGGTGGGATTTTCTACTGAATCATAATTTTTTAAAGTGTAAATTAGCAAAACTGGTTGGTATCACTTTTTTGTAATCTTTCAAAATTTTTCGTTTAATTGCTGTTTCATTAATTCTGAATATGTATATTCAAGAGGCTTAAAATTAATGAAAATAAGATCCTCATTTAAAAACAAAAATATAAGCTCAGTTTCATTTTGATGCAACGAAAGAAATTTACGATTACTTCATACACTTCATACAAGAGAGTTTTTATAAAAAACGCAGAGTTTACCTTTAGGTATTTTTTTTTTCTGCGGAAAATTTGTTTTTTTTTATAAAATTTGTTATATTTATTGAAAAACTTTATTATCTACATTATTAAACTATAAAATTATTACAATGTTAAAAAAATGTAGGGGAGGATGCCCGTCTTCTAAACACGTTTTGCTTGGAGGCTATACCTTTGGTTTAAAACATAATTTTACAGAGCTCTTGGTTTCATTTGGAAGCTAATTTCAATAACTAACAAGAATTTTAATCAGAATTTAAAATTTCCAAAAATTATAACTTTGGAAGTCGATCTAGCAAGTCTCGAAATCGGCCGCTTAAAAAATCGGCCCAGCTACTGAACACCTAAAACAAATCGTTGAAAAAAATTAGAAAATGATGTAAAAACACTGGTTTATGAGAGTTTATAAAAAGTTTATTCTATCAATAGTTCACAATGACTCACTGAACTTTAAACAAAAGAGACTTGAATTTCTTTGATGGCTGCAGCCATCGCATCAGAATTTATATTCGTTCTTCTTTTCACTATTTTTTGGGCGACGCCATTCTAAAATTTTATCTGAACGTGGATGAGAATCACGAAAACTATTTTAACTAATTTCAAACACTATTTTCAATCATATAAATCACAATTATTTACTTGCACGATTTCTGAAAATTTGTTCGGAAGGTGGACCAACGTTTTGTTCAGGAGGTGGGCAGGCACGCCATCATGATATGACGTGAAATATTTTTTTTCCATTTCTCAATATTGTTCGATTGCTCGTCGAATTGTGAAAATAAACATTAAATATAGAATTCTACTCATATTCACCTTTTTTTATCGATAAGAAACACTCTGAAATTCACTAAATAGAGATGAACTATTTTCGCTCAGCTTCGTTTTATTCGAATATTTTATTTTTCAACGGCCGTGGGGCTAAAGCAGCATACGCATTATCTCAATGATTTATCAAAAGTGAACATTCAATGAGATGTTACTGCGACACTTTACACATTGGCGCATCATACAGACGTCAGAACTCACAGTGTTAAGTAGTCGATGGGCCTGTTCAGCAGGTGGGCATCCTTATTTCTTTTAAAAAATTTCATAAAAAATCGTTATTTGTATAAATATTTGGGTGGGATTTTTTGTGGGTTTTTCGTGTCATTTTGGTGGGATAAACAGGTCTAAATCGGGATGTGATCGGGATTTTTTACTAAATCAGAATCACATCACTGCTCTGAACATTCGTTACTCGAAAGATTTAATAGTTGTGGAGTTTTACGTGATCAGAATGTGAACGGGGTCAGATTGACCCAGAATGTACTCGGAATCAAAGGAATAGGTGTGTACTCGAAGCGTTAAGTTTAAAAGAAAATATCCACCAGTTTTATTTGTTTTCAACAAAATAAACAAAGGTCAAAATTAATTTCATTTAATGTAATCAAATTTATCAACTAATATAGTCAACAAAACTTGGAAAACCTAAGATAATTTTTCCAATCCACCAAAATAACTTTCGACTTCTTTATTCCTACTTAATTAGCAGATAAACAGACTTAAGAGGATTTCTGGTAATCATACGAAAATAATTGTGAAATTATAATAAAAACACCTATGTTGACACTTTTTAACAAATAATATATTTTCATCTCCGAGTATAAAAAACAAAAGCACAAACCACGCTCGAAATTCACCATATTTTTTTCCAACGTTGATATCAATTTTAATAACCTCGTGTTGGGTTTTAATTGAAACAAGTTTTCTTAAAACATACGAATTTATTTAAAAATACAGAATTTAATTTTTTTTTTTTTCATTAATTTTATTTCATAAAATATGCATGAATAAATTTTTTATTTTAAACCTTATGTTTAATTTAATTTTATAAATTCTTAATTACAAAATATTTATACAAAATTATAAATATCAAAAGAAAAAAAAAATACTACAAAATAAATTGTTTTGTGTATCATGCTTGTCCAACTATTCTTTATAGCTACAGGATAACACAAAGACAGGTCCTTTATCCATGGGCGTATTTCTGGAGACATACTTTGTAAATTTTGTGGTACCTACACAACGATAAACAATGTTTAAGGAATTGTCAGTGGGAGTGATGGTAAGTAGAACTGAATCGTCATCCTCCTCAGTCTCTAATTCAGTTTCCGATTCACTTTCATCACTTGTAGAATTATGACTTTCTCTTTTGAGTTTATTTGCTACTGTCGTACTCTCCTTCTCCTCCACATCTTGTTCAGGGGAGAGATACGTTATTATTCCCGCACCCTCCACTGCATTTAGATAGTATATCAAGTCCAAAGTATTTTCATCACAAATAGCTCCATCACCAAGTACGGTATAGTTGCCATGCGACCAGCGTTGAAGCTCCAAACTTAAACTTGGCTCGCTGGCTTTTGGTCCAGCCAAATCAAGGTCGGTATAATCATGAAGCAAGTCAAACATTTCTCTGCTCGAAAATGTTTTTATCAGCTGTGCTATCGTGTCGCTTGCGCTGCAAAGCTCAAGCACTTCATAGTTTTGTGCATTCGCAGGACCCTGCCGACGCCACTTCAGTGAACTGTCCGTGAGCAGACTATCTAGAGACTGTTTGAATATTTCGCGTTTTAGGAATTCATACAGACAGATTTCCGAGTTATCCTCAATGCGCTTTTGTATACTTTGGCAAGTGTTTGGCCTTAGATAAACTTCGTTAACCAGCTCTTCCAGGCACCCTGACAAAGGCTCCGGCTTTTTGAAGTCTAGCTTTGTAAAAGGACGCAAGGTATCGGCAAAGAGATCATCATTAGTAGCACCATGAAACCAACCATTGATGGTCAAACGCGGATAGTCGAATGTAGTTATTTCCCCTACTTGATGAAAGGAACGCGAGCCCACTTTGAAAAATACGAACTGATTATTTTTTGGCGCGATTTTACGACGCACCGGAAAATGTGGCAAGCAGCGATTATCGCTATTGAAGATTTCCAGACACCCACCTTGCTCTTCGGTCCACTGTTCTGCACCCTCCCAGGGAGACAAATAGTAAACAAAAGCCACCTGTCGATCCTTAAGCAGATCGTCGTGCACCAGCAGATAGTCGCCACAGGTATACATAGAGCACGAAGCAGATACATAGTCCAATTTCAAGTTTGTGACTTGCTCCAGCCAAGGACGCACTTGACGGCGTAGCATTTGCAAGAATTGAGAAAGCATTGTGCAATCGGACATGTTAGATAAATCGGTGCTCTGATAAAATTCATAAAGATCCATTTGTTTGCGTGACCAAAGCACTTTATGTACCATTTCGTTGACCAACAACACACAACTTTGTTTGCTTTGCAGAAAATCAGGCAACAGACCCAGTTGAAAGGGTTCCAAGTATATTTCAGCGCCTGTTGTGGAGTGTTTAAAATCGCTGGCTCTATTATTGTTACCCCAATTTTTGCACAGCACATGCGTGAATTCTTTTTGCTCTAAATTAGGATTTAACGTCAAATCATTTTCTTGCTTTTCATGAGGATCTATTTTGCGTAATTTTGTCTGTGGTTCGTCTTTAAACTCATCTGAGTCCTTGGCGACATTTGGCAGTCTCGTTGAGCCTAAAAGAAAATTTCAATGAATTTTTGTTGGATTAGCAAAGTCAATTTATGTCCATACCTTATAAAATCAGAGAGGAGTAGAATATATTAGGGCTTGACTAAAGGAATTTTTTTCAACCCAAGGATATCAAGGATTACAATAAGAGAGACATAAAACTTGAAATGGTTGTTAATCACTTAAAATTAAGTTTTAAAAAAAATAATCGTTATATATTCGCAACTGTTTACATTTTATGGCAACCAATATGAATGCGTTCCACACTCATCTTGGAATATACGGTTGGAAAATCTAAGCAAATAAAAATGCTGGTCAAGACGCTATTTTAAAAAAAAGTTGAAATTATGTATAGAATTCTTTTTTCAAATTAAACAAACTTATATAAATCCATAAAGAAAACATGCGGAACAGTTTTCTTAACATTAAAGTTAATGACAACCTTATATTTATCATTTTTAGAGTTAATAACATTCATTAAAACAATAGCAACAAATTGGCCAGACTGAGTCTGCTTCAGTCAATTCCTTCGGATTAGAACTTACCATCCGATATATTCTCAAATTTGTCCATAGCACCTTTTCTATTTATTTCCATGCTAAATTAATGCTTTTGCACTTAAGTTATTAAATAATCAAAGCAGAATTCTTAAACAATACACATTTACTATTCAAGAATATAATAAAAATTTTTATCCAACTAGCTCAAAGCCGAAACGTCAAATCTTACAATGCTGCCAAGTTAGTTAATTACCGGCCCAGGTATGTAAAAGTACCGATCATGGTATAATATACAAGGTAGCATTGGCAACTGCTTAATTTTCTTCTACAAGAAAACACCTCCTGTCAAAAACAGCTGTTTGTGAAAATGCATCTGTAGATGCTGAATTTTTTTTACTTCAACGTTTTCAACATTTTTTTGTGTTTTCTATAGCCCATGGTATAATAAGCATTGACAACTGCTTATTTTCTCTTCTACAAGAAAAAATAAGCAGTCAAAATCATCTGTCGAAAACAGCTGTTTTTGAAAATGCATCTGCAGCAGCTGAGGTTGTTGTTTTTTTCCACTTCAGCGTTAGGTGCGTTTTTTTGACATCGCTATATGCGCTTAACAATATTTTTCATACAAAAAATTGCTTAGATAAGACAGGATAATTATAACCGCTTAGCTCATAGTCGCCGATAGAAACACTATTGCCAGATCAAGAAAATGATAGTCTACGTTATTTATTGGCATCTTTTTTTGAAAAACAACCATGTTTATGTCACATAAAATAAAAAAAAAATCACAATCAAATGTAAACAAAGCAACAAATAATAAATTATATTATATTTGCACAGAATAGCAAAATGAGTGGTAAGATATCATAAGATATCAAACTTATACGGCCATGTTGATAGTATAAAAGAATTCAATTTTTATATATTCTAGCAGTAAACGCAAGAAGTGGAGCCGTGAGGAGAAGTTAGGATTTCTTAAATGCTACATGGCCAGAAAGGATGAATTCAAGCATGCCAGAAAGAAAATCAATGTGGACATTGACTTGGAAGTGGAGTACCTCTTTGAGCCAATCAATGTGCCAGAGTCACCAGAACTGGAGCTTGAGATGCCTTATACATCCGCTGCTGCTAGAAGCATCAAAAGGAAGAGTCCTCGAGACCTGTATTATGCAGAGAAGAATTTATTAGTATAATTACTTGAGTTTCCTCAGAGCTGTCCATTTTGAGCAGAAAATGTGTTACAGTTTGATAAAAATAAAATTTGTCAATTTGTGCATGTTAATAATTATGTTCAATATTTGAGAGTAACAACCAATGCTGCCAAGTTTTGAAGAAAAGTGTTAAGCGAAATATTAGGTGTGTTTCCGTACACAATAGCTGCATTCCCGTGGTCGTTGATCTAGAGCGTGGCTCTATTTTATTCACAAAGCAAAAACAAAAATTAGAACCAGCTATTTTCCTGGCTCTATTTCTGATCTGAAAATGCTGCCAGGTTTAAAGCATTTTTTGTTAAAAACGAACATAGTTGGCAAATCTAAACTGTGCTGTTTTGTATTGTTATTGTTGTTCAAACCCATGATATAATTATACAGGTAGCATTGACAAGTATAGATTTTCTCAGCAACAAGGCAACGACCATCTGTCAAAAACAGTTGTTCGTGCAACAAGAATTAAACGAATGTAAAAATAAATAAACTCCGCAAAATATGTGCGTTAAATACACAATTATAATAATGAAAGTTGTGAAAAAATTATGTGTGATATGTGTTTAACGTTTTCCAGCCGTGGTGTTTTAATAATAATTGGAAACTTCTTTAATTTCGTCCATATGCATCTGCAGCTGCTGAGGTTGCTACATTTGAACGTTTTTAACATTTTTTCTTATGTTTGCACTTAATAACACAAAGTTCACAAGTAATCTTCGTTGTAGTAATAATAATTCACTATTGATTAAATAAAATAGGCAATATTTTGTAAGAAAATGTTTGGATATTTGCAAGCGCTGAAACATAAACAATGGCGAAAACATAAGAAATAATTGAACGCTCTCTTTCTAGACATGTTTTTTGACAGATGGTCGTTGCCCAAGCAACTGTCAATACTACCTTATATTATTATACCATGGTTCAAACAAAGAACTAAGATATAAGGAAGTGATGTTATTGCCCAAAAGTGTGGTATTTTTCTTATTCGTGTTGGTTGACACAAATACATAAACATTCACAAAGGGCCGTATTCAGTTGCATCGAAGAAGAAGGCTCAATTTGTTTCTGACTCGAATAACATATAAAACAGGTGTTTAGAGTTATACGGTATTAATAAAACGTTTGACCGAAACGTTTGACGAATTAAAGACATAATAAATTAAAATAAAATTGTATTGCAATACAGAAACACTTACTCAGGGCTATATTCGGTTAGATAGTTGATGAAGGTCTAAACAGTTTCTAATTGGAATCACATATACAATAGATTCTGGGTTAAATTTACTGATTTTGGAGCTAATTTAATTATATTATATAAAAATAATCAAATTATTATAAAATATAATAATAGGTGTGTTTTTTTGGCAACGCTATATACGCTTGTCCAAAAAAACGCTCATCGGCGCTTAATATTTCGCTTAACTTTTTTCTTAAAAACTTGGCAGCATTGCGTGTTACTGTCAAATATTGGGTGATATAATAATGGGCAAAGAAATAAAATATAAGGAAATGGTGTTCTCCTCACATACAGTGTGTGTGTACTGAGGCAACAGTTTTTTGACAGTTCGATCTCTCGTGTCTAAAAAAAATTGGAGTCGAATTATAAATACCTATTATTTAATAAAAAGCTATTTTTATTTCTAAATTTTGCAAAATTATTAACGTAAATAACATAAACAATTGACTAAAAATGCATTGAAAAGTGAAAAGTTGTGCAAACAGCCATAAATTGAAGAACACGGTAATATCCTTTCACAAGTAAATATACCGGCATCAGTCGAATTTTATAAACAAAACAACTTTATTTAGTTTAAAGAAGTTGTAACAAGTGTTACAGTTGGCAACGCGAACGAGAAGTTTGGCAATGGTGTGTGGAAGAAAAGTCGAAAGCGGGAGTCGTGTTTGAGCAGCTAAGCGAAGAAGTCGGAAATATGAGATTTGAAACCTTTTGCTTGTTAAATTAATTATTTGTTTTATTGGTTAAAATAAAAGACAGTTAAACTTTAAATTCATTGATAATCTGTAATAAATCAGAAGTGGGATAAAGATATCCAGTAAAGCTAAAGTTTGTTCGTTTCAATTAAAAGGCAAGCATGCAGCTGTAGAATTTTGTGCATGAATTGCAAGCGTTGTGTCCGTTGTTGTTGTTGCTGACTTTGATACGAAGTTTGTGTGTGTATGCTTTATGTAAGCTACGAAGAAAGCACAAGAGAAACTTTGTGTGGTGTCAAAACAAAACAAAAAGGAAAAACGTTAAATTCAAAATTGTGCGATAAATTCCGTTGTCGGTTAAAAAAAAACAAAAATGTCGTTGGATAATTTTGGAAAATGGACAATGGTTAGCTTGAAAGAACAGCTAGGAAAGTTTAATTTAAATACAGTGGGTACAAAAGCTGAGTTGCAAGTACGGTTACGGGATTATTTAGAAATGAACCCTGATGCTATAATAGGAGATACTGTAGCATGTGCTGGGTTATTAGTCGTTTCTGAACAAGGCGATGAAAATAAAACGGGTGATAAAATAGGCGATTCGCAAAATGCAGAAGTCATGCGAAAAGAAATAGACTTGTTGCATCGTGAAATGATTTTATTGGAAAGAGAACGAGATCTCTTACGTAAGGAATGTGAATTTGAGAAAAATAAAAATCTGTTAGTAGAAAATCAAGTCGGTAATGTTAAAAATTCGGGTATGAGGATATCGGTATCTGAAGTAGTGGCGGCGTTGCCGAGGTTTCATCCGGGTGATTATACATCACTTAATAGCTTACAGTGGATATCGCAAGTTGAAAAACTTATACAAATATTCGAATGGACCGATACAATGATCGTTTGTGCGTGTTTTATAAAATTTGAAGGCCCGGCGAAATATTGGATTGACTCTGAGGCCGAAAATATTTCTTCTTGGTCGCGGTTAAAAAATGAAATGTTAAGAGTGTTTCCAGTGGCATTTAATGAGGCAGATATTCATCTACAAATGATGACGCGAAATCGAAAACAACACGAAAAAATTGAAGACTATGTTTTTGAAGTGAGAATGATAGGTAAGCGTGGTAACCTATCAGAAAATGCAATTATTCGGTACATTATCACGGGACTTAATGATGAAAAATTAATCGACCAGCTAAATGGGCAACATTTTGAATCTTGTTTTGAGTTGCTTGAGCGTATAAAATCAATAGAGTGCTTAAAAAATCATAAAAAGTTACGCGAAACCAAAAGATTTGGTCAATCGTTAGACACTGACAAGTGGTCGCGTAGTAATACAGATCTTGAAAAGAAAAATGACAGTGCGGTAGTCAACAAAAATAAAATAAACGCCGATGGTGACTTTTCTCGAATGATGTGTTTTGGGTGTAAGCAAAAAGGGCATCGAATACGCGATTGTCCAAAAAAGAAAAATGTTAACGTTGCTTGTGTTCATAAAGAAAACGATGATACTGATTGCTATAAAAGTCTGAAATTAAATGATACTCTGTTGCTAGGATATATTGACATGGGAAGTGAATGTGTAACTATACGTGAAGACGAAGTTCAAAACAATGGTATACCGTATAATGAGTGGTGTGTGAAGCTCAGTGGTTTTGGCTGCGGTGGTTGTGAAACGGTTGGGAAGTTTTATGGAATTCTGGACATTGACAATGTTAAAATGATAGGTGAAGTGTTGGTTGTACCCAATGAAGCCCAGCGAGTGAGTGTTATTGTTGGTAGATCAGTGTTGTGTCAGCCACATGTTAGAGTTGAGTTTGTAGACAAAAAAGTTAAGATCTCTTACAACTCGGAACATGTTTTAAAAATTCAGAAATTAACTGCGGACATAATTGAAAATGAACTTAACGTTAATGAAAATCTGCCGTACAATGACATTAAAAACTTATACGAATTAGTAAATGAATTTCGATTGTGTTTTGCGAAAAATTTGTCTGAGCTGGGTGAAGCAAAAGGTACTGAGATGGAAATCAAGTTATTAGAACCAGAACCTGTAAGCAAGAGAAGCAGCAGAATACCGTTTGCGCAACGCGATGAGATCACCAAAACAGTGGAGGAGCTTTTGCAGAATGGAGTGGTACGTAGATCGAATTCTAGTTTCATATCACCTATAGTAGTTGTTCCTAAAAAAGATGGGTCACTACGAATGTGTATTGATTTCCGTCAGCTTAATTCGATAACTGTCAAAGAAAAATACCCTATGCCAGTGGTGGAGGAGCAGTTTGGCCGTCTGGGTGGATACTCATTTTTTACAATTGTTGACTTGAATTCAGGTTACTTCCAAATTCCTGTCGCAGAGAAGTCGAGACATTTACTCGCATTTCAAATCCATAACATGCAACTGGAGTTTTGTAGAATGCCATTCGGGTTGGTAAACGCACCGACTGTGTTCCAAGCTATGATGGATAAGCTAATTACAGACATGGAAATTCAGGATGTGCTGGTTTTTCTTGATGATGTAATTATTCCAAGCAAAACAGTGGATGAGGGCTTGGCTAAATTGAGAATATTTTTGGAACGATTGCAGAAGAGCGGTTTAACTTTAAATCTAGCAAAATGTGAATTTCTCAAAACCACGGTGGAGTATTTAGGGCATTTACTGTCTGCTGATGGTATAAGGCCAGGTACTAAGAAGACTGCTGCGATACTTGAATTTCCATCACCTACGACAGTTCGTCAAGTAAGACAATTTCTTGGGCTCTCTGGATATTTCCGGAAGTTTGTTAAAAATTACGCGGAAATAGCTGGACCTCTCAATAGCCTGTTGCGAAAAGATGCTGTGTTTGTTTGGAATGACGAACAAGAAACTGCGTTCAACGAACTGAAGCAGAGATTATGCACTGAACCAATACTGACGATATATGATCCTGCTTGTGAGCATGAGCTTCATACGGACGCTAGTGCAGTTGGAGTTGCAGGAATGTTGTGTCAACGTGATGTCAAACAGCAGTTGCGAGTGGTAAGCTATTTTAGTAGGCGCACAACAATTTGTGAACAAAAATGGCATAGCTATGAGCTAGAACTATTGGCTATAGTAGAAAGTGCTAACCGATTTCGTATATATTTGCTTGGAAAGCCGTTCACTGTGGTGACCGATTGTAGAGCAATCGTTACACTTAAAAATATGACGACGATGACGAGTAGAATTGCACGCTGGATGCTAAAACTACAGGAGTTTGATATTAAATTTGTTCATCGAGCGGGAAGTTTAATGTCCCATGTCGATTGCCTTAGTAGGAATTTCCCCGAAAAATTGACAGATAAGGAGATAGAAGTGATGCGAATAAACATTGATAGACAGGACTGGTTGACTTCTCTGCAAAGGTTAGACGAGAAAGGAAGGAATATCATTGACGCGCTTCAACGACATGCGACCAATGATACTGAACAACAATGGCATACTGATTATACCCTTAAAGACGGGCGATTATTTCGTAAAGTTGGCAAAGATCTACGATGGTATGTTCCAGATTCTCTGAAGTATCGGCTGACCAGAAGCTGCCATGACGACGCTGGTCATTTTGGGTTTGTAAAAACGCTCGAAATATTGCAGAAACAGTTTTGGTTTACTAGAATGAGGGACTTCGTTAAGAAATACATCGGCACGTGTATAGAATGTGCATATTCTAAAGGTACCTATGGGAAAAAAGAGGGAAGTTTGCATCCAATACCAAGAGGTTCTGTTCCATTTCAGACAGTTCATTTGGATCATGTAGGGCCGTTTGTGAAAAGCAAATCGGGAAACCTGCACATTTTAGTTATGGTCGATGGATTTTCGAAGTATGTTCGAATGAAGGCTGTAAAATCAACAGAATCAAGATACGTTATACGATTTTTAGATGAAATAAGTGGATTTTTTGGTTTACCAGCTAGGATAGTAACTGATCGTGGCAGTGCATTTACGGCAAACAGTGTCAAAAAATTCTGCGTCGACAATTTAATTGATCATGTGACAAATGCAACAGCAACGCCGAGGGCCAATGGCCAAGTTGAGCGGTACAACCGTACGATTATTGAAGCAGTAAGGTCAATGACTCGGAAAGCTGATAATTCGGATTGGGATAATTATTTAAACATCATACAATGGACACTTAACTCAACCAAAAATGATACAACAAAAATGACGCCACATGACCTCGTGTTTGGTTTTAACCCGCGATCATCAGTCAAAAACAAAGTTATGCAGGCTTTGCACGACTGGGATACGATAGAAGAGAAATTGCCTCTGAAGAATTTACGAGAAATGGCTTCTGAGAACATTCGGAAGTCGCAATTAAAGCAGAAAGTTCGATTCGACCGGAAGCGGAAGCAACCTACACAGTATGCTTGTGGTGATATGGTGCTGGTGTTAAATGATTTACCAGCTACAGGCACATCAAGAAAACTAGATGCTCGATGGAGGGGACCTTATCTAGTGGTTCGCTCACTTGGAAACGATCGCTACCTTGTCGAAGATATCCCTGGGGCTCAACGCACTCAGAAAAAGTTCCATTCGGTGTTTTCATCAGATCATATGCGGCGGTGGCTCAGTTTGCCAGAAGATGAAGCTGAGGTAACGAATACTGCAGTAACAACGTCCACTGTTGAAGGGAGTATTCCAACCAGAATAGAGGTGGACACCGGTGCCGAGACGACACCTGTATAGGATGGTCGATTGTTACAGTTGGCAACGCGAACGAGAAGTTTGGCAATGGTGTGTGGAAGAAAAGTCGAAAGCGGGAGTCGTGTTTGAGCAGCTAAGCGAAGAAGTCGGAAATATGAGATTTGAAACCTTTTGCTTGTTAAATTAATTATTTGTTTTATTGGTTAAAATAAAAGACAGTTAAACTTTAAATTCATTGATAATCTGTAATACAAGTGAAAGTTTTAATATTTGCAATTGGAATTTTGCGAAAAAATTAAAATTAGAGCCCGTTGTCTTGCACCGATTTAGTGAGATCGAACTGTCAAAATACAAATACCGCTTCAGAGGCGCATTCAATTTACACAATCGCACATATTTTTAGGGCGCTCTTGTTTTCAGTGATTCAATTTCAATCTTTCAGATTTTCATATATTGCCGTCCGGGGATTCATGTGCTGTATGTGCAAAAAACACATTTTGAGTATATGGAAGTTTAAGATTGAAGCGATTTTTTTTTAAAAAACTACGATAGGATTTCCTGAATGTCTCACCATAAGTTTGTATAAAAATGGTTATCCACAAAACATATTTCCTAATCCTTAATCTCACGCACAAAAGTACATTTTCTAACGGTAAAAACTCCACTTTGCTCTATACGCCATTTCAAACTTATTTTTATGTGAACTCATACTCATAGAGCAAAGATGCATAAGGAAAAAATGAAACAGATTTAAAGTTTTTCGTCAACAGCAGTTTATTCATTTACAAATTCAAATTAATATTCATTGAAACACAAAAGAAAAATATGTTCTTAAATTAATTTAACAGAAATCATAAAAAAATGTATTCATTTACAAAAAACAAAAATAAAAAGCTGTTGGTATAACTATTACAAAATGGCGTATGGAGCACATGAATCCCCGGGCGACGATATGCTTGATTCAAAAACCCTTTGGATTCGAGCACTAGGATTAGAAAATGATGTTATAAATGTAAGATCAGTAGTTTGCTGTTTGCATGATTGCTGAAAAGGAACTTCGTATTCAAACGAAATTTATTTGAATACGAAAATTCGTCTTATTCAAAAGACAAATCTATTTTGGAAAAAATATAAATATTTTAATAGAATACTGTTAAATACGCAAAAATCCCTTATTGGAAAACTATGTTTGAAGGTCATATAAAGTCTTCCGGCCATTATATCGTAGTCAAATCATTAATTGAAATTTGTTTAAAAAGGCGATATTATATAACGAACAAAAATAAACGAAAAGTCTTCAATCAGACAAAAGCTCCACAAGACTGTTAATTTTAAGGGGTTTAGTAGCTGAATTGTTTATTAATAATTTTACTAATGATTTCTTTTCTTTATGGGTGAAATAGGCCTACAAATGAACCGTACACCCAAAAAAAATCGATGATGCACCAAATTGTATATCTCAAAGGTGGTGTGGAAATACAATAAATTTTCACAACTTGTGAAGTTTAGATTTTCACATCTATCACTCACATAAGTTTCATGTCATTTCTTCATTATATTACCTGATGACTTCACATTGTCTACTTACATCATTACTCATCCTAGTTATTTATTCATTCCATTCAATTCTAGTTAATATTGCAAAAGTTTGCGCCTTCTTATTTGCTGCACCCGAATGCGGTCCTGCGTAAATTTTTCTATGTATGTGTTAACCAACACCAATGAGAAAAATACCTCACTTTTGAGGAATAACACCGCTTCCTTATCTCTTACTTCTTTGATAATGGGTGATCCAAGTAGAGAGACTTTTTTCAATAGTCTAAATTTTATGCGGACACTCCCGCTTCCATCTGAGACGTAGCCGCGGCCAACATTTGATAAACATTGTCTTGAAAAAATAAATGCCAAAAAATGTTCTTTCAAATGATAATACATATTCCTCATTAAAATTGAATTTTCCGTGTTTTTTTCTTAAAAAGGTAGGGAGCTTCGAAACGGATCACCCTTTATTTTATTTTTTTTTTTTTTGTTTAAAAAAATAAATGCACAAATTTCTAATACTTTTCGATACCAAACGTATTTACAGTTTCTTTGTAATCTCGGGAGCAGCATTAAAAAGGTCAGCAACCAGACCAATTTCAGCGAAGATTGGCACTTCGGCATCCTTTAGTCGCTCCACACAATAGTTTTGGAGTCTTTCATACCAGCCAGATGTTGAATAGCGCCAGAGATTCCGACAGAAAAGTATAGGTCCGAAGCTACAATTTAGCCCGTCTGTCCGATTTGCATGTCGTTGGGCACGAAACCAGCATCGACAGCAGCACGTGAAGCACCGACAGCAGCGAAAAAACTTGTCTGCCAAATCGTACAGCATTTTGAAGTTGTCGCCCGATTTGAGGCCACGACCACCCGATATAATCACCTTGGCACTAGCTAGCTCAGGGCGATCAGACTTTGTGAGCTCGGACGAAACGTACTCGCTTAGACTTGACTTAAAATCACCAGTGGGCGCCTGTTCGATGGCACCGCTACCGCCGTCCGCAGAGACAGCTTCAAAATTCGTGCCAAGAGAACTTTTGCAACACCAGACACCTTAGAAACAGCTTCGGAAACGTGTCCGCATATGGTGCCTGCTACCAGCATTTACGTCGCCTCGGATTTTCTTTGCTGCCGAGATTGTATTCAGCGTTACAGGATTCAAAACCTCATTGTTGTGTTCAGCCACGACGAGGGTGCTTTTGCAACGATGCAAAACACTGCTGCGCAAAAGGTTTCGGGTGCTGGCGCTAAACATATTTTTTATGCTTAATTTTTTGATGCTTTATTTGTTTTTATGATTTTAGATAGACTTTTTTTCTATCACCGGTCTGACGTAAACATGGTTGTTTTCCAAAAAGTGCTGCCAATAAATTATGTAAAATACCACTTTCTTGATCTGGCAATAGTGTTTCTATCGGCGACTATGAGCTAAGCGGCTATAATTATCCTGTCTTAGCTAAGCAATTTTTTGTATGAAAAATGTTGTTAAGCGTATATAGCGATGCCAAAAAAACGCACCTAATATAGTTTTGTTTTTATTGTATTTCCACACCACCTTTGAGGTATACAATTTGGTGCTTTACTGATATTTTATTGGGTAATAATAATATAATTTAATATAATATAATATAATATAATGTAATATAATATAAAATAATATATAATATAATTTGAGATCCACAATATGCGGAAATCTGAAAACAATCAAAAATAACAATTATGTATCATAAACTTTGCTGAAGACAAAAGCGCCCCATAAGTGCATTAAAGAGTGAAAAAATAATGCGCCCCTGAAGCAGTGTTTGCGTTTTGACAACTTTGGTCGCATCAAATTGGCGCGAAAATTTTTTTTTTTTACTGAGAAGGCTGTTTACAAGCAAACGCTCATAAATAACGAATGCTCATAAATGTCAAAAAACACAGTCTGTCTCGCTCGCTCAATTTACGAATCGGCCACAGTAGTGATAAAGAGATGGGAAACTTCGATTCTGCTGTCATTTTTGTTGATTTTGCGCCAAAATCGTGCTTGTTCTTCTCATTTTTTATGCACTCACGTATTGTGTATATGAGTTCACCTCAAGATTGTCAACTGTTGTTGTATCGACTAACAGCTGCTTTAAGTTAGCAATAATATTGTTTTATTTTCGAAGCTTAAATAAATAGGCATTGAATATGGACATAAAATGAATATAAAAGAGGCTGAAACTTAATTTATGCATGCAAAATCTCTCAACTGATAACATATTAACTTAATATTGCCAATGAAAATGCCTTGAAAATTAAAAAAGCAACTCTGATCCTTATACAGTACACGAACCTTCAATGCATGTTGAGTTTCTTTACAGATTATACAACAACCAGCGTAAATTTGAACCAGCAGCTGACTTTATTTACTTAAGGCGCTACCCAAACTTGCAGTACAAAAAATAGGGTTTTTTCATGAATGCGAAAACTACTAAAATTTTTTAAACGATCGTTATATCATCTACAAATACATACATTGAACACTTTCAGTTATATTTTTTATTGAAAAATATTGTATGGTCTTGTTAAAAATGACTTTAAAAAATTGTGTTTTTATTTTTGCGTTTTGCGGTGACCAACATTGTGGTGAACTGGATCACCTGAAAGAGAAATAGGCTAATAGATTTAGTTAAATAACAACATAAACTAGTATCTGATCGATTCATTTAAAAAGTATGCAAAGTATAGTTAATGGTTAAATTTTCACTAAAAATACTGTTGTGTTTGGCTATAAAATGGCCGTTTTTTATCGAATGAATCTGCAAACTTTTAAAAAGATAGGTTCAGAATTTTCGAGTAATTTTTGTCACCGATTAAAAAATTACATTTCGAGAAATTACGATTTAAGTTTCAACTTCAGTTTACACGAAGGAAATAATTTTTAAACAATAACAATAAACAATAAAATAAATGCAGCCATCTATTCAGGACCCATATAGCTCTTCCACCGACGATGATTCTTATAAATTTCCTGTTGCTTTTCATTTTTCTCTCGTCGCGCACCTCTCTGTTACTGCAATCGAGTTGTCGAACCTTCGAGCTAAACTGACAAATTTAAACAATAAGAGGCATCGAAAATTCATTTCTGAAAGTTCCAAACATTATATGAATGCCAGAAATACGAGGCATACGGACCTTTTTGGAGACGTATTACTTCGTAGATAGTTATACTTAAAAAATATGCAAGAACAAAAAAATCGATGAAGTTCAGAGTTACAAGTGTGAGTTACCCCTTAATTTGTTTATGTTTAGTCCGTGGTAAGTTTGTCTAAGCTCAGTGAAATTTTACACAGTGGTGAGAACCCAAACCAGCTGAATAACTCAAACTAGCACCCAAACTGGGTGAGTTTCTCAACAAAATGTACGACCACAACTATAATATTGTGTTAGTATTGACTTCAATTTGACATAAAGCAGGCATAGTGCTATCCCTTTCACATCGAAGTTTCCCATCTCTTTATCTCTGGCCACAGTTCACGTACACTGCATGTGTAGACAACACCACTTCCTTATATTTTAGTTCTTTGGGTTCAAACAGCTTTTTCAAGACAGTGGTGCCAAATTGTTACAAAGTTGAACTAAAATTGTTCCACTGAGATTTGATCTGATCCAGTGCCACGGGAATGCAGCTTATGTCGAGTAAAAGTCGAGTAAAGTTCGAGCTGGGAGCGTAAAATGAAATTTGAAAATAGTGTCAAAAGTACGGAAACGACTTCTAGCTAGTTTCCAGCACAAAAACAGCTGATTGCCTATAAAACGTAAACAGTGCCAAATTTATTTACGCCAATTATCGATTATCAACTTTCAAATTAATTTATTATTAATTTATTTATATTTATTTGCAATTTGTGTTTTACTATTTGTAAATTTATTTCCCGCCACACAACGTAAATAAAGAAAAAAATCAATTTGACAGTTTCTTGTTCTTCTTCATGCTTGTTCTTATAATGCTCGAAGTAATTTCTTCCAGCACACTTCGAGCTCGAGAGAGCGCTTTTATGCTTGTTCTTCTTCTCTCTTTTGAGCTAGAAAAAGTACGGAAACACGTTCTAGCACATTGCAAGTTACTACAATCGAGTACGGAAACAGACCTATTAAGCGCGGATGAGCATTTTTTTGGACAAGCTTATATAGCGATGCCAAAAAACACACCTGTTGTCAACATTGTTTGTGTTTTCAATGGCTGATTGTGAGCGCTCTCCTTTTGAGAATATTTTTTGACAGGAGATGGTTTTCCAAGCAACTGTCAATGCTAAATAGTATTACTATACCAATAATATTATACATTATATGGTACCAATAAGATCGCTTAAATAGTTTTAGGCGTATTTATTTAACAGAGACGCTATGCCAATCTGAAATTTTTAACTAGAGCACGGTAGAAGTAGGCTCAGATTTTGAGTTTCTCAAATTGTTTTGGCACTTACAGCTTTGTAGTTGTAAAATTTCACATTGAATATCCGCGATTTAAAAGTGTTTTCTGGTAGAGAGCAACAAAAAAAATAATTCTGGCAGAACAAAAAATCGATAACTCAACTCGATTTTTCAAATTTTTTTCCTTCCTACAAAATCTGTCCAAGCAAACATATATATCTTTATCCATTATCCAATGTATCTAAAATATTAGCAGGTTATTTCAAAGAAAATTAAATTGTCTTTCAGAAAATATAAAAATCAAATAAATTTTAGCAATAAATTGAATTTTTTTATTACTGATAAAACCATTATTTTCCCAAATTTGCAGTGCCTTATACTAAATATATATTTTATTTTTTAAGCCTAAAGCTTTACCTTACATTTGATATAAAAAAGTTTATATATATTTCTTTTAATTATCACTATATTTATTATATTTGTTATTAATATGCTTGAAATAATAACATTCTGTACAAGAGCAAATCCTTTTTAACCGACTTGAAAAAGGAGAAGTTTTTTAATGTAAGTACATCGATATGAATCGATATGAATGTAAGTACATGATAATGAAAAGTGGCGATATTCGACAAAGGGGCGTGTCACTATTAGAAAAACTGTATGTCGAATAATATTGACAGTTATTACAAATAATTACAAATTACGGTCAATAAACTGGGCGTTATTCACCAATGGGGTTTGGCAATATTAGAAAAACTCAGTATGTCGAATAATATTGACACTAGGGTACTGAAATTTAGTACATGGGTAGACACAGTTACGGTAAAAAAATGGGCGTTATTCAACAAATAGGTGTAGCAATATTATAAAAATACTATATTTCAGTTAATATTGACACTAGGGTACTAATATTTGGTAAGCAGGTAGGTGGGTAGGTAGAATCATTACAAAAGTGGGCGGGATTGTACATAGGGTGTGGTACTTTAAGGAAAGTACTATATATCGGTTAATATTGATACTTGGGAACTGAAATTTGGCACAGGGCTAGGTAGAATCATTATAAAGTGCGATAAATAAAGTGGGGGGGATTAGATAAAGGGCGTGGCACTTTAATAAACATTTTAAAGACAGAAATAGGAAACACACAACAAAATTTCAGGAAATAATAAAAAAAATTTTTAAGAACAAAGTTTCATGTTCGAAATTTTCCTCAAGAATACTATTACTTAAAAGTTTTTATATTCTCTAAAACGAAAGAAATAAAAACTTTTTAACAAAAAAAAACCGACTTCAAAATCACTACAAAGTAAAAAATAATTTTAAATAACTTTTCCCATTAATTTCTTGGTCAAATTTTAAAAGTTTACAAAAAAATAATTTTACGTTTTTAAAAATAATTTTTAAAAGTTATTTATACGTATTATAATAGTGGAAATTTTATCATTTTCATTTTTTCTATTTTGTTTTATTATCATCAAGCTGATTTTGACAACTAGCTCACCACCCTGCTCTCCAATATGAGCCTACATTGTAATTGTACCATGGTCCTGACTTAGCACTATGTGAATTCTGGCTCTTCACTAAACTTAAGAGAACGCTTCGTGGACACCGTTTTGAATCGATGGAAGAGATAGAACCCGAAATGAAGAAGGAATTGAAGGCTATTAACAAAAGGGCGTGTATCTCAAACACTAATAAATATATTTACGTGTAATTTGACACGGATGTCAGTGACAGTAGTGCCAACTTAAAAATAAAAAATATTTGTCCCTATCGGAGTCCCAAAAAAATGTAAATTCATATTTCCCGGTATGTTTTGCCAACAGTATATATAACTAGTAAGAAATGATTTTCGACTGGGTCGAAGTTAAAATACCCCCACGACCGAACAAAAGTATATTCAAAGTCTTAAGCAGTCAATAAAATGTTAATGTGTAAAAACATTTTTGCCATAGTTTCAACAGAAAATATTCGCTTTTGGTTTTTGATAGCCACTTTGTATGTGAGGTGGACGTGGTTTTCACCCGATTTGGTTGAGTTTCATACACAGAGTGTATATTCTCATATGCTCAATTCCATATATTAATTTTTGTGGAATTCTAAGAGATTTTACCATTTTGATAGTCACTTTGTATGGGAGGTAGGCGCGTTTTCAACCGATTTGGCTTATTTGCGAACTTGATTTTTATTTTTTAGATACAAACTTAAATATTGAATTTCGTGAGGATAGCTTGAAAATTACGGCTGTAATCGTGATCCCAAACAGACAAGCGAGCAGACGGACATGGCCAAATCTACTCGGGTGGTGATGCCGTCCAAGAATGTATACATTTCTCTACACCTACCACGCCTCCTTATGGGCGTTACAAATGGAGTGACAAAATTAATATACCACTTTTACGTTTTTTAAACGCGGGGGTATAAAAACTTCGTCAAATAATCGCTTGGGTAGCTTTAGAGAAATGTAGCAACTCTGACCACGGTTTTGAAAATATAAAAATTTTCTCGATAGTTGGCACATCTACATCACATTTCCTTTGACACCTCAACTACATTTTAATAAGTAGGCACTTTCCCTCAGCGACTCCCACAAGAAAAAGTTTATCAAAATAATAAAGTAATAAATAAATAATAGATTTCATAAAATAAACTAGAAAGCGAAAAACGAAACTTTGAAATATGAATTGAAATTGAAATTTATGAAATTTACGAGATTTTAAAAAGCGGTTAATGTTTGCATTTCAACCTAAAATAAAAGACGAGTGACCATTATTACTATAAATGGCGACTGAGTGGAATAAAACAATAATCTTCCATATTTTTTCATAATATAAACTATGTATATTATTGGCTATATCATTAAATGAAATAATAAAAATAATTAGTAATTTGTTTGCTTTTTATATCACTGTCAATCAATATAACGAGTTGCATTTAATTTAAAATAACCGTCATGTCTTTGACTGAATATGTCTATATAGCATTTTTGCTTTTAGTTTGATGGCTATGGTTACTGGTAAAGAATCATTCTTTATAAATAAACTCATAGTACAGGTAACTGAATACTAGCAACCCAACGAACAGTTCAATGCCATTGATTTTATCAAATTTAAGCGTTTCTGAAAGAAGTTAGAAGTTTGCATGTTTTTATTACAGTATCTTGAACACCGTCTGCAGTTATGTTTCACCTCGTTCTTTTGACTGTTGTTGATCAGGTTGCTCGTGTTGGTAGGCTTTTTCGGATGTTGTGCTTTTTGGTGTGATGCCATTGATTTGACCCGGCGTATCGGTTTCAAGCTCTGCATAAGCTTGAATTAGGGCCATCTGCTTTTCGGACAGTGTTTTTGGAATTTCTATTTTAATATTAACATAATGATCACCATGGCCATGGCCATTGACTCGCTTCAGGCCCTTGGCGCGTAGATAAACTTTGTGGTGAGACGAGGTACCTGGCGCAATGTTGATATATTGATCTTCATACACACCTTGAACGCGTATCACTCCACCAAGAACAGCTTGTGAAATTGAAATGGCTGCATCGGTGTGCACGTCGGCACCTTCGCGGCGGAAGTACTTGCTAGGCTGAATTTTGAAGGTGACAAAGAGTTCCTTGCGGCCCACAGTCAAGCGAACAGTTTGTCCGTTTTCGATTCCAGCCGGAACGGGCACAGTCACTTTTTTTCGCTGCACTGTTTGGCCTTTGCCCTCGCACTCGACACATGGGAATTTAATGTACTGCCGTGTCCCCTGACAATAACGACAGGTTGAGCGCATAACAAAGGGGCCAGTTGAGATGGTCTCCATGCCAGTGCCGTTGCAGTACTGACAACGACCGGGTTTGGTACCCGGCTCACATTTACTGCCGGCGCATTTTGGGCAAGTATCGACGATATTTACATTGACGTCTTTGTTTACACCACGCGCCGCCTGTGCAAATGTTAAATCCATGACGATCTCATGAGCGCTGCCGTAGCCAAACTGAGATTCGGCAAAATCATCAAAGTTGCTATTCGAACGGAAATTGCCTTCGCCGAAAATTTTGCGAAACAGTTCCTCCGGATCAATTGTCGAGCGAAATTGCCAATTCTGTGAAAAGCCCTGCGGACCTTGACCTCCAAATCCTCCACCACCAGCGCGATTCATGCTCTCTGTCGTCTGGCCATAGGTATCGTACTCGCGGCGTTTTTGTTCGTCGCTAAGCACTTCGTAGGCCTCGGAAACATCTTGGAACTTCTTGCTGGCATCCGGGTCATCTTTGTTTGTGTCGGGATGATACTTTTTAGCCAATTGGTAGTAAGCTTTCTTGATATCTTTGCTGGAGCTGTTCTTAGCGACACCCAGCGTTTGGTAGTAGTCCTTACTGTTGTATGCCGACGAACTATGAAAACTTTGACGTAACACTTGCGATGATATGAGTATCGCTGGCCGAGGGGTTGCGTTTGTATTTCTACACAAGGCATGCTGATGAAATAAGACCCCGCCGCCACCACCACCTAGCCCAAAACACGTGCTGTTCGTTAGCTGTCGCACTGATTGGATATTTTGTGCTCGACAGGGAAATAATTTTCTGAATTTAACACTTAAAACTCCAACACGACTTTTAACTAAGGCCATGCTTTTGCTCGCGGGAGGATAAAATACCGCACAACAGGAATAAAAAATGTGCAACTGATTCGCTCACAAAATTCTCGAACAAAAATTTTCCAAATGTCAAATGAAAAAGAATTACAATGCTGCCAAGCTACATTTTTTTAATAACATAGAATAGTTGTCGATAAAACAGGTGAAGTTAAGTGAGCGTACCGATAATTTTTTATTGCAAATAGATATTTTTTTTTTTTTTTTATTAAATGTAACATTTTTGTTGTATTCATTTTAAAATTATCTAATGGAAAAATAATTACAAATAAATTTTAAATTCATTTCTTATACAAAAAGTTTTAAGTTTTTTAATGTTACAAGGCATCCTCAGACGGAAATTAGTTCCGTTTATAAGAGGAGATGATAATGAAATATATAAATAAATATCAATATTTTCTAATTAGATTATTTATCACATATATGAGATCACAATTGTGCTATTGAAAATTATCTTAAATTCAATAACTAAAATTGTAATTTAGTTTTAAATGTTTGTATACTTTTTGAGTTTTTGATGTCTTCTGGTAACGAATTGAATTGTTTAATTGAGCTGTGTTTGAGACTTTTCAGTTGTCTGGATGATCTGGCTCTAGGTATTTCGAAATTAAGCTTCTGACGCGTGTTATGTTGGTGTATATTGTTTTTTGTTGTGAGTATTAGTTTTGATTTCAGCATGTTATTTTTTATTTTATATATGTATTTACATTTTTAGTTGATTTATATCCATTTGTTTTGTGGTTTTGTAAAGTTCCCTTGTTTATAGTGATGTTCTTTTATTAAATAATACTTTGATTGCCTTATTCATTACTCTGCCGATCTGTTCAACTTGAAATTTGCTGCAATGGCTCCAACTACATATATTATATCGTATTTTGGAGAAAATATGACCTGAAAAGATTAGTTTAGCTGCTATCTCATTAATGATTCCAATTCTTTTTATGGCATTTATTAATGGTAGAACCGAATTTTTTATTTCTTTTATGTGTTTCTCGTAATTGAGTATTCTCTCATCAATAATCATGCCAAGGTATTTTGTTTGTTGTACTTTTTGAATCTCTTTGTTATCAATTTTGACTTTTATAGATATATCCATATTGTTGTTGGTGCGAAATATAATATAATTTGTTTTCTGTGCGTTAATGCTGAGATCATTTCCACATGCCCACTTATAATAAGTTTCCAAATCGTGATTGATGTTTTCTTCTAATTCTTTTTCTGTTCTTGCTGTTGTGATAAAATTTGTATCATCTGCTTATATTGTGTATGTTGATTTCAATCTGCAGTTTTTTATGTTATTTATGTACAAAAGGTAAAGCCTTGGTCGAAGTATTGAACCTTGTGGTACTCCTAATTTGCTTATGAGTTCTTCACTATATACATCGTTAATCCTAACAACATGTGGCCTGTTACTAAGATAGCTTTTAATAAGTCTGTTAGGCACACCTCTTATACCTATATCATTTAAACTATATAGCAGTTTTTCATGATTTACAAGATCAAACGCTTTCGATAAGTCAATGAACGTTGTTGCAACCATTTTTTTCATCTAACCCATCATAAATCTTCTCCATCGTTGCTGTTATTGCAAATTCCGTACCGCTATTTTCCAGAAATCCGAATTGATTGTTATCGAATCCAATAGTTTTATTAATGAAACTTTCAATTCTGCAATCTATTGCCTTTTCAAAAACTTTACTGAAAGCATTTAATATTGAAATTGGTCGGTAATTTTCGCAGAGATCTTTTTTACCTTTTTTGTAGATAGGGGTAATTATAGCTTTTTTCAGATAGTCTGGATAGTTACCTGTTGTGAGGCAATTGTTCACCATTTTAACAAGAGCTTCCGCTATAGTTGGTAAGAGTATTTTTAAATCTTTCACAGATATTCCGTCAAAACCCTGTGCGGCATTGCTGTTGTGATTAGTTACTATTTGAATTATTTCTTGTTGTGATACTGGACTGAAAAAGATAGATTTTGGATTATAGATGTTTGAATTTAATGTGTATGTAGTTTTGATGGTTTTGGCTATGTTTAATCCAGCTTCGTTTAGGTATTTATTAAAATTGTTTGCGATCGATTGATATTACATAATACTCGTATTCTGATTTTTGACACTTCAACTTTTCCATTTGGAGTTCAGAAGATACGAATTAGCTGACTTTCCTCTTAATGAGCAATTGATATTTTATATACAAAATTATGCAACTTCAAAGAATATTGAAATTCAAATTAAAGTATAAGTATAAATCGTATAATTTCACAGTCCCGTTTCATCTTACTTACGAATAGTGTTAGAAATGCACGAAACACTTTATTTTAAAAATTTGTGATAAAAAGTTTGGATTATAAAAAATTAAACTTTTTGGATTGGGAAATACTGTCGTTTCAGATAATCTAATTTTTTTTATACAAAATATTTCATATATTAAATATATATGATATATTAAATATTTAAATATAAAATATTCATGATATTTTTCCCAAACTAAGTATAAGTTTCGTCCGTGACGTAGTTGGTTAAAGTACGTGGCCTCTATGTCAACGAACCTGGAGACCCGGGTTCGAATCCCAGCAGCGACAGAAAATTATTTGAATAAAATGATTTTTCTGTACGGCCGCCACCTCTCTGCAGACAATGGCAAACCTCAGAGAGTAATCGAAATTTCATGTTAAGCTTTTTGAGAACAAGAACATTCCGTTCATCGCCTTTCGGAGTCAGCGTTAAACCTGTAGGTCCGGTTCTCGGTTAATTGTGTACAAACTTAATAACACGCACAACACAATTGATCATAAGCAGCTAGGTCATAGTCCTTTCAAGGGCTGAAATTACCAGTTATTTATTTTTTATGTATAAATGGCACATACTATATAATTATTTTTTTATCTTGAGAACTAGGAGAAATATGAAAAAAGACTATTAGAAAAATTTGCTTTTAAGACAAGATTAAGCATCATTGACAAAAACCTTTGAAGCGACGATTTGTTACATATAATTAACAATGCAAGTTAGAGATTGATTGCCCAAGATGTCTGTCTGATCCGAATATAAGCATTTTTATAATTAAACAGCCTTATTCATAAACGCATTTTAGAGACTACGTAACTTTAAACAGACTTTAAGCAACAAAACGATATTCACAGAGGTATTTCCAGCTTATTTAAAATATGTGTAAATTAGGCCGTGTGCTATTCGGAAACTTTTCACTCGTGGTAGGAAAGAATTTATTAAGTTGAATACAATTTCTGTCTATTGAAATAAAATTGTAATTTTTGCTGTGCCAAGAGGACGATGAAATTTTGACAACTAGAATTTATGACGTTTCAGATTTCATAGTATATTAGAGCAAGAATTTAATTTAGGCCGTGTGAGAATTGAACCAAATGGACTGAATTTTTTTAAATTATTGGAAGTTTGTCGGTAATGCAGTGCTTATCTAAAATATAGTATATTTCGAGTAGACTTTTCGTGACTAATCCCACTATTTGTGGGAAATAAAGTGGGAATTTTAAATTGGGAAAATGTAAAAAAACGTTAACATTTTCGAATTAATTCTTACAGTTTAATTTTTTAAAATGAAAATTTTATATATTGCTATTTTAAGAATATTTTTCTTGTAGATTTCTACTTCTTTTAGGAAAACATAATCTCTTAATTTCCACAAAAACTCTAAATTGTTCCGGCGATCATCTGACCTCGCCAATGTGAAGAAACGTGATGGTAATAGGCGCTACACCAGATTCTTAAATTAAGTTGTCAAATGTTATTTCGCACAGATAAGTCAGCTGTTTTGTTAAATTATTGCACTGTAGGAAATTTCCAATGAAAAGAAAGCTCATGTCCTAAATTTTAGTCCAATTCGCACACAGTCTTAATTTGTAAAATTCTTACGACTGTATTCATACAGAAATATGAACCTCTTATAAAGCTTTCATAAGAAGAAATCGAAAAAAATTTAAAAACATTATTCAGAAATGTTCAATAGCCTTACCGAGCGTTTCCACTGCCCGAACGAACGAAGATTTCTTCGTTCGTTCAGGCAGTGTAAACAGTTTGGTCCGAACCAAGGTTCGGAACATTGGTTTTTACAAAATGCTTGCGAGCGCTATTCGCGCAGTGTAAACACTTTTCCAGCACGAACGAACGAAGATTTCTTCGTTCGCTCTGATCGGCCGACGCTCGATCTTTTTGGGCGAATACAGTGCTTATTTGCGCATAGGTAGTAGATTTGTTGAAATGGTAGTTAATTACGTAGGAAAAACAAAAAAGAAAGAAAATATATTGAAAATTTAACGCAAAAGAACTTTCTTTTACTTTGTTATATTATTAGCACTTTACATAATCAAATTATTTATATAATATTCCTTTTATAATAAATTCTTTACATAAATACTTTCATAAAACCTAAATTAAAAGGCATAAAAATAGTAAAAATTAATCAAATTTAGTACGTTTGCATTAACAAAAATTGATCAACGCTGATGCTCGCAAGCATTGAATTTAGGCCCCTATTAGGTACGACAACTCAACTTAAGTTGAGTGTGTAATTTGTAAATTTGTATTGTCTATTACACATTTGAGGTACATATGTGTCTATCGACTGACAAGTATGTATCTCAGAGATGTGTATGTATTTTTTGTGGTATTAGGTTTAACAATGCAACTATGTCTCGAGTGTAAAAACTGTCAAAAACTTACATCTGCTTTGAGCTAGTTGTATAGCGTCTTTAGAGGTGCCCAAGCCCTATGCACTTGGTGCACATTTGTTTTTGTAAAAGCACTTAGGCATAGGCTGTGTATTCTAATATACACATACAGCACTCCGCTCTAAGCAATACAAAATACACAAACAAATTTGTCTTTTTTGTTTTTGATCTTTTTTCGTTGCTTATACCGAAGTGCAAGCAACAACACTTTCGTATGCTTTGTTGGTACATTTTGGTGACAGTGATCTTCTACGTAGATTTTGTTGTTGTCTAACATAGTATGCTTTCGTTTACGAAAGGTTGCAGGATTTTATATGTATTAGTGTTTGCACTTCCATAACAAAGTTTTGGGCACTCCTGCTCTATACTATTATTTCCTTGCTTTATTACTTGTGAACAAAATACATATACACAAAAATTGAAATGAATGCGAACAGCTGATTCATTTCAACGAAAGTGTCAAAATTTCGGTGTAATCATGCTCCAATAGAAACAGCAATTTTACACCACAGCTCAACTGAAAATGTATGTTATGCGTAATATGGCAAAAAAGTTCAGTTGAGGTGTTTTAACTCACGTCAACTTAAGTTGAGTTGTCGTACCTAATAGGGGCCTTAAGTGTTTCCACTGCACGAACGAACAAGATGGCGACTTACCAATGTTCGCAACTTGTGTTCGTGCGGTGGAAACGGTTGGACCGAACGAAGAATTCATCGCTACGATTTGTTCGCGACGATTTCTTCGTTCGTTCGGGCAATGGAAACGCTCGGTTAAAAAGCTCTTTTAAATTATTCATAAATGAGAGAATTTCAAAAATGGTTGAAACCCTTCATAAACCCTCGATAAAGCATTTTTAATTTTTTTTTTCTCATCTGACCACAAATTTTGTCAAAAATATATGAAATTTAAAATATATCAATAACAAAGAAAATGTCAAAAATGCTTGAAAATTTTTGTTTATAAATGCGAGGATTTTTAAAAATGGCTGAAACGTGATATAAACCCCACATAAAGCATTTTTTATATTATTTGCTCTCATTTAAGCACAAATATTGTCAAAAATAATTCAAAATATTTCAAACATTTGGGAAAATGTCAAAAAAATTCCAAATATATAAAAAATTCTAAAAAAAAAGAAAATTTGTCAAACCGTGTGGAACTGTTGAGCTCAACACGTTGGGGATATATTTTAAAAAAAAATAAATAAATAAATAACTGGCCATTTCAGCCCTTGAAAGGACTTTGACCTAGCTTCTTATGATCAATTGTGTTGTGCGTGTTATTAAGTTTGTACACAATTGACCGAGAACCGGACCTACATGCTTAACGCCGACTCCGAACGGCAATGAACGGAATGTTCTCGTTCTCAAGAAGCTTTACATGGCATTTTGATTACTCTCTGAGGTTTGCCATTGTCTGCAGAGAGGTGGCGGCCGTACAGAAAAATTATTTTAATTCAAATAATTTTCTGTCGCTGCTGGGGTTCGAACCTGGGTCTCCAGATTCTTTGACATAGCGGCCACGCACTTTAACCAACTACGCCACGGACGCCACGGACGCGGGATATATTTTAGGAAAATAAAAAGATACCAAAGACAGACAATTTTCACAATACATGTTGAGCATATTGAGCTCATCAGAAACGTTTAGCAGGCATACACACAACAGTTACACGACAGTTGCACCAGATGAACACAGCCATTGCAAAATGTAAAAAAACTAACTTCGAATCATGGTATAATAATACAAGGTAGCATTGACAGTTGCTTGGGAAATCATCTACTGTCAAAAAATATACTCAAAAAGAGAGGGCTCACAATCCTCCATTGAAAACACAAGCAATGTTGAAAACGTTGAAGTGAAAAAAAAACAACAACCACAGCAGCTGCTGATGTATTTCCACAAAAAGCTGTTTTTGACAGTTTATGTTTTCCTGTTGAAGAGAAAATAAGCAGTTGTCAATGCTACCATGTATTATTAGGTGTGTTTCCGTACACAATGTCGAGTAAAAGTCGAGTAAAGTTCGAGCTGGGAGCGTAAAATGAAATTTGAGAATAGTTTCAAAAGTACGGAAACGACTTCTAGCTAGTTTCCAGCACAAAAACAGCTGATTGCCTATAAAACGTAAACAGTGCCAAATTTATTTACGCCAATTATCGATTATAAACTTTCAAATTAATTTATTATTAATTTATTTATATTTATTTGCAATTTGTATTTCACTATTTGTAAATTTATTTCCCGCCACACAACGTAAATAAAGAAAAAAATCAATTTGACAGTTTCTTGTTCTTCTTCATGCTTGTTCTTATAATGCTCGAAGTAATTTCTTCCAGCACACTTCGAGCTACTTTCGAGCTCGAGAGAGCGCTTTTATGCTTGTTCTTCTTCTCTCTTTTGAGCTAGAAAAAGTACGGAAACACGTTCTAGCACATTGCAAGTTACTACAATCGAGTACGGAAACAGACCTATTATACCATGACTTCGAATTACGAAAATATCGATAAAACATAGGGTGACACATACAAAAGAGCAAAATAACAGTTGCTTTTTTTCTATAGACATTTGTATGGCGTAAAGCTGCTTTTTATGTTGCGTTTAGTTGCTTTTTGCTCCAGCATGAACGGCTTAAAAAACTACATGTCCATCCAACATGTAGTACGAAAATCAAATGATTTTGTTTTTTCTATCGGTCCATCCGACATGTTTGTACGAACGGTTCAAACAATACTAGTTTGTTCACATGGTATAATAATTACAAGGTAGCATTGACAGTTGCTTGGGAAACCATCGCCTGTCAAAAAATATACTCAAATAGAAAGCGCTCACAATCAGCCATTGAAAAGACAAACTATGTTGAAAACGTTGAAGTGAAAAAAACAACAACTTCAGCAGCTGGAGATGCATTTTCACAAACAGCTGTTTTTGACAGAAAATGTTTTTGTTTTTGTAGAAGAGAAAATAAGTAGTTGTCAATGCTACCTTGTATTATTATACCATGGTTTGTACACACGTTCATCGGATTCGTTGCATTTTTCATTATAAAAAATTTTCAAGGAGTGAATAGCTACTTGAAGCAAAAAAAAAAAGAAATGTATTTGAAAAAATTATCTTTTCTTTTCTGCACTCCTTAATGAAAATCTTATTTTTTCTTTTCTTAGTTTTTCCATCTCTTTCTCCAATACTTCCCCAACAATTAGAGCAGCAAGATATTATTTTGCTATTAGGGGGTTTCGCATGGTCCAGCATATTGGACAACAAAGTTGGATAGAAAACAAACAGGAAAATTTTCTTGAGCTTTCGAATTGCCCAAGTTTTGTAGGATATATTTTTGATTTTCCAGCTGGGCGTCTCGACTAGCGATAATTCATTGCATGCCATCTGTCAAACATAAAGTATTGCCAATGGAGACCACTCAATTGCCGAAGTTGGCAATATTGCTATGGCTTGCAATATTGTGAACTTAGCAATGAGCTGTAATTTTTCTGGTTTTACAGTAATTTTTTATGTGATGAAAATGAAAGCTGCTGCAAAAATTTAAGAAATTGAACTTAAAGCTTGAAATTTAAAAAAATAAATTAAGTTCTTGAAAATGGAGTGACGTGGAGGAAAAATAAATAATAACTATATACCGGCAATTTGAGTGCTGATTTTAAGCATTAAGTGCGCGCGAGCAGCGTACTAATTTGTTCGACGTAATTTGAAAAATGACAATAACATAACATCAAAAACCCACGGTCAAAATATTGTCATTGCTTGTAATGGATTTTGACAGATGGCATGCAATGAATTATTGCTAATCGAGACGCCCAGTTACGCATGGCACTACTTGTCATTCAACATGCCATGTCTATCCAACATAATGGCCCATGCGAAACCCCCTTCCGAGCGCTGGAAAATAATTAGTGGTCCTCATGAAAGCTCGCAAATGCCTCGTATACCACGTAAACTTCGCAAGTTTTCACTACGTATATCAGCTATTCTCTTTTCCATACAAAAAAGTTTACGTGGTACTCGCAAGCCTCCCATACATTTTTAGTTCGTAAGCCTCGTATGAATTGACTCGTATGACAACAGCCGATTTACATACTCGTAACCTGCAGCGTGTGTTTATGAAATGGCATACGCAAATTTGCGTAAATACGAATATGCGAGATTGCGAGCTTTCATATGGACCACTATTATGTTTATCCAACATGTAGTATGCCTGAAAGGCTAAGGTCACACCGTGATCGTTTGAACGGCGTTCAATGAACACTTTTTAAAGGGCTTACACATCGACGAATCTGTTCGTCACACGGCGGCCATGTTCACACAAGTTCGCTAGTTAAGAAGCGATGTCCGACAGTTTGTCACACGGCTGGCCGTGTTTACAAAAATTTTTAATTTTCTCTGTCGAACAAGGGATGCTGCTGAAAATTATGACTAACAACAACAAAAATGAATGGCTTGTGTGACGAACAGGTTCGTTCAATTTGAACGCTAGCTTTTACACACACGTTCGCGCCGCCATATTGTTCGACGAACAGATTCGCCGATGTGTAAGCCCTTTTACTCTCTTTTACATTTTGTTCGATGCTTGGTCACACGACAGTGAAATAAATTTGCGTTCAGTTCGATATTTAACCACCTGAAATATGGTTACCTGAAAAACGATATTCTGAAAACGCTGCTATGAAGGGTGTTTTTGTGTACATTGTTGAAAAATTAACATATTTCGAACATCCTACAAAAAGTTCATCCGCTCTCACTCTCTATTTTTAGACAGTTTTCTATTGAAAGCAACAACAAAACCACTTGAACTCCGTTCAAACGATCACCGTGTGACCTCAGCCAAAGCTCATCAAACAAATTCCGTTATTTTGCCGTCGGATAGACATTTAGTATTGTCTGAAACCCCCTATTGGCAACATTTTGAAAATTGAACTCGTTGTTTTCTCAACGAAATAAATGCACATTCACATGTGAATTTGTATAGTATAAAATTGCTTAACATTGATGTGAAGCGGCTATTTTTAATTGTTCAGCTATTTAACTATTGCTTAAATAAGTGTATTTTGTTTAATATTATCAATTTCCATTATTCCAAGTATGGATGTTATGGATGAAGTTGCTGCCGGAGGACGACGTAAGTTGACAACTATTAAAAACTATTTGCTTTGCTGTCTGATGCAGCGCTGCATGCTTATTTACTGACCAACATCACTAACCCATCCCCAACACCCTTTCTATTTCGCAATATCGTAGCCGCATCCCAAAAACCGTTTGGTGCACAAAGCAACGCCATATCCGTTTTTTTTTTGTTTCTATATAATTTCTTTTGCCATTAAATCTGGTTACTGTTTCAAATGAAATTGTGTTCAAGTACTTTGTTATCATGACATTTTACTGAAATGTTGATTGAAAATTAACAATTGTAATGAAGATCATTAAGTTAAATGCTTAAACTCCTGAATTTGAATACAATGCCGTATAAAGGAAGGTGCATAAGAGCATCAACTTTCCAATAAAAACGCCAAATGGTGGAATAACATGGTAAATGTGGGGCCGTAACGTACTCTAAATTTACTCTAAAAAAACCATTATTTGTTGAAAAAAGGTCTCATTAGAAATATTGAGAAAAAAATTCGAAAAAGTTTATACGAGACAATAAAAGGTTCGTGAGGCGATCTGTAGATCCAATTACGCTCAAAGTAAACGATTAGCACATTGCATATCTGCATTATCTCCGAAACCATTCGAAACCGACAAAATTTTATTGCACCATTAGGCTTAGGAAGACCAGATTCATATAATAAAAATAAGAAAAAAAATATTTGGTCTTGGGCCCTCTTCCACGCACTTGGCAATTTGCACTGAATTTTGAAACTTTCCCGATTTTTATCTCCTAAACCATTCAAGACCGACCTTTTTTTTGCACCATTAGGCTTAGGAGGCGCATACACATATTATAAAAATTAGAAAAAAAATATTTAAGCATGGGCTCTAAAGTACAATTATTCCATTTATTTTTCTGTATGTATTTTATTCATGAATTTATTCACCTCACCTCAGGTTCTACTGTGGAAATTGTTTATTACTTTTACTTGTTTAATATAAATGGATGGTTTTAAATTATTCATTTAAACCCTTAAATAAATTTATTAATAATGTAGTAGTATATAAAAGTGTCACTCTGATTAAACAATTAACCCATTTCTGGCCAAGACAAACAAATTTTTTTCCCGGTGAAATCCTAATAATGGCTAGGTTGTAGGTTCCCCAAAATGGATCTGAAATGGTCAAAAAAATTTCCGCTTTTCCATTCACCTAGAGCAGCAGGGTGCGAAAACCCACCCGTGGCAACTAAGATGCACAAGCACTTTATTTGGGAATAATATAAATATATGAAAAATCAAAATTTGCGTGAGGGTTATACTTTTATATAACAAAAAGCAGCAAATAAGTTCATATGTTATGCCAAGCACTAAAACATTTAGGACACTGTTTTTACAATGAAAAACAATGTTTGATTTACATTTTTTACATTTGAGTCGTTTTGATGCATTATGAATTAGATGCTCAGGAACATTGATGCGTGGCAATGTTGATGGTCAAAAATCTTCTTCATCGCTGAGCTCCTCCACATTATCATCTGACTCAGGTTGTTTATCATCCGCTAATATTAGATTTCTGGCTATTTCCGATCTGAAATCTGGCTGTGACATTGATTTTATATTTTTCTCTTTACATGCGAGACAGTGTAATTTCCACTCGTTAAAGTGTTGGTAAAGTACTAAAATATTAGCACTTGCCAGCAAAATCCAATTCAATAAATTCAAATTAGTTTTGCAATTAAATTTTATATAATAGTTATTATGCATTAGAATAATAGAAAAATCAGGCTAAGCGTTTTCGCACCCAACGAAAAGTAATGTATATTTATCGCAATTACATTTACTTTACGTTATACAGTAAATCATTTATTATTATTTTATTTATTTTCATCATGTATTCATCAAGTATTTTGAATTTTGAATTTATTGATATTTGGAATTAGTACAGTAAGAACTATGTTCTTTTCGAGTACAAAGGTTTAATAATAATGAAGTTATATAATTTAAGGTTTAAAAATGTAACTCAGAAATTATTGAGAAATAATATTATAAGTAAAATAGACATTAAAAATAAGTTAAAACTAATCATTTAAATTAACACAAAAAATTAAGGAAAATTATTAATAAAGAAATTATATAATTTTAAAATTAACACTGCAATACAAAACAGTGTGAAAAAATATTACTTGTAAAATTGACATTCAAAATAAGTTAAAAGCTAATTGTTTAAATTATCACACATAAAGTTTAGAAAAAATTAGATTTGAAAGACTGAGTTTGTTGTACAAATCAGAGGACATTTTTGAGAAAGAAGTAAGGAAAAGATTTATTAAAGAGATAGATATAGGAGCAAATAAACTGATAACTTACATCATGTTCTGCGAGAAATATTCAATTATGGCATTCTTAAAATGTTCATTTCCAACAATTGATTTTAAGTTAGTTAGTAACCCATTCCATAACCTGATAGCATTGATAAAAAATAATCTTGTAGAATTTAGGAAGTTGAAATTCGGTAAAGTAAGCATATGACTTCTGCACGACTGACTAAACTGCAATTTTTGACGTGACGAAGTTACGTTATACTCCTCTAGTTTCCAAAAAAGTTAAAAAATGAATTTTTTAAAAATTCATCTGCGTTTCATTGAATTGTTACTCGCTGGGTATAAGAGCTATGATTAAAAAAATAGTATGACCGTAAAGGTTAATTCTTTGGCTATATTAAAAAAACAAAAAAAAAATTTAATACGGCATAGGGACGTAGTGGGAGCTGCGTAAGCAACGCAACTGAAAATTTGTTACATGGAATTATTACTCGCTGAGTATTAGTGCTAGGATTAAAAATACGATACGCCGATAAAGGCCTATTGGAAGTCCTCACAACAAAATTAGACAAAAAATTTCTGACATCATAAGGACGCTGAGAGAGCCGCTCAAAGATCGATAACGCAACATTCATGCAGCGGCGTTGCATTGAATTTTTACTCAATGAGTATATAACCTACGATAAAAGTGTAAAAAGGAAAATAAAGTTTTTATACATGGCTTTACGACAAAAATAAAAAAAAAATTCCGGCGTCGTCAGGTCGTGAATATAGCAGCTTATGTAACAGAAACGTAATATCGTTTCATGGAATTATCACTCACTCAGGAGGAGTGCTACAGTAAATTTTGTTTAACGACAGCAGGGATGTGTTATTACGCTTCACAACTAAATTACAAAAAAAATTTTGTTGTCATGATTTCAGGGATGCAATCACATAATGTAGTAAAAATGCTACAGCCATGAAAAAACATTGCATGGATTTTTAACTCTGTGACTACTGGTGCAACGGTAAATTTTAAGGAACGAAAACAAAGGTGAAGTCTTCGGGCATATGACAAAAATAAAAAAAAAATTTGACGGCGTGTCAAAAACCCCCAGGGAACCGCCTAATGTGACGCATATGCATCACTTTTGCTGGATTAATTGAAATTAGAGCTCAACCAATGGGGAAGCAAAAAAAAAAAGCTAAACAAAAAGCACCAACTCCAAATCCAACAACATCTCCAACACCAATACCAACACCAACACCGACGCCAACACCAACACCAACACCAACACCAACACCAACACCAACACCAACATCAACACCAACACCAACAGCAACACCAACACCAACACCAACACCAACATCAACACCAACACCAACACCAACACCAACACTAACACCAACACCAACACTAACACCAACACCAACACCAACACCAACACCAACACCAACACCAACACCAACACCAACACCAACACCAACACCAACACCAACATCAACATCAACATCAACATCAACATAACCATTAACATCAACATCAATATCAACATCAACATAACCATTAACATCAACGTCAACATCAACATCAACATCAACATCAACATCAACATCAACATCAACATCAACATCAACATCAACATCAACATGAACATCAACATCAACATCAACATCAACATCAACATCAACATCAACATCAACATCAACATCAACATCAACATCAACATCAACATCAACATCAACATCAACATCAACATCAACATCAACATCAACATCAACATCAACATCAACATCAACATCAACATCAACATCAACATCAACATCAACATCAACATCAACATCAACATCAACATCAACATCAACATCAACATCAACATCAACATCAACATCAACATCAACATCAACGTCAACATCAACATCAACATCAACATCAACATCAACATCAACATCAATATCATATACATTGCTATATCAATTGTTATATCAATAACAACTACAACAACAACAACAACAACAAAAATCTAGTTAGTTACGATTTCACTGCTCACAAACAACAAAATAACACAATGAAACTGGAAAAGGACAATGACATGAATTTGGATATGGATTAGGACAAAAATTAAGACACACCTTTTGAAACTAGGAAAGGGATTCGGTATATTTGATTAAGTCATAAATTTGGTCATGGATTAGAACAAGAGTTTGGACATGAAATAGGAGTATAAAGAAACACCGTCACGTCAAAACTTACGGGTGTGTCCACGACACAGCCAACGCTCTTTTTTTCATACAAGTATGAGGGTGTTTTTAGTTTTATCAGCTTATAAAGAAAAATGCAATTTCTGGCATTTAGATAACTAATAATATCACAACCAAGTAAACAATTCCTGAATGGAGCCAAGTGATCGAATTTTCGCAATCCATAAACGTAACGGGTAGCATGATTAAATGCAATTTCTAATTTAAGCCGAGACCGTGAGTCCAGCTTGCTATACACATGTTCAGAGTAAGTGATCACGGGAAGGACTAGTTGAATTATCAGTTTTCTCCTTGTATTAAAAGGTGTATACTCTGCCGACATCCTTAGATTACGCAAGACATAATATATTTTACGAACAACGCTGTTTATATGGTCAGTACATGTGAGAGTACAATTAATGTTGAAACCTAGGTTACGCACACTTCTAACTAGTGCAATATTCTTGTCACCTATAAATAGTTTAGGGATATCCTCAAAGTGAATTTCACTTTTGCAAATGGGTAACACATAAGATTTTACTGCATTTAACAAGAGACCATTTCTCTGAGCCCATTTTTTTTTTTATTTTTTTTAAAAATAGGTCAAAAATGGAAACTTTTAATCTGGTAGGGGGAATAGAGTATGGTTGGGGGAATGAGTAAAAAGATGAGTGCAAAATTTTCATAGTTGAAGGTGGTGATCACTACGTTTATATTAGTTTATACATTAAAAAGTAAAAATTTGTAAATTTTGAGTTGTGCCTGTTTTGAAGATGGAGCGCGATATATAAAAAGAAGTACATGTACATCAAAATGTACATGTCACTACTAATTGTGGAATTGGGTCGACCGATTTTAACAAAAATTTCAGGGTACGTTAGGTATGGTCTGTAGATGGTTTATGTGAAGCTTGCATGAAATCGGCTCAGTGGTCCCGGCTCCAGATATGTTATTTTAAAGATTTTTCCATATATGTTATATACATACATGTATATAAAACAAAATCGTGATTTGTGTTTGTAGTTCCATAATTCAAGTACTGAACGTCCGATTTGCTTGGGGTTTTCTTTGTTGAGTTCTTCTTAGCCGTACTACGGTTGATATGTCAAATTTTTTGCCACACCCCTTTTACCGCCCACAAATTAATGAAAATTAAATTTTATATTATAAAAAGCTTGGGTCTTATTAGACTAAAATTGAGTACTTTAGTTCATATGTTCACTGTTGGCAACTGAACTACAAATGGGCGGAGAGCTCTATAAGTATGCTGGGAGCTACCCCCTTTTATATGTATACCTATCTATAATCTTTTCTATCATCTTATATATAAAAATGAAATGCGTGTGCGTTAGTCTTGCTAAGGCTCAGAAACGGCTTGGCCGATTTTAATAATTCTTTTTTTGTATTGTTTGCCTTAATACAGATGAGGTTTAGAAAAAAAGAAAATTACGAAAAACTCGAAGGAACAGCGGAAAAATCGAAAAATTCGAAATTGGTCATTTTGTATGGGAATTGCCACATCAGACTACTTTAAATAGCCAACAAATCTTAACGGCTGAAAGGATTTCACTCAAATTTTGCACACACATTACTTGAATCCTAGATAAGGTTACAGCATACTTAGTTTTGACCACGCCCCTTCTTCCGCCCCTTTACAAGAATCGCAAATTATCCTACTAGCGTACTTTTATTAGCGAAACTGTTCGTCTAAATAATCAAAAGAAAATGCTCCTATTTTAACACCAAAAGCATTCACATATCTTCAAAATTGCACAATATTTTAGTACAGCGTCTTTTTCTAATAACATCGTTTCCTTAGAATAACAAAAAACTATCAGAAATTCGTATTTCCTACTTTCGATGAAAATAACTCCGTTGTTTTTGAATATATTTCATTCAATTTCTTTTCGTTGATAAATTTAATTTAAGCACTTAATAAACCCCTATTTGAAAAAGCTCCAACATATTCACTTTTTACTCCAAAAAGGACACAAAAGCTGTTATTTCAATAAATAAAAAATAATTTTAAAAAAAATATTGTTTGTTTGCCCATTGTGAGGATCGAGCCTTAGACAACCTCATGGCTTCAAAACTGACGGTTGAGCTGACTATTTTTATTCAAATTGAAATGTACTACAAAAATTTCCTAATAGAATTTACAATAAAATGATATGACAGCACAATCTTCTGTAAGCGAATTATAGCAACCTATTATATTTTTCTTAGACAAAAACCAATCGTGTTTTTATCTTCTATCATCTGAATATTTACATAATTATCAATTGCCGTGCGTTAGTCTTGCTAAAACTCGGGAATGGCTCGGCCGATTTAAATAATTTTTTTTTTGTTCGCCACAATACTGATGTGGTGTAGGAAAAAAGAAAATAAGGAAGAGCCCAAAGCGAAAGAATCGAAAGGATTGAAATTGGTAATTTTTGGTGTCGTACAGTGTTCATTACAACTCCAAGGAGGGGACGAGCCTGATATAGGTCTACGAAATCAGTCAAATGCTTGGCGAGCTAATACACGTGTAAGTCACACAGCAGCGAGTGACGGATAATGAAAATAGTTAGATTGTCATGTCCGAATAAGTGTCATATATAAACAAAACAGAGTGGCATAAATAAGAACCCTTTTTTTTGTGTTCGTTTCCGCACAAGGTAGGTTTTAACAGCAAAAAAAATGGAATTTTCTCGGAGAAATCGATGTTCCATACATTTTGTATGGAAAAATAAAAAATAAAAAAAAACTCGATTTTAATTTCATAATTCAAAATGCAATTTCTGCACAATTACATTCGTTCAAATCAATTGTTTGTGTCCAGACGAAGCAACCAATTATCGAATAGTGTTCCTGAATTCATTGATTTGCAAGGATTACCACCACATAATGTACCACTGAAGGTTGGATCTGTTATTATCATGCTTCGGAGCCTCAATCAATCCAAATTCTGCAAGGGAACAAAATTGGCCATGAAGCAACTCAAGAATAATGTTTTTCAAGCAAAGATGAACGCTTTTGAGTAGGCCAATTCAAGGGCGGGGAAGTACACATTCCAAGAATTCCATTGATTCTAACCGATTTCCGTTCGAGTTCAAAAACGTTCAATTCAAATTCATTTCGACTTGCATCGCCATGACAATCAATGAATCACAAGGCCAATCTTTGGAATTAATTATGACACTGTGTGCTGGATTAAATCAAATCTAAACTTATTTTCTACCTTAAGAATAAAAAAACATACGAGTAATAACATAATATATAATGTATATAAAGATAATGGAGCGCAAAGCAATGCGATCATATAAAGAGAGAGAGCAAGTAGACTATGCAAACGCAGCTTATTTTACACCTGTAGCATGGAAGTGCATTCAGTTTATTAGATATATATATGCGGACGGACGTTCCGCTATCAAAATTATATGGAAATAATATAAATATTGCGCAAATTAATGTTAGTGCAAAATAATGTATGTCTTAAATTATTTGTAAAAATGTGTATGTATAACTATATTTCTATAACTATTAATCTTGAATTCCCAAGCTTCTTGCATGGCTTACAATATATGACATGTTCGCGTGTTTGAAAGCCTTCATCTTTGTTTACTTTTGCTAACGTTGTCTATTAAAAAGCATTAAATTGGTCTGACATGTGATTCCCTCAACCACCTTACATTCCGTGTAAATAACAGATCTTGAGTGTTTCATTCAATCAATAATTGAAATTCGATTGGCACCATTTGTTATCGATCACGAATATTCGATAAAAAATTGATTTCGGGTGGGATATTAGATTTTAATTTTGATTTTGATTTTGATTTTGATTTTGATTTTGATTTTGATTTTGATTTTGATTTTGATTTTGATTTTGATTTTGATTACTCAAGTGGTTTCCTGAAAGGCCTCATTACGCCATAATTTTTTTTATTTTTACTATGTAACACAAAACCTAACCTTCCTTTTTTTGTTGTTTTTATATATTGACCTTAGTGCCTGTTTTTTTTTCAGCTGCCTCCGTGGTGTCATGGTGGGGTCAAGAACTAATTTTTTCTGTCAACCTTTTTTTCCCTCAACCTCCCTACATTCCGCGTAAATAAGGGATATTAGAGTTTTTCATTCAATCAATAATTGAAATTTGATTGGCACCATTTGTTATCGATCGTGAATGTTCGATAAAAAATTAATTTCGGGTGGGATCGTGATTGCTCGGAATTATAATAAAAAAATTGTTTCAGGGCGGGACGAAGTTTGCCGGGTCCTCTAGTCTATATATATAAAAAAGTTTTTTTGTGTGTAACTACGCAATAGACTCCTAACTACTCATCCGATTAGCATGAACATTTGTGTATAGAAGTTTTTTGGTACGATGCGTGTGGGGCCATGCATTTTGATCCACTTTGAACACTAGATGGTTTTTTTTTTAAATTTGTAACCTATATGCCCCCTTAAAGTGAATCAAGGATTAGTTGTTTTATTTCGTAGAGATTATATTGAAAAAATTAGTTGGCAAGCATGCCATAGTGAACTAATGTCTATATTTAGGTTTCAGTCTTCTAGATTGGTAACAACAAACTTTTCAGAAGAATTTGACTTGATTTGAAATTTCAATTATATTGAAATAAAATTCGATACAAAATAAAATTCGATACAAAATAATGTGAAAAACATATTTACTCCATAAAAATGTTGGCATCACTTTAACTTTCCTAATGAATTCGCCAACAGTTCTCTCACTCAGGAGAGAGCACAATGTGAACGGCAAACTTAACCCTTAAATGCATAGTGTGCCATATATGGCACAACCTAAGAATTTATCGCCATGTCTGAACGAGAGTAATTTTGAAAAAATAATAAATCTTTTGGGTCACACAAATTTAAAGCTTTCGTTCACTTCAAACGGTTATACTTTCAGATTTCAGTTGACTGAATTATTTGGAGCAAAAGTGAATAAATGTTGAATGCAAAAAAAAAAAGACAAGGCATTTAAGGGTTAAAATAGAAAAAGAGTCTTCAAGTGGCGAGCTTTCTTTCTTTTCACTTTGTGCGGATCGTTTCTATGGAATTTTCTCTGTGGGTTCGTTCTGTGGACATCAAATACACATATCAAAATACACAAAAAATCGTTCGTCTGAGCCGGCTTACACACGTCAAGAGTTGAGGGTTAATTTGTGCATATTCCCTTTTTTCTTTCTCTCCTTTTTATGCAGATCTTCTACGTGCGTATGAACCTACAATGGTTGAAATACATTTGATCATGTGGCGACCGTGGCGTAGTTGGTTAAAGTGCGTGGCCGCTATGTCAACGAACTTTGGAGACCCAGGTTCGAACCCCAGCAGCGACAGAAAATTATTTGAATTAAAATAATTTTCTGTACGGCCGCCACCTCTCTGCAGACAATGGCAAACCTCAGAGAGTAATCAAATGCCATGTAAAGCTTCTTGAGAATAAGAACATTACGTTCATCGCCGTTCGGAGTCGGCGTTAAACATGTAGGTCCCTTTCTCGGTCAATTGTGTACAAACTTAATAACACGCACAACACAATTGATCATAAGAAGCTAGGTCAAAGTCCTTTCAAGGGCTGAAATGGCCAGTTATTTATTTTTTTAAGGCTATTGTGCACCAACAGTGTATTCTGAATTTCACTCTGCCAACACTTTGTGGATTCTTAACACTTAATTTTACAATATTTCATCACTATATACTTTGTCATTGAGATTTTCTGTCTAATGACCTTCTCATATCGATCCTAAAACAAAAAAATAAACGTAACGACTTTACTCTTTTTTTAATTTTGATTAATTATTAATTATTTATTTCAATTTTAATTGCTTTCAGTAACTCGTTCCTTACGTAAGCGTCTGACATCGGTTGATAGTGAAGCATCAACAAGTCGCCCGAATACACCGATTGGCACAAAACTCAACATTATCACCGAACAGAGTAAGTCCAGCTGAAAATATTGGCTGAATAACTTTTTGTCCCGAAAATTAGAAAAGTACAAAAATATTTTTTAGATTCTCCACCACGTTCAACAACACGTTTGACGAGAAGAAATTCGGTGTCAAACTTAGCATCAACGCCAGCTAAAAAAACACCTTCTAAAACTATATCAAGTCGGACCATCGCATCACGTCTTGACACCACTTCTGAAATTAACAGTCCTATGCGACGTGTTAATCGACGTCGCAGTATCTCAATCACCGAAGATGAAGAAACAACAACAACATCAGTCCAATCTATTCCAAAAATCGAAGCAGTGCCAGAAGAAGAGACTAGCACTTCAAAACGTATAACTCGATCAGCATCAAAGTCACCTCTACAACTAATAACAAATAGTAAAAACGTAGAAAATACTTCGCCTATATACATAGTATTGGGGACTAGACCAAAACGAACAGCTAAAGCTGGACCTGGACCCAAGTCTAAAACTAAACCATCCCAAACAAGTCCTACAGATCAAGGAAATAATATTGACTCTGAAGTTGAAGTCATTGACTTGGAGTCCGAAGATGAGGAGAATGTAAAGTTAGATATCAAAACTAAACAAAATAATGGGTAATTTTTTTAACAAAATTTTGAAGACGCTTTGTTTTTTACATGCGTATAATAGATAGAAAAACTACTAAACCCATATGGCGTTAAAACGCCAAAATGAGAAAAAAGTACATTAAGATATATTTGCTGCTTTAATTATAGCACGAAATTGGAAATTAAAAAAAAAAAATCACATAGTTTTAGGCAGCACATAGGAAACTTACTTCCTTTGTAAAAAATAGCTTTGCTATTTTTATTTAAATAAACAACATTTAAGAAAAAGTGAGCCCTTATTGTACATCTGCAGAGCAAGACCTTTCTATTGATATCTCTTTTATGAAAATCGCATTTAAGTATAGATTTGATCTTCATCACAAAAAAGCGTTGGCGTAATAATAATATAGATAAATTTTTCGATCTGAGAATTTTCCATGAAACAAATTTAACTAGTGCCAGATAGAGATGGGTCGTTCCGAACCTGTAAAGTTCGCGGAACTATGTTCACAGTCGGGCATAGTTCCAATCGTTTCTTCCATTAACTTTAAGCATGTTCAAACAGTTGCAACACCGGTTGCAATGATAATTTTTTTTTTATTAAGCAATGTGAACCGACATATCTTTCACACATATTATGGCTTACACGAATTTTGTGATAGGCTACAAGTGCAAAGATGATGTTTGCAAACGAACGAAACAACTGATATAGAAAATGGTAAGATGACATTTCGTCGTTCTTTTTGTGCGCAATGCTCTGTTCGTTTCGTTGTGAATATGCTTTTATTCAATCAAATGAAACATATTTCCCTTCTACAGCTCAAAGGAACTACATAGTTCCGCGGACATGTTTCCAAACATTGAATTTATGCACATAAGATTTAATTTCAAATACCAACTCTTAAGTTTAAATATTGGGTATATCGGATGAAAACTACGATTACCTCCCATATAAAACTACTACAGCAAAATGGTAAAATTTCTTCAAATTTAAAAAAAAAAAATTGGAAAACTTGATCTCAAGTAAACAATTTTTGTTTTTTTTTTTTTTTTGTTTTTTTTTGTTTTTTTTTGTTTTTTTTTTTGTTTTTTTTTGTTTTTTATTCTTTGATTTGTCAAAATCAAGCCGAAGATAAAACATTCTTTACAAACTTTTGAACTTTTGGTCCTCAGAAGTTGCAAATTTTTGTTGTTGAAATGAGCGCAAATCGCGTTAATAAAAAATTAATATCTGTTAAATATAACTTTGCCTGAATAATCCCATTTAATTAATAAATGATCTATTGAATATGTATTCAAATCCTATCTCTTTATTTTCATGTAGTATTAATGGAGATAAAACCGAAGAGACTGCTAAAGTTGAAAAGAAAGAAAAAACGCCACGAAATAATTCACGCAAAACTCCTCAAAAAACTATCACAGAAAACAAAATAGCTCATAAAGTTAAGAAATCACCATCAAAGGATAAACAAAGAAAATCTTACCTCACACCCAAATTTATAGAAAGGTTAGAGACTGAATCGGAAACAGAACCAGAATTGGAATCTAAAAATCAATCAATTCACGAAACTGAAATCAATGAAACTACAAACGAAATTGAAACGGAAAAGAAAGTGGCGACCGAAATAGGTAACGAAACCCCAAAAAAAACTCAACCATCCAATTTGGAACACTCGCCAAATGTCTTTGATGATCGTGTTCATGATATGGTTGCTGAGCAGCTCACCACACCTAAAAATAATCGCAACGGTGCTGCGCTCGTGACGAATGTTATTAATTTAAAATGTTTGTCACCGGAGATAATGAGCGAAATCGAAGGATTTAAAAAAAATTCACCAGCTGCTAAAAAAGCTAATATACCAGAAAAATTGAAAGCAGTTGGTTTTAATGATTCAATCGATGATGATGCAACAAAAAGTAGCTATCCAAAAACACCAGGTTCATCGAAAATGAAATCGTACATTGAGCTGGACTCATCACGGGAAGTATATAAAGACAATTCATTCCAAGCTTTGAGCGTAAGTGATAGCATTGAAATGGAGGAACAAAAAACACTACAAAAAGACACCATCCGTGAAGAACAGGCAGATGGAACGCATACACCAATCAAGTCCATAGCTAAGCTTAAAACCATAAAAAGTTCAACTCCTTTGCTTAATGACACTACCATCAGCGCTGCAGAAGCTGTTGCTAACACGGTATCTAATGTAGAGGAGTTAGTTAATCTTAATGAGGTTGAATATTCCCAATTAAAGTCACCCAAAAAATCATTCACATCTCGTCAAAAATCGCTTGTTGAATCACCCTCGTCAACTAGTTTACCTAAGAGTCCAATAAATCGTAAAAAATCCATTTCTGTCATAGACGAAATGGAAGTAGTGCCATTGGACACAACTCAACAATCAGAGTCTGAGCAAAAATTGCCAGAAAAACTGACAGCTTCACCTTACAAACCGTCCGTGAAAATATCAGAAAATTTGCGCTCACCACAAAAATGTCTAACCTCTCCCGAGGAGACTTCTATAAATAAACGTGAGAGCTTAGAGGCTGCTCTACAAAAGAAACACACAATTGAAATGGAAGAGACAAAGTCAGACTCTTCGGAGAGTAAACAGATGCCCAAAAAATCTCCATGCTCATTTGAGCGGGCCAAACAAAAATCACTGGATGCATCATTTCAGTCTCCTAGAAAAATGGTGTTGCGCAATTCTCCGCAACACATGCAGTCTCTAAACACTTCAACATCAATAAAATCTCCTGAAAAATTAAAATCCCCAAAAAAGTCGCTTTCCCCAAAGAAAGCAGCAAAATTGGCTGAAAACACTTCACCAGAAGCGAAACAGTTTGATGAACCGTCATCGATTCATGCTGTGGCAGAATTAGTCGAAGCTAGCCCTAAAGCTGCCGCTCTAGTCTTTACCTCAGCTTGGACTCACAACGTAAGTGGTGTGTCAAACAACAATAAAATTGATCAAATTATAGAGAAAAAAGAAATAACTCCCAATAAAGAGCCTAAGTACGTCAACGAGGATCAACAAGAATCGGCTACACGACACCGCTCTCGCTTTGAATCGGATGATGATGACGAAAATATTGGTTTCGACGAGGAGGATGCTGAGGTAGAAGCTGATGAAGAGTTGGCTGAAAACGAAAAACCACACAAGGCACATGCATTTATTTTAGATGAAGCTATGGAGGTTGATGATGATTACCAAAGTGGCGATTCCATGGATTCAGAAGAACGCAGAGAGCTTGAAATTAATGAAATAATATGTGATGGCGAATCTATTGGCAGTGAAGACACAACTGATGGCAATGAAGCAGCTGATGAAGATAACGAAGACGACGATGGAGAAAACGATTCATTTATTGCAGATGATTCAAATGAGGAATCCTTGTTGGATTACTCTGACAACGATGACGAAACAGAACATCTGCTGGAAGTTGAGAGGAAAAATAAAAAAAATCTCAAGAAAAAGCCATATAGACGAATATTAACAGTTGATGATGAAAGTGATGCCAGCAAAAATGAAAATGATGGTGATGACGATGAAAGTAATGCCAGCAAAAATGAAAATGATGGTGATGATAAAAATAATAGCTCCGAGGAAGATATTGGAACGCTGATAGAGAGTATAAGTAAAATTGTCAATGAAGACGGCAACTCCGAGGGTGATGATGGTGGTGATGAAGTTGTTGAGAAAAATGTAGATAGAAGCAAGGCATTTGAACTAAAACCCGATGCAGAAAGTGATGCCTTAAAGTCAGCTCGGGAAGAATCTCAAAAGACAAATAGAAATGATAATATTAATGTAAATCTCAAAGAAAAACGCAGATTTTTGAACAGAGCCAAAGCTACAGAAGAGCCAAGGGAAGAGCAAGTAACAAACCAAAAAAGGAATTTACACAAAATGCAAACACATGATAAACACAAAGATAATATTGAAGATCATGAAGATGGAGATCAGGAAGAGGATGAAGATCAGGAATATGAAGATCATGCAACTAAAAATCACGATTATAAAGATCTCGAAGATAAAGAACACGAAGATGAAGAATATGAAGATGGAGATCATTTAGATAAAAGACACGAAGATGATAATAAAAATCCTGCAGTTCAAGATCAAGAAAATGAAGATGACGAAGATGGCGATGATGAGGGAAATAATAATCCCAACAGTAGTAAGCTAAGTGAAACCGCTATCAGACTGCGAGTTTTTGATACTGATGAAGAGAACAGCGATGATCCAGAGAATAATGTAGAAAAGGAAACATCATCACAAGCGCACCTTTTGAATACATCGCGTATGAAGATAATGAAACATCTGCAACAGTCAGAACGTTTTAATAAAACAGTCCATGACTTTAGGATGGAAAAGCCAGAGGAGGAAAGTGGTTCAACAGAAGCAGAGGAAAAAATAGACACCACCAATGTTGTGTCCAAAAACATCCGTAGAGCTGCTTCTCTGGGAAGCAGCAAAATTATGGAACAAAGGCGATCACATCGATTATCGTCTAATCAGCATCATCGTTCAAAAGAAATGGAAGCGGCAGTAGCTGCCTGTGAAACCAGCAGCAACAGTAGTGAAGACGAATGTCATCAGAGCACAGAAAAACAAATGTACAAAACGCTGCAACGTTATAGTTTGGGCAGAAACCCAGGAAAAGTTAACAAGCAAGATGCGGATCCATCCAATAAAACAGAGACAGACATAGCAAAAAGCTTATCTTCTATCAAATCGTCTCAAATCCAAGAGCAAATTAACAGAGACGCAAAGGAATTAATAGCAATTAATGGCGATGCCGATACGGACACCGATTCCGAGGCAAACATTGATGAAAAACAATATCACTTTGAGAAAAGTACAAATAAGAAGAATCACAGCAAATCCTCGTCAGCATTAAGTGTATCTCTCGGTTACATCAAAGAATGTCGCGATGAAAGAATTCCACTTAAAAATGCACACAGCTCTTTCACGATTGGTGTTGTTGTCAGAAATAAATGCAAAAATCGTGGCGCCACACCAGACCCAATTGCCACACCAGAGTCGAGTTTAAACGGTGATGACGAAGATGACCGTAAAGGCGGCGCAGAAGCTTCATCTTCTGACACTGAAACTGAAGCGGCCATGTTTAGCAGTGCTGAAGAAGAGCAACTCGAGAAGTTGGAGCATATCAAGCAATTGCCGCTAGCTGCCGGACTTAATAGCTCGGCGGTTTACACCAAGCAAACTACTGAAGCAATAACAGATTTTAAAAATAGTTCCAAGCAGCGCAGAACCATTTGTATACCAGCTGATTATGGCGATTTTACAACCTCGCAATCATTTATTGAAAGTGTAGCTGCGGAAAGTAGAGGTGAGTTTGTCACAAGCCAAGCTTCGACAAAACGCAAGCGGCTCTCGAAAAGTTTTTGTGCGGGAGCATCTTTGGATACGACCGACTTGGAAGAAGCACATCATCTTAATAAGAAATCCAAGCTTGCACGCAATGATATTGCAATCAACAGCTCAACTCCACAGGCGGAGGAGAAAAAGAATATCGAGGAGAAGAAAACAGAACAGAAGAATATTGATGAGGAGAAAGCTAAGCAAAAAAATATCGACGAAAAGACTAGCACTGAGCAGAAGGAAACAAATTCCAAAAACGATGACATAAAGCAACGTGTTTTAAGTCGCTGTGAAGAAATTCTGGAAGCAGCCAATTGTGCCAAACTTGAAGCTAAACTAAATTCTAATAAGGTGAGCATGAAATTTTACACTTTTTCATTTTTGTCATAAATTACAGATATTGAGGTGTCTATTGCGATTGTCGATTGCCAGTAGAATAGAATACAATCGCTTGAACCGATTATATTTCATTTTGGTTGTGTAACTCAATCGAAAAAAATGTAGACTATTTTGAATTGTTTACTGAAATTTAAACAAGTTGCTTTTTGCGGCTTACAATCTTTGATCTTAACTGTATTTCATCTATATTAAATTTTTTAACAACTTCTAACGTAATTAACTTACTTTTTTACATTTTAACATCTTATACACGCAAAACATGCAACCATATATTAAGAAAGAGCTGTAGATAAATGGTCGATCAAAAAACTATTCACAGTCGCTGGTTAGTCGAGTAAACGACAATCACAATACCATCGATAATCGGTTAATAGTCGTTTATCTACTGCCAATCGACAATCGCAATAGGCATATGAGCCTAAGGGCCGTTTTCTCAATGTCCTGTTAATCTGACTTTTAACCAGGATATAGCTAACCATACGATAGCTAAACAAATTTCGGTTTCACCAAGTGCTGATTAAGTAACTTCCGGTTCAATCATTAATTGTGAATTTTTCAATTCTGAATACGCGAAAACTGCATATCAACTATCTTGTGTTTACGTTTTTTTGTGATTTTGTACTGCGAAAAAAATAAAAGAAAAACACAACAGACTGACAATTTTTACTCCATATGAAGAAACTTTTCTTGTTTGTGAATTTGTGTGTAAAATAAATATAAAATTGTTTACTCTACTCAGCTGTTCTTCTAATTAGCAGTTAACCGGAACCACAACTTGCCGTTAACTTAATCAGCACTTAACCGACAGAAAAGGACTAAAGTTCTAGTAAGTGCTTAACCGGACATTGAGAAAATGACTAATTCTTTAATCTGCATTAAGTTAGCTCTACCAGTTTTGATTTATTCTTTATAAAAAAATATGATTTGTACGACCTGTGTGTGCTATAGTATACCTCGCACTGGAATAAAATTGGTCTTTCCTCTCGGTACTCGTAGAAGTTTGTGAGTTTATTATGATAATATTTAAAATTTAACAATGACACAATCAAATTATTTGAGATAGTTATTTGTTTGTTAAATTTTTGAATTATGAAATCATCAACGAGGGGCCATGGGCGAACGAGTTAGCGCGCGTGGAACTCTCTATTCTAGTTTAACGAAAAGATCTCTGGTTGAAAACAACTCACCTGACACTGAATATTTTTTTCGATTGAAATTAATTATTTGATCGGCCGGCAGCTCTTTGGTAAGAGAATGGCAAACCTCAGAGAGTAAAAAATCGTATGTAAGAAATTCTTAGCCTCAAATTTGCGAAAAACTGTGCGTACCCTTGGTACACAAAGGATTTAAAAACTCTTCGCAACAACAGGAATAGGACATGGAAGAAATATGTCTGTAGTTTAGACTGAAATGACCTGGAAACCTACAAACGTTTGTTTCTGGAATTTGAAAACAGCTCAGTTGCATTATATAATGAATATTTAGACAATATAAAGCTGAGAATACTGTCTGATCCAAAGAAGTTTTGGGGATTCATAAATACAAAGAAGAAATCCGATGGATCATTCATCATTTAAAACTGTTGGAATTACTGATGATCCCGTCATAATTTATGGTTTATTTGCAAATCTTTTTAAAGAGTCATTTTGTTCGGATTCTTTTCATCCTGATGAGGGGTATTTTGAATATATGAATTCTACACCCAAGGTTTCTTTGGGGCCTATATCTTTTTCCTCAGAAGATATATTAAAGTAGATTGGATCAATCGATGAGGATTTTGGCGCTGGACCTGATGGAATTCCTGCCGCAGTGATAACTCAATGCGGTTCCGTTTTGTGTCAACCTCTTTCATTATTATTTAATAAATCTATTAACGAAGGATATTTTCCACTTTTTTGGAAAAATTCGTTTATTAGTCCAATTTATAAAAAAGGTTGGAGGAATGAAGTTATAAATTATAGGCCCATCGCTAGGCTTTCATCGATTCCCAAACTGTTTGAGCGAATGGTTTACGATCGCGTTAAGGGTCACTGTGGAGAAATTTTAACGATTCGTCAGCATGGTTTTGTTAATCGCAGATCCACTGTGTCTAATCTTCTCGATTTTACAACATTTTGCTTAAATTCGATAGAATCTGGTAACCAGGGGCTTAATCGCCGCATCCGTGACGTAACGGCTTTCGTATGAGAAAAAATTAATCGTATGAGAATCTCATGAGATACGATATTAATCTTAAAATTAATTTTTTCTCATACGAAAGCTGTTACGTTCACGGATGCGGCGATTCGGCCCCAGGTCGACTGCATTTACACTGACTTTAGTAAGGCATTTGATAAACTTCCTCACAATCTAATTTTATTCAAGCTGAAATTAGCTGGATTAAATTGTATTTGTCAAAACGATCTTATTAAATAAGATTCCGAGATGTGTTGTCTCCCGAGTTTGTTGCGGAATCCGGTGTTCCTCAGGGTAGCCACCTTTGTCCACTTCTGTTTATTTTAGCAATAAACTCGCAATGTAACTCACATCATAAAACACTCTCATCTGCTTATTTATCCTGATGATATGAAAATGTACAGAAAAATAAACTCTCAAGACGATTCAGCCCTACTCCAGTCTGATCTGAACTCTTTTGAGATTTGGTGTTCTAAAAATAACATGTTTCTAAATCCAGACAAATGCCAAACTATGACCTTTTCACACAAAAAAAGATACAGTAGTTTCGACTATGTCGTAACACAAGACGTAGAATTAGTCAATTCGCTTTTGATGACATCTTTTTTAAAAACTATTTAGCAAAATATTTATTCCACACACCTGAGCATATGACATTTAAAAGAGTGCCGCAGAGGGTTAATATGTATGACCGACCCCCATTACTTTTGCAAAAGGAACATTTTTGCGTTTGACACCTATTCCCTCCGATCACTCCTTAGGGGGGCTTCCTTACAAATATTATGGTTTTTGTATATTTATTCCATACACCTGAGCATATGACCTTTAAGAGAGTGCCGGAAAGGGTTCATAGGTAGTACTGACCCCCATTGTTTTTGCAAAAGGAACATTTTTGCCTTGGACACCTATTCTCTCCGACCACTCCTTAGGGGGGCTCCCATACAAATTTTATGGTTTTTGTGCCGGAAAGGGTTAATATGTATCACTGACCCCCATTACTTTTGCAAAAGGAGCATTTTTTTCTTTGACACCTATTGCCTCCGACCACTCCTTAGGGGGCCCCATACAAATTTTACGGTTTTTGTTTATTTATTCCATACACCTGAGCATATGACCTTTAAAAGAGTGCCGGAAAGGGTTAATATGTATCACCGACCCCCATTATTTTTGCAAAAGGAACATTTTTGCCTTTGACACCTATTCCCTCCGACCACTGCTTAGGGGGGCTCCCATACAAATTTTATTGTGTTTGTGCCGGAAAGGGTTAAGATGTATCACCGACCCCCATTACTTTTGCAAAAAGAACATTTTTGCCTTTAACACCTATTTCCTCCGACCACTCCTTAGGGGGGCTACCATACAAATTTTATGGTTTTTGTTTATTTATTCCATACACCTGAGCATATGACCTTTAAGAGAGTGCCGGAGAGGGTTAATATGTATGACTGACCCCCTTTACTTTTGCAAAAGGAACATTTTTGCCTTTGACACCTATTCCCTCAGACCACTCCTTAGGGGGGCTCCCATACAAATTTTATGGTTTTGTCGATAAAACCGGAAACTGTCGATAAATAGGTAGCAAGTTTAAGCAAACAAAAACATCAAATGTTGTCTTTATATTTCATGTAATTGTGTAAAATTTATATAAGTAAGAGAGTTCTAACATTAATTTTTGTCGCATTGAGGATCAAACAGACCAACAAGTGCTAACATCAACATTGTACGATCAGTACTTTAGGCCCACCAAAGGCTCAAAAAGTAATGTAAATACCGACACCTGATCACTATCAACCACCCTACTTACCTCCGAGAATGACGTATTCTACGTCAAAAGAATAATTTAATTATTGATTATCAAATTAAAGATACTGCCTTAAGGTCGTGTAGATGTAGTGAAAGACCTTGGTGTATACATGGATTCTAAGCTGTCGTTTAGCATCCATATTGATAACATTTGTAAAAAAGCATCTTCAATGCTTGGATTTATAAAACGCTGGGCCAAAGAGTTCAATAGCATGATACAACTACAACGTTGTATTATGCGATCGTGCGTCCTCACTTGGAGTACGCAAGTCAAGTTTGGTCTCCAAGTTACAATGTGCATGTTGATCGAATAGAGAGAATTCAAACACATTTTGTTCGGTTTGCACTAAGGGGCTTAAGTGGATTTGACATTTTAAACCTTCCTCCTTACGGGGATCGTTTGAAGCTTTTAAAAATGCAATCATTGAGTGAGCGAAGGAAGTCGACAGATATCGTATATTTACACCAACTCATAACCGGTGTATTCGATTCTCCAGAACTTCTTTCTTTTATTAATATTAACTCTAATCGTAGAAGTAGTAGAAACGCTAACAATTTAATCTATTTACCATTTAGTAAAACAAATTACATGTTAAATGCTCCTTTAAACCGCATGAGTACCTTAGTTAACAATTGTAGCTTTTTTGATGTTAACTTCTCAAAAGTAGATTAAAAACTATTGTGTAACTGCATGACTATGTTCTGCATGGTAAGTTGTTTTGTCTTGTGTTGTCCCTGAGCCCAACTACTGTTCTGGTGGGTAAATATTTCCCACATTAACTTATTTTGAGCCACTAATATCAATATCGTTGATACTTTCAAAGATTTTTGGATTGTGGCTTTAAATGGGTGAATGCTGAGAATGTGCGAAAAAGCTGTAGTAGCTAAACTCTATTTGTTATTGCATTATTGCATTTTAAAACTTGAAAGTTCAGTTCACTAAAATCCTAGAGTCCTATCAATAATAAAACTTATGGTCAGATAATACTTAGTTCAAGGCAACACGTCACAGCTCATATAGATTTCAATACGAATCTATTGAACGAGCTTTGTATCTATCGGACAAATTGAAATTTCAGAAATATTTCAGAGAAATTTCAATATATGAGATGATTTCTGTAGAGTTGTTAGTCTCGCACTAGGGTTTTAACGTAGAATATGTTATACGGGGGTGTTGATCTGGAGCACAAAATTTTGAGAAAATGTTTGTCACTTTCATTATAAGTTTTTAATACTTTATGCATGCATTGAAGAAAATTCAAGTATGGTCGTAACATATTTAATATGTCTTCTTTTGATTTGTATTTAAATAATCATATTGTTACATATAATTTTTTTGATTCTATAAGTAAATCAAAATTTAACTCCTTCAAATTTTGTATTAATTTTCATATGCTTTGTATTTTATGTATTATAACATCATGTGTAAGAGCAGTACGATTATCTGTGTGATCATCACAGAACCAGTGTGAGAAAGAGAAGAAGTATAATGACCAAGTAGCGAACGATGTGTACATACACAACATTGATAAGCGAAGCAGAGAAACAAAATTGTGCTTACCCAGTTGGCCACGTCGTTAAGACATCCTCAATGTCTTACAGCCTTATTCATAAACACATTTTAGAGGCAGCGTAACTTTAAACGGGCTTTAAACAAGAAAACGTTATTCATAAACATTTTTCGTAGTTGTTTAAGAGCTGCGTAACTTAAACGCCGAAATTGGCGTTTAAAGGTTACGTAAATACAACCATGATTTTTGTTTGTCTTTTCTTTTAATATCAAAGACATGCTCCATATGCGCCCTTTGCAGAATTTTTTTATGCGGCGGCCATTGTAAATCCATAGGAATTCTTAATTTTTGTAGAGATTTTCTATAGTTCAGACACAAACCTTACAATCATAAGCAGAAAATGAAAAAATGTTTATGAATAACAATGTTAGCAAGGTTGCATAGAAGCTGCGTAAAGCCTTAAACAGTGCGTAACTAAACAAGCGTTTAAAGGTTGTTTAAGGAAATCTATTGAATAAGGCTGTTAATGACTAACGTATTCTACGTCTGACCTATGCGCCCGTTTTATCTAACACAGGCTTGAGCTTTTTTTTTTTTTTTGTTTACATCTTGATAAAATATTAATGCAATTATATCTTTAGTAGAGAACAAAGTTTTACTGAAATTTGTTAAATTGTATTTGTAACAAAGAATCACTGGACCTACGACATTGAAACAACGTTCATCCGAAGCAAAAACATAAATTATTTCTTATGGTCTTCGTTTAGTATTATCGAGAAAAATTTTTGCTATGTCATGTCTCGTGACGACACCTATGCATAATCAGACCATTAACGTTGTGCTACGTAACGAGTTGTGGCGTCCGTGGCGTAGTTGGTTAAAGTGCGTGGCCGCTATGTCAAAGAACCTGGAGACCCAGGTTCGAACCCCAGCAGCGACAGAAAATTATTTGAATTAAAATAATTTTTCTGTACGGCCGCCACCTCTCTGCAGACAATGGCAAACCTCAGAGAGTAATCAAATGCTATGTAAAGCTTCTTGAGAATAAGAACATTACGTTCATCGCCGTTCGGAGTCGGCGTTAAACATGTAGGTCCCTTTCTCGGTCAATTGTCTACAAACTTAATAACACGCACAATACAATTGATCATAAGAAGCTAGGTCAAAGTCCTTTCAAGGGCTGAAATGGCCAGTTATTTATTTTTTTTTTTTACGTAACGAGTTGTACATCTACTCACTCGTGTTGCTTATGTAACACATATGTGCTACGGTGCGTTATGTTTATAAAAATGCGACATTATAAAGTTTTGAAAAAGTGACCGTATTTTTTTATTATCTTTAAATGTACTTGAAAAACACACCTCGTTCAGATCCTACTATAAGAATTTTTTCAATGCAACACATTATAGCAAACATCGGTCACATCGCTGCATCTATTGTTTTTTTTAATAGATAAAAAATGCAAGATCCGTTTCTATAGAGAATTTAAAATGTTCAATTTAAGAAATAAACAGAACATACCTTCTCATAAAAAATACCCGGAATTCTTCAATAAAACAAAAACTGCTGAATTATTCTTCAATATTAATTTTATTTCCTTCAAAGTAATCTCCATTGTAAGCAATACTCATATTCCGACACTTCCTCCGGTCTTGAAAACACTTCATGGGCTAATTGCTTCAGTCGTCTGAAAACGCTTTCCGCGAAGTGGTAATTTGAGTCGTGGAAATAGGAACAAGAAGCCATGCCGGGCGAATACCAATGTCCAAATACCAAATACCAATGTCCAAATTGTTGCGTTAAGGGTGAGATGTGTGAACCAGAGAACAACTTGATTGCATTCAAATAGTGTTTCGAATGTATCCTCAATATACGAATGCCCATCTCTTCTCAAAGTAACGGGAGAATTTGTAAAATTTTTATATGAAAAAATTTGTGTAACATCTTCGATGCCACCTTTAAATATACCCACAATATTTAAAAATTTCTTTCTTTCCTTAAAAAAAAAACATCACTAAAAGCTCCTCAGTTTCTACTGTTTACATGTATATCTTCCCTTAAGGGATCAGTCCAATTCTTTGGGATTATGCAGTAGGGTTTTGTTTTGTAGGTTTCAGCAACTTGGCCGGAATAGGAAGAATGAAAAATTGAATCCTATTCGCTGAAAAAATACTAGTGAAGCAATAAAGCTCTAAAGGCGAAACCAAAGATAACACGATGGGAAACTTCTGTGGGGAATCTAAAAATTGCAAAAAGTAAACACACATACGAGAAAAACCATTTCACCACAAATAGTGAGGTGAATATGTCAGTTTCGGGTTATGTTCCTTAACCCTTCCAACACGTTTGTTATTGATTGGCTTTATAACGAAAACAAAAATATCTAAAGTTCTCTAAATATTCTTATATATGCTAGAAATATTTATTTTTGTGCTTTAGCTTCATGTTCAATAAGATTTTATACATAAAAAACAACATTATTTCCTTAAGAAAAGCAAAAAATTTGTGCATGTAACGTAAAGGTTAATAATAACAGCTGGGTGAATTATGAATGAAATGTTTTTTTCCCATTCAACTGTTAGAAGTAGTGTTGCCAATTTATCTTCTTTAGGATAGCTTTTGATTTTTCCTTTTATTAGATTTTTAATTTTTATTTCGTTTTTAGGATAGCTATGCCTAAATTTCTCTTATAAATCTGCAATGATGATCATAGGAAATTAATTGGTTCTACGGAAGTCAAAATATATAAGCTGGTAAACTTAATTGATTCATAGTCTGAATTTTAAGAAAAAACCTGGTTGAAATAATAAAAGCATGTGTAATTAAATATTTTCTTATTATTTGCCCAAAGATACATTTATTATTGCTCATAATTTCTTATTATATGACTCAAAATTAAGTTTCCGGACACTTGTTTCCATAAGTTTCCATAAATGTAACAGATATTCCCTTAAAATTCAGAAAGGATAAGTAATGATATAAATTGGAGTTATTAGTTCGAGGACTGAGCCGTAGGAATATAAATGGAAAAATAATATTTATGGCAAATAATGGAATAATATGTGAAATGACTTTAAACTTAATATATTACGCAAATACATAATCAAAGCAATTTTACAAATTTTATAGATAAAACAAATGCTAGTTTGCCAAAGCAATATTAATTCCAACCAAGCAAATTTTCCAAGAAAACAATGGTAGTTGACAACTCTGATGGGATGAAAAATAACAGAACTTTTACAAAACGGTCGTGGTGAAAATAAAAAGCTATTTACAAATACAAAAAGTGGCAAAATTTGCAAACTTTGTTAGGCGATTAAGATTAAAATAAGAAAATGCATGTAATTATTTGAGTGTTAAACAGATTCCTGTAACATAACTTAAAGATTTAAATATTCAAACACTCAATCCAGACATTATTTTTCTTGTTTGTAAACGAAGTTTCAGCAGAAAAATGCAAAAGAAGAACAAGAACGTTCCTTTTTTAAATTTCACCTCGAATAGTGGGGGTTTCTGTAGAATAGCGGGGGTTTGTGTAAAATTAAAATTTTTCAAAAATGTTGACAAATACAACAACTGAAGAAATTGGCAAACTTTAAACGCATGTATGAACTAAAATAAAGGGACTTAGTAATCAGTTTTGGTTGCAAACAGTTTATTGCAACTAAACTTAAATATTTATATCATAATAAATAGATAATATGCATTATTTTCAGGGGTTGCAAAGTGACTTCTTCGAGAGTTTGCGGCCGATGAAGAACAAGAGTAAAATTCAGGGTTGATTTTTCATCGCACTAATACATGCAAACCTTTTTTGAGGTTATGTTTTTTAAGTTTCCCATCTTGTTATCTTTGGGCCATGGTGTAATAATAATAAGGTGTTAGTTAATTTGACAGTTCTCTCTCAATATGATAAATTTTTTCGCCCCGCTCCTGTCAAAAACAGCTGACGGTGAATAGGAATAAAAATAAAGCATCTAAAGTGCAGTCGGCCGAAGCTCAATGCCATATCCACTTCTTTTGATGGCTATTATCAGTTGAGGTACTGAACATTCTTTGATGGCATTCGATATTTTCTTGAAGCAGTCGATGTGATTTGCATGCTGGCCAAGGCTTCACTTCGGTGGCACCTTCCAGCGCACGTTTTTGATAAAATGGCAAAACCATTCAACGGCGAACTTGCCCAATAGGCGAAGACAACTGCAATAACTTCTTGTAAACACAACACGGCACAATTAATTCAATTAAATATTTATTTAAACTTTATTTGCACAATAACCTACAAAAACTATAAAACATCATCATCTAGCAACTCAAACAAATAATAGAATTTGACAACTATCAACGGCTCCTCTCTTTCGATCTCAATATTTTGACAGAAAGAAAGCTATTCTTGGTGTTGTCAAAAATTCACTAACACCTTATTATTATTACACCATGCTTTGGGCGAAACATGCCGCCATAAATCAGTGTTGACAGTAGGTGAATATATTTCGAACATACGAAATTTTCCGTGCGTAATAGTACGTTAACATATGAGGATTAAGAGAAAGAAGATTAGCCTAATCTCCTACTGTAATCTCAACTGTTTGGATTAGCGTGATCGAGATTAACTTTGACATTTCGTTGCTTTGTTTTGTTTTATGTATTTACCTTCAGCCCATGGTATAATAATACATGGTAGCATTGACAACTGCTTATTTTCTCTTCAACAGGAAAACATAAACTGTCAAAAACAGCTTTTTGTAGAAATACATCAGCAGCTGCTGTGGTTGTTGTTTTTTTTCACTTCAACGTTTTTAACATTGTTTGTGTTTTCAATGGCGGATTGTGAGCGCTCTCTTTTTGAGTATATTTTTTGACAGTATATGATTTCCCAAGCAACTGTCAATGCTACCTTGTATTATTATACCATGCCTTCAGCCATGTTTTTATGTATTTGTATGTATTTGTTGTTGCAGCCATTTTCCTTCACCAAACAATTATTTGCCATTTCATTTTATTACTTCTTTATAGTGTTGCATTTTTTAAGGAATTATCGCTGTTCACAGCGTTGCAAAACTTTTTTGAGGTGATTAGAAAGTAGATTAGTTTCTAATCTCGTTCCGAAGAGATTAACTTTTGTATGGCTAATCTCGTAAAAATCAACAAGATTAGCGAGTTAATCTCCTCAAAGGGCTTAATCTCGATTTAATCTCGATATGTAAACGTACTATAACTCCCAATAAGCGAATATTAGAATTGAATATTTTCGGGCGCAAAATACATCTCGACGAAACGCATAATAGGGATGAATATCTCAAGGGCTGTTGTTTGGAATGGGAAATTCCAGATATTTTTAATCACAAGGTATATTTCAAAATGCAGAACATAGTATGTCCATAACATTAGTTCATAAGTAAATATTAAATTAATTGTAATATGCAATATATATTAACATTTATATAAACAATTAAAATATTTTCTAGAGCAAGGTCAAGCTACTCAAAAAGAAGAAATCCAAGAAAATAGCGAAAGTCCTGCAGCAGCAGCAGCAGCAGCTGGAATTAAAAAGGAAGGATGAAAATGAAACAAAGGATAATGAAGAAGTAAAAATCACTCAAAAGCAATTGAAGCGCCAAGGTATATTTTTTATAAGGAAATTCGGAATACATCAGTTTTATTGATTTGAAATTTATTTAAAACAGAAAGAGCAAAACTTGAAATTGAGAAAGCTTTAAAAGCCTCAGCAAATCTCATTTTGCACAAAACGGAGAAGAAGGTAGGTTAAGAAGTTGAAACCTTTAATTAAATATAATTATTACAACAATTCTGCTCTGCAGATAATTCAAAATATGGCAACGCAACAACTTCCAAAAACTGTACTGGATAGACTTTGTAATACCGAACCTACTTGCACCAAAGTAAACAAGTCTAAAGGTAAGTAAAAAACAAAAAAAAAACAAATACAATCTATTCAAACTTCGATAACGAATTTCTCTCGTTTTCAGATTTCTTGCCTTCCAAAATGGATACGAAAATACTTAAAACATCCGCCGGTGAAGTGCTTGAAATCCGTCTAGTTGAGAAGAAAAAGAAAAAAATTAGTCCTCCGGAGGAGATTCAACTTTCCACTGGCACAGTTCGCGTCGAACCTGCCACTCCAACAAAACAACTCATTCGTAGTGGTTTCCGTGAATCACCAATGACACCACTTTCGCTTGGTTTTAAGGTGCGCCACATACTCTCTGCTGGTCAGGATACGCCACCCGTAATACCAGCCAAAGAACGAAAACGCAAGCGTAACGTCATTGAGGAGCCTAGACACACTTTGCCGAAACCGCAGTGGACCCAATCGGGCATATTTATCGAGGAAGAAATTTATGCTTCTGCTCCAATTACAACCTCTGGTTCTACAAAGTTCATTGTTAGCGCTCTGAATGGTGTACGCAAAAAGAAGAAGAAACTAGCAAAGGCTGGTACTGCCGCCCAAGCTCGCCAATTGGTGTCGTCGTCTGTCAACAGTAGCGCTCTTCAATTTAAAAAGAACGCTTTATTCCGTGATGGCATACTTAGAGAAACTTCACACGAGTTGATTCAGCGAAAGCAGCGAAAAAACATTTAAAACCAAAACTATTACAAAAACTTCACATGTGATAAATTGCGGCAAAATGCTTCACATAATTATTATTATTCATCATTTCTAAATTCAATCCATGCTTCAGCATTGACTTACATATATAGTAGATTTACATATATTTCCTTAAAACTTATTCTCGTTACATTTTTAAATGCGAAAGAGTGGAGGAGTGGAGATAGCCCTACTTCTTTTTATGTAATTTTATGTTTTTCTTTTTGCATCCGTTTACTCCATATAAATACACGTCTTTGGGGACATATTTTTGTTACAATTATTATAATAAACTACATTTCTATTTAAAAAAAGTAAAAAGGGGTATATTTATTTTGTTACTCCGTTTGTAACGCCCATAAGGAGGCGTGGTAGGTATAGAAAAGTATAAGTCCGTCTGTCTGTGATCACGTTTACAGCCATTATTTTCAAGCTATCGTCACGAAATTCAATATTTAAGCTTGTATTTCAATACTATTATATAAAATTAAAGTGAACATGTTTTGTTGCCGCTAAACTCTAAAAATACTGGCCCAATTTTTATGAAAAACGTTTTAAAATATCACATTTCTGCTACAGAAGGTTATAGGGGTATTTTCTTTACGAAATTTTAATAAAAAGTATCTTTAAAGTGTAAAGTTTCTCAAAAAATAACCTACAATGCCAAGCGTTGCTTGATCGTTAGCTTTTCACGCTTAAAACCATGGTTGAATCCATAAAAAAAAAATAAATAACTGACCATTTCAGCCCTTGAAAGGACTTTGACGTAGTTTCTTATGATCAATTGTGTTGTGCGTGTTATTAAGTTTGAACACAATTGACCGAGACCGGACCTACAGGTTTAACGCCGACTCTGAACGGCGATGAACGGAATGTTCTTGTTTTCAAGAAGCTTAACATGGCATTTTGATTACTCTCTGAGGTTTGCCATTGTCTGCAGAGAAGTGGCGGCCGTACAGAAAAATTACTTTAATTCAAATAATTTTCTGTCGTTGCTGAGGTTCGAACCCAGGTCTCCAGGTTCTTTGACATAGCGGCCACGCACTTGAACCAACTACGCCACTATCCATGGATGATTGAATCCATGGTACAATGATAATGTAGGCTCATATTAGAGAGCAGGGTGCACTAGTTGTCAGAATCAGCTGGTAGTTTTTAGTTTTTCTAATTGTTGTTGCTTTTGTCGTTTGACGTTTGTAGCTCCTACAGCTTTGTTGTTGCAAAATTTCTTATTTGAGCAGCCATCTTAAAATGAGCTTACCTTGTAATTGTATCATGGGTTGAATCATGGTGTAATAATAATAAGGTGTTAGTGATATATGATATATTTATTTCGCCCTGCTCCTGTCAAAAACAGCTGATGGTGAATTGGAATGAAAATAAATCAGCTAACGTGCAGTCGATCGAAACTAAATGACATGTCGACTTCTTTTGAGGGCTATTATCAGTTGAGGCATTGAATATTCTTTCATGGCATTCGATATGTTCTTGAAGCATACGATGTGCATGCAAAACTACATACTGGCCAAAGCTTCATGTCGGTCGCACTTTCCAGGACACGTTTTTGATAAAATGGCAAAACCATTCAATGGCGAACTTATCAAATGGACGAAGACTACTTTTTGTCAACACAACACGGCACAATTAATTGCATTAAATATTTATTTATACTTAATTCGCACAATAACCTGTAAAAACTATAACACATCATCATCTAGCAATTCAAAAAATAATATAATTTGACAACTATCAACAGTTCCGCTCTTTCGCTCACAATTTTTTGACAGTAAGAAAGCTATTAATGGTGTTGTCAAAAACTCACTAACACATTATTATTACACCATGGCTTGAATAAATAAGGTTGTCGCATGGGTGAGAGCGAGTTCCCATAAATGTCAAATCGAAGTTGACAGCTCATACAAAATCTGAAAGCGAAAATTGACAACATGTAAAACCGATGAAGTTGATGTTGCTTTAATTGATTTTGACAATTGATTTTACTGAGAAGAGAGTACGATCAGCCCCGCGAAAACTTTATTTATTCAACCATGCTTAAAATGACTTCACCGCACAAATTGCCAAATGGATTGAAGCATAGTATAATAATTACAAGCTAGTATTGACAGTTGCTTGGGAAACCATCTCCTGTCAAAAATATACTCAAAAAGAGATCGCTCACAATCGACCATTGAAAATACAAATAATGTTGAAAAAATTGAAGTGAAAAAAAACTAAAAACTTCGACAGCTACAGATGCATTTCCACAAACGGCTGTTTTTGAAAGGAGATGTTTTCTTGTAGAAGAGAAAATAAGCAGTTGTCAATGCTACCTTGTATACAATGGGATCGAAGTAGATTATAAAGGGTCTGTTTCCTTACAAACTTAAAGAAAAGTTCAAGTAAAGTTCAAGCTGTGAGAGTAATTTTATTATCTGTCGAAATGAGAGAATTTACACAAAAGTACGGAAACGACTTCTAGCGAGTTTCAAGCACAAAAACAGCTGACTGCCTATAAACGTAAGCAGCGCCAAATTTATTTACACCAATTTGACATTTTCTTGTTCTTCTTGATGCTTATTTTTATCGTGCTCGAAGAAATTGTTCAAGCTAGTTTCGAGGCTCGAGAGAGTGGCATTTTGCTTGTTCTTCTTCTCTCTCGAGCTCGAAAAATGTGTAAAGAAACGCCTTCAAGCAACTTCAAGTAACTTGAAGCGCGTACGGAAACAGACCTAATAGGTGTGTTTCCGTACACAATGTCGAGTAAAAGTCGAGTAAAGTTCGAGCTGGGAGCGTAAAATGAAATTTGATAATAGTGTCAAAAGTACGGAAACGACTTCTAGCTAGTTTCCAGCACAAAAACAGCTGATTGCCTATAAAACGTAAACAGTGCCAAATTTATTTACGCCAATTATCGATTATCAACTTTCAAATTAATTTATTATTAATTTATTTATATTTATTTGCAATTTGTATTTCACTATTTGTAAATTTATTTCCCGCCACACAACGTAAATAAAGAAAAAAATCAATTTGACAGTTTCTTGTTCTTCTTCATGCTTGTTCTTATAATGCTCGAAGTAATTTCTTCCAGCACACTTCGAGCTACTTTCGAGCTCGAGAGAGCGCTTTTATGCTTGTTCTTCTTCTCTCTTTTGAGCTAGAAAAAGTACGGAAACACGTTCTAGCACATTGCAAGTTACTACAATCGAGTACGGAAACAGACCTAATATGTTGAAAATAGTTTTGATGTGGTGAAGTTATCCTGTGTTTAAGGGGATTCACTGACTACCTTCATAATTTTCACGCATTTTTTTATAAAGAGTCTGCGCTCGGGGGATTACGATTTCCGTGGCCCCTCGATTTGAGTATGCAGTTTTGAAGTACTCTTTGAGAAAATAAGATTCGCCAAAGGATTTATCGATATATCGATTAGTTACCGAGATATCGGTTTTTAAAAAAAATGTTTATTTAACGGAACCAATATTTAAATTCGGTTATATCTTTGCTAGTATTTGTCCGATCTAAATGATTAAATTGTCATTCGAAAGATATTTTAAATGTTTTTAATATGAAACGAAAAAAAAATATTTTTTCGTAAATCGGCCACGCTACAGACTGTCTTTCTGCATAATATGTTTTATTTTTGCATAAAACCGTTATTTTCTCCTAAAAATGCGTTATAAAGATTCAATAAAGATATAATTAATTGAAAGCTGAAAATTCACCTTTTGTTTGGTGTACAACATGTAGTACTTTTAGTCCTAGGTTACGTTGTGTCCTGAATACCATCTTGTCAAAAGAGTCATTACATGTTCTACTAGACGCGGTAGTTGTCGAAGAAATAGATGGATCAGAAACACATTGCTTGGCAGCTTTTGTTCGATGTTCTTTAAGTTTACTAATAGCTGAAGCCCTTTTACTTTCCTTTAATTTTGACCGATTTTCGCTGTTATGTTATACTTTAGGTTGAACAGTACAATCATATAGCATAGGATATTCAGATCTTGGGGCCACGGAAATCGTAATCTAAAATAATAAATACTTTCTAATAATATTTCTATTATTTTTGAATCGTAATCGTGCCCTGCGCTCTATCTCTCCGCTCTTAATTAGACTCAGGCTTGAATTAAAATAATTTTAATTTACTTGCTAAATGTTTTAAGCAAAATTGCCAGAATTGAGTTTTTTTCTTACAATCGAGAAACAACGTACAACACAAATAAGCTCAATAGATTTGTATAAGTAAACGAAAAGCCGCAAGGGAAAACTTTTAGTTATAGTTGTTACCTATGGCCATCTATATGTTGATCAACTACATATTAGACGGAGAGCCAGCGCACAAAAAACTATTTGGATTTAAAAAAGCTGATTTTCTGGCAATTGGTTATCGTATCGTAGTTGTGTACACACACATACTGCGGTCAGTCATGCCAACTGTAGAACAGGCTGCGATCAAACATTTCATTTTTTCGGTGGTAATGAAATGAATTTAAAAAAGTTGAAAATTGTTTGTACAGGTTGGAAATTGCATATAAATAACAGTTATGACAGTCAGTCAGTTTAATGTCGGAACATAGCTGATCAGTCAGCCCCGATATATGTACAAAAAATAGGTAACGTGGAATTTATTTGAAAAACTTGAAACTTTTTGTAGGGGTACCTAATTGCATAGTAACCATAAATAAAATAGTCAGTCAACCATATTGTGGAACAACTTCCGTCAGTCAGCCCAAAAACTTTGCAATTTTTCTTACTTTGCTTCAGAGCATGCCGACTCTCCCAGCTCCGAAGTGTCGATTGATGCATCAACACTTACTGTTTTCCTGAAAAAATGTTGTATATTAAATAATCGATAATTAATATTAATATGTCACCAGTGGTGGATTTAGGTTCGATGCCGCCCTAGGCCCCTGCTGATGTGCCAATCTTTTTTCTGTGTAAAAGTGATTGTCAAAATTATATAACATATCTAATTAGAGGATAATTCTAATTATAATTATATCGAATTGTAATTACATCTAATTATAATTATATCTAATTTTTATTACATCTAATTATAATTTTATCTAATTAGAAATATGTACCAGTATCGCAAATTACACTACTCAACAAGGTTTTCCACAACGAATTGCGAAACCATTTTCTATAGTAAAATTTTCCATAGAATCCGAATATCGTAATGATTTTTTTCGATTGGCCCCAATTTTTTATATAAATGGCAAAATTAAAAAATCCACTATTGGGAACACATACTTCAAATAAATGCTTGTAAAAACTTACATGTTCAGTCAATGAATTTTAATTTAATTGCATGTAGTAGAGGAGAGTCAGTATTGTACTTTTTTAAAACTTGGAATAATTGTCTGATGTGTCAAAAATGTAAACAAAAAATATAAACAAAACAAATCAGAATTTTTAAATTAAATTCTTCGCAAAGGACGCAATGTCTGCTTATTGCAATGGTAAATATCTTAAAATATGTATAGAATAAAAAATTCGGTCAAAACTGTGACGAATGTGTTTTTACAGATAAACATTTTATTGGTTGTTTAAGACTTTGAATATATATACTTTGGTTTGACCGTGGGAGTTTTTTAAGTTCGGCCCAGTCGAAGATGATTTCTTACTAGTTTTTATTTATTGTACTTTAGAAGGTTTTCAACCGTGTTAACATACAACATACAACACACAACATACAACATACAACACACAACATGCAACATACAACATATAAAAGAATCAAGAAGCGGAATAAAAGTACGGGCATAGATGCAACCAAGTTATGAAAATTGGTATATAGTGGTTTTCATGTACGGTGAGTGCTATGTCGCTATCTCTTTTGACCCATCTTGAACACCAGAGGGCGTTTGTAGTACAAATTTTTTTGCAAAACCAACTAAAACTACAATATGCCTATAATAAGAATATTTTAAGTTTTTTTTTTAGGTTTTTAATTAACATTAAAAAAAAATTCCGTCAATGTGATAACAAATACATGAACATATCTTGAAAACTATGAAACATTTTAGTACAACGATATATTTAATGCAACATCGTTGCTCAAAAAGAAAAAAAAACCATCAGAAATTAAATTTTGTGACTATATATTTTGTTGAATTTTTTTTTTTGTCTTAAAACTTCATCAAAATACTTTAAAAATTTTATTACAAAAATACCGTTAGTTTTTTTTTTACCTATAGATTTTACAAGGCAATAACCTTGTAGCCTTCCCCTCCATCATGCGCAACAGTCGGTCAACAGTCACGGACCACAGAATTGGAGACAAGACTCCCCCTTGCGGAGTTCTCCTGCTAACAAACCTACGGGTAGAGGATCCTCCCACTTATGAGTTCACCACCCTGCCCAATAGCATCTGATTGATGAGACTCACTAGAAAATCCTCCACCACCAGTTCTGAGAGGGCTGAGGTGACCGCACAGGGAAGAACGTTATTGAATGCTCCTGCTATATCTAGAAAGACGACAAGCGCGTATTCTTTGTTCTCAAGTGCCTTTCCGATTGTGAGGTTTTTCCCCTTAAATATTACGCTGGATTTATATGGCAATTGTCCGCCCCATAGGTTCTGGTATACGGTTCACTGGTATGGTGGAGGGCCCTTGACAAGGCAACTACACTTCAGAAATTTGCAAATGCTCTGCAAATGCCAAACTAATGCTCTTAATGTCATACTTCACCTTTCTCCTCTAGATATCTTTGCCAGAGAGTGTGCTAACTCAGCAGCCCTCAGACTAAGAGAATCTGGAAATTGGATAGGTAACAGCTGCGGTCACACGGTAATTCTGAACTCCTCGGTCCCCGACAAAACAGATTAAGTTATCATGCCTTCACGGCTAGACTGCGCTAACAAGACCCCCTTAAAATAAACGGAATTAAAATCTTTACAGACGGAT